>CM060382.1:82063046-83322201 GCA_030545235.1 Helianthus tuberosus | reverse complement strand
TTTGTTGGTTATTAATTATGGTCAAAAGGTCAACTTCATACGCACGGATAGCCCACCCGTGCGTATAGCATCATTCTCACCCGCACGGACTACTTTCAGTCATCCGTGTTGACTTGTTGACTTGCCATACGCACGGACAACTTGTCCGCGTGGATAACATCTTCACTCGTGCGGATTACTATCCGAGCGGATTACCATCCGAGCGGATAGCAATCCGTGTTGACTATTATTTGACCATCCGGACGGACACTTGTCCGCACGAACAATAATCCGTGTCACTTCATATCACCTAAGCGTATATCATTTTGTTAGAACCTCTTATCGGAACTTGAAATCAATCGGATTTAGAGCTTGCTGTTGAGTAGCACCGACCCATTTGTCTATACTTGATCAGTTCACGTGACATTGTTTGTTGGCCTCAAATAAATCAATAAAAAGAGCATTTGACAAATTGACGGGCCAAGTTTGCATACGATTTAAAGTTGGGCGTCCCAATCATACTTGAGATCTTATCCCATACACCACGTGAACACTTTAATCAAAGTGTCAGCTCACTATACTGTTTGGCCAAACATTTTATTAAAGTCTAACTATTGCGGTCAAATAGAAATCATTTGATATAAACTGCTCGTGATTTGATTCAAAGTTTGCATGAGAATATGTATAAAGGTTGTCAGGGCGGTGATTGTTAAGTGCATACACTAATTGTCATTTTGTACTTTGACTGTTTGCTTGTGATATTATCTTGAAATTTAAAGCTCATTCATTAAGGTCAAGAAGTCAACAAGAAATTCAGTCGGATAACTCACCGAACAACATTTATTCGCAAATCTTCGACACGAGTCTTAGATTGATTTCATCAACGCATACTGTTACGAACTGATTGTTTGCTTGTTTGTTTGCAGAATATTCCAAGGAAATTCAAGGTTATAAAATCATGGCAAAATCCGAACCTATTCCTTTTAAAGATATTAGAACTAAAGAAGAAAAACTCGTCAACCGAAGAATGAAAGCCCAAACCAGAATGAGCAGAATTTATAACACATACAAAGAGGCTAAAAGAGCAAAGAGACGGGATGCGGACAAAGAATGTTACCTTGATCCTCAAGGAAACATTGCAGTTGACCCAGATTCCATCAGTGTTGATGCTCTTACACAACAATTTGCCGAGGAAGAAGAAGCTAGACAAAGAGAATGGTGGGGAGATGAAGAAGAGAAAAAGAAAAAGAAAGAGTTAATAGATGAAATAGAAAGAAACTCAGAAAATATGAGTTTGGTTGAATTTCTTGAATTAATCAAAAAGATTAAAGAAGGAATGACAAAGAATGAAGAATCAAAGAAGGATGAAACTTCAAAAGGTGAAGTTGTGTGCTTAAAATGTGAAAAATCCGAAGCAGAAAATGTCAATCTCTTGAAAGATGTGGATAATTTGATATTGGAAAACAAAGCTTTGAAAGACGAGAAGAAAGCTGATGATGAACAGATTTTGGATTTGCGGTTGAACTGCGAAAAACTAAAATCTGAAAATGACAAACTTTTGAAGAATGTTGAGAGTTTGTCATTAGAAAACAAAGATTTTGAGAATAAGCTAAACACTTTAGAACATGAAAAAGTGTTTTGGGCAAAATTAGAAAATAAGGCTTTAAAAGATAGAGAAACAGTTTTTGATAATAGAATAAAAGTTTTGGAAAATGAAAATTCTATTTTTCAAGATAAACTCAAAAGTTTTGAAAATGAAAAGGTAAAAATTGAAAAAGATTTTCAAAGTCAAATAAAGATTCTTGAAGATGGGAGATCTGTTTTTAGCAAGAACAATATTGAAAAGCAAAAGGTAATAAATTCCCATCGTCAGACGATTATACGACTTGAAAAAGAAGCTGAATGTGATAGAAAGAAAATCAAAGTTTTAGAGAATAAATTGAAAAGTTTTGTGACTTCTGCTTCATATGTTTGTCCAAAACCGATCAATTCTGTTCCAATAAGTGACAATGTCACAAATTTTGACAAAGTCAAAATTGAAGATTGTGATGATAAATCTGATGATGAAAAAGAAAAAGAAGAAAAAAAGAAAAACATTTTTGAAATTAAATGAAATGTTTAAAAATACTGTTTTACATTCTACTGAGAAAGGTGAATGCTCAACGCAAAAACCTGTAAAGAAGAATGTGGAACAGAAACAAAAAGATAAAAAATCGAAAAATTTTAAAAATGAAAATAAAAGCTCATCAGATAAGTCATCCAATCATTATCAAAAATCACAAAAATCTGAAAATAAAAACTCACAAAAAGTTAGTAACCAGTGGTGCAGGTTTGACCACAGTGCTCAAATGCCAAATCAAGGATACAAGAGGAGACATGAGTACCACAAGGCAAATCAATGCTATGATCTAAGTGTGTGGTATGAAGACGGTGTTTGGTATAAAGGAAGTGAGAGGTATGATAACAGAGTGTGTTACACTTGTGGCTATCAAGGACACATTGCTGTTAACTGCCAAAGTCAGAGAATCGAAACGAGAAGGTGCTATGAATGCCAAATCAGAGGCCATATTGCCAGAGATTGCCCAATGAGATCAAAGGGAAGATCGAGGGCTGAATCGCAGAAAATGGCAAAGAAACCAGTCAATGTCAAGCCCAAAGAACAAAAAGTTCAAGAACCAAAAGTTCAAGAACCAAAAGGTCAAGAACAGAAAGTTCAAGAAAAGAAAGTGAAGCTTTCACAAGGGCAAAAAGACAAACTGAGGAAGAAAAGAAAGAAGGCGAGAGAATATCTCGAGAGGATTTTGTCCTCGGATACAATTGGTAATCCGAGAAAAAGTTCTGATGAATCACTTTCCTCAACTGAAAAGGCAAGCAAAACGAATTCATCAGATGAAAATCTGAGGACAAAAGAGAAGAAAAAGAAAGTTTGTGGCAATGAATCTGTTTCTTCGGAAACAAATGAGCCACATGTCGGCGATGAATCTGGCTCAACAAAGTCAGACAAGCCACATTCAGGCAATGAATCTGGTATGGTAAAACCAGAAGAGCCATGTGTTGAGGTAAAAAGTGAGAATTCTGGTCTAACAATGGATGATGCAAATTTTCCACCATTGTTGAACAAGAATTCAAAATCACCCAAGGACCGTCAGGCTTGGGTGAGTCTGTTTAAATGAAAAACCTGACTTGCCGGAGTTCCCAGGTTGGTAAGTGTGGAACAGGAATCGGCATATTTCTTGAGAAATTCACAGGTTGGTAACTGTGATATTTCGAATCACAAAAGACTAATCAAGGACATTAAGTTGTACTTGATTTATCTTTCCAATAAGTGGATAAAGGTAAACAATGTGATGAAACCCCGAGATTGTAAAAAGACAAACAAAACTAATTTTCCGGAAAAACCATTTGATTAAAACAAACTTAAGTGTTTTGAAATCTAAATGGGAAAATAGTTTGTTGTCAGGGGGAGTTCTGATTGTTAAGCCGAGTGAACGGCGAATTGAAGTGATTCGATATCAGTTTGTCACTTTACTTTGTACAATTTGTTTTCAAATTTTCCCAGAAAATCAAAATCAAGACATATTTTGATTTTAGGGGGAGAAAATAAAAAAAAATGAGAAAATTTGAAATTGACAAAAACATTGAAAAAAGCAAAAATGAGTTTTGTTGAGAAAAGAGGAAATTATAGTACATCAGTGGACTATCACAGCATGCTAAAGAAAGGTAATGTCAAATGTGATAAACGGTCTCACTAACGATGTGACGATAGGCTCAGCTAGACTAGTAGATTTGCGATAACGATACAAACATAAATGAAAAAGCCTAGTTCTAGTGGAAAACATGGTTGAAAGCATAGTACTTAGTTTTGTCCTTCTTGACTGTGTGCCTACTCGGTAATCGCTGATTGTCGAAAGACATAAAACCGGTTAAGTCTGTGAGCTTTCACAACTTTGCTGAAAAGTCACTGTGATTGTGCATTTCATTTTGCAAAGATTTAAACTTGTTTGATTTCTTTATTTTGTTTAAGCATTGGACATCCTCTGCGTATACGTGAGTATCGACCTAGATGTTATTGCCTAAACGTTCTGCTTTATTTTCTTTGGTGTTTCGTTTAAGCTTTGGATCACCTCTGCGTATACGGGAGTATCGACCTGGTGGTTAAAGCCTAAACAACTTCAACTTGTTTTATTTTCTTATTTTGTTTAAACATTGGGCTTTCTCTGCGTATACGGAAGTATCGACCTGATTGTTAATGTTTAAACATTCTGCTTTGTTTTCGCACATATCACAGTTGATGAAAGTTTAAAGGCATTACTTGAGTTAGTGTATTGCATGATGAGGGGATATGCTGAGATCGTGGGGTCCATAAGAATTTAGTGCAAAATTAATATACCTTAACGTATCGGTAAGCATTTCGAAAGTTTTTAGATTGAGTTTAAGAGGACAACCATATCGTCAATCTACGTGAATCGTTTAGAACTTAAAATGATTAAAGCTTAACGGTGCTAGTGATTTGTCTCAAAAACTGATATGATCCTCTTACACAAACTCACAAAAATATTGTTTGTATATATTTCTTTACTGCATTTCTTTAAACTCAAAATCCAAAAAGATTTTAGTGTGTTTTAGCATAAAGTTTTGAAAAATACAAAAAGATTTTCGACAACTGATGTTGGAAAGCGGATTTTCAAAATTCTGAGTGCTAAACATGATGAACTACATTGGGTTGGGAAAGTTTGTTAAAAAAATTTGAATGTTATATACAAATGTTTTGAAAGATTGTGTGCTTAGTTAATCAAGGTCATTCATTTGAACTTGATGTAACTATATAGATTGATGAATGAATGATTTCTACCAGTAAGTTTCTTAAATCTAAGTGTTATAAATTTGTGAAACTTATGTTATGGGTAGAGGATTTGCAGGTTAACCAGGTTTCAAATCCTGAGCATATGCAGATTAGAGCCAGGAATTGATCCTGAATTTGTGAACTTGTGAAAGCCAGACTACGATCCCGACAGCTGAGTCTAAGGGGGAGTCTGAAGACGAGCTCAACGCAAGAGGAAGCGTGGATTCAAAGAGCCAGATAAATATTCTGAAGGAGCTTGTATACGGAAAGCCAGGTGTCGATCTCAAAGCACGGAAGCTTGACGAAAGGGGGAGCCTGAAGAAAGAGTTTGCTGAAAGGGGGAGCTGAAGCTCAAGACAGATCCACCGGGATTCTGTTCAAGAAAGAGAGAGAAAGAAAAGTCGCTACGAGTTTGACTACGGATTGACTGCGACAATATCCAAGGGGGAGTCTGATAGTGCAGTATGTCTATCGCCTCCGTCAATCCGAGCAGTAGCAGAAATAGTTTAATTCTAGCATTTTATTGTAATATCTAGTAATAAAGGGCAAGGTGGCAAACTTGTAATTAAGGAGAAATCCTTATAACCTTGTGCCTATAAATAGGAGCTTTAGGCTTTAGTTTGAAGACTTTTGCCACATTTGAGATTGGGAGCTTTCAAAGTTAGAGAGAGAAAGTAGAGAGAGAAAGTGGCAAAACGTGATTCCGGAGCTTTGTACTCGTCAGATAATCAATAGAATCACGTCATTAGTACGTTCTTGTGTGTTCGGTCACGATTGTGCACGGATTCCGCACGTCGCACGTTCGTTACGCAATCGAATCGGTGTCAAAACCGATCCTACAGGTTTATTACCTACATAATTACCAACACATAGCCACTTTCAATTCGAATAATGGTTGGACCCTTAGTGATTAATCACAAAGTCAAAGCGTATTTATGATATCTTTGACTTTCGGTCATGACACTAATGAAAACTTAATTACGGGAGCTAAGAGCACTTACAAGAGTCCTTAGCAAGAAGATTTAGACTAAGAGAGCTTCCTTCCAAAGTAGGATGCTCCAGAGAATGAGATTGAAAGCTCCAAAGCTTGAGAAAACTTTGAGAGTTTGAGAAAATTTTGAGGTGTGAGGTATGAGCTCTAACATGGCCCCTTTATATAGGTTTTAGAATGCTCTAGGATTAAAGCAAGTGTCCCCCAAGTGTAATCTTGATCATACAAGTGTCTAGTGGTTTTTAAAACCATCAAAGAATCCATAGAATTCAAGTTACGTGAGTGTAGAAGTGGTTTGGAGGAGTGAACTTGCTGAAACCTGCATCTGTGCAGATAATCTGTCCATTTTAGGCCGTTGCGTTGCGCGACGGCAGGAGACCTTTCTTGTGGTGCAGCGCCACCACCATGGTGACCAGCCAAACAAGTTTTAAACTTGGCAGATTTGACCCCTGGACCTTTAAAACCATAACTTTCATTTTAAGCACAATTAACTCATAAAATTTATATTTCTAGGATCCTTGAGATATAACCAAACATTGATAGGTCCGGTTTCGTTAAATGATAACCGAAAACACAAGTTTTGCCTTGTTGATGCTTTTAACCCCTTAATTACGAAAGTTAATGTATTTATCTCATACGATATCGAAACCTTGTGAAATTTTTGTCACTTATTCTTGGGAGCATAATTAATTTTTACAAGGCTCCGGGATTGTTAATAGGTCACTCAGAGGTATTACTTTTACATGTTGACATATTTAACCCTCGCGTATTGTAAACTTTCACTTTCTTCCACAAAGGGTTTCATACGATTCATGATTTATTCGTTTAAAGGTATAAACATCATGTAGGGTTGTTGAAAGGAAAAATTATCAAATGTTGACACTTGAATCCTTTTACACACATACTTTATTCGTTTGTCAACTTTAGTCCCTCGTAATCAATTCGATCCACGTTTAAAGTTCATGACACGTGTCTGTACTATATTGGATATGATTTTGCGAGGTGTTACATCCTCACCCCCTTAAAAGAAATCTCGACCTTGAGATTTACTGAAACAAATGAGGGTATTTCTGCTTCATTGTGGATTCAACCTCCCATGTGTATTCGGGGCCTCTACGGGCATCCCATTTTACCTTCACAATCGGTACATGTTTCCTTCGAAGCTTCGTAACCTGTCGATCCTCGATCGACAAAGGTTTTTCAATGAACTTCAAGCTTTCATCTATCTGTACATCCTTATGTGACATGGCTAGCGATTCATCAGCCAGACATTTCTTTAAGTTGCAAATGTGGAACACATTATGGATTCCACTAAGCTCTTCTGGCAGATTTAGCTTGTAAGCTACAGTTCTGACACATTCGATGATCTCGAATGGTCCGATGTATCTTGGGCTCAGCTTGCCCTTCTTGCTAAAACGCATCACTCCTTTCCAGGGTGATACCTTAAGTAACACTTTGTCACCTACCTCGAATTTTAGAGGTTTACGCCTTTTGATATTCGTTAATTTACACATATTTTAGTCCCCCGTTTTACCCCTATTTTATGCGTTTTTGCCGTAAAACCGTCATTCGGATACTTATTTATCTACATTTATGTTTACAGGCCTAAAACTGCATTCCAGACAAGATGATAGCAAAAACGAGGACTTTCCGGACAAAACGACAAAGCTGCGAAGATTCTGTTAAGAAAACTGACCTGGGCGTGTGGAACGACCGTTCCTCCTGATGCACGGTCGTGCATCTCCGACAAAGTTGATCAACCCGGCAATGAATGAGAGGTGCGACTGGGCGTTCTAGGAAAACAAGGCGGCTCGGTGAAGAACGGGCGTTCCATCTGAGGAACGACCGTGCGTATCCGATGAACCAACAGAGTCTCGGTGATGAATGACCAGTGCGACTCGGCGTGCAGCAACAACTCGGAACTGAACGACCGTTCCATCTGAAGAACGGTCGTGCCATTTCAAATCTGGTCAACGATCTGATGACGTCATGCAGTATGGTGTGCCCATCCCTAATAATTGCTTAAAGTGCACGACCGTGCCATATGGAGAACGACCGTGCGACAGCGAAAATTATAAAAACATAACAGAAACATTCTGTTCGATATTCTGGATTTTTGGAGAGCTTCACAGGCGATTTTCAGGCTCCGGAGGCATTAGCTTTCACCCGGATTCAAGCCACATTGTCCCGTTTAGCTCGATTACTACCCGGATCCTTAGTCTAGTACTTGTTTATGGTTTGATTTTCTAATCTTTCCATGATTTTGTTAATCTTTCAAGTACTTAGATTATTGTTTATGTATTATTGTAGCCCTTGGGCAAAAACACAAACAATCCCTTGCTAGATTATTGCCATTAGTATGTTAAGCTTTGTTTGTAATGACACTTGAAGTGTTTTCTATGTTAATCTTTAATGATTAGTTTGCAACCTTGTTATTGATATTGATTTCTTGATTATAAGTAATTATGTTGGATGATTGATGCTTGCTTAGTTAAGATAGTTGAAAAATGAAGCTTAATTAATCTTGTATTAGTAAACTTTGAATTTGGTTAACTAGTTTAACTTGGTTTAAATGTATGCATCGTGATACTAGAAATGGTTAGTGATTTAATAAAATATAATTATTGTTAATCAAGAGAGCTTGCCGTCACGTAAGGACCGTAACGGGTTAGATGGTGTCGTTATAAATTCTTGCCATGATTTATTAGCTTAGATAGTAGTTTAGGCCAAAATTGCTTTCTTGGTGAATTATTGTGTAAGATTTGTAAAATGAACTTGGTTGTGATTTAATCTAGTTTATGCTTGTCTCGGTGGTTGCATTGTGTTTATCGGTGTCGCTTTCCTTGATTAAGTGAGGTTACAATAATCCTAACGGCTGACTAACTTATTTTTAAGAGATTTTCATAGACATTTATCAATTGCACGTTAAAGAACAATTTTAGGTGGTTAAAGTGTGTTTATCGTTTTAGCTTTCCGAATGATTGTCATGTTAGGATTCCCGAAAGGGATACTAATTGTCTTAAATTGGAAAATTGACCGAATGCTTCTAGTGCCAAAACAGACTTAGTTGACATGCTGTGGTTGTGTATTAAGCAAGGCTTTTTATCTATTATCTATTATGTTTTTACTATATATTTGTTTATACTTACTTTAGTTTAGTTAAAATCAACCAAACTTATGTTTTTACCGGTAGTTTAGTGACAAAGGTCTAGTATTATTTCTCCGCCCATTTCCTTGGATCGATACTTGGTTCTTACCGATACTTTATTACATATATGACGGGGTACACTTGCCTCTTTCGTGTGTGTTTTGATGTAAAAGTAATAATCACTTTTATAAATTTAAAACCCAATCGTGTGTAATTTCATTGCAAAATTATGTATATATACGCACACGTCAAGTTTTTGGCGCCGTTTGGCGGTCGTTTTCGCATTCGATAAATTTAGATCATATTTAGTGCTTTTAAAAACCGTTGTATACACTGATCATGCAACCATTAGATACCTTTTCAGCAAGCAGGACGCTAAACCGCGTCTAATCAGATGGATCCTGCTGCTGCAAGAGTTTGATATCGAGATACAAGACAAAAAGGGTGCTTTAAATGTAGCGGCTGACCATCTGTCTCGGTTAGAACACGGAGACATCGAGGATTCGCGTTGGGATTCAATAAATGACAAGTTCCCACACGAATCTTTGATGGGTGTTGAGATTTGTGATGAGTCGCCATGGTTCGCTGACTTTGCAAACTATCTTGCTTGTAGAATTCTGATAAAAGGGTTGACTCACCAGCAAAAGAGGAAATTCTTTTCAGATCTAAAGCACTACATATGGGACGACCCTTTCTTGTTCAAGGTGGGTGCTGATCAGGTGATTAGAAGGTGTGTATCAGGGACTGAGGCGACCGACATTCTGCGCCAGTGTCATGAGGGACCTACCGGAGGCCACCAAGGAGCCAACTTCACCGCGAAGAAGGTGTTGGATTCCGGGTTTTACTGGCCGACCATTTTCCGTGACGCGCAGAGTTGGGTGAAAGCGTGCGATGCTTGTCAGAGGGCGACGAACATATCGGCACGCGATGAAATGCCCCAGAACTGGATACAGGTATGTGAAGTCTTTGATGTTTGGGGGATAGACTTCATGGGACCATTCCCCCCCCCCCCCTCACGTGGAAACAAGTACATACTCGTGGCTGTTGACTATGTATCAAACTGGGCGGAGGCGCAAGCCTTACCCACTAACGACGCCAGAGTAGTTGTGAGGTTTCTTAAGAGTTTGTTCGCCCGATTTGGCGCTCCGAAAGCGCTCATTAGTGACCGAGGGACTCATTTTTGTAATACACAGCTTGAAAAGGCTTTGTCCCGATACGGTGTGCATCACCGTTTATCCACGCCTTATCACCCGCAGACAAGCGGGCAGGTGGAGGTCACGAACCGTGGGCTTAAGCGCATCCTTGAGCGGTCTGTTGGAGCGAACGGCAAGGAGTGGTCGGACAAACTTGAGGATGCATTATGGGCATTCCGTACAGCTTATAAGACCCCTATAGGGACCACCCCCTTTAGGTTGGTATACGGAAAAGCATGCCATTTACCGGTGGAGTTGGAGCACAAGGCTATGTGGGCTTTGAAAACCGCGAATTTGGACCTAAAAACCGGAGGTGAAGCCCGGTTTCTCCAAATTCATGAATTGGAAGAATTGCGGCACCAAGCCTATGAAAGCTCCGTACTTTACAAAGAGCGCACGAAGAAACTTCACGACAAACGCTTGAAGGACCATAAAGAATTCCAAGCGGGTGATCTTGTTCTTCTGTACAATTCAAGGCTGCGCTTATTTCCTGGGAAGCTTCATTCACGCTGGACAGGACCATACACGGTTAAGGAAGTATTTCCGTATGGTACTGTTGCAGTAGAGAACGCGGATGGCATTACATTCAAGGTAAATGGTCACCGGTTGAAGTTGTACGTTGCCGGGCCGATAGAGTCGGCGGTGGAGGTGATTGAACTCCAAACCCCGCACACATCATAAGTGTGGGGAGGAGAGAGTCTACGCTACTGACTCGCGGATAAAAAATGTAGCAAGAGCGTATTTTGCGCTTTAGGGGTAGTGTCGTCGTTTTAGTTTTTTTTTGTTTTAGCTTTGAGTCTTGCTATCGACTCGTCGTAAAAAATTTAGCATGAGTCTACGCTGCTGACTCGCCGACAAAAATGCAGCAGGAGCGTCTTTGGCGCTATAAGGGTAAAATAGTCCTTTTTTGTATTTTTGTAGTTTTAGCGTAATTTAGGTTAGTTAGGTAGTTTACGTTAGTTTGTTTAGTTTTCGTACGTGCCGAGCGAAGGTTCTGTATTGCAATATTGTTAGAACAGTTGGTGTGTCGAAAAAACGGCGAAAAACGGCCGAAACAGTTGCTGGAAATGGCTTCTGCGGAAAAATTCTGATCTGCACCTGATGCACGACCGTTCCTCGGGTCGCACGACCGTGCGTCACCGAGGGCGGGCACGGCAGATCGCACCCCTAGTGCATTTCCGAGAAAAGTGGTCTGGGTTTGAGCGACGTCGGTGACGCACGACCGTGCCATTGGTCGAACGACCGTGCGTCAGGCTGAGGGCAATTTTGTCATTTTGCACATTATATATACCCTCATCTGCTGCAAAATCCCTCATTCCCGAACCCTAGTCGCTGCAGGCCGTTCCAGGGCGATTCTTCATCATATCGCACGGTTTTTCGCACGATCTCACACCCTTCTTCGCACGGTACGTTCCTAGTTGTAGATTTCTTGTTTTCTTGCTTTCTAGGTTAGATTTCTTCCGATTTTTCAAGGAATTTTTAGAGTTCTCTTCATAAACAAATCGAAACCCTAACCCTTGTTGAATCGAAGTATCGTGAACACCCGGTTGACTTTCAGACCCCTGTTGGCCCAATACTTGTTGAAATTTTTCAAAGATCAGATTGTTCTAAGTACAGGGGTTGAAATCTGCAGACACGAAGTCGCACGGTCGTTCCTCGTGTGGAACGGTCGTGCCTTGCCGGCTTGTTCACGATATCTTCTGTTTGTTCGGTGTTGCACGGTGGTGCCACAGATCACACGCCGTGCAGTTCCGGCATTTGTGGGCTTGGTCTGTTAGTTCTCGGAGACGCACGACCGTGCGTCTCGAAGAACGACCGTGCCATTTGCCCAGTTCAGTTAGACAGTTTCTTCATAATTTGCTGCTCGGCTGTTTTCAATTCATTTCTCTCCTGTTTCTGTCTTTCTAACAATGTTCCCCATTACAGATGAACCATCCCTTCCTTCTGTTTGACCCCAACATTGAGAAAAAGGCTCTTTGCATTCCGAAGCGCGACGCCTTGTGGGCGAGACGGGGGCAGTTTGGAGTCCCCCGATGGTTAGATTGGGAAGTCATGCGTGAACTCAATCAGTATGATCGACTGGATGGCATGATGAGTCAGCCGCTTGCAAATCTGGTCTGTTGCAACCGACCAGTTTACCGGGAGTTGACAATTGAATTCTTCGCATCATATGCCTATGAAAGGCCGGTTGCACATACACAGCCTGATTTCCGCTACAGGGAGCGGGTAACCTTCAGGTTATGTAGACAATGGCATACATGGTCGGTGGGTCGTTTGGGAAGAAGGCTCGGAATTTATACTAGGGACGACATGGATGATCCCGACGTCTTCAACGATCAGTTCAACTTCCCTAATGATGCAGCGCGGGATGCATTCTGGGCAGAAAACGCTATTGGGGAGCCCTACAACCCGAGGATGTCAAAGGCCTCGCGACTCCGAGACCCTCTGGTGCGAGTGATGCACCATGTATTCAGCCATTCGATATGCGGTCGCATGGACAGTCTCGGTAACTGTCCCACACCTGAGTTGCTTTTTCTATATGCGTTGGTTGACAAAGCACCAATCAACCTAGCCGCACGAATGGTTGAGTACTTTGTCAAGTGTTCGGGGCGGACCCCGAATGGTGAGATTCATGGCGGTCAGTACGTGACCGAAATAGCGTACAATGAGCGCTATATGACGCCGGGGGTGCTTCAGGGTCTCACTTTGATTACTGAGGGGGTTCATGTCGATATCCGGTCACTGAAGTTCATGGGGGTGATTGTAGAGCTTGATAGGGGGGATAGGTTGAGAGGATTGAATAACGAGGTCTGGGACCCGTTGCCTCCAGCTGAGGAGGAACATGAGGAGGAAGATGAGGACGTTGAGATGGGAGAGCAGCACCAGCACCAGGCACCGACACCACCACACTCGCCGCAGCAACATGCATTTCATCAGCATGAGGACTGGCCCACGTTCTACCAGCAGTTCCAGGATATGCGTGTGACGCAGGAGCAGCATGGTACCTACTTTGATGAGATTAGATCTAGCCAGGACCAGATCCGGGCTAACCAAGACGAGATTCGAGCCAGTCAGGCTCAGATTCGGGCCACACATGACCCGCTTCGGCAGAGCCAGGATACTTTATATCAGGGGGTCAGTGCGGGGTTTTCTTATCTTTTCGGGGAGATGCATCACGCATACCCCGACTATTTTCAGCACCCGCCGCAGTTCCCACCGTGGAACCCCCCTGGCTATGGCGATCAGGGCCCATCTGGCATGAGACATGATAATGATGATGATGAGTAGTTGGCGGTGGTGATAGCATTTGGTGGTGTTTTCTGTTTCAGTGCTTTATTTACTTTTGGGTGTTTATTTTGACTATTATTTAAAACACCCCGGTTATGTATTTCGGACAATTTCCTTTGTGTTTTGTTTGGATTTTAGTATTTATGTATATTATGGTTGTTTGGTGATTTTTCTATTTCTGTTATGTTTTGGGTGCACATGTGACATACTCGCAGGTTTTATCTATCGGATCTTGGACCGGAGCACGTACCAGATGCAGCTTCGGAAGTCTCATGGCACCAACATCATCTTGAGGGGAGTATTTTTTATCCCTTTCTCTATATTTCGGGTCTCGCATTGGGGACAATGCGAAGTTCAAGTGTGGGGAGGGGGTTAACTTTGTTAACTTTGTTTGTCCTCTTATAAAAAAAAATCAGAAAATCAGAAAAATCATTCAAAAATACTTGTATTTTGTATATATGTTGGTAAATAAACCGGTTGGTTGTGTTTTAGAAAACTTCGGACTTGATAAAAACTCGACAAGCAAAATATTTTTGAAAAAGGAAACCGGAAAGCGTGACAAACAAAGAAAGACTTGCATGATAGTTTTCACACTTTTACCCATTCCTTCCGTTACGTGAGCATATTTGAGCCTTGATTGTTATATATTTGTTCATTTCGGATATAGGAGTGAGCCGGATGTTATGTGCAATTTAGAACTTGTCACTAGTATGCTTGTTAAGACCATGAACCTGTGAATTTGTGTAAAAGTGATAGAGGCACTTAGATTACCCCTTTGTTGTGTACTTGTTCTTTGTGTTGTGCTTCCCGTTCACCTTATATTACCCTTTAGGATTAACCATGTCGAGCCTTCCCGTTCACCTTTGTTTACCCACATTATCGCCCACTTAACCAAATTTAGCCTTTTTATGTTTTTAAACCTTTTTAGTGTTGAAACTCGGTTAAAATAATAGTTTAACTAGCTTGTTATTGTTTATATTTCATTGTATTAGTTTAAAAAAAAAACAGAAAATAAAACACCCTAAAATAGGGTGAAGTTGATAGAAATCGAGCAATTTTGAATGCTTAAATGTTAAAATTTCGTTGATAAGCTCGATTGCGCTTTAGTCGCCTTTGTAAGGCGTTTGTATGTATAGTTGTTTATTTTGTTGCTAGTTAAACGCTACTACCGAGTTTTAACCATTTTTCGCCACTTTATATGTCCATTTCCATACCCTTCGCCCAAGCCTAACGTTACAACCCGTAAAGACCTCTTGATTTACACTTGTTTGCATGTTAGTTGGTGGAGACGAGATCTTTTGACAAGCTTATGATATTGCACATTTCATTGACTAGGCGTTGAGTGTTTACACATACACATTTTATGTATGTTTCATAAATAAATCCGAGTGTGTGTGAACATTGTGAGTCGTGTGAAGATTAACATGTGAGTCAATTAAATGTTTTGTCACGGCCTTTTGGTTGTTGCTTTTTAATTGCATATGCTTGTTGGGTTTGAGTCTTTTGATGTTGTCTTTCGACAAACCGGCTAACCGTTTATACTAGTTTTCAAATAAAATATTGTGTAAATTATCGTTCTTGTTTGTTTATATCTTTTGTTGCTTTTTAGTTTAGCTTGCTTGAGGACAAGCAAGGTTCAAGTGTCTGGAGATTTGATATTAGTTAATTTACAAATATTTTAGTCCCCCGTTTTACCCGTATTTTATGCGTTTAGCTCGATTACTACCCAGATCCTAATAATTGCTTAAAGTGCACGGTCGTGCCATATGGAGAACGACCGTGCGACAACGAAAATTATAAAAACAGAACAGAAACATTCTGTTCGATATTCTGGATTTTTGGAGAGCTTCACAGGCGATTTTCAGGCTCCGGAGGCATTAGCTTTCACCCGGATTCAAGCCACATTGTCCCGTTTAGCTCGATTACTACCCAGATCCTTAGTCTAGTACTTGTTTATGGTCTGATTTTCTAATCTTTCCATGATTTTGTTAATCTTTCAAGTACTTAGATTATTGTTTATGTATTATTGTAGCCCTTGGGCAAAAACACAAACAATCCCTTGCTAGATTATTGCCATTAGTATGTTAAGCTTTGTTTGTAATGACACTTGAAGTGTTTTCTATGTTAATCTTTGATGATTAGTTTGCAACCTTGTTATTGATATTGATTTCTTGATTATAAGTAATTATGTTGGATGATTGATGCTTGCTTAGTTAAGATAGTTGAAAAATGAAGCTTAATTAATCTTGTATTAGTAAACTTTGAATTTGGTTAACTAGTTTAACTTGGTTTAAATGTAT
The DNA here is from genome assembly GCA_030545235.1 of Helianthus tuberosus. Classification (NCBI taxonomy): domain Eukaryota; kingdom Viridiplantae; phylum Streptophyta; class Magnoliopsida; order Asterales; family Asteraceae; genus Helianthus; species Helianthus tuberosus. The sequence goes on along the minus strand of CM060382.1, from coordinate 83,306,459 downwards.
GCATCGTGATACTAGAAATGGTTAGTGATTTAATAAAATATAATTATTGTTAATCAAGAGAGCTTGCCGTCACGTAAGGACCGTAACGGGTTAGATGGTGTCGTTATAAATTCTTGCCATGATTTATTAGCTTAGATAGTAGTTTAGGCCAAAATTGATTTCTTGGTGAATTATTGTGTAAGATTTGTAAAATGAACTTGGTTGTGATTTAATCTAGTTTATGCTTGTCTCGGTGGTTGCATTGTGTTTATCGGTGTCGCTTTCCTTGATTAAGTGAGGTTAGAATAATCCTAACGGCTGACTAACTTATTTTTAAGAGATTTTCATAGACATTTATCAATTGCACGTTAAAGAACAATTTTAGGTGGTTAAAGTGTGTTTATCGTTTTAGCTTTCCGAATGATTGTCATGTTAGGATTCCCGAAAGGGATACTAATTGTCTTAAATTGGAAAATTGACCGAATGCTTCTAGTGCCAAAACAGACTTAGTTGACATGCTGTGGTTGTGTATTAAGCAAGGCTTTTTATCTATTATCTATTATGTTTTTATTATGTATTTGTTTATGCTTACTTTAGTTTAGTTAAAATCAACCAAACTTATGTTTTTACCGGTAGTTTAGTGACAAAGGTCTAGTATTATTTCTCCGCCCATTTCCTTGGATCGATACTTGGTTCTTACCGATACTTTATTACATATATGACGGGGTACACTTGCCTCTTTCGTGTGTGTTTTGATGTAAAAGTAATAATCACTTTTATAAATTTAAAACCCAATCGTGTGTAATTTCATTGCAAAATTATGTATATATACGCACACGTCAAGTTTTTGGCGCCGTTTGGCGGTCCTTTTCGCATTCGATAAATTTAGATCGTATTTAGTGCTTTCAAAAACCGTTGTATACACTGATCATGCAACCATTAGATACCTCTTCAGCAAGCAGGACGCTAAACCGCGTCTAATCAGATGGATCCTGCTGCTGCAAGAGTTTGATATCGAGATACAAGACAAAAAGGGTGCTTTAAATGTAGCGGCTGACCATCTGTCTCGGTTAGAACACGGAGACATCGAGGATTCGCGTTGGGATTCAATAAATGACAAGTTCCCACACGAATCTTTGATGGGTGTTGAGATTTGTGATGAGTCGCCATGGTTCGCTGACTTTGCAAACTATCTTGCTTGTAGAATTCTGATAAAAGGGTTGACTCACCAGCAAAAGAGGAAATTCTTTTCAGATCTAAAGCACTACATATGGGACGACCCTTTCTTGTTCAAGGTGGGTGCTGATCAGGTGATTAGAAGGTGTGTATCAGGGACTGAGGCGACCGACATTCTGCGCCAGTGTCATGAGGGACCTACCGGAGGCCACCACGGAGCCAACTTCACCGCGAAGAAGGTGTTGGATTCCGGGTTTTACTGGCCGACCATTTTCCGTGACGCGCAGAGTTGGGTGAAAGCGTGCGATGCTTGTCAGAGGGCGACGAACATATCAGCACGCGACGAAATGCCCCAGAACTGGATACAGGTATGTGAAGTCTTTGATGTTTGGGGGATAGACTTCATGGGACCATTCCCCCCCCCCCCCCTCACGTGGAAACAAGTACATACTCGTGGCTGTTGACTATGTATCAAACTGGGCGGAGGCGCAAGCCTTACCCACTAACGACGCCAGAGTAGTTGTGAGGTTTCTTAAGAGTTTGTTCGCCCGATTTGGCGCTCCGAAAGCGCTCATTAGTGACCGAGGGACTCATTTTTGTAATACACAGCTTGAAAAGGCTTTGTCCCGATACGGTGTGCATCACCGTTTATCCACGCCTTATCACCCGCAGACAAGCGGGCAGGTGGAGGTCACGAACCGTGGGCTTAAGCGCATCCTTGAGCGGTCTGTTGGAGCGAACGGCAAGGAGTGGTCGGACAAACTTGAGGATGCATTATGGGCATTCCGTACAGCTTATAAGACCCCTATAGGGACCACCCCCTTTAGGTTGGTATACGGAAAAGCATGCCATTTACCGGTGGAGTTGGAGCACAAGGCTATGTGGGCTTTGAAAACCGCGAATTTGGACCTAAAAACCGGAGGTGAAGCCCGGTTTCTCCAAATTCATGAATTGGAAGAATTGCGGCACCAAGCCTATGAAAGCTCCGTACTTTACAAAGAGCGCACGAAGAAACTTCACGACAAACGCTTGAAGGACCATAAAGAATTCCAAGCGGGTGATCTTGTTCTTCTGTACAATTCAAGGCTGCGCTTATTTCCTGGGAAGCTTCATTCACGCTGGACAGGACCATACACGGTTAAGGAAGTATTTCCGTATGGTACTGTTGCAGTAGAGAACGCGGATGGCGTTACATTCAAGGTAAATGGTCACCGGTTGAAGTTGTACGTTGCCGGGCCGATAGAGTCGGCGGTGGAGGTGATTGAACTCTAAACCCCGCACACATCATAAGTGTGGGGAGGAGAGAGTCTACGCTACTGACTCGCGGATAAAAAATGTAGCAAGAGCGTATTTTGCGCTTTAGGGGTAGTGTCGTCTTTTTAGTTTTTTTTCTAGTTTTAGCTTTGAGTCTTGCTATCGACTCGTCGTCAAAAATTTAGCATGAGTCTACGCTGCTGACTTGCCGACAAAAATGCAGCAGGAGCGTCTTTGGCGCTATAAGGGTAAAATAGTCCTTTTTTGTATTTTTGTAGTTTTAGCGTAATTTAGGTTAGTTAGGTAGTTTACGTTAGTTTGTTTAGTTTTCGTACGTGCCGAGTGTAGGTTCTGTATTGCAATATTGTTAGAACAGTTGGTGTGTCGAAAAAACGGCGAAAAACGGCCGAAACAGTTGCTGGAAATGGCTTCTGCGGAAAAATTCTGATCTGCACCTGATGCACGACCGTTCCTCGGGTCGCACGACCGTTCCTCGGGTCGCACGACCGTTCCTCGGGTCGCACGACCGTGCGTCACCGAGGGCGGGCACGACAGATCGCACCCCCGGTGCATTTCCGAGAAAAGTGGTCTGGGTTTGAGCGACGTCGGTGACGCACGACCGTGCCATAGGTCGAACGACCGTGCGTCAGGCTGAGGGCAATTTTGTCATTTTGCACATTATATATACCCTCATCTGCTGCAAAATCCCTCATTCGCGAACCCTAGTCGCTGCAGGCCGTTCCAGGGCGATTCTTCATCATATCGCACGGTTTTTCGCACGATCTCACACCCTTCTTCGCACGGTACGTTCCTAGTTGTAGATTTCTTGTTTTCTTGCTTTCTAGGTTAGATTTCTTCCGAGTTTTCAAGGAATTTTTAGGGTTCTCTTCATAAACAAATCGAAACCCTAACCCTTGTTGAATCGAAGTATCGTGAACACCCGGTTGACTTTCAGACCCCTGTTGGCCCAATACTTGTTGAAATTTTGCAAAGATCAGATTGTTCTAAGTACAGGGGTCGAAATCTGCAGACACGAAGTCGCACGGTCGTTCCTCGTGTGGAACGGTCGTGCCTCGCCGACTTGTTCACGATATCTTCTGTTTGTTCGGTGTTGCACGGTGGTGCCACAGATCACACGCCGTGCAGTTCCGGCATTTGTGGGCTTGGTCTGTTAGTTCTCGGAGACGCACGACCATGCGTCTCGAAGAACGACCGTGCCATTTGCCCAGTTCAGTTAGACAGTTTCTTCATAATTTGCTGCTCGGCTGTTTTCAATTCATTTCTCTCCTGTTTCTGTCTTTCTACAATGTTCCCCATTACAGATGAACCATCCCTTCCTTCAGTTTGACCCCAACATTGAGAAAGAGGCTCTTTGCATTCCGAAGCGCGACGCCTTGTGGGCGAGACGGGGGCAGTTTGGAGTCCCCCGATGGTTAGATTGGGAAGTCATGCGTGAACTCAATCAGTATGGTCGACTGAATGACATGATGAGTCAGCTGCTTGCAAATCTGGTCGGTTACAACCGACCAGTTTACCGGGAGGTGACAATTGAATTCTTCGCATCATATGCCTATCAAAGGCCGGTTGCACATACACAGCCTGATTTCCGCTACAGGGAGCGGGTAACCTTCAGGTTATGTAGACGATGGCATACATGGTCGGTGGGTCGTTTGGGAAGAAGGCTCGGAATTTATACTAGGGACGACATGGATGATCCCGACGTCTTCAACGATCAGTTCAACTTCCCTAACGATCAGTTCAACTACATTTGCTTTGCCTGAATGATATCAGACTTCACAATCATAATCATTCAGTGTCTCCATCCATCGACGCTGTGTCATGTTCAGATCTTTCTGGTTAAACAGATGCTGAAGGCTCTTATAATCAGAATAGATCACGCACTTAGTCCCATAAAGGTAATGCCTCCAAAGCTTTAGTGTAAATACAATGACACCCAACTCCAAATCGTGGGTGGTGTAATTCTTCTCGTGCACCTTTAATTGTCGGGAAGCATATGCAATAACTTTGCCTTTCTGCATGAGTACACATCCCATACCTATGTGCGATGCATCGCAATAAACCACAAATTCTTCAATACCTTCTAGCAATGTCAATACAGGTGCATTGCTTAACTTCTGCTTGAGAATATCAAAAGATTCTTGTTGCTTAGGACCCCAATTGAACTTTATATTCTTATGAGTCAATGAAGTTAGGGGTGCAGCAATCCTTGAAAAGTTTTCAATGAAACGCCTATAGTATCCTGCTAGACCCAAGAAGCTGCGTATCTCTGTAGGAGTCTTAGGTTCTTGCCAATTCATAATTGCCTCAATCTTAGCGGGATCCACCTGGATACCACGCTCGCTCCCCACATGTCCAAGAAATTAGACTTCACGAAGCCAAAACTGACATTTTGAAAACTTGGCGTTGAGCTTCTCTTGTTGTAGAAGTTTAAGGATACACCGAAGATGTCTTTCATGATCGGCTTGACTCTTCGAGTAAATAAGAATGTCATCAATGAAGACGATGACAAACTTGTCCAAGTATGGCTTGCAAACGCGATTCATGAGATCCATGAACGTTGCGGGCGCTTTACTGAGCCCGAAAGGCATCAGCAAGAACTCATGGTAACCATAACGAGTTCTGAATGCTGTCTTTTGCACATCTTCATCTCTGTCCTTCAGCTGATGGTAACCTGACTGTAAATCGATATTTGAAAAGTAGCTTGCTCCTTGGAGTTGATCGAAAGGATCATCGATCCTGGGTAACGGGTACCTGTTCTTGATTGTCACTTTATTCAGCTCGCGATAATCGATGCATAGACGCATCGAGCCATCCTTCTTTTTCACAAACAGGATCGGAGCTCCCCAAGGGGACGAGCTAGGTCGAATAAAACCCTTTGCCAACAAATCATCCAACTGAGTCCTTAACTCTTTCATCTCAGTTGGAGCTAACCGATAAGGTGCTCTTGCAATTGGTGCTGCTCCAAGAATGATATCTATTCTGAACTCCACTTGCCTATCTGGGGGTAAACCAGGTAGTTCTTTAGGGAATACTTCTGGATATTCAGAAATAACAGGGATGTCTTCAATCTTGGGCTTTGGTTCATCAATGGTTACCTGTGCCATATAGATGACACAACCTTTCTTCATACACCTCGACGCCTTAAGCATGGACACTTGCTTAGGTAACCCGTACTGGGTATCTCCTTGTATTGTTAACGGCTCACCATAAGGAGTCTTGATAATCACCTGCTTCTTATCACATACGATTTGGGCTTGGTTATGAGATAACCAATCCATGCCTATTACTATGTCGAATCCAGCTAATTTCAACGGAAGCAAGGAAAGCGAAAAAGAGTGGTTCCTAATGGATATAAAACATCCATCTAGAACTGTTGATGCGGTTTATAAGGAACCATCGGCTAATTCTACCTCATACTTTATGCTTAGAGTTTTAACATGCAGATTTAATAACTTACAAAACTTATTATCCACAAAAGACTTGTCTGCACCCGAATCAAACAATACTCTAGCATAAACATCATTGATAAGAAAGGTACCTGTTATCACATTTTCGTTCTGAATGGCTTCTTGTGCATTCATTTGGAAGACCCGAGTATTGGTCTTCTTAGCCTTTTCAGGCTTCTTCTGATTCTTAGGGCAGTTGGTCTTAATGTGCCCCTTTTCGTTGCAACCGTAACAGGTTGCGTCCTTCAACTTCTTGCATTCCAAGGTCTTATGCTCCTTAGACTTGCAGATCCCACAAGGTAGAGGCTGAGATTCAAATCTGCATTTCCCGCAGTGGTATTTCCTACAGGTTTTGCACCTGGTCTTTTCACCCGACTGCTGGTTGTCCTTCTTAAACCCGGAACTCTTCTTATGATCAGAGTTCCCCTTTTGTTTCTTATCAGGACGACATGAGTTCTCATCCTCACGTTTCCTTTTCCCTTCTTCAGAATTCTTGAGCGATCTCTGCCTAACCGCATCAAGAGTAAGAGATAACGATATATCAGCCACTGACCTGAATGTGGTAGGTCTTGATGCTTTCACACTTGCTTTAATTTCCGGAGCTAAACCTCCAATAAAACGAGCTAGGCGTTTTGGTTCCAGTGTAACCAAGTATGGAACCAATCGTGACATAGTGTTGAAACTCGTAAGGTATGCCTGACAATCTAAGTTCTTCATAACCAATGTTAAGAAATCAGTCTCAATTTTCTCAACTTCATGTTAAGGACATAAATTTTCTTTGATGAGAGCTACAAACTGATCCCAAGTCAGATTATATAACGGGATCTTCCCAGTTGCTTGGATTAGGGGCCTCCACTAAGCTAGAGCTTCACCTTTGAACGATTGTGACACAAACTTTACAATGTCTTGCTCTGCACAACCACTAATATCAGCTACTGTATCCATCTCGTCGAGCCAAGTCATACAATCGATGGCTCCTTTCTCCCATGTGAAGTCTCTGGGCTTGCAGGAGATAAAATATTTATAAGAACAGGTCTTAACACGTGGCTCTTGATTGAGCACAACCTTCTTAGATGGGACGCTCCTCTGATTTTATTAATAATGAGAATCACTCTTGTGAGCTGTATGAATCTTGGAGGGTGGTTTTGAATGTGGTACAGACTGAGTTCTGACGCGAGTACCACTTGATTCATTAAATTGTCTGTCAAGAGCTTGAGTAACGACATTATCTATTAATGCTTGCAGTTCCGCACACGCTACATTAACTCTGGTAGTATCATTATTCTCCCTCGGGTGACTGTTGACTTCTTCTGATTCTGCCATGTAGCTTGATTGCTATATAAAGATGATGACAATAATTTATTCAGAAGTCTATTAATAGGATTGTCAATTTTGACGATTCATTAACCATGGTAACTATAAACCATATTGGTCAATTTGCTAGTTATATTTAATTAGGATTTTCATTATAATTCATCCTTTGTTATAATCATTAAGATATTAGAGTGGCTCAAAAGGCCTAGTCACAAGGACAATTATAAGCCATGATCTTATAGGATCGAGACATTAAGGCTTGAACATAGGTCATCACCTTTTCTTGACAGGGAGTCGTAGACTACAACTGTCTTTTGTCTTATAGGACAATAAGTATGGCCCGTAGGCACTTCATCACTAATAGATGTTTAAATAATAAAGAAAAAGGAATTGGAAGAATCCAATATAAGGATGACTAGTGTGATTTTATCGAACCACATTTGCCAGGAGTGCTAACATGTTTTCAGATGTTAACAAAGATCTGAATCTTAAAAATGTTTTACCATCTGGGCCATGTCTAAAATGACATATAGGCTAGGTTATACCTTCAAGATTTTCTTTCAATATTCAATGGCAGATCAATCATAAATTGAAATGATGTTTTTTGGTTTAGGACATATTATATATATATGTTTAATGCCAAGGTAAATTTTAAAAAGGAAACTTTTCATAGAAAGCCCTAAAAATTACAATCATTGCCCTAAACGAGTCTTAAATAAATAAATTTGTCCACGCAGGGTCTAATAATAAATATGTCCTTATAAGGACTAATAAAGAAATGAAATACAACAAGAGGAGTTTCTTCCTCTTTTTATTTCTGAAAGTTTTCTCCTTGGTTCACTGTGTGCAGTACGGATACTGAAGGTTTTGGCGGGTAGTCGAAATCTTCCATACTAGGAATCTTTGCAAAAGTGGAATCCAAGGCTTCTATGGTTAATGAATAATATGGATCACAAATAGGGTCAGGACTGGTATATTCCAAGTTTGAAATTCCAAGATTTGGAGGTAAGAAATATGGGTCTTTTGGGTCCATAGGTATCATCTTCGAAGCGGGATGCCTCAGGGACTGTTGGTATGGACTCCTCCGATGTTGGCTTCTCATTTGGAGTTTCAAAAGTCTTAGATACAGAATCTGAAGTATGGTTTATGGTTTCAACGGGTTTGGTTTTGGGAATGGGACCAAAAAGATCCTTTCTCCATACTAATCATACGCTGATTCGAGCTGTGGTACGAAGCTTAACGTTCTTTGGCTTCGAGTTTGGAGAGCTTCCACCATTGGCGGAAGTCTAAAGTAATAATATTACAAACCGATTCGAAAGTATAATAAAATATTACACAACGGTTGTAAAATGGATCCACAGGCGGATCAAAACAAAAGAAGTATTGTTCAACAGACTTAAAGTGATAAAAGCTTGCAAGACTTTTTATTTAATCACCCAGGAGTTTCCAGCCCATTACGTGTAATACCAGCACTTAACCTTTTTGGAAAATACGTCAGTTTACACTTGTAAATACAATTAACTGACTCTTTTTGAAAAGTGTTTATAAAATTGGTTTGGATGCACAAGGCATAAATTTTTTTTTATAACTTGGGACAATTATTAAAAATAATCTTGTATACAGATTTATATGTTTATTATACATTCAGGGCCCGATATAGAAACCGAGACAAGATTAATAGACGCACCACAAGTATAGGCCCACAAGAGGGTGAGATACCATTTTTCATACGCAACAGTCAGGTGTATGCCTACACCCCGTGCTTAAGACGTGGTCATTTGCATTTAAATGATGCCAAGGATATCCGGGACATGGTCATTAACCCCCAAAGGCTTTGTTTCAAACAATACAGATTAAAACGGGTTACCTCAATAATTTAACCACTAATCGATTAAATATGCAATACCTGACCAAGCGGTATTATTATATTACCGTATCCAAAGCCCGTATAGGGAAAATAACTTAAAAGTATTTACCTGAGCAAAATATAAATTTATCCTCAGCCGTATATCAATCAGCAAGTACAAGTATCTTTTACTGGGCTCCTAATCTGGAACGAAGGTTTTAATAACCTATTAGATTCCTAACGGGTCTTACTTAAGTTTAAACTTAGACAGGTTAGTTTTAATGAAAGGTTCACGGTTTAAAACGCACGATTAAGCGAAGACCGGATTAGAATGTGATTTAGACTCGACAAGTATGAAGACTTGTATAATATGGGTAAACTAAATACATTCTGGATTTTGAAGTGAAAATGATAAGGTTTGACCCGTTTCGGCTAATTCATGCAACTAGTTACATAAACCGTACCGAACGCGAAAAATGCATAACGGGTAACCAACTGAGTCATGAACAGGTTTCACAAGTTAATATGCCTTAAATATGTTGTGATATCAGTAGGATACCTTCCATTATGCCCAAAACGGAATTAAAATCAGTTTAAGCCCCGTTGGGGTATTTTGGTCATTTTAAAGATTATAAAAGAGGTTAAATTTGGAAAACTGAGTTCAAAACTTTTACCTACTATTAAAGTATAAAATTTTACTTATAATATCAGTAGGTAATGGGTCTTAAGTGTTAAATATAGTTTTAACCCATACTATGCGTTTAAAAAGCGTAAAAGTCGGTATTTTGATGATTTTCGGTTTCTATAAGGAAAGCTGAGATTTTAATCAGTCTATAAGGCTTAAAATATTTTCTTTAACATATGAAATCAGTTGGAAAAGGTTTGGTATCAAAATGTTATGTAAAACTCATTTTATTAGCAAAAAGGGCATAACCGACAATTACCGAGTCAATGCAAGAACCCTATGTTATGATCAGTTTAAAATTTAATAAAAATTTCCAAAAATACCTAAATATTATTTTACATCATTGGGTAGAAAGTTTGGTGTCAAAATTTGGGTTTAAATATGTTTTACGCCGAAAATGCCGTTTAATTAATAAAAAGGCTTCAATTTACGATATCGAGCATAACTCCTAATTTAGACCACAAACTGATGTCAAATCTTTAGGACATGCTTATAAATCAGTAATAAAGGTTTTTGTCCTCTCACATTTTCAAAAATCTCGTTTTTATATCAAAAGGGCATAATGGTTAACTTTTAAGCAATTAACAGAAACATGCAAATGATTCGGATTACAAAGGAACCATATTGTATAATCTCAGAGGGTTATACTAACATGTAATATGGTCCTAATGGAACCCCAAGGAATATCTAAACTAAGTGTAGGATCGTTTGCTGACCCGAACGAGTCGTTCAGAGGTTGTCTCTTGCGTTTCAGATGCGGAATAATAAGAAATGCAAGTAGATATAGCTTGTTCTTTCTCCTAACTGCTTGTTTTATTGATATGAAACGTTTTACAGCTCGATCTTCACACCGGCAGAGCTTCGGCGTGGAATTTCACATACATCTTATGAGGTCCGCCCTAATAACTCCTATATATAGGCTGTTGGGTCCGCTCATGTGACACACGTCCATATAAGCGGACCAGACATGTCCATATAAGCGGACCAGACATGTCCATATAAGCGGACCAGACATGTCCATATAAGCGGACCTAACTCATAAAACCTATACAGACTCTTGTTTTCTCGTATTTCGTGCCCTATGCTATACAATACGACGTAAGACCTGATCCTAGACACCTAGACGTAATCAACAGATGTAGTGCACCAACACTAAGCTACATCAGGTCAGAACTGAAAGTCAAAGAAAAAGTCTACTTTTGCGACTTTCGGTTGCGAATCGAGCCTAAACTCAGAATTTGTCGAGTCGAACATGCCTAAACATGTTCTTATATTATTTACCAAGTTATTTTCGTGTTAAAACATGTTCCATAACCTTTGCATTAACAGTTATGAATTAATTTGTAAAAACTGATTCTGTTGACTTTTTATTAATAAGTTTGACCCGACAATTGACTAAGATAATGTGATAATTAGAAGGTGCCCTTTTAAGGGTTTATTACCTACATAATTACCAAGACATAGCCACTTTCAATTCGAATAATGGCTGGACCCTTAGTGATTAATCACAAAGTCAAAGATTATTTATGATATCTTTGACTTTCGGTGATTACATTAATGAAAACTTAATTACGGGAGCTAAGAGCACTTACAAGAGTCCTTAGCAAGAAGCTTTAGACTAAGAGAGCTTCCTTCCAAAGTAGGATGCTCCAGAGAATGAGATTGAAAGCTCCAAAGCTTGAGAAAACTTTGAGAGTTTGAGAAAATTTTGAAGTGTGAGGTATGAGCTCCAACATGGCCCCTTTATATAGGTTTTAGAATGCTCTAGGATCAAAGCAAGTGTCCCCCAAGTGTAATCTTGATCATACAAGTGAATAGTGGTTTTTAAAACCATCAAAGAATCCATAGAATTCAAGTTATGTGAGTGTAGAAGTGGTTTGGAGGAGTGAACTTGCTGAAACCTGCATCTGTGCAGATAATCTGTCCATTTTAGGCCGTCACGTCGCGCGACGGCAGGAGACCTTTCTTGTGGTGCAGCGCCACCACCATGGTGACCAGCCAAACAAGTTTTAAACTTGGCAGATTTGACCCCTGGACCTTTAAAACCATAACTTTCATTTTAAGCACAATTAACTCATAAAATTTATATTTCTAGGATCTTTGAGATATAACCAAACATTGATAGGTCTGGTTTCGTTAAATGATAACCAAAAACACAAGTTTTGCCTCATTGACGCTTTTAACCCCTTAATTACGAAAGTTAACGTATTTATCTCATACGATATCGAAACCTTGTGAAATTTTTGTCACTTATTATTGGGAGCATAATTAATTGTTACAAGGCTCCAGGATCGTTAAAAGGTTACTCAGAGGTATTACTTTAACATGTTGACACATTTAACCCTCGCGTCTTGTAAACTTTCACTTTCTTCCACAAACGGTTTCATACGATTCATGATTTATTCGTTTAAGGGTATAAACGTCATGTAGGGTTGTTGAAAGGAAAAATTATCAAATGTTGACACTTGAATCCTTTTACATACATACTTTCTTCGTTTGTCAACTTTAGTCCCTCGTAATCAATTCGAGACACGTTTAAAGTTCATGACACGTGTCTTTACTATATTGGACATGATTTTGCTTGGTGTTACAGTAAGAAAATACCCTTTCGTGAGAGAGGGTGATCAATCCTCATGTACCTTAAGGATCCAGGATATAGCCAATAATAATGAAATTGTCGGCCACTTTTACATGAACTGGTTCCGTTATCTTGAACTATCCCTGGATAACTTGCGCTCCAGGCGGGGTGTTTAAACCCAATTCGGGAGAAAGGTGAATACCTTTAAACCTTTGAAGGGATCAGGATCCCTTAAACATGAGAGAGGGGGCCAATCCTCTAATCTTTCGATTCATCCTGAGTATACATCCTAGAGTTATATCCCGAAGCATGTTCTGTAAAACAGCTTTAAACTAAGGTGGGTGTTAGCTTGGCTAACACCCCTCCGATGCTTAAGTCAGTATTGGGTTCAGAAGAATAAATAAAATTAAACATACTTAAAAGAAACGGAATTCAGACCATCCTGAGTTAGAAATTAAATTCTAAACTCACTTGAAGTAGGTTTTGAGGTGTATAACATTCAATGATCTTGGTAATATATCCCCTTCCATATTCTTAAGCCGGTATGCTCCTTGCCCAGGCTCCGATTCAACCTCGTATAGTCCTTCCCACTTTGGAGCTAATTTTCCATCAGCAGGATTTGTAGTATTCTGAAAAGCCTTCCTTAACACCCAATCTCCAACTTGAAACCTTCTAGTCCTCAGGTTTTTGTTATAAGCTCTGGATATCCTCTGTTGGTATGCTGCCATCCTTAGCTTTGCCGCATCCCTTGTCTCATCGACAGTATCTAATTCTTGGCATAAAGCTTCAGGATTCCTCTCAGGATCCCGGATGTTGGATCTTGTTGTAGGTATCACCATCTTTGTCGGGATCACCGCTTCTGCCCCAAACACCAAGGAAAATGGGGTTTGCCCAGTTGCACTTTTTACTGTTGTTCTATCTGCCCATAAGACAAAGGGTAATTCTTCTGCCCATCTTCCTTTCTTAGCTCCTAATCTTTTCTTCAAATTTTTGACAATTATCTTGTTCGAAGATTCTGCTTGTCCTTTTGCTTGAGGATGTACCAGAGTGGATGTGATCATCTTGATTCCCCAACTTTTACAAAAATCGGTAGTCCTCTTACTGATAAACTGAGAGCCATTATCACAAATTATCTCAGCTGGTACCCCAAACCTAGTCAGGATATTCCTCTTTATGAAGGATACTACTTCTTGATCTCTGACTTGAACAAATGCCTCAGCTTCAACCCATTTGGAGAAATAATCAGTCATTGCCAGCATAAAAACTTTTCCTCCTGAAGCTTTTGGCAACTTTCCCACTATGTCCATACCCCATTTCATTAATGGCCAAGGGGAAGCAATAGGATATAGTGGCTTAGCAGGCTGATGCAGTATATTGCTGTGCCTTTGACATGCATCACATCTTCGAGCATATTCTACAACATATTTCCTCATCGTCGGCCAATAGTATCCTGTTCTTAGCACCTTTGAGAGTAATGACCTGCCCCTAGTATGGTTGCCACAATCTCCTTCGTGTATATCCTGAAGTACTTCCTTAGTTTCGGGATCCTCCAAGCACCTCAGGTATGGTCCTGCAAGAGACTTTTTATATAAAACATTATTTATAATAGTGAATCGAGATACCTTCATGTTGAAAGTCTTGGGATTCTCATCCTTTGGGATGTGTCCTTCTTTGAGATATTTCACGATTGGGGCCGTCCAGGATTTAGGATCCTCCTCAGGATACTCATCACCAGGATCCTGGATACTTGCTATTTCCTTATCCTAAGACTTGAAGAGATCCATTGCAGGATATAAGATATGTAGTATTGGTATTTGGGTTCCTTTCGGTATCCTAACTGATGATCCTAAGTTTGACAAAGCATCTACCTCAGCATTATCCTCCCTTGGTACATGTTCAAGTGTAAAAACATCAAAATATCCTGCTATTTTTTTAAGAATTTTAAGATACTTGATCAACCTTTCACCTTTGACTGCATAGGACCCATTGAAATGGTTAGTAATTAACAAGGAATCAACATATACTTGCAGACTTTTAATATCCATACTCCTGCCCAATTCTAATCCTGCAATCAAAGCTTCATATTCTGCTTCATTATTAGTGGTAGGAAATTCACATCTAATAGCCTGGAGTAATATGTCCCCCTGTGGCGATTTTAGTAGTATACCCAATCCTACACCTCTTACATTAGATGCACCATCAGTATATAATGTCCAGGATTCTAAGGTTTCTTCTAATTGTTGTACTTCTAGGTCTACTTCATTTTGAATATCACTACTGAAATCAACCACAAAGTCTGCTAGAGCCTGAGACTTTATAGCATTTCTAGGTTTGTAGACTAGATCATAGGTACTTAATTTTACTGACCACTTAGCCATTCTACCCGACATTTCAGGTTTCCAAAGCACATTTTTAACAGGATAATTAGTTTTAACATGAATCCTATGTGTCTCAAAATAATGTCTAAGCTTAGTTGATGACATAACTAGGGCTAATAACAATTTCTCTAAGTGTGAATATCTAGTTTCAGCATCTAATAAACTTTTACTAACATAATAGACAGGATACTGCTGACCTTCATGATCCTTTACCAGAGCAACACTTACTGCATTCCCTGATACTGCAAGATACAGGGATAATGGTTCACCATCCGCAGGTTTCATTAATAAAGGTGCAATTGAAAGATATTACTTCAATTCCTGTAGGGCTGCTTCACGCTTCTCTCCCCATTCGAATTTCTTATTCTTCTTCTTCTTCAGGATATCGTAGAATTCCTTGCACTTCTCTGAGGATCTTGATATAAACCTGTTTAATGCCGCTGCTCGTCCTGTTAATCTTTGTACATCTTTCATATTGGATGGTGACTTGATATCCAGGATAGCTTTGATCTGTTCCGGGCTTGCTTCTATCCCCCTTTTAGTCACCATATATCCTAAAAACTTTCCTGTCCCTACTCCAAAATGGCACTTGGCAGGATTTAATTTCATATTATACTGATCCAGGATATCAAATGCTCCTTCAATATCCCGGAGATGATCCTCATCCTTCTGGGATTTTACCACCATATCATCAATGTACACCTCCATGGTGTCCCCCAGTTTGTCTTTAAACATCATGTTCACCCATCATTGGTACGTTGCACCTGCATTTTTCAAACCAAAAGGCATAGCAGTATAACTATAAATACCCGTTGTTTTGGTCAAAAATCAAGCCAAGATAATGCAACCAAACTTTCTGTTGTGAGGTGTGATGCTTGAATCAATGAACAATGCTAAGGATCACTCAGAAATGTAATGAACAAGTGACACAAAGATTTATACGAGGAAAAAGCCCTTGATCAAGAGTTGATCTCCGGCATAAAAAACCTTGGGTGATGGAAACTACCGATCACCAACTCAGATTAAACAAACAAGTTATTACACCTTCGGATGATAACGAGCTAGTTACAAGGATCACTAGAGTGTAATGTGCAAAAAAGTGTGTAATCGCCAAGTGAATTGTCGAGAGCTGATGAGGGCAGTTACGAGTGTGTGTGTTAAGCTAAAAATAGCCAAGTGTTCTAATCTTGCTCGCTATCCCCTTTTTAAAATGGAAAATATCTAAGCTAACTAACTATCCGCATTCCATGCAAGTCTCCCACGAACTCCATAACGTCCATATTGGTCAAGCACGTGCGGAATAAAAAGGGAATATGCTCTAGGAATATCGCCAAGACCAAGTCCAAGCTCGTACTCCTGCAAAACATCATCACATTTATTAGGGGAGGATTTCTCAATGATCAATGATCCTCAATTACTGTTGGGTTTGGTGATCCTCACTTCTGTTTGAATTAGTGATCCTCAGAAGTATTACAGGATCAGGATCATCGATCATCGTAAGGATCCTTATACTAACTATTGTCTACTTTGAATATGGTATTGTTTTGCAGGAGTACGAGCTTGGACTTGGTCTTGGTGATATTCCTGGAGCATATTCCATGGCTTATTCCGCACGTGCTTAACTGAAGTGGACGTTATGGAGTTCGTGGAGGACTTGCATGAAATGCGGAATGTTTGTTAGCTTAGATATTTTTCCATTTTTAAACGGGGGTAGCGAGCTAAATAGAAAGACTTGGCTATTTTTGGCTACACACACACTCTTGCAACTGCTCTCACCAGCTCTCGATAATTCACTTGGCGATTACACACTTTTTTACACAATACACTATAGTGATCCTTGTAATTAGCTCACTATCATCCGAAGTTGTAATACATTTCTTGTTTAATTTGAGTTGGTGATCGGTAGTTTCCATCACCCGAGGTTTTTTATGCCGGAGATCATTCATTGATCAAGGGCTTTTTCCTCGTATAAATCTTTGTGTCACTTATTCATTACATTTCTGAGTGATCCTCAACGTTGTTCATTGATTCAAGCATCATACCTCACAACAGAAAGTTTGGTTGCATTGTCATTGCTTGATTTTTGACCAAAACAGTTTGGCGCCCACCGTGGGGCAATTGGTGCTTCATTCCTGAGAAGATTCGTATTTTCGTGGTCATTTCGGTTCACTACAACCAAGCAGATGGCTTCCTCACCGAAGAACACTTCAAGCTTAATGCCTTCATTCAGTTCTTCACAAGGCGTTCCTCCTTTGCCTCCACCACCTTCTGGATCCCAGAAGAATGTTGAGAATGCTGCGAAGAAACAAACCCCCATTTTCCAAAAACCACCAACTTCTTCTGTTTCAACTAATCCTACTACTAATGATCTTTATGCTCTGATTTTGCAGATGAGGAATCACGCACAAGAGCAGGACAAAACCAACGAAAGGATCCTCCGGGAGATCGCTGAGATCAAGAAATCAGTGGAGGATCACTCTCCTCTGATGCCAAGGTCGCTGAACTTCGACACTCCAGTCATAACTTCCCAGCACTCAGCAGCTCCGGATGTGCAATACTTGGGTGAATTACCAGGAAGACGTCATGGAACAACAACAATGAGTCAGGCATTTGGCTCTCACTACCAGCCTCAAGGATCCTATTTTCAGCCATCGGGATCCTCTATTCATCATCAAGGATCCTTCAGCTCAGGAGGATATTTGGGAATGCATGCAGTTCAAGGATCCTCCCAGGTCCAAGGATTCTCTATTGTCCCAGGATCCTTTCAGATTCAAGGATCCTCTCAGCCTCAAGGATCCAACGTTTTTCAGGATCAAGGATTCTTGAGAAGTATGCAGCCTCAGAGCTCGGGTGTTCATTAAGGAGACTTCATACCAATGCAAACCATTGCTTCATCTGGTCCTTCGATCATACCAGAATCCCGCCAATATGGAGACACGTCTGGAATTCCAAACACGAATCCTGTGGGAGGTAACACTTTTAATAATTCATACAACACTAACCATTGCTTAATGCAGGATACAGGTATCAATCAGGCTATGGCCAGGGAGTTACAGAAGCTCAAGGATATGATATCCAGTGTTCCAGGAGTGGTTAAACCCATTCCTGAAATTGCAGACGGTAGCCATAGGATATCTCGTTTTGCACCACCCTTATGTGATGCTGAGATACCCAAAAGATTCCAGATACCATCCATGAAACTGTATGATGGTTCAACGGATCTAGAGGAGCATGTAGCTCAATACAGGGAGAGGATGGAGATCAATCCAATTCCTGAAAGGTTAAAAGAAGCATGTCTATGCAAGGGATTTGGATCCACACTTACAGGATCTGCTCTTAAATGGCTGCTAAGTCTTCCCCTTACTCTATTACTTCATTTGCTAATCTAGTTAATTTGTTTAATAGTCAATTCTCTTGTAGTAGAAAGTTTGAGCGATTAACTAGTGATCTATATAGGGTAACACAAGGTCAAAATGAATCACTTAGAGATTACATCACTAAGTTTAGTAAAGAATCCTTAGATATTCCTAATTTGGATATTGCTACGGCTATAGAAGCCTTTAAAATGGGATTGCTTAGGGATTCATTATTCTATGATGATCTAGTTATGACACCTTGCAGGAATCTTGATGAAGTAAGAACCAGGGCCCTTAGGTTCATCCGCCTAGAGGATGACAAAAGGATCCAGGATAGATTGACAGGATCCTCAAAACAGGAGAAACAAGGATCCTACTTCAGGAACAACAAATCCAAGTCTTACAACAAGTCTGATAACCAGAATGTGCATGCAGTGGAACAAGAAGAGGATGATGAGGATTATCCTCCTATTTCTGAATACTGTTTTTCTGTTGATAACAATGAACTAATCCTTGCAATGCAGAATCTAGGTGAGAAAGCTAGGTGGCCAAGGAAAAGTGATAAACCAACTGCTACAAGGGATAAGTCCAAGTGGTGTGCATATCATGAGGATTTCGGGCACCTCACTGAAGAGTGTATTGCACTAAGAAAGGAAATTGGTTACTTTTTGAGCAAGGGGCATTTGAAAGAGCTTTTGGGACGAAAGAAGTCAAGGATCCAGGATCCTGAAAGGATCCCAGAAAGGGCTCCTGCTCCTCCAGCAGATGCACAAGTCATAAACTTCATATCCGGTGGATCAGACATTTGTGGTACCTCCTTTTCAGCAGCAAAAAGACATGCTAAGGAAACCAAAATGGATAATGGAGACAGACCCGTCCGGACCTCCGTTGTCACCCAGGATAAAGTCATAACCTTTGATGAGGATGATCGTGTTGATGTCCAGGATCCTCATCATGATGGTCTTGTAATTACACTGTTTATTTCTAACCACTTTGTTCGCAGGATCCTTATAGATGGAGGAAGCTCTGTGAACATCATTCAGCTTGATGTCCTCAAGAAGATGAATATCCCGGAGTCTGACATTATCCCAAGATCCTCAGTACTTGTGGTATTCAGTGGAGAAACTAAGAATACATTGGGGGACATCAAACTCCCAATCTATATTGAAGGATTGCATTCTTATCAAAAGTTTTGTGTTATAGATTGCTTATCATGTTGTAATGTTATCCTTGGCAGGCCGTGGATACATGACATGAAGGCAGTTCCATCCACCTATCATCAGTGTGTAAAGCCTCCAAGTCCATGGGGAGTGGTGAAAATTGAGAGTGATCAACAAGAGGCTAAGAATTGTTATACATCCTCAATGAAGCCAGCCTCAAGACCAAGGGAGCAATAGCAATTAAAGTATCCTTCAAGAGATGTCTTGGAGGCAAGAGAACAGGATTTGAAAGAAATCCTCATGGATGCTGATGATCCTAAATCCAAAATCTTCATAGGATCAGGGATCCTTAGCGACATCGAGCAGAATCTAATATCCTTCCTTAAGAGGAGGAAATCCACCTTTGCCTGGAAACATGAAGACATGACAAGTATATCTAAGGATATAATTACGCATAAACTTGGCATTGACAGGTCATTCAAGCCAATTCATCAAAAGAGGAGGAAGTTTGCACCTGAAAGGAATGCTATTATCCAGGAAGAGGTAGACAAACTACTTCGGGCAGGTATGATAAGAGAGGTTAAGTATCCAAGATGGTTAGCCAATGTGGTTGTTGTTCAAAAGAAAAATGGAAAGTGGAGGGTATGTGTCGATTTTACTGATTTAAACAAGGCATGTCCCAAGGATCCTTTCCTATTATCCCACATTGACTCCATGGTGGATGCTACCGCGGGTCATGAGTTGTTGACTTTTACGGATGCTTCATCTAGATTTCAACAAATTCAGATGGAACCATCTGATCAAGAGGATACAACCTTTATGACCCCAACTGGTATATATTGTTATATTGCTATGCCATTTGGATCAAGGAATGCAGGTGCTACTTATCAAAGGCTAGTCAATATGATGTTCAAGGAACAAATTGGACACACTATGGAAGTCTATATAGATGACATGGTGGTTAAGTCCAAGAAAGCTGAGGATCACCTCAAAGACTTGGAGGAAGCATTCATTATCCTTGATAAATTTATTATGAAACTAAATCCTTCCAAGTGTCATTTTGGTGTTAAGGCAGGTAAATTCTTAGGCTATATGGTGACAAAGAAGGGCATTGAAGCAAGTCCAGAGCAAATTAAGGCTATAGTGAATATCAAATCTCCTACCAATGCTAAGGATGTGCAAAGATTGACAGGCAGGATCGCAGCCTTGAACAGGTTCATATCCAAATCCTCGGAAAAGTGCAAGGAATTCTATGACATCCTGAGGAAGAACAAGAAATTTGAATGGACTGAGAAGCATGAAAGTGCCTTCAAAGCTCTTAAGGATTACCTATCCTCAGCCCCGGCCTTGATGAAACCAGAAAAAGGGGATATATTATCCTTATATTTAGCGGTATCCTCAAAAGCAGTAAGTGCGGTCCTTGTTAAGGATCACGAAGGTACACAACATCCTGTCTATTATGTAAGTAAGAGTTTGCTTGATGCTGAATCCAGGTATTCACATTTGGAAAAACTTATCCTTGCATTAATTATGGCATCTACTAAATTAAGACATTATTTTGAAACTCATGCCATTATTGTTAAGACTAATTTTCCAATTAAGAATGTTCTCAGAAAACCTGAAATGTCAGGAAGGATGGCTAAGTGGGTAGTGAAGCTTAGTGCTTACGATATAAGATATGAGCCTAGAACTGCCATTAAATCCCAAGGCTTAGCTGAC
This sequence comes from Helianthus tuberosus, assembly GCA_030545235.1. Taxonomy (NCBI): domain Eukaryota; kingdom Viridiplantae; phylum Streptophyta; class Magnoliopsida; order Asterales; family Asteraceae; genus Helianthus; species Helianthus tuberosus. The sequence continues at coordinate 83,285,547 of CM060382.1, read as the reverse complement.
TTTGTGGCAGATTTCAGTAGTGACTTGCAAAAGGAAGCTGAGTTAGAAGTCCAACAGCTTGAAGAAACTAAGGATCCTTGGATACTCTTCACTGATGGAGCCTCTAATGTAAAAGGAACAGGGCTTGGAATACTACTAAAATCACCACAGGGGGACATAATACCCCACTCCATAGCTTGTGAATTTCAAACTACCAACAATGAGGCTGAGTATGAAGCTTTGATAGCTGGTTTGCAAATTGCTAAGCATATGAGGATCAGGTATCTTAGGGTACATGTAGATTCATTATTAATCACTAATCACTTTAATGGATCCTATGCTGTTAAAGGTGAAAAGCTAATCAAATATTTAGAGATAGTCAAAGAATTGGCACTCTCTTTTGTTTCCTTTAGTTTGACACAGGTACCAAGGGAAGAGAATGCAGAGGCTGATGCATTAGCCAATCTAGGATCATCCTTGAAGATCCCGGAAGATATAAGGATCCCTATTATCCATATCCTGACCCCTGCCATTGAGGATCATATAACTATGGAGATAGGAGAAGATTCTGCAATCATCCCTAGTGGTGATACTCAACCTCATTCAGGATCATGGATCCTCCCAATCATGAGATATATACAACATGGAGAGATTCCTACAGGAGAAAACCCAAGGGCTTTCAAAATTAAGGTATCTCAATTTACAATATTAAATAATATGCTGTATAAACGATCTCTTGCAGGACCATATCTAAGATGCATTGAGGATCTTGAAGTCCAAGAAGTCTTAAAGGATTTCCATGAAGGAGATTGTGGAAACCACACTAGGGGCAGGGCATTATTCTCAAGGATCCTGAGGACACTATGAAGAAGGATGTTGTGGAATATGCCAAGAGGTGTGATCCTTGTCAGAGACACAATAATATCCTTCACCAGCCAGCATAACTTTTGCATCCTATATCCTCTTCTTGGCCATTTATGAGGTGGGGAATGGATATAGTTGGTAAGCTTCCTAAGGCACCTGGTGGAAAAGTATTCATGCTTGCTATGACTGATTACTTCTCCAAGTGGATAGAGGCTGAAGCCTTTGCTCAAGTCAGAGAAAAGGAAGTTATATCCTTTATTAAAAGAAACATTATTACTAGATTTGGTATCCCTTCTGAAATCGTTTGTGATAATGGATCCCAATTTATTGGGAATAGAACTACTAACTTTTGTGACAGATGGGGGATTAAGATGATAACATCAACACCAGTCCACCCACAAGCTAATGGTCAGGCAGAATCATCCAACAAGATCATCATCAACAATTTGAAGAAGAAGCTTGGATCCAAGAAAGGAAAATGGGCAGAAGAACTACCTTATGTGCTTTGGGCTGATAGAACAACTCCTAAGAATGCTACAGGCCAAACTCCATTTTCTTTGGTATTTGGGGCAGAATCAGTTATCCCTACAGAGATGGTGGTTCCAACTGCAAGAACAAGCATTCGTGATCCTGAAGAAAATGCTGAAAACTTGGTTCAAGACTTAGATACTATAGAAGAAATCAGGGATTTGGCAAGGATAAGGATGGCTAGTTATCAACAAAGGATGGCTGGAGCCTACAACAAAAATGTCAGGATCAGGAAATTCCAAGTTGGTGATATGGTATTAAGGAAAGCATTTCAGAATACCACCAATCCTGCTGATGGAAAGTTGGCACCAAAATGGGAAGGCCCTTATTTGATTGAAGCTGAAGCAGGAAAGGGGGCATATCGATTGCTAACAATGGAAGGTGATTTGCTACCAAGAGCTTGGAATGCTGTCCATTTGAAGAAATATTTCATGTGACAAGGATCCTTACAGAGTAGATGATCCTCATTTTGGTAACATTCTAATCTCAAACTATTTCATTCCTTTATTCTCTTATATAAGGATAAGGATCCCGCATCCTTTATCCTCCTTTCACTTGATTCTGAGTTTTGAAGGTTCAGGTATCCTTAACTAAGGATTGAGTATCCACAGAAGTATCCAGTTATTTAGGCTTGACCCCAGTTATTTGGGCTTGACCCCAGTTTGGGCCTGTCCCCAGTTTTTCCAGCAGCGCACGATGATCCTGATATAGTTCATGGCAATGGGACCAGTACTCGCTTTAGGGGCTGACAATTTCATTGTACTGGCTATATTCAGGATCCTACGTATAATGGTAGACGTACCATACATCCGTTCCTAAGGTTTCTAACGTTTTCACGTTAGCTAAGGTTTTGGCATTTTCATGTCACTAAGTTTGGATAGTCGCCAGTGAGGGCCATACTCCAGTTTACACACGATCCTTTGGGCTTGTCCCTAGTTATCCTTTGGGCTTGTCCCCAGTATATTGGGCTTGTCCCCAGAATTGTTGGGCTTGTCCCCAGTTGCTAACTCGTATCTTATATTGGCTTAGTCCCAAGTTGTATCCTATTTCAGGTTTTTGGAGATAAGTGACCAAGGATCCTTGATCCTTACCTTCTACTAGGGTTTGTCTTTTGGGTTATCCTGATAATAAGAGGTAAAGGTTGGGATCCTAACTTGGATTCTCAGGTACGATCCTTAACTATTTTGATTTTATTCATTATTCATTTGAATAACCCTTATCCTTTGACAACTGAACTTGTGATCCTTAAACTATATTACTTTTCAAAACTTATCGACTATAGGATATGTGATCCTTGATCATATCCTAAAATTTTTGAGGATATTTGTTAAATTTTTCTTCTACTTGATAAGTTTAGACAAAAAGAACATCACAACAATTGAAAAGTAAAATACTAACAAGGATAGCAACACGGGAGATAGTCAAAAAGTTAAAGTTATTTTATTCACAAAACATTAAACCCTTTAAGGTTGTCAAAATTGCCAACCCACGTTTCTACCAGCAAAACGTGGCCCGTCCACATAGGTTGGCAAAGGGTGTCCATTGTTCATTGGTCTAGAGAGTGCAGGAATCAAAAGACGGCAGGATCACAATGGCTTCATCCCCCAAACAGAGGATCCCTCCACCATTTGTAATCCTACCTATTGTTCAAAGGATCCATGATCCTTAGCCCTAATTACTATTGTTCAAGATACAAACCATAATTGTTCAACAAGAAAACATCAAAACCACAACCAAACTTAAAAAATGGGCTCCGGCTACGTCTAGAAATGTCCTTCATCGCCCATTCATGCAGCCTACACCTTCGCTGCATCACCGTCCCCTCCAGCTCCAGTATCCTTCACCTGATCCTTGCCACTGCTACCAGCCTCGATTGCCAGAACCTCTTCAGCCTCTTCTTCATCCTCCAACTCAGCCAGCCTAGCCTTCCATGTCCCAATTGCTCCTGTCAAAGGCAGGATCCTGAGCTTCTTGGGCCATCTGCAGCTTGGTCTTGTACATGGCAATGGCAGCGGAGACTTTGGCATCCTGCATGATCTCGTGCTTCTCATAGTCAGCATTGATCTGGGCTGCAACCATCTTAGTCTTGGCATCATTGAGATCCTTTTCGAGAGAAGCAATCTTGTGATCCTTGAGCACCGCCACTTTTTGGAGGTCAGAGTATTTCTCCTAAAGCTCTTCAACATTCCCAACATAGTCCTCTATTTCGGCAAATTTTTGCAAAAAAGACAATATAAAGTTAGGATCACATGATCCTCAAGTGGATAGGATAACTAAGCTAAGTCAGTGATCCTTACATCTGCAAAGTACTTGAGGAACTGGTGACGGATCAGAGGCAAGCCTTCTAGGTTGTCGGCTTCAGAGGTCTTCCTTTTCTTTCCACCTCTTCCCTTTGAAGTGGTTGCCTTGGGGACTATGACAGGGGGGCTAGCAGCAGACTTTTTCTTTGAGGATCGAACAGTGTCGAGGTCAGTGACACTGAATTTGGAGGCAGATCTTGAAGATTTTCCAGCACCTACACATTCAAAACAGATAAGTATCCTTATCCTATTCATATTTAACTATTTATTTAAACATTTAGTTATGCAAAAAAACAGGATACTTACTCGACATAGTGATAGAACCTGAGGATACTTCTTGAGAGTCCTGGGTGTTTGTTTTGAATGACCTTGTTGCGGGATCAAGTCTTCTGAAAGCAGCAAGCCTTTCCTTGGTGGCAGGTGATGGTATAAGGTGCGAAACAGAGATAGTTGTACAACAGAAACAAAAGGGTGTTAGTGATCCTTATACAAAAACAAGGTTATCTGGTGATCCTTCTCAGGATCCTCTATCCTACCATGGGTGGTCCACTTCCTTGGCAGATCCTTTCCATCAGGGATAGAATCCCTTCTGACAAAGAAGAATCGTCGTTTCTAGTTGGTATCATTCTTAGTGGCTTTGAAGATGGGGTGTTCTTCACCGGGTTTATGCTTGAATAGATATCGGTGGGATCCAAATGTTGTGAGGTCATACATCTCTGCCAACTCCGACATTCCTAGAGCAATTCCTTCTTGCTCAATGATCCTTTCGAGGGTATATAAGACCCTCCAGATCATTGGCATAGCTTGAATGTAGGAGATGCCGGTGAGGGAGAAGAAAGACTGGCTGAATTCAGGGAAAGGATACGAGTATCCTATTGTGAAAGGGGTGACCGGGAAAGCTACCCAAGTTTCAGAAACGTAATCACTTAGAACGGTGGGATCAAACGGTTTGAAATCGGTGTTCGCCGGAAAGCAATGTCGGATCCTGTCTATTTGTGGGTCAGTGAAGCAACATCTTTCTTTCGCCGAATCTTTGATGATCCCTTGGCTCTTAAGAGGACTGTCTTTTGTGTGATCCTTAGCCGGAGAGGATCTTAACATCATCTTGGTCATAAGGGTAGAGAAGAAGATGAATAGAGAAAGAAAACGTAAAGGGAGAAGAGGAAGAGAGATACCTGCTTGATCTTCGAATGTGGATTTAAAGGGGGTTTCTCTTGAATTTAAATGCGAATTGATCCCTATCCATAACTTCAATTTATAATGATGGTTTTGCAGGATAGTCACCTCACTGGCGTCATGCTCGTAACGGCTAGTCCGACTCCAACGGCTAGTTATCCGTTGATTTGTTACGGATAAGAACAAAAATACAACTCGTTATTTTACATTATTACTCCTTATATTTTGGGGGCAATTGTTAGGGGAGGATTTCTCAATGATCAGTGATCCTCAATTACTGTTGGGTTTGGTGATCCTCACTTCTGTTTGAATTAGTGATCCTCAGAAGTATTACAGGATCAGGATCATCGATCATCGTAAGGATCCTTATACTAACGATTGTCTACTTTGAATATGGTATTGTTTTGCAGGAGTACGAGCTTGGACTTGGTCTTGGTGATATTCCTGGAGCATATTCCATGGCTTATTCCGCACGTGCTTAACTGAAGTGGACATTATGGAGTTAGTGGAGGACTTGCATGAAATGCGGAATGTTTGTTAGCTTAGATATTTTTCCATTTTTAAACGGGGTAGCGAGCTAAATAGAAAGACTTGGCTATTTTTGGCTACACACACACTCTTGCAACTGCTCTTACCAGCTCTCGATAATTCACTTGGCGATTACACACTTTTTTACACAATACAGTATAGTGATCCTTGTAATTAGCTCGCTATCATCCGAAGTTGTAATACATTTCTTGTTTAATTTGAGTTGGTGATCGGTAGTTTCCATCACCCGAGGTTTTTTATTCCGGAGATCATTTATTGATCAAGGGCTTTTTCCTCGTATAAATCTATGTGTCACTTATTCATTACATTTCTGAGTGATCCTCAACGTTGTTCATTGATTCAAGCATCATACCTCACAACAGAAAGTTTGGTTGCATTGTCATTGCTTGATTTTTTACCAAAACAACATTCAAAGCAGACAATCGTTAGTATAAGGATCCTTATGATGATTCTGGATCCTGATCCTACCATACTCTCTAAGGATCACTAATTCAGACAGAATTGAGGATCCCTAAGCCCAACAGTAATTGAGGATCACTGATCATTCAAAAATCCTCCCCTAACAATTGCCCCCAAAATATAAGGAGTGAAGTGTAAATAAACGAGTTGTATTTTCTCGTTCTTATCCGTAACAAACCAACGGATATATAGCCGTTAAATTTTGACTAGCCGTTGCCATCCTGACGTCACTGAAGTGACTATCCTGCAAGATCATCATTATAAATTGAAATTAGAGATAAGGGTGAGAGAGCATTTAAATTCGTGCGTTTCATCCTTTAAATCCTCATTCGAAGATCTAACCAGGTACTCCTCTTTCCTTTCTCTCTTCATCTTCTCGCTCTGTTTCTTCTTCTTCACCACCGTCATGACCAAGATGATGCTAAGATCCTCACCAGCTAAGGATCACAAGAAGGATAGTCCCTTGAAGAGCCAAAAGATCATCGACGACTCTGCAAAGGAACGATGTTGCTTTACTGATCCACAGATAGATAGGATTCGCCATTGTTTTCCGGCGAACACCGATTTCAAAACTTTTGATCCCACCGTCCTGAGCGACTTTGTCTCCAAAACCTGGGTAGCTTTTTCGGTCACCCCATTTACAATAGGATACTCATATCCTTTTCCAGATTTCACCCAATCCTTCTTCTCTCTCACCAGCATCTCCTACATCCAAGCAATGCCAATGTTCTGGAGGGTCTTGTATACCCTTGAAAGAATCATTGAGCGTGAAGGTATTGATCTGGGAATGTCGGAGTTTGCAGAGATGTATGACCTTGTGAGCCATGGATCTCACCGATATCTACTCAAACATAAACCTGGTGAAGAACACCCCATCTTCAAAGCCACTAAGAATGACACCAACTGGAAACGGCGATTCTTCTTTGTCAGAAGGGATTCTATCCCTGATGGAAAGGATCTGCCTAGAAAATGGACCACCCATGGTAGGATAGAGGATCCCGAGAAGGATCACATGATAACCTTGTTTTTGTTGAGGATCACTAACATCCTCTTGTTTCCATTTTGCAGCTATCACTGTTTCACACCTTATTACAACACCTGCAACGAAGGAAAGGCTTGCTGCTTTTCGGAGGCTTGATCCTGCGATAAGATCATTCCAAGCAAATACCCAAGATTCTCAAGAGGTATCCTCAGGTTCTGTCACAATGTCAAGTAAGTATCCCATTTTGTACATAATTAAATGTTTAAATAAAAATGAAATAAGGATACTTATCTGTTTTGGATGCGTAGGTGCTGGAAAATCATCGAAGTCTGCTACCCGTTTCAGTGTCACCGATCTCACCACTGTTGGTCCCAGGTCTGGAAGGAAGAAGGCTGCTACTAGCCCAAGTACTGCCATCCCCAAGGCTACTGCTTCCAAGGGAAAGAAGAGGAAAGCCTCTGAGGCTGACAATCTAGAAGGCCTGCCTTTAATCTGCCACCAGTTCCTTGAGTACTTTGCTGATGTAAGGAACACTTACTTAGCTTAGTTATCCTGCCCACTTGAGGAACATGTGATCCTAAACTTTACATTGTCTTTTTGCAGAAATTTGCTGAAATCGAGGACTACGTAGGCAATGTTGAAGAGGTTGAGCAAAAGTGTTTAGACCTCCAAAAGATCATGCTGGCCAAGGATCAGAAGATCGCCTCCCTCAAAAACGATGTCAATCTGGTGAAGAGGGAACTTGTCCTGGCTCATATCACTGCTGATCAGGAGAAGAATGAGATCACAAATGATGCTAAAGTCTCCGCTGCCATTGCTATGTACAAAACTCAGTTGCAGATGGCCCAAGAAGCTCTGGATCCTGATTTTGACAAGAGCAACTGGGACATAGAGGGCTGGAAGGCTAGATTGGCTGAGCTGGACGACGAAGAAGAGGCTGGTGATATCCTGACAATCGAGGCTGGCAGCAGTCGGGTGAAGGATCATGCGGGTGATACTGGAGCTGGAGGAGGTGATGGTGATGCAGCAAAGGTGTAGGTTGCAGGAATGGGCGATGATGGATATTTCTAGACGTGGCCGGAGCCCATTTTTTAGGACTTGGTAGTTTTATTTTGGTTATGGTATTTTGAAACAATATTGGGTTGTATTTGAACAATAGTTTCTAGGATTATGGATCATGGATCCTCAGACAATAGGTAGGATAATGGGTGGTGGATGGATCCTCTGTTTGGGGGATGAAGCCACTCGTTATCCTGCCATCTTTTATTTCCTGCACTATCAAGACCCGTAAACAATGGACACCCTTTGCCAACCCATGTGGACAGGCCACGTTTTGCTGGTAGAAACATGGGTTGGCAATTTTGACAATCATAAAGGGTTTAATGTTTTCTGAATAAAATAACTTTAACTTTTTGGCTTTTTCCTGTGTTGTTATACTTGTAAGTATTTTATTTTTCAATTGTTGTGATACATATTTTGTCTGAATTTATTAAGTAAAGAAGAAAAATTTAATAAATATTCTCAAAAAGTTTAGGATATGATCAAGGATCACATATCCTATAGTCAACAACTTCTGAAAACTAGTATAGTTTAAGGATCACAAGTTCAGTTGTCAAAGGATAAGGGTAACTCAGATGAATAATGAATAAAATCAAAATAGTTAAGGATCATACCTAAGAATCCAAGTTAGGATCCTAACCTTTAACACTTATATTCAGGTTAACTAAAAGAAAAACCTTAGTAGAAGGTAAGGATCAAGGATCCTTGGTCGTTTAGCTTCAAAAACCTGAAATAGGATACAACTTGGGACTAAGCCAATATAAGATAAAAGTTAGTAACTGGGGACAAGCCCAACAATTCTGGGGACAAGCCCAATATACTGGGGACAAGCCCAAATGATAACTGGGGACAAGCCCAAAGGATCGTGTGTAAACGGGAGTATGACCCTCACTGGCGACTATCCAAACTTAGTGACATGAAAATGCCAAAACCTTAGCTAACGTGAAAACGTTAGAAACCTTAGGAACGGATGTATGGTACGTCTACCATTATACGTAGGATCCTGAATATAGCCAGTACAATGAAATTGTCAGCCCCTAAAGCGAGTACTGGTCCCATTGCCATGAACTATACCAGGATCATCGTGCGCTACTGGTGAAACTGGGGACAGGCCCAAACTGGGGTCAAGCCCAAATAACTGGGGTCAAGCCCAAATAACTAGGGTCAAGCCCAAATAACTGGATACTTTTGTGGATACTCAATCCTTTGTTAAGGATACCTGAACCTTCAAAACTCAGAATCAAGTGAAAGGAGGATAAAGGATGCAGGATCCTTATCCTTATATAAGATAAGTAAAGAATGAAATAGTTTGAGATTAGAATATTACCACGATGAGGATCATCTGTCCGGTAAGGATCCTTCAAGGATACTTGTCAGGTAAGGATCATGGATCCTTATCACATGAAGTATTTCTTTAAGTGGACAGCATTCCAAGCTCTTGGTAGCAAGTCACCTTCCATTGTTAGCAATCGATATGCCCCCTTTCCTGCCTCAGCTTCGATCAAGTAAGGGCCTTCCCACTTTGGTGCCAACTTTCCATCAGCAGGATTGGTGGTATTCTGAAATGCTTTCCTTAACACCATATCTCCAACTTGGAATTTCCTGATCCTGACATTTTTGTTGTAAGCTCCAGCCATCCTTTGTTGATAACTGGACATCCTTATCCTTGCCAAATCCATGAGCTCTTCTATAGTATCCAAGTCTTGAACCAAGTTTTCAGCATTTTCTTCAGGATCACGAATGCTTGTTCTTGCAGTAGGAACCACCATCTCTGTAGGGATCACTGATTCTGCTCCAAATACCAAAGAGAATGGAGTTTGACCAGTAGCATTCTTGGGAGTTGTCCTATCAGCCCAAAGTACATAAGGTAGTTCTTCTGCCCATTTTCCTTTCTTGGATCCAAGCTTTTTCTTCAAATTGTTGATGATGATCTTGTTGGATGATTCTGCCTGGCCATTAGCTTGTGGGTGGACTGGTGTTGATGTTATCATCTTAATCCCCCAGCTGTCACAAAAGTTAGTAGTTCTATTCCCAATAAATTGGGATCCATTATCACAAACAATTTCAGAAAGGATACCAAATCTAGTAATAATGTTTCTTTTAATAAAGGATATAACTTCCTTTTCTCTGACTTGAGCAAAGGCTTCAGCCTCTATCCACTTGGAGAAGTAATCAGTCATAGCAAGCATAAATACTTTTCCACCAGGTGCCTTACGAAGCTTACCAACTATATCCATTCCCCATCTCATAAATGGCCATGAAGAGGATATGGGTTGCAAAAGCTCTGCTGGTTGATGAAGGATATTACTATGTCTCTGACAAGGATCACACTTCTTGGCATATTCAACAGCATCCTTCTTCATAGTAGGCCAATAGTATCCTGTCCTCAGGATCCTTGAGAATAATGCTCTGCCCCCAGTGTGGTTTCCGCAATCTCCTTCATGGAAATCCCTTAGGACTTCTTGGATTTCAGGATCCTCAATGCATCTTAGATATGGACCTGCAAGAGATCGTTTATATAACATGTTATTCAATATTGTAAATTGAGATACCTTGATTTTGAAAGCCCTGGGGTTTTCTCCTGTAGGAATCTCTCCATGTTGTATGTATCTCATGATTGGGAGGATCCATGATCCTGAATGAGATTGAGTATCATCACTAGGGATGATCACAGAATCCTCTCCTATTTCCATAGCTACATGATCCTCGATAGCAGGGGTCAGGATATGGATAATAGGGATCTTGATATCCTCCGGGATCTTCAAGGATGATTCTAGATTGGCTAATGCATCAGCCTCTGCATTCTTTTCCCTTGGTACCTGTGTCAAACTAAAGGAAACAAAAGAGAGTGCCAATTCTTTGACTATCTCTAAATATTTGATTAGCTTTTCACCTTTAACAGCATAGGATCCATTAAAGTGATTAGTGATCAATAAAGAATCTACATGTACCTCAAGATACCTGATCCTCATATGCTTGGCAATTTGCAAACCAGCTATCAAGGCTTCATATTCAGCCTCATTGTTGGTAGTTTGAAATTGACAAGCTATGGAGTGGGGTATTATGTCCCCCTGTGGTGATTTTAGTAGTATTCCAAGTCCTGTTCCTTTTACATTAGAGGCTCCATCAGTGAAGAGTATCCAAGGATCCTTAGTTTCCTCTAGCTGTTGGACCTCTAACTCAGCTTCCTTTTGCAAGTCACTACTAAAATCTGCCACAAAGTCAGCTAAGGCCTGGGATTTAATGGCAGTTCTAGGCTCATATCTTGTATCATAAGCACTAAGCTTCACTGCCCATTTAGCCATCCATCCTGACATTTCAGGTTTCCTGAGAACATTCTTAATTGGAAAATTAGTCTTAACAATAATTGCATGAGTTTCAAAATAATGTCTTAATTTAGTTGATGCCATAATTAATGCAAGGATAAGTTTCTCTAAGTGTGAATACTTGGATTCAGCATCAAGTAAACTCTTACTTACATAATAAACAGGATGTTGTGTACCTTGGTGATCCTTAATAAGGACCGCACTTACTGCTTTTGAGGATACCGCTAAGTATAAGGATAATATATCCCCCTTTTCTGGTTTCATCAAGGCGGGGGCTGAGGATAGGTAATCCTTAAGAGATTTGAGGGCACTTTCATGCTTCTCAATCCATACAAAATTCTTGTTCTTCCTCAGAATGTCATAGAATTCCTTGCACTTTTCTGAGGATTTAGATATGAACCTGTTCAAGGCTGCGATCCTGCCTATCAATCTTTGCACATCCTTGACATTGGCAGGAGATTTGATATTCACAATAGCCTTAATCTGCTCTGGACTTGCTTCAATGCCCCTCTTTGTCACCATATAGCCTAAGAATTTACCTGCTTTAACACCAAAATGACACTTGGAAGGATTTAGTTTCATATTAAATTTATCAAGGATATTGAATGCTTCCTCCAAGTCTTTAAGGTGATCCTCAGCTTTCTTGGACTTAACCACCATGTCATCTATATAGACTTCCATAGTGTGTCCAATTTGTTCCTTGAACATCATATTGACTAGCCTTTGATAAGTAGCACCTGCATTCCTTAGTCCAAATGGCATAGCAATATAACAATATATACCAGTTGGGGTCATAAAGGCCGTATCCTCTTGATCAGATGGTTCCATCTGAATTTGTTGAAATCCAGATGAAGCATCCATAAAAGACAACAACTCATGACCCGCGGTAGCATCCACCATGGAGTCAATGTGGGGTAATGGGAAAGGATCCTTGGGACATGCCTTGTTTAAATCAGTAAAATCGACACATACCCTCCACTTTCCATTTTTCTTTTGAACAACAACCACCTTGGATACTTAACCTCTCTTATCATACATGCCCGAAGTAGCTTATCTACCTCCTCCTGGATAATAGCATTCCTTTCAGGTGCAAACTTCCTTCTTTTTTGATGAATTGGCTTGAATGACCTGTCAATGCCGAGTTTATGAGTAATTATATCTTTAGATATACCTGTCATATCCTCATGCTTCCAGGCAAAGGTAGTTTTCCTTCTTTTAAGGAAGGATACTAGATCCTGTTCAATTTCGCTAAGGATCCCTGATCCTATGAAGATCCTGGATTTAGGATCATGAGGATCCATGAGGATTTCCTTTACATCCTGCTCTCTTGCCTCCAAGACATCTCTTGAAGGATACTTTAATTGCTATTGCTCCCTTGGTCTTGAGGCTGGCTTCATTGATGAGGTATATCAATTCTTAGCTTCTTGTTAATCACTCTCAATTTTCACCACTCCCCATGGACTAGGAAGCTTCACGCACTGATGATAAGTAGATGGGACTGCCTTTATGTCAAGTATCCATGGCCTGCCAAGGATAACATTACAACAAGATAAGCAATCTATAACACAAAACTTCTGATAAGAATGGAGTCCTTCAATATAGATAGGGAGTTTGATGTCCCCCAGTGTGTTCTTGGTTTCCCCACTGAATCCCACAAGGACTGAGGATCTTGGGACAATATCAGACTCCGGGATATTCATCTTCTTGAGGACATCAAGCTGAATGATGTTCACAGAGCTTCCTCCATCTATAAGGATCCTGCGAACAAAATGATTAGAAATAAACAAGGTAATAACAAGACCATCATGATGAGGATCCTTAACATCAAGACGATCATCCTCATCAAAAGTTATGATCTTATCCTCGGTGACAGTGGACGTCCGGATGGGTCTATCTCCATTATCCATATTGGTTTCCTTGGCATGTCTTTTGGCTGCTGAAAAGGAAGTACCACAAATGTCTGATCCACCGGATATAAAGTTTATAACTTGTGCATCTGCTGGAGGAGCAGGAGCCTTTTCAGGGATCCTTTCAGGATCCTGGATCCTTGACTTCTTTCGTCCCAAAAGCTCTTTCAAATGCCCCTTGCTTAACAAGTAACCAATTTCCTTTCTAAGTGCAATACACTCTTCAGTGAGATGCCCGAAATCCTCATGATATGCACACCACTTGGACTTATCCTTTGTAGCAGCTGGTTTATCACTTTTTCTCGGCCACCTAGCTTTCTCACCTAAATTCTGCATTGCAAGAATTAGTTCATTGTTATCAACAGAGAAACAGTATTCAGAAATGGGAGGATAATCCTCATCATCTTCTTCCTGTTCCACTGCATGCACATTCTGGTTATCAGATTTGTTGTAGGATTTTGATTTGTTGTTCCTGAAGTAGGATCCTTGCTTTTCCTGTCTGGAGGATCCTGTCAATCTCTCCTGGATCCTTTTGCCATCCTCTAGGCGGATGAACCTAAGGGCCCTGGTTCTTACTTCATCAAGATTCTTGCAAGGGATCATGACAAGATCATCATAGAACAATGAGTCCCTAAGCAATCCCATTTTAAAGGCTTCTACAGCCGTAGCTATATCCAGGTTAGGGATATCTAAGGATTCTTTACTAAATTTAGTGATGTAATCTCTAAGTGATTCATTTTGACCTTGTGTTACCCTATATAGATCACTAGTTAATCGTTCAAACTTTCTACTACAAGAGAATTGACTATTAAACAAATTAACTAGGTTAGCAAATGAAGTAATAGAGTAAGGGGAAGACTTAGCAACCATTTAAGAGCAGATCCTGTGAGTGTGGATCCGAAACCCTTGCATAGGCATGCTTCTTTTAACCTCTCAGTAATTGGATTGATCTCCATCCTCTCCCTGTATTGGGCTACATGTTCCTCTGGATCCGTTGAACCATCATACAGCTTCATGGATGGTATCTGGAATCTTTTGGGTATCTCAGCATCACATAAGGGTAGTGCAAAGCGAGATATCCTATGGCTACCATCTGCGATCTCAGGAATGGGTTTAACCACTCCTGGAATGCTGGATATCATATCCTTGAGCTTCTATAACTCCCTGGCCATAGCCTGATTGATACCTGTATCCTGCATTGAGCCATGGTTAGTGTTATATGAATTATTAAAAGTGTTACCTCCCAGAGGATTCATGTTTGGAATTCCAGATGTGAATCCATATTGACGGGACTCTGGTATGACTGAAGGACCAGAGGAAGCAATGGTCTGCATTGGTATGAAGTCTCCTTGATGAACATCCAAGCTTGGAGGCTGCATACTTCTTAAGAATCCATGATCCTGAAAGATGTTGGTTCCTTGAGGCTGAGAGGATCCTTGAACCTGAAAGGATCCTGGAACCATAAAGGATCCTTGGACCTGGGAGGATCCTTGGATCTTGGAGGATCCTTGGACCTGGGAGGATCCATGGACCTGGGAGGATCCTTGGACCTGGGAGGATCCTTGGACCTGGGAGGATCCTAAATATCCTCCTGAGCTGACGAATGATCCCTGATGCTGAAAAGAGGATCCCGATGCTGAAAATAGGATCCCTGAGGCTGGGAGTGAGAGCCAAATGCCTGACTCATAGTTGCTGTTCCTTAACACCTTTCTAATGGACCACTTTGATACTGGATGCCCGGAACTGCCGATTGTAGGGTAGTTACAACTGGAGTGTCAAAATTCAATGACCTTGGCATCAGAGGATAGTGATCCTCCACTGATTTCTTCTGTTTCTTGATATCACCAATCTCTTGGAGGATCCGTTCATTGGTTTTGTCCTGCTCTTGCATGTGATCCCTCATCTGCAAAATCAGATTAAAAAGATCATTAGTAGTAGGATTAGTGGAAACAGAAGAAGTTGGTGGTTTTTGGAAAATGGGGGTTTGTCTCTTCGCAGCATTTTCAGCATTCTTCTGGGATCCAGAAGGTGGTGGAGGCAAAGGAGGAACGCCCTGTGAAGAACTCATCGTCGGCATAGAGCTTAATGTGTTCTTTGCTGAGGAATCCATTTGCTTGATCGTAATGAACCGAAATGATCACCAGAACAATAATTTCTCAAGAACGAAGCACCAATTGCCCCACGGTGGGCGCCAAACTGTTTTGGTCAAAAATCAAGCCAAGATAATGCAACCAAACTTTCTGTTGTGAGGTGTGATGCTTGAATTAATGAACAATGCTAAGGATCACCTAGAAAAATGAACAAGTGATACAAAGATTTATACGAGGAAAAAGCCCTTGATCAAGAGTTGATCTCCGGCATAAAAAACCTCGGGTGATGGAAACTACCGATCACCAACTCAGATTAAACAAACAAGTTATTACAACTTCGGATGATAGCGAGCTAGTTACAAGGATCACTAGAGTGTAATGTGCAAAAAAGTGTGTAATCGCCAAGTGAATTGTCGAGAGCTGATGAGGGCAGTTACGAGTGTGTGTGTTAAGCTAAAAATAGCCAAGTGTTCTAATCTTGCTCGCTATCCCCTTTTAAAAATGGAAAATATCTAAGCTAACTAACTATCCGCATTCCATGCAAGTCTCCCACGAACTCCATAACGTCCATATTGGTCAAGCACGTGCGGAATAAAAAGGGAATATGCTCCAGGAATATCGCCAAGACCAAGTCCAAGCTCGTACTCCTGCAAAACATCATCACATTCAAAGCAGACAATCGTTAGTATAAGGATCCTTATGATGATCCTGGATCCTGATCCTACCATACTCTCTGAGGATCACTAATTCAGACAGAATTGAGGATCCCTAAGCCCAACATTAATTGAGGATCACTGATCATTCAAAAATCCTCCCCTAACACCCGTTGGTGTCATGAAAGCAGTATCCTCCTAGTCCGAAGGTTCCATTTGGATCTGCTGGAATCCTGAGGATGCATCCATAAAGGTTAGCATTTCATGACCGACGGCTGCATCCACCATCGAGTCTATATGAGGCAGAGGAAATGGGTCTTTAAGGCATGCTTTGTTTAAGTCTGTGTACTCTACACAAACTCTCCATTTCCCATTCTTCTTTTGAACTACGACCACATTTGCTAGCCATTTGGGAGATTTGACTTCCCTAATCATCTTGGATTTCAGCAATCTTTCAACCTCTTCCTGTATGATTGCGTTTCTTTCAGGAGCAAACTTCCTTCTTTTTTGCTAAACGGGCTTGAAAGATCTGTCGATTCCAAGCTTGTGAGTTAAAATATCCTTAGAAATACCTGTCATATCCTCATGCTTCCATGCGAACATAGACATCCTGCATTTCAAAAGGTTAGTTAATTAACTTTCAATATCCTGAGGGATATTGGTTCCTACGAGCACCGAGATATCAGGATTATCCTGATCCAGGATAATTTGCTTAACATCTTGCTCTGAAGCCTCTATGATATCATGGGCTCGTATCTTTAATTGCTATCCTGCCTTAGGATTTGTTGAAGACTTCATTGTGGAAGAATAACATTCTTTTGCCTCTTGTTGATCACTTTCCACCTTGACAACCCCCCAAGGAGTAGGAATCTTGATACACTGATGATAGGTTGATGGAACAGCCTTCATATCATGAATCCATGGTCTGCCCAATATAATATTGTAGCAGGATAATGAGTCCATGACACAGAAACATTGCATTGAATTTACTCCCTCAACATATATTGGCATCTTTATCTCTCCTACAGTATTCTTAGCCTCTCCACTGAATCCTACATGTACAGTGGATTTTGAAGTAATCTCCATTTGGGAAATGTTCATCCTCTTCAGTGTTTCTAGCTGAATAATGTTAACAGAGTTGTCGTTGTCCACCAATATCCTGCGCACAAAATGATTAGCAAGATACAAAGTGATTACCAGACCATCATGATGAGGATCCTAGATGCTATCCCGATCATCATTACCAAACGTTATGACTTTATCAGTTGTGAGGGTTGTCATTCTTGTCGGCTTGTACCCCTTTTCTGCTTTAGCCTCCTTTGCATGTCTTTTTGCTGCAAAGTAAGAGGTTCCACAGATGTCGGATCCTCCTGAAATAAAGTTAATTATCTTGGCATCTGCGGGAGGTGATGCTGCTCATTCAGGATCCTTCTCAGTATCCTGATCCTTATTCTTCTTTCTGCCCAAAAGATTCTTCATGTATCCTTTGCTTAGCAGATAGCTTATCTCCTTCCTCAGGGCTATGCAATCTTCCATGACATGTCCAAAATCCTCATGGAAGTCATACCATTTGGATTCATCCTTCCAATCGGCTTTTTACTGGTTTTTCCTGGGCCACCTTGCTTTATCTCCCAAACCTTGCATAACATACATTAGTTCGGGTATATTAATAGAAAAAAAATATTCTGACAATTCAGGATACTCCTCAGGATCCTCATCCTCAACAACATTCACTTTCTTGCTGTCATTTTTGCCATACGGCTTAGAGCGATATGGTTTGTATGAGGATTCTGACTTCCTGTTAGTTGATTCATAGGTTGAGGATGAATTCATCCTCTCTTGCATCTTTTTGTCATCCTCCAGTCTGATATATCTCAAAGCCCTATTCCGAGCTTCATCCAGGTTCCTGCAAGGATTCATTACAAGATCCTGATAAAATTGGGAATCCTTTTGCAACCCCATTTTGAATGCCTGCACGGCTGTTGTAACATCAAGATGTGGGATGTCCAAGGATTCCCTGTTAAACTTGTTCACATAATCCCTTAAGGATTCTTGAGGACCTTGAGTTATGTAGAGATCACTGGTTAGTTTTTCAAAACTTCAACTGCAAGAAAATTGACTATTAAATAAGTTAACTAAGTGAGCAAATGATGTAATTGAATGAGTTGGAATGTTTAAGAGCCATTTTAAGGCTGATCCTGTTAGAGTAGAGCCAAAACCCTTGCAGAGGCATGCTTCCTTGAGATCTGGAGGGATAGGGTTAATCTCCATCCTTTCCCTATACTGAGCAATATGCTCTTCAGGATCCGTGGTTCCGTCATAGAGCTTCATGTTGGGGGTTTGAAATTTTTTCAGGATTCCAGCATCACATATAGGATATGCAAACTAGGATATCCTGTGGCTATCCTGGGACACTTCTGGAATTGGCTGGACCACCCCAGGTACACTGGATATCGTATCCTTCAACTTCTGAAGCTCGCTAAAGAGTTTCGACGTCACACCTGTATCCTGCAAAGATCCAACACCGTTAGTGGCAAGAGTATTGGTATTACTAGGCACATTACCAGCCTGAGGATTCTGGCCATATCCTGGAGCATATCCTGAACTTCTCATAGTTGATACCCTGATCGATGAGGGTATCTCAGGAGTATGACTCTGGGAATGACTAGGTACAATATTGCCCCTATTATCCTCGGTATATACTGCCGAACTGAAGTTCAATGCTC
Organism: Helianthus tuberosus; assembly: GCA_030545235.1. Lineage (NCBI taxonomy): Eukaryota > Viridiplantae > Streptophyta > Magnoliopsida > Asterales > Asteraceae > Helianthus > Helianthus tuberosus. The sequence goes on along the minus strand of CM060382.1, from coordinate 83,266,949 downwards.
TGGGCTGCAAGGGAGTGACAATATCCTCAGCAGGCCTACTTGAGCTGGATTTCAAGAGTTGTATCTCTCTTATCAGCATTTGGTTGGTCTCCTGCTGCTGCTTCATTTGATCATGTATACTACCAAACAAAGTTATAATTTCATCATTAGAAGCCATAATAGGAGTTCTCCCTGAGGTAGCAGATCCGTGGATATTCTGAGTAGGCACAATATCCCGAGATGTTTGAGTTTCGGTCCTCATTGGAGGAGCTTGAGGCTAAGAAGAAGCTTGCGTCCTTGGAGGTGGTGGAAGCACCGAACCGATTGTTGCAGATGTTGTAGCAGACATGGTAGAAGAGCTCATGTTTGATTTTGAGGCCATTGAAAATAGTTGTGCAAAAAGTTTTGAAAATAGAAAACCAAGTAGTGATTTTAATAAAGCTTTTAGTAGAAATAGCACCACTTGCCCCACGGTGGGTGCCAAATTGTTTTGGACAAAAATTACCGAAGCAATTTAGTGATCAAATTAGTTAAGTGAGGTAGTGTGCTAACAATGTGTGTTAAAAATGTTCTGATTATGTTGTTAACAAAAAACAGTTTTCAGGATATAGCTCAGGATACCAAGCTATACCAACAATCAAACAATGAGCAGAAAAGTAAAGAGTGACACGAGATGTACGAGGAAAGCCCTTGATCAATCTAGATCGCCGGCACAAAACCTCGGGAGCTGACAATCGCAGCTACCTTGTTCTTCTTATTACTTCAAATTTCAGGATACAGTGCAGGATATGATACGGATCAGCAAAGTGTTACAACGAATTTCGAGTGTAAGTGTTGGTGATTACGGGTGATTGTAGCTAGTAGAGAGCAAAAGTGTGTGTGTAAAATTGTGTGTGTCTATCGATCCGTCCATTCCTTTATATAGTAAAATAAAGATAACAAACTATCCTATAAAACCGGGATGCTTGGAATATTCCTTCCTAGACGTTGAAGTCCTCTTCTTCCGGCCGGCTTCAACGTCTTCTTTTCAACCGAATAGCCCGAGTCTTCAGGAGAAGCAGTCTACTTGAACGTTATAGGCATGCCATGCTAATCTGCACGTGAACAATTAGTTACTACCAGGATACTTGTTAGGGGAGGATTTTCTAAATCCTAAGGATCACGGGTCCTCAACTGCTACCAGGATCATGGATCCCCAATTCTGTTTGAATTAAGGATCCTTAGCAGGTGTCGCAGGATCAGGATTCAGGATCACTGTTATTATCCTACTACTAACAATTGTCTTCTTTGTACGTAGACTTGTTTTGCAGGAACAAGGGCATGGACCAAGTCTCATCGAAATTCCTGGAGCATATTCTCTAAAGATTCCGCACGTGTTTGACCATTATAGACGTTGTGGAGATCGTGGGGAGCTTGCATGATTATCGGATAGTTGGTTAACTTAGTTATTTCTAATTTAAAATGGGGATAACAAGCTTGATAGAACACTTAGCTAATTTTGGCATACACACACACTCGTAACAGCTCTCAGTCAGCTCACAAGCAATACTTGGCGATTTCATACACTCTTTTGCACATTGCACATTAGTGATCCTTGTAACAAGCTTGTTATCATCCCGAGTTGTAAACTACTTTTGTTTAATCTTAGCTGGTGATCGGTAGTTTCCATCACCCAAGGTTTTTTGTGCCGGAGATCAACTCTTGATCAAGGGCTTTTTCCTCGTATAAATCTTGTGTCACTTGTTCATTACATTTCCGAGTGATCCTTAATATTATTCATTGATTCAAGCATCACACCTCACAACAAAAAGTTTGGTTGCATTATCTTTGCTTGATTTTTGACCAAAACAGTTTGGCGCCCACCGTGGGGCAATTGGTGCTTCGTTCTTGAGAAATTATTGTTCTTATGATCATTTCGGTTCATTACAACCAAGCAGATGGCTTCTTCAGCAAAGAACACATCAATCTCTACGCCGGCAATGAGTTTTTCACAGGGCGTTCCTCCTTTGCCTCCACCACCTTCTGGATCCCAGAAGAATGCTGAAAATGCTACAAAGAGACAAAGCCTCATTTTTCCGAAACCACCAACTTCTTCTGTTTCTTCTAATCCTACTACTAGTGATCTTTTTACTTTGATTTTGCAGATGAGGGATCATGTACAAGAGCAGGACAAAACCAACGAAAGGATCCTCCGGGAGATCGCTGACATCAAGAAGCAGAAGAGATCAGGGGAGGATCACTCTCCTCTGATACCGAGGTCACTGGATTTCGACACTCCAGCTATAACTGCCCAGCAATCTGCAGCCTTAGACGTCCAGTTCCAAACTGAACCGGTGGGGAGGCGTTATGGAGCAACAACTATGAGTTAGGCTTTTGGGTCTCACTTCCAGCCTCAAGGATCCTATTTTCAGCCTTCGGGATCCTCTTTCCAGCATCCAGGATCCTTTGCAAGCTCAGGGGGATACATGGGAACGCATACAGTTCAAGGATCCTCTCAGGTCCGAGGATCCTCACGGGTTCAAGGATCCTCAGGAGTCCAAGGATCCTCCATGGTTCAAGGATCCTCTCAGGTTTAAGGATCCTCATTTCAGGTCCCAGGATCCTCTCAGCCTCAAGGATACTCTCAGGTTCAAGGATCCAACATCTTTCAGGATCAAGGATTCTTGAGAAGTATACAACCCCCAAGCACAGATGTTCATCAAGGAGACTTCATTCCAATGCAGACCATTGCCTCTTCTGGTCCTACAATCATACCAGAATCCCGTCAATATGGATTCACATCTGCAATTCCTAACCTAAATCCTCCGGGAGGTAACACTTTCAATAATTCTTATAACACTAACCATGGCTCTATGCAGGATACATGTATCAATCAAGCCATGGCTAGGGAATTACAGAAACTGAAGGATATGATATCCAGCGTTCCAAGAGTGGTTAAGCCCATTCCTGAAATTGCCGATGGTAGCCATAGGATATCTCGTTTTGCACCACCTATCTGTGATGCTGAGATACCCAAAAGGTTCCAAATACCAACCATGAAGCTGTATGATGGTTCAACGGATCCAGAGGAATATGTGGCTCAATATAGAGAGAGGATGGAGATCAACCCCATCCCAGAGAGGTTAAAAGAAGCATGTCTATGCAAGGGTTTTGGATCCACACTCACAGGATCTGCTCTTAAATGGCTGCTAAGTCTTCCCCCTTACTCTATTACTTCATTTGCTAATTTAGTTAGTCTGATTAATAGTCAATTCTCATGTAGTAGAAAATTTGAACGATTAACTAGTGATCTATATAGGGTAACACAAGGTCAAAATGAATCGCTTAGAGATTACATCACTAAGTTTAGTAAAGAATCCTTAGATATCCCTAATCTGGATATAGCCACGGCTGTGGAAGCCTTTAAAATGGGTTTGCTTAGGGATTCATTGTTCTATGATGATCTTGTTATGACCCCATGCAGGAATCTTGATGAAGTAAGAACCAGGAGAGATTGGCAGGATCCTCAAAACAGGAAAAGCAAGGATCCTACTTTAAGAATAATAAGTTCAAGTCCTACAACAAGTCTGACAACCAGAATGTGCATGCAGTAGAACAAGAAGAGGATGATGAGGATTATCCTCCAATTTCTGAATACTGTTTTTCTGTTGATAATGATCGGAGTGTCGCGCTCCGGTCAAAGATAATATTTATATCCCCTAATTACCCTTAACAAATAGCTAGTGGTAGTAAGGGGTCGAACCACGAAGAGTGTGTGGTTTGCTAATGGATTCGATTGAATTATGAAAAGATGTCACACTTATGAAGCTTGCTATGATATGTTTTTGTATTTTTGTTTAATTAATGTGAATTAGAATTAATAAAATGATTGAATGGATTAACTACTAGTGATTAACATATTGCAAGAATTAAAATTGATTGATTGAACAATGATACGAAAAAAGGTTCACACCAGGTTCGGTAATTGAAATCCTAGGGTTTCTACACGTTTTAGGTTTGAATCAATTGCAAATGATTAACGGATTTAGTGTCACGAGGCTTAGGTGCCAAAAGCTATCAACGTTATAAATAACGGACCACAATGCACTTTGTTACCAAGAACATGTAAACTCTAACCTAGACAAGGCATAATTGCATATAAACATTTCATAAAGTCAAATTTAATCTTCACTCGACAATTTATGAATTCAATACAAATGCAAGACAATTGTCATAAGCTTCAAAATCAAATAGCAAATTGTCACAAACTCAAACCAAGAACAATGTTTAAACCCTAGACTTACAATAACCTACACCGGGGTGAAACCTCCAAGAAATTAGCCGCTCATGGTGAAAATAGCACGATCAACGGATGATGGAAGCTTGAATTGAACCATCTTGGAACTTATGGAATGGCGAATGATGAAGGTTAGGGTTTTGGATGAGTGATAATGGTGAGTGGTTGAGTGGATTGATGGATTGATGGAACTAGGGTTTCGATTCAAGAAGATGATGTTGCTATCCTTCTTGATTTGGGTTGTAGGAATGATGCTAGATGAATGGTAGGTGAAAAATGATCAATAATGGCTCCAAGATATGTTTCAAACTTCAAAGTGTTGTGTAACTCCCGAATATTGATGACCATCCTGTTTTTGTTCATCCCCCAAAACCCAAAAACCAAAATCTGCGCGACATACATATAGGGGAGCCGTCGCCGACGGCTTGATGTCCCGTCGGCGACGGTGTGTAGATGTTCACATTAACCCGACGGCCAAACTTGCTGTCTAGGGCCAAGCAATCGACGGCACATTACACATACCGTCGGCGACGGCCCTTGTGGGCGTCGGCGATGGTGTCCAGATTTCCAACTTTCTGTTTTTTTCCATTTCTCAAGTCCGATTGACCCGTTTCGCTTCCCGGTGGCTCGTTTTTCGCTCCGGTGGTCCGTTTAAACCCCAATTAGCTCCTTAAACTTCACAAGACCTGCAAAACACAAATCCTTTTACAAGTAGGCTATTCGAGATTAAAAGTTAAATAAAAACATAAGCTTAAACATAAACGAACACCGGTTTTCAACCACGTATCACATCCCCACACTTGTCTTTTGCTTGCCCTCAAACAAATCTGTTGTTCACTTTCACGTGGGTCGAACAATGAATACACGCCCCATTCCCGAGACAAAGGTGAAGGTCCAATGTCATGCTAAAGTTCAAACTCTTTACAATTTTCAATATATTTAACGGTAATGTGATTTCACATACACAAATGGTTACCCAAGATTAACCTGCCCGTGAAACCAACAATTCATGCACATACCTCACAATGTTCTCTCCACTCGGCATGTAAATTGGCTAATATTTATAGTGTATTAGCACTTCAACGACTATTCACTCAAAACTGATTAGAACACATACCCGCATAAGCTTGCAACTCAATCATTCTCCACCACCGATCACGAATACTAAGCACAAGTCATAAGGTCTTTATAAGGGTTGTAGCGGGGCCAGGCTAAGGGTAGGAATGAGGATATTTTTAAAGTGGCTAAGGTGATGAAAATTCGATTTTTATTACAAAATACTACTTAAACAAACTAAATATAAACATCAACCATGGGCAATAATCTTTCACCCTTTTATTCGACAACTACTAACACTTCTTTTTGTGTTTTTCTTCAACGATTTTCAATTCTTTTTCATAACATTTTCTGATTTTTTTTATGCAAATAATCAAGAACAACTATACAAAGACACTCCTATAATCGAATTTCCATCACACGGGCTTAAAAGAAAAAGGTTTAAGGATATGGGCTATAGGGTGATCAAACGAAGGGATTAGGCTCAAAATAGGCGACTAGGGAATTTGTTTGGGTAAGGATAGATAAATGGTTTAAAAAAAAAGGTTTACCTAATGCCTTAATCATTCTCGTGCTTGTATTCGGTCTATAGTCTCAAACGTATCAAAAGATGCAAGTTCTACAATACATGACTAATGGTCCACTCAAACAAAGAAACATAAATATGTAATTCTATGATGTAAAAGTGGCTCAAAACCTCACATATATAAAAGGTATGGTATGTGACATGCATAAAAAACTAGTTTCTTAGACGGATTATTCCCAAATAACCACCCGCTAAATACCCGTCATGCTATTAATTTGAACTTGACCATGACAAAAGACCAAATGGGTTGTGACATCCCTCGTTGACTTAGTTACTTGTGCTTTAAGACCGCTTTTGAAACAAGACATTTTTTTGAAAATTTTTTGAAATTTTCCCCCATCCACACACTTGAGGTGAACATTGTCCTCAATGTGTAGTATTTAAATGAACGGGTCAAAATCTAAAACTTTTACTACTCCCCCATCCCCACACTTGAGGTACATATTGTCCTCAATGTGTAAAAACTAGAGTATTAAACGCACAAGGGATGTAACACGGCTAATTCCCCCAAAATTTCACCCCGGAAAAATAATATACAAGATACATTCCACTTATTTGCTAATCTAAAGATCAAAAGTAAAAATAAATGTATGCACCTGGTTTTTTTTTATTTTTTATTTTTTAGCTCATTCTTCGTATGCTCCTCTCCTCTTCATGAAAGCGGTTGTCCCATGAACTCAATGTACCTACAAATCTTACCCCTTGTGTAGAAGCATGCTTCTCACAACCATCAAAATTTGTTAGTTACCTAGCTCTACCACTTTTATGAAAACATTACCAATCTATACGTCATTTCACTTTGATTTATGTGGAAAATAATTTACAACAACAACAAACCTAACTCACTTTCGTAGGAATCACGGTTGCATTTAGCTTATGCAACAAGCCCTTTTAAACCCCCCAATAGCTTGGGAGGACGAGAGGTCTCGTGAGGGTTATATAGGGAACACACCCACAACGTTCATTTAACTAGGCGAAAATAAATAATACGGAATAGAAATAACGAAAACAAAATAATATACAACAACAACAAAAAAAACGTACCTTGCCTCTACCGCTGATATCTCTCATTAGGGTTCACTGGCGGGTTCGGCTGGTACGGATAACCAGTGAGGGCCTCAAACATATCCCTGTAGTTATCTAGTGGGCTTGACTCTCCTTGTGGCGGTGGTTGGTAAGGAGTCGGAATGAAACTTGAGCCGACTGCCTCGGGCCAATGAGGGGTGGGATCGGATGGGCCTTGGGGATGAGGAAGATTGGGATAATCAGTCCACCCCGAGTGTTCGGCGTACGGGAGACCGGCTTGAAGGTCTCTCTGATGGCGCTCCTGATCGTGGAGTATCTTGGTGTTATTAATCACCATTTGGTTAGAGACAGCCAAAGCTCTCCATCGGCGTTGTTCCAATTCCATTTGTGCATTGTGACGCCTAGCCTCTTCTTCCTCCCATGCCCGTCTGTGGGCCCTTTCTTCTTCTTCTTGCAACTGTAACAAGTGTTCCATTTGAGACTGTTGTAACGCTTGTTGGAGTTGTTGTTCTTCCATCTGTTTCTCCACCCTTTCGCGAAAGGATGCTTGAAAACCCCATTGCTCTTGCGAGTACGCCCCTTGCGTCTCTTCCCATTCTCTTATGCTTGCATGGTGTTCTCTCACTTCACTAATACCGGCCGATACATTATCGTAAACCGCTTGTTGCGCACGGGTCCAAAACCGGTATGTCGGTATCTGCCTCTGGTTCACAAAGTCTGCCACATTAGGAGAGATTTCCCTATGCTGCTTCCTATACCTCCGCCTTGGACCTCGCGGACTGGAAGGATCCGTCTCCTCCTCAATATCCGGCATCTCCTTATCGCCTTCTTCTTCATCACCCTATCTCTGTTCATTAAATCGGTAACTATCTCCTTGTTCATCTTCAACCGTGTAAAGATGACCAAAAGCTTTCACCGTTATCTTCCAATGTCGCCTAATGGTGGCGAAGCTGAACTGATCGATGGCTTAGACACCCACAGTGACTCCTGAGGCAATGCATTCTGCTGCAGAATCATTGCGCTAATCAACCTTGCATAAGGGATCATCTTCCGCTTGAATGATTCCCTTGTATCCCATGTGTTGATCATCACAATTTGACGCCAAGATAGCTTGGGCGTCCCATACAACAACGCATGCAAAACCCGGCAGTCGGGTGCCTTCACTTTACCGCGGTCCCCATACCGTACCATAATATTTTCTAATGAAATGCCTTGGAGTATTTTTCCCATCAAAGACAAATCGCTTCTCAACTCCCCTGCACCCCCGGAACCTGGCAGTGTGTCCTCTAACAGTCTCAACGGATCAACGTCGTTTCTTTTATTGTCCAAAAACTGATCATACCCGTAGTAGTCATAGGCTTCAACCCCAAGTGAGTCAAATCTCGCAATAGCATTAATTTGCTCGAATGACATGATCATTTGGTTTTTGCCAATGTTGTCGATCAACTGCCACCTATGAGCTGGCCTATCAGAATGTTCGAAACAGAGAGTAGATAGCCATTCACAAACAGCCCCCAAATATACCCGGGTAGTGATATCCTCTCACCAGTCAATCACTCGCTCCCAACCAATCTTTTCGAACTTTTGCACTATGCCAATCTTTCGAAACTCCTCAACATCTACTGTACGCTCACATACTGCCCTTTCGGGTACGGGTTTTGAAACACCCGTAACCATCTTCATCTTCCACATCTTAGCTTCCAATCTCTTGTTTCGGTATCGGGAAAGAGCCTTCAACTTCTCATCTTTCCATACCGAAGCCGACTGACTATTCTTTGCCTCCTCCCAATCCCAATCTTGTCGAATAAGTTGCCCATCACTTTCTACTACATTACTCAATTGTTCCCATTGCTTTTGATATTCCCCCAATCCTGAACCGGCTCCCGAAGATGAACCTTGCCCGGAGGTCTTTGCTTTCTTGCTTCTTCCAAACATAGCTACAATCAAAAGACAATACAACAATTAGAATACCTGAGTCTTCAAATAATCTCAAACTTTGAACATAATATGCAATGTTGAATTTCAATCAAGATTTAGATGTAAAATCGCCTTTTTAAACTTCCAAAGTCGCTCATTTTTTACATCTACAATCGATTTAGCGTGTTTATTCATAAAATTTTCTCAAAAATTCATGTTTTCAACAATATTCAACATCACAACTATGTTCAATCATGCACAAATCTAGTGTAATCACATCACCAAGACTAAAGCATGCTCAAACCCCTCCCAAATCAAGTAAGCAATCTTAAGTTTATGCTAAAACATCATACATTATGATAAACAATCTACTCTTAAACACTATGATTAAAATTTCGAAAGAAATCAACAATGTATATAATAATCATGCATAAATTTACTGAAATTTCATACCTTGAGTGTAGATAAACAAGAAGAACTAAGAAAAAGTGCAAAGCAAATTATTTGGATGAACACTCTTCAAAACCCTAAAAACTCAAGCCCAGAAATCTTGCAAACGAGCAAGAATTGATGGAAACCGTTATGGGGGTTTTGTTCCTCTCGAAAAACTACACAATTTAGGCTCAAGAATCAACTGATTTGGTGGAGAATCGAAGGATTTATGAGAAGAAGAAGGATTTAGGGTTCTTGGTGTGTTGGGTGAAGAAGATGAAGATGGAGTAGAGATAGGGTAAGTGATGCACGAATTATTAGTATGAAGCTGATGATGGGTCGAATTCGGGTTGTTTGTATGGTTAAAAACTGATTCGGAACAAGTTTTCATGGTTATATACTTGATTTGACTTGAAATAAGATCCAAAGTTCGATTCAGCGTCGGAACGATTTAGGGTGACCGTCGGCGACGGTGCGTAGTTTTGTGTAGGGCTCCGACGGCTTAAGTAGCTGTCTACGGCAAATGTTGGGCGACGAAGGTTTCTAGGGGTCGTAGGCGACGCTGAAGATGACCGTAGGCGACGGTCAACAGAACTTGACTTTTTCATTTTTCATCATTTTCATTATTATTATTATTATTATTATTTTGAAAAATAGGAGGAAAATTATGAACTTTTTCTAAAGGGACTATGTACATTAAAAATTCCTAAAAAAATATTAAAAATCTTTTTGTGATTTTTATAAGTTAAATTTTTAAAAACGCGGAAACTGTTGATGGCCCTACCACCGCCCGAAAAGTCGTGTATTGTCCCTAATACACAAATAAGTCTAAAAACATACCTCTTGTCTTCAAAACTCGTTTATGATGTCCGGACTTCACACAATCAAGAGGATTAGCATGAGACGAAAACGATTAACACAAAAACGCACAAACAATTAAAGAATTGTACATAACTTTACAAAATTCATTACCGGTCCTTTCAGTTGACCTCATAAGTTGGCACACTTACCACAAAGTTCACCAACTCCACATTCTCGTCATTTTTCTCATTGTTACCATCAAGGAACGGTTTAAGCCGATGCCCATTAACTGTTTGCTTCGACCCATCCTTCGGGTCCTTGATTGTAACGTCTCCAAGCTTTCTGACCCGTGTAATCACGTACGGGCCCATCCATTTGCTCTTGAGCTTATCGGGGAAGTATTTAAGCCGTGAATTGTAGAGCCAAACCTTTTGACCCAATTCAAACTCCTTCGGTTTCAACTTCGCGTCATGTGCCCTCTTCATATCATCCTTGTACTTCGAGGCACACTCATACGCTTCTTCCCTAAGCTCCTCCAATTCGCAAAGCTTTAATTTCCGCTCTTTACCTGCATCATCGTATTTCATGTTAACCTCTTTAATAGCCCACAAAGCACGATGCACAAGCTCAACCGGCAAGTGACAATTCCGCCCATAAACTAAGCGATAAGGGGTGGTTCCAATAGGTGTTTTATGAGCCGTTCTATAAGCCCATAAAGCATCATTCAACTTCGTCGACCAATCCTTTCGGTCGGGTCAAACGGTCTTTTGCAAAATTTCTTTTATTTGCCTATTGGAAACCTCCACTTGACCGCTTGTTTATGGGTGGTAAGGAGTAGCAATTCGATGGTCAACACCATACCGTTTTAAGAGTTTGCCAAAATTAAAATTCTTGAAGTGGGATCCCCCATCACTAATGATCACCCGAGGAACTCCAAATCTAGAAATTATATTTGTTTGTACGAAATTGAAAACAAGGGTATGGTCATTCGTCTTGGTGGCAATCGCTTCGACCCACTTGGATACATAATCGACTGCCACCAAGATGTATAAATTGCCATGCGAATTGGGGAATGGTCCCATGAAATCGATCCCCCATACATCAAAAATATCTACAATGAGGATCGGTTGCATGGGCATTTCATCCCTTTTTTATATACTCCCTAACTTTTGACACTCTACACAATTTTCAGCGAAATTAAAAGCATCCTTGAAAATAGTCGGCCAATAAAGACCGCTATTGAGCACTTTGTGCCCGGTTTTGTGACCACTGAAATGGCCCCCACAAGCAAATGAATGCAAGTGCATCAAGACACTAGGAATCTCCTCGTCGGGTATGCATCTTCGAACGACTTTATCCGGACAAAACTTGAATAAGTCCGGTTCTTCCAACGTGTAGTACTTGATTTGAGATAGGAAGTGCAACCTCTTCCTTCTATCCCAATGAGCTGGCAAATCACATGTAACCAAATAGTTAATAATATTAGCATACCATGGTAATATTCCAACTTTTAAAATTTGCTCATCAGGAAAATTCTCATTGATTTCTTCACGGGAAGAATCCTCCTCCACAACCAATCGAGACAAGTGGTCCGCAACCACATTCTCACTCCCTTTCTTATCTCTAATCTCCAAGTCAAACTCATGTAGCAAGAGAACCCATCGGATTAACCTCGGCTTTGCATCCTTCTTGTCCATGAGATACCTAACTGCAGAATGGTCAGAATAAACAATGACCTTAGTACCCCATATATAAGCACAAAATTTGTCCAACGCATATACCACCGCAATTAGCTCTTTCTCGATAGTTGTATAATTTAATTGTGCATCCGAAAGAGTCTTACTTGCGTAGTAAATGGAAACCGGTTTCTTATCTACCCTTTGACCCAATACGGCCCCCACCGCATAATCACTTGCATCACACATAATTTCGAATGGTAAAGACCAATTCGGTGATTGCAAGATTGGGGCCTCAACCAACTTTTTCTTCAAAATGTTAAAGGCGTTTTGGCAATCTTTGTCAAAATCAAATGTTTTATCTTTTAACAATAAATTACATAGGGGTTTTGTTATATCACTAAAGCTTTTTATGAACCTCCTATAAAACCCCGCATGTCCCAAAAACGACCGAACACCCTTAACACTTGTAGGATAAGGCAAAGTGGATATGACTTGCACCTTTGCTCTATCCACCTAAATCCCCCGACTCGAAACAACATGCCCTAACACAATCCCTTCTTGAACCATAAAATGGCACTTTTCCCAACTCAAAACCAGATTTTTCTCAACACATCTTTGCAAAACTTTTTCGAGTTGGCCAAGGCATGCATCAAATGGTGACCCAAATATCGAGAAATCATCCATGAAGATTTCCAAAGACTCCCCCACCATATCTGAAAAGATACTCGTCATACACCTTTGGAAGGTGGCAGGGGCATTACAAAGTCCAAAGGGCATTCGCCTAAATGCGAAAGTACCGTATGGACAAGTAAAAGTAGTCTTTGCTTGGTCTTCCGGATGTATAGCAATTTGATTGTATCCGGAATAACCATCCAGAAAACAATAAAATTTTTGTCCGGCCAATTTCTCAACAATTTGGTCAATAAATGGTAAAGGGAAATGATCTTTGGAAGTTGCAGCATTTAACTTCCTATAGTCAATACAAATACGCCACCCGGCTACCGGCAGAGTGGCGACCTCTTCACCTGCGTCATTTGTGACGACTTGAATGCCCGTTTTCTTAGGAACCGTTTGTGTTGGGCTCACCCATTGGCTATCCGAAATAGGGTATATAATACCCGCATCTAGCCACTTCAATACTTCCTTCTTGACAACTTCTCGCATGTTTGGATTTAATCTCCGTTGCGTGTCACGAGAAGGATTCATGCCATCTTCAGTGATGATCTTGTGCATCACTACCGAGGGACTAATTCCCTTCAAATCTGCAATGGTCCACCCTATAGCGGCTCTATAAGTGACCAAAATTTTCATCAACTTCTCTTCTTGCTCCCCGGTTAAGTTTGATGCGATAATAACCGGAAGCGTGCTACCTTCACCCACATAAGCATATTTAAGATGCTTGGGTAGCACCTTCAACTCCAACACCGGAGGCTCTTCCAACGACGGCTTCAACTTTGTATCAATGGTTTCCGGAATACTTTCCACTTGATGTGTCCAAGTGGGCCTTCCTTCCTTTGCCGCCATAACCTCCAACTCTCTCACCTCTTCATCCATGCTTCGATTCATTTCTCCTTGTAACCTGTCAAACATGAAACATTCCTCTATTGTGTTTTCCTCTTCGACACTAATGTCGCATAGAGGTATACACTCGTCAACAATGTCCGCCATATAGCATTCATCGCCAACTAGAGGATCCGTCAATCCCGAAAAGACATTTAACCACAACCGACGGTTACCAAAAGTCATGTCGACCATGCCCGATTTGCAATTAATTTGGGCATTCGATGTTGCCAAAAATGGTCGACCGAGGATCACCGTTGGTTGCTTGGTTCGATCTAAAGAGACATAATCTATTACAAGAAAGTCCACCGGATAGTAAAAGTCCTCGACCTTGACTATTACATCCGTGACTATCCCACGGGGTAGTTTAGGGGTCAAGTCGGCTAACACCACGGTGGTGTTCGACACTTGAAGTGGACCAAAATCATATTGGTCATATAAACTACCCCGCAAGATACTCACACTTGCCCCAAGATCCAAAAGTGCCCGTGTCATTTTGAATTCCCCAACTTGTATTGAAATAATGGGCGCCCCCGGATCTTGAAGTTTTGGTGGAAGTGCACCCGAAAGAATCGAACTCACATTTTCAGTTAAATCAAGTTTCTTAGGAAACTTGTGAGTTCGCTTTTGAGTGCATAAATCTTTCAAGTATTTAGCATATGAAGGTACTTGCTTAATTGCATCTAGAAGTGGTAAATTGATTTTGACTTGTTTAAAAATTTCCCACATCTCTTCTTGTTGTGGGCCTCGTTTATTTACTACTTTCTTAGATGGTCCCAATAGAGCTTCGGGATAAGGGGCGGTATTAGCCTCCACACCCTTTTCCTTAGCCTTTGGGACGGGAACGGTCACAACGGGTGTAGTATCATTTTTCTTTTGACCCGTTTGACCGTTTTTACCTTCATCATCACTCGCATCTTCCACCACCCCTTCAACAAACTCGGGTGGTGGTGGCTCAACACCATTATCTATGACTCGACCACTACGTAAAGAAATTTTATTTATTGGTACCTCACGTGTATTTTTCGAGTTTGACCCTTGATGCTTAGGGTTCACCGTGGTGTCGCTTGGAAGTCCTCCTCCGCTTCCACGAATTTAAGCCATCTCTTGAGCAAGTTGCCCCACTTGCTTTTCTAATGCCTTTTGAGATTTATCCCTCACTTCAAATTCTTTCCTCACTTCAGCTTTGAACTAGTGGTGTGAATTGGTAAGAGTACTCACAGCATTCATGATAGCATCAAATTTCGAATTAATCGAATCATCACCTTGGGAGTTAGAAGCATTACCCCCATTTCCGCCTTGGTTGTAACCACGTTGATAATTACCTTCACGGTTTTGATACCCTTGGTTACCCCCTTGATTGTAATTCCTTTGGTAACCCCCTTGGTTACCACTTTGACGATTGTTATACGAAGACCCACCTTGACCACCTTGATTACCCGATTGGAAATTCGGATTCATTTGATTGGAGGCGTTACCATACCGGAAATTAGGGTGATTTCTCAAACCCGGATGGTAAGTGTTGGAGTTCATGTCATATTGCTTTCGATCCCCATACACTTGGTTTACCTCCTCGGTGTAGTCACTCGATCCCGTTGGACATTGCTCAACTCTATGTCCAATATCGCCACACCCTTCGCACACCTCAAATTGCACCGCATTCACTTCCTTCTTCTTTATTCGAGCCATTTCCCGCTCTAAAGTAGAAATCCGATCTTTAGAGTCGAGATCGGGAAGTGACCGGGAAATGGGATGTTTCTTAGCTCGATCGGCCGATTCTTTCTCTTTCGACCGTTTACTCATTCGCTCCAAAAACTCCCAATCATTATCTTCGTGGTTTCTTAGAAGGGTCCCATTGCTCGTTGATTCAAGTCGGTTCCATGTGTTGTCATCTAGACCCCGTACAAAACACTTGACCAACTCCCACTTCTCTATTTGATGATGTGGGCACTTTCGCATCAACTCCCTAAATCTTGTGAAGGCTTCATGAAATGGTTCGCCCGATAATTGGCGAAAAGACCTAATTTCATCACGAGCATCGTCGGTCTTTGCCATTGAATAATACTCATCTAGAAAAGCTTGTTGCATTTCTCCCCATGTGCGAATGCTATTGGCCGGAAGTGTAAGGAACCATTGCTTCGCTTTGTCTTTCAACGAAAATTGGAACAAGCGAAGTTTGACCTCCTCTAGTGCGAAGTTATGCCCCCGATAGTGCTGCAAATGGAAGAAAACTCCACCAAATGTGTGTACGGTTCGTCGTTAGACCTTCCATTAAAATGAGGAAGTATGTTGATGTAATGTGGTTTACAATCAAACATCCTCCTCTCACAAACGATTGGTGAGTCGTTCTCGGTGACAACAGGCCTAAAACGATCATTCACTCCCCGTGGAGGTTGTTGACGACGATGGGGACCATTAACTTCTTGATCAACCACTCTTCGGTTATCCCTTCTATCATCTCTTCTTTCATTCCTTCTTTCATCCCTTCCTTGATTCCTACCTTGGTTACCTCTTTGATTGCCACCCCCCACAAAACGAGGGATCCGGTTATGGTGAGCATTGTTGTTATTGTTGCGACCCCCACCATCCCGGTTTCGTTGATAATCGTTTCGTGGTTGACGGTTGTTCCCATAACCATCATTTCTTCCATCCCATAACCATAGTCGCCATCCCCAACATAATTGGCATTTTGATAGCCAAATTCTTCATCTTCATATCCCCTTGCGTTGTAACCATTACCCCGATTTATGTATCCCCAATCTTCATCATCATCCACTCGATCATCATAGTAACCCCCATCATCCGAATTTTCTGTATGAATGCTTACATGTTCCGGCGATTGATAACCGGGAACACTAGAAGGCTCATCATCGGGGATTGCATTCCTCAAGTCATCGATGTTGAAAAATGGGTCTTCATTCATGGGATTGCCGCGATCACGATTACCTCTACGATCGGAATTGACATTCCGATCATCAAGGTTGATGGGTAAAGAAGCTTGTCGATGAAGGTTTTGTTGTTGGGGTGTTCGTTGGTTATTGTTGGGATTTTGGTTTCTGAAATGTGGTGTGGGTGGTCTAGCGTTGACGTTACCACCCGGTTGCTCTTGAGGTATAGGTTGGACGTTTTGGGCGGGATTGAAGTTGCTTCGGTATTGAAATTGGTTCGGGTTTTGGTTTTGGTTGAAGTTTTGGTTGGAATTTTGGTTTGCCATTGAATCGGTTTCAATGGTCGGTGTGAGTTGTGGTGTTTGGTTGGTTTGATTAGAAGCAAGTGTTGCTTCTAACCGGCTTGCTAGATTTCTCCTTGCAAGTCTTTCGATTTCCGGTTCGTAGACTAACGGTGAAGTCCTCCCGGAGTTTCGCGTATACATACACTACCTGTAACCTGCATAAGTGATGGATGGGTTTAGGAATGTGATTTATATGTGTTTAATGTCTAATCTTATGCATATTTGGTTGTTTATATGTGTGGAATTGGATAACTATGAGAAAATGATGTTTTGTAGGTTAAATACGAAGATTGGATGAGTTTTTGGGAATGTTAATGGATTGATAATGAAGATATTAGAAGATGGCATGATAGAGGGTTGAATTACGAAGACGTGGGCGAAAACGGTGCGTAAAACGGAGCTAAAACGAAGAAGTTATGAAGAAAACAATTTTGGAAGAATCTGCCGACCGTAAGCTACGGTTCAGCAACCGTAGCCTACGGTTGGGTCTGAATGTTTGGACAGAATTTGTGACCGTAAGCTACGGTCCTTAAACGTAGCCTACGGTTTGGGTTACGGAAAAACGCGAATTTGAGGGTTTTTATGATATATTAGGGTTGGCTAATGTGGGAAATCATTATTCTATCATCCAAGATCGAACCAAGACATCCAAGCACTCAAGATTCGAGGCCTTTTCACCTCCAATTCATCACAATCTTCCTTCCAATCATCGAATCAACTATGAACTCTTAATCAATTCAAGCTTTTGAAGAATCTTCGTGTGAGATGAGCGGCTAATTCTCTTTGGTTTCCTCCGGATGGAGGGTTTTGTAAGTTAATTGATACTATGTGTTGACATTATCGTTTTTGGTGATCTAAGCATTCGATGCTTTTCACCTTGATTTGATTTATTGGTTGTAAACAATTGCATTTATTTAAACCTTAATTTCTAAGCATTCAGTTCCCGAGAGTTCTAGTAATTGGGATATATTTGACATGGGGTTAGGGTTTGTAAATTGTAATTGATAATCATTCGATAACCTCCCATTATGTATTGACCGGAGTACTTAGTCATTGGTTATCACAATTAATTAATCGAAATTAACACCTATGTCTATGTAGGTAATGATTAAACACATAATTGAAGTTAACTGCAAAACCTGAAATCTGGAGGAACCATCTTTTCTCTCATTGATCTAAAACACATTTTCTATTCGTTAATTTAGTTATCTCTCACAATCAAACAAACCGATTTTCTTATTCAGTAATAGTTAATCAATTCTTTTCATTATGACACTTTCCACAGTCCTCCCTTGGTTCGATACCCTGCTTATTCTATACTAATAGTTTAAATAGGTTTTTGCATGTCCTTAACGACAGACATCAAAATGGCGCCGTTGTCGGGGAGGCGTGCGCAAAGTGCTTAGTGTTAAGTTCTAGTTTTAGTTAAATATACAAAAATCCAAAAATAGTGTCTTTTTAGTTTGTTCTGTTTTGTTCGGATTTACGCGAGGTTTTCTTTTTTTTGTTTGTGCAGGTGATCTAGGAAGTGTATGCATCACACTCGGAATTCCGGGAACTCGTCACCGTTAGTGTTCGACCCAGAGATCGAGAGAACAGTAAAGCATACAAAGCGAGTACTACATCGTGAGAACAAGGTCCTACAATCACCTATACCAACGTCTAAGACAATGGAAAACTCAACAACCCCGGAGAAACAACCGCAAGACCCACTCCCACAACAACAATTCTCACCAACACCTACCCACCCTTCACCAAATACTATCATACCAGTTTCATCACCACCACCACCACAGTCTACACAACCTACTTCTACATCTCAAGTACCATCATTCTCAACCTTTTTCCCAAACTTTGATAACACTCAACCAACTTTCACCCAAGCAACATCCCTTCAATACCCAACTGCAACCCAGACGGTCAATTTACAACATTCATCTCCTTATGTCAGAATCATTCCCGATGATTCTGCAGCACCAAGTCAGACTCAAGCACCTAATGCAACATCAATTCCGCCAGCCACCCGACCGATTATTTCACAGCAAAGTCAGCCAATGCCACATCTTTATAGATCGGCCGTTTATGATCAAGGAAATAATTCGGGGGATTGCGACGATGGCTTTGAGGAATATGATAACTACGTGGGTCAAAACGAGAGACAAGTGGTCAATATGGGTACCTACGAGAGGCAAACAGTTGGGGCAGGTGGATTCGAAAGAGTCAATGAAGGGAATTTGGGGTATCAACAATATGTACAACCAATGCAGATACCACAACAATATCATCAACCTGACCCACTCAATCAGCAGCCTGCTCCGAGGAGGCCGGTGGTGGATATTCCATTACCACCACCGGTACCTCAGATGCAGGGTCAGGCAAGACCGCTGCCACGAAACCTACACTGACCGGTGATTTTACCGGAAGGAATTCCCCGACGAAATAATCAAGGTCCAGTTCGAGGTATAGAGAGCCACTTCAGGCCTGCTATAGTTAACAACCCATCACCGGTTGTGATCCCGCAACTACAAGGAGGGCGGTCATTCGAAGTACGAACACAATCAATATCCAGTCTGCCTAAGTTTCATGGTCACGCACATGAAGAACCATATCTACACATTGCTGCATATGATGCACCTTGCAACACAATCAGCAGCCAAGGTTTCTCAGTTGATGATGTGAAATTGGTACTTTTCCAATTCACACTTGAAGACAAAGCACAACAATGGTTTCATTCGCTACCGTCAGCTTCGATCTTCACATGGGGCGAAATGCAGCAACAATTTTTAGACGAGTTTTATACTCATTTGCGTACTAACAACGCCAGGAAGGATATTCGCGGGTTTCGACAACAGCCCGGTGAGTTATTTCACGAAGCGTTCAATCGTTTCAAAATGATGCTCAAGAATTGTCCACATCATGAGATATATTTGTGGGAGCTTATTAATACATTCCACGAAGGCCTAACAGATGAAGATGCCAGGGATGTAAATTCAATATCCAATGGTACTTTTGGAATGAATTACGAAGAAGATGATTGGGAATATTTAGAAAGACCCGCAAGGGCGTCAAAACGCAAGGCTCAATCTTCTAGAAGTGCACGACATTCGACAGTGAAAACTGCAGACCAGTTACCGGAGACTAGGGGACCATACCCGTTGTGTGGTCATTGTGGGGATATAGGGCACATTGCTGATCAGTGCCCTAACATTATCGGTAATCTGGATGAGGTGAATATGATACAGGGAAGTGGGAACAGGTATTCGGGTTTCCAAGGAAACAACCAATATTACCAGCCCCGGAACCAAAATAATTATCAAGGGGGTAATAATTCGGGTTTCCAACAAAATTACCAGCATAGTAATGGTCAGGTGAATAATGATATGATGGAGATGTTGAAAGCAATTCAACTTGATTTACAAAACCAAAGGCTTGAGTTACAAAACCGTGCTCAAAAGGATGAGATGCGAGATAAAGCCGTTCAATCGTTAACCACACAAATGGCTCAACTTGCAACCGATGTGAAGGAGCTGAAGCAGCAACAAGGGAAGCTGCCAAGTGATACTCAACCAAACCCCAAGAATCCACGGAGCACATTGATCAGTGGGGTAAATCCAGTTCCTAATAATACTTGTTATGATAATGGTTTGTCTGCTTCGAATGTGATTGCAGGTCTAAATGAAGCGGTTGTGGAAGAAAGTGGAATTGATTTGGGGGAGCCGGTTGTCTCCATCAGAGTTGGGAAGTTCAAAATCCACAAGGCATTGCTGGACTATGGAGCAGGAGTGAGCGTGTTACCTGGTAGCTTGTATGACCAGTATGACTTCGGTCCGCTACAAGCTTGTGATAGCATGGCCATGTTCGCGGATGCGAGTTTGAAACGTCCACGGGGGGTTGTGAAGAATGTGGTCATCCAACTTGGCGATTTTTACTACCCGGTTGATTTTATGGTGGTCGATTATGCACCATCGCTTACATACGAGCAGCCGCAGGTAGTTTTGGGTCGCCCATTCCTATATACTGCGAACGCCCAGATTGATTGTCGAAGCGGAATGGTCACCATGAGCTATAAGAATCGTAAGTTGTACTTTAATGTGTTTTTAAAAACTATTTCTTACGATCCTGTTAATGATGCTTGTCACACAGTTGCTACTAATGAACATGGTTCAAGTGTGACGAAGGACATGTTAAAAGCGAGTGGATATCGAGTGAAGAAGTCAAGTGTGGGAAGGCCATTTGGCGGAGGAAAACCACCTGATGATGGGTTTGGATGGGGTAATGAAACTGTAGTTAACCCCGACCGAAGTGAAACGATCACCCTCCCTAAAAACTGTATGGATATGTACGAAGAGACATGGGAGGGAAAACATGCAACTGAACCACCCTGAATGTCAGGTACGGTCTGGCTGAAGACCTAAAACTTAGCGCTCTCGGGAGGCGGCCCGCGGATGTAAAGTATTGTATTTTGGTTTGGTTTGTTTTGGTGTGGTTGTGTTTTGACAGGTTCTTGATTCAATCATCACGGATGCAACAATTCAAGTGTGGGGATGTTTTGCAACATCCCCGGTGAGATATCAAAGAATCTATGGAATGCATCTATTCCGGTTAAGAACAACAGCCGCATCACTACCGACACAAGATCAGGTGCATGTGTTTATCTATCTTGTTTTGTTTTTGGTGTGTTTTGTTGTTTTTGGTGGTGTGAACCTTTGTTTTGTTTAGGGGATGTGTTTTGGTTATTTTGTTCTGAGTTAGCCGCTCATTTAGGATTGTTGGTTTGTTTTCCCGGGCTATATTTTAAAAGCACCATACATTGGGGACAATGTATCCCAAGTGTGGGGATGGGGGAGCCAGGGAAGGGATTTGTGGACAAAGCTTGAAGAGATTGAGATGTGATTGAAATCGATTAAATTTGGTAAAAATTGAAAATTTTGAAAATTTTAAAATTTTTCATCGCCTTAAACAAGCTAATTGGATACGAAAACCTGAAGTTTCAATCACTAATAGGCTTCTTACCGGTAGTAGACTAGATTAGTCCCTTGTCATGGTTGTCCCTTTAAGTTTCATGAGAGTAGGTTTGACAAGTGTTTTATAGGAAATGAGTTGAAAAGAGATGTCTATCTAGGGGTAACATGTTTTTAATTGCATATGCTACATGTCGTCAACCTTTTTACATTTTCTTGGTGAGATCTTGAGCCGGCAAACGGATAGGATACATTATATGATGAATTCATTTGTTGAGTGCAGGCTACGTGTTATTATGTGTTAGAACTTGTATGATTCGATGCATGCTGAGACTGTAGGTTGACATGTGCACATAGATGATAAAGGCATTAGGATTTTCCTGTTACACCCTTTTGTGTTTGTGTTTCTTTCGTGTTATTCACCAATTTCCCTTAGTAGCCCTGTTGAGCCTAACTACCTTTTGTTTGTTCGCCCATTATCTATTGTGAAAAACCGACCGTGTTGATATTGTTATGAAAAAGAGAAAAATAAGAAAAAAAAAGAGAGAAAGAAAAATAGAAAAATACGTGAAAAATGAAAAGAAATGAACAAAAATAGAAGTATTGTGAATATCGTCTATGTTCTTGGGTAGAAACCAACCCAAAAGTATAAGTTGTGTTTGAATAAAGTTATCACGGTTTGGTTATTGTTTGTGGCCAATTAGAAAAGAAAAAGAACCTAAAAATATTTTCCTACCTTTACCCTAAGCCCAAAACCCGAAAGTCCTTTTGATATGTGCCATGTTAGATGATACGGTGGAGGTGTGATTGTCATACAAGCCTATGATTGCAGGATTTCATGTTTGCTTTTTGAGTGTTTTATATGCTAGCACATTACAAGCTATTCCAGATATTAACCTGAGAGGAGAGTACATTGTGAGGGGTGTGTAGTATGTGTCTAATTGTAAACATGTTAGTTTTAGATAGACAAGTCTTAAGTTTTGAATTTGCATCATTTACTTGTCAGACTGTCAATCTCGAATGTGTCAGTCTATGGGATGGGTATGACTTGAGACTTAACATGTTGAATCGGTTAAGGGATTTAGAAGTGTTGTTACTGTGGTGAGTAGTTCTAAGTTGGTTTGCTTGAGGACAATAAAATGTAAGTGTGGGGATGTGATGGATGGGTTTAGGAATGTGATTTATATGTGTTTAATGTCTAATCTTATGCATATTTGGTTGTTTATATGTGTGGAATTGGATAACTATGAGAAAATGATGTTTTGTAGGTTAAATATGAAGATTGGATGAGTTTTTGGGAATGTTAATGGATTGATAATGAAGATATTAGAAGATGGCATGATAGAGGGTTGAATTACGAAGACGTGGGCGAAAACGGTGCGTAAAACGGAGCTAAAACGAAGAAGTTATGAAGAAAACAATTTTGGAAGAATCTGCCGACCGTAAGCTACGGTTCAGCAACCGTAGCCTACGGTTGGGTCTGAATGTTTGGACAGAATTTGTGAACTGTAAGCTACGGTCCTTAAACCGTAGCCTACGGTTTGGGTTACGGAAAAACGCGAATTTGAGGGTTTTTATGATATATAAGGGTTGGCTAATGTGGGCAATCATTATTCTATCATCCAAGATCGAACCAAGACATCCAAGCACTCAAGATTCGAGCCCTTTTCACATCCAATTCATCACAATCTTCCTTCCAATCATCAAATCAACTATGAACTCTTCATCAATTCAAGCTTTTGAAGAATCTTCGTGTGAGATGAGCGGCTAATTCTCTTTGGTTTCCTCCGGATGGAGGGTTTTGTAAGTTAATTGATACTATGTGTTGACATTATCGTTTTTGGTGATCTAAGCATTCGATGCTTTTCACCTTGATTTGATTTATTGGTTGTAAACAATTGCATTTATTTAAACCTTAATTTCTAAGCATTCAGTTCCCGAGAGTTCTACTAATTGGGATATATTTGACATGGGGTTAGGGTTTGTAAATTGTAATTGATAATCATTCGATAACCTCCCATTATGTATTGACCAGAGTACTTAGTCGTTGGTTATCACAATTAATTAATCGAAATTAACACCTATGTCTATGTAGGTAACGATTAAACACATAATTGAAGTTAACTGCAAAACCTGAAATCTGGAGGAACCATCTTTTCTCTCATTGATTTAAAACACATTTTCTATTCGTTAATTTAGTTATCTCTCACAATCAAACAAACCGATTTTCTTATTCAGTAATAGTTAATCAATTCTTTTCATTACGACACTTTCCACAGTCCTCCCTTGGTTCGATACCCTGCTTATTCTATACTAATAGTTTAAATAGGTTTTTGCATGTCCTTAACGACAGACATCAACAAGTAACACACCCGCGTAACAAAGAAAAAGACAAATTGCAAAAAGAAACTAAACAATTTAAACAGATAATCACAAAATTCAAACAATAATCCAAACACAAAGCGCACGCACTCCCCGGCAACGGCGCCAAAATTTGATCGGAGTGTCGCGCTCCGGTCAAAGATAATATTTATATGCCCTAATTACCCTTAACAAATAGCTAGTGGTAGTAAGGGGTCGAACCACGAAGAGTATGTGGTTTGCGAATGGATTCGATTGAATTATGAAAAGATGTCACACTTATGAAGCTTGCTATGATATGTTTTTGTATTTTTGTTTAATTGATGTGAATTAGAATTACTAAAATGATTGAATGGATTAACTACTAGTGATTAACAAATTGCAAGAATTAAAATTAATTGATTGAACAATGATACGAAAACAAGGTTCACACCCGGTTCGGTAATTGAAATCCTAGGGTTTCTACGCGTTTTAGGTTTGAATCAATTGCAAATGATTAACGGATTTAGTGTCGCGAGGCTTAGGTGCCAAAAGCTATCAACGTTATAAATAACGGACCACAATGCACTTTGTTACCAAGAACATGTAAACTCTAACCTAGACAAGGCATAATTGCATATAAACATTTCATAAAGTCAAATTTAATCTTCACTCGACAATTTATGAATTCAATACAAATGCAAGACAATTGTCATAAGCTTCAAAATCAAATAGCAAATTGTCACAAACTCAAACCAAGAACAATGTTTAAACCCTAGACTTACAATAACCTACACCGGGGTGAAACCTCCAAGAAATTAGCCGCTCATGGTGAAAATAGCACGATCAACGGATGATGGAAGCTTGAATTGAACCATCTTGGAACTTGTGGAATGGCGAATGATGAAGGTTAGGGTTTTGGATGAGTGATAATGGTGAGTGGTTGAGTGGATTGATGGATTGATGGAACTAGGGTTTCGATTCAAGAAGATGATGTTGCTATCCTTCTTGATTCGGGTTGTAGGAATGATGCTAGATGAATGGTAGGTGAAAAATGATCAATAATGGCTCCAAGATATGTTTCAAACTTCAAAGTGTTGTGTAACTCCCGAATATTGATGACCATCCTGTTTTTGTTCATCCCCCAAAACCCAAAAACCAAAATCTGCGCGACACGACGGCTTGATGTCCCGTCGGCGACGGTGTGTAGATGTTCACATTAACCCGACGGCCAAACTTGCTGTCTACGGCCAATCAATCGACGACACATTACACATATCGTCGGCGACGGCCCTTATGGGCGTCGGCGACGGTGTCCAGATTTCCAACTTTCTGTTTTTTCCATTTCTCAAGTCCGATTGACCCGTTTCGCTTCCCGGTGGCTCGTTTTTCGCTCCGGTGGTCCGTTTAGCTCCCAATTGGCTCCTTAAACTTCACAAGACCTGCAAAACACAAATCCTTTTACAAGTAGGCTATTCGAGATTAAAAGTTAAATAAAAACATAAACTTAAACATAAACGAACACTGGTTTTCAACCACGTATCAGATAACAATGATCTAATTCTTGCAATGCAGAATCTAGGTGAGAAAGCTAGGTGGCCAAGGAAAAGTGATAAACCAGCGGCAACAAAGGATAAGTCCAAGTGGTGTGCATATCATGAGGATTTTGGGCATC
Source organism: Helianthus tuberosus (assembly GCA_030545235.1). Lineage (NCBI taxonomy): Eukaryota > Viridiplantae > Streptophyta > Magnoliopsida > Asterales > Asteraceae > Helianthus > Helianthus tuberosus. Next base: position 83,241,429 of record CM060382.1, on the reverse strand, counting down.
TCACTGAAAAGTGTATTGCACTAAGAAAAGAAATTGGTTATTTGTTAAGCAAGGGGCACTTGAAGGAGCTTTTGGGACGAAAGAAGTCAAGGATCCAGGATCCTAAAAGGATCCCGGAAAAGGCTCCTGCTCCTCCAGCAGATGCACAAGTTATAAACTTCATATCCGGAGAATCAGACATTTGTGGTACTTCCTTTTCAACAACCAAAAGACATGCCAAGGAAACCAAGATGGATAATGGAGACAGACCCATCCGGACCTCCACCGTCACCAAGGATAAGATTATAACTTTTTATGAGGATGATCGTCTTGATGTTCAGGATCCTCATCATGATGGTCTTGTTATTACTCTGTTTATTTCTAACCACTTTGTTCGCAGGATCCTGATAGACGGAGGAAACTCAGTAAACATCATTCAGCTTGATGTCCTCAAGAAGATGAACATTCCTGAATCAGACATTGTCCCAAGATCCTTTGTTCTTGTGGGATTCAGCGAAGAAACCAAGAATACATTGGGGGGACATCAAACTCCCTATCTATATTGAAGGACTTCATTCTTATCAAAAATTTTGTGTCATAGATTGCTTATCCTGTTGTAATGTTATCCTTGGCAGGCCATGGATACATGACATGAAGGCAGTCCCATCCACCTATCATCAGTGCGTGAAGCTTCCTAGTCCATGGGGAGTGGTGAAAATTGAGAGTGATCAACAAGAAGCTAAGAATTGTTACACGTCATCAATGAAGCCAGCCTCAAGACCAAGGGAGCAATAGCAATTAAAGCATCCTCCAAGAGATGTCTTGGAGGTAAGAGAACAGGATTTGAAAGAAATCCTTATGGATCCTGAATCCATAGTCTTCATAGGATCAGGGATCCCCGGCAACATTGAATAGGAAAACTACCTCTGCCTGGAAGCATGAGGACATGACAGGTATATCTAAAGATATAATTACTCATAAGCTTGGCATTGACAGGTCATTCAAGCCTATACATCAGAAGAGGAGGAAGTTTGCACCGGAAAGGAATGCTATTATCTAGGAAGAGGTAGATAAACTACTTCGAGCAGGTATGATAAGAGAGGTTAAGTATCCAAGATGGTTAGCCAATGTGGTTGTTGTTCAAAATAAAAATGGAAAGTGGAGGGTATGTGTCGATTTCACTGATTTAAACAAGGCATGTCCCAAGGATCCTTTCCCATTACCCCACATTGACTCCATGGTGGATGCTACCGCGGGTCATGAGTTGTTGACTTTTATGGATGCTTCATCTGGATTTCAACAAATTCAGATGGAACCATCTGATCAAGAGGATACAGCCTTTATGACCCCAACCGGTATATATTGTTATATTGCTATGCCATTTGGACTAAGGAATGCAGGTGCTACTTATCAAAGGCTAGTCAATATGATGTTCAAGGAACAAATTGGACACACTATGGAAGTCTATATAGATGACATGGTGGTTAAGTCCAAGAAAGCTGAGGATCACCTTAGAGACTTGGAGGAAGCATTCAATATCCTTGATAAATTTAATATAAAACTAAATCCTTCCAAGTGTCACTTTGGTGTTAAAGCAAGTAAATTCCTAGGCTATATGGTGACAAAAAGTGGCATTGAAGCAAGTCCAGAGCAAATCAAGGCTATTGTGAATATCAAATCTCCTGCCAATGCTAAGGATGTGCAAAGATTGACAGGCAGGATCGCAGCCTTGAACAGGTTCATATCCAAATCATCAGAAAAATGCAATGAATTCTATGACATTTTGAGGAAGAACAAGAAATTTGAATGGACTGAAAAGCATGAAAATGCTCTCAAAGCTCTCAAGGAATACCTATCCTCAGCCCCTGCTTTGATGAAACCAGAAAAAGGGATATATTATCCTTGTATTTAGCGGTATCCTCTAAAGCAGTAAGTGCGGTCCTTGTCAAGGATCACGAAGGTACACAACATCCTGTCTATTATGTAAGTAAGAGTTTGCTTGATGCTGAATCCAGGTATTCACATTTAGAAAAACTTATCCTTGCACTAATTATGGCATCTACTAAGTTAAGACATTATTTTGAAACTCATGCCATTATTGTTAAGACTAATTTTCCAATTAAGAATGTTCTCAGGAAACCTAAAATGTCAGGAAGGATGGCTAAGTGGGCAGTGAAGCTTAGTGCTTATAATATAAGATATGAACCAAGGACTGCCATCAAATCCCAAACCTTAGCTGACTTTGTGGCAGATTTTAGTAGTGACTTGCAAAAGGAAGCTGAGTTAGAAGTCTAACAGCTAGAAGAAACTAAGGATCCTTGGATACTTTTCACTAATGGAGCCTCTAATGTCAAAGGAACAGGACTTGGAATACTACTAAAATCACCACAGGGGGACATAATACCCCACTCCATAGCTTGTGAGTTTCAAACTACTAACAATGAGGCTGAGTATGAAGCCTTGATAGCTGGTTTGCAAATTGCCAAGCATATGAGGATCAGGTATCTTGAGGTACATGTAGATGCATTGTTAATTACTAATCACTTTAATGGATCCTATGCTGTTAAAGGTGAAAGACTAATCGGATATTTAGAGATAGTCAAAGAATTGGCACTCTCTTTTGTTTCCTTTAGTTTGACACAGGTGCCCAGAGAAGAGAATGCAAAGCTGATGCATTGGCCAATCTAGGATCATCCTTGAAGATTCCATAGGATATCAGGATCCATATTATCCACATCCTATCCCCTGCTATTGAGGATCATGTAGCCATGGAGATAGGAGAGAATTCTGCAATCATCCCTAGTGATGATACACAATCTCATTCAGGATCATGGATCCCTCCAATCATGAGATACATACAACATGGAGAGATTCCTACAGGAGAAAACCCCAGGGCTTTCAAAATCAAGGTATCACAATTCACAATATTGAATAACATGTTATATAAACGATCTCTTGCAGGTCCATATCTAAGATGCATTGAGGATCCAGAAATCCAAGAAGTTCTAAAGGATTTCCATGAAGGAGATTGTGGAAACCACACTGGGGGCAGGGCATTATTCTCAAGGTTCCTGAGAACAGGATACTATTGGCCTACTATGAAGAAGGATGTTGTGGAATATGCCAAGAAATGTGATCCTTGTCAGAGACATAGTAATATCCTTCATCAGCCAGCAGAGCTTTTGCATCCTATATCCTCTTCTTGGCCATTTATGAGATGGGGAATGGATATAGTTGGTAAACTTCCCAAGGCACCTGGTGGAAAAGAATTCATGCTTGCTATGACTGATTACTTCTCCAAGTGGATAGAGGCTGGAGCCTTTGCTCAAGTCAGAGAAAAAGAAGTGATATCCTTTATTAAAAGAAACATTATTACTAGATTTGGTATTCCTTCTGAAATTGTTTGTGATAATGGATCCCAATTTATTGGGAATAGAACTACTAACTTTTGTGACAGCTGGGGGATTAAGATGATAACATCAACACCAGTCCACCCACAAGCTAATGGCCAGGCAGAATCATCCAACAAGATCATCATCAACAATCTAAAGAAAAAGCTTGGATCCAAGAAAGGAAAATGGGCAGAAGAACTACCTTATGTGCTTTGGGCTGATAGGACAACTCCTAAGAATGCTACTGGCCAAACTCCATTCTCTTTAGTATTTGGAGCAGAATCAGTGATCCCTACAGAGATGGTGGTTCCTACTGCAAGAACAAGCATCCGTGATCCTGAAGAGAATGCTAAAAACTTGGTTCAAGACTTGGATACTATAGAAGAACTCAGGGATTTGGCAAGGATAAGGATGGCCAGTTATCAACAAAGGATGGCTGGAGGCTACAACAAGAATGTCAGGATCAGGAAATTCCAAGTTGGTGATATGGTATTAAGGAAAGCATTTCAGAATACCACCAATCCTGCTGATGGGAAGTTAGCACCAAAGTGGGAAGGCCCCTATTTGATTGAAGCTGAAGTAGGAAAGGGGGCATATCGATTGCTAACAATGGAAGGTGATTTACTACCAAGAGCCTGGAATGCTGTCCACTTGAAGAAATACTTCATGTAATAAGGATTCATGATCCTTAGCTAACAAGTATCCTCGAAGGATCCTTACAGGACAGGGGATCCTCATTTTGGTAATGATCTAATCTCAAACTATTTCATTCTTTAATTGTCTTATATACAAGGATACGGATCCTAGATCCTTTATCCTCCTTTCACATGATTCTGAGTTTTGCTGAAGGTTTAGGTATCCTTAACAAAGGATTGGGTATCCACAGAAGTATCCAGTTATTTGGGCTTGACCCTAGTTATTTGGGCTTGACCCCAGTTATTTGGGCTAGTCCCCGGTTTTTGGGCATGTCCCCAGTATCGCCAGCAGCGCACGATGATCCTGGTACAGTTCATGGCAATGGGACCAGTACTCGCTTTAGGGGCTGACAATTTCATTGTACTGGCTGTATCCGGGATCCTACGTATAATGGTAGACATACCATACATCTGTTCCTAAGGTTTCTAACGTTTTCACGTTAGATAAGGTTTTGGCATTTTCATGTCACTAAGTTTGGATAGTCGCCAGCGAGGGCCACACTCTAGTTTACACACAATCCTTTGGGCTTGTCGCCAGTTATCCTTTGGGCTTGTCCCCATTTATCCTTTGGGCTTGTCCCCAGTTATCCTTTGGGCTTGTCCCCAGTATATTGGGCTTGTTCCCAGAATTGTTGGGCTTGTCCCCAGTTACTAACTTTTCTCTTATATTGGCTTAGTCCCAGTTATATTCTGTTTCAGGCTTTCGAAGTTAAACAGCTAAGGATCCCTGATCCTTACCTTTTACTAAGGTTTGTCCTTTGGTTATCCTGGTTATGAATGTTAAAGGGTTAGGATCCTAACTTGGATTCTCAGGTATGATCCTTAATCACTTTGATTTTATTCATTATTTATCTAAGTGACCCTTATCCTTTGACAACATAACTAATGATCCTTAAGTTATATAACTTTTCTGAATTTATTGACTATAGGATATATGATCCTTGATCGTATCTTAAAACTTTTAAACATGATTTACTAAACCTTTATCCTTTACTTACAAACTCAAACAAAGTACTTAACAACAGTTGAAAAATAAAGAACTCGCAAGGATAACAACACGAGATAGCCAAAGGTTAAAAGTTTTATTTATTCATCCATAGTTAAACCCTACAAAGGTTGTCAAAATTATCTACCCCAAGCATCTACCAGCAACACGTGGCCCGTCCGCTGGGGTAGGTAAAGGGTGTCCATTGTTAATAGGTCTTTCAAGTGCAGGAAATAAAAGATGGCAGGATAACAAGTGGCTTCATCCCCCAAACAGAGGATCCCTCCACCACCTATTATCCTACCTATTGTCTAAGGATCCTTGATCCATACTCCTAAAAATTATTGCTCAAATTACAACCCAACATTGTTTCAAAACACCATAACCAAAAAACCACTATCAAATCCTAAAAAATGGGCCCTGGCCGCGTCTAGAAATATCCATCATCGCCCATTTCAGCAGCTCAAACCTTGGCTGCATCACCACCAGCCTGATCCTTTCCACTGCCACTTGCTTCAATCGCCAAGACCTCAGTAGCCTCCTCCTCGTCCTCAAGCTCAGCCAGCTTTGCCTTCCAGGCCTCCTTATCCCAAGTGGTCCTTTCGAAGTCAGGATCCCCCGCCTCCTGAGCCATTTGAAGCTTGATTTTGTACATGGTGATGGCAGCAGAGACTTTAGCATCCTCCAGCAGGTCATGCTTCTCGTGATCAGCATTTATCTGGGCCATGACCACCTCCAGCTTTGCGAGAGCAAGATCCTTCTCAAGGCAGGAGATATCTTGATCCTTGGCAAGGAAGAATTTTTGATACTCCAGATGTTTTTGCTCCGCTTCCTCAACATAAGCATTGTTTTGGTCAAAAAATCTGATGAGGATAATGCAACCAAACTCTCTGTAACGGGGAATGATGCTTGTAATGAAGAACAATGACAAGGATCACTTCAATGTAAATTGCACAAACAACACAAGGATTTGTACGGGGAAAAAGCCCTTGATCAAGAGTTGATCTCCGGCACAAAAAACCCCGGGTGATGGAAACTACCGATCACCAAGCTCAAATAAATCAATAAATGTTTACAACTTCGGATAGTAACGAGCTAGGTACAAGGATCACTACGGTGAATTGTGTAAAAGTGAGCGAAAATTGTTAAGTGTTTGTCGAGAGCTTCAAGAGTGCGATTGTACGAGAGTGTGTGTAGCTGAAAATGACTAAGTGTTCTAAATTCTAGCTCATCACCCCTTTAAAAATAGAAGTTAACTATACTAACAAACTATCCAACTTTTGTGCCAAGCTCCCACGTTCTCCACAACGTCCATTTCCGGTCAAACGTGTGTGAAATACCCGTGGAATATTCCATAGTTACGTTGCCAAGACCAAGTCAAGCTTGTTACTCCTGCAATATAATACGAAACACAAACAAACAATCGTTAGTATGAGGATCCTTAAGGTGATCCATGATCCTGATCCTGAAGCTCTTCTGAGTATCACTATCTGTCATAGAAGTAAGGATCATTAATCAGGATAACAAGTAAGGATCACTAATTGTTAGAAAATCCTCCCCTAACAATTGCCCCCAAAATATAAGGAGTGATATGTAAAATAAGCGAATTATATTTTCTTGATCTTATCCGCAACTAACTATCGTAAATATAGCCGTTGTTGTAGAACTATCTGTTGTAACGATGACGTCACAGAAGTGACAACCCTGCAAATCATGATTATAAATAGGAGATAGAGATATGATCGTTTGCATTTAAATTTCAGAAATACTCCCTTTATAACTGCATCCGAAGATAAATAGGTATTCTCTCTTCATCTTCTTCCTTCTTTTGCTCTGTTTTTCATCTCTTCCCATCATTCTATCAAAGATGTTGCTCCGGAACTCCCCAGCTAAGGATCACCCGAAAAACAGCCCACCGAAAAGCCAGGGGATCATCAAAGATTCCATAAAAGAACGCTGTTGTTTCAACGATGCACAGATTGATAGGATCCGCCATTGCTTCCCGGCGAACACCGAGTTTAGACCTTTTGATCCCAATGCCCTGAGTGATCACATTTCCGACACCTGGGTTGCTTTTCCTGTCACTCCGTTCACCATAGGCTATACATATCCTTTTCCAGCCTTCACCCAATCTTTCTTTTCCCTAACCGGCATCTCTTATATCCAAGCCATGCCGATGATCTGGAGGGTTTTGTATACCCTTGAAAGGATCATCGAGCAAGAAGGGATAGACCTAGGAATGTCAGAGCTGGGAGAGCTGTATGATCTTACTACCTTTGGTTCTCATCGTTATTTGTTTAAACGTAAACCTGGTGAGGAACACCCGATCTTCAAAGCTACCAAGAATGACGCTAACTGGAAGCGGCGTTTCTTTTTCGTCAAGAGAGATTCTATTGATGACGGAAAGGATCTACCCAAGAAATGGGCTACCCATGGTAGGGTGGAGGATCCTGAGAAGGATCACCAGAGAAATCTCTTTTGATATAAGGATCACTTATATACTTTTGCTTTCTTGTTATGCAGCTATCACCGTTTCACACCTCAGGCTGTCTCCTGCTGCCAAAGAGAGACTCATCGCTTTCAAGAAACTTGATCCTGAAACAAGAACTTTCAAAACAACCACCCAGGATTCTCAAGAGGTATCCTCAGGATCTGTTACGATGTCAAGTAAGTATCTCTGTTTTAAAATTTAAATAAATAGTAAAATATTAGTGAAGTAAAGATACTTATCTTGTTTTGGTTATGTAGGTGCTGGAAAATCCACCAAGTCTGCTTCAAAGTTCAGTGTCACCGATCTCACCACCGTCAGATCCTCCAAGAGAAAGGCTCATACCAGCCTGACAGCTTCAATCCCCAAGGCACCCCTCAAAGGAAAGGGAATCAAGAAAAGAAAGGCCTCCGAGACTGAGAATCTGCAGGGTCTGCCTCTGATCCGCCACCAATTCCTTGAGTACTTCAATGATGTAAGGATCACTGTCTCTGCTCATATATCCTGCTGACATATCCTGCTGATTTGAGGATCACTTGGTTCTGACCTTATATTTTATCCCCTTTACAGAAATTCGCTGAGATTGAGGACTATGTTGGCCACGTTAAGGATCAAGATAGGAAGATTGCCGACCTCCAGCAGGTTGCATTGCTAAAGGACCTCAAAATTGCTGATCTTCAGAAGGAGCTCAAAGATGCCAAAACTGAAACGACCAATATTCTGATCAATTTTGATTATGAGAAGCAAGAGATCACAGATGATGCCAAAGTCTCTGCCGCCATAGCAATGTACAAGACCAAGCTGCAAATGGCCTTGGAAGCTCAGGATCCTGCCTTTGACAAGAGCACTTGGGATGTGGAAGGCTGGAAGGCAAGGTTGGCTGAACTGGATGATGAAGAGGAGGCTGAAGAGATCCTGACGATCGAGGCTGGAGGCAAGGGTGAAGGTGGTGAAGCAAGTGGAGCCGGAGGTGGTGATGCAGGGAAGGTTTAGGCTGCATGATTGGGCTATGATGGAAACTTCTAGACATAGCCGGAGCCCAATGGTTTTTAGTTTGATGGTTGTTTTGTTGAACAATTTGATGGTTTGTACGGAACAATAGTTTTTAGGATTAAGGGTCATGTAAGATCCTTCGGACAATAGGTAGGATTGCAAATGGTGGAGGGATCCTCTGTTTGGGGGATGAAGCCATTGTGATCCTGCCGCCTTTATATTCCTGCACTACTATTGAACCTATTATCATGGACACCCTTTACCTACCCCAGCGGACGGGCCACGTATTGCTGGTAGATGCTCGGGGTAGGTAATTTTGACAACCTTTTAAGGGTTAATCTTTTGTTAATAAATAAAACCTTAATTTTTTGTTGCTTATCTTGTATTGTTATCCTTTTTTGTCTCTTTAATTCTCAATTGTTTTGATGTACACTTATTGAATAAACAATTTTGAATAAGTCAGATTGAAAATATTCTTAGGATATGATCCATGATCAAATATCCTATAGTTAAAGAATCCCAAAAAGTAATATATTTTAAGGATCACAAGTTTAGTTGTCAAATTTTAAGGGTTATTCAGATAATCAATGAATAGAATTAAAAATAGCTAAGGATCATACCTGAGGATCCAAGTTAGGATCCTAACCATAATCAGGATAACTATAAGATAAACCTTAGAGAGAAGTAAGGATCAAGGATCCCTAGTTGCTTATCTTCAAGGACCTGAAATAGAGCATAACTTGGGACTAAGCCAATATAAGATAAGAGTTAGCAACTGGGGACAAGCCCAAGTATAACTGGGGACAAGCCAAAGGATAACTGGGGATAAGCCCAAGGATCATATGTAAACTGGAGTATGGCCCTAACTGGCGACTATCCAAACTTAGTGACATGAAAATGTCAAAACCTTAGCTAACGTGAAAACGTTAGAAACCTTAGGAACAGATGTATGGTACGTCTACCATTATACGTAGGATCCTAGGTATAGCCAGTACAATGGAATTATCAGCCCCTAAAGCGAGTACTGGTCCCACTGCCTTGAACTATACCAGGATCATCATGCGCTATAGGCGGAACTGGGGTCAAGCCCAAATAACTGGGGTTAAACCCAAGGAACGGATTGCTTCTGCAGATAACCAACATTTTGCTAAGGATACCTGAACTTTCAAAACTTAAAATCACGTGAGAGATGGATAAAGGACACATGATCCTTATCCTTATATGAGAAAATAAAGAAATGAAACAGTTCAAGATTAGGATATTACCAAAGTAAGGATCACCGATACTTTAAGGATCCTTCAAGGATAACTCCAATGTAAGGATCATCTGTGCCATGAGGATCCTGCTCACATGAAATATTTCTTCAAGTGGACAGCGTTCCAAGCTCTTGGTAGCAAATCACCTTCCATGGTTAGCAATCTATATGCCCCTTTTCCTGCTTCAGCTTCAATCAAATAAGGGCCTTCCCATTTTGGAGCCAATTTTCCATCAGCAGGATTGGTGGTATTCTGAAATGCTTTCCTTAATACCATATCTCCAACTTGAAACTTCCTGATCCTGACATTTTTGTTGTAAGCACCGGCCATTCTTTGTTGGTAACTGGCCATCCTTATCCTAGCCAGATCCCTGATTTCTTCAATAGTATCCAGGTCTTGAGCCAAGTTCTCATCATTTTCCTCAGGATCACGGGTACTTGTTCTAGCAGTTGGAACCACCATTTCTGTTGGGATCACTGATTCTGCCCCAAATACCAAAGAGAATGGCGTTTGACCAGTAGCATTCTTGGGGGTTGTCCTATCAGCCCAAAGCACATAAGGTAGTTCTTCTGCCCATTTCCCTTTCTTGGATCCAAGCTTCTTCTTCAAATTGTTGATGATGATCTTGTTGGATGATTCTGCTTGACCATTAGCGTGTGGGTGGACTGGTGTTGATGTTATCATCTTAATCCCCCAGCTGTCACAAAAAGTTAGTGGTTCTGCCCCCAATGAATTGGGAACCATTATCACATATGATTTCAGAAGGAATACTAAATCTAGTTATAATATTTCTTTTAATGAAGGATATAACTTCCTTTTCTCTGACTTGGGCAAAAACTTCAGCCTCTATCCACTTGGAGAAGTAATCAGTCATAGCAAGCATGAATACTTTTCCACCAGGTGCCTTAGGGAGCTTACCAACTATATCCATACCCCATCTCATGAATGGCCAAGAGGAGGATATAGGATGTAAAAATTCAGCTGGTTGATGAAGGATATTGCTGTGTCTCTGACAAGGATCACATCTCTTAGCATACTCCACAGCATCTCTCTTCATAGTTGGCCAGTAGTATCCTGTCCTCAGGATCCTTGAGAATAATGCCATGCCCCCAGTGTGGTTTCCACAATCTCCTTCATGGAAGTCTTTTAAAACTTCTTGGATTTCAGGATCCTCAATGCATCTTAAGTATGGTCCTGCAAGAGATCGTCTATACAACATATTGTTTAAAATTGTGAATTGAGATACCTTAATTTTGAAAGCCCTAGGGTTTTCTCCTGTAGGAATCTCTCCATGTTGTAAGTATCTCATTATTGATGCATTAATGTCTATCGCCTCCGTCAATTCAAACCGTAGCTGAAACTGTAGAAATCTAGGATTTTATTGTAATATTTAGATAGAATTAGCAAGGTGGCATTTTGGTAATTAATGAGAAATCTCATTAATTCCAAGGCCTATAAATAGGAGCTTTAGTTGTAAAGTGTAAGACTTTTGCTCATTTGGAGATCTAGGAGATTAAAGTCTAGAGAGAGAAAGTACTCTCTAAGTGATTCTTGTATCGTACACGTCATATATTTCAATAGATTCACGGTTCTAGTACGTTACTGTGTGTTCGGTTACGCACGTTCACGGATTCCTCACGTCGAACGTTCGTTACGCAATCGAACGGTGTCAAAACCGGTCCTACAAGTGGTATCAGAGCTAGGAGCTCGATTGCGCTGACCAAATACATAAATTCGTACCAGAATTCAGCGATTTCAGATCTATTTTTTTGTCAAACTCTTCTTATTCTACTATTTTTCACGTTTTTGAAGGTTTTTCGTCAAATTGAACGTGTTTTACCGGTCCGAATCTGCTGATTTTTTAGTATGTTGTGCAAAAATACTTGATTTACAATCCTACCAAGTTTCAGATTCAAATTCCTAGCCGTTTAGGAGATATTCGAGTTTTTAGGTCCGACTTCGTCTTAAAAGTGGTGACCGTTTGAATCTGACTGACCGTTTGAAACTGACACTACCGTTTGAGGACATGACAGTTTGAGGGTTGTCCGTTTGAGGACGTGACAGTTTGAAATCAAGCACCTGACTGTTTGAAGGGTCCTGACAGTTTGAAACAGACCTGACAGTTTGAACCTGTGACCGTTTGAAATTGGGTTAACAGTTTGACACAATGTCCGTTTGAAAGTAGTTATCGGGTCACGTGAAATCAGAATTGAAAATTTTTGTTGTCGGATAGTTTAATTGGGATTATCAATAGTTCTTGATTGTTGTGAGACATTAAAAGTGCAATCGGTGTATTTACTTTGCATGAGAATACTTTGCATGAGAATATATTAATTTTGTCTGCCATTACAATTGAAAGGTCCAATGAGCATTTGATGAATATCAATTTTGTCGATACTTGCATGTGATATGATATTCTCTGTACATTGAAAATTGTTTCAAATAATGGTGGTAATTGATTGATTGCATGTGATCATTTAGTGTTGTTGGCCATTGTTTTCAAATACAAATATAGTGATTGTCGGATTAGTGAGCTATGTGGTCTATTCAGCTTCAAGTGATATTGAAGTGATTGATAATATTGCATGTGAAGTTGTCAGAATACATGTAATCTTCATTCTAAGCTTCATTGATAATCCACAACAGAATTGGTTGTTTTCATGTGATTGTGAATTGATAGATAAGTTGTCATATAATTGGATTAAAATTGTCGGCCATAAATAAGAGCATGTAGTATAAGTCATCTTACATGTGATTTTGAGTTGAAAGTGAGAAGTGCATTTGTTGAAATCAAAATTGAAAACTTTACCTGATCGGGTCAAAATTTGTTTCAAAGGATATTGTATTTGTTCAAAGATTTAAAGTGCAACAAATCGAGTGGTAATCCAAACAAGTTGCCATCCGATCCTAATCAATTTTACTTGTTTGTGTTTCAGGTGATTTGTCAAGCATCGAATACCCGTCCGAGCAAATACTCACGCGATCCATTGTTACTAAATTGTTGTCACTAAATCGGATATCTATCTGATTCAGTGGATTGACACAGTGATTGAATTGATTTCAGTTTGTGATTCGAAAATCTATTGTTGAAAATTTTTTAAATCCAAAACATGGATTGTGAGTCGTATCGTGTTCAGAGTCCAGCAGATATTGCACATAAGAAATTTGATAGTTTTACGGGTATCAAGGGAGAGTCTATAAAAGAATTATTTGATAGATACTGCCATCTAGTTTTGGAAATGGGAAAATTAGGGATAACCAAGTCTAATAAGGAGTGGGTTGACAAAGTGGCAAATGTTTTACCGCGTGATGTGTGGGGAACGTATTTGTTAACCTTGAAGGATAGATATTTAGACTTGAATTTGAGCGGGTTCATTGAGAAGATTGAAGCTCAAGAACTTGAGTTCCAAAAGATTAGAAAATTGAAGACTGATTCAGGAGAGAAGAATCATGAAACAGCAACTGATGAAGTAAAAGTCAAATCTGAGGAAATTGTTCAAATGGTAGAGGAGCAGGTTAAAGAAATTTCAGCTATCAAGACTGAGAAGAAAGCTGAAGCTGGAATGATGTCTGGGAAGTGCTCAAATTGTGAAGATATAAAATATGAAAATGCCAAACTCTTGAAGGATTTAGAGAGTTTGTCATTAGAAAATGAAAATCTTAAAAAAGCAGAAAATATTTTGAAAAATCAAAAACAAAATTTAGAAAATGAAAAAGTAAAAATTGAAAAAGATTTTCAAAATCAAATAAAGATTTTAGAAGATGAGAAAGATATTTTTGGTAAAAATAATCTTGAAAAACAAATTGCAATAAATTCACATCTTGCTAAAATCATTCAGCTTGAAAAAGAAGCTGAAAGTGATCGGAATAAAATTGCTAAGTTAGAAAATAAGTTGAAAGGTTTTGTGAGTTCTGCACCATATGTGTGTCAAGAACCGATCAATTCTGTTCCAATAAGTGACAATGTCACAAATTTTGACAAAGTCAAAATTGAATATTGCGATGACAAAGCTGATGATGAAAAAGAAAAAGAAAAGAAAAGAAAAATATTTTTAGAATTACAAGAAAATTTTCAAAATACTGTTTTGCAGTCTACTGAAATAGGTGAATGCTCAAAGCAAAAACCTGTTAAGAAGATTGTAGAACAGAAACAAAAAGTTAAAATTTGAAAAATTTTAAAAATGAAAATAAAAGCTCATCAGTTCAGTCACCCAATCATTATAAAAAATCACAAAAATATGAATATAAAAACTCACAAAAAGTTGGTGATATGTGGTGCAGGTTTGACCACAGTGCTCAAGCGTCAAATCAAGATTATAGGAGAAGTCATGAGTACTACAAATCAAATCAGTGTTATGATTTGAGTGTTTGGATTGATGGTGGAGATTGGTACGATAACAGGGTGTGTTACAACTGTGGTTTTAGAGGACACATTGCTGTTAACTGCCAGAGACAGAGATTTGAGACAAGAAGATGTTATGAATGCCAAATCAAAGGTCACATTGCCAGAGATTGCCCAATGAGATCAATTAAAAGATCGAGGGCTGAATCTCAGGAAGTAGAGAAGAAAAAATCAGTTAAAGTCAATGAAAAGCCCAGAGCACAGAAACAACAAGAAGTGAAAGAACCGAAAGTGAAACTTTCACAAGGGCAGAAAGACCGACTGAGAAAGAAAAGAAAGAAAGCACGAGAGTATCTCGAAATGATTTTGTCCTCGGATACAATCAGAAAATCAGATAACAGTTCTGATAAATCGTTTTGCTCTCCAAAGAATGATCAGTCAAGTAAAACGAATTCATCAGATACAAATCTGAGGACATAAGAGAGAGTAAAGAAAGAAAAAGTGGTTAATCAAACGATTAACAAAACAAAGAAAGTGAGATTTTCACTTCCTGGCGATGAATTTGTTTCTTTGGAAACAAAAGAGCTAAGTGTTGGCAATGAATCTGATTCGTCAAAGTCAGAAGAGCCACAAGTTGAGCTAAAAATTGAAACGTCAGTTCCGCCAATGGATGATTTCAACTTTCCACCATTACGAGCTGAAAATTATAAACAAAAAGTTGACGAAATTGAGATTTCAAATCAATCTTTTTCTGAAAAGAAAGATTTTGATGTTGAAAAAGCCTTTAACCCAAATGTTGTAAACGTTTTTGGAAAAATGGTTGAGGGTAAGGTAAAAGGGGTTAAAGAATTTTATGAATCAAAAAGGCATGTTCAAAACACCCAAGGACCGTCAGGCTTGGGTTAATCTCTTTAACTGAAAAACCTGACTTGCCGGAGTTCCCAGGTTGGTAATTGTGGAGCAGGAATCGGCATATTTCTTGAGAAATTCACTCTGGTGATATTTCGACTTACAAGTGGTTAATCAAGGACATTAAGTTGTACTTGATTTAACTATCTTTCAAGTGGTATGATTGTTGGAAATTGTTTTTATGATAAATCAACAAGTGGTGTAGAAAACAAAGTGATGAAAGATCCCCATGATTGCGAAACGACAAACAAAACTAATTTTCCGGAAAAACTATTTTGATTAAAACAAACTTAAGTGTTTTGAAATCTTAATGGGAAAATAGTTTGTTGTCAGGGGGAGTTCTGATTGTTTATGCCAAGTGAATGGCGAATTGAAGCGATTTGATATCAGTTGTCAAGTTGGTTGTACAGTTTAGTTTCAAATTTCCTAAAATGTGTTTGCATTTTAGGGGGAGTAAGAATTTTAGAAAATCCAAAAACATTTGAAAATTTGAAAAAGTAAAAAACATTGAAAAATTCAAAATGAGTTTTGTTGAGACAAGAGGAAATGATAGTAAATCAGTGGACTATCACAGCATGCTAAAGAAATGAAATGACAAATGTGATAAACGGTCTCACTATAGATGTGACGATAGGCTCAGCTAGACTAGTAGATTTGCGATAATGATACAAACTTAAATGAAAAAGCCTAGTTCTAGTGGGAAACATGATTGAAAGCATAGTACTTAGTTTTGTCCTTCTTGATTGTGTGCCTACTCAGTAATCGCTGATTGTCGAAAGACATAAAACTGGTTAAGTTTGTGAATTTTCACAACTTTGCTGAAAAGTCGCTGTGATTGTGTATTTCATTTTGCAAAGATTTAAACTTGTTTTATTTCTTTATTTTGTTTAAGCATCGGACATCCTCTGCGTATACGTGAGTATCGACCTGGATGTTGTTCCCTAAACGATCTGCTTTATTTTCTTTGGTGTTTCGTTTAAGCTTTGGATCACCTCTGCGTATACGGGAGTATCGACCTGGTGGTTAAAGCCTAAACAACTTCAACTTATTTTATTTTTCTTATTTTGTTTAAACATTGGACTTTCTCTGCGTATACGGAAGTATCGACCTGATTGTTAATGTTTAAACATTCTGCTTTGTTTTCGCACAAATCACAGTTGATAAAAGTTTAAAGGCATTACTTGAGTTAGTGTATTGCATGATGAGGGGATATGCTGAGATCGTGGGGTCCATAAGAATTTAGTGCAAAATTAATATACCTTAACGTATCGGTAAGCATTTCGAAAGTTTTTAGATTGAGCTTAAGAGGACAATTATATCGTCAATCAACGTGAATCGTTTAGAACTTAAAACGATTAAAAGCTTAACGGTGCTTATGATGTGTCTCAAAAACTGATATGATCCTCTTTCGCAAACTCACAAAAATATGTTTGTACATATTTCATTTCTGCATTACATTTCTCTTATTACAAAATCCAAAAGGATTTTAGTGTGTTTTAGCCTAATTTTTGAAAAATCCAAAAAGATTTTCGACAACTGATGTTGAAAAGCTGATATTCAAAATCTCAAAGGCTAAACAAGATGAACAATTGGTTTGGTTAAGATGATGCGAAGTTGGAAGATAATCCTCAAATGTTTAGATGATTCATTAATTTGAATCACAATATTGTGTGTTATATGTTTGAGAATTTTGAGTGAATTCTTTTAGAGTCAAAATTATTTTGTCTTACGAGAGGTTGAGATGTGTAGGTTTCTGAATCTGTTGCTACGGAAAGCCATGCGTCGATCCTAAAAGCACGGAAGCTTGACGAAAGGGGGAGCCTGAAGAGATTACCGAAAGGGGGAGCTGAAGCTGAAGACAGATCCACCGGGATTCTGTTCGAGCAAAAGGGAGTCTATGTTTGCTGAAGACGTTAAATCTTAAAGAAGACTCAAGAGAGAGAGAAAGACAAGTCGCTACGAGTTTAACTACGGATTGACTGCGGTAATATCCAAGGGGGAGTTTGTTGATGCATTAATGTCTATCGCCTCCGTCAATTCAAACCGTAGCTGAAACTGTAGAAATCTAGGATTTTATTGTAATATTTAGATAGAATTAGCAAGGTGGCATTTTGGTAATTAATGAGAAATCTCATTAATTCCAAGGCCTATAAATAGGAGCTTTAGTTGTAAAGTGTAAGACTTTTGCTCATTTGGAGATCTAGGAGATTAAAGTCTAGAGAGAGAAAGTACTCTCTAAGTGATTCTTGTATCGTACACGTCATATATTTCAATAGATTCACGGTTCTAGTACGTTATTGTGTGTTCGGTTACGCACGTTCACGGATTCCGCACGTCGAACGTTCGTTACGCAATCGAACGATGTCAAAACCGGTCCTACACTCATGATTGGTGAAATCCATGATCCTGATCCTGAATGGGAATGAGTATCCTCACTAGGGATAATTGCAGAATTATTTCCTATCTCCATAGCCACATGATCCTCGATAGCCGGGGTCAGGATATGGATAATAGGGATCTTGATATCCTCCGGGATCTTCAAAGATGATCCTAAATTAGCCAATGCATCAGCTTCTGTATTTTCTTCCCTTGGTACCTGTGTCAAACTAAAGGAAACAAAGGAGAGTGTCAATTCTTTGACTATCTCTAGATATTTGGTTAGCTTTTCACCTTTAACAGCATAGGATCCATTAAAGTGGTTTGTAATTAACAATGAATCTACATGTACCTCAAGATACCTGATCCCCATATGCTTAGCAATTTGCAAACCAGCAATTAAGGCTTCATATTCAGCCTCATTGTTAGTGGTTTGGAACTCACAAGCTATAGAGTGGGGTATTATGTCCCCCTGTGGTGATTTTAGTAGTATTCCAAGCCCTGTGCCTTTGACATTTGAGGATCCATCAGTATAGAGTATCCAAGGATCCTTGGTCTCCTGTAGCTGTTGGACTTCTAACTCAGCTTCTTTTTGTAAATTGTCACACCCCCAGAATCCACCATACGCGGAGTACCACCGCTTGGAGGCGTGACATGACCAGGATCAAGCCACCAATCATATTGAACATTGTAAGTAATAAATAAAAGTCATTCAACAATACGAAAGGTGTTCACAACCATAAAGTAGTTAAGCGTTTAGCGGAAGCATAAATAAGTAAACCCAACATAAGTTTAAATGTTTCATATGTTTAACATGGCACACAGCTGTCCATATCCCACAACGACTCCTCTTCACTCCCATACAAGCTCCAGAGATACCTAAAGACCTGCAAGGCATGTAACAACGAGTCAACAACAAAGTTGAGCGAGTTCACAGTTGGTTGTTTAGTTATCGTATTTGTTTTGTAATTCATATGTATGTTTAGTACCCAATGTATCGTATTTATTTGTATCGCGGCCTTCCCGGCATGTTTGCGAAGATTAGTGGGAGTTTCCCATGTATTATATACTAGTTACATTTGTATCGCGGCCCTCCAGGCATGTGTGCGAAGGTTAGTATATGTATCGCGGCCAATCCAGGCATGTGTGCGAAGAATTGTATTTTATGTAAGTGTCCTTCCCAATCCGAGGACAGTACGTATCGAGTACGCAGATTTAGCGCTGGCGTCCTTCCCAATCCGAGGACGGTAGTACGTAGATTTTACGTAGGTTTAGTGCTGGTGTCCTTCCCAATCCGAGGACAACAGTACGTATGTTTTGCATAGGTTTTAATACTAGTGTCCTTCCCAAACCGAGGACCGTTGTAATTAGTCTAGTAATGATGTGAGTACAAGTAATCATTCAATCCCATTCCCAACCCTGGGAATCCCATGCCTTGGTAAGAGTGTGAACTCACCTTGGTTTGCTCGGTATGGTTTGATTGCTTGTTAAAATAACTTTTGGTCAACCGCGTCCTATTATAACCATTAAGTTTAAATCAGATTCGTATTTAACTAGCACCACATAATCTTACACGTATCTCGCATATTACAATTAGGCATCACGTATCTAGCACATAACAGTTAGACGTTACATATCTAACAGCTACGAGTGAGTTAAGACGACCAAATCCCATTTCTTGTGTGTACATAAATAATTGACCCGACCAACGGTCGTTTATAGGTGTGTGGTTCATGATTTTTTTTTATGACATATTATTATTCTGCCCAGCCCAACATAAACGAAATGTGTGAGACCCAAATAAGTCAATTGGCCTAATTACATATTGTGTGATATTTAATTTGTGTGGGGTCAGTGTTTAACCTTTTATTCCTGATTGTAAGTGGTCCCCATGACCATTACAGTGAAATACCCCAAGACAAATATGGTGACCAATATTTCAAATCACATATGACTATAATATCCTGAGTAGTACCCTACGCAAGAACACTTGTACCTTCATGGAACCCAGCAACAACATCTCTTCTAGTCAGCCATTAACAAAGCTTCTAACATCAAACCTACATGTGTCGTATGCCGGGACAGGTTCGTTTAACGTTTAACGGGAGTCGTTATCATCACTTAAAATCGGACACATAATCATATCTTCATCAACTCATTCACAAGAAACCTTATTTTACAAACATTCTAAATTATAATCTATACACACACGTCATACTTTCAGTTTCAAAGCAACCATTCAGATTTTCATGTAATTTGTCTATCTTATAAACATGTCAAGATCAAGATTCATATACAAACACATCACATATAGATCGCAGTTTCCGTAACGAATATCGCGTTGCATGCTCATTCATACAATAGTTCCAGTTCACATATACATATCATTGAACGAATATATATCTTCATACAGTTTCATGCATAACCTATTTTCTTTCAAGGTGTTAAGTTGAGATCGAACCGAAACCGTTACAGTTCAATAATCAAAAATACTTTGGGCCGAAATCAGTTTTTATCGACGGAAATGGTGGTTGTCATCACCATCATCTAACAACATCAATATTCTGAATCGATATCAAAACAGGCCGGAAGACACAGATCGAACATGATCAAATAGAAAATGAAAAGAAGCCGAGGAGCTTACCGGAAAGGAATCGCGGTTACCGGAGCTCGCAGTTAGTCACCGTTCCTGTCCGTCTCCTCTCTCCGCCCCTGTGCGTCACCGCACCACCACCAGACGGTGTTGGTGGTTGTTGTCGTTTACCCGCCATTGCCGCCGCTGGTTCCCTTCTTCACAACTGTACCAGACTCGAACCACCGTCATCTTGACGATGCCGTCACTGGCGTGCGTCGCCACCACTGTGGTGGCTGGCCGTTCATGCATAACCGAGAGGGAGAGAACAAAAGGGTGTCGGGGTGTGCTTATCGGAGAAGCAAGACGCCGAAGTGCCGGTTGCCGGTGAATATACCGGGAGAGAGAGAGGAGATATGTGGGTGTGTGAGATGTCTCTGTGTTCTATGTATGATAGGGTTTCATATCTCTTTGTCTGTGTTTGTAAATATTGCAAAGAGAAGATGGGTACTGTGGTTGTATAAGGGTTTCTCCAAGAGAGATGCAGAATAAAAATGAAGGTGTGTGTTTATGTATAAGAGATCGAGAGATGTGGTTGCTTGTTGTAGTCTGAGGTTTGTAGGAAAATGAAACCTCTTTTGTGTTTGTATATAAAGTGTCTGTGTATCATCGGGAGAGAGGAAGACAACAAATCTATATTTGTTGTAAAGTGTGTATACAATAAAATATAGAGAGAGTGGAGTGGGTAATTGAGGAGTTGTTGGCTGTGTGTAGGGTCTCGTGTTTTTGTCTGCACAATTGAAGTGGGTTTGTTTGTGTATGTAATAATAATATCGAGAGGGATAGGGAGGAGACAGACTAAAAAGTCTGTGATTGTGTGCCCCTTTTTAAATTGTATAATAGGATTTTGTTTAGAGTTTTCCCAGTTAGACCATAACAAGATACGTGCAAACATAAAGCTTATAGTTGGGGTGGTTCTTTGTTGACTAAAGTGCACATTCATCAAACATGGCCATTTAGTATTTAACATAATATATAACATAATGAACTCACCACCAATTAATCCTAGCGGTGCCATGTAATTAAAACGGGTTTAATGAGTTTACTCAACATATACGTATTGACGTCGTGTACTGAAACATGAACAATAGTGATATGATTTAAGTGCCACGAAGTTAAACGAGAATCACCTTGAAAGTTTAGGTTGTCACATAAATCACTACTGAAATCAGTCACAAAGTCAGCTAATGCTTGGGATTTGATGGCTGTCCTAGGCTCATATCTTATATCATAGGCACTAAGCTTCACTGCCCACTTAGCCATCCTTCCTGACATCTCTGGTTTCCTGAGGACATTCTTAATTGGAAAATTAGTTTTAACAACAATAACATGAGTTTCAAAATAATGTCTCAACTTAGTAGATGCCATAATTAATGCAAGAATAAGCTTTTCAAGGTGTGAATACCTGGATTCGGCATCAAGTAAACTTTTACTTACATAATAGACAGGATGTTGTGTACCTTCATGATCCTTAACTAGGACCGCACTTACTGCTTTAGAGGATACTACAAGATACAAGGATAGCACATCGCCTTTTTCTGGTTTCATCAAGGCCGGGGCTGAGGATAGGTAATCTTTGAGAGCTCTTAAGGCATTTTCATGCTTCTCAGTCCACTCAAATTTCTTGTTCTTCCTTAGGATATCATAGAATTCTTTGCACTTCTCTGAGGATTTGGATATGAATATGTTCAAAGCTGCTATCCTGCCTGTTAGCCTTTGAACATCCTTAGCATTGGCCGGAGATTTGATGTTCACTATTGCTTTGATTTGTTCTGGACTGGCTTCAATGCCTCTCTTGGTCACCATGTATCCTAAGAATTTGCCTGCTTTAACACCAAAGTGACATTTTGAAGGATTAAGTTTCATGTTATATTTGTCAAGGATATCGAATGCTTCCTCTAAGTCTCTTAGGTGATCCTCAGCCTTTATGGATTTTACCACCATATCATCTATGTAAACCTCCATAGTTTGTCAAATCTGATCCTTGAACATCATATTCACCAGCCTTTGATAAGTTGCACCTGCATTTCTTAGTCCGAACGGCATAGCAATATAGCAATATATTCCAGTTGGAGTCATGAAGGCTGTATCCTCTTGATCGGATGGTTCCATTTGGATTTGTTGGAATCCAGATGAAGCATCCATAAAAGTTAACAGTTCATGACCCGCAGTTGCATCCACCATGGAGTCAATGTGGGGTAATGGGAAAGGATCCTTGGGACATGCCTTATTTAAATCGGTAAAATCGACACATACCCTCCACTTTCCGTTTTTCTTTTGAACAACAACCACATTGGCCAACCATCTTGGATATTTGACCTCTCTAATCATACCTGCCCGGAGCAATTTCTCTACCTCTTCCTGGATAATGGCATTTCTTTCCGGTGCAAACTTCCTTCTCCTTTGATGGATTGGTTTGAAGGACCTATCAATGCCAAGTTTGTGAGTGATTACATCTTTAGATATGCCTGTCATGTCTTCGTGTTTCCATGCAAAGGTAGTCTTTCTCCTTTTGAGGAAGGATATGAGGTCTTCCTTCATATCACCAAGGATCCCTGATCCGATATAGATTTTGGATTCAGGATCATGAGGATCCATGAGGATTTCTACCACATCCTGCTCTCTTGCCTCCAAGACATCCCTTGGAGGATACTTTGATTGCTATTGCTCCCTTGATTTCGAGGCTGGTTTCATCGATGAAGTAAAGAAATTCTTAGCCTCCTGCTGATCACTATCAATCTTGACTATTCCCCAAGGACTAAGGAGCTTCACACATTGATGGTAAGTAGATGGGACTGCCTTCATATCGTGTATCCAGGGCCTGCCAAGGATAACGTTACAACAAGATAAACAGTCAATAACACAAAATTTTTGATAAGAATGTAGGCCTTCAATGTATATTGGGAGCTTAATGTCCCCCAGGGTATTCTTAGTTTCGCCACTAAATCCCACGAGCACGGAGGATCTTGGTATGATATCTGATTCAGGGATACCCATCTTCTTTAGAACATCAAGCTGGATAATGTTCACTGAGCTTCCTCCGTCTATAAGGATCCTGCGGACAAAATGGTTAGAAATGAAAAGAGTAATAACTAAACCATCGTGATGAGGATCCTGGATATCAACACGATCATCCTCATCAAAGGTTATGACTTTTCCTTCGGAGATACTTGATGTTCGAACGGGTCTTTCTCCATTATCCATTTTAGTTTCCTTTGCATGCCTTTTAGCTGCTGAGAAGGATGTGCCGCAAATGTCTGATCCTCCAGAAATAAAGTTTATTACTTGTGCATCTACTGGAGGGGCCGGAGCTTTCTCAGGGATCCTTTTAGGATCCTGAGTCCTTGACTTTTTTCTACCCAACAGTTCTTTTAGATGCCCCTTGCTCAACAAGTATCCAATTTCCTTTCTTAGTGCAATGCATTCTTCTGTGAGATGCCCAAAATCTTCATGGTATGCACACCACTTTGATTTATCTTTGGTTGCAGCTGGTCTGTCATTTTTTCTGGGCCATCTGGCTTTATCACCTAGATTATGCATCGCAAGGATTAGTTCATTGTTATCAACAGAAAAACAATATTCAGAAATTGGAGGATAATCCTCATCATCCTCCTCTTGTTCAACAGCATGCACATTCTGGTTATCAGATCTATTATAGGATCTGAACTTGTTCTTGAATGAGGATCCTTGCTTCTCTTGCTTTGAGGATCCTGCTAACCTCTCCTGGATCCTTTTGTCATCCTCTAGCCGGATGAACCTAAGGGCCCGGGTTCTTACCTCATCTAAGTTCCTGCATGGTGTCATAACAAGATCATCATAGAATAACGAATCTCTAAGCAATCCCATTTTAAAGGCTTCAACAGCCGTAGCTATATCCAGGTTAGGAATGTCTAAGGATTCTTTACTAAATTTGGTAATGTAATCCCTTAATGATTCATTATGACCCTGGGTTATCCTATATAAGTCACTAGTTAATCGTTCAAATTTTCTACTACAAGAAAACTGATTATTGAATAGGTTAACTAGATTAGCAAATGAGGTAATAGAGTAGGGGGAAGACTTAGCAGCCATTTGAGAGCTGATCCAGTAAGAGTGGATCTGAATCCCTTGCACAGGCATGCTTCCTTCAACCTTTCTGGGATTGGATTGATCTCCATCCTCTCCCTGTATTGTGCTATGTGTTCTTCAGGATCCGTCGAACCATCATACAGCTTCATGATTGGCACATGGAACCTCTTGGGTATCTCAGCATCACAGATTGGTGGTGCAAAACGAGATATCTTGTGGCTCCCATCTGCAATCTCTGGTATAGGCTTGACCACTCCTGGAACACTTGATATCATATGCTTCAACTTTTGCAACTCTCTGGCCATGGCGTGGTTAATACCTGGATCCTGCATAAGGCCATGGTTAGTAGTATAAGAATTATTAAAAGCGTTACCTCCCATTGGATTCAGATTAGGAAGAATGGATGTTAATCCATATTGTTGGGGCTCTGAAATGATTGAAGGACCAATAGAAGCAATGGTCTGCATTGGAATAAAATCTCCCTGATGGACATCTGAACTTCCTGTTTGCAAACTCCTCAAGGATCTTGCCATCGGGAAGGATCCCTGAAACTGGTACGATCCTGGAACGAAGGAGGATCCTTGAACCTGGGATGATCCTGGAACAAAGGAGGATCCTTGAACCTAGGATGATCCTGGAACAAAGGAGGATCCTTGAACCTGGGATGATCCTGGAACAAAGGAGGATCCTTGAACCTGGGATGATCCTGGAACAAAGGAGGATCCTTGAACCTGGGATGATCCTGGAACAAAGGAGGATCCTTGAACCTGGTGCGCTCCTGAATATCCTCCTGAATTCATGAAGGATCCCATATGCTGGGGATAGGATCCTGCTGGCTGGAAATATGAACCTAATGCCTGGGTCACTGTTGTTGCTCCGTAGTGCACTCCTTTTGGTCCACCCACATATTGAACATCTGGAACCACTGATGGCTGAGAAGTAATCACCGGAGTATCAAAATTCAAAGATCTGGGCATTAGTGGGGAATGATCCTCTGTCGTTTTCTTTTGTTTCTTGAGATCTCCGATTTCTTTAAGAATCCTCTCATTGGTCTTATCATGTTGCTGTATATGATCCTTCATCTGCAAAATCAAAGTAAACATGTCACTAGTAGTGGGAGTGTAAGAAGCAGAAGAAGTTGGAGGTTTGGAGAAAATGGGAGTTGGTTTCTTCTCGGCATTTTTCTGAGGTCCAGAAGGTGGTGGAGGCAAAGGTGGGATGCCCTGAGATGAATTGACCGCAGACATTGCAGTAGAGGTGTTCTTCAATAATGAAGCCATGTATTTGTATGCAATGAACCGGAACGATCACCAACAGAAAAACTTTTTAAGAATGAAGCACCAATTGCCCCACGGTGGGCGCCAAACTGTTTTGGTCAAAAAATCTGATGAGAATAATGCAACCAAACTCTCTGTAACGGGGAATGATGCTTGTAATGAAGAACAATGACAAGGATCACTTCAATGTAAATTGCACAAACAACACAAGGATTTGTACGGGGAAAAAGCCCTTGATCAAGAGTTGATCTCCGGCACAAAAAACCCCGGGTGATGGAAACTACCGATCACCAAGCTCAAATAAATCAATAAATGTTTACAACTTCGGATAGTAACGAGCTAGGTACAAGGATCACTACGGTGAATTGTGTAAAAGTGAGTGAAAATTGTTAAGTGTTTGTCGAGAGCTTCAAGAGTGCGATTGTACGAGAGTGTGTGTAGCTGAAAATGACTAAGTGTTCTAAATTCTAGCTCGTCACTCCTTTAAAAATAGAAGTTAACTATACTAACAAACTATCCGACTTTTGTGCCAAGCTCCCACGTTCTCCACAACGTCCATTTCCGGTCAAACGTGTGCGAAATACCCGTGGAATATTCCATAGTTACGTTGCCAAGACCAAGTCAAGCTTGTTACTCCTGCAATATAATACGAAACACAAACAAACAATCGTTAGTATGAGGATCCTTAAGGTGATCCATGATCCTGATCCTGAAGCTCTTCTGAGGATCACTATCTGTCACAGAAGTAAGGATCATTAATCAGGATAACAAGTAAGGATCACTAATTGTTAGAAAATCCTCCCCTAACAAGCATCAAATAGCATTTCGACCTCGGCGAATTTCTGCAAGAAAAGACAAGGTAAAATTTAGGATCACGTGATCCTCAAGTGGGCAGGATAATCAGCCAGGGTTAGTGATCCTTACATCAGCGAAGTACTCTTGGAACTGGTGGCGAATTAGAGGCAAGCCTTCAAGATTGTCAGTTTCGGAGGCCTTTCTTTTCTTTCCCCCCTTGGAGGTGGTAGGCTTTGGAACCACAGCACTTGGGCTAGCAGCCGTCTTCTTCTTCCCATACCTGGGACCAACAGCAGTAAGATCGGTGACACTGAAGCGAGAGGCAGACCTTGAGGATTTTCCAGCACCTATTAATTCAAAACAACAGATAAGTATTCTTGTTTTATTTGCATTTCAATATTTAATCATATATAAACTTGGATACTTACTTGACATTGTAACGGAGCCTGAGGATACCTCTTGAGAATCCTTGGTGTTTGCTCGAAATGATCTTATTGCAGGATCAAGATTTCGGAAAGCAGTGATCCTTTCCTTGGTTGCAGGTGATGTAATGATGTGTGAAACAGAAATTGCTGCAAAATAGAAACAAAGGGGTTAGTGATCCTCAGCAAAAAAACAGGGTATCCTATGATCCTTCTATAAGGATCCTCTATCCTACCATGAGTGGCCCATTTTCTGGGGAGATCCTTCCCATCCGGGATAGAATCCCTCCTGACGAAGAAGAATCGTTTCTTCCACTTAGTGTCGTTTTTGGTGGTCTTCAGAATCCGGTGTGCCTCACCAAGTTTGTGTTTGAAAAGAAAACGATGTGAACCGTGGCTAACAAGGTTGTAAAGTTCAGACAACTCCGACATTCCTAACTCAATATCCTCCTGCTCAATGATCCTTTCAAGGGTAAATAAGACCCTCCACATCATTGGCATAGCTTGGATATAGGATATGCCGGTAAAGGAGAAGAAAGATTGGGTAAAATCAGGAAAAGGATAGGAGTATCCTATAGAGAAAGGAGTGACTGGAAATGCAACCCATGTTTCAGAGATAAAGTCACTCAGGACGGTAGGGTCAAAGGGTTTGAAAACAGTGCTCGCCGGAAAGCAATGACGGATCCTGTCGATCTCAGAATCAGTAAAGCAGCAACGTTCCTTCGGAGAGTCTTCGATGATCCCTTGGCTTTTTAAGGGAATGTCTTTTCGATGATCCTTAGCAGGGGATGATCTTAGCTTCATGGTGATTCGAAGATTTTGAGAAAGAAAAAGAAACAGAGTAAGAAGGAGAAGAGAAAGAGGAAAGAGAAGTACCTGCTTGATCTTCAAATGTGGATTTAAAGGGAGTTTCGCTCGAATTTAAATGCACATTGACCCTTATCTCTAACTTCAATTTATAATCATGATTCTGCAGGGATGTCGCTTCAATGACGTGTGATCGGTAATGGCTAGTCAGATTACAATGGCTATATATCCGTTGGTTTGTTACGGATAAGATCAAGAAAATGTAACTCGACAATTTACACTTTACTCCTTATATTTTGTGGGCAATTGTTAGGGGAGGATTTTCTAAATCCTAAGGATCACGGGTCCTCAACTGCTACCAGGATCATGGATCCCCAATTCTGTTTGAATTAAGGATCCTCAGCAGGTGTCACAGGATCATGATTCAGGATCACTGTTATTATCCTACTACTAACAATTGTCTTCTTTGTACGTAGACTTGTTTTGCAGGAACAAGGGCATGGACCAAGTCTCACCAAAATTCCTGGAGCATATTCTCTAAAGATTCCGCACGTGTTTGACCATTATAGACATTGTGGAGATCGTGGGGAGCTTGCATGATTATCGGATAGTTTGTTAACTTAGTTATTTCTAATTTAAAATGGGGATAGTTTGGCATACACACACACTCGTAACAGCTCTCAGTCAGTCCTCAAGCAATACTTGGCGATTTCATACACTCTTTTGCACATTGCACATTAGTGATCCTTGTAACAAGCTTGTTATCATCCTGAGTTGTAAACTACTTTTGTTTAATCTTAGCTGGTGATCGGTAGTTTCCATCACCCAATATTTTTTGTGCCGGAGATCAACTCTTGATCAAGGGTTTTTTCCTCGTATAAATCTTGTGTCACTTGTTCATTACATTTTCGAGTGATCCTTAATATTATTCATTGATTCAAGCATCACACCTCACAACAAAAAGTTTGGTTGCATTATCTTTTCTTGATTTTTGACCAAAACAATACTGTATCAGGATGTTACCAATATCCTGATCCGGTATCCTGGTCACAAACATAAGCATTATAGTCAGGATATATGTTCAGAAAACCACCCGTAACACTTGTGTTGGCTTGTTGGCCAAGATTTGAGTCTTGATGACAACAAATTGATTATCGAGCCCCATGAGGAACTCATACAGCCTTTCTTTTTCTTGATGCTCAACCAAACATTTTCCGACATCACACGTGCACCCGTTGCAAGTACACTGTGGCATGGGAAAAACAGAATGAATTTCATCCCACAGAGACCAAAGCTTTGTGTAGTATGCCGAAACGGAACTTCCATCTTGGTGCCTTGTGACGATTTTATTCTTCAGTTCATACGCTCGTGGAGCAC
The DNA here is from genome assembly GCA_030545235.1 of Helianthus tuberosus. NCBI lineage: Eukaryota > Viridiplantae > Streptophyta > Magnoliopsida > Asterales > Asteraceae > Helianthus > Helianthus tuberosus. The sequence continues at coordinate 83,212,636 of CM060382.1, read as the reverse complement.
TTTCCATCCCGAACCTTTCTTGAAGATCTTTCCATATCTCCGCAGCGGTATGAGCGTACTTTACACTTCCTCTTATTTCTTTTTCCATAGCGGTGGTGAGCCACCCCTTAATCATAGCATCGACCCTCATCCATAATTCATAATTTTTTGACGTTTTTTTTCGGTTTCTTGATAGAACCATCGATGAAACTGATTTTGTTTTTGGCAAACAAAAAATTCTCCATCTCTTGCACCCAACCCGTATAGTTCTTGTCGGACAGAGCTTCGTTAACCTGCATCTACCTGGGAGAGTCGGAAGGGTGGACATAATATGGCGAGTTATAATCAACGATGTTGCCACCGTATCTTTCGCCGAAGGAGCTTCGTTGCCGACCATGCTTTAAATCGGAGCAGCCGGATCACTACTCTGATACCATGAAAAATTCAAGATATCAAAAGGTTTGTTGCATAATTGATTTTTATTTGTGATACAGAACAACAGAAAAGAACCTCCCTATATAGGGGAGTCGGCTAATAAGAATGCCACAATCAAAGGCAAAAAACAAGGAGAATAAAAGGAAAAAATCGTATCCATAATAAGCAACCAATACAAAGGCCATAGACCAAGGGGTTCCATGGGGGCGCCGCACTGACGGCGTGTGGTACGACACCCATATAGGATTCAAGGTGCTAAGCCCTATGGTAGCCTTTGTTGGAAATGCTTTGGACTTACATTGTTGGTTAAAAGTTGCATGACATATGACATTCAAGTTGTAATTTATTATTAGTAGTAAATTGTTACGAGCTACTAATCATCAATGGTACCCAAGGATCAGCAACTACTTAGTTCAACAGTAGCAAATGAACATTAATACTAAGTTATTATTGACCGGTAATAACTATGCTCAGTAGTAACTGTGAGATGTGGTAACTAATGGGATGTTGTAATCTTTCATGAATAATTACAACATCCCATTCAATCATCGTGTTGGTGCTAAACATATATAAAGAAATTCATTTGGCTAATTTAATAAACAAAATTACAACTTCGTTTTCACAACAAAGAAAACATGTTCATTCTTTGCAAAACCTTTTATCTTATTATCTTATTCAATTATTGATATTTTTTATGTTCACCTAGAAGTGTGTTACACACGAGTAATAAAGGCATGGACTAAATGCAGTGGAATGTTTTTTTGCATCCCTAGTGTATACAGCCTGTATAGAATGCAGTGGAATGTTCTTTGTTTTACATGTATATGGGTCATATAACCTTATACGAGCCACATACAATTGTATACAAGCAATATAATGTTATACGGCCAAATGTGTTTATTTTTGTGTGGTTTGATCAGGTTTTTCGGTTTTTAAGATCCGTATACGGGCCGTATGATATACGACTTGTATATAAGATTTTTGGGTTTTTTTGGTGTAAAATGACGGTGGGTGTGTGAGAGTACTGAGAGTATGATTGCTGAACGTTTTCAGTATCCGAAGTTTGTTGGGTTATTTGTAGCTAGAGTTCAGAATGCTTGAAGTTTTATTATAAACTTTTTGGTGAAAGTTATCATCTTTTGGGTCAAGTGAATCAATGAATGGAGGAATATATTTTACTTATTTTATGTTTAATATATGAAGCAGTAAATGAGATTTGTTTCAAAGTAAAAAGGAAACTGAAAAACGGTTTTCCTTGATAGTTAAAAGTTGTCTTTGGTCGGTCAGCGCAAGGGATTGGTGTTGAACATAGACTATTTGGATCTTGTTGGTGAAAGATGAGAATGACTAGTTCTCTCTAATAGCCTTCTTTCCATAGCCACCGTTTCAACATGAGATTGAAATTTGTGAATATTAAAAAGTAGGAAATTGAAACCCTAATGCGGGCGCGGCCTTTGTCAGTTTAACTTATTTTACACGGGTCGTATAACATTATACGACATGTATACACCATGTGAGAATAAGATATTACCATGTTTTATTATTAAGGGTGACGGGGGTGCATGCCTAACCCCGTTAGGCAAAGTTTTCCCCCACCCAATTGAATTGTGCCATATAATTTGCCTAAACTTACATTAAATTAAAAATAAGAAAAAACTTATGCTACTATCGGACGAATCACTGCTATCGGGTAGGAATAAAATAGGCATTTCTTCCACCATTTTTATAAAAAAAATAGAATAGATTTGGAGTAATGAGGATGTGGGTTGGTGTGAATTTTTTTAAAATGTGTGGTTTATATAGGTTTATAAACAAACCTTTTTTTTTAATTTCAAACGGTAATGTTACCGTTGAAAACACTCCAAACGGTCAAAAATTTAATGCCCATCGATCCATTTCATCTCGGCAAACATTCGTCAATTTTATTCACTTTCGGCTCGGCAATTTTGGTGGCGGCGGTGTTGCCTATCGGCAAGCCGTTTGCCGATTACCCTTCCCGCATGCACCCTGTTGGGCCTAACACCCTTTATAAAACTTTCCTAACATTCTAGAAATACAAAAAACCCTAAGCTTACCGTCTGAATTAATAGAATTCAATCTTATTTTATGTACATGGTTTTATAGCCTAGTGGCATCTTGGTGGTGGGATAAGACTTTGGGACCAATAGGTCCTGGGTTCGATTCCTACAAGGGGGTTTTTCCCATATTTGTTGGGTGGATATGATCGGATGGTTCTACTCTTGGCACGATAATACTCCAATGGTGTAGAGGGGAGCATTCAATCCTTGCTTGTATATTAGTTTTCAGTTATTCTCTTCGGCGCGGAGTAGAGCAGTTTGGTAGCTCGCAAGGCTCATAACCTTGAGGTCACGGGTTCAAATCCTATCTCCGCAATACTGTTTGTCAAAAAAAAATTGTATGTTTTACTCCGGTAACTAGTAATTAGTTAACGCTTTTTCTTTTGGGGTAGGGGTAGAAGGCAAAGAGGGGAAGGATAAAATAACTACACTATGACGACTAACTATACCAAATCCTTTAGCATTTTAATTTAGAATTTTAGATATGAAATAAATGACTTCAGTCTGGTTTTGGGCGGATAGCGGGAATCGAACCCGCGTCTTCTCCTTGGCAAAGAGAAATTTTACCATTCGACTTTTTCCCATATTTATTGGGTGGATATGATCACATGGTTCTACTCGTGGCACGATAATACTCCAATGGTCCGTCAGTGATCCATATTTACAGTTAAAAAAATCACTTTTATAATGGAGGGGTTGGTTCCGGGACAAACCATGTTTATCCTACAAACTGTAAGAACAGATCCTAGCACTTAAGAAAAGTTAAATTAGTACATACTTAAACAATACATACATACATACATACATACATACATACATGATGTGTGTAAAATGCAACATATAAATTACATCAAATGAGGCATAAAACTAACCCTTTTTAAGTACTAATATTGGAAAAAGAGTGTTTTTGTCTTCCTTTTGTATTTTCAGGATTAAATGAGCTCAAAAACGCAAAAGAAGCAAAAAGACAGCTAAATCCAACATAAATACAAGAAAAGGAATATTAGTGGACTGCCCGACCCCTCAATGGCACCTTCCAAAGCAAAATAGAGAAATCAGAAGACTGAACACGCCCCGTGCTCAGCCAGCACGGGGCCGTGCCCAAGAAGCAGCAGAAAAGACAAATCTATAGAAGCTTCCATCGCCCATCACGGGCCTTGCTCAGCGGACACGGGGGCGTGTCGAAAGTACAGCAGGCGCATTTATTGTAATTGCGAATTACAATTAATGAGGAGAGAGATTGTCAGACGGACACGGGGCCGTGCCCAGCGAACACGGGGCCGTGTCCAGCTCTCTGTTCAGCCTATAAATAGGAGTGCTTGGATTCATTTCATCTCATCCCTTGGCACACCACCTCTCTCACACTTCATCCACCACCCACCACCATCACAACACCATCATCCACCACCATCATCCATTGTCCACCGTAGAGTGTGTGAGTCGTCTCGGGATCCAAGATTGATCGTAAGAGTTCTTGACAATCAAGGCCATGTTTGCCTAAGTCTCTTACATCACTTGGTGAAGACAAAGTGTCTAGTATAATATTTTTTATTTCTAATCTTTTGCACTTTTTATTTGGTTTTGTATTAATGACTTTAATAACTAGTTACGGTCAAGAAATGTAATGTGAAGTATAATCACATTAGAGCCGAGTGACGAATATTAGAACCAAGTGATGAATATTGTTAAGTTAATTAAACTAGTGGAAATAACGAGATTACGTTATTCCAAGTTGCATTATCTCATAAAAGATACGTAGATGATTAATAACCAAAAAGATATTACCATACTTTTCTGGTAATACTAACAATTGGTTAAGATATGAGCAATGCTCAATTGATTATCGAGAGCAAATACATTGAGTTTAAACTCAATAAATTATGTAAGAAAAGGTTTCGAGGACGAAACCTCTCTAAGTGGGGTAGACTTGTAACACCCCGAAAACGGGTTTGGTAATCAAACCACATTAATACTAGATGACGGGTAAAATACCGTTAGCGGTAAAAGTAACCCGGTAAATATTAGGATTTAAATAAATAATCCTAATATTAAATAAAAAAAAAGTGAATAAAAGATTTAAGGAGGATAAATACTTTGAGGAAACAAAGTTTGTAGAAGGCCCGAGTTAACGGGACTTAAAACTAAACTTAGTCATAGATTCCCAAAACCCACTAATTTAATTAGGAATGTTTAACCTAGTTAAAAGTGGGGAATATTGTTAGAAATAAGTAGGTGGTGCCCTACTTAATTAACTAACCAAATTAGAGGGGCCAATGTTGTTAAAATCGAAACTTGTATTATTAGATTTAATAAAAAAAAAACAAACCAAACACCCCATTTGGGATGTCTGGTTCGATCAGGAGCAAGGAAAAGGGCGACCCCCACTCTTCAAAACCCTAACACTCACAAATTCATCAAATTGAAGGGGCAAATCTACTCCAAATCGAAATCTGAGATCGGATTAGTGATCCCCATTGCAAGAGGGTTGTAAGGTATGTAAAATTTGATGTTAATTCTCTGTTTGAAATTCTCATGAAATTGGGAAATCTGAAATTTGATGATGCATGTATGATATGTAGATGAAATAGGAACATTTAAATGCCTAGGAGTAAACCCTAGACAAGTATAGATTGAAATCATGCTTAGCTCAAGTAAATTCAGATTTTGTTGATGCTAAATTGAGGTATAAGATGTTCTTAGGGTTTTGATCGCTAAAGAAATAGTGTTATGATGTCAAGAACATGCTTAATTTGAAAGCTGAATTCAAACGGTTCTTGATCAGAATTTACAGCCAACTTGTATTGGCTGTAACCTGGATAAAACGTGGTAAAAACATGTGTTTCTTGAGCCTAAAATGTAGTTCCAGGAAATATCTTTAAAACCCCACTGGAATCGCATTTTTTCGACGAAAATTGAGCGTTTTATGAATTTTTCCGTATCAAAGGTTCAAGCTGCGTTTTCTGGCAGAATCTGCAGCCCATTACGAATGTCATAACTCAATTTAGGAATTGAGTTATGATCTCAAATTCTTACTGTAGAAAGTATTAAGTGATTCCAAAAAACGCCAATTGGAATTTCGTCAATCGGATAAACGAGGAATTTTATATGAATTTTTCCGTAAGCTGCAGTCAGAAGTGACGAATCTGATTGCAGCTTAGTAAATGAATTTTCACGAATTTTTGGTAAAGAGTTAGATCTTGAAATTTTAACTCAAGGGCTAACCCTCCGAGAGGTACGCCACATAAAAAAAATCATAATTTTTGAAGACTTGTAAACAGGTTAAACAGGTCACCAAAAACAGCCAATTTTCATTGACATGAAATGCCTAAATGAAATCGCGGCTTACTAGTTAGTATGTAAAAATTGATTTTGTTGTTAAGAGTTCGGATGAAATATGCCTAAGTGAGTACAAAGAACCAAATGTGCATATGAATATATTGGTAAGTCAATTGACTTTTAAAAGTCAAACTAACCAATGATAAAGTCAAATAGTAGCTTCGACATAGAAAATACGTGAGGTGGAATAGTCGTGAATTGAAATGACTAATCTAACCACCTTGTGAATGATGATAGTTTGTCGCCTAACGAGCTAGGTGGAGGCTTGGGAAAGAAGCGGTCAAACGAATCAAGCACGAGAAGAAAAGCATATTCGGATACGAGGTAAGTAAAGCTTACACATTTGTCAATTCCTAGAAAATATCTTATTGTATTGATTTCGGGTAAGATAGACAAACACTAGAAAAGTGATGTTCCGACATATAGTTGTATGGAACAATACAAGTGAAAATGATAGGAAACCACATTGATGGTTAAAAAGGATTTAAATTGATTAATCGTTTATACCATAACGATTAGAAAGATGAAATTTTATGGTTACCTCATAAGGTAAGCCAAGCGAAAAATAAGGAAAACAGTAATTTGGGGATGCGTTAACAATAAACATTTGTTTTTGAAAGACACATTTGGCATAAGCCATAATGGGTCAAAGGAGTTGAGAAATGGGTTATGGGTGGACAACCATACGGTGTAAACCGTAGTGCGTCAATTGGATGAGACGGTAATAAATATCGTCTTGCAAAGATAAACGGATATTTAGACCAAACGGGTCAAAAGGTGAAAATATCATCTTTTGACAAAATTGACTAACGATTACCATTGAGTTGTATGATTTCAGGAGCCTATATAGAATGGATATTTCCTTCACTATTAATTAGTGATTTCTAAATCAAGGTATTAAAACGGGTTAAAGCATTGATCCGAGTCAGGTATGTAAAAGGGTTTAATTCATCTTTTAGAACTTGAGGTTCTCGAAGAGTTAAACAAGGTCAAAATTTGATATTCGGTTATCTAAAAGGTAAACCGAATAAGTTAAGTTATAATCGTAATGTTTTAGAAATATAATGGTTTCTAAACAGATTTATAGTTAAGAGATAGGATTTTGGAGTCAAACAAACATGTTTGTTTGATAAATACACAAATGGGTCAAATTTAGTAAAAAGGGTAATAAGCCGATGACTTTGAAGTCTGAAATTTTATTTAACCGGATGTGAGATTTTAACTCCATATGATGGAGAATTAAATTACAAACACGTAGGAAGAAACGGTAGGTCAAACGGATAAACGGATTGAAAGATACGAAAGTTCTCGTGTCAAAAAAACGGCAAAATGGAAGAAGCTGATGCAGAGTCCACCGTAACTTACGGTGGTACCGTAAGTTACGGTGGGGATTAAAAATGTTACGGCGGTTAGCTCCTGCTTTACGGTGGAGTGTTTTCAAATCAGGGCTACCGTAAATTACGGTGTCCACCGTAATTTACGGTGGACCCTGATCAAAAATGTATTTTGATTAGTTTTGTTTCCCGGACTCGTTAGATACATATTAAATCCCGTATGACTAAAACATTTCATGTTTTTATGAAATGCAGGTACTTTTGGATGCCGGCAGACGATCAAGCTCAGCGAAGAACCGAACACGATAAAGATATACGCTTCCGCACTTTGTAACGTTGTAAATTTTAAACAACGAATTCGATCACGTTTTGTTGAATAACTTATAATTTGTAAAAGTTTTAACAAACCCGCATTTTTGATGTATATGTAATCATTAATCACATGATTATTTTCGCAAAATATACGTTAAACCTAGATTAGTAACTAGGGTGTTACAAGTTGGTATCAGAGCCTTGGTTTAAGAGATTCAAGTATGGTGGGGAGGACCATGCTTGGACTTAAACCTTATGCTCTTAATAAAGAATAGTGTTCGGTTCGAGGCTTGATTGCAATTCCGGTAAGTACATGTATGTTAATAGTTTGGTATACTAAAGTGTTGTAAAAAACACATAGGGCTATCGTGTGATACACGTTACCCCAATTAAAATGATTGATATAGTTGATTAAAATACGCGCGTTGACGCTTATTGTAGAAAACGCCTTGTATTATAATACGGGCGATTATTGAAGTTGACGTTACTAACTTTTGTGAATGTTTTAATTGAAGGACACTCGCGTTTGAAGACGACGAGAGTCAAACGAATTGTGGATATGATGATGGAACAGTCCGAGATATGGCAAGGAGAGCATAATCATCAAGGACCTAAATCGCGTAATGATTGCAAATAAGTAATGGCAAGAAAGCCCGTTAAGGCAAGCAATACCAGGTGCACGCTTTTAAATATAATCACACAAATAGTAAAATGCAATAAACAAAGTAGAGAATGATTGTTGCATAGGTAAATTAGAAACTTGGAAAACCTGAATAGAAATACATATCCAGGATATCATTTCCAAGAAAACTAAATAGAGTACTTACATAGGGCGTGATGTGAAAACTATAGGAAGGTCGTGTATGTCATGTGTTAATCGCTTACTCTGGCCAAGTAAGTAGTGGCATATGATACCACGAGTTTCGTATAGCGGACACATTTACATCCGATGTAGTAAGGGCGGGGTATATGGGACTAGTTTAAAAGTACCCAAATGAATCAAATGAGTAAGATGTTTGATAATAATGTAAACGCACAACCGAGTGACGGAAGTGTATTACATTAGGATAATGAACCCGAGTGAAGGGACGAAGAAGCATGTAAAATGATTTAGACAAGTATTGGAGGGAGTGTACTTACACTCGAACCCAGAAAACGCAAGCATGTAAAATGATTTAGAGAAGTATTGGGAGGGAGTGTACTTACACTCGAACCCAGAAAACGCAAGCATGTAAAATGATTTAGACAAGTATTGGGAGGGAGTGTACTTACATTCGAACCCAGAAAACGCAAGCATGTAAAATGATTTAGACAAGTATTGGGAGGGAGTGTACTTACATTCGAACCCGGAAAACGCAAATATGCCTCTTAACAGACCGTTTTTGTAAAACGTCAAACTTGAGGGCAGAGACGGAATATAAAAGTGAAGCGAAGTCTTAATGCATACCGGGAGGGGTGCAATAATAACGACTTCGGTAAAACACCCGGTTGGTGGGTAAGGATTTAAACACATGCATAGACCGAGAAACGGGAACTCGGGTAGAAACTAAAAGACTTGGATTTTAAGTCATGACTAAAAGACGACAAGATGATGTAAATAGAAATTTTGAATAAATTATGTTCAGCTATTTTAAAGTTGAACGGGTCGAATATAATATCATGCCGGACGACATGAGTAAACGCAAGCGGGATAATGGTAGTGTTAAAAGCAAAAGAATAATGAGCCCGGTAAGGGGACATAATCAAATTCGAATGTATGTGAACTGGATAAGGGTGAGAAGTCATAAAAATCGGAAAATTTTTCGAAAGAAAACAATTATAGCCATGAAACTACAATTAAGGTTAGCGGGACCTAAGCTTGAAACCAAACGATTCTTCGAACAAAAACAGGGTGCCTTGACACCAAACATGAATTTTAAGAATGACATGAGTAAGGAGTGATCTACGGGATCAACATAACCTTTATGGTTATAAACAAATGAAAGATCTACGGGACTAAAACGACCCACGGGTCATGATTAGAAAGAAATAGATTATAAGGACCTCGCCTTAAAGAGGTGAAAGTCTAATAAAATAGCCCATAGACTAAGTGATAAAACCTAGGGGTTAATAAGACAAAGTGAGGGAATAAATGGAGAATCCTCGCATAAGACAAAGACTAAAAAAAAAAGAAAAAAAAAGGATAAATTTTAGACTGTCAATATCCCGATATGGATAATTGACAAAGGTTGAAGAGAAGACACTAAACTAAAACTTCGGTTTTGATAGGAAATGACATTTCTACGAAAAAAAAAAGAATGATGATGAAAATGAATGAATTATGATAGACGTATAAACAGTAAACATGAAAGATATAAGTCTTGACACTGATAGGTGCAAGACGAAATGTTCGAAAAGTGATAATTCTGAAGATAGAAAGTTGATGTAAAATTTGGCATGACGTGACATGATCACGGTCAAGAAATGTAATGTGAAGTATAATCACATTAGAGCCGAGTGACGAATATTAGAACCAAGTGATGAATATTGTTAAGTTAATTAAACTAGTGGAAATAACGAGATTACGTTATTCCAAGTTGCATTATGTCATAAAAGATACGTAGATGATTAATAACCAAAAAGATATTACCATACTTTTCTGGTAATACTAACAATTGGTTAAGATATGAGCAATGCTCAATTGATTATCGAGAGCAAATACATTGAGTTTAAACTCAATAAATTATGTAAGAAAAGGTTTCGAGGACGAAACCTCTCTAAGTGGGGTAGACTTGTAACACCCCGAAAACGGGTTTGGTAATCAAACCACATTAATACTAGATGACGGGTAAAATACCGTTAGCGGTAAAAGTAACCCGGTAAATATTAGGATTTAAATAAATAATCCTAATATTAAATAAAAAAAAAGTGAATAAAAGATTTAAGGAGGATAAATACTTTGAGGAAACAAAGTTTGTAGAAGGCCCGAGTTAACGGGACTTAAAACTAAACTTAGTCATAGATTCCCAAAACCCACTAATTTAATTAGGAATGTTTAACCTAGTTAAAAGTGGGGAATATTGTTAGAAATAAGTAGGTGGTGCCCTACTTAATTAACTAACCAAATTAGAGGGGCCAATGTTGTTAAAATCGAAACTTGTATTATTAGATTTAATAAAAAAAAACAAACCAAACACCCCATTTGGGATGTCTGGTTCGATCAGGAGCAAGGAAAAGGGCGACCCCCACTCTTCAAAACCCTAACACTCACAAATTCATCAAATTGAAGGGGCAAATCTACTCCAAATCGAAATCTGAGATCGGATTAGTGATCCCCATTGCAAGAGGGTTGTAAGGTATGTAAAATTTGATGTTAATTCTCTGTTTGAAATTCTCATGAAATTGGGAAATCTGAAATTTGATGATGCATGTATGATATGTAGATGAAATAGGAACATTTAAATGCCTAGGAGTAAACCCTAGACAAGTATAGATTGAAATCATGCTTAGCTCAAGTAAATTCAGATTTTGTTGATGCTAAATTGAGGTATAAGATGTTCTTAGGGTTTTGATCGCTAAAGAAATAGTGTTATGATGTCAAGAACATGCTTAATTTGAAAGCTGAATTCAAACGGTTCTTGATCAGAATTTACAGCCAACTTGTATTGGCTGTAACCTGGATAAAACGTGGTAAAAACATGTGTTTCTTGAGCCTAAAATGTAGTTCCAGGAAATATCTTTAAAACCCCACTGGAATCGCATTTTTTCGACGAAAATTGAGCGTTTTATGAATTTTTCCGTATCAAAGGTTCAAGCTGCGTTTTCTGGCAAAATCTGCAGCCCATTACGAATGTCATAACTCAATTTAGGAATTGAGTTATGATCTCAAATTCTTACTGTAGAAAGTATTAAGTGATTCCAAAAAACGCCAATTGGAATTTCGTCAATCGGATAAACGAGGAATTTTATATGAATTTTTCCGTAAGCTGCAGTCAGAAGTGACGAATCTGATTGCAGCTTAGTAAATGAATTTTCACGAATTTTTGGTAAAGAGTTAGATCTTGAAATTTTAACTCAAGGGCTAACCCTCCGAGAGGTACGCCACATAAAAAAAAATCATAATTTTTGAAGACTTGTAAACAGGTTAAACAGGTCACCAAAAACAGCCAATTTTCATTGACATGAAATGCCTAAATGAAATCGCGGCTTACTAGTTAGTATGTAAAAATTGATTTTGTTGTTAAGAGTTCGGATGAAATATGCCTAAGTGAGTACAAAGAACCAAATGTGCATATGAATATATTGGTAAGTCAATTGACTTTTAAAAGTCAAACTAACCAATGATAAAGTCAAATAGTAGCTTCGACATAGAAAATACGTGAGGTGGAATAGTCGTGAATTGAAATGACTAATCTAACCACCTTGTGAATGATGATAGTTTGTCGCCTAACGAGCTAGGTGGAGGCTTGGGAAAGAAGCGGTCAAACGAATCAAGCACGAGAAGAAAAGCATATTCGGATACGAGGTAAGTAAAGCTTACACATTTGTCAATTCCTAGAAAATATCTTATTGTATTGATTTCGGGTAAGATAGACAAACACTAGAAAAGTGATGTTCCGACATATAGTTGTATGGAACAATATAAGTGAAAATGATAGGAAACCACATTGATGGTTAAAAAGGATTTAAATTGATTAATCGTTTATACCATAACGATTAGAAAGATGAAATTTTATGGTTACCTCATAAGGTAAGCCAAGCGAAAAATAAGGAAAACAGTAATTTGGGGATGCGTTAACAATAAACATTTGTTTTTGAAAGACACATTTGGCATAAGCCATAATGGGTCAAAGGAGTTGAGAAATGGGTTATGGGTGGACAACCATACGGTGTAAACCGTAGTGCGTCAATTGGATGAGACGGTAATAAATATCGTCTTGCAAAGATAAACGGATATTTAGACCAAACGGGTCAAAAGGTGAAAATATCATCTTTTGACAAAATTGACTAACGATTACCATTGAGTTGTATGATTTCAGGAGCCTATATAGAATGGATATTTCCTTCACTATTAATTAGTGATTTCTAAATCAAGGTATTAAAACGGGTTAAAGCATTGATCCGAGTCAGGTATGTAAAAGGGTTTAATTCATCTTTTAGAACTTGAGGTTCTCGAAGAGTTAAACAAGGTCAAAATTTGATATTCGGTTATCTAAAAGGTAAACCGAATAAGTTAAGTTATAATCGTAATGTTTTAGAAATATAATGGTTTCTAAACAGATTTATAGTTAAGAGATAGGATTTTGGAGTCAAACAAACATGTTTGTTTGATAAATACACAAATGGGTCAAATTTAGTAAAAAGGGTAATAAGCCGATGACTTAGAAGTCTGAAATTTTATTTAACCGGATGTGAGATTTTAACTCCATATGATGGAGAATTAAATTACAAACACGTAGGAAGAAACGGTAGGTCAAACGGATAAACGGATTGAAAGATACGAAAGTTCTCGTGTAAAAAAAACGGCAAAATGGAAGAAGCTGATGCAGAGTCCACCGTAACTTACGGTGGTACCGTAAGTTACGGTGGGGATTAAAAATGTTACGGCGGTTAGCTCCTGCTTTACGGTGGAGTGTTTTCAAATCAGGGCTACCGTAAATTACGGTGTCCACCGTAATTTACGGTGGACCCTGATCAAAAATGTATTTTGATTAGTTTTGTTTCCCGGACTCGTTAGATACATATTAAATCCCGTATGACTAAAACATTTCATGTTTTTATGAAATGCAGGTACTTTTGGATGCCGGCAGACGATCAAGCTCAGCGAAGAACCGAACACGATAAAGATATACGCTTCCGCACTTTGTAACGTTGTAAATTTTAAACAACGAATTCGATCACGTTTTGTTGAATAACTTATAATTTGTAAAAGTTTTAACAAACCCGCATTTTTGATGTATATGTAATCATTAATCACATGATTATTTTCGCAAAATATACGTTAAACCTAGATTAGTAACTAGGGTGTTACAGCTTAAAATATATACCTAAAATATACGACACTTACCGCACATCAAGTTTTTGGCGCCGTTGCCGGGGACACAAGGATTTTAAGAAAGTTAGGACTCAACGGCCTAATCATTTTTTTTTCTTTTCTTTTCTTTTTTTTTTAGGATTTTCTTAGTTTTTCAGCTTCTGCAGAGCTCAGCACGGGCCGTGCCCGGTCAGACACGGGCCGTGCCCAGCATCATCACTGGCAGTTTTTATTTTTGGAGTTACAGAGAGCTGAACACGGGGCCGTGTCGGTGCAACACGGGGTCGTGTCCAACTCCCAGTAACTGGGAATCCAGAAAACAATTACTGTATCTCTCAACACGGGGCCGTGTTCACTGAGCACGGGGCCGTGGTGAACATTCTGACCAGCGTTCTTTTCTGTTTTTGTTGCAGGATTTGGAACCCAGGCGCCACATTTGAACCTCCTACGTAGTGCATGAGCTCCAGTTCTAGTAGAGACATAAAAGAACCCCTAGAATAACCCGAGCGCTTTCTCAGAAAAAGACTAAAAGCTAAAAATCAAGAGAAAGTTTCGGGGGACCCACTTCCAATGGCGGACCAACGTACCCTCATGGATTACCTACGGCCTACCGTAGGCAATCTTGGCGCCGCTATCAATGCACCGAATGTCGAGGCCAACAACTTCAAACTTCGGCCGCATTTGATACAAATGCTCCAAAACTCCGCAACCTTCCACGGGCTTGCGGACGAGGATCCCCATCTGCATATTACTAACTTCTTAGAAATATGTGATACCTTTCGGATCAATGGAGCATCAAATGACGCCATCCGCCTTCGAATGTTTCCATTTTCACTGAAAGACCGAGCTAAGGCTTGGCTTAACACCCTCCCAGTTGGATCGGTAAACACTTGGGATGAACTTGCCCAAAAGTTTTTATACAAGTATTTCCCTCCTGCTAAAACGGCTAAATTAATGACTGAAATTAATACATACTCACAAGAGGATGGGGAATCCTTATATGAAACTTGGGAAAGGTTCAAGGAGCTTCTAAGAAAGTGTCCTCATCACGGTCTAGCAGTGTGGCAACAAGTATCCACTTTCTACAATGGGTTGTTGCCACACACAAGACAAACACTTGACTCAAGCTCCGGGGGACTCTTAGGTAATCGTCGCCCAAATGAAATATATAACCAAATTGAGGAAATTGCTCAAACCAATTTTCAATGGCACACTCCCCGAGGTAATAAATCTATTGCCCCGGGCGCCCATAAGGTTGATGAAAGCACCTCTTTACAAGCCCAAATCGAGGCCCTCTCTTCAAAAATCAAAAGGCTAGAAATGACAAAAACGGCCTCGGTTATGGCTTGTGAAGGGTGTGGTGGGTCACATGAAAATTGGAGTTGTATGAAAGAATTAGATGAACAAACTGAAACGGTAAACTACATGGATAATAGACCTAGGCCGTCGGGTCCTCCAACGGGTACCTACAACCAAGGATGGCGTAACCACCCAAATCTTGGTTGGAGAGATCCCGGCAATAGTGGTAACCAACAAAACCAACGAACTAATTTTCAACAACCGCAAAATTTTCCTCAACAACAAGGTGGAAGAGAAAGGCTTGAAGATACTGTATCTCGCCTCATCTCTGACACTGAAAAGAAAAACTCGGATCGATTTCAACAATTGGAATCGAATTTCAGAAATCAACAAGCTAGCATTCAAAACGTTGAAAAACAATTAAATCAACTAGCTCAAAATTTCTCCGAGAGACCACAAGGCGCGTTACCTAGTAATACCGAAACGAACCCGAAGGCACAAGTACATCTCATCACATTAAGAAATCGAACCAAATGAAAGAAGCCATTCTAGCCAGCCTGTGACTCCTCCTGTGCCAGAAAAGGCTTCTACACCAAATCAAGAGCCCACCAAGACTCCTCCAATTCCGTACCCAGGTAGGTTGAATCGTCAAAAGACCGATGAGCAATTCGCAAAGTTCGAAAGTTTACTAAAACAATTGCATGTTAATATTCCTTTTATTGAGGTCCTAACCCAAATGCCTAAATATGCAAAATTCATGAGGGATTTCCTCACTCACAAAAGGAAAATTGAATCTTTGCAATTAGTTAACTTAGGCGAAGAATGCTCAGCTTTAGTACTCAACAAACTTCCACAAAAAAAAATCGACCCCGGGAGCTTCACAATCCCTTGTTCGATTGGGAAGTCCCCCGTCCGAAATGCTTTAGCCGATCTTGGGGCTAGCATCAACCTCATGCCCACATCAATGTTCAAGCGACTCGGCCTAGGAACAACAAGCCCTACAAAGATGAGCATACAACTCGCCGATAGGTCCGTCAAATTCCCACAAGGTGTCGTCAAAAATCTGCTAGTCAAGGTTGACAAATTCGTCTTTCCAACCGACTTTGTCATCTTAGACATGGAAGAAGACACCGAGGTCCCTCTCATCCTCGGGAGGCCATTCCTAGCCACCGCCCAAGCATTGGTGGATATGAATGACGGAACTCTAACATTGAAGTTTGGGGATGAGGAAGTGAAATTTGAATGTGGAAGGCGTGTAGAGGAAGAAGATCCGGTCAACTACATGAAGGTCATAGACTCAAGCTTGGATGACGCTCTCCGACGGTGTAACATGGGATGCAACACATCCCACTTGGGTGACATATGACCAGGCTTTGGGTCTAGCCAATGACCCTTATAAACGTGGCGCACCATGGAGGCATTCCACGGAACTATCCTTAGTTTAATTTAGATTAATTTTTATGTTTTCTAGTTAGTTTTAATTTTCAGGAATAAAACACACTCATGGTGGTAAAGGATGAAAAGGGGAACGAGAAAAATGAACCCATGCACAAGAACAAGGCAACCCGACAATTCTCTCCATTTCAGAAGGTTCAACACGGGCCGTGCCCAACCAACACGGCCCCGTGCTGAACCACCTGCAGAAAAACGCCCAGTTCAGGTACCTGGACACGGGTCGTGTTCACCCAACACGCCCCCGTGTCCAGACTTCTGTTTCTCATATTTTAATTTTGTTACTGGCACTTAAACACGGGGCCGTGCCTGGACAACACGGGGCCGTGTTCAGTGCCCAGTAACACAAATTTTTGCTTTTTAAACACTATTTTACACATCTAATCAACCTAAAAAATTATTTTTGGGACACATTGAGGACAATGTGTGATTTAAGTGTGGGGGGGATGCTAAAACCTTGAATTTTGCAAGTCCTAAATACAAGCCTTACACAAAACTCTATTGGAACCGCTAATCACCCCAAATTTTTTCAAAAAAAATTTTTTTTTTTACTTGTCTAGGGTTAACTCGAAAAATTCAAGTTCTCAAAAAGGTTATATTTTTACAAATTTACAACCGATAGCGTAGTGATAAAAAGAACCAACATAAGAAAATTATGAAAAGGCATAGCATACTTATTTAAAATTTGATTTTATATATTTGATCACATAAAAACTCATTCCCACAAAAGTGAGTTTTGAGCCTTTATTGAGCACACAATTACATATCATTTGACTAAATGCTCATTTTTCGTTTCTTGTGTGAATAGCCGCTTGGTTCTTACGACTCTAGAACTTGCCATGACAATATATTCCCGGTCCTTATCAACTTAAACCCGAGTAAGTAAATGATGGAGGCATTAGGACTAACCTTTTTTTCTTTCTACACCATTATTTTTCTTTTTCTTTTACCACCTACCCAAAAATCCCCCTAGTTAGCCCCTTTGAGCCTAAACATTTTCGTTTCATCACCCAAACAAAAACCCTTTTACCCACCTAAACCTTTTTCATTTTTAACCCTTTTTAGTAACAAGTTCGGTTCTTCGTGAAAAAAAAAATGTGTGATAATGATGAAGCAAAAAGAAAATAAACAAACAAGTTTATCAAAAATAACTTAGTTTGAATAAAAGCTTCATCAAAATAAAAAAGTTGCAAAAATACGAAAACCGACACTTGTTACGCTTTTAGCCCTTTTTCTACTAACCACTAACCAAACCACCTACCTTTAACCCTAGCCTAACCCTTAACCCGCAAAGTCCTCTTGATATCTACAAAGGTATAAAAGTTAAAAAAAGGAGGAGGATTGATTTCTTGGCAAGCCTATGGTAGGAATAAGTTCCATGCCGCTCTCGAGTGATTCACTAAAAATACACCTTCGGCCGAGTGTGAGTGATTTCCCCGTGAGGTATGTGAACTTGTATATAAATAGAATTTTAAAAAAAAGGCATGTTATGCCCAAATAAGTAATTTCTTCTATGAAAAGTTCTAAATAAATCATTACGAATAGGAATGTAAATAAATAAAAATAAAACCCAAAAAGATCTTGGAAATCCCGACACTCTACGACAAGCCCAAAACCTTCTCTTCTACCTATTCCATTTGGGAGTGTAAGCCACATATTAAAGAGTTTTGCTTGAGGACAAGCAAAAGTTCAAGTGTGGGGGTATTTGATGTGTGTAAAATGCAACATATAAATTACATCAAATGAGGCATAAAACTAACCCTTTTTAAGTACTAATATTGGAAAAAGAGTGTTTTTGTCTTCCTTTTGTATTTTCAGGATTAAATGAGCTCAAAAACGCAAAAGAAGCAAAAAGACAGCTAAATCCAACATAAATACAAGAAAAGGAATATTAGTGGACTGCCCGACCCCTCAATGGCACCTTCCAAAGCAAAATAGAGAAATAAGAAGACTGAACACGCCCCGTGCTCAGCCAGCACGGGGCCGTGCCCAAGAAGCAGCAGAAAAGACAAATCTATAGAAGCTTCCATCGCCCATCACGGGCCTTGCTCAGCGGACACGGGGGCGTGTCGAAAGTACAGCAGGCGCATTTATTGTAATTGCGAATTACAATTAATGAGGAGAGAGATTGTCAGACGGACACGGGGCCGTGCCCAGCGGACACGGGGCCGTGTCCAGCTCTCTGTTCAGCCTATAAATAGGAGTGCTTGGATTCATTTCATCTCATCCCTTGGCACACCACCTCTCTCACACTTCATCCACCACCCACCACCATCACAACACCATCATCCACCACCATCATCCATTGTCCACCGTAGAGTGTGTGAGTCGTCTCGGGATCCAAGATTGATCGTAAGAGTTCTTGACAATCAAGGCCATGTTTGCCTAAGTCTCTTACATCACTTGGTGAAGACAAAGTGTCTAGTATAATATTTTTTATTTCTAATCTTTTGCACTTTTTATTTGGTTTTGTATTAATGACTTTAATAACTAGTTACTTATGTTGAAGGTGATCTTTCCTTATCGTTTGTCCGTGGTGTCTTGGCATTATTTTACTGTCTATATAAAATAAAGGATTTTCACCATTCATATCTCCACGGTCTATATGGAGGTATGTTGGCTACCTGGTAGGGGGTTAAGGGAACGGTTTGGTAAAGGTCTTGCCATTGTTCAGCGTTTAGAGGTCCTGCAATGGACCTGGGTCAAATTTAGTAGGACCTCCTTCAATACTTCACGGTATTGGATGGCGGGGGTCCAAACTCTTTGACCCCCTCATAAGTTAACTACTATTAATACTATAACCCGGCTATTTAGGACTGTATCCCTGCTGACTCAGACTACTTAGCCGAGGGTAACGTCACCGCCAAAAGCGGGGCATACCACAATACTGCATTAATAACTTAATTCATTATCTTCCAATAATCCACCCCTTTAGGATTGTATCCCTGCTGACTCAAACTACTGGGGTGAGGGCAACGTCACCTTCAAAAGAGGGGCATACTACAATAACTAAGATAATCTCTTAATTATGTGCAAAAGTGCGGAAATAATCAAAGGTTATACTAGATACGAGTCGGAACCAAGTGATTCATCTTGTCTATCTGTTTTTCTTTTATTTTTATTTTCAGCATTTTAGTTAGATTTTAGTTTTCTTAGTTTAAAACATTTTTTCTAAACTTTTATTTTGGTTAGACGTTGAGGATAAACCGGTACTAAAAGCTCTTGTGTCCTTGGACGACCTCGGTATCTTACCAACACTATACTACACTCAACGATGGGTGCACTTGCCCATATGTGTGTTTAGTGTCAGTGAAATATCGTGTTTTATAAATTTAAAACTTGGCTAAAATAAGTGTTAAAAAGGGCTTAAAATATATACCTAAAATATACGACACTTACCGCACATCAATACATACATACATACATACATACATAAAATAGCACTTTTGAATTATATTAACACATAAAAATTAATCAAGATAGTTGATTTTAGCACATATTTGAATGATATCAACACTTTTCTTAATCAACACATTGAAAACAAAAGGAATATTCAAATAAAGAATTAATTGCTTGTTAGCATATTTATAGGGAATTGAATATAATTGATATTATTTAGTATATCATTTTATCATTTCTCTATAATTGGTTGGATGACACGTGATATTTTTTAAATGATTCTTACAGTTTATATGCAAAATATTGTTTGTATTTGATTCTACTCCTTATAATGGAACCGTCTTTTTAACTTTCCAACATATAAAAAATGAATAACCAGTTAGTGGAGTAGGATCAAATACAAACCACATTTCGCATACAAACTGTAAGAACCATTTAAAAAGTGTCACGTGACATCCAACCAATTATAGAGAAATGATAAAATAATATTAAGAGTAAATTACAAGTTTTGTCCTTTATGTATGTCCCAAATTGCAGGCGCTGTCCTTTGTCTTTAAAATTGATGAGTTTTGTCCTTAATGTTTGCAAATCTTGCACGTTATGTCCTTTAGGCCAAACCCAGTTAGATTTTTTGGTTAAAACTGATCATGTGCAAGGCACATGAGGGTATAATAGTCTTTTTATCTCTATTATTTAAAAAAATCTGAAAATCAAAATATATATTAAAACCTGCACTCTCTCTTCCTCCCTCACTCTCACTCGCTCTCTTCTCTCTCTCTCTCTTCTCTCTCCATCTGCGGAGGAGATGCACCACCACCGCCGCCATACCCTTCACCTCCACCACCGCCGCCATACCCTTCACCTCCACCTTCACTCCCCACCACAACCGCCGCCATCCCCTTCAACTCCACCTCCACCAACATCACTGCCACAATCATCACCACCATCCCCTTCACACCACCACCATCACCGCCACAACCGCCGCCGTGCTCCTCCGCCGCTGCAGACCAAAATCCACCACAACCTCCTTCGCAGATCTAAACCCTAGGCGGCGGCTAGGGTTCCGCCGTGACGATAAGCGGCGGCCACGATTGTTTGGTGCTTCGAGATTCTCCCTTCCCGGTTCAATTGGTAACAAAAACCCTCAATTTGCTGTTGATTCTCTTGCCAATTTAACTAATTTAATCTTGTTTAATGCTTCAAGATTCTCCCTTCCCGGTTCAATTCCTGTTGATTTAGGGTTTGATGTTCCAAAAATTCAGGTTCTTGATCTTAGGTTTTGTAACATTTCTGGTGCTATTCCTGTTAGTTTCGCTAACTTGTCGAATCTCATCGAGTTGTATTTATCGGGTAACGCCCTCACAGGCACTATTCCGGAGGATTTAGGTCAGTTGTCACTAGTTTATATGTTCTTGATCTGGGTTTCAAAGTAAGTTGGGTGATTTGTCGGGTGATTTGTTTTCGTCTCAAAGTAAGTTGGAAACTTTGGTTTTGAATCATAATAACTTCACCGGTGATCTTCCTAACGAGTTATGGTCACTTGTTAAAGATATAATAATAATAATAATAATAATAATAATAATAATAATAATAATAATAATATTTTTTTAAATCATTTTGTTTTATTTTTTAATAATACTAAGTAAACAGGGTAAAAAGACTAAAATACCCCCGGGTGATCAGATTTAACCAAAAAATCTAACTGGGTTTGGCCTAAAGGACATAACGTGCAAGATTTGCAAACATTAAGGACAAAACTCATCAATTTTAAAGACAAGAGACAACAACATAAAGGACAAAACTTGTAATTTATTCTAATATTAATTATATTGAATTCCCTATAAATATGTTAACAAACAATTAATTTTTTATTTGGATCTTTCTTTTGTTTTCAATGTGCTGATTAAGAAAAGTGCTGATATCATTCAAATATGTGCTAAAATCAATCATCTTCATTATTTTTCATGTGCTAATATAATTCAAAAGTGCTACTTTTATGTATGTATTGTTTTGGTATGTGCTAATTTAACTTTTTTAAGTGCTAGGATCTGTTCTTACAGGTGTAGGATAAATATGGTTTGTACCGGAACCAACCTCACCAGTTAGTTTAACAAGTGGTGTCAAAACCTTCACGTCACTAATCAAGAACACCCAACATTGATCATCCCAAACCGAACAACCGGGACCAGAAGATGAGATTCCTGTAACGTGTGGTCATCACATTCCCCAAATCTAATAAACCTAGTCACTTTTCCAAGAACACTCTACAAACCCATCTTCCGGCAATGGCGACGGTGGCCAAATTTCAGACAATTCCACCGGACAGCCACCGTAGAACCACCCAACAGCCTCCCCCTCAACTGGGGTCCCGCCAAAGATCAATCTTATTCCACCCATCACCAGTTTCCAGACATGGGTTGCGTCTGCAACCCTGTATGTCCTTTAAGACAGATGATGATGATGATGAAAAAAGTAATAATAAGTTGTTTGGAGCTTTTAAATCTTTGATTTTCTCAAAGGATAATTCCATAGAGAAGTTGGAGGAGATCTTGTCAAGGGTTGGTTACTAGAATCTTGTTTATGATTAGTTTATTATTTATATAATAATAATTTGGTGTTTGTGTGTGTGAAAATGTGTAGGTTGCTCTGCATTTAGGGAGGTATATTGTGACTATGATGAGTACAGGGGTTGTTTTGGCAGTTGGGTTTAATTTGTCAGGTGAGTAAATGAGTTTTGTTAAACAAGATTTGAAATTTGTGTTTGGAAGATAATGATGTTGGTTGTGTGTTTGGTGTGAAGGTGGAGATGGTCAGCTGAATGATTTGATATGGTATAGTTGGGTTGGAGGGATTATAATTGGAACCATGATTGGTTCGAATATGGTTTTGGATGAAGTTAGCCGTGCTGGTCCGCGAAATGTGGTTATTACTGGAAGGTACCCGTCTCTGTTTCTAATTTAGAGTCTAGATTTGTTTACTCTGTTTGTATTTTTAAAATTTACAGCCTTTTAGAGACACGATTAGGTACTTTAAGTAGAAACGCGATAATCGCATCAGCACTTGTGTGTAATGCTTTCCAGGCATATTGGGTTACACATTGCGAGTGTTTTGTTGATGCTAATGTTTCTTAGGGTTTCGCATTTAGTTACACGTATTGCCGAGTCTTTATTTATTTATTTTTTTTTGAAAAATTGATACGGTTCTGTAAAATAGTTGTTTTGTGTGATCATTTAAGTGTTTCTCACAAATATGCTGTTGCTTATGGAGATCTTTAATGGGTGCTATGACTATGAGATTTCCTGTCATTAACACCTTAAAACAGGGAAAACAGTGTATTTAAACATGATTATTGATGTCCTCAGGGACCGTTGTGCTTGTTTTGAAATGCTAGAATGGCCTTAATGTACATTATAAACTATATTAAGATCAGTCAACAGTATTGTGGTTTATGTATAGCTTTGTGAGGGGAACACAAATTGCCTGTATATATATACTTAAGAGAATGATAAGATTTGGCAGTTTGGAATAAAGTTTGTAAGTTGCATGAGTTTGTTGATACCCTTAATAGAAAAGGTGTTTCTGGCATTTATTCCTGAAACTAAACATAAGTGAAATATCTAAGGTTCTGCAACTGATAAAGATGATAAAATCTTATTAGCAAACATAAAGGTGAGTGGTTTATATGAATGTTGGTTGCTCGGTTAGTGGATATTCCCCTTACTTGGACTTGGAAGAACGAAAATAGGGTCTTGGTTGGTGATAAGAATTTTATATTTTCATGTAAAGTTGTCCATTACGTATTGTTTGATAGTTGTAAACATTTAGTTTATGTTATGTACTTATGTCACTCTAACCTGATGTCATAGTATTGTGAAAACTCATACCACATATGCATTGTATGGGATTGAGAAACTGTGCATACCTTGTAAATTTTCATATATGGAAAGTGCATATAGGGATGTGATAAGAGGGCTAGTTGTTCACACCTTAATCTACATGGGTATTAAAAAGCAGGGACAGGGCAGATATAATGATGGGATATAATTAAATTTTGTATCTTCTTACTTTTAATATATTTTATAAGATGGTGGAGCCGGGGGTCTCTCTGGAAGCATACTCTCTATCCCTTGGGATAGGAGTAAGGTTTGCATACATCCCACCCTCCCCATAACCTACCGATAGCTGCTATCTATGGGATTTACTGGGTACAGTTGTTGTATATGTTAATGTCGTTCTTGCAGTTCTCTGCTTAAAATTGGTTTTGTATTGAATGGCATTCTAGGTACCTAAGTAACAGAATGCATAATGTCTAAATGATGAAATGTATCATTTTACCAAAAAATAGTCCAAAATACTCCCGCCATCCCATGATACCGAAGAGTTGCCATTGCAGGACCGCGGAGGATCTAAAAGGCAAGGGTGGTTCGATTGTACAATAAAAAATAAGTTGATGCTTGGGCCCCCATATCTAAGAGGTCCCCAAACTTTTTCGAGCTTGACTACGTTCGATTCGGGTGATTCTTTCTGTTCGATCATAACTCCCTTAGCTCTCAATCTCTCGAGTTTTCTGTTGGAATTTTGTGAATTTGTGCCATTTAGAATTTGTATACAAAAAATGTGTGTATTATATTACCATATGTTAGGCCCTGCAAGGGATTTAGGGTATGGATGTGTTTACTCTTTAATCTATTTCTTTGTAATTCTTTGTTTTGAGTGTAAATATGAAAAAAAAAATGATGAGGTATGTAGGGGCATACATATGCGAATTTTTTTATTTTATTTGTAATAGTACTGCATACCCTTGTCATTTTTAAGGGCGTTTCAGACATTTGATAAACATTTCAACCTTTTTTAACTTCTGTGTAAACGGTTGATACAGTACTAGAGGACTTGGAAAGGCTCTTGCGCGTGAGTTTTTACTTTCGGGTGATCGTGTAGTTATTGCTTCAAGAAGGTAACTTTCATAACCAAAAGTTATACAAGTCATAATCTAGATAAAAATCTTATCACCCACACATGTTAAATCTATACTTATGTTCCCATATTTGTTCCAAGGACAGCAAAGAATCTGTCGACATGACAATTAATGAGCTCGAGGAGAATCTACAAGAATGTTTGGCCACCACAATGAGTTCATCCATGAAAAAACTATCATATGCAAAAGTGGTAGGCACATCATGTGATGTTTGTGATCCCGATGATGTTAGGAAATTGGCAAACTATGCTGTCGATAAACTTGGTTCCGTTGACATTTGGGTGAGCAGTTGGTGCTTAATTTTTCACATTTTACAGTTTATAATCTGTTATTAATTTATTATATTACATTACTACCTCTGTTGTTCATCCTTTCTTGCCATTTAATCCGTTTGTAGATAAATAATGCTGGGACAAACAAAGGATTCAGACCATTGCTGCAGTTTAGTGATAAAGATATAGAACAGGTTACTTCCTGCTTAATTTCTAGGTGGCAAAATGGGCAGGTTGGGTAACGGGTCGGGTTGACCCAAAACACTTTTTGTCTAAAGTTTTATGATTTTATATGCGTTATAGATTGCGCGTTGGTCTATTTGACTGGTTTTATTTTCGTGATCTGTTTCTTGTATACTATGCAGTTAATATCAGTTATCGGTCCCCGTGTAAAAATATCGGTGTCAAATATCGGTACCGATATTATCAGCGATATTGACCGATATAATCGATATTATGACCGATATGTCACTGAATTGTTAGTGTTAAATTGCTATATATATATAAATTCTGCATGTATTAAAATTACCGATATCCCACCGATATCTCACCGAGATAACCTATATCTCAAATATCGGTCCTTGACCAATATCCAATATTTTACCGCATATGACCACCAAGAGTGTATATAACTTTCGACTTGAAAGTGACTTGTTTTTTGTTTTGTTTGGATATGAATCACATGATTAGATTGTCTCTACGAATTTGGTTGGATCTATACTTTGTACACGTGAAGCAATGCGTATCATGGGAAACCAGCATAGAGGAGGTCATATTTTTAACATGGATGGTGCTGGCTCTGGTGGATCAAGCACCCCTTTGACTGCTGTGTAAGCTCTTCTTCTAAACATTAATGAATTTTTTATTTTTATTTTTATCTTATTTTCAAGATTGAGAATGTAGGTTCTTGTTCAAGTGATGTATTTAACGCATGGTGGTGGTTTTATTGTTATAAATTTGGCTGAAGATGGCCTTTTTTTGTGAACTTTTCTTGATTACTGCAGCTACGGGTCAACAAAATGTGGTCTTAGACAGCTTCAATCGTCACTATTCAAAGAGTGCAAAAAGTCTAAAGTTGGAGTTCATACAGCGTCTCCCGGCATGGTTCTGACCGACTTGCTGTTGAGGTATGCTAATCTCGCAGTCTTTTCGGATGTCTGTAGAGGTGGCAAATGGGTCAGTTTGGCGTTTGGGCTATGTTTTATCTCTAATGGGCCATTTGGGTTGAGCTATAAGATTTAAATAAAACTGGTCTTTCTTGTTGTACAGTGGATCAAGTATTCAGAACAAGCAAATGTTCAACATAATCTGTGAGCTACCGGAGACGGTTGCTAGAACTTTGGTCCCACGTATGCGGGTCCTAAAAGGAAGCGGTAAAGCAATTAACTACTTAACCCCTCCAAGAATTTTGCTTGCTTTAGTCACCGCTTGGTTAAGACGAAAGAGATGGTTTGACGAGAAGGTAAATAAAAAATCATAAACTTATAAACCGCTCGTCAATTTGACATTTTTAGTTCATATTTCGGTTCTTTTACTCCAGTTATAATATAATGTTTCAAACTTTGTCACATATTTAAATGAGTATGAATTTTTTTATAATTCAAAATAAATAACTGGTTTTATCGTATGGTGCAGGGAAGAGCATTATATGCTGCGGAGGCAGATAGGATAAGAAACTGGGCCGAGAGCCGGACTCGATTTTCATTCACAGATGCTATTGAAATGTACACCGAGAATACGTGGGTGTCGGTTTTTTCACTTTCGGTTGTTTGTGCATTTATCATCCTCTCTAGTACAGCCGGCGGTGCATCACATGCACATCCGGGCACTTAGATCTTCGAATCTTATAACATGATCCTGCTTGATTAGCACAAGATCCTGAAGAAATGTATGGGATTTGGCTTCAAGTAACCATGGATTATGAATATAATCAAGTTGTATGTGTGTAGATACGGTCTGCGTAAAGATAATTATACTTAACAAGACAGATGTTTATCTGTTAAAGGATAAAACTATGAGAACCATCGTATAGATATATGTATATATAAAGCAGTCGTCAGCCGTAACCGTTAACTGTTTCTTTCTGTCTTCCATGATAAATGTTTAGCATATAAGGCCACAAGGTATCCATTTTTTCCTTCTCACTCTCTCATTCACATACAGGGCAACATTACCACGTATTAACTCCGTCTTTTACATCTCAAAAGGGGGTATTCATCTTTTCCTCCCCGCGAATATTGCAACTAATTTTTTTTAGGTGAGGGTTCAGAATGAGCCATCAACTGTTCCAATGAATAGTAGATGATTTAGAGGGGAAATGCATGCCGTTAATTAGATGGAAAATTGGTTTTTAATAAACCAACCTTTGCCCCATTGGTAATTAACAGAATTGGTAATTAATAATCCTACGTTTCAATATGTTGGTACTCAATAGACCTCCGTTAGTTTTTTTTAACTGAAGTTAGTTTTTAAGTTTTATTTGTTACACAAACAGTCCCTGTAGTTATAATTTACTAGTTTTAAGTTTTATTTATTACACAAACAGTCCCTGTAGTTATAAAAAAAAATCATAAAAATAAAAAAAAATCTAAAAATTCAAAAAAATCATAAAAATTCTAAAAAAATCAAAAAAATTCTAAAAAAATCATAAAAATTAAAAAAAATCATAAAAATTAAAAAAAATAAAAAAAATCATAAAAAATCATAAAAATTCAAAAAATTAAAAAAAAGCAAACGTTTCGACGCGAACCGTTTCGAACCGTACCGCCGCCACCACCACCACCACCGCCACCACCACCACCACACCACCGCCACCACCACCACCACCACCACCACACCACCGCCACCACCACCACCACCGCCACCACCACCACCACCACACCACCGCCACCACCGCCGCCACCACCGCCGCCACCACCGCCACCACCACCACCGCCACCACCACCACCACCGCCACCACCACCACCACCGCCACCACCGCCACCACCACAGCACCGCCACCACCACCACCACCACCGTTTTTGAAACGGTCCGGGTCGAAAACGGTCCGGGTCGAAACGGTACGCGTCGAAACGGTACGGGTCGAAACGGTACGGGTCGAAACGGTACGCGTCGAAACGGTCCGGGTCGAAACGGTACGCGTCGAAACGGTCTGGGTCGAAACGGTCCGGGTCGAAACGGTCCGGGTCGAAAACGGTTCGGGTCGAAACGGTACGCGTCGAAACGGTACGGGTCGAAACGGTCCGGGTCGAAACGTTTGCTTTTTTTGAATTTTTTGAATTTTTTGAATTTTTATGACTTTTTATGATTTTTTATGATTTTTTTGATTTTTTATGATTTTTTTGATTTTTTTTGAATTTTTATGATTTGTTTGAATTTTTTTGATTTTTTTAGATTTTTTTTGATTTTTTTAGAATTTTTATGATTTTTTTGATTTTTTTTTATAACTACAGGGACTGTTTGTGTAATAAATAAAACTTAAAACTAGTAAATTATAACTATAGGGACTGTTTGTGTAACAAATAAAACTTAAAAACTAACTTCAGTTAAAAAAAACTAACGGAGGTCTATTGAGTACCAACATATTGAAACGTAGGATTATTAATTACCAATTCTGTAGGTAGGATTATTAATTACCAATGGGGCAAAGGTTGGTTTATTAAAAACCAATTTTCCTAATTAGATTAGCATGGGATGCGAGCGGTAGCAGGGGTTTTACTCATTTACAAAAGTGCACATAGCAGTTTGTTAAATGGCATACGACACAACTATCGATTCATGGGATGAGTATTTGAGGACGTAAAATGGCATACGATGTATAAGGATCGTCTGCCATCCTGCGTATGATTGAGGTTCACTTGTTTCTTCGCCTGTTAGACTCATAGCTTCAACTCCCGGTCGGTGGGGGTGTGGATGTAAGTTGACTGTTAATTTATATCGTTGACTGTTAGGTCAGTTAGTTAGTCGTTCGTTAGTTTGTTAAGTTACAGTTTGTTTGTTAGGGCTTGCTTTCTTTCATTTTGTATATATACATCATATGTGATAATGAGAATTACGATCTTCTCTCTGTTTACTCTCAACTAAATCAAGATGGTATCAGAGCAATACTAGCTCCGATATCTTTCCGTTCGTTTCCGGCGTTCCGTTCAATTTCCGGTCGTTTTGTTCAAATTCCGATCATTCTGTTTGTTTTCCAATTAATCCGTTCTCTTTCCGATCATCTTCTCCGGTCAATTTTTCTTCGTTCAATCTCAATTCAACCTTTTGTCTGATTCATTTTTTTTCTTCATTCAAATCTGAAATCATGTCTGATTCAAAGCGTTGCATCTTTCGATTCTTCGAATCCTCTATATCTTCATCCATCGGATCATCCTGGAATGAATTTAGTCTCGAAAACCTTTGACGGAACAGGATTTGGTGCTTGGAAGCGTGCAATGACAATTGACAATAGCACTATTAGCGAAGAACAAATTATCCTTTGTCAATGGAATTTCAACCAGACCTACTGATTCCGCACTTCTTGCTCAGTGGCAGCGATGCAATGACATTGTAATATCCTGGATTCTTAACACCTTATCTAGAGATATATCGAATAGCGTACTGTATACTGAAACTGCAAATAAGTTGTGGATTGAATTGAATGATAGATATGGACAAGTGAATGGTGCTAAATTGTATCAACTACAAAAGAGTCTTTGTGAAATTTCACAAGGCAGTAGTGATATAGCTACCTATTTTACCAAAATTAAGGCTGTTTGGGATGAACTAAATGCTTTGAATTCAATTCCTTCTTGTACATGTGGAGTTTCTCATCTTCTTGCTAAACGAGAAGAGGATCAACGTTTAGTGCAATTTCTTATGGGTTTGAACTCAAGCTATGACAGTATTAGAGGCAATATTCTCATGGTGAAACCTCTTCCTTCAATAAGTCAAGCATATTCAATTCTTATTCAAGATGAGAAGCAAAGAGAAATACACTCAACAAATTTGTTTGTTCCTGAGTCATCATCCATGAATGTCACTTCTCAAAATTCATATTCCAGATTTGATAACAAAAAATCAATTGTTTGTTCTCGTTGTAAAAAATCTGGTCATAATGCAAATAAA
The DNA here is from genome assembly GCA_030545235.1 of Helianthus tuberosus. Taxonomy (NCBI): domain Eukaryota; kingdom Viridiplantae; phylum Streptophyta; class Magnoliopsida; order Asterales; family Asteraceae; genus Helianthus; species Helianthus tuberosus. Next base: position 83,182,646 of record CM060382.1, on the reverse strand, counting down.
TGTTATAGACTTATCGGTTTTCCCAAGGATTTTAAGTTCACAAAGACAAAGAGTGTCTGCAAATAGTGTTTTTGATGCAGCAGAACAAAAGGAACAACAAGAGTCCATTGGTTCTTCATGTAATCCAGGGAATGCTTTAACTTCTGATCAAATGGGTGCTCTGCTACAGCTTTTGCAAAAGTCTTATCTTGAGAAAACTGGAAAAGGGGATGATGCTTTTAATACTACCAAAGATGATGCTTTTAATACTACCAAAATTAGTCATGCCAATTTCGCAGGTATCATGGCTTGTAATTCTTCAACCCTAAATACCAAATGGATAATTGATACAGGAGCCAGTGACCATATGTGTAATGATGAAAATCTTTTGACTGACATACAATCTCTTTCTCATCCAATTCACATTGGACTTCCTAATGGACAAATTATAAAAGTCATCAAATGTGGAACTGTTATTCTCAATCCAACTCTTTCCCTCAATCATGTTCTTTATGTTCCACAGTTCAAACACAATCTTTTGTCTGTTCCCAAAGTATGTAATGACACAAATGGCATAGTTTATTTTACTAAATCCTCTTGTGACTTGCAGGCCCCTTTAATGAGGAAGCCACTGGTTCTTGGTGAACTTCTTCATGGCCTGTATCTCCTGCATGCTGCTTTACCTTGTTTCTCTTTGAATAAGTCAATTTCTTTCACAAAATCTTCATGTAATTCTGTTGTAACTAGTACTACTTGGCATCATAGACTTGGTCATTTACCATTTTATAAGTCCAAACAGTTGCATTTTCTTTCTGATGAGCATTTGGATCATATTGGTCACTGTGATATTTGCCCAAAAGCTAGACAACATCATTTACCTTTTCCTCATAGTCAAAGATCAACATCACATGTTTTTTATTTGATTCATGTTGATACTTGGGGACCATATTATGTTCCCACTTACAATGGTTATAGATATTTTCTTACCGTTGTGGATGACTATAGCAGAATTACTTGGACACATTTATTGTCAACCAAAAGTAATGCTTTCGATGTTATTCAAGGTTTTGTTGAAATGGTTAAAACACAATTTAATTCCAATATCAAATGCATACGGTCAGACAATGCATTTGAGCTTGGTTCTGGAACAAAACAACGTGAATATCTCATTAGCAAAGGTATTCTTCATCAAACCACTTGTGTTGGTGTACCTTAACAAAATGGTGTGGTTGAGAGAAAACACAAACACTTACTTGAAACTGCTAGAGCCTTGCTTTTTCAATCAAAATTGCCAATTAAGTTTTGGGGAGATTGTGTTTTAACTGCAACTCATCTCATCAATATCTTTCCAACAGAACTTCTTGATGGAAAAACTCCTTATGACATCTTGTATGGAAAATCCCCTTCTTATACTCATTTAAGGAGTTTTGGTTGTTTGTGTTATGCTTCCACCCTTACACATGGTAGTGACAAGTTTCAGCCTAGAGCTTTACCTTGCATTTTTATTGGACATCCTCTTGGTAAAAAAGGCTACAAATTGTACAATCTTCATACACATGACATTTTCATCTCGAGAGATGTTGTTTCTTTGAACATATTTTCCCATCCATTCATCCCACTCATCCGTCATCTATTTTTCCATCGTTTGATGATCTTTCTTGTTTTTTTGATGATGTTCCCCCTTCTTTTAATACTCTTTCTGTTCCTTCTCCATCTGCTCACACTCCAAATTCTTCTCATTCTACTTCTACTTCATTTTCTCATTCGCCATCATCTTCTACTTCTGATCATCATGTCCCAGAATCTCCTCATGTTCTTCGTCGTTCTTCTAGACATGTTGTTCCACCTTCGTATTTGCAAGATTATATTTGCAATAATGCATTTGTAGATAGTGATTCATGTCACCGTACTATCACTAATTTTTGTTGCTCCACTGTTTCTTTGCCTTTTAATCACTTATTTGTTAACACTCAACATCTTGCTGCTGCTGTTGACTTGCTACATGAGCCTACTTCCTATCAAGAGGCTGCAAATCATCTTGCATGGCAGGATGCTATGGCTAAGGAGTTCAATGCTCTTAATGCTAATCACACTTGGGATCTTGTTTCTGTTCCTTCTGGAAAGAAACTTATTAAATGCAAATGGGTCTATAAAATCAAATATCTCGCTAATGGCAATGTTGAAAGATGCAAAGCTCGTTTGGTGGTTCGAGGTGACACTCAACAAGCTGGGATTGATTACAATGAGACTTTTTCACCTGTTATCAAAATGACAACCATTCGTTGTCTTATTGCTATAGCCACGAAAATGAATTGGGGATTATATCAACTTGATGTCAATAATGTGTTCCTACATGGAGATCTTGATGAAGACATATATATGCAACCTCCGCCTGGCATGTCTCTTCCTTCAAATCAATGTCTTAAACTCAAGAAATCTCTTTATGGGCTTAAACAAGCCTCTAGACAATGGCACGGTAAGTTGTCTGATGCTCTAAAGTCAAAGGGTTATCTTCGGTCTTCCAATGACTATTCTCTATTTTATAAAACAATGGGTGATTTAGTGGTTTATGTGGCTGTCTATGTTGATGACATATTGGTTACTGATAACCATTTTCCTGAAATCCAAGCTTTAAAATATTTTCTTGACTCTACTTTCAAAATTAAGGATCTTGGACATCTCAATTATTTTTTGGGCATAGAAATTTTACCTCATTCTCATGGTGTTATTATGACACAAAGAAAGTTTGCAAAGGAATTGTGTCGCAACCCCCGATCCATATTCCCTGGGAACGGGCGGCCGCGAGCCAGTTTCGGTGGTATCGCGTATTGTCTAATTTTGGCAGCGGAATTTTTAATCCGGACCGTAGTTAGGAAATATTTGATCAGAGTAAAATACCACATTTTCATAATATTAAACAAATGGGATAAAACCCAAGTTCATAGTACACACGTTTTCATAGGAATTAATCCTATTTTATTTAATAAAAACATCAATTTATTTTTAGGTAACTTTATTGCCACTTTTCCAAGCCTTCAGTGCTGTCCAGCTGGCTTCTATTTGGCTTTCACAGTTTGTTACCTGAAACGCGTTTTAAAAACATTTGTCAGTGGGAAATACTGGTGAGTGAATCCCAGTTTAATCAAGTTTCAATAAAAACCATTGTACAATATTGAGGGCGATCTCGTAATTACATTTGTTTCCAAGTTATAACAATTAACATCCATGGTACTGTCAGACCCGACTTGTGGAAATGTTACTCCTTGACTAGGTGGTAACAAATTTTGTATACAAAACCCCAACATACTCATGATAATTGTATTCTTACAAATACTCAATAATTGCTTTATATATAATTAATTAAATGAGGTTTTGTAAAAACAATTTACAAAAAGGTTTACAAAAAGCGGATAAACTCACATTGCTATCTTAGATTTTCCGTAAAGGTTTCCTGGTGACAATCTATAATTTACATAAATGCACACGCATTAGCATAATAACCCATTTTAACATTAGTAATACCCTCCCCGAGACGGCATTCCAACGACTACGTCGGGCAGAACCACGACAGCCGTTACGGAACCCTATATCAATCGGGCAACGTATCTAATACGTATCCAGGGTTATAATACTTACAACGGAGCAGAACTTTGCTAATTAGGGGGGTATAATACCCGTAGATTATGCCTACAATTCAGAATTTAGAGAAAGAAAACGTTTCTGAGCGATTTCGACTGAAGATCCGATGGCTTCTATATATAGGTGTTGAGTTTGGGTTTTACGCAACCCGCGTAAGAGAAGACAAGGGCCTACCCGGCCCGCGTCAACTCAAGTCAACGATATAGCTGATCCGGGTCAGCGTATAGGGTCGACGTGTGGCTGCCACGTGGCAGCACCGGGCTGCGCCATACTTCTGATCTTACGCGGCCCGCGTAAGAGTTGGGGTGAGGCTTACGCGGCCCGCCTCAACTCAAAAAAATCAGATTTTTATTTATTTTTAATAATATTTAGGGTATTCGGGGCCCGTTTTCACGTATGAGGTGTATTTTTGGATATATTGGAATATTTTAAAATATATTAGGGTGTCGAAAAATTATGAGGGTGTCGGTTTTCATGAGGATTGTTATATCCTCCCCACCTTGTTTTAGAGCTCGTCCTCGAGATCTACTGGAACAAGTGTGGATATTTTTGTTGCATTTCTGATTCAAGCTCCCATGTATACTCAGGTCCTCTTTTGGAGTTCCACTTCACTTTGACCAGAACTAATCTCTTGTGTTTGAGATTTTTGACTTTCCTGTCTTCAATCTGTAGAGGCCTTTCTACAAACTTGAGTTGTTCATTTACCTCTATATCCTTAAGAGGTATCATCAGTGATTCATCGGCTAAGCATCTCTTGAGATTTGATACATGAAATACATCATGTATTCCTGCCATTTCCTCTGGCAGTTGTAGCTGATTGGCTACATGTCCTATTCTTCTAATAATCTCAAAAGGTCTAACATACCTGGGACTTAGCTTTCCCCGTTTGATGAATCTTACCACTCTTTTCCAAGGAGAGACCTTTAACAATACTTTATCTCCTACTTGAAATTCCAATGGTTTGCGTCGGTTATCAGCATAGCTCTTTTGTCAATCACGTGCTGCTTTCAGTCGTTCCTTGACTTGAATAATCTTATCAGTCGTTTCTTGCACTATCTCAGGTCCAGATAGTTGCTTCTCCCCAATTTCTACCCAACAGACTGGGGTTCGGCACTTTCGTCCATAAAGTGCTTCGAATGGTGCAGCGTTGATACTTGTGTGATAGCTATTATTATAAGAAATTTCTATTAAAGGTAAGTGATCGTCCCAATTACCTCCGAAATCAATTACACAAGCTCTAAGCATGTCTTCCATCGTCTGAATTGTCCTTTCACTTTATCCGTCTGTTTGAGGATGATAAGCTGTGCTTAGATTTAACTTGGTTCCCATTGCTTTTTGGAAACTTGACAAAAAATGAGAGGTAAAACGGCTATCTCTATCAGAAATAATTGATAAAGGTATTCCATGTAAAGAAACAATTTCATTTACATATAATTTAGCTAACTGTTCCATACTGAAAGTTTCTTTCATTGGTAGGAAATGAGCTGACTTGGTTAGTCTATCTACAATCACCCAGATTGTATCATTACCTTTTCTTGTTTTGGGTAATTTAGTAACAAAATTGTAACACCCGTTTAAATTTCCAATTTAAGTCTAATAAAAGATACTAAATTTTAGATATATAGTACCTTGGTTTAACATAAGTACAAAATAAAAGTTTCAAAGTGACACCTACTAGTCAACTACCGACTAGTTTAAACATTCATAACATGATTAGCAAATCATTTACATCAAAAACATTGTCTAGACGAAGTCATCCCAAAAACATTGTTTAAACATAAACTAAGTTAACGTGGAAGCTTGCAAAGTTGTGTTCGGTCCTTCAAAAACTTGCTCGATCGCCATCCGGATAGTTCCCTTTATTATCTAAGGTCAAAACCACTTAAAATGTTAGTTATGACATTTATATGAAGTGTATAAACAAGTCCCAAGCGTTGAAACATGGAAAAAAAATTATACCCTGTCGCGTGGCGCGACAGGGCCTCGCGTGGCGCGGGGGAGCTGGTTTTCCAGCAGGTCCAGTTTTGTGACCTGCACTTGCTGCCAGTTCCGGAAACTCAGATTTTCAGCTTAAAATGACCATAAATTTTGACTTGTGAGTCCGTTTTAGGTGATTCTTTTTCCTATGCGTCTGTAAATTCAATACCGACGTAACTATAACGATTTCCATACCAAAAGTTGGTTTTACGGACCGGACAACAAGATGTCACTATGTAATCATTCGACCCTTTCTAGTTATCCTTATTTTGCTACCTTTGTATTAGAAAACATAAGGCGCTTATTACCCAACTTCCGGGGCTTATTATCACCGTCACTTCAATACCAAACTTATGGCTTCATGCTCTTGTGATCGTTATCGCCATCGCTATCTATTTAAAACACTAACACTACAATGTACACCATTATTTGACCCGATTGGCTCATCTACGGAATCCTCCATTATGATGACTACCAAACGACTTCTAACCAATTCTTAACCTACGGATTTAAGTAACGAACATGGTCGCTACAATCAACGCAACTTCTATTCTACAAAATGACCATACATAATTTAATAACAATTCACTTAATGTAACGGGTCAAGTTACATACCTTTAGTGCACGCCCTTCAAACGTAAATCGCCACCGACTTGTCCACTTGACGCTCCGGTATCTTTTCCTATAGAGTTCAATCATGACGCGTTTAGAACTCTTTTCAATCACATATCGCATAATTTGCCAAAACATCACAATTATGCGTTTTAACTTTGAAATTTCAGTTTCGAGCCTTCTTTGAGGCATTTCTTCAAACACTTAAAGGGCAGGATTTTATATCTTTTATATTCAAGTTCATGGCTTGTCGCTTAGCCAAAATTAACATCAATCGAGCTATCACATATAGAATCAAACATCCAATTTTTTTCAGAATTCAGTTTCTATGAATCAAATTACACTAGATTAGCCTTCTAAACCCTAGTGTTCATCAACTTCTCACAAAACCCATGAATCACCTTCAATGTGTTCATGAAATTTTCAGAGATTAGACATGATTTCACTTATTGTTTTCTAGGGTTTACTCCTAGACACTATATCATCCTTAATCTATTCATTTAACAATCATGCATCAACAGATTTCAATTTCCCTAGAATCATGAGAATTTCAAGTAGAGATTTCTTATCAAATTTTACATACCTTATGACCTCCTTGCAATGGAGATCACTAATCTTAGCTCGGATTTCATTTTGGATCAGATTTGAACCTTCAATTTATGAGTTTTGTGGATGTTAGGGTTTTAGAGAACCTTGGTCGCCTCCCCCTTCTTGTCTGGTTCGATCTCAGCACACATAAGTGTGTTTGAGTTTTAATTTTTTTTTGTTTTATCAATGTTAGTTTCAAATTAAACACTTTTGGCCCCTCAACTTTCATTTTTATTTTGTTTTAACCCCTTAACTACTCATAACTCATTATCTAACTAGGTTAATATCATACCTAGTTAATTTTATTTTTCTTATTTATTTACAACTTTATTGTATGATAAGAATTCGTATTTTTGGGGTGTTACAAGTCCACCCCCTTAAAAGGGGTTTCGTCCCCGAAACCAGAGTACATACCGAATAGTGTAGGGTAGAGACGTCGCATCTCCTCTTCGGACTCCCATGTAGTGTCCGAACCTTTCCTATGCTCCCACCTGATCTTGACTTGATCGATTTGTTTATTTCGCAAGTGTTTAACCTTTCGGTCTAAAATCTCCAATGGCCTTACCACATAATTCATGCTATCTTCCACCTCGATATCGTCGTAATGGATATACGCTGTTTCCTCCGCTAGACATTTTCGTAGCTGTGATACATGAAACGTGCCATGTATTCCACTCAACTCTTCCGGTAACTCGAGGCGATAGGCTACCTTGCCCACCCGCTCAATGATTTTAAATGGCCCAATAAACCTCGAGCTTAGTTTCCCTCTCTTTCTGAACCTGATAACGCCCTTCCATGGGGAAACCTTTAACATAACCATGTCGCCTATCTGAAATTCAATCGGTCTTCGTCTTATTTGGGCTACCTTCAAATGGGCTCGCACCACTTCAATTTTCTCATTAGTGGCCTGAACTATGTCTTTATGTGCCAATTCACGCGGACCCACTTCACCCCAACACACCGGGGTTCTGCATTTTCTACCATATAGCATCTCGTAAGGTACCATGCCGATACTCGAATGGTAACTATTGTTATACGAAAATTCGGCCAAAGGTAGATAAACATCCCAACTTCCACCGAAGTCGATGATACATGCCCGTAACATATCCTCTAGCGTCTGTATTGTTCTTTCACTCTGCCCATCCGTCTGGGGATGGTAGGCGGTGCTAATGAAAAGTTTCGTTCCCATTTGTTCTTGAAAATCTCGCCAAAAGTTTGAAGTAAACCGGGTATCTCTATCCGACACAATAGATACCGGTACTCCGTGACGTGCCACTATTTCCTTTGTATATACCTCGGACATCTTTTCCGAAGTATATGTCTCGCGTATAGGAATAAAATGAGCACTCTTCGTCAGTCTATCTACAATCACCCATATGGCATCAAATCCCCGAATCGTTTTAGGTAGTTTGGTCAATAGGTCCATAGTGATATGTTCCCATTTCCAAACCGGGATCTCCAAAGGTTGCAGTTTTCCATATGGTTTCTGGTGTTCCGCTTTGACTTGTAAACAAGTCAAGCACTTTTCCACGTATTTTACTACATCCATCTTCATTCCGGGCCACCAATAGTTTTGGTTCAGATCATTGTACATCTTGGTTGCACCCGGATGAATAGAATATCGGGATTTATGAGCTTTGTCAAGTAGAAGCGTCTTCACCCCACAAGTATTTGGAACCCATATTCTTCCGGATCGAGTCTTCAACCCGTTCTTTCCATCCGACAAATCTTTTAAATATCCGATTATTCTTTCCTTCTTCCAGTTCTCCTCTTTCAGTGCTTCTACTTGCGCTTCTCGGATACCTTCAAGTATACCCGAGGTCACCACAAGCTGCATCGACCTTACTCGTATTGGGACATAGTCCGCTTTTCTGCTCAGAGCATCCGCCACCACATTTGCCTTTCCAGGATGGAAGTGTATTTCACAGTCGAAATCCTTCACCGTTTCTAACCATCACCTCTGTCGCATATTTAACTCCTTCTGATCGAAGAAGTATTTTAAGCTCTTGTGATCGGTGAATATGGTGCACTTTACCCCATACAAATAGTACCTCCATATTTTTAACGCAAACACCACCGCAGCTAATTCGAGATCATGCGTGGGATATTTCTTTTCGTGTATCTTCAATTGCCTCGAGGCATAAGCTATAACCTTGCCCTGTTGCATCAGAACGCATCCGAGCCCCAATAATGAGGCATCCGAATAGACCACCAAGTCTTCGACCCCGTCCGGCAGCGTTAATACCGGAGCTTGAGTTAACTTCTCTTTTAGAGTTTTAAACGCCCTTTCTTGTTCAACACCCCAAATGAACTTCTCCTCCTTCCGGGTTGAAGAAACACTAGATAAATGACCAGGATCGAAATATCTAGGGGGTTTGGATCTGCATAAAAAGGTGGGTTTTCTCTCATTTGATTCGATTATGATTGGCCTTCTTCTCCGATAAAACTCTGCAAAAAAGAAGCACCGTTAGCCTCGCCAAGGGGAGAAAGGGGTTCTCTCCTTAACCCGACTCCGGTGTGAGAATAAGTATGGGATATGAAGGAGAAGACGTATTGAAGAAGTGTGTGTAACTTGAATTCATACCTGAGTCATTTCTCATATTTATAACCGAGAGTTTTGGGCGGGAAAACCCGTTAGTGAAAAGTTGACGGAAGATGCTAACCCCGTAGCGGTTACATTTCCTTCCGTTTAAGCTTCTTGATCCGACGTGAATGCACACGGATCGCTGTGTAGATCTATGGCTGGGGATATGCCACGTGGAAAGTGATCAAGTGGAGATTACTCTCCAATTACATGCTATCGTTGTGATTTCAGGGACGTCTGAGGAGCTGACACGTGTCCAGACGGTTATAACCGTCTTAGTGGTGCACGATTGAACTCTTCTAGAAGATTACTGCTGTAATCTGATGTGACCCTTTACCGTGTGGAGTCATCTGCATAAATAATATCCAAGTCTGGATATTAAGCGGAAGTGTTTATTTTAGGACTTCCATCCTTTGTTTATGAAGACAGCGCAAGGATTTATGATTTCCTTCGGTAGCGCAAGTGTTGACTGTTGATTACCTTAAGCCTTTCTTTTATAAAACCAGTGCGCGGCCGCGCAAGGTAAAAAGGGGCTTGAAAGACGAGATTGTGGTATGGTCCCAAGTACTTATTACAAGGTTTTTGGGACCTTACCCCTTCAAGCCCCCCTAGTCTAGTGTTGCTCTTATGCAAGTAAGTGGAACACTGGACTTATGAGAGGAAAGATGTTTTTGGCGCGAAAGTAGGGAAACTTCTGGAAGAAGATTCATTCATTTTTTTATATAAAGATTTTTGAAAATCTTTGACTTTGGATGGGACTTGGTACAGTAAAGACTGAGTGACAGGCTGTCACTGTCAGTCGTCCTTTACTGTCCCTGTTTTGCACACGCGCGTATACTCGCGTTTGCGTTGATTTTCACTTGCTCTGTGGCTTGGATAACTGTGATATCCGGAAAAGTTGCTGTGGCGGTTACCGATGCTATTTATTGCGGTGAGTATATAAGTTTGTTTGAGTTGCCTTCTTTCTGTTTACTCATTGCTTTGTTGAAAAAATTTTCTCCTTCCCTTCTTTATTAACCGTTTGAGAAAAAGTTTATCATTTCTTCCTCTTATGTCAACCGGAGAACACCAAGAAGACCTATCTGAAGAAATGTCTGCTGAACTTCCACCGTTAAAATGGCCTAGAGCGACCTTTGATGGTTTGGTTCGGAACCTTAAATTTCCAGAGAACTGGGGTGTTCTGTACCCTGAAGAGGGGCAAACAGCAGCGGATGCTCCGGCTGGGTATATCACCCTTTTTTGGGATTTTTTCTGTGAAGGCAACTTTCGTTTGCCTGTAACCAGATTTTTCCTTGAAATCCTTGAGTATTACAAGTTACATATTTCCCAATTGCACCCTATTGGTATGGTTAGGATTCGACATTTCGAATTTGTGTGCCGATCGATGCATATCGAGCCGACAGTCCCTCGATTTAGGGTTTTTTACCAAATGCATTGTATTCAAGGGTTTTATTCCTTTGTTCAGAGAGCATCTGCAAAGAAGATTTTGCAACATCCTCCAAAGTCCTTCCATGACTGGAAGGAAAAAAATTTCTTTATCAAAGCCGGAGTGATTCCGGTGAGGATGGTTTTAAGGGGAAAAGAAGATGTTCCTGTCGAAACGATTCAGACCCCTGTTGACGAGAACTGGTATCAAGATCTGAAAGATGTTCCCAACATAGCTTTACCAGAGAAAGCCCTTGTCGGTGCCAGTATGAGCTTGAATTGGAAGATGGATCGGGATGACAAGCCAGTGTATATGGAGGATGGTCATGGTAAGTTTGGGGTTTTTCCCTTTTTCTCTCTCTCTTTTTTTTTTGAACTTTCCTTTCTTCCTTTGTAGTTGTTTCGCTGTATGTTGTTGCGTTCAAGAGGGAAGGCGGAAAGATGGGTACCATTAAGAAGAAGCCTGATGAGGAGCTTTGGTACCATCGTATTGTAAAGAATTTTGTTCTTCCGCGAGATGCGGATCTGTCTGTTCAACCTGCTGCTGGTGCTGGTAGGTTATGTGCATATTGGTTTACTGTTCATCTTTTGCGCTTTTGAGTAAAATGTTTTTTACGCTTTCGTAGGTGAGTTGTCAAACTTGGGCCTAGGCCCCTAGAAGAAGAGGCGCGCGGCGACTTCTACTTCTGCGCCGAAGAAGAATGAAGCTGATAAAGCTCAATCTTTGAAGACAAAAAATATTGGAGAGAAGAAAGGTATGCACCGTTCCTCTGACTCCTGGTGTGATTATGTGGTGGTTTCTGATTCTCTGGAGGGTCTTACGCCTGCAGTTACTGTTAGGAGGCCAAAACCTGAACCGAGAGATACTGCTGATATCCCTCCGTCCAACCCGAATGAACCCATTGATTTGGAATCTAGTCCTGAATGCTTGGTGCACAGGAAGGCCGGTAAAAGGAAACAAGCTGATACTGATGCTGAGGGTCAGCCCTCTAAGAAGATCCAGAGGAAGAAAATTACCAGGAAAGGCAATCTAGATGCTTTCATTTCAGAATCTGTTCCTGGTAAGTGTTGTCTTTACTTCTTTTCCTTATGCGCATTAAAGCTTTACAGACTTTGTCGTTTTTATTTCAGAGGTTCCTCTTTCTCCTGCGTCCATAGAGTCGCAACCTGTGGTTAATGAAGAACTCCCACCTTCCCCTCTGCGTGCTTCTGTTGTTGATCAGTTGAAGACTGCGGAGGTTCTTGAAGGTGGTGTAGAGAAGACTGTTGAGGCTGAGAAGCCTGTTGATGTTGCTGCAGAAGTTGAAAAAGTTGTTGATCCAGGGATTATGGATGGTGCTGGTAATCCACGAACCCCTGAAACTGTTGCTCAAGACCTGGGGAAAGAACAAACTGCTGAAAAAACTTCAACTTCTTCCCCTAAACCTTCTGATGCTATGCCTGAGAATGTTGAGAAGGTTACTGTTGAGGAGCAAAGCTCATTTGCTGATGTTGATAAAAATTCTCCAATCCGCCCAGAGGAAACCCTGGGGGATTATTATTATAGGACTTACTCGGAGAAAGATGCTTCTGAGCTTCATGCCCCTGTTTGGAATTTGAAGAAAGGAGACACTTTTTTGGATTGGCGCGTGTGTCGAGATTGGTTGCAGGGGATATTTCCGCCTGGGGAGATCAAATTTCAAGAAAGCCAGTCTTATGAACAAACTTATCAAGCTTATCTTGAAGAGACTGCCTCTCATGCTTCTACCACTCACTGCATAGTGCGTGAGTGGTATAGTATGCATAAAGATTGGGAAACTCTTAGGGTATCCCAGAAGAAGTTTGCTAGTGATGAAAAGCGTTTAGCTCGGCTAAAGGCTAAATTGGAAGCTAATCAAGCCAAGTTTGAGACCGATCGTAAAACCGAGGAATGGTCTGTTGCTGGTTGGAAGAGGAAAGCGGAAGCTGAAGCTGCCCTCCTTTCTGAAGAATGCAAAAATTGGAAAAGAATTTGCGAAAAAGATAATGCTGAGAAGGTAAATCTTCGCAATGTCATTAATAATCTCAATGCTGAGATTGAAAAACTGAAGAGACAGGATGCGGAGATAGAGAGGTTGAAAAAGGAGAAAGCTGATGCAGAAGCTGTGCTAGAAGAAGCGCGTTCTCATAGGGAGCGAGGTACAAGCTTGCGCCACTCTTGCCCTTAGAGATAAAGAGTTGGAAGAACTTACTGCTTTGCTTTCTGACCAGGAATAACTTAAAAAGGATCTGGAGCTTGTGCATTCTGAAAGGGCTGAAACCTCTCGCCGTTTGTCCGAAACTGAAGAAAAATTGGAAAATTCCGAAACGGCGCGAGCCACAGCGGAAAGCGAGCTTGAACCTTTAAAGAGTGATATGGCGTGGCTAAAAGATCATGGAATTGCTTGTGTAGGTTGCTTGTTCTTTTCTGTTGTGGAACTGTTCATGCGCTTTCTTGTTATTTATCCTTTCCTTTTTTCACAGGTTGCTGAGTCGGTGCTGAACTCTGAGGAGTTGGATAAAACTGTTGCGCGATTAGTTGTTGCTGCGCGAAAAGATGGGTATGCCCAAGGATATGTTGAGTGTTCGCATCATGTAAATAGTGCTTTGAAGGTTGATTGGGATATCAGCAAATCTGCTACTTATGGCGTGGATACTAATGCTGCGCTTGTTGCTTTAAAGGCAGAATTTAACAACTTGCAACTTCCAGTTATGGATCTGATAAATGTTGCGCTGCAATCTGACGATCACGTAGCGCAACTAAGGGAAATCTTTCCGGATGAGGGTGAAGATCTAGCGTAGGTTGAAAAATGTATTGAACAATTTTTCTTGTAATATTTGGGATGTATATCCCTGTCTTTGTTGGTGCGCTGATGCGCAAGTAACTAAAACACTGTCGTGTTTGATAGTTTTTAGGCGTATTTGTACGCCGAGAGTAGTATGCTATGTTTTTCGTTTTACAATATTTTGCATGAGTACGATTACTTTTATTGAGTAAGGCAAATGAAGTTGGTATAAAGCTCATGTGTGAACTTGTGGTCGCTTGTGACGTAATCACTGACCGTTCATGAGGCTTTGTTTTGTAATTACCATAATGTTTTTGCGCTTACTAAAAGAAATTGCATGCACTTTGTAAGAAAACACAAGAATAATAGAAACTTTGCTATTTTATTTAGGGATAGAGCACAGAGGCTATTACAAAGTTTGCTAAAATAATTATATGAAACTTAACTTACTCTCTAACTTTTCCGCTTTGATAGATCATGTTTTTCCACGGGAAATTCATAGAGTTGTCTCTTAAGTTTTCGCCCTTTTCTTAGGCCCTCCTTACCCCGAGTTATCTGCTTTATTTCTTTGCGCACATTTTGGAGCAAATGTGTGAGCTCGCCGCTTTTGAGGGCTTTCTCTATTTCTGTACGTAAAGAAATGCAGTTGTTAGTGGTATGCCCGCTGTCCTTGTGATACTCGCAGTATTGGGCAGGGTCTTGTCCATGCTTATTTTTCATGGGGATCGGAGGTTTGAATTGATAGTCTTCAGTACTCAAAACTTCCGTCGGGGTCTTAGTTAAGGGAGTCCACTGTCTCTCCCTATTCTCCTGTTTGGTCTCCCTTTGCGCGGTAAGTTTGTTGATCGTTGCTCGAGCATCTTCAGACGAATAATTTGTCAAGCCAGAATCATGCCATGATTTCTTAAGCTTTCTTCCGCCAGTGGAGCCTAAGTCCGCGGGTCTGTTATGTGGTGGCGGCGGCCTGTTGGTGGTAAGTTTCTTCTCTGTTTGTGCATAAACCTTTGCGGCTGCCATTACTTTCTCCCAACTTTTTGGGAGGCCTTCTGTTCCGGATAAGACCTTAATCATGTCATCGCACCTAACCGCGTATTTGAATTGAGCGCGGATTAGTTGCTCATGAACACCGCCAATCTCCAATACCTCTTTGTTGTATTTGGTAATAAAGTCCTTCAGATTTTCGTCATCATGGCGCCAGATGTTCATTACATCAGATGTATCACGAATGGAACGCCGTTGTTGGCTAAAATGTGTCAGAAATTTTTCGCGCAGGTCTTTCCATGATACGATCTGTCCGATTGGTAAGTTATCGAACCAGGTTCTCGCTGCGCCAGTCAGGGTCTGTACGAACAGATGGCACCATAATGGGAGGGTCCAGCCCCCAACCAAACCTGCGCTGGTAAACACTCTTAAATGATCATCCGGGTCTGTCAACCCGTTGAACTTTCCTACATTAGATGGTAATTTTGCTTTCTCCAGTGGTGCAAGAGCTATCTCCATGATGAATTTCGAATTTTCTGCTGCTTCCGCAGGGTGGTAAATCAAATCGTAATTATGCTCGGCCTCAGGGTTGTGAACCGCACGAGGTCTGCATTTATTGTAATTGGGCTGCAAGCGACTAAACACACTGGTATTTTCACTCACACGATAGGTTGGATCGGATTCATCGGTGTGAGTGTTTCGCTGAGGACCCAACCTAGTATGAACCGATTGCCTTCGGTGAGGGTATGGTTCATCATGATACTCTCTCTGGTGACTTCCTGACTGAGTGTACTCATTTTTTGATGTGGATCTGGCATAAACCTCTGTATTTTCGTAAGATGTATCCTCCCGTTGGGAAGCATGAGCACGAGATCCTGGTCTCCGTGATTGAGTCAAGGGGGTAGTTTGTGCACACAGCTGTGTGTATACTGCATTTAGTGCCCCTTGAGACCTGACGTACCAGGAAATTGGAGTTTCTCCTGGTGGCAGAATTGAGTGAGCAGGGTTTACTGGTAACACTCCTGGAGTGACAGGTTCATTTGCTCGATTGGATTGAACTTCATTATCATCGGAGACTTCCTCCGGAATTCCTTCAGGTTGGACGTTGTTATCAAAATTCGGCCGAGGGCCAGTTTGCCTGTGAGCTGATGTTTCTTCCATGAGCAAATGGAATTAATGAAGTGAATCGAAAAACAAGAGAAAATCGGGTGAAACAGAGAAAAAACGGTGGGCGCCAATGAAGAAACACTAGATAAATGACCGGGATCGAAATATCTAGGGGGTTTGGATCTTCATAAAAAGGTGGGTTTTCTCTCGTTTGATTCGATTATGATTGGCCTTCTTTTCCGATAAAACTCTGCAAAAAAGAAGCACCGTTAGCCTCGCCAAGGGGAGAAAGGGGTTCTCTCCTTGACCCGACTCCGGTGTGAGAATAAGTATGGGATATGAAGGAGAAGATGTATTGAAGAAGTGTGTGTAACTTGAATTCATACCTGAGTCGTTTCTCATATTTATAACCGAGAGTTTTGGGCGGGAAAACCCGTTAGTGAAAAGTTGACGGAAGATGCTAACCCCGTGAGCGGTTACATTTCCTTCCGTTTAAACTTCTTGATTCGACTTGAATGCACACGGATCACTGTGTAGATCTATGGCTGGGGATATGCCACGTGGAAAGTGATCAAGTGGAGATTACTCTCCAATTATATGCTATCGTTGTGATTTCAGGGACGTCTGAGGAGCTGACACGTGTCCAGACGGTTATAACCGTCTTAGTGGTGCACGATTGAACTCTTCTAGAAGATTACTGCTGTAATCTGATGTGACCCTTTACCGTGTGGAGTCATCTGCATAAATAATATCCAAGTCTGGATATTAAGCGGAAGTGTTTATTTTAGGACTTCCATCCTTTGTTTATGAAGACAGCGCAAGGATTTATGATTTCCTTCGGGAGCGCAAGTGTTAACTGTTGATTGCCTTAAGCCTTTCTTTTATAAAACCAGTGCGCGGCCGCGCAAGGTAAAAAGGGGCTTGAAAGACGAGATTGTGGTATGGTCCCAAGTACTTATTACAAGGTTTTTGGGACCTTACCCCTTCACGGGTTAACTTAGTTAGCGGTGACGCAATCTTGGAGAAATCTTGAATGAATCTCCTATAGTATCCCGCAAGCCCTAAGAAGTTTCTAATCTCCGTAGAGTTCTTCGGAGGGCTCAATTTTGACACGGCCTCTATTTTTGAAGGATCTACCAATTTTCCATCGGCGCTTATGATGTGGCCAAGGAATTGCACCTCTCTCAACCAGAAGGCGCATTTCGAGAATTTCGCAAACAACTTTTCTTGCCTGAGTGTCTCTAGCACCTCTTGTAAGTGGCGTGCATGTTCTGCTTCATTTTTCGAGTATACCATAATATCGTCAATAAACACGATTACCGATTTATCCCACATCGGCTTGCAAACCCGGTTCATGAGGTCCATGAAAGCCGCAGGTGCATTCGTCAGCCCAAATGACTTCACGAGGAACTCGTAATGTCCGTATCGCGTGCAGAAAGCCGTCTTCGGCACATCTTCCTCCTTGACCTTTAGTTGGTGATACCCCGATCTAAGGTCAATTTTTGAAAACCAGTTCGCACCTTGTAATTGGTCGAATAAATCGTCTATTCTTGGAAGCGGGTATCGATTCTTTACCGTGAGTTTATTCAACTCCCGGTAACCGATACACATGCGCATGCTTCCGTCTTTCTTTTTCACGAACAGTACCGGTGCGCCCTAAGGAGACACGCTCGGCCTTATGAATCCTTTATCGAGCAGGTCTTGAATTTGTGACATCAATTCTTGTAATTCCGATGGTGCGAGTCGGTACGGTGCCTTAGCTACAGGTTTCGCGCCCGGAATCAATTCGATTCCGAACTCTACTTCTCGTTCGGGTGGTATCCCCGATAAATCTTCCGGAAATACATCTTCGAAGTCCCGTACTACCGGTCGTCTCCAATCTTCAGTGATTCTTTCTCGGGCTCATTCGCGTATATCATAAACGCCTTACATCCCTGCTTCATAAGCTTGTGAGCTTTCAACATCGAGCATATTATGGGGTTACCTCCTTTTTCGCCATAGATAGTGACGTGTTTTCCGCTCGGAGATGTTAGCTTTATCTCCTTACGGGTTCTGTCTTTGCTTCAACTGCTGTAAGTTGGAAGGACCTAGCCTTCGCCTTTGGAGCTTCAGTTGGAGACTCTTTAGTGTCTCTCTTTCCAACCAAATCTGGGCATTCGGACTTTTTGTGGCCGGGTTGATAACATTTGTAGCAAACCGAGACTTTACATGGGCATAGAGACGTCGTGTGCCCCGTTTTACCACATATGGGGCATGGTTTGTCTTTGAAACGACACTATCCCTTGTGCCCTTTTCCACAAACTTTACAACTTGGCGACCCGCCTTTAGCATCCATTTTCTTCCCCGATTCTACAGTTTGAGCTTTCTTTGTAGGGCTTGGATTCACATCCTGTGCCCTTCGTTCACCGCTTTCAACTTGTTTCTTCAATTCAATTTCCCGTTCCCGAGCAACGTTTATGATCTCGGTAAGGGTCTCGTATTTTGAAGGAGCCATAAACTCCCTATACTCGGCGCTCAACATGTTATAGTAGTAGTATATCTTCTGTTATTCATTCGTCACCAATTCATTGCAAAACTTCATCTTATCCATAAACGTCGCCGTAATCTTGTCTATGGTCTCGCCGTTGTGCCTAAGTTGCATGAACTCTTCCTTGATTCTATTAATGACCGCCTTGGGACTATGATGTTTAAGAAACGGCGTCTTAAACTCCTCCCATGTCATGGCTCTCGCCGCTTCGGCTCCTATTTCCTTCTTTTAATTATCCCACCAATCCTTGGCTTGACCCCTCAATTGACCCGTTCCGTACGCAACAAAATCACTTTCGTCACAGTGGGTCCTTTCAAACACCCCTTCAACATCACTTAACCATTTCTGGCATATTATCGGGTCAACCTCCCCGTTGTAGATTGGCGGTTTACACGCCATAAACTCTTTGTACGAACATCCCTTACGTTCTCCTGATTTCTCTTTCATAAGGTTGACACTATCTTCCAACCTTTTGACTCGTTCTTCGACAAGTGACAACACCGTGTTTTGAATTTTGTCTATAAACCCGGATAGACTACCTTCAATTGCCTTCCCTACTTCTTCGGCAATTATCTCTTTCATTTGTTCGGTGCTTGTTGGCAACGGATCATCATCGTTTCTTTCCGACATCTTGAAACTAAAATGTTTACATTAAACGTTAAACATTTCATTTATAACATAGCTTTATTTGCTTTGGTTTAGCCAAGTTCATAACTTGCTTTAACCGTTCACTTTTTGGTGCATTTTCCGGGTTTGATTGTGTTAACACGCTCTTCCCGTGCACATTGATTCACATTTCATTTCTTACATAAGATAAAGTCTACTACATTAATTAATTAATTCTTACCGGACGATCGATCAAGCTTGAACCGAACACTTTGTTGACAACCTTAAGCTCTGATTACCAACTTGTAACACCCGTTTAAATTTCCAATTTAAGTCTAATAAAAGATACTAAATTTTAGATATATAGTACCTTGGTTTAACATAAGTACAAAATAATAGTTTCAAAGTGACACCTATTAGTCAACTACTGACTAGTTTAAACATTCATAACATGATTAGCAAATCATTTACATCAAAAACATTGTCTAGACGAAGTCATCCCAAAAACATTGTTTAAACATAAACTAAGTTAACGCGGAAGCTTGCAAAGTTGTGTTCGGTCCTTCAAAAACTTGCTCGATCACCATCCGGATAGTTCCCTTTATTACCTAAGGTCAAAACCACTTAAAATGTTAGTTATGACATTTATATGAAATGTATAAACAAGTCCCAAGCGTTGAAACATGGAAAAAAAAATTATACCCTGTCGCGTGGCGCGACAGGGCCTCGCGTGGCGCGGGGGAGCTGGTTTTCCAGTAGGTCCAGTTTTGTGACCTGCACTTGCTGCCAGTTCCGGAAACTCAGATTTTCAGCTCAAAATGACCATAACTTTTTACTCGTGAGTCCGTTTTAGGTGATTCTTTTTCCTATGCGTCTGTAAATTCAATACCGATGTAACTATAATGATTTCCATACCAAAAGTTTGTTTTATGGATCGGACGACAAGATGTCACTATGTAATCATTCGACCCTTTCTAGTTATCCTTATTTTGCTACCTTTGTATTAGAAAACATAAGGCGCTTATTACCCAACTTCCGGGGCTTATTATCACCGGCACTTCATTACCAAACTTATGGCTTCATGCTCTTGTGATCGTTATCGCCATCGCTATCTATTTAAAACACTAACACTACAATGTACACCATTATTCGACCCGTTTGGCTCATCTACGGAATCCTCCATTATGATGACTATCAAACGACTTCTAACCAATTCTTAACCTACGGATTTAAGTAACGAACATGGTCGCTACAATCAACGCAACTTCTATTCTACAAAATGACCATACATAATTTAATAACAATTCACTTAATGTAACAGGTCAAGTTACATACCTTTAGTGCACGCCCTTCAAAAGCAAATCGCCACCGACTTGTCCACTTGACGCTCCGGTATCTTTTCCTATAGAGTTCAATCATGATGCGTTTAGAACTCTTTTCAATCACATATCGCATAATTTGCCAAAACATCACAATTATGCGTTTTAACTTTAAAATTTTAGTTTCGAGCCTTCTTTGAGGCATTTCTTCAAACACTTAAAGGGCAGGATTTTATATCTTTTATATTCAAGTTCATGGCTTGTCGCTTAGCCAAAATTAACATCAATCGAGCTATCACATATAGAATCAAACATCCAATTTTTTTCAGAATTCAGTTTCTATGAATCAAATTACACTAGATTAGCCTTCTAAACCCTAGTGTTCATCAACTTCTCACAAAACCCATGAATCACCTTCAATGTGTTCATGAAATTTTCAGAGATTAGACATGATTTCACTTATTGTTGTCTAGGGTTTACTCCTAGACACTATATCATCCTTAATCTATTCATTTAACAATCATGCATCAACATATTTCAATTTCCCTAGAATCATGAGAATTTCAAGTAGAGATTTCTTATCAAATTTTACATACCTTATGACCCCCTTGCAATAGAGATCACTAATCTTAGCTCGGATTTCGTTTTGGATCAGATTTGAACCTTCAATTTATGAGTTTTGTGGATGTTAGGGTTTTGGAGAACCCTGGTCGCCTCCCCCTTCTTGTCTGGTTCGATCTCAGCACACATAAGTGTGTTTGAGTTTTAATTTTTTTGTTTTATCTATATTAGTTTCAAATTAAACACTTTTGGCCCCTCAACTTTCGTTTTTATTTTGTTTTAACCCCTTAACTACTCATAACTCATTATCTAACTAGGTTAATATCATACCTAGTTAATTTTATTTTTCTTATTTATTTACAACTTTATTGTATTATGAGAATTCGTATTTTCGGGGTGTTACAAAAATCCATTGTTATCAATTCCCATTTCCACACTGGCATTTCTAACTGTTGTAATAAACCTGAGGGTTTCTGGTGCTCAGCTTTAACTTGTGAACAAGTTAAACATTTAGAAACATAGGCTGCTATGCCATTTTTCATTCATATCCACCAGAAATTCTTTCTTAAATCCTGGTACATTTTATCACTTCCTGGGTGCATCGTATATTTAGATTTATGGGCTTCTTCTAATATATAATGACGTAGGTTTCCTAATTTAGGTATCCACATTCTCTTTTTATGGAATCTCCAAATTCCATCTGTTCTTGTTCTAATTCCTTAATCATACCTTTTAATTTTCAGTATACTCCTTGATTACTTATTCTTGTGCTTCTCTGATCTGGTCATTTAAATCTACTTGCAGATTTAATTTAAGAGAAGGTACGCTTTTTGGCTTTTCGTGATACTTTCGGCTTAAAGCATCTGCCACTACATTTGCTTTTCCTTTATGATACTGGATATCACAATCATAAACACTAAGCATCTCCATCCAGCGTCTTTGTCTCATATTCAATTCCTTTTGCCCAAAAACATACCTTAAACTTTTATGATTTGTGAATATGGTAAACTTACTACCATAGAGGTAATGTCTCCAAATCTAAAGGGCAAAAATTATAGCTCCTAATTCTAAATCATGAGTTGAATAATTCTCTTCATGATTCTTAAGTTGTCTAGACGCATATGCTATAACCTTTTGACGTTGCATCAACACACATCCATAATCTAATTTAGAAGTGTCACAATATACTACAAAGTCTTCAGTTCCTTCTGGTAACGCTAGTATGGGTGCATGGGTTAATCTTTGCTTAAGAATTTTAAATGCTTCTTTTTGTTTTGGTCCCCATTCGAACTTAATGGATTTATAGGTTAACTTAGTTAAAGGGATGGCTATTCTTGAAAAATCTTGAATAAATCTTCTATAATAACCGGCCAATCCTAAGAAACTTCTAACTTCAGTTGGTGACT
The DNA here is from genome assembly GCA_030545235.1 of Helianthus tuberosus. Taxonomy (NCBI): domain Eukaryota; kingdom Viridiplantae; phylum Streptophyta; class Magnoliopsida; order Asterales; family Asteraceae; genus Helianthus; species Helianthus tuberosus. Next base: position 83,160,552 of record CM060382.1, on the reverse strand, counting down.
CAGGGGTTTTCCATTTGGTAATTGCCTCGATCTTTGTGGGATCCACATGAATTCCTTCATGATTGACTAAGTGTCCAAGAAACTGTACTTGCTCTAACCAAAACTCGCACTTTGAAATATTAGCATAAAGCTTTTCCTTTCTTAATAGACTTAGAAGTGTGTGCAAATGCTTTGCATGATCTTCTTTACTCTTAGAATAACTGAGAATATCATCTATAAAAACAATTATGAATTTGTCCAAATATGGCTTACATATTCGGTTCATCATGTCCATAAATGCAGCTGGGGCATTGGTTAAACCAAATGGCATGACAGTAAATTCATAATGGCCATACCTGGTTCTAAACGCGGTTTTAGGAATGTCCTCTTCCTGTACCTTAAATTGATGATATCCTGACCTTAAATCGATTTTAGAGAAAAATCAAGCTCCTTGCAATTGATCGAACAGATCATCGATTCTTGGTAATGGGTACCGGTTCTTAATCATGACCTTGTTTAATTCACGGTAATCAATGCACATACGCACGATCCGTCCTTTTTAACGAATAAAATCGGTGCTCCCCACGGCGATGAGCTTGGCTATATGAATCCTTTCTCCAATAATTCGTCTAACTGTTTCTTTAATTCCTGCATCTCTGCTGGTGCCAAACGGTAGGGTGCTTTGGCAATTGGTGCTGTTCCTAGTAGTAGATGAATTCTGAATTCAACTTCTCTATCCGGTGGTAGTCCTGGTAATTCTTCTGGAAATACATCTGAAAACTGAGACACTACTGGGATGTCTTTTTGTTCTTTTCCTTTAGTGTTAGTGATTACAGAAATCAAATACACTATAGATCCTTTTCTTATATAGCTTGCAGTTTTCATCACATAGATGAATTTCATGGATCTAGATGGTTTATCACCTTTAATTGTGATCTTTTCACCATTTGGTGAATTTACTTGAATTGACTTTTGATCACATAAAATACTGGCTTTATTGGCTATTAACCAATCCATTCCTAATACAATATCAAATCCTGCCAGATTAATTGGGTAAAGATTTGCAATATACTTTTGGTTTAAAATTTCTATTCTTGCTCTTTGTAAGATTTCAGAAATCCTAACGGTTTCTCCATTAGCTGTTTCTACTAGACATTCTTGTGGTAGTTTAGTTAATGACTGATTTAGAAATTTGCAAAATGAAGTATTAATAAAACTTTGGTTTGCACCAGAGTCAAATAATACTTTAGCAAAAACATCATTAACTAAAAACATACCGGTTATCACATCTGGAATCATTTTGGCTTCATCTGCAGTTAGAACGAATGCTCTAGCATTTTTAGTATTCTTGTTGTTCGCAGCTGTAGCCAATTTCGGACAGTTCGGCTTGATATGACCCTTTCTCCACAGTTGAAGCACAGTCCATTATTGGATTTTCTCCTGCAATCTTCTTCCTTGTGTCCTGGCATCTTGCAGACCTTGCAGAATGGTGCAGAGGTAGAACCTATATTCCTACGGTTGAAATTCCCAGAACGGAATTCTTGAGTAAACCTTTGAGCTAGGTTTCTCCTCTGGTCTTCTTCTCTAGTACGGATTAACTCATCTGTCAAGGTATTTGCTAGTTCTACAGCTTCTTCTATTGTTTGAGGTCTAGCTGCCTTGACTACATGTCTAATTTCTCCAATTAATCCCTAGATATAACAGGAGATTAATACCGGTTCAGGTGATGCAAGGGTTGGTACTATTCTAGCATATTCAAAGAATGTGGTAGTATAACCCTTACTATCTACCCCGGTCATTCTTAAGTTCAGGAACTTATTTGCTATCTGTTCCTTTTCATTGGGAGGGCAGAATTTCCTTTCTACCATATTCTTAAATTCCTCCCATTCCATATTATAAACCTTATCACTTCCTTTTGATTGGAGGATAGTGTTCCACCATTCTAAGGCTGAGTTCTTAAATAAATTAGAAGCAAACATTATCTTATCTTCTTCAGCACACTTGCTTATTTTTAAAACAGCCTCAGTCTTTTCTATCCAGCGTAGAGCTGCAATAGGTCCTTCATTGGCCGAGAATTCTATTGGTTTGCAGGACCAGAATTCCTTGTAAGAACAACCATAAGGCATGGTTCTTCTTCTTTTGGGAATGGGCACTTGAAGTATGGGTCCATTGTTCACGCTGTGTTCTGGTTCAATTGGTCGCTTACTGCTATGTTTACTTTTATTATCAGCATCCTTAACAGTTTGAAGAATAAATGGCATTGCATCTATAATTCCTTGTGCCACTATTTGTTGGATAGCACTGTTATCCATTTGGTTCCCATTGTTATTGATGCTTGGATTCTCATTAACCAAGTTAATGTTACTCTGGTTATCCTTATTCAGATTTCCTTGATTTCCTTCGTCGGCCATCTGAATTTTAAACATTTACCCCATATTAATATCACAAAATAATATTTAATATAGTCAATCACATGACACGCATTTTTGGGAAAAGCGTCGATCATTGCGACTTACTCTATTTATATACTATGCATCTATTACACACCAGCACTGGAATTAAAAATTACAATACCAACTGAAATTTAAAACTACACTACTAGTAATAGGCATCCGTAGTTTTTTTTTCATACACATACACACATATTATATTATTTTATTATTATTATTACTACTACCGTCTCCATTCTCACATTCACGGATATGGATTCATCCAGAAATCCATATTGCGCTCGTCATACTTCCAGACGAGTCGCTCTCCCACCTGTCTCATTCGTTCACTACTCTCTAGAATTTCCTCACCAAATGTCCTAAGTTCTTGTACGTTTTCTGCACTCATTGGGGGTGCAGGTTCTAGGACTGGGTTCGGAATCTGGGGTGCGGATTCTTGATATGGGGGTGTAGGTGCCTGGAATCGGTAAGGATCTACTAAAATTTCTCTAATGTATTCATCGTGGTAATAGGGATCTAAGGGATCCAAACCTGGGTAGGCTCCTAAGTTTTGCATGGGTGTGTCCTCATGTATCGGGTAACGTTGCACATAGTCCCTAATTTCATCCCACCAGGGGTCGTAATTTGGGTCTAAGGGATTCGGTGCAGGTACCCTAGGTATTTCCTCCGGGTTGAAATCATGCATCTCTACTTGGTTTTCAGGGTTTTCTATCTCCATCGGTTGGTCAGGGATTGGTGGTTGTGGTTGGGGTGCTATTATTTGCTCCAGATTAGGGTCAGCTGCAGTAGTTGCTAGGATGTGGATGTTGGCTATACCCCTATTAAGCATATCCTGGGCATAGGCATCTGTCTCTCTCTTGGCTACTGCTAGTACTCTCTGGTCTTGTAACTTTTTCATACGTTTTCTATGCTCATGTGCCCCTCGACTGAACCATCCCCTCTTTTTATGAGGAAATGGCTCTTCTGACTGAGCCTTAAACACAAAGATTCCTTCTTCCGTATCAGCAGAGTACCCTAAGAGGGCAGGCTGAGAAGAGGAGGTGCCTTCGCTTCTAGGAGAACCAGACAATTGACGGTACGCGTCAGATGGTCCTTGGTCACTCATACTGTAAACTAACAAATAGTCAAAAAACACATAACAATAAAATACAGTTATGCACGTATTTCCATAATTTATTTCCTAACAGATTGAATTTTGATGTCAGCAGAACACTTTTGTGGCTGAATCAGTGGCTTAGCTCTGATACCACTTTCTGTCGCAACCCCCGATCCCTATTCCCTGGGAACGGGCGGCCGCGAGCCAGTTTCGGTGGTATCGCGTATTGTCTAATTTTCGCAGCGGAATTTTTCATCAGGACCGTAGTTAGGAAATATTTGATCAGAGTAAAATACCACATTTTCATAATATTAAACAAATGGGATAAAACCCAAGTTCATAGTACACACATTTTCATAGGAATTAATCCTATTTTATTTATTAAAAACATCTATTTATTTTTAGGTAACTTTATTGCCACTTTTCCAAGCCTTTAGTGCTGTCCAGCTGGCTTCTATTTGGCTTTCACAGTTTGTTACCTGAAACGCGTTTTAAAAACATTTGTCAGTGGGAAATACTGGCGAGTGAATCCCAGTTTAATCAAGTTTCAATAAAAACCATTGTACAGTATTGAGGGCGATCTCACAATTACATTTGTTTCCAAGTTATAACAATTAACATCCATGGTACTGTCAGACCCGACTTGTGGAAATGTTACTCCTTGACCAGGTGGTAACAAATTTTGTATACAAAACCCCAACATACTCATGATAATTGTATTCTTACAAATACTCAATAACTGCTTTATATATAATTAATTAAATGAGGTTTTGTAAAAACAATTTACAAAAAGGTTTACAAAAAGCGGATAAACTCACATTGATGTCTTAGATTTTCTGTAAGGGTTTCCTGGTGAAAATATATAATTTACACAAATGCACACGCTATAATAACCCATTTTAACATTAGTAATACCATCCCCGAGATGGCATTCCGACGACTACGTCGGGCAGAACCACGACAGCCGTTACGGAACCCTAGATCAATCGGGCAGCGTATCTAATATGTATCCAGGGGTTATAATACTTACAACGGAGCAGAACTTCGCTAATTAGGGGGGTATAATACCCGTAGATTATGCCTACAATTAAGAATTTAGAGAAAGAAAACGTTTCTGAGCGATTTCGACTGAAGACCCGATGGCTTCTATATATAGGTGCTGAGTTTGGGTTTTACGCGGCCCGCGTATGAGAAGACAAGGGCCTACGCGGCCCGCGTCAACTCAAGTCAACGATATAGCTGATCCGGCTCAGCGTATAGGGTCGACGTGTGGCTGCCACGTGGCAGCACCGGGCTGCGCCACACTTTTGATCTTACGCGGCCCGCGTAAGAGTTGGGGTGAGGCTTACGCGGCCCGCCCCAACTAAAAAAATCAGATTTTTATTTATTTTTAATAATATTTAGGGTATTCGGGGCCCGTTTTCACATATGAGGTGTATTTTTGGACATATTGGAATATTTTAAAATATATTAGGGTGTCGGAAAATTATGAGGGTGTCGGTTTTCTTGGATTGTGATAAATTGGTACAAGAGTTTCACTCTGCTTTAAGCACTACGGTTTCATCTCCTTTGCCACCTAATTTCCAACTTCAAGCTGGTGTTGGTGATCTTTGTTCAGATCCTTTACAATATCGGAGGTTAGTTGATAAGCTGAATTACCTAACTCATACTTGACCTGACTTAGCTTTTGCAGTACAGTTCCTTAGTCAATTCATGCAAGATCCCCGTCAACCTCATTGGAATGCTGCCCTGCATACCTTAGCTTATGTCCATGGTACTTCTTCTCAAGGATTGTTTTTTAATGATAGTCCTGATATGTCTCTTGTTGCTCATTGTGATTCGGACTGGGCTTCATGTCCAAACACCCGACGTTCTGTTAGTGGGTACTTTATATCTTTTGGTGGCAGTCCCAACTCATGGAAGTCTAAGAAACAACCGACTGTTTCTTTAAGTTCTGCTGAAGCAGAATACAGATCCCTTCGCCGAGTTACCGGTGAACTTGCTTGGCTTACCCAACTCCTTCATGAATTTACCGTTCCAAATGTCACTCCGGTTCCTGTCAAGTGTGATAGCCAAGCAGCCATACATATTGCTAAAAATATGTTTTTTCATGAGCGTACTGAACATATTGATTTGGATTGCCATTTTGTTCTAGAGAAATTACAGGATGGGCTTATTACTTTGACACATACGCCTTCTCATGATCAGTTAGCTGATCTTCTAACCAAGAGTCTTCATCCTTCTCATAGTTTGCTACTTTCCAAGTTGGGGGTCTCACAACCACCAACTTGAAGGGGGGTGTAAGTTGACTGTTAATTTATATCGTTGACTGTTAGGTCAGTTAGTTAGTCATTCGTTAGTTTGTTAAGTTACAGTTTGTTTGTTAGGGCTAGCTTTCTTTCATTTTGTATATATACATCATATGTGATAATGAGAATTACGATCTTCTCTCTATTTACTCTCAACTAAATCAAGAGTGGAGGAGTTATGGCACCTTTCCTAGAGCACTCCAAAAGATAACCCTAGGCCTTCTGGCAAAGGATGATATTGAATTGAGGTTCAAAGGTCACATGCCTTCGGGTATATGAAAGTTGTGGCATTCAGGCACAGGCATATAATCGTTGTTAAATATGTCATTGTTATATATCATAAGTTTGATGTTCATTGGGGAACATTAAAAAAGTTGAGAACCGACTCAAACGAACTCCGATTGGACTCATTCTAGCGGCGTTGGAACCGGCTCGTCGAACCCTAACTAGGATCTCTTAACCGTAAACCCTAAATCCTAAACCTTAAATATATTTTTTTGAAACGTAAACCTTAAATATATTAGGGTTTGGCTTTTAGGGTCTTAGGGTTTATCTTTAGGGTTAATCATTAGTATTTAGGGTTTAGCTTTTAGGGTTTATCGTTTAAATTTTCGGTTTAGCTTAGGTTTTAGCCATGGTTGTAAAAGTCTCGCCTAGGCTCCGAGTACCCGCTACAAGGTAGGTTGCCGAGGTCCGAGTACTGTTCGCCTAGACCAGTCTGAGTACTGTTCGCCTAGGCCAGTTACTCCCCGAGTAATCTCCGCATAGGTCGAGTACTTTCTAAGTACCCCCGAGTACTCTCAAATCCGACTAGGGAGCGCCTAGCTAGGGGTGTTCATCGAATCGAATATTGAATTTTCAAATTATTCGAATCGAATTATTCGAATAATTTTTATTTTCCCTTGAATTCGTATTCGAATTCGATTAAAACTTACCGAATTCGTATTCGAATAAAAAAACCGAATTCGTATTCGATTCGTGTTCGATTAAAAATTCGATTTCGAATCGAATTCGAATAAGTTCGAATTAATTCAGATTCTTTAAAAACATGTAAAAACTATCAAAATGAAACATAAAGTTTAAATCAGCTATAAAACACGATATCACATTAGAAAGTTCCAAATAAATACTATAACTCTAAACTTCAAAACGAGAAGTCGGGAATAACCATACCACATTAAAAGTAAATATATTTATAGGGTTATAAATCTATTGATAGATTTGTTACTTAGGTTTTAATTATGGGTCATGTAGTGGGTTTGGTAATGGGTAATTTTAGTACTTGGAAAAACATTTGAAAATAATTTATAGTATAGCTTAATAAAAGTTATATATGCATTATATATAAAAATAATAAATAAAAATGTATAATTTTTATTCAAATTTCGAATTGAATCGAATTTGAAATTATAAATCCGTATTCGATTTACTTGACTCGAATTGAATCGAATTTGAATTCGAATTCTTTTAATCGAAACGAATTCTTGATAATCACATCGAATTTAAACGAATTTCCAATTTTTCGAATTCAAAACGAATTCTGAACACCCCTACACCTAACGACTTTTGCAACCATGGTTTTAGCCTTATTCTTTAGCTTTAGGGCTTAGGTTTAGAGTTTAGGGTTTAGAGTTTAAGATTTAGCATTTAGGGTTAAGGGGTCCTAGTTAAGGTTTAAAGAGTTGGTTCCACTGCCACTGGAATGAGTACAATCATAGTTTGTTTGAGTTGGTTCCTCACTGTTACAGGAATGGGGTTATTCCTGTAACCACCCTCCGGCGTGAGAATAAGTCTCGGTTTGGGAGAAAGTATAAGTGTATAGAGAGAGAGAGTAAGCGAGAACAAGATGAATCATACCTTAGATGTTTACCTCTATTTATAGTTTACCATTAGGGTTTCTCTTAACTTAGGATGGGCTCTGATAAATTAGGGATTTGCATGATCTTCCCAAAAAGTTGGGGATTCGGTTACGTAATTTATCCATGCAGAATAGAACATTCTAGAATAAACATGTGTAATTAATTATTTATAATAAAATAATAGGTAATGACCGGGTCGGGTTAGCCGATCCGGGTCATACCTCGTCATATCCCCCCAGTCTGAAGTTATGGAATGAAATTCATGAAATCGGACTAGAAAGGAAAGGTCAAAATTTCCCCCTTTGAGTGTAAGTTTCTCGAGTGGGGTACCGTTGTGTTTTTTTGATAAAATGGCGGCGATGGGAAAGGATGTGACAGTTAAATCATCATGAAGATGACAATTGTCACCACCCTGTTCGGACGCATGTTCCCGTCCGTTTGTCTTTTCGAATTCGAAAAGTTGCCATTCTGTATAAATAGAGTTCCTGTTTAGGGTTTTGAGTTTCATTTCCTTCCTTGTGCACAACCATTTCTTTCAATTTCTTGAATCAAAAAATGGCCTCAAAAGCCGACGAATTCTCTTCATCTGCCCCAGTAAGTTCCGATGCCCTGTATGTTAAATGGGGGCAAACTTCCTTCAACAATCTTCTTCAAGATTACGATATTAGGGCGGAGTGGAATCTGGTGTTGCCGTCGAAGAGAGACACGTCATTTCCGTTGAAGAAAGATAAAATCACTCTGTTTAGTGATTTTTTCAAGTTTTACAACTTTCGATTGCCGATCACCAAGTTCTGCAAGTTGGTCCTTGACCATTATCCCATCCATATTTCCCAACTACACCCGTTAGGATTGGTTAAACTTCGACAGTTTGAGTTTGCCTGTATCGCCTTAGGGCATATCCCTGAACTCCTTGTTTTTAGGGCTTTTTTCGTCCTTGTGTGGAAATCCCCCTTTTTTACTTTTGACAGAAGGGACACCGATGTATCTTGCTTGAGAGACATTCCTACCAGTTCCAAGGATAAGGACTGGAAGAAGAAGTTCTTCTATATCGATGCCGCTGTTATTCCCGGAGAGATGCAGTGGAGGGAGATGGGACCGAAGGACAAAGTTAAAGACGAAGCTCCTCCAAAGGATGCCTATGTGGCCAATGCTCTTTATACGAAACTATGTGGGCACCCTTCCGAGTGCACGGTAATCCCGGAGGGGGCTTTAGTGATGGCAGGAATGAGCCTGTTATGGCGTGATATAAGGTTGTATCCTTCTTTTCGGAGGGATGACGAAGGTATGTGGCTTTTTGCTTTGCTTATGTTGCCAGCTATATATGTGTACATATCACAGGTGAATGGAGCCTGTTTGACTTTATGGATCCTCCGCGAAACGCTGCTTTAAGGACCGCGAACCGCGTGCTTGGTGAACAGGAACCAGATGTTCTGAAGATTCACTTGGAGCAGTTTTTGCTGCCAGCTGTGCCGGCGGACCCGGCTCTTTACATTTCACAGCCTCCCCTTAGCGGAGGAAGTAACGTTGCTGCCATAGAGAAGAAGCCGACCCGGATAAAAGTTACCAGGAGGAAGTACATGGCCGCGGGAGCCGCGACATCCTTGGTTGGCGAAACTGCACCCGCTGGGAGTGCTGCTGTTACTATTGCTGAGTTAACAAGTCTGACCCGCGAGTTGAAAAACCGCAAGACTATTAATGTACCTGCCCTGACTGCTTTCGAGGCTATGCAAGCCGCTTACGCCTTGCCCCTTAGTGAGTAATTTTGTCTGTGGGTGTCATTGTGAACTTTGTGTTCTATGTTGCTGAAAATCTGTTTTAATATAAGTTCCACTGCTGGGGTTCAAGTTGAGGGTGTGTCTTCTTCCCCCTTGACATCTGTGGATACCATGCCTTCCACTACTAGCGGAACAAGCCTTTCAAAGCTTATATTTCAGGCAAGTGTTACCGCTAATGTCAGCTGTTCCATTCCACCTCCTATGCCCACGGCTGCTGTGGCGATGACCACTAGTCCGGTTTCTACATCCCTGCCTTCCAGTGTTACCCCTCCTCCTTGTTTGACTATCCTTTCAGCGTTTTCTCCGCAACTGAGAAGGAGATGCCTACGGTGTTTGCTGCTCATGAGGCAACTAGTGCTGGAGGTACTGCTGTGAGCAATGCTGGGGGGTCCAGTAGTGGGATTGCTGATGATGGGGCCCGTTTGGGTGATTATCTTTATCTGCTCACAATTAGTTGGGATCCGAATGCGCAGGATAAGCGCTACCAACCTAAGTAGAAGATAGTTGAGTCTTTAAGATTGATCTTTCCTCCAGTGATTCAACACTGGGTTGAAGGGGCATATCCCCCTAGCTGAGTCAGCGTATGTTGTAGGGTTAAACAATGAAAACCTGATGAATGCCACCATGGTAGATTCCGTTAGTCAGCCCCGGAGGCTTGCAGAAATCCGGCGTAGGTGGATGCATGATAACAACGAGCTCCACCAGGCGCGGGCTACTATTCAGGAGCTGAAGGACGAAAAGTATCGGTTGGAGAGTCAACTCCAAGCCGCTTGTTTGAGGGAGAGTAGGTTTGTGTCGGAGAAAAATAAGGCAGAAGATGACTTGAAACGGGTGACTGCCAACCTTGCTAAGGAGCGGATAATATGGGCTCGTGATATAGCGGAGAAGGACTGGGTCCGTGCGCATGCTAAGAGTGTGCAGGAGGAGCTGGAGCGTAAAGCTATTACTGAAGCCCAAAAGGTGAGAACTGAAATGTCTGCTCAGGTGGAAAAATTTTGAATTGACACTAACTTTGTGTCTCAGGTGCAGGAGCGGTACCAAGCTTTGACTGTTGAGGTAGAAACATCTAATGCCAAGGCCCAAGCCAGACAAGCTGAGTTGGAGGAGCGGGAAGATCAACTTAGAAGGCTTCAGCAACAATGCGATTCCCTTGTCTCTGAAAAGAATAAGCTTGCTCAGTCTTCCGCCACCCATCAGGCACGCCTTAAGGAGGCAGAAAGTGCCCTGGAGCAGTCAAACGCCGAGGTGGATAGCCTGACTAGTCAACTGGCTGCATTGCGGGGCGACCGGAATTGGCTAATAACCAATGGCCTGGTTGGGGCGTTTGAGTATCTCCATCAATCGGAGTCTTTCACCGCTATGTTAGACCGTCTTTCTGCCGCCGCCTATCAGTCTGGCCACCATGATGGTGTGTACAAGGGCTACTTTGAATGTCAACAATCAGAGAAAATTACTCCCGCCTTCCACACAACTAGAGGCAAACTTCAGGGAGACATGGCAGATGCTCTTGAAGCAGCGTGCAACGATCCGCTACCCGCGTATGTGGATTTAACGAAGAAAGTTGCTGAAGATGGCGTGGATGCCCTACGCCTAATGCTGGAACCAGTGGAGGAGTCGGAGCAGGAATGAGTGTTTGCGTTTTGTTTATTATGTACACTATTCCTCAGATATTTTGTAAGAACACTGTTTTACTTGGTTTTTGCGCAAATACTTGATTTGTTTGTCAGACATTTAATGCTAATGTCATGATTGACGACGCCGCCATTCATCTGAAATGTGGCGATTTGACATGTAATGATGGCTTTTTATTAATGGTGTTGTCGTCATCACTGTCACACCATTTAAACTTCTATAAATTAAGTTACTTTTTCCAAATTTGGTAATTCGAAAAGATGAGTCGGAAGTGCTATAAACAGAGACTTTCTGATATTTTCCGATGATTGGATGCTGCAGATGGCTTGGTTCGTCTCCAAATTCCGGTGACGAAGGAGATGATCAAGGGAAAAGGAGTGTCCTCCGATGATGCCTTACCCCGGGTTAGCCGGTCTTGTAAGAGTGTCATATATGAGGAACCTGCAAAAGCTGATGCAGGTGCGGCCTCACTAACAGCTGATACTATGATTGGAGCTTTTCCACCGGATCATGTTCAATGCTATGAGTTGGTGTACGAACGGCGCCATGGTGACCGTTCTGGTAAAAACCAGGTTGGTGATCGGGAGGTGGTGGCTCTTCCGGTGGATGAGGAGAATGTTGACGACTTAATCGTTGATCCTCACCCATTGGAATATTATGGTGTGGCGTTGCACACCCCTGCAGAGGTGAGAGCAACGCTTTCCCAGAAGTAGATGTTTAGAACACGTTCGTTGTTGGTTCCCGTATGTTGGTATTTAGCAACAGGGACAAGTACTTGGTTTTTTGTAAGATAGTTGTATGTATTTATTACCAAAATACCTATCTTTTTGTAGTGGTTAATGCATCTATTACCAAGATACCCTCTCTTAGCGTTGTATATTTTTTACCCTTTGACTTATATATGAAAAATATTTCGTGTTAAGGATGCTTTTTTACCGTTATGTGCAGTTAAGATGCGATGGTAATTGTTTATACCGTAAAGTGCAGTATAAATGCGATGGTAAATTTTATTGTATACCTAAGTAATGAGGAAACATAAAAAGAAGTAACTTTTATTAACTCAAAACTTAAAAAGAAAGAGACATCGTTAGAGATGAATTACACTTGTTTGTAAAAGGAAAAACAATCAAACCTGCCGTTAGGGGCAAGGCCCTACATATAACATTTTCTCAATTGAGCCGCGTTCCAACTACGAGGGACCGCGGTACCATCTAGCCTAGATAGGCGGTAGGCCCTTTTGCCTAAGTCTTCTTGGATGACGTAGGGGCCTTCCCAGTTGGGTCCCAATTTGCCCGAGGGTTCCGCTCTACTGGCTTCGTTATCTCGCATGACGTGCTCGCCTTTCTTGAAAGTATGCTGAGCCACGCGCTGGTTATAGTATTTTTCCAGAGTTTTCTTGTACTTTGCCTCGCTGATGGCGGCTGCCTCACGCCTTTTGTCTAGCAGATCTAGGCTTTCCCTTAGGAGCCTATCATTGTCATCATTAGTAGTGAGACGCCTTAGCGAGGGCAATCCAACTTCCGCCGGGGTATCATCGCTTCTGTTCAATAGGTTAGGTTGAAGGGGGGTTTCATTGTTACTTGTCTTAGGCATTGTTCGATGTGCCCAGAGGAAATTCGGCAGTTCTTCTACCCAGGAGCTTCCTTCATAACCTAGCCTTCTTTTTATGCCATCCAGCAAACTCCTGTTTGCCCGCTCCACCTGGCCGTTTCCTTGGGGATGAGCCACCGATGTAAAGATTTGTTGAATCTGAAGTTCTGCACACCAATCTTGCAAGACTCTATCGGTGAATTGCGTTCCATTATCACTCACCAAGTATAGCGGCAATCCAAATCGACATACTATGTGCTCCCAGAGGAACTTTTTGGCGTTTTCAGCGGTTATTTTAGCCAAAGGTTTGGCTTCAACCCAATTGGTGAAATAGTCGATTGCCACAATAAGGTACTTTAACGGCCCCACGATGTCAACCGCCCATTTCTGGAAAGGCCAGGCTGCTGTGACTGGGATTAAGTTGTTCTTGGGATGGAGTGTTTGGGGAGCAAACTTTTGGCAACTACGGCACCTTCTGAGTTCCTCTACCGCGTCTTCATGCATCCCGGGCCAATAATACCCGGCGTTGTGGATTTTGGCAACAACTGCCCGGGGTCCAGCGTGAATGCCACATATGCCCGAGTGTATTTCTTGGATTAGATATTTTGCCTCTGCTGGGGATACACACCGCGGTAGCAGTCCCAAGTATGACTTCCTGTATAGGACGCCATTGTTGACCTCATATTGCAATGCCTTGGTTTGGATCTTTTGGGCTTCGCCCCTGGCGGGAGGCAATTCACCCTTTGTGAGGAACTTTAGTATCGGAGTGTACCAACAGGGTTCTTCTGTCGTGATGGCGGAAACTTCCCGGGGTTCAATAGAAGACATTTGCAACGTTTCTACCTTTACTTCTCTTTCCATACCCGAAGTGCCAAGCTTGCTCAAGGCGTCTGCTATATGGTTTTTTCCTCTGTGGACGTGATTAAGCGTTACATTGTCAAAGGAAGTTATGAGCTCCTTTGTTTAAGCCAAATATTTTGCCATTGATTCGTCCTTGGCCTCATAAGTTTCGTTTACTTGATTATTGACCAGCAAAGAGTCAACGTACGCGTCAACTCTTGTGGCTCCCATAGATTGGGCCATCCTCAAGCCTGCGAGTAGCGCCTCATATTCCGCTTCATTGTTGGAGCATTCAAAATCAAAACGTAAGGCGTATATTAGCCTTATTTCATCCGGGCTTATCAACATGGGGCCTGCCCCGGAACCTTTCCCGCTGGATGATCCGTCAGTGTAGAGCTTCCAGGTTTGCCGGGCTGTGCTGGATTCCGGTATGTCCTGGATTGTGGGATCCTGTATAGTTTCCCCATCAGGAATTTCAGCCAAGAATTCGGCGATCACCTGCCCCTTGATTGCTGTTCGTCTTCGATACTTGATATCCAGGGCTCCCAACTCGATCGCCCATTTAGCCAATCTTCCGGAAATCTCTGGCTTGGGCAGAATTTGTTGTAGCGGGTAATTTGTTAAGACCTGTACGCGGTGCCCTTGAAAATATCTTCTGAGTCGCCAGGTCGCGTGAACTAGTGCTACTACCAACTTTTCAAGTGTTGGATACCGCGTTTCGGGTCCCGCTAGAACTCGGCTGATGTAATATATAGGTGTTTGTTTCCCATCTCTCTCCACCATGAGTACCGCGCTTACCGCGTTATGGGCCGCTGTCAGGTACATTTTGAGTAGTTCTTCCGGGTATGGCGCTGTCAACATGGGTAGTTTCTCAATGAAACGCTTCATGTCTTGCAGGGCTTCTTCCGCTTCGCTGGTCCATTTGAAGTTTTTCTTATTAAGGCAATCTTTCAACGTCTTTATAAATGGCAAAGATCTTTCGGCGTGTCTTGCCAGGAATCTGTTTATGGCCACTAGACGCCCGCCTGCGCTTCTTTCAAAGTCCTGGGGGAGGGCATCCGCGTTATGGCGGCTACCTTTTCTGGGTTAGCTTTGAAGCCGTCCCAGGTGACCACTACCCTCAAAAACTTGCCTTCTTCTACCCCAAATGAACATTTCTTGGGGTTGAGCTTAATATTGTATTCTCTGAGCTTTTGGAAGGTTTCTTCAATGTCATCAAGCATTTGTTTTTCTTCCCTGCTCTTAATTACCAAATCGTCGACGTATACTTCCAACTTTCTGCCGATTTGTTTTTCGAAATCCTTGTCCATGAGTCGCTGATATGTGGCTACGGCGTTTCGTAGACCAAAAGGCATTTTGGTGTAACAAAAGATGCACACATCGGTGTGAAACACCGTTTTTTCTTCGTCTTCTCTAGACATTTTGATCTGGTGGTAACCCTTATAAGCATCTAAGAAGCACTTATAGCTATTAGGGACCAAAGAGTCAACCTTAAAATCCATCTCTGGCAGTGGGTAGGCATCTTTGGGACATGCTTTATTCAGATCTTTAAAGTCGATGCACATCCGCCATGTGCCGTCCGGTTTATTGACCATCACAGGGTTTGATACCCATGTGTGATACTTTGTTTCCCTGAGAATTCCAGCTTCGACCAACTTTCGTACTTCTTTGACTACCGCTGCTTTTCGATCCGGAGCCATGCTGCGTTTACCCTGTGCGACGGGTTTAATACCCGGGAGTGTTACTAGCTTGTGCTCTGCCTTATCCCGGGGTATCCCAGTCATGTCAGAGTGCTCAAAAGCAAAGATGTCTGCGTTCCTTCTCAGCAGCTGTTTCAGGTTGTTTTTGACTTTAGGGGAAAGGCTGTCCCCTATTGTTACTGTCTGATCAGAATGGTGTGTGCTTAATACCCACCTTTCCGGGCCGGTGGCGCCGGTAGGCCCTTGACGACATCTTTTGGTATTCAATACTTCTCCCAGCTTGTCTCGAAATACTGTTGAAATACCTCACGGGGTGGGAAACTTCATAAACCCCCGCGCTGTGGAGACTATAGCATCCAATTTCCCCAGGGTGAACCTTCCAATGATTACATTGTGGTAAGACTCATCGCGTACCACAAGGAATGTAAGGAGTATGGTCCTTTCCCGGGGTTCTTGTCCGAATGTAACTGGGAAAGTAATTTGGCCAATTGGATCAACCTTCTCTCCAGTGAAACCTTTAATAGGGGCGTGTACTGACTCGAGTAGTCTTCTATCTTCTGGTTGCATTCTATTAAAGCAATGCTCATAGATGATATCTTCAGAACTCCCGGTGTCCACCAGGATCCTTCTCATATTATAATCACCTACCGTAGCGGATATGATAAGGGCGTCAGTGGTGAGGTGCAAATCTTCCACACACGGCTCAATTGTCATGGTTGCCAACATCCAGGGTTCGAGCGTGGAGAAACTCCGTTTAGCCCCTTGCCCTTATCGGCGTACACCATGTTTAGCTCTCGCGGCCTCTTACCCGCCCCTTTATCATTTTCTTCTTTGATGGGAGGCGGGCATTGTTTGATGTCTCGCACCAGATGAGCCAACTTACCCGCCTTCACGAAATACTCAATCTGCTTCTTTAATTGAAAACAGTCGTTGGTGTCATGGCCGCTCCCTTTGTGGTATTCACAGTACTTGCTAGTATCTTTGTTGGGATTATCCTTCAGTGGCTTTGGAGGGTTAAACTTGAGGTTTTCAGAAGCTAGGATTTCTGCTGGCGTCTTGCTCAAGCTAGGGTAATCGGACCGCGGTTTAGAGGAGGATTCGTTCCTTGAGTAGGTGCTTGTAGACCTATCATATCGCGAGTCCGTTCTGTCACCTTTCTGGTATCAGTCTCCTCTACCTTTACCTTTAGAGCTCCGCTGTTCTCGGTCATCCTGGCTTTTCTGAGCCTCTTTCTTTCTGTTGGCTGCGTGACTGGCAGCAACAACTTTTTCTTGTGTAACGTATACCTTGGCTATCCTCAAGATTTCGTCTATGGTGGGAGGTACACCATCCCTCCCGTGGAGTGTTCTTAATAGCTCATCATCATTTACCCCTTGCAGGAAAATCCACATGCTAGGTCGTTTGTGACACCTGGGATTGCCAGGCTTTTTTTGTTGAATCTAACGATGAAACTTTCCACTGTTTCATTGTCCCGCCGACGAATGTGAAGGAGCTCGTTTCGATCTTTGGTGTGCCTTCTTTGTTGGCTAAACTGTAAGATGAACTTGGCCTCTAGATCTTCAAAACTATCGATTTCCCCGATGGGAAGACTGTCCCACCAGACCCGTGCTGCTCCCACCAGTGTTTGGACGAACATCTTACACCAGAGGGGCGTGGGCCAACAGGCTACTTCCCCAACGCATTTGAACAGGTTGAGATGGTCATCAGGGTCGCCTAGACCATCGTACTTGCCCACAGTTTGAGGCATCTTGGGCTTTTCCTTAATAGGAGCTTACGCTATTCTTCTGGTGAAATTGGACTTGAAAGTTGCGTCCACTGGTTTGTAAGGTCTGGTAAGATCGTCTTCTTCTACATTGATAGGTTGTATTCGAGGAGTTGCTCCGACCTGGCTGGTACCCTGGGTAGCAGGGGGTTGAGCCGGGGCGATGTTCAGTGTAGGGCTAGGGCCTCCGCCTAGAGAAAAACGAGGCCTACATGCGTTTCCTCTGTCATACGCGGGTTCCGCTGTCGGCGGGGTCAGACTGTAAACCGGCTGGGATGTTGGAAAAGTCCACCAAGGTGGCATATAAGCCGCGTATGGCGACTGCTGAGCATAGCCTTGTGCTGCTCCCTGGGGAGTGTATGTTGGAGTATTGTATGGGGGTAAATACTCGTATGGGGGTGCGTAATAGTATCCAGGGAAGTAAGCTTGATTCCCTGGTGTAACCGAGGCGTTCATGATTCCTGCAGGCATAACTACTGGTTGATGTGGTGGAGTGGACAACACCGCCGTTAGTGCTGCCGAGTATAGAGGTGGCATGACGTATGTTACTGATGGCTGATAGTGTTGAGACATGCTCACCTGTGGTATCACAGTGCTTGGGCTTGCTGATGTGATAACCGGCGTAATGCTATGACGTATAGTCTGTGCACTTGTGGTTGATGCTGGGGTGAAGACATTGGCGTCTGTTGCAGTTGGTTCCACCGACCGTAACTGCAATGAAGTATATGAGAAAAGGTATGCCGCCGTCGTTCCAGAAGAGACAGCGGAAGTGCCTGTAAAACCTGGTGGTGGTCCTTCAGCTTAGAATTCCAAGTCGAGAGACCTGGTCACAATAGATGAGGCTGGCATGGTGATAACAGGGCTCGTCTCCAACAACGGGTTACTAGTTATCATTGCCTGACCCGGTGTTACTGTCGTGTTCTGATTGCCTGCCATTGGGTTCAGTCTTGCTGTTGTTACCGAAAGGTCTCACGGATGGCGCCAATGAAGAAACACTGACCTTCACGGTAGTATCCAACTAGGACTTCAACTCTTGGCGATCCGAACTGCTAGCTGGAAAACAGAACACCGTTAGGACTCGTTACAGGAATGGGGTTATTCCTGTAACCACCCTCCGGCGTGAGAATAAGTCTCGGTTTGGGAGAAAGTATAAGTGTATAGAGAGAGAGAGAGAGTAAGCGAGAACAAGATGAATCATAGCTTAGATGTTTACCTCTATTTATAATTTACCATTAGGGTTTCCCTTAACTTAGGATGGCTCCGATAAATTAGGGATTTGCATGATCTTCCCAAAAAGTTGGGGATTCGGTTACGTAATTTATCCATGCAGAATAGAACATTCTAGAATAAACATGTGTAATTAATTATTTATAATAAAGTAATAGGTAATGACCGGGTCGGGTTAGCCGATCCGGGTCATACCTCGTCAGTAGATAATGTGCACATGTAATTAAAGTTGTAAATATAATTCTTCATATGCTCACGTCTTACATTCTTCAATCATCAAGGATGTCCAAAAGATTAATAGTTAATCGAACAAGTCAACTTACGGTCTCCTAGTTAATCAATGACCTGCGCATCATTCGGTATATACATTCATCAAATTAGTCAAATGAAAGAGTTACACATTCATATTCGTCATATCCCATTCTATGGTTCTTGCGTGCATGTTTTTTTCACCGAGTTCCAATTCGATTTAGTCTGTGTTGGGCCTTGAACTGGGCTAGTTGGTTAGGCTGGATGAAACTTTTCAATTAAATAGCTTCAAATTCTATAATAGAGGAGGATACATCTCAATACTTTTCCTAAACCATTTGATTTTAGTGCCTCTATTAGAAAGTGTTAACAAAAAGTTTCCCGACATAGAATACTATTTTGAGATTTGGGGCCTTCGAAATTGTTTATAACATAGTTGAACTTGTAACCAATAAACATACGTTTGTTTATAACTAGTAAATTTCCCCGCGTGATGCGGCGGGTACAAATGTAAAGTAACTTGGATTTGTGCAGTAAAGACCTGAATCATTTCTGAACAAAAGTTACGTCAAAACGTAGATAAACTGAAGATGTACATACAAATAAGCACGACAACGTATTATATATGACCCGACTTATTTACGAAAGAAATTTACGTCGAACACCAACCTGAACTTATACCGACACGTACATAAAAATCAGTAAAAAAAATATGTTTTTAAGTTAAAAATGGTACCGCACGTTGCGGTGGGGCCGAAACGTAAAGTAAGTCGAATTTGTAAAACAAGATTTATACCAAAACGTAGATTAACTGAAAACGTACAAAAAAACATATTATATCTGATCCTTCCATTTTCAAAGAAACATAATCAACTTGAATTTGTACGACACGTACCTAAATATAAGCACGTAAAAAAATGATTATAAATTATTTAGAAAGTTTTGAAGGGTTGTAACTGTCAATACTAAATGTTGAAAGGTAAAGGCTTTAACAAAAACTTACTAATATACAAAAAAAAAAAAAAAAACGCAATTAACTTGAATTTATACTGACACGTACATAAATATAAGCACGTAAAAACAATTATAATTTTTTTTTAAAAAGTTGAAGAATTGTAAGTTTCAATACTAAATGTTGAAGGAGAATTGCTAAAATAAACAAAAAAGTGACCAACGGCAGCTGCCATACAATACCCTGCCACTGTTGATCCATCTTATAAGTCTAAGCTTTGTAAAATTCTACCGAGTTTCAGTTTATTTTTTATTATTAAAACTTAATACAAAAGTAAAGAAAATCTCAAATTAGATCAGCTGGGTTACAACAGGAGACCGGGTCATCGGTTAATCTATTATATATAATAAATGAAAGTGATTTGGGCCACGTGTCACTTAATTAGGGCATCCTCAGTTCTGTTTTCCCGCCCAACAGTACCACACTTCCATGCCTTTTATACTTCTTTCGTCTCCTTTTTTCCTTTTCAAAACCCTAGATCTGAATCTTCTTCTCCTTCTCCTGTACTCTTCTTCCTTCTTAATCAAAGATCAAACCAAATAATCTCATCATGAATCATTCAGCCTTTGTAATTTTCATGTCTGATTATACCATGAAGAGGTAATATCTGGCTTTTTTAATTATCATCCTGAGCTATAGTTGGGAAGATTCTTTCATCTTCTTCGTCGGCAATGTTCTTCCATTTAAGGTTTGATTTGTATCTTTATTTATAGATCTGTGTTGATTTCTTCTTATTTTCATACAACGTTTTAATTAAACCCTAATTTCTACTCGTAATCTCATCATATGGTTCCAGGGTTGTTGTCATCGATGGTCATCAAAGTTGAAATCCGCTTACCTGCGGATAGATTTCCGCCATGAACTGGTATGTTTGAATATGTTCAGAAACTAAGGGTTTTTTTCTTAACGGTGATGATATGAGTACAACATTTGTTGATTATTGATCTTTGAATATGTTCACTGATTATTCTTTTTGAAATTAGGGTTTCATTTGCTTGAGATTTGAATCTTCCGATTGTTGAAGCCTTTGAAGCCGATCCTTTTAAATTTCCAGTTCCCGAGGTATTATCTGTTTGTAACAGCAGTAGTTCAGCATCTACAGTGGATTCAACATCTACAGTTGATTCAACATCAGGTGTTTGCTATTATTGTTTGATGTTGTTTGCTATTGTTGCTTGATGTTGTTTGCTATTATTGTTTGATGTTGTTTGCTATTATTGTTTGATGTTGTTTGCTATTGTTGTCAAGTAAGGTAAAAAATGGTCATTCTAATTACCTGAATATTGCGTATGATATCCTTTTAATTTTAATCGCCCAACAAGTTTTTTGGTTTGTTTCTTTCATATTTCGTTATGATTTGTATGCTTTTAGGGTTTGATTTTATATTATATTGGTCATCACATTAATGGTGAGTACTCAAGAATATTGGATGGTTTACTTAGTTTTATTTTGGGTATTTTTGGATGATTTCATCCATTTCTTTAGATAGTTCATGATTGAAGATGCAGTTGAAGGGATCATTTGAGTGAAATGAATGTTGATTTATCAGAAGATGCAGTTGAAGGTATCTTAAATAAGGTAATAATTGCATTACATCCCTGTTGAAAAATAGAATTGATAAATTTAGGGAAGTGAGGTTGAAAGATGTTAACCCAATAGTGGAGATCTCATTCTACAGCTTCGATAAATTAAGGGTATTCTCATATAATTCTTCCTAGATGCTTCCAATGAAGCGGCACTTTGGACATCTGTTGTCTTCAAACATCTATTATCTATTCTATCTATTATATATAATAAATGAAAGTTATTTGGGCCATGTAATGCAATTATTCAACCTCACTTTCCCTAAATTTATCAATTCTATTTTTCAACAGGGATGTAATGCAATTATTCCTCTCAATCAAATAGACCGACCCTTGCTTCCTCTCAAAGTGTTATGGAATGGTTATAACAACTGATCATGATAAGGACTGTTATAACTAACCACTGCTCCTTATAAAGACTGATGGACTTATAATGGTATGTCTTTTTGTTTTTGATTTTTACTGAATTTTTGTTATCTGAGTTGTGACTAAATGATGATTGTGAATGATCTGCTGCAGATGATGATGATGATTGTTCTACGGTTGTTTCAAGTATCATTGTTCCAACATCGTTTAAAGTGTGTGTTTTTTGCTACTCCAATTTTGACTTTTTTAGTTTTTTATTTTGAAGTGATATACTCTAATTCTCGCTTTATATTTCAGTCTAATCACAGTTGTTTGAAATTCATACAATCTGTTGCGGGTTATTATAGGTTTGTATTAAAAGAAGCATAAAGTTAAATTAAACACAAAGAAATATTTTTAAATCTACATTTAAAATAATTTTTGCTGGTGACTAAATGATGATTATATATGACTCTGGGCAGATGATAATGATGTAGAAGCCGCAGTAGTTCCTACTAAACGCAAGAAAGCATCTGCTATTGCTGTAAGATAAGATTTTATCTTACTA
Source organism: Helianthus tuberosus (assembly GCA_030545235.1). Lineage (NCBI taxonomy): Eukaryota > Viridiplantae > Streptophyta > Magnoliopsida > Asterales > Asteraceae > Helianthus > Helianthus tuberosus. Next base: position 83,138,576 of record CM060382.1, on the reverse strand, counting down.
GAGTAATGGTCTTTCCTGCATTTTTTGTATTAAAAGAAGCATAAAGTTTGGTTTAAAGCAGCTTTTTATGAACAAAGTTAACGATTAAGTATATGAGGACATGGCTACTCTTCAACAGCTGAAGAAGTGTTTTCATGTACTGCATCTTGGTCTGTTCACGAGAGATCAGGTTTCTATAAATCCTGCTGTTGATGCATTTAGTACTTCCGTGGAGTTCATGGCGATTGTCGAAGATATACTTTGATGGAGTTTAAAGCTAAAAGCACTAAATTTTAAGCTAAAAGCACTAAATTTTTGCTGTTAGGTTCGTAAATTTCTTGGTGTTGTTCTTAGATTTTAAATTGTTGCTTTTAGATTCGTAAATTTCTTAGTTTCGTTTTCTTGAATTCTATGTAATTTTGTAAAGAAGTACAATAACAAACAGTGGTTTGAACATCTGTTTGCATTTTGGTCAATAGATAATGGAAACCCATGTTAGGTTTAACAATGTTTAAGAGGAAAACAGTGTGAGAAGACAGTAGATCATATTAAGTTAAACATCTGTTCAGGGTTAAACAGATGTTTGGCTTTTTATATCAGAGGTTTGACCTTAAACAGATGTTTGGCCATAAACAGATGTTTGACCTTAAACATATGTTTTACCTTAAACAGATGTTTCGCCTTCTGTATCAGATATTTGGACTTAAACAGATGTTTGACCTTAAACAGATGTTTGGCCATAAACAGATGTTTGGCCTTAAACCAAACATCTGTTTAAGGTCAACATCTATTTCACTATTGGCCAACATTTGATTGACTTTTGGTCAACATCTGTTTGAATTTTGGTCAACATCTTATTTTTTAAACAAGCACAAAAACAAACATTTTTACAAAATCCCAAATCACCCTATCATTTAAGTGCATTGAAGTAAAAATGGAAATGATATTATTCATGTGATCCTGTTGTGGTTTTGTTTGACCTCTAATATGGGTTCATGATCTAATCCGGTGATTTGAAGACATTGTTGTTTCATGTTTATACTAATAAATAAAAATCATGTACACTTGGATGATTATTAAGCTCCTCATTTTGATTGTTTGGGTATAGTATTCTTGAAATTGGTCTTTTTTTTGCAAACAGATGTTTATGTGCAAACATCTGTTTATGGACAAACTTCTGTTTATGGGCAAACATTTGTTTAAGCTCAGGCCTTTATTTATGTTAACAGTGTTTATATGTAACAGTGTTTTTCACATCAGTGTTTTATAGTCTGTTAGGTTGTTAGATGTCATCACCTCAGTGTTTTATATGTAACAATTTTTATGACATCAGTGTTTATATGTAACAGTGTTTATCCCAACAGTGTTTATATGTAACAGTATTTATCACCTCACTTCATTGGTTTGATCTGTACTATAAATTGAATAGTTGTTTCATTTTTATACTAATAAATAAAAATCAAGTACACTTGGAATATGATTAAGCTTCTCATTTTGATTGTTTGGGTATAGTATTCTTGAAATTGGTCTTTTTTTGCAAATAGATGTTTTATGGGCAAACATTTGTTTAAGCTCGAACATTTGTTTAAGGCCAAACATTTGTTTATGGCCAAATTTCTGTTTATGGGTAATCATCTGTTTAAGTTCAAACTTTTGTTTAAGTCCAGACAACTGATATATAAGGCGAAACATCTGTTTAAGCCCCAACATCTGTTTAAAAGCCTGTTACAACCACTGTGTTGGTTGAAACATTTGATTGTTAAAAGTTATCCACTGCTGAAATACAACCTCTGTTTCTTCAATCTTCGTGTTGACCACTGACTTACCACACATCAGTGTTTAAAAAACTGTTGGGTATCCACTGATAGGAAAAAGTAGCCAATGCTCACTTTTTTATTGTTGACATCCATTGATATTGACCATCAGCGGTTTTCCTAAAAAACAGCCACTGCTCACATTTTTATTATTGATGCTGTTAATTAGTGATAGATTGAAATTATCAAATAAAAACTAAAATTACAATGAAATTACCATTTTACCTAATCGTTACATTCCAATGAGATAAGAGTTCCTCCAACATTGTTTTCGTGATAAAATTTAAAGTTAAATTAAAAAATAAAAAAAAATCTTGATGACTATTTGTTGCAAATCAAATCAGTAATTAATGCTAATTTCTTGAGCTTTGGACATTTAAAATATGCAAAATGTGAATTTCAAACTGACGGTTATTATTTCTTAATTAAAGTTAAAATAAAAATTAGAAAAGTCATCATGACAATTGCTTTCAAATCAGATCAGTAATTACTGATAATATCAGTAATTTTGAAATTCAAAATATGCAGTAATTTAAAATTGACGTTCTTTTTTTTTTTCCTACTTTGCATATCATTTCTAATATTTAATTAGTTTAATAAAGCAGGATATAAGGATATACACTACTTACCTTTTAGTTCCCAATAAACATCATGACAATTGCTTTCAAATCAGATCAGTAATTACTGATAATATCAGTAATTTTGAAATTCAAAATTCAAACCATATATTCTTATCCTATAAGTAAGATATAATTATCTGGTTTCACATTCAAATCTCGCTCGCTCATATATGTGAGCGTATCTCTCTCTCTCTCTCAAATGCATCTTTTTCGTGATTCAGCCGCTAATCTCCTATTACACTTCTTTGTTCGAATGTTTGTTGATTATGTTTACACGTTATCGTTCTAGTATCATTGTTCCAACATCGTCGTTTCAATGAAACTTCGCATCCCACATCAACCTTTCAATATCGATGTTGCAGTATCATTGTTGCAACATCGTAAAAAGTTGCATGTGCTACCTTCTTTGATGGCAGAGTTGCAGCTTGAACAGACGATATGTATCTTCTATCGTGAAAAGTTGCATGTGCTATCTTCTTTGATGGGAGAGTTGCATTGTTCGATTTTTGTTAAATCGAAAGTCAGGTTTTCTTGGGCCAGGAAGATTTTCTTCTATTATAGAAAGTATAGATTCGTGCAATATCGTGAAAACTCAAATGTGCTACAAAAGTTGAGAAGAGACCTTTGCATTTTAGGTTTGTTTCTTATCTGTGTTGTCAGTAATATAGAGTGCGGTGTTAGAGATGTGCAGTCCATGGCGATGCTGAAGGACATACATCGAGAGGTTCAGCAATCGATGGAGTTGAAACTAAAGTTTCTTAATTCTTGCTATTATTCTTAGATTTGAACTTTATGTGATGTAATTATTGGACTTTTAATTTTAAGGTCATGAATAAATGAATAAATTTAATTTTATGAATCTATGTTGTGTTTTATTTTTACTTATTATTTAGTGTTTGAGTAAGATTTAGATTATGTTGATGTTGAATTGTGTCTGAACATCTGTTTGGTAAGTCAACAGAGGTTTAATAGTGTCAAGGATTGGTTTGATGGTCAACCTCTGTTTCTTCATTCTTCATGTTGACCACTCATTGACCAAACATCTGTGTTTCAATCACTGTTGGCTATCCACTGATAGTTAAAAAATAGTCACGGCTCACATTTTTATTGTTGACATCCACTGATATTGACAATCATTGGTTTTCCTAAAAAACAACAACTGCTCACATTTTTATTGTTGATGTGGTTAATTAATTATAGAATGAAATTATCAAATGAAAACTAGAATTAAAATGAAATTACAATTTTTCCTAATCGTTACATTCCAATGAGATAATGCTTCGTAGATTCGTAGATGTTTGAAGACCGACAAATGTTCAAAGAAGCAGCACTGTGGACATTTTTCTGTCTTTGTCGTTCTTCAAACATCTAGGAACCATTATTTGAGAATACCCGTGAATTTATCTGAGTTGTAGAATGAGATCCTCCACTGTTGGCTTATCATCTTTCAAATCCATTTTCCCTAAATTTATGGATTCTGTTTTTCAACAGGGATGTAATGCAATGAGTCCTCTCAAATGAATAGACGGACACTTGCTTCCTCTCAAAGGGTTATGGTGTGGTTATAACAGTTGATCATGCTAAGGACTGTTATAATTAACCACTGCTCCTTATAAAGATTGATGGACTTAAAGACTGATGAAGCCTATCTACTGTTGAAGACAAAGCCCTGTTAAAGACAAGCACTTATGTACCTAAAGCCTGATCAACGAAAGGAAAACCACTGCTCTGTAGCAGCAGTGCTTCAGCAACTACATCGGATTCAACTTTAGTATTTATGTATCAGTGTTTCTTATGTAACAGTGTTTAGTGTAGCAGTGGTTCGCTATAGTTTATCTCTCGAGACAAACCCGTATACAAAGTCAAAGACGAACCACTGCCCAACAACAAAAGTGGTTCAGCATCAACAGTAAATATTCAACCTGTGTTTATGTTAACAATATTTATATGTAACAGTATTTCTCACATCAGTGTTTTATACTCTGTTAGATTGTTAGATTTCATATCACTGAGATGTTTATATGTAACGGTATTTATCACATTACCCCAGCATGCTAACTGATTAATAAGCTCCTCATTTTCATTGTTGGGTATAGTATTTTTGAAATTGGTCTTTTTTTTTCAAACAATTGTTTATGGGCCAACTTATTTTTAAGGTCAAACATTTGTTTAAGCGCAAACATCTGTTTATGTCCAAACAGATGTTTAAGGTCAAATATCTGTTTAAGGTCAAACATCCTCAAAATAGTTAAAAATGATAGTTTTCATTAATCCTTAAAAGTCTGTTACAACCACTGTTTTGGTTCAAACATCTGATTGTTAAATGTTATCCACTGTTGAAAGACAACCTCTGTTTCTTCATTTTTCATGTTGACCACTGAGTGACCAAACATCTGTGTTTCAATCACTGTTGGCTATCCACTGATAGTTAAAAAATAGAATTACAATGAAATTACAATTTTACCTAATCGTTACAATTTTACCTACGAAATCCTAACAAGTGTTAACTTTAGTGTGTAATAGTTTATAAATATTTCATTAAATTTCTATTTTTCTATGTAATACTTTATTTTAATAATCTCAACATGCATCTTAAAAATAGTTAAAATGAAAATTTTTCATGAATTATAAGCATTAAAATGTTTTCAGGCTATCCACTGATAACTTAAAGTCTCCCACTGTTTTCATTGTAACCATTGCAACCATAGATATTATTCCATCAGTGGCTTCATAAAACAACTGTCTTCCATTACTCATCAGGGGTTGGCTCGTGGACAGTTCATAGCCGTCAGATCTTTTGTAACCGCTGCCATGTCAGCATTCACTTTTCCACCTATAAAACCCTGATCAAAACCCCCCAAACAGGGTTTTAACTGTCGAATCGAATCGAATTCAAAATTCCTTTTTCAAAGCAGCTATCCTCCATTTCTCTCAAAATTCCTCATCGTCCTTCTTCCTCAAATGGCAAAATCACGGTCTTCATCAGTTAAAAGGAAATCCAGTCAAAAGGCCATAGAAATTCGATACAAAGCTCCCCATAACTACTTGGGTCTGTTGACAAAACCAAGTAACACTAAAACGTTCAATTCCATCATAGATGCCCTTTCCTCTTCAAAGTACAAAGCTTTGTTGACTTCTGATGCTCCGATTTACTTAGCAACCCAGAGGGAATTTTGGAAAAATGCAAAACTTGAATCTCAAGATGAAACACCCATAGCCATCAATTCCTCGATAAAGGGTGTTGAAGTTAAAATCACACCACAAACCATCTCTGAAGTGTTTGAACTCAATGATCTTCAAGGTAAAACTTCTTTCCCTAAATTAGAGTATCAAACATATTTTTTAGAAAGAGGGTATGCAAAGGAAATGAAAAAAGACACTTTGCAAAAAGGCAGTTTTCCCCCTGCCCCAAGGTTTTTGTTTCATACCCTCTTAATGTGTGTTTCTAATAAGACCACTGCTTTCAATGAAATTCCATTAAAGATCCAATACCTGGGATATGCTATCTTGCATGGGGAAAACTTTAACTATTCACAGGAGATCTTTGATGACTTGGTCAAAAATGTTACTAGCAAATCATTTTTACTATTTCCAAGGTTCCTAAGCTTTTATTTTTCAGAAGAAATTTGGAAAGGATGATGCTCATGTACTCATCCAGGGTGAACCTTTTCAAATAAATGGCCTTACACCTGAAACATTTACAAGGCTATCAAAAGTGTCCAAAACACAAGCAGAGGCTTCTGAGCATACTTTAGCAGCTACCACTGCTCCTCAGGCACCTGCTGCTGAGCCCACTACTCAAGGTGATCACAGCAGCAAAACAACTGCTGTGAAACCCACACCTAAATCCACCAAAAGACCAAGACAAAAGAAAACACAAAAGCCCCCGAAACCTAAAACAAAGTCAACTCTGGAAGATGAGATCCCAGAGCAACTGCCAGTGAAAACACAAAAGTCACCAGAAACCACTGCTGCTACTTCCTCATAGCAGATGGTAGAAAGATCTCAACCTGAGCCTCAAACTCCTCCTGCTTCTTTTCAAAAAGAACAGGTTGTAAGAATAGGTACTTCAAATTATGTTGCTCTGGACTCACTTGAATCCATCATCCATTGCCCACTGCCCGGGGCAAATTCTCTTTCCACTCCCATACTCACTGCCATAATTCCACCACAAACAAAACTTTTGTTGGATGCACTTGATATAACTCAGACAGCAATCAGTTCCTCTCAACCACCTATCACTGAGAGCATGCCACAGAAAGTGACTGAGTCTGAGCTCCCTATCATTGCTAACCCACCAACAACACCTGGGGAGGTTACACTGCAGGATGTACAAGTACTTCCTGTCAGTAGTTCAAGTGAAGCAGCTACTACAAGTGTTGAACCCACTGGTTTACACTTGGACAGTAGTTTCATTAATCAGACTTCCTTGAAAGCAATTTCTTCTATGGGAACCTTTCTAAACACTGGTGTGTATCCTGTATTCACTGGTGAGCTTAGATTGGTAACCTCTGCTGAGGAAAGATGTCCCCAGTACCAAGAAAAATGGGCAACAGGGGATGACTTTTAGGAAAGTCTCCCTCAGTCAACCACTGTTACAACCACCTCTGGTGGGAAATAAGATGATCCCATTAAATTGGGTGATGGTTTAATGTACCGAGAATTGACGGAGAGGGTTAACAAACTGGATACATCTGTTGCAGAAATCAAAACCATGCTGCAACAGTTGTTACAAACACAACAGGCACCACCTGCTCCCACTGACCTTTGGCCATTATTTCAACCTCTGCTTCACCAACAAAGAGCAAATGCTGATCAGCAACATGAAATTCAGGTTCAAAAGATCAGAAATATCATGGAAGCTAGGTTCAAAGACACCCAGGCAGATATAAAAGCCATTAAGGCTCACTTGCTGAACACCACTGGCACTGCTCCTCCCTCTATCATCTTTGTGGACAACCCACCACCAAATGATGCCAAAAAGGGGGAGAAAATGAGGCAGTTGAAGAAAAAGGGATATGAAGATGGTCTGTACATTGCACCCGATAATTCAAGTATGCTTGCAGACATCCCTTTGCCAAATGGTTCCAAAAAAGTTGATGTAACCTTAAATGCCATTGCTGATGCAAAAGCAAGGGTGAAAAAGGATATGGAGGCAAAGGATAAAGCAAGGTTTGAATAGGAGAAGAGAGTTTTTATGGAGATGAATGAGCAGGGTATTTCTGAGCCAAAGGATCAAGAAAATCTTCAGCCCATAAGAAAGTCTACTAGAAAAGTCATACAACCCAAAACCACACCTCCCAAATCCACAAAACAAACTCCCAAACCTTCCAAAAGCTCCACACATCAATCTTCCAAACCAACAGATGTTAAAACACCTGTTGTATCAACAGTTGTTGCTACTTCAATGGTTTCAACATCTGTTATCCAAACAACTGCCACCACTACCACTTCAACACACACTACATCCACTGCCTTATCACCATTACCAAAAATCACTTCACCACCACCAATACCACCTGCCAAAAGGCAGAAGACAACAGTTGACACATCATCTGTGGTAATGGCAACAGTGGTTGAAACACCAGTTGTTTCAACAGCTGTTAGTCAGACACACACCATCACTACTCAAACACCACAAACAAAACCATCATCACAAAAATCACCACTTACCTTAAAGCAAAAGACAACTGTTGATACATCAACAGTTGTAGTGACAACAGTGGTTGAGACACCAGTTGTTTCAACAACTGTTAGTCACTTACCTACCACTTCTAACAATCCTTCCCAAGCCATAATTCTTTTTGCTCCAAAACCTCAAACAGAAACACCTCCTCCTGAAAATGTGTATACTAGAAGAAAAAAGTTTCAAGTGCATGATGATGACATACCAGCACCTGATCCTGTTTCATCTGTACCTTACAAAATCACCAAACCTGAATCTTTCATTCCTCCAAAGTTAGTCAATCCAATCAAAGATCCAATAGCTCTTCAAGGATATGACTCTGTAGATACTACAGCAGTAGCTGCCAGTTATCCACTGGAACTCCATGCAGTAAAGAATGAAATGAGGTAGTTCTTCACAGTGGATGATCCTTCAAAAAGGAAATTCCCTTCTCTGCTTGGTTTTAGAGATCCAAAAAACATGGATGGATATCTAAAACTAAAAGCTATAAAAGCTGAAATAAGAGCTAGGCTTGAATGCTAAGGAGAAAATGACAATGTGGTTTCAAGTCATTATCAGTTTTTACTCACCAAAGTCAAGCTCCTAGAAGACTATGCTAGAGATTTGAGTAAAGAAATGTCAAATTTACTACCAGAACTTGGCCTGCAAAAAGATATGAGAAAAGACATTCTGGCACTAATCATGAGTGAGAAGTTCTACCCTGCCAAGGAAGAACAATTCCAAGATTGGCCACTTGTTGGTCTCAAGACAGAACTCAATAGAATTGAAAGAATAAAAAGAGATCCAAGCATGAAAAGGTCAGCACCAAACTGGCGTAAATACAAAAAGGCTATTGATGATCTTACCTTGGAGTATAAAAGAAAGAAACAAGAGTTGGTTGATGCAAAGGTTGGAACTGCCAAGGCCATAGCAAAATGGACAAAGCAGTACACTGATGAAGCTTATGAAAGGCTGAGAAAAAGGAGAGAAACAGATCCTAGCCTTCCAAAGAAGTCTGATTACAAAACTATTGACATGTCAAAGAAGCAGGTCCACAATTCTGAACCACTGTTCACATCATCAGATACCTCTGTCATTATGTTAAACCAAAGAAAGAGGAAAAAGCTGACTGATGCAGAAGAGAAAGAGCAAGAAGCTGTGTATTTTAAAGAGGCTATCAAGAGAATGGCAGTTGAAGATGACAGCTCAGCAAAGCTTCAACATACATTGGAATCCAAGCACTGATGAAGCTTAAATATTGAAGCTCAAACTACTGATGGGATCCAAGCATTGTTGAAGATCAAAGCATTGTCCATTCAAGGTCTGATCACCCTTTGAAGATAGCACTGATGCTCAACATCAGTGCTTAGATTACAACAGTGGAATGAAGAATCAGTGTTTATGTATCAGTAGTTTGAATATAATCAGTGTCTGTTGTTATAGAATCAGTGTTTATGCTCAACATCGGTTAACATCTGTTTGAATTTTGGTCAACATCTTATTTTGTAAAGAAGTACAAAAACAAACATTTTTACAAAATCACAAATCACCCTATCATGTAAGTGCATTGAAGTAAAAGTGGAAATGATATTATTCATGTGGTCCTGTTATGCTTTTGTTTGACCTCTAATATGCGTTCATGATCTAATCCGGTGATTTGAAGACATTTTTTGTTGAATCAAATGAGATGGTTGATGTAATGTGGTCGTATTAGTAACAAATAGTAATTAATATAAATAATTTTCCCAAGCCCGGGAATCAATCCTGGGTAAAAACCTAGTATTATATACACTATCATGCCAAGGCCGATTATGACCGGCTCATATCAACCTACTCTTTGTTATCATTGACAGCAGACACGATGAAAGTCAAATATTAAAAAATAAAAAAATTTGTTATATTTGATTGTTGCTAGGAGAATAGAATAAAACAAGATAAGGCATTGTGTGACATTCTAAGAATTTTTTAGGGACCACAAGTGAAATATCTAGTCATATAGGGACGTCACTGAGACAAAGATACTCAGGTGAATAGTTTTCTTGTAACGTTTCTATTGAACGAATTTGTAATTGTAACTGCTGGATGCCCCACCCGCGTTGCGAGGTGATGGCTGAATAATGAGCGAGTGTTAGGAAGCTAACAATTAAATCGAGTCAACCAATTAAAACAAAATACTTTTATAGTTTTGATTAAAAAAAACTAAACAGTGGCAATATTGTAATTTTTAACTGAGGGAAAGTTGTATTTTTTGACTGGGGTAAAATCGTAATTTGCCAAAAGCTAAAGTGATCGCAGTACTGTAAATTTGAACCAGGGGCAAAATTGTAAATTTTCACAGGGGCAATTTTGTAATTTTGAACTTGGGGTAACAGCGTAAAATAAATTTGAACTAAGGGCACAATCGTAATTTTAAGCTGGAGGCAAAACCACAATTTTATTTTCAACCGAGGGCGAAATCGAAATTTTGAGTTGGGGGCAAAAGCATAATTTTATTTTGAACTGGGGAAAAAACGTAATTTTGAACTGAGAGCGAAATCATAATTTTTAAACGGGGAAAAATCACATGTTTGAACAGAGGGCAAAATCGTAATTTTTAGCTGGGGGCAAAAACAGAATTTTATTTTGAACTGGGGGGCGAAAAGGTAATTCAGAGCTGGGGGCAAAACCACAATTTTATTTTGAATCGAGGGAAAAATGGTAATTTTGAGCTAGGGACAAAAGCGTAATTTTATTTTTAGCTAGGGGCAAAAACGTAATTTTAAAATGGATATAAAATAATAAACTGGTTGGTCCAATGGGGAGGGCCAGGCAAAAGCATAATTTTGAATTGAGGGCAAAATCGTAATTTTGAGATGGGGAGAAAAGCATAATTTTATTTTGAGCTGGGGGCAAAACGGTAATTTTAAACATGAGCAAAAATGTAATTTTAAAATGGATATAAAATAATAAAATTGTTGGTCCAATGGGGGGAGTGCCAGTGTTGGTGCATAATGTCTATCGCCTGCGTCATCAGTCTAGGTCATGTCGTTTATATGTAATTGTGTAAAAAGTTAAGTTTTATATGTTTGAAGTCCAGTTCGCACGAAGTGGATAAGTTAGTGTCAGGTCGCACGAACTGGAACATGTCAGTTCGTGCGAAGTGGTTGTATGTCTTCGTGCGATCTGGTGTGCCTATAAATAGGTAAGTTCTATTTTTCATTTGTAACTTTCCAGAGAATCTTGCCATGAAGTGCTGTCGAATTCTCTCCGTACGAAAACATTTTATATGAATGAAAAACATGTTTAAAGTGTATTTCTACTCTTCTACTCCTATTCTAACACTGATTCAAGGTTGCTAGTCTGTTTCCGCCTTTCTAGTGACTCAGATTTGACTCAGACAGACTCGTTTTGGACGATTCATCGATCCTACAAGTGGTATCAGAGCCAGGTTGAGTCAAATCTGCTGATATCAGTGTTTTGAATGGTTTAGAACTCTATTCTTCTACTCTTTCTTGGATTTTCGGACGATTTCACGGAAAAAATGGACTGAATTTTGGATATAACGTGTAAAACACCATTTTAAACAATCCTTCAAAGTTACAAACCATAAATCGAACTAAAACTGATCAAAAATGTCAAAAATGTTCAAATCGTGTGAAAATGATGCTCAGATCGTGTGAAATGAACCAGTTCGTTTGAAGTTTTGCTAAATCGTGTGAAATTCTGGTCCAGATCGCACGGATTGGACCAGATCGTTTGAAAGTTGTTCAGCTCGCACGAAGTGAGCATCCAGATCGTGTGAACTCATCAGTTCGCACGAGTTGAAATTTCTTTTATCAAATATTCTCACTTCGCACGAGTTGGACATCCCAGATCGTTTGAAATCTTCAGTTCATTTGAAATCACTTCGTTTGAAAGTCCAGAAAGTGTGAAAGTCAGTTCGCTTGAAAGTCAAAGTTTTCAAAACTTAAAAAAAATTTCGAAACATTTTTCAAAGTATAAAATGGATAAGCAATAGTTTTACAATGCGTTTTTCGGAGGAGGTATGACTGTTCAAACTCCAGCTAGTATTGTCACACCCTCAAAATCCACACGCCAAGTATTACCTTGAGGCGTGTGAGTGACCAGGATCTTAGCCACTAATTATTTTGAACGGATTAGTTATTGTTATAAACATTAGTATAATTAGTGACCTCATTAAAAAATTTCAAACATAGTTTAAGCACGATTGAGGTAAATGCTGCCAATCTTCAGGGTTTATGAAGTTTGTCGACTAAAGGTCAATCTTACTGAATTCATTAATCTGTTGAGAAATCTGGTCAAGGTTCCCGTATGACGAAATGTGGATATCGTGATAAAGAAACGGTAGAAGTAAGGATACCGTCTTAAGCAGTAAATGCTGGTTCGTACGAAAACTAGCGAAAGGATTCACCAAAATCAGAAATGTCATCAAAGAATAAAGGCCCTGGCAAATGAAGGATAAGGTAAACGTCTAGGTCACCGTGCTCGTCGGTGGGTACAGGGTTCGTGTCTTCGTCATGCCACGCCTTCAAATACGCCGATTCTTAAGAAGATATCAATTTTCTGGGTTTTTGGGGCGTGCTGAGGTATAAGGTTGAACTTGAGTAAGGATTAACCATGTAACGAGGAATTAAGGGAAATAGCTTCGTGATCGATGGAAATGTGATGCGATTGTTGGTACTGCAATAGGAAGCATACACCGCACATGCTTTTCGTGTCCGAGACGTGCAAACAGAAATCCAAAAAGTATAGATTTACAAAAATGCTTCAAGAATCCTGGTGATCAGTCGGGTGAGGGAACAAGTCTCACCACTTAAGTCGGGAAAAGAAATACGCAAGTAAAAAGGGTGCGAATGACGTCGTCGCTCCCTCTAATATCCCATGATATAGGGGTGGCTCCCCTTCGTCGATTCGTTCTGGTAACTTCTCCATGTGGTCCGTAGCAGGCCTTTCCTGAGCAGGACTATTGAGTAAACGTCCTTCGCGTCGATTCGCAGTCATCAGGAAATACGTGGACGAGGGCTCGGAATAACTGGTTCCTGGCCCTTAGTGTATCGTGGTTTCGAACCAGGTTTAGGAGGACTCGCTCCTGTTTAACACGTAACACGCTAGCCTAGCCTTCGTATGATCCACTGTGTTAAATACTAAATATACGCATACATACTAACACATATATGCTAATTATACAGATACACACATGCGTGTTCATACACATAAGTTATGCACAAGTAAATGCCGTTTGCCTACCATTACTAGGTGAGCATCTGAGGTTGACGAACCTTGCAATCCGGAGTGTGGTGTCGTTGTGGTTTCAACTAAAGAACGGTTATAGTCTGGTTTTCATATAAAAATATTTTATTTCCCAAACCAAAAATATTTTATATTTAAAACCTAGTTCGCTATAACCAATGGCTCTGATACCAATCTGTCACACCTTCAAAATCCACACGCGGTGTATTACCGCGAGGCGTGTGACTGACCAGGATCTTAGCCACTAATTATTTTGAACGGATTAGTTATTGTTATAAACATTAGTATAATTAGTGACCTCATTTAAATTTTTCAAACATAGTTTAAGTTCACAGCAGAAAAGGGAAGAAAACGCATCGTAATTGAAAACCACAAGTTGTTATCATGATACTTACGAACCTCGCACTCCATCCGATTGCAACGTCCGTCCAGAGCTGTATCGAGCAACCCGCAAAGCATGCAGTAGAGTGTCAACATAACGTTGGCGAGTTCACGTGTTTACAGCTTTCCAATTTTAATTTCCAAAAACTTGTTTCAACAGTTAATTTACTCATTTATACCATGCCATGGGGAGCTACCCCATAAGTAAGCTACTAAACTGTTTACAATACCGAATACTATGCGACCGTACATTTCCATAGAGTGCCCCGTTTGTCAATGTCTATCATCATTGACGGTTTTCCAAAGTCAATTAGTTCACGCCCGATCCCATACGCGGGCACGGTGTGTGGCTGGTGAGACCTAAATAGCGCTATCAACTAATAACCCATTCGCCAGGCCCCGGCGACTAATCGGTATTAAGTAGTAGGGACTTGAGTGATAAAGTTTCGTTTAGTATTGCTTGTTGCATCCAATATAAATAGTAATTAACTAAGCGTCCCTCATAAGGGGAGAAAAGTAGTTTGTATCCCTCACAAGGGGATATCATTGTTACCCGTATCCCACACAAGGAGATAGAAATACCGTATCCCGCACAAGGAGATAGAAAGCAATCCCAAACCAGGAAAAGTGTTTCGTTCCGTTTCCCAACCACCGGGAACACATGCTTTAAGTAAAAAGTAGTGAACTCACCTTTGCTTTGCTCGGTTGACAATTTACTCGTGTTACGTTGGTCAACCATACCCTATTATGGTTGTTAAATATTTATTAGGTTCGCATGCAAGAAATGTCACGTATAATTTACATGTATCTAACACATAACATGTAAGTCATACTAGCACCCTATACGTTATTAGGCCTGTCCTAATCATACGAGCAGTTAAATAGTTAACAATAACACACAGTCCAAACATGACATCACATTGTGCGGCCCAAATAACTAAGTAAAGTGGTCCAGTCGAAACCAGGTGGTCTCGACTCGAGATCATGAAGTCTCGAGTCGCAACCAAGTGGTTTCGAGTCGCATGCCGGAGGTCTCGGGTGGTGCACTTTTGAGTCGCAACCTATGAGGTCTCGAGTCCGGCCTCGAGTCGCAATCATGCTGGTCTCGACTCCTGAAGTGCATGCCCTGGTCTCGAGTTGTCAACTTTGATGATCTCGAGTCGCAATCGGGATGGTCTCGACTCGCATCCCAGCTGATGGAATGTTTCTAGAACATTTGCCAGCTTTTGTACTATCCAATCAAATTGCATAATCATGTACTGTCCAATCAAAATTCCCTAACATGTTTTCATTATTCCATTCTAATCAATTCAAATCAAACAGCAGATTTTTCAAATGTTCGTCACATATTCAAAATGTTCAAAGCATCTTCAAATAGTTCATCCAAATTAGCATCTTATACACATTCAGTACACGACTCGATAACATTATCAGTCACAACAACTAGCATACATTCTATGGAATAGGAACATTTATATACCTAGTCTATATATCATGAACACCCTTGTATACTATCATTTAGCATAAAACAACTTCAAATCTCATTGTGTAATATTAGTTGACCACCCAAAAACAACCCTTAGTACAAAACAGCCAACACACCTGAGTTTCTAACTAGAATTTTAAATGAACACATTCTACTGATATAATAAATAATTCACAACAATACAAAGCAATTTCATACCACATCCATTGCTATGTGCAAGGTTTAAGAAGCATAACAGTATAAGCAATTCCATAATAGCTATCCACATAACATTATTTCCGTAAGAGCATTTTTGTACCATTTTTCACATTTAAACACAACTAGCAGTAACATTCAATCAAGACTCAACATAAACATAGCTTATTCAAAGACATTATACCTACTGACCGAGGGATGAACGAAAAGGGGTACGCGGCTGCCGTGAACTTCTAACCAGGACCAAAACAGGACGCGAGCCAACTCCCTGTCCTGCTGATTTGTCGTGACCTGAGACCCGGACATGAACACTTGACACCATCGGTACCATCACTCATCAGCTTCATTCTTTCAGCAAGAACAAATAAGAAAAGAAAATGAATGAGAGGAACAGTGGTTACCGGAGAAATTCGTCAGACCGAACCGTGTCGTCGTCGCCGCTGCACATCCCCCTCTCTCTCTTCTCTCTTTTGTGTCGTCGAGTCGCTGTACGGATGGGTGCGGGTGACCAGCGGGATGAGGGATTTGGAGTGTGCGGTTGTTGGTGAACAGGGGGTGGTTAAATGGGTGTGAGCTTGACCGAGAAGCTCGTTGGAGTAACTCAGGTGGCCGGAGCTGGAGGAGAGATTGTTACAAAAGAGGTGTTGGCTGGAAATGTGGAGGTGTTTGAAGGTGGGTGTCGAGGTGTGTAGGTGGAAGACGAAGAGGAGGTCGGAGGAAGAGAGGTGTCCGTCACCGGCATCCTAAGTCGCCGGAGGAAATCCGGTCGCCGGAGATTTTCTGGACGCACCTGGATGTGCGGCTGGGTTGGTTATTAGGGCCTTTAGGGTTTTTACATTTTGAATATTAGAGAGGGTGAGGTTTTATGAGGGATTTATGTATGGTAGGGTTTAGTGCGTAGAGGGATTGGGTTGGGCCTAGCCCAAGTGCGTATGGATCATATAAAATTATGGGTCTCTCAATTATCGAACTAGCCCGAGTAATTTAAAATTAACTACAACGAAAATTATACATGCAAAGTGAATGTTCGGCTTGGGTTTGTTTGCTTAAACGAAGCGTTCCTCGCGACGCGGTTGTGATTATTTAATGAGTAATAATAATAATGATAATAATAATAATATATAATAATAATATTAATAATGACAATAATAAATGCACGCATTACTAAAATACCCTACTCTTGACAACGAGAATACGAGCTGTCACATTCTCCCCATGTTACTTGAATTTCGTCCTCGAAATTAGGCAAAGGTCAACGACACACTCTATATGTATACATAAACTCCATTACCATACGTATATACAAGCAGTTTCACGAGAGTCAACAGAACGAATATGTAAGCCACATAGCACATGCAAGCACATAGCACGAAAAATCACATAACATTAGATTCACAGGGTTGTACGTATTTCACATAGTATAGATTTTCACAAAATTCAATATAACATCCAAGACACGTATAGGAAAACCCGAAGTGTCACATTATCCCCAAGTTCAAGAAATTTCATCCCGAATTTTAGAGTGCAGCCACTGACAGGCTAGTGTGTTTAAACGTTTTCGCGGGGTGTCTCATCATTCCCCTGTTGGTTTGAATTTTCTTCCAAAATCCAGTTGTAACCTCAGTGCTGGAAGTAACTTTTGTAAAAAACTGGGGATACATGCACATCATCTGGTCTTCCTGTTCCCAGGTAAGCTCTGGGCCACGGCGCGAGTTCCAACGAACTCGGTCTGTTGGTATTATACCATGCTTGAGAGTTTTGATTGCTTGATTCCCTGATCACAACTGGTTCCTCAACGAAGCATAGTTAGTTGTTGGTCATGAGTTCCTAAAAGAACAACGAATGTTTCATTTGACAGACCCTCCTTCAGATTAGGTACGTGAAAGACGTTGTATACCGCGCTCAGCTCTTTCAGGCAGGTTTAGTCAATATGCTACCTTACTGATCGTTTCGGTAACTTCGAACGGTCCAACGTATCGCGGATTAAGCTTGCCCTGTTGGCCAAAACGTACCACACCCATCCAGGGTGAAACCTTAAGTAGAACCCAGTCTCCGACTAAGAATTCTAGAGATTTCCTACGCTAATCCGCCTAGCCTTTCTGACGGTCTAGAACTTCTGCCATACGTTGTCAGTTCTGGGCAATACTACCCGTTATGCCAAGTGCAAGTTTTGGGCCAGTAATTTGGCTTCCTCCCAACATAGAGGTGACTGGCATTTGCGTTCGTGCAATGCCTCAAATGGTGCTGCCTAAATGCTAGTGTGGTAATTGTTGCTGGAAGAGATTCTACAAAAAGGAAGTGTCACCTGTTTTCCAACGTCGATAACACATTCTCTCAGCATGCCTTCTAGGGTTTCGGAGAGTGCATTCGGTTGACCACCCATCCGCGGGTATAAACAATGCTCATGTCTAACAGTGAGCCAAAGGGTCTGGCCGCAGCTTGCGACGAATCGGATGCAAAACGTGGATTACGATCATAGACAATAGAAGTTGGCACTCCGTGCCTGAAAACTACTTCTTTCAGGTAGACAGTTGCAAGTTCGAGAACTTGTCAGTTTCTTTGGTCGCGTTAAGATACCGGCAAATATTTCATCGATGCCCTGGGATAGGAGAGGATATGAGCACCTCATGGCTTATCTTTCAACTGTTGGAACGACGAATTGTTGACATTTCTCTATGGTTAGGTGATGCTCCTTCGAGTTTATACCGTGAGGGGTTGCGTATACGGTCGAGAAATGCGGGCTTTGCGACGTAAAAAGTCGCACGTTGAAAACTTAGCGTAAAGCGGTTTGTGTAGTAGAACTTCCAGGGTAAGACGTAGGAGTCGTTCAGATCCCTATGGGTTCTTGGAGTAGAATCAGATGTCGTTGAAGGAAACAGGCATCGAATTTTGACAGGATGGAATGAATTCGAGCGTCGTAACTAAGTGTTGATCGTATCGAGTTTGAAGAACAGTGCTTGCGATACCCGTTACCCCTGGGGTATCCTTGGCTCGTTGCTCCAACGAGTAACATTCGTAGGAAGTAATTCGTCCAAACGGAGATTTATGCAGAGTAGAGTGGGATAAGGATCATGGAATCCGTGAAACATAACACGAGTAGCGAGATAATGCAAGAAAGGTAGTCAAAATTGATGCGTTCAACTTGAGACAAAACATAAAGGCTTTGGGATCGGCAGTAGGGATTTATCTGGTGTCGATGAGGTAGCTGGTCGTACACAAGCTATGGGGATTTAGAATAAAGAACGTCGCTTGCTGATAAGGGGTGTTACGTTGGTGTGGTTAGCGCAAAATGAAGTAGCTAGAGAGGGATGGTCGTCGTGCGGGTCTGTAGGTTTCAGGGTCTACTGAAACGTCTGGCAGGATGTGATTTCTCAGGTCGGTAGAAAATCAAGTTCGAGTGGGTTGTTCTAAGTCGCGCGAATGAGTTTGAAGTAGCGCTTGCGTCGTCGGGGGGGGGGGGGGGGTTGATGTGAAACTACGGAAAATAGGCTCTCGAAAAAGCACGATTGAGGTAAATGCTGCCAATCTTCAGGGTTTGTGAAGTTTGTAGACTAAAGGTCAATCTTGCTGAATTCATTAATCTGTACAGAAATCTGGTCAAGGTTCCCGTATGACGAAATGTGGATATCGTGATAAAGAAATGGTAGAAGTAAGGATATCGTCTTAAGCAGTAAATGCTGGTTCGTACGAAAACTAACGAAAGGATTCACCAAAATCAGAAATCTCGTCAAAGAATAACGGCCCTGGCAAATGAAGGATAAGGTAAGCGTCTAGGTCACCGTGCTCTTCGGTGGGTACATGGTTCGTGTCTTCGTCATGCCACGCCTTCAAATACGCTGATTCTTAAGAAGATATCAATTTTCTGGGTTTTTAGGGCGTGCTGAGGTATAAGGTTGAACTTGAATAAGGATTAACCATGTAACGAGGAATCAAGGGAAATAGCTTCGTGATCGATGGAAATGTGATGTGATTGCTTGTACTGCAATAGGAAGCATACACCGCGCGTGCTTTTCATGTCCGAGACGTGCAAACAGTAATCCAATAAGTATAGATTTACAAAAATGCTTCAGGAATCCTGGTGATCAGTCGGGTGAGGGAACAAGTCTCACCACTTAAGTCGGGAAAAGAAATACGCAAGTAAAAAGGGTGCGAATGACGTCGTCGCTCCCTCTAATATCCCATGATATAGGGGTGGCTCCCCTTCGTCGATTCGTTCTGGTAACTTCTCCATGTGGTCCGTAGCAGGCCTTTCCTGAGCAGGACTATCGAGTAAACGTCCTTCGCGTCGATTCGCAGTCATCAGGAAATACGTGGACGAGGGCTCGGAATAACTGGTTCCTGGCCCTTAGTGTATCATGGTTTCGAACCAGGTTTAGGAGGACTCGCTCCTGTTTAAGACGTAACACGCTATCCTAGCCTTCGTATGATCCACTGTGTTAAATACTAAATATACGCATACATACTAACACATATATGCTAATTATACACATACACACATGCGTGTTCATACACATAAGTTATGCACAAGTAAATGACGTTTGCCTACCATTACTAGGTGAGCATCTGAGGTTGACGAACCTTGCAATCCGGAGTGTGGTGTCGTTGTGGTTTCCACTAAAGAACGGTTATAGTCTGGTTTTCATATAAAAATATTTTATTTCCCAAACCAAAAATATTTTATATTTAAAACCTAGTTCACTATAACCAATGGCTCTAATACCAATCTGTCACACCCTCAAAATCCACACGCGGAGTATTACCACGAGGCGTGTGACTGACCAAGATCTTAGCCACTAATTATTTTGAACGGATAAGTTATTGTTATAAACATTAGTATAATTAGTGACCTCATTTATATTTTTCAAACATAGTTTAAGTTCACAACGGAAAAGGGAAGAAAACGCATCATAATTGAAAACCACAAGTTGTTATCATGATACTTACGAACCACGCACTCCATCCGATTGCAACGTCCTTCCAGAGCTGTATCGAGCAACCAGCAAAGCATGCAGTAGAGTGTCATCATAACGTTGGCGAGTTCACGTGTTTACAGTTTTCCAGTTTTAATTTCCAAAAACTTGTTTCAACATTTAATTTACTCATTTATACCATGCCATGGGGAGCTACCCCATAAGTAAGCTACTAAACTGTTTACAATACCGAATACTATGCGACCGTACGTGTCCGTAGAGTGCCCCGTTTGTCAATGTCTATCATCATTGACGGTTTGCCAGAGTCTATTAGTTCACGCCCGATCCCATACGCGGGCACGGTGTGAGGCTGGTGAGACCTAAATAGCACTATCAACTAATAACCCATTCGCCAGGCCCCGACGACTAATCGGTATTAAGTAGTACGGACTTGAGTGATAGAGTTTCGTTTAGTATTGCTTGTTGCAACCAATATAAATAGTAATTAACTAAGCGTCCCTCATAAGGGGAGAAAAGTAGTTTGTATCCCTCACAAGGGGATAACGTTGTTACCCGTATCCCAGACAAGGATATAGAAATACCGTATCCCGCACAAGGAGATAGAAAGCAATCCCAAACCAGGAAAAGTGTTTCGTTTCGTTTTCCAACCACCGGGAACGCAAGCTTGAAGTAAAAAGTAGTGAACTCACCTTTGCTTTGCTCGGTTGACAATTTACTCGTGTTACGTTGGTCAACCATACCCTATTATGGTTGTTAAATATTTATTTGGTTCGCATGAAAGAAATGTCACGTATAATTTACATGTATCTAACACATAGCATGTAAGTCATACTAGCACCCTATACGTTATTGGGCCTGTCCTAATCATACGAGCAGTTAAACAGTTAATAATAACACACAGTCCAAACATGACATCACATTGTGCGGCCCAAATAACTAAGTAATGTGGTCCAGTCGAAACCAGGTGGTCTTGACTCGAGATCATGAAGTCTCGAGTAGCAACCAAGTGGTTTCGAGTCGCATGCAGGAGGTCTCGAGTGGTGCACTTTTGAGTCGCAACCTATGAGGTCTCGAGTTCGGCCTCGAGTAGCAATCATGCTGGTCTCGACTCCTGAAGTGCATGCCCTGGTCTCGAGTTGTCAACTTTGATGATCTCGAGTCGCAATCGGGATGGTCTCGACTCGCATCCCAGCTGATGGAATGTTTCTAGAACATTTGCCAGCTTTTGTACTATCCAATCAAATTGCATAATCATGTACTGTCCAATCAAAATTCCCTAACATGTTTTCATTATTCCATTCTAATCAATTCAAATCAAATAGCAGATTTTTCAAATGTTCATCACATATTCAAAATGTTCAAAGCATCTTCAAATAGTTCATCCAAATTAGCATCTTATACACATTCAGTGCACGACTCGATAACATTATCAGTTCACAACAACTAGCATACATTCTATGGAACAGGAACATTTATATACCTAGTCTATATATCATGAACACCCTTGTATACTATCATTTAGCATAAAACAACTTCAAATCTCATTGTGTAATATTAGTTGACCACCCAAAAACAACCCTTAGTACAAAACAGCCAACACACCTGAGTTTCTAACTAGAATTTTAAATGAACACATTCTACTGATATAATAAATAATTCACAACAATACAAAGCAATTTCATACCACATCCATTGCTATGTGCAAGGTTTAAGAAGCATAACAGTATAAGCAATTCCATAATAGCTATCCACATAACATTATTTCCGTAAGAGCATTTTTGTACCATTTTTCACATTTAAACACAACTAGCAGTAACATTCAATCAAGACTCAACATAAACATAGCTTATTCAAAGACATTATACCTACTGACCAAGGGATGAACGAAAAGGGGTACGCGGCTGCCGTGAACTTCTAACCAGGACCAAAACAGGATGCGAGCCAACTCCCTGTCCTGCTGATTTGTCGTGACCCGAGACCCGGACATGAACACTTGACACCATCGGTACCATCACTCATCAGCTTCATTCTTTCAGCAAGAACAAATAAGAAAAGAAAATGAATGAGAGGAACAGTGGTTACCGGAGAAATTCGTCTGACCGAACCGTGCCGTCGCCGCTGCTGCATATCCCTCTCTCTCTCTTCTCTCTTTTGTGTCATCGAGTCGCTGTACGGATGGGTGCGGGTGACCAGCGGGATGAGGGATTTGGAGTGTGCGGTTGTTGGTGAACAGGGGGTGGTTAAATGGGTGTGAGCTTGACCGAGAAGCTCGTTGGAGTAACTCAGGTGGCCGGAGCTGGAGGAGAGATTGTCACAAAAGAGGTGTTGGCTGGAAATGTGGAGGTGTTTGAAGGTGGGTGTCGAGGTGTGTAGGTGGAAGACGAAGAGGAGGTCGGAGGAAGAGAGGTGTCCGTCGCCGGCATCCTGAGTCGCCGGAGGAAATCCGGTCGCCGAAGATTTTCTGGTCGCACCAGGATGTGCGGCTGGGTTGGTTATTAGGGCCTTTAGGGTTTTTACATTTTGAATATTAGAGAGGGTGAGGTTTTATGAGGGATTTATGTATGGTAGGGTTTAGTGTGTAGAGGGATTGGGTTGGGCCTAGCCCAAGTGCGTATGGATCATATAAAATTATGGGTCTCTCAATTAACGAACTAGCCCGAGTAATTTAAAATTAACTACAACAAAAATTATACATGCAAAGTGAATGTTCGGCTCGGGTTTGTTTGCTTAAACGAAGCGTTCCTCGCGACGCGGTTGTGATTATTTAATGAGTAATAATAATAATGATAATAATAATAATAATAATAATAATAATATATAATAATAATATTAATAATGACAATAATAAATGCACGCATTACTAAAATACCCTACTCTCGACAACGAGAATACGAGTTGTCACAAGTATAGCCCAGAATGTGAATATGGAGAACGAACTAGGAACCATGCAAAAACCACCGAAACTGCTCAACATCGAAGAATATTCGGGGTGACAGGATAGATTTCGCACGTGGGTTCAGGCGAATCACCTTGAATGTTGGTTGAAAGTTGAAACGAAATATGTAGTTCCTGTGAATGATGCTGGTATTCCGAAAACACTTAACTCGTTAACTCCAGATGAAGCAGAAATTTTAAAGCCAAGAAGAAGATGGTCAGTATATTGCAACAGGCAATTAAGGAATATATTTTGGTACTGTTACAGCATCAGAATGACGCGCAATCTATGTGGAACTCTCTTAAAATGAAATTTCTTGGGAGTGCTGCAATGATCAAAAGTAAAAAGGCATTACTGAAAAAGGAATTCGACATTTTTACTGCTATCAGTGGAGAATCAACGAAAGAATTGATTGAGAGGTACTGTCACTTGGTAGGGAGATGAAGTGTTTGAGTATAGATAAAACAGACGAAGAGTTGGTTGATAAGTTGGCTGACGCATTACCACAAGAAGTGTGGGGTACGTTCTTAATGGTTTTAAATAACAACTTGGAATACATTGGTTTCAATTTGAGTACGTTTATCGAGAGAATTGAAGCTCAAGAACTTGAAATGTGGAAGATGAGTAAAATGAAATCTGCAAACGTACAGCAAGAGGTTCAGCTTTACTACAAAGGAAGCTCATCTGCCACATCTACTCCGAGTCCAAAGATTCAAACGGCATTCAGTGCAGATTCTTCATCAGGAGTATCTCAAAACACGTTTAACAACAACTTTTCACCATTTTCAAATTACGAACCGAATCCTAAGGTTCAGAGTTCTCCAGAACAAGTTTCTTCTCAAAGTTCTTCAGGTTCAAACAATCAGAATTATAGTCATGGGATACTGTGCAACATTGCTGTTAACATCAAAAAACGGTCAAGATTTTACCGAGACAGCCGCAAAGCAGCATATAGCACTTCTAGCTTCCGTACTTGAGTCTTACGAGAGTCTAGTAGCCAGACGAATTGGTAACCCAGACATGACTAAAGAAGACTACGATCAAATTGATCCAGAGGAACTAGAACTCATCGACATCAAATGGGGTATGGCGAGTCTTGTGAGAAGAGCTCAGAGGTTCATGGAAATTACGGGAAGAAATAGTCTCTTAGGTCCTGATTGTAAACTTGGATTCAACAAATCAAAGGCGACATGCTTCAAGTGTAAAGAGAAAGGGCACTTCAAGCGTGAATGTCCAAACAGAGAAGTTAACAACCACCAGAATCCATTCACCAACGACTATTACCGACAAGCCATCTATCATAAAAACAGTCAAACACCATTCAATCCACGACCTCAAATCGAGAACAGTCCATCCAAACAAACAGAGAAAGATCTTTTGGTGAATCAAGATGACGAAAAGATTCCGGAAGGCTTCAATTGGGATAAGTACGTTCCAGGAGGGGGTCTTGCAATGATGGCTGAAATTGTTGAAGAATGTGTTCCTGAAGTTGAAGAAGTCAGTGAAATGATGACTGAAGAAAGTTTTGCTGATCTAGAAGAGGCGGCAGCAGCGGTCTACTATTATCAGTCTGAACAGGAGGTTATTGTTAATTCATTTAAATCTATAATGCCTTCTCATATGTTTGATTCTTTTGCAGGTTTCTTTGGTGAACCGACTACGGGTTTTTGCCTACAGTACGAAGCTGAGAAAACACCGGTTCAAGAGATCATTGATGTCTCAAAGGAAATGAATGAAGATACTTTAAAAGAAATAGCAGACAAAGCTCTCATGGTCAAGCTGCAAGAGGTAAAACAAACTAAAACACCTTCTGATAACAATGAGACTAAAGATGCAACTCAAGAGTCAGTGTCAATTGAAAATGTGGAGTCCGAGTCCGATGACAAGTCAGGAGAGAAGTTTTAGGTCAATGACAAATCAGAAAATGTGAAGTCCGAATCCAGAGAAAAATCCGAGTCCGAGTCCGGAAAGATTGGTAAAACAGGAAGTAAAAATGATAAACAAGAAAATGCTTTTGAAAAAGTTGATCCAATTCCTGAAACGCCATGCAAAAACTGTTTAAAACCATGCATGGATTGTCTTGAAAAAGACAAACAGTTTCAAGAGTTGAAAAAGTTTCACGACAAATTAAAATTTGATTTTAATGATGTTAAAGAAGCTTATGACACTCTGTCACGATCAATTAAAGCGATTCACAATGAGAGTATAGAAAATGATAAAATTGTTAATCTGCTCAAAGCTACGGTCATGGATAAGCAAATGTCGATTAACATTCATTTGGACAAAATCGCATCTTTAAAGAAGGAACTTGAACTGATGCGCTTTGAGACAGAAATAGTCGACAAAAAGTTGATCAGTTATCTTTCATCTTCATATGTGATTGATCAGATCGTTCCTCAACAAGCTGATTCAAAAATGTTCCACCCCCAATGTGGAATCATTATTCTCAGAAATATCCAGACGGGGTGGAAGAGGCATTGAATCTCAAATTGAGAACAGTAGAGAATGAGTTACCGGAAAACATAGATGTTACATTCTCTCCGTCTGACACCGACAACGAGTCACAACTGGTTAAAACAGTTGTAGACCAAGTGTTGGATGAAGAAAGTGGTAACTCTGATTTCGAAACGGTTTAAAACTCATTTTGAGAATTCCAGTTCAGATTCTGAAGATGACGAAAACTTTCTTGATAAGTTTATCCCAAAATCAGATAAAGTTTTGGATGACGATTCGATCATTGTGGTTTACACAATGACCGGAACTAGAAAATGTTGAAAAAGTTTTTAAACTCATGGAAATTGATATTTCAGAAGTCAACAACAATTCGTTTCTATCAAAACCGAAAAAATCTTTTGTTAAACAACAACCAACGGGAAAGAAAAATGATTGGGTTGGTAACGATGGTAACAAGAGAGATGGTAATAATTTCAAAAAGAAAGGTGTTGGTTTTGAGAAGAAAATGGCTAAGAAAGAAGTTAAGCCAAAAGAAAAATTGAGTCAAGTATTTGTCGCTGGAAAGAATACAGAAGCCGAAAAGGATTATATCTTTAGTAAGCAAGCAGTTGACGATTTTATTGCAGCCAAAAAGATAAAAGACGAGGCCAACAGATCTACTTTTGTTGAATATGACACAAGAATCTGTTATCGATGTAATGAAATTGGTCACATGGCAAAAAAATGTGTCAAAAAGATAATAAAACCAGTTTTCCAGAAACCAAAACCAAAAATTTCAAAAGATGTTAAGGGAAAATCACCTATAGTATCCCCCGTGCGTATTCTGAAATGCGGTGAATCATTGAAGTCCGAGGATAAACCAAAATCAACTTTTGAAATTGGTGAATCTTCAAAATCACAAAAGACTTCAAAGATTTATCCTAAAACAAAGACTTTCCAAAGTCAATCATGGGTGGAGAAACCTAAACGTTCTTTTGAGGAAAAGAAAATGGAAGAGGTTTTAAAATCTGAACCAGAAATTTTTGCAACCACTGTTGAGCAACTTGAATTTGAGTTAGACAAATTGATTGAAGAATTCCCACCTATCAAGGAAGGAACTCTAAAATCAAAACAAGAACCTGATGTTCCAAATGTTGTCTTTAACATTCCAAAACTTGACAAAGTAGCTCATGATATCGTCTTTGGTAGTATACCAAATGTTGAAAAATCTTGGGCATCGTTGTTTAAGTAAATATCTTTTGATGTGTGCAGGGGCTTCCAAGGTCTATAATTTCTAAGTGGATAATGGATAGCGGCGCCTCACGGCACATGACAGGGATGTTAGCACTGCTATATGACGTCAAATCAATCTATGGAGGTTTTGTCAGGTTTGCCGGAACTCAAGGAGGGAGAATTGTTGGAGAAGGAATACTTACTAACGGGGTTGTCTCGTTTGATAAAGTGAATTACATTGCTGAGTTAGAAGATAATCTATACCTGAAGAAATGGTGTTGATGCGCGTTCCTCGTGAAAACGATCACTATATACTAGACATGAGCGTTGCAACAACGACAGATTGGGTTCAAATTCAAATCTAATCAAATTCTTATGTTTGTGCAGGTGTTCAGAGGTCAATTCAAGTTCAGCATGAATAATGGAACAACCTGGCACATGAGGAGAAAATCCTGTGTCTGTGGTTTAAAACAGGAAGTGATTGGTTTAAATTGTTAATAATTTGAAATTTAAAAAGGAATACGCCGAAACCCTCACGGTTGAACAAACACATGATAAAACTAGATTGAAAAATGGTTTCAAAATGTTATAATCAAGTGGTTTGTAAATCATGGGGGTGCATGTGAGCTAAACAGAGAATGTGAAGCAGAGGAGGACGGCGATCAGAAGTGATTTGCGTCTAGTTGTCATGTTTTTTGTACAGTTTCTTTACTGCTTTTGATAAAACCAAAATCACAAAAACATGTTTTTGATTTTAGGGGAGAAAGTTTATAGAAAATACAAAAACATGATAAAATTTCATAAATACAAAAACATTGAAAAAGACAAAATGAGTTTTGTGTGAAAAAGAGGAAATGATAGTACATCGGTGGACTATCACAACATGCTAAAGAATTGGAAAGTCAAAAAGTTTTTAAACGAGTCTCACTAATGATGTGCCAGTAGACTTCGCACAATTAGTAGATTGAGTTCGAGATATAAACATAACGAATAACTTGCTTATCTCGTGGGGAACAACTCTCGGATATATGGGTAACCCCCGAAATCTTGTTTGAAAGGCTTACTATTTCTGACATACTAGGTCTTTGTACGTGATGATATCTAGGGTATTATACCAGGACTTCTGATTTTGCGGGAGCAATAGCCTAGTCCTCATATAATACTTTGCACTGCTTTATTATTAAAGCTCACCCTCATCATAAAAAAATGATGAAACATTGAAGAATGCTAATCATGTGCGTTGAAAAGAAGATCCCAAGGGGGACCCAGCTAAAGTCGAGCCATCATCTCTCTGATTTTGCGGAAGCAATAGCCTGAGCTCTCATGGCCTTGCATTTAACCCTTACAGATATCATTAGGGTGCACTTACCTGTAATACTGAATATAGAAGTCTGGATACGGGAGTATATTCTGAGATGGTACACGCGAATAAGTTCAGTCCTTAAAACATCTAATCTCGTATCTTGAACCAATTGAAACTTGTGTAGAGGTTTAAATGGACAACAATACTGACAATCAGAAGTGAATTTGTTTAAGACTTAAAGTTAAATCAAGATCAACGGTGTTAGTGATATGTCTCAAAAACTGATATGATCCTCTTACACAATCTCACAAAAAGATGTTTGTAAATATGTTTGTATAGTTTCCAGTTTCTTCAATTCCAAAAGATTTTATGTTTGTTTAGCTAAAATGTTGAAAAATAAAAAAGATTTGATATTTCATCTTATTTTCGACAACAGACGTTGGGGATCTGAAGATCAAAGTCTCACAGTGCCAAAACATGTTGGATCATTTGGGTTAGTTAAGAAAAGTTTGTGAAAAAGAGTTGGTAATTGCTCAAAATGTTTAAAAGTTCATTAATTTGAACTTAATTTGTTTCAAAATTGTCAGCGAGATCATAATTTGGTCAGCCAAGGTCATTAACTTGGACTTGGCAGGCTAAACAGTTGACCAGGGTCATTAACTTGGACTTGGTTAACTAAGTGTGTTGGTAAAAAGCTAAAAAGTTAAAAAAAAATTCAAAAATCAAAAACAGTTTGTGAAGTCTCCAAGGTCATTAAGTTGGACTTGGATGATTGACTGTGAGGGATTTGGATGTTCAAATTGGTAAAATCTGATTGTAAAGAGTTAGGTTTAGTTGTTGGATTCTTAATATTGTCAAATCTTTATAGTATTTTGATAGGGGGAGAGAATCAAGTAATCCTGGACAACTAAAAATGCTTTCATTGTAAAAATATTTTAGCTTATGTTGAAAGAGTCAGGTCATCAATCCTGGACATTCAAAATGATTTTTCTCAATAAACGTTTGAGAATTGCAGATTCCAGATTACGATCCCGATAGCCGAGTCTAAGGGGGAGTCTGAAGACGAGCTTAACACAAGGGGGAGCTTGTAACCGGAAAGCAAGGTGTCGATCCCAAAAGCACGGAAGCTTAACGAAAGGGGGAGCCTGAGGAAAGCTTTGTTGAAAAAGCCGAAACAAAGAGAAGAATTTTTCAAGTCTTTGTGAAGGATGTTTTGAAGACAGGCTGACTGAAGACTGCGGCAATATCCAAGGGGGAGTTTGTTGAAGTCCAGTTCGCACGAAGTGGATAAGTTAGTGTCAGGTCGCACGAACTGGAACATGTCAGTTCGTGCGATGTGGTTGTATGTCTTCGTGCGATCTGGTGTGCCTATAAATAGGTCAGTTCTGTTTTTCATTTGTAACTTTCTAGAGAATCTTGCTACGAAGTGCTGTCGAATTCTCTTCGTACGAAAACATTTTATATGAATGAAAAACATGTTTAAAGTGTATTTCTACTCTTCTACTCCTATTCTAACACTGATTCAAGGTTGCTAGTCTGTTTCCGCCTTTCTAGTGACTCAGATTTGACTCAGACAGACTCGTTTTGGACGATTCATCGATCCTACAGCCAGGCAGCTGCCTGGCACTATTCCCCCATTTGGTAAATGTATGTATGGAAATTAGGGAAATATTCAGTGGGTTTTGTCTAACTAGTTTAAAAATGATTGTGATAATGACATGTGATATTTTTTATAAGTAGAAAGAAAGAACATTTTGGTCCTAAAATATTTTAGTCTTTATAAGTAGGAGTGTAAATATGATGTGACATCCTTTTTGTTTTCTAAAAAATACAACAAAAAAAATCCAGTAATAGCACAAAAAAAATAAGGCAAAAAAATTCAGCACAAAAATGTAGTACAAAAACCAGCACAAAAAATGTTATACAACATAAAAATACAACACATTTTTTGGGTATTTTAGTCGTGATATTTTATATAGCAATGAGGTACTCAAATTAAAGATAAATAGACGCTCGATTTTATGATGAAATTTTTATGATAAAATAATGTCGTATAAAAAAGTTATAAACGTTTAAAAAACATGGAGAGAGAAAGTCAATAAATATGATTTTCAAAGATATCTTTAAATTTCTATTTTTTCCTACATTTTCTTCTTAGTCATTGATTTGAAAAATGAAATGTTAAAATTCTTTCTTATTTCACTTAGACCACCCATAGTGGGGTGGAATTAGGCGTGTAATATCTCAAAAACGCCCCATAAAACCCACCACACCTCCCTGGAGCGTTTTTTGCCTTTTTTAATAGCGTTGCCTCAAACACGCCTGAGATGAATTTGAATGGACAGTCAGATCCGACCACATCTATTTTGAACCCTTTTTTAACTTAAAAAAAAGAAATAAAAAATTAGATTTCTTCACATTTTGATAAATCTCCACTACACCTCGTTTTAACTTTACCCCGCTATAATGCCTCATATGCCACATGCACTTCACTCCTAAAGGAAAGGCATAATGTCACTTCCCCGCTATCATGATCTTAGGCAAAATAAACTTTTTATTTGATGTTACACGCGTCATTATAAATTATTATTTACTTGTACACAGTTGCTTCGTAATTATGTGATTGCATCGATTAAATTGTTGAGGTTAATTCATTTGTTTTTTTCTCCGGAAGAATCAACAATTAGAACAAATGTTACTAAAAGATAGTAATGTTTTTTTATATATAAGCTTTATAAATACTTACTCATTCAATAATAGGGTGAGGTTTTAGAGTGAACACTAATGTATTTGCGAACTGAGTGAACAAATCTTGGCAAATGATTTACAAACGTGGATGGCTTATATTTCATCATCAAATCGTAAAATACACTAATGTATTTCATCATCAAATTCTGGCCATTGATCTACACACATGTATGGTCAGGATTAGTTCGCTCAGTTCGCAAACTATATTAGTGTTCACTCTTGAACCTAATCCTTCAAGAATAATCTTTATATTTAAGAATAAGATGAATAATTCCTAAATAACATATAACAAACATTAAGAAAAATGATTTTTTGGATTGTTCAGATCGGTTTTTATAAAATGCAAAATCGAAACCGAACTATGAGTCCCAAACTGAATGGATCCAATAAACCAATATCAACCTAATCACAAACAATTGGCGTAAATCAATGTTTTTGATGATTCAATAATATAAACACGATGATTTACATGATTACGAATATACTGATCTTCGGTGTAGCAAAACACAATGATAAAACTTACAAGTGAACCACTAACCTAATATAACCAATGTGCAAACAATGTATTGGTTAAACTACTTCACGACCCACATTTATTTTCGCCTACGTCCCACATACCCAAACCGTGAATTATGATCACGGTACACCGAAAACCCATAAACCTCCAAGTCAGATGTGGTCATGATCACCATGAGCCTCCAAATAGGCACCATGTTACCCACATTTAATCCACTATTCTAAGAGTGTAGTCATGACCCAAACCAACATCCCTTTTATTATTTTAATTTACTTTTTTAAAGTGTCAAAATATAGGAAAATGGAAAAAGGTGGCATTGGAAATCGTGGTTCAATTCACGCTAACCACTATGAATCATTGAGAGGGTTGTGCAACCTTCCATTCATATTCCTATATGATGAATCATGTTACAATGATAACCCTCACACCCTTCAACCTAATTACAAGAAACATAAATTTCGATTCAATCTTTTACTACCATATTTTAAAGTTGTATTTATGTGAGTCGCTGTTCCATTTATTTAGAAGTTTTCATAATAATTTTTAGTTCTTATTCACAATAGAGTCGGTAATATTGAATTATTGATTTGTTAAATCCAAAAAACTTTATCAGTCTTTTTTTTTATGTTATTTTACACAAAAATGTAATAAAAATACACATGGACATAAACAAACCAATTGTAGTTTGTTGACATATATGTAGGTTGGTTATTTTATAACCTCAACTTTCTGTGTGTTGTTTTCATGTTCTTGCCTTTTCAGAAATTTCACATATAGATTCTTATTTTTTCGTTTTTCAAATATAGATTATGAATATATTATTATTAATGTGGTTATCAACACCTAAAATAGATTAGGCCTTTTCCACAAGTTTTCCTCAATTATATATAGTCTTTGTATCTCTTGTAATATATATCTCAATGAATGAAATATTAGATCTCTTCTCTCTATTATTTTCTTCTTTGCTATTAGGCTAGTTTCACAACACGTTATCAGCACGAGTATCTTTTGGAGTTGGATCGCATCATCATAAAGTTGAATCGAGGTGTGCATTTGTTTTGGCTTTATGAAAGAATGATCAATCAAACCATCTTACAAGTAAGTTTTATATTGATTCATGATATTTAGATCAATCATAAATATTTATGCCATACATGTTATTGTGAAAATTATTGACAAATATGTTTATACAAATTCATAACCAAAAACTAATATTAATCCGTGAGACAGGCAATATATACGATAATCATAAACGTTACATTTTTTATTTTATGTGTCGATGAATTTTTTTTTTAATCATTAAGTATATTGGAGATCTTTGCATCAAAGAAGGGTTATGTTAAATAATGTAAGAGTGATTAACAATATTAGTTGTTTATGAACCTACATAATGTAAGACTGATTAACAATAGTCTTCATATACCTATTCAAAAGGCTATAGTTTCGTATATATACTAAAATTTTACAAAATATATCATCCAGTTTATCATATTAATAATGAGTTGAAACTTATTATCAATGAACCGTATGTATTTAAATGATTACGAAATATTGTCACGAGATTCAATAAATATATACTAAAATTGCTATCGTTTTGATAATCTATTATGCTTATTGATAGTATATAGTACAGGATTGATATAGATTTATGATTTTAGTTAAGTGTATATTAATTTGACTAATATTCAACCAGCATGCATATTATTATCATAAATTATAAGTTATCGTGAAGATAAATACATGCTATTGTATGCATGTCAACTGTGAATATATCATATATGAAAAACAACAACTCTGATATTCTTAATTGACCTTCCTAATAATATGTCATAATAAAGGTTTATATATTATTTGGTGAACATTGTAATCATTGAATACTTCTTCTAGGGACTTTTAGATAATATATTAATCAATTAAATTAGTTTTTCGTATCATATATATATGATTACGTATACTTGCTTTCATATTAAAATTAAAAAGAAAAGGAAAATGATGGGAGGTATGAATCATATATTTTATTAGCATTTTCTTGTTAAATATTATTGGAACAATTGGTTCATTTACTTGAAACCCGGAATGTTGTTTTCGTTTATGATTCGTTAAATTATCATTATAATAATATATATTTAATGATAGGTTATTAAAACATCATGCAGATTTAAAGAAGATATTTCTTTACATTTCAAATTAAAGTGATTAATTATTTGTATTTCTTGATGTACTAATATCATTAAAATAGTATGAATAGTTTAAATTGATTTCTTACTCGTGATTGAGTAAAGAATGAAAATTTATGAACGTCTTCCTATCTTCTCATCCCTTAAAGTGGATGTGATTATAAATTGATCATTGTAAGAGTAGTGATCATATGTTTGTAAGAAAACGAGAACTTGATGGGATATTTGTTTATGTAAAAGCAGGATGATAAATATTTGTATATATAATATAATAATATTCTTGTGACTGGTCATACACAAATAATATATATATATATATATATATATATATATATATATATATATATATTTGTTTATTGTCATGAATTTTTATTTTATTTTATAGAGCTTTTATATATGGCAACTTATAACATGTAATGTATGACTTGACTTAGTATTAAATAGAAAAACTACACCAAAGTTGGTTTGTTATCACTATCATGAAAGGGCATATGTATGCTTAGATATGACACCTGAAGTGTCATACTCCCTGAATCTTATTATCAAGTTATGAAAGGTCGTAAGATATTTAATCGATAAATTTTACATGACTCGAACATTTAGTTACTTCTCTATTCGTATTATGTAAAGAGAAGATTATTTACAAGAAAAATCATATCAAACAATTTCCATTTGTCATATCTCAAATATGCTAAAGTCGCAATATTATGGAACCATGAAATTTTGTTGGTTCTACTCCATTCACTGAAGTGAATGTGATTGTATAACTATCATTGAAAATGTTGTAAGAAAGTTGTAATGAGGTTGAACTATCAGAAAATGTAAGATAGCCAAGTTAATAGTGAGACCGACTATTAATATTGTAATGATAGGCTTAATGAGATCGACCACTAGAAGTGGCAATATAAGGGGGTGATAATATGCGAATAATATGTGGAAATAATGATATTGATATAACATGATAGTTTCAAATGATATCTCTCTCGTATCTTACTTTTGTATTACATACGTGAAAGTAATACATCTACGATCATAAACTAGAAGTTTATTGATCATGATATTTGATTGGCATGATCGGTTAGACCACGCCGAGTCAATGATGATGTGAAACACAATGAAGAACTGGAAGATTCTTCCTGGCAATTAAAGATGTCTTTGCTCTGAAGAAGAAATTAATTATTTACCAACCAAGATAGGGTGTGAATCCCTAAATATTATGGAATAAAGAAAGGATACGCATATCCAAGCATGATACCATTTAGTGTTTTTAAATCGATGCATCGTCTAAATGGTTATCAAATCCACAACCTGAAATTGGTGTGATTGTGGCTTAGCTAATGTGATAGCAAGCATATTAATCCATATTAGTATATTTATTTGGTAATAATGAATTTGATTCCCAAGTTATTAACGATCATTGGAATAAGTGTTATTGTTGAGATGATCACTAAACGTGTACTATAGATTACAAAGCCAATGATCATGAGAGGAGCAAAAGTTCATTTAGGTACATGTAATTTTACATATAGTACCATTAATTCACATCAAGCCAATAAGTTATAGTTCTCCCTATACAGTTGGTTTTTGGTAAGGAACCAAAGATGTCTCATCAAAGATTTTGGTTGTGTGACATATATTGAAACTCATCCACCACACCACAAAAAGATGAGACTTCTAAAAAGTTTGAGAATATGTTGGGTATAAATAACCGTCTATTATTGAATACTTAAAGCCATTAGTGAGAAATTTGTTTATGGCTCATTGTTTTTCACTTTAGTGAATGAATGTTCCCAACATTAGGGGGAGATAACAAGCAGTTGGAAAGTGAAAAGTGGAATGAATTATCATGTCATCTTGATCCTTAAACTATAAACGGTGAACCAGAAGTTCAAAGGATAATTCATTTACCAATATTAAATAACAAATTACCAGACAAGTTCACTGACCTAAATAGAGTGACTAAGTAAGTCACATAATCAACTGCTTATGCTCCAGTTATATTTGTATCCCAAGAGGACAACCACATAGTTTGTAATAAGTCTATTGCATGCCTTAAGCGTGGTAGACTAGTTGATTCCAATAATAAAATTCCTCAAAAATTGGAGCAAATAATTAAGATGGTCAAGTCGAGGTTATAGTAATAAGATCTCCTGAAGAGACAGTAGACATGATGGTTCAAGAAGAACATCAGGTACCTGAAAATAATGAGATCTCGATAAGTTGTATCATGTCTAACATATGTATGGAATCGAAAGAAAATCGACGTCGTTATACTTTTGTATATAATATAGCGCTTGAAATGATGAAGTGACGAGGATCAAGATTTAAGATCTGCCTATGAATGAAAACATATAAATGATTGGCTAAAATGGAAAGACACAAATAAGGCAGAGTTGAATTCTCTAATAATATGGAAAGTTTCTGGACCAACAGTCCGTACAACTGAAGTTGTAAAATATGTTGGATACAAATGGGTCTTTTATGCGAA
Organism: Helianthus tuberosus; assembly: GCA_030545235.1. Classification (NCBI taxonomy): domain Eukaryota; kingdom Viridiplantae; phylum Streptophyta; class Magnoliopsida; order Asterales; family Asteraceae; genus Helianthus; species Helianthus tuberosus. The sequence goes on along the minus strand of CM060382.1, from coordinate 83,102,421 downwards.
TCATGTAAAAATTAAATAAAGTGATATAAGGCAAAATTGGTGGCACAAATATTTTCGCAAAGACCTATGACTGATTATGAGGAGACGTATTCTTCGGTGGTGGGTGTATTGGCTTTCCAATATTTACTTAGTCTGGTAATATAAAGAGAGATTTGATATGTGTCTTATGAAAGTTATGAATCACTGGATACTAAAAGTTTACATAAAGTCCCTCAAGGATTTAATTTATTAAAATCATGTAGAATAAGTTCTCGAGAACGATATGATCGTTGTATACAGATTCATATTTGAATACGTTGAATATAATTGGAACTCCCGATGAGTATCCTAAAGCATTTAAGTGCTTATAAGGTTAAGTGGAAACATCTTATGGATGTAATTCTTGTGCACCAATAAACATACATAGAATACATGTGCTTGGTGCTTATGTTATCTCAATGTATAATGTATAAGCATGGTACAATATGTATTATACAAATGAAGCAAGTGTTCAAGACATCCTTGCATATGATATATAAATCAATAAGGAGGTTTATGTAACAGAACCCCTAAAGAGTGTATGTACATACATTGTTTTTCAAAGTGGAAAGAAGAAAGTGAATGATTGTAAATGCCTGAAGCATTGATTTCAAAACCTCAAGAATGTATCTTTATAAAGTTAAAGATAGTATGAACTAAAATAGTCAAGTTGAGTGTTGTACACCTCATGATATATTATGATAAAGAGCAATATAAGTTTGATAATATTATCCATCTTTATCAAATGTTCTTTCTTAAAAGTTCACTATAATCGCAATTTACAGTGATGATGTCTGAGCATCATCAAGAGAAACTGGCGAGCTTTTAGAAGGGGAATTTTTTTAATGACCCTAGCACAGTCTAATTATTACTCGACTTGCAGTTCGAGTATATTTGTAATCATACTTTTATTCATCTATCAAACTACATCTAGAAGATGTTGGTGGGACATTTTAGTATGTAGAGAGCTTAACCTTATAGTATGTTAAAGGTTGTTCAGACACTTTTTATAAGAAATGAGTATTATCATCTCCTACCAAAGTAGAGATTCTCATTTCAAAAGTACCATGGCTAAAATGCAATTGTGCATTAACTTAACTTTCTAGCAATGCATGATAATATATATTTGAATTTGAATTTGAATTTGTCAACATGATATAGCACATGTCCAATGAGGCGACATTTGAATGGTAAAGCAGATATTTCGATACCCTAAAGGTAAGAATGATATGTGTCTATATTTTACTAACCCATGAAAGCTAGTTCTGTTAGTCTTGTAGATATAAAGAATGTAACACAAATAGTCTTGGATCTTATGGTATTTGTTCGCAAGAGGAAGCACTAGAAGTATCACAAGAAGATTTTACAACATTACTCAAGATAAATGATTGCACTTCAAGGCATCAAACGACAAATCATTCTACAAAAGTTTTGAGCAACTTTCGAGGATGATGGACACCCTTTACTTTAAGGATACATTTTATAATGAGGGAGAGATTTATTAAAGTTGCACTCTTTTTCCCTTAACTAAGTTTTATCCCAATGGGTTTTCTTAGTAAGGTTTTTAATGAGGCAACATACCTGATCTATAAGTATCAGGGGGAGATAATGCGCATTACACGCTGCACTCTTTTTCCCTTAGCTATGGTTTTGTCCCACCGGGTTTTCCAAGCAAGGTTTTTAACGAGGTAGCATCAAGCGTATTATGTTGATAACCAAGGGGGAGTGTTATGAATATATTATTATTAATGTGGTTATCAACACCTAAAATAGATTAGGCCTTTTCCACAAGTTTTCCTCAATTATATATAGTCTTTGTATCTCTTGTAATATATATCTCAATGAATGAAATATTAGATCTCTTCTCTCTATTATTTTCTTCTTTGCTATTAGGCTAGTTTCACAACAGATTCTTATTTTTTCGTTTTTCAAATTTTTATCAAATTCATTTTATTTGCACACCAAAATGTCTATCTGCACACCAAACCTTAGGCTAGAGGGTATGGGGTTCGTCCCCACCCCCGTCGAGCTCCGAAGACGCTGGCACACCATCCCCCCCCGGTCCCGTCCTCACCGGCTTGTGCTTGACGTTGGCGACGATCCAATTATGGTTGCCCCCCCCCCTTTCAAATGTGACCGTTAAAATAAAAAAAAATCTAACATTTAATTCAAATCCAACGGTTATAATTTAGTGGGGAACAACAATATTTGAACATGTTCGCTCTGCGTAACGAGTACACACATCATAACCTACAAGCGGACTTGGTGGAGTACATTCGGAACAACGCTCAAAACGAACCCGACGACGACATGGAGGACGAAGACTAGTAGCTTATTTTAATATATTAGGATTTTTTTAAGTTTATGTTTTTTTTAAGTTTATTTTTTTTAAGTTTATGTTTTTTTTTTTAGTTTATGTAATGTTTTTCAATATTCATGAAAATATTTTGTTAGTTTATTTGTTAAATGTTAAAAAAAAGTAGAAGATTAAAAAAATAAAAAACATAAAAGTGGTGGGGTATGATCTTCTAGGACCATCCTCCATACCCTCTAGTTTTGTGGGATGGACCATCCTTGGGAGGACTATGATGTGGCGCCTACGTGGCGAATCATCCTCCCTTGGAGGACTATCACCATACCCTCTAGCCTTACCTTTATATACGCGACGTATAGGTCTATACGTGACGTATAGCTACCTTTTTCAATTTCCAAGAGAATCTCTGATATGATGTGAGAATTTGTCCCTTTTATATAAGCCGCGTATAGGCCTATACGTAGCGTATATAAATGGTAGTTTTTTTAAGAAACATTGTTATATATTATTTGTTGTTTTAGCAAACTTTTATAATAAGTAATTTTAAAAATAGATAAATAAAAAACATTGTTAAGTATTCTATCGTATAGTGTAATATATGTCTCGTATAGGCCAATGAATATAGTATCGTATCATATAGTGTAGTATAAATCTCGTATATGCCTATACGTGTAATATAATATTGTATCATGTCGTATCGTATCGTATCGTATCGTATAGTGTAGTAAAAAACATTGTTAAGTATTCTATCGTACAGTATAATATAGGTCTCGTAAAGGTCTATGGATGTAGTATTGTGTCATATAGTGCAGTATAAATCTCTTATAGGCCCATACGTGTAATATAATATTGTATCATATCATATCGTATCGTATAGTGTAGCATAAGTCATGTATAGAAATATATGTGTAGTATCGTCTCGTATAGGCCTATAGCTGTAGTATCGAATCATATGGTGTAGTGTAAGTATTATATAGGTCCCGTATAGGCTTATAGGTCATGTCACACCCCAACCGATGGCGGAAACATCGGAGCGAGACGAAATAGATTGCCCATCACACATAACACTACTTGTAGCAATACTTAATTCAAAACCGATTTCATTTCATAACATAAATTGTCAAGTACAAAATGAAATCAAAGTACAACATTTGGAATTTCAAAATACAACAAGTTTAATCAAAATAAGATAACAAATCTAGCTTTTCGTTATGAGTTTCTAAAGTCGTCCCTACTAGATTTCATCATAGTCATCATCATCAAGCTGCAACATGTTTAAAAATATAGTTTAACACAAAATGCATTGACGAGTACACAAGTTTCGATACATAGCATAAGATAAAAAATGCTTAAACGAATCTACATGGCAAACTATGTTATCAAGATTAACGTAAATCTAGCATATGAATAATCAAGTCAAACCAAGGTTTAACGCAATGTTTAATGACTTAACATGACCTCACGTTCACGGGCGGTGCGTTACTCCTAAAGCGCTATACATGTTAAGGGTAGGCTCGTATAAAGTTAATGACAAGTTTAATCACAAAACGAACAAACCTAGATTAACGAATCAAGTATAAGGTATGTACGCATGTATTGGATTGTTTGTGCGTAAAGTATAAGTGTTTGTGATTTTAATTAAGTTAAACATATTGCACCCAAAATGTGTAAAACGTAAAAGGGGTATTTGAGTGTACTCACGGTTTTGCAAAGCTTTCATTTGAATCCCGTGAAGAGTTGTAAGTTGGAGAATGGAACACCGAGGTCACCCTACTAGGATAAACGAAGGTGTGTGAGTTAACGGATTTAAGATGGAAGATTCGGATTTGGAATTTAAAGTACAAAAAGTATGTATTTACAAAAAGTATTATCTAATTCTAAGTACTCGTTTTTGACACTATGTTGTATGTGGTTTCATGGATCCTAGTTTGCCCATAGAATCGTTAACGAGAGACTTAGATTGTAGATAAACTAGCCTAAGTTTATGATGAATAATCATGGTCCGATTATCATCATAAATTCAGCCACGTTCTTGTACATATATATATATATATATATATATATATATATATGTATATATATATATTTATATAGTTATAATATTAACCTAAGCTAAGTCTATCATAGATATCATAGATTATCATGTAAGTCAAGCATGGAGGTTTTAACCTCATTGTATGATTCACCACTACACAAACCATCACGAGGATGATTCGGAGGGTCATGAATAACAAGAAATAAACTAACTAATGCATTCACAAGTGGCCAAGTAAGTCTTTAACCCGGGTGAACCAACACGACATGGAAAGGTCGGAGGCTAGGCGGGGCTATGTTACTTTGATACTAGGAAACCACTTGAGTGTTTATACACAAAGTTCACAAGTGAAGGAGTGGAACTAGATTGGAAAGCCCAAGCTCCCATGGTTCACGCTTCACAAGTCACAAGTTCATTATATGGAAGATGATGAATCATGCTTGTTTTCATCACTTGGCTTATGATATGTATAAACTGAAAATAAAGAGTTTTGAACTCATAAATTGGTGGGAATCAATCTCAACAAAAACCCACAACTATAGGTTAAGTAGTGAGCTTGGTGGATTCAAGATTCCACCAAGTTTTAGCAAAGAAAATGATTTTACAAGAACTTTAAACAAAATAGAAAATAAAGTGCACTTTGGACCTCAAATATGGTGAGGTTTCACCTTAGATTACCATGGTAATCTTGTGAAAACCTTCTTAGAGGTTATCCAAGTGTTATGGAAGAAGAAACAAGAAGAAAATAGTTAAGGAAGTGAGCTAGAACTCACTTTGAATCTTGAATGTTTTCTGCCAAAAAATAAGAAAGTTTAGAGGATTCTTGAGAGTATTTGGGATTGTTTGAGAGATTGGAAAGTGAAAATGAGTGTGGGAGAGGGTCTATATATAGTTGGGGATTAGGGTTAGGTGTTAGAAATGAATTTAATTGAGTTAGGTGGGTGTTGGATGACAAAAACCAACCAATCCGTGAGCTGAGTTTGTTTGGCTGCGGATGATCCGCCAGGTGTGTCGCGCACGGGGACACCCCCCTCGGTCGCGTGTTGTGTCCTCTACCCACCTGGCTGAATTTTGATTTTCGACAACAATGGTCCCTTAAGTTTGATATGTGGCACATTATAAGGTATTTAAAATGTAATAAACATATTATCAAGTATATTATGTATAATAAACATATTTTAAGTATAAATCAAGTATATGAACATAGTTTTAAGTATTGTGAATGAATGACCAAGCATTTGCACATAATAAGCACATATATTCGCGTATCAAAGGTAGTTGTTTGTACGTTTAACACGTGTTTACGAGAGTCACGAATATGTGTCTTATGTATATACGGATTAAACGCATAAGCAAACATGAATAAATAATGTATAATTCTCATAAAATAATTGATTTTATTATGATCAAATCCTCGGGTTTACAACGATTCGAAATGATTTACGATTACAAGAGAAACGAGTTTCCAAAAATAGAATTACAAGACAGGCTTTCTAATTAAGGAAAGTTACAAAAAGCGAAGCGTTACAGGTCTCGTATAGGCCTATAGATGTATTATAGTTCCCACTTAGGCCTATAGGTGTAGTATAAGTCTCGTATAGGTCTTGTATATGCCTATAGATCTATACGAGACCTATACTACACCTATAGGCTTATACGGGTGTTGTATGGTATCCTATAGTATCGTATCGTATCGTATTGTATTGTATTGTATTGTATTGTATTGTATTGTATTGTATTGTATTGTATTGTATTGTATTGTATCGTTTAGTATAGTGTATAGTATAAGTCTCGTATAGGTTCCTTATAGGTCTTGTATATGCTTATAGGCCTACACGGGACCCTAACCACACCTATAGTATTATACGAGACCTATACTATACCTATAGGCTTATAGGGGTGTTATATCGTATCGTATAGTGTATAGTATAAGTCTCGTATAGGTTCCCTATAGGTCTTGTATATGCCTATAGGCCTACACGGGACCTAAACCACACCTATAGTACTATACGAGACCTATACTACACCTATAGGCCTATACGGGTGTTATATCGTATCGTGTAGTATCGTATAGTATAGTATCGTATCGTATAGTGCAGTATAAGTCTCGTATAGGTCCTTTATAGGTCTTGTATATGCCTACGATACTACATTTATAGTTCTATACGAGGCTTATACGGGACTTATACTATACGATACCACACCTATACGGGACATATACTACACTATACTATACGGTATCATACTTATATGTCACACCCCAACCGATGGCGGAAACATCAGGGCGCGGCACTGAGCGAAACATATTGTCCAAGAGAATCCATAACAACTACATTTCCGGATATTTAAACGTTACATCCCATACCATAACATACCAAAATAAAGTAGTTATTACAGACAAATCATAGTTTCGACAACTCATAAATTGTTTATTTGTTTCTAGACTCCCCTAGACTTGATTTCATCACAGAAAGAAAGCATCCTAAACACCTGTCACATACGTTAAAATAAAAGTCAATACATATAGTGTAAAGGTGAGCATACAAGTTTAACAGTATAATAGTAGCGAACGCGATTTACGCATAACCAACATGTAACATGTATAATGTGAAGCAGGTAGGTTATCGACAATGAGATATGCACAGACGTGACTGCTAGTTGTAGAATGTGCAACACATATCACCACTGTGGCACGTGAAGAAAAGCCCTTAGCAACCCCTGTCCACGACAGGTGCTGAGTCCAAACTATAGTACTATCGCTGCTAAGGTGTCAGGCAACAATCACTGTGTAAACATAACATACTAGCATTCATCGAATAACACGTATAACATGCAAAGCGGTTAGCATATAAAAGTGTTTGCGTTGTATGTCGATTGTGATTTTGATATAAGTAACGTATGTAACACCCAGAAGTGCTTAAAGCAAAAAGGGATCGAGTATACTCACATATCGTGTTTAATGAATAAACTCAGTCTTGGATTGAAGGGAGTGCTGAGAGATTAGCCTGAACACAGTATGATGCGCATGTGGTGTTATAGATTTTTATATATATTTTTAGCCCTTTTTACACGTTAGTCAAGTTTTAAATTTATAAAACACGATATTTTACTAACACCAAACACACATATGGGCAAGTGCACCCATCGTGAGCGTAGTATAGTGTTGGTAAGATACCGAGGTCGTCCAAGGACACAAAAGCTTTTAATACCGGTTTATCCTCAACGTCTAATCAAATCAAAAGCTTAGAAAAATGTTTTAAACTAGAAAATAAAAACTAAAAATGCTGAAAAATAAAAATAAAAGTAAAAACAGATAGACAAGATAAATCACTTGGATCCGACTCGTGTTTAGTGTAACCTTTGATTATTTCCGCACTTTTGCACTTTTTAAGAGATTATCTTAGTTATTGTAGTAGGGCCCCTCTTTTGAAGGTGACGTTACCCTCAACCCAGTAGTTTGAGTCAGCAAGGATACAATCCTAAAGGGTTGGATTATTGAAAGATAATTAATTAAGTTATTAATGCATAATGTGGTAGGCCCCTCTTTTGAAGGTGACGTTACCCTCGGCTAAGTAGTCTGAGTCAGCAGGGATACAGTCCTAAGTAGCCTGGTTAAAGTTTTAATAGTAGCTTACATATGAGGGGATCAAAGAGTTTGGACCCCCGCCATCCAATACCGGTGGGTATTGAAGTAGGTCCTACTAAATTTGACCCAGGTCCTTGCAGGATCTATACACTGAACAAGGCAAGACTCTTACCAAACCATTCCCTTAACCCCTCGACCAGGTAGCCAACATATCTCCATATAGACCGTGGAGATATGAATGGTGAAAATCTTTTATTTTATATAGACAGTAAAATAATGCCAAGACACCACGGACAAATGATAAGGAAGATTCACCTTCAACATAAGAAACTAGTTATTAAAGTCATTAATACATAACCAAATAAAAAGTGCGAAAAGATTAAAAATAAAAAGTATTACACTAGAAACTTGTCTTCACCAAGTGATGTAAGAGACTTAGGCAAACATGGCCTTTGATTGTCAAGAACTCTTACGATCAATCTTGGATCCATAGACTACTCACACACTCTATGATGGATGATGGATGATTGTGGTGGATGATGGTGTTATGATGGTGGTGGTGGGTGGGTGAAATGTGAGAGAGGTGGTTTGCCAAGGGATGGTTTGCAAATGAGCCAAGCATCCCTATTTATAGCCTGAACAGAAGCTCGGGCACGGCCCCGTGTCCATTGGGCACGGCCCAGTGTCCATCATCCTTCTCTTTCTTCATTAATTTCAGTTTGTCTGCATTAGTTGACCACGCCCCCGTGTCCGCTGGGCACGACCCCGTGTGCAGAAGCGTATCTGTACTATCAAGATTTCCCCAGATTTTGCAAATCCTAGAGTTGACCACGGCCCCGTGTCCGCTGGGCATGCCCCCGTGGTGGGTGATAGAAGCTTCTACAACTTTGTCCTTTCTGCAGACACTTGGGCACACCCCCTTTTGTCTTCTTGTTTTTGCTTGGGAAGATGCTGTCGGGGGGTCGGGCATGCCACGTTTATTCCTTTTCTTGTATTTATGTTAGATTTAGCTGCCTTTTTGCTTCTTTTGTTCATTTGAGCTCATTTAATCCTGAAAATACAAAAGGAAGACCAAAACACACTTTTTCCAACATTAGTACTAAAAAATGGTTAGTTTTATGCCACAATTGATGTAATTTATATGTTGCATTTTGCACACATCAAATACCCCCACACTTGAATCTTTGCTTGTCCTCAAGCAAAACTCTTTATAATGTGGCTTTACACTCCCAAATGGAATGGGTAGAAGAGAAGGTTTTTGGGCTTGTCATAGAGTGTCGGGATTTCCAAGATACTTTATTAGGTTTTATTTTTATTTATTTACAATCATATTCGTCATGATTTATTTAAAACAATACATAAGATAAATTACTTATTAGGGCATAACATACCTTTTTAAAATTCCATTTATATACAAGTTCACATACCTCACGGGGGATCACTCAACACTCGGCCGAAGATGTATTTTAGTGAATCACTCGAGAGCGGCGTGGAACTTACTCCTACCATAAGCTTGCCAAGCAATCAATCCTCCTCCTTTTTAACTATACACCTTTGTAAATATCAACAGGACTTTTGGGTGAAGGGTTAGGCTTGGGTTAAGGGTAGGTGGTTGGGTTAGTGGTTAGAAAAAGGGCGAAAGGCGTAAAAAGCGTCGGTTTTCGTAAGACTTTTTATTTTTTTGTAACTTTTTTATTTTGATGAAGCACTTCTTCAAACAAAGTTATTTTTGATAAACTTGTTTGTTTATTTCTTTTTTTGCTTCATCATCATCATTTTTTTTTGAGGAAGTCATAAGAAAAACCGAGCTTGTTACTAAAACAAAGGGTTAAAAATAAAAGGGTTTTGGTGGGTAAAAGGGTGTTTGTTTTGGGTTAAGAAATGAAAAGGTTTAGGCTCAAAGGGGTTAACTAGGGGGATTTTGGGTAGGTGGTAAAAAAAAGAAAAATAATGGTGTAGAAATAAAAAGGGTTAGTCCTGATGCCTCCATCATTTACTTACTCGGGTTTAAGTTGGTAAGGACCGGGAATGTATCGTCGTGGCAAGTTCTAGAGTCGTAAGAACCAAGCGGCTATTCACACAAGAAACAAAAAATGAGCATTTAGTTTAAAGATATGTATTTGTATGCTCAATAAAGGCTCAAAACTCACTTTTTGTGGGAATGGGTTTTTATGTGATCAAGTATATATAATCAAATTTTAACTAAACTTGTCATGCCGTTTTATAATTTTCTTATGTTGGTTCTTTTTATCACGACGCTATCGGTTGTAAATTTGTAAAAATATAACCTTTGTGTAAGGCTTGTAATTAGGACTTGCAAGATTCAAGGTTTTAGCATCCCCCCCACACTTAAATTACACATTTCCTCAATGTGTCCCAAAATAAGTTTTTAGGTTGATTGAATGTGTAAAAAGGTGTGAAAAAGCAAAAATTTATGTTACTGGGCGTCTGGACACGGCCCCGTGGTGTCCGGGCACGGCCCCGTGTTCAGATCGCCAGTAACATAAATTAGTAAAAAGAAACAGAAGCCTGGGCACGGGGGCGTGTTCAGCGAGCACGCCCCGTGTCCAGTTACCTGAACTGGGCATTTTCTGCAGATGGTTGGGCACGGGGCGTGTTGGGCGAGCACGGCCCCGTGCTGAACTTACTGTAATGAAGAAAAATTGTCGGGTGGCCCTGTTTTTGTGCATGGGGTGCTGGTTCAAGTTTCCCTTGGTATCCTTCACCATCCGAGTGTGTTTTTCCCATTACAACATCATCCAAACACCAAATTAATTAAAACCATCATTCCATTAAATAGAGAAAATTACATAATATTCCTAATAAGTTAAAATTCTAGATAGATAGGTCAAAAGAAACACAAGAAGTCTAAACCAAGAAGTTCTAGCCTAAAGTTTATTCTATTAGCAAAATTTCCGAGAAGATAATTCTCTCGGTTGGATGCGGCTCGAAGAACTTTTTCCTCCGGACATGGGACGCTCACACGTCGGTGAGCCATTCCTCTATCTCTCTTGGGAGAAGAAAGGTGGGCTCATTGGCATCGGTTTGAGGGGGTGCACCCTCCACCGGGACTTCTTGTAGATCTTCAACAGGAGGCTCCGCTGGAATGTCATCCCATCCGGTAGGATTGTTGACTCCAAGTGCTAGGTTCCAATCCTCTTAAGGGAGGATTGGTTCCGTGGGAGGTGTCAAAGAATGTTCAACCTCTGGTGCAAGAGGTTGATTTCTTGAAAACTGCTTTCCTACCCCACCGTAAGATAATTTATACGGTCTATGAGGACCTCCTCTACCAATGTCATCTCATCAAAAGCCTCACGCAATGCCATTACGTAGCATACGAGAGTTGCTTCAATTGAAGACCTTCTTTCCCTTCGACTGTTTCTGGAGTGCGCAGAAGTGGTTCCACTGTTTTGGCTAGACATTCTATGAAAATAAATGGAAAAGAGTTCATTTTAATGAAACAGTAACCTCGGACACGGCCCCGTGCTCAATGAGCACGGCCCCGTGCTCAATAACCTCGGACATGGCCCCGTGCTCAATGAGCACGGCCTCGACTTTTGTTTCGTGCATCGAGCATTGCGATGCGTTGCGAGTAAGCGATGCGATAGTATTACACACTAGTTACACAAATAATATAACTACTAATAATCACAAAAGTAAGTCTTGGATTTCGAGTTCGCGATGAGATTGCGTTGTGATAGAGTTGCGATTGCGTTTTCGAATAATCACCTCAAACAAATATAAAAATGCACAAGTAACACATATTAGCACACACACGTAAAGCAATATTCAGAACTTGTAATTCGAGTTGCGATGCGATAGTGATGCGATTAGCGATAAGTCAATTAGCGGTTAACTTCAGAACCTGTAAGTATCATAAAATTAAGTATCGATTAACAACTCAAAGGGTACAAGCAGTGATTAAACAAGGAATGACGGTGTCACACCCCCAAATTCCACAAGTGGAGTATCACCGCAGGAGGCGTGACATGACCATGATCCAGCCACCAATCATATTGAACAATGCATTTAAAGTAAATATAAAACCAACCACAATATAATTGGTTTCCAAAACAATTTAACCAAGTTTAAGTTATCAGCGGAAACATTAAGCGTAAAATCAAAACACAAGTTTTAAAGTTCAAAAGTTTAACATGGAACTCAACAGTCCATGTCCCACAACGACTCTCCCCCATGCAAGCTCCAGCTAAGTACCTAATGACCTGCAAAGCATGTTGATGTGTGCAAAATGCAACATATAAATTACATCAATTGTCGCATAAAACTAACCCTTTTTTAGTACTAATGTTGGAAAAAGTGTGCTTTTGTCTTCCTTTTGTATTTTCAGGATTAAATGAGCTCAAATTAACAAAAGAAGCAAAAAGGCAGCTAAATCTAACATAAATACAAGAAAAGGAACAAAACGTGACATGCCTGACCCCACGACAGCATCTTCCCAAGCAAAACAAGAGAACAGAAGGCTGAACACGCCCCGTGCTCAATGAGCACGGGGGCGTGCCCAAGTGTCAGCATAAAAGACAAAGTTGTAGAAGCTTCCATCGCCCACCACGGGGCCGTGCTCAGCGGACACGGGGCCGTGGTCAACTATAAGATTAGCAGAATCCAGGAAAATCTTGATAGTACAGATATGCTTCTGCACACGGGGTCGTGCCCAGCGGACACGGGGCCGTGGTCAACTAATACAGAAAAGAGCAATTAATGAAGACAGAGAAGGATGTGGACACGGGGCCGTGCCCACTGGACACAGGGCCATGCCCGAGCTTCTGTTCAGCCTATAAATAGGAGTGCTTGGCTCAAGCTCAAACCATCCCTTGGCACACCACCTCTCTCACACTTCACCCACCACCCACCACCACCATAACACCATCATCCACCACCATCATCCATTGTCCATCATAGAGTGTGTGAGTCGTCTCGGGATCTAAGATTGATCGTAAGAGTTCTTGACAATCAAGGCCATGTTTGCCTAAGTCTCTTACATCACTTGGTGAAGACAAAGTGTCTAGTGTAATACTTTTTATTTTTAATCTTTTCGCACTTTTTACTTGGTTATGTATTAATGGCTTTAATAACTAGTTTCTTATGTTGAAGGTGATTTTTCCTTATCGTTTGTCCGTGGTGTCTTGGCATTATTTTACTGTCTATATAAAATAAAAGATTTTCACCATTCATATCTCCACGGTCTATATGGAGGTATGTTGGCTACCTGGTCGGGGGTTAAGGGAACGGTTTGGTAAAAGTCTTGCCTTGTTCAGTGTATAGATCCTGCAAGGACCTGGGTCAAATTTAGTAGGACCTCCTTCAATACTTAACGGTATTGGATGGCGGGGGTCCAAACTCTTTGATCCCCTCATATGTAAGCTACTATTAATACTTTAATCCGGCTACTTAGGACTGTATCCCTGCTGACTCAGACTACTTAGCCGAGGGTAACGTCACCTTCAAAAGAGGGGCCTACCATAATATGCACTAATAACTTAATTAATTATCTTTCAATAATCCGACCCTTTAGGATTGTATCCTTGCTGACTCAAACTACTGGGTTAAGGGTAACGTCGCCTTCAAAAGAGGGGCCTACTACAATAACTAAGATAATCTCTTAAAAAGTGTAAAAGTGCGGAAATAATCAAAGGTTACACTAAACACGAGTCGAAGCCAAGTGATTCATCTTGTCTATCTGTTTTATTTTTATTTCTATTTTCAGCATTTTAGTTAGTTTTTATTTTTCTTTGTTTAAAACCTTTTTTTAAACTTTTTGATTTGATTAGACGCTGAGGATAAACCGGTACTAAAAGCTCTTGTGTCCTTGGACGACCTCGGTATCTTACCAACACTATACTACGCTCACGATGGGTGCACTTGCCCATATGTGTGTTTAGTGTTAGTAAATATTGTGTTTTATAAATTTAAAACTAGGCTAAAGAAAGTGTAAAAGGGCTTAAAATATACTTAAACCTATATATACACCTAATGCACACCAAGTTTTTGGCGCCGCTGCCGGGGACACAAGGATTTTAAGAAAGTTAGAAATCAACGGCCTAATCGTTTTTTTTATTTTTCTATTTTTTTTAGGATTTTTTAGTTTTTCAGCTTCTGCAGAGCTCAGCACGGGCCGTGCCTGGTCGGACACGGGCCGTGCCCAACATTGTTTCTGGCAGTTTTTATTTTCCGAGTTACAGAGAGCTGAGCACGGGGTCGTGTCGGTGCAACACGTGGCCGTGTCCAACTCCCCAGTAACAGGGATCCGGAAAACAATCACTGTATCTCCGACCACGGGCCGTGTTCACTGAACACGGGGCCGTGGTGAACCTTCTGACCAACGTTCTTTTCTATTTTTATTGCAGGACTTGGAACCCAGACGCCACATTTGAATTTCCTACGTAGTGCATGAGCTCCAGTTCTAGTAGAGACATAAAAGAACCTCTAGAAGAACCCGAACGCTTTCTCAGAAAAAGACTTAAAGCTAAAAACCAAGAGAAAGTTTCGGGGGACCCACCTCCAATGGCGGACCAACGTACCCTCATGTATTACCTACGGCCCACTGTAGGTAATCTCGGCGCCGCTATCAATGCACCGAATGTCGAAGCCAATAACTTCGAACTTCGACCGCATTTGATACAAATGCTTCAAAACTCCGCAACCTTTCATGGGCTTGCGGACGAGGATCCCCATCTACATATTACTAATTTCTTAGAAATATGTGATACCTTTCGGATCAATGGAGCATCAAACGACGCCATCCGCCTTCGAATGTTTCCATTTTCACTAAAAGACCGAGCTAAGGCTTGGCTTAACACCCTCCCAGTTGGCTCGGTAAACACCTGGGATGAACTAGCCCAAAAGTTTCTATATAAGTATTTCCCTCCTGCTAAAACGGCTAAATTAATGACTGAAATTAATACATATTCTCAAGAGGATGGGGAACCCTTATATGAAACTTGGGAAAGGTTCAAGGAGCTACTAAGAAAGTGTCCTCATCACGGTCTTGCGGTATGGAAACAAGTATCCACTTTCTACAATGGGTTGTTGCCACACACAAGACAAACACTTGATTCTAGCTCCGGGGGACTTCTAGGTAATCGTTGCCCAAATGAAATATATAATCAAGTTGAGGAAATTGCTCAAACCAATTTTCAGTGGCACACTCCCCGAGGTAATAAATCTATTGCCCCGGGCGCCCATAAGGTTGATGAAAGCACTTCTTTACAAGCCTAAATCGAGGCCCTTTCTTCAAAAATCAAAAGGTTAGAAATGGAAAAAACGGCCTCGGTTATGGCTTGTGAGGGGTGTGGTGGACCACATGAAAATTGGAGTTGTATGAAAGAAGTAGATGATCAAACAGAAACGGTAAACTACATTGATAATGGACCTAGGCCGTCGGGTCCACCAACGGGTACCTACAACCAAGGATGGCGTAACCACCCTAACCTTGGTTGGAGAGATCCCAGCAATAGTAGTAACCAACAAAACCAACGAACTAACTTTCAACAACCACAAAACTTTTCTCAACAACAAGGTGGACCAAAGGCTTGAAGATACTGTATCTCGCCTCATCTCCGACACCGAAAAGAAAAACTCGGATCGATTTCAGCAATTGGAATCGAATTTTAGAAATCAACAAGCTAGCATTCAAAACATTGAAAAACAATTAAATCAAGTAGCTCAAAATTTCTCCGAGAGACCACAAGGCGCGTTACCAAGCATTACCGAAACCAACCCAAAGGCACAAGTACATCTCATCACATTGAGAAACCGAACCATGGGTCCCGAGAAGGCTCCATTACCACCAACTGAAAGAAGCCAATCCAACCAAACCACGACTCCACCCGCGCCCCAACCAGAAAAGGCTTCTCCACCGAATCAAGAGCCCACCAAGACTCCTCCGGTTCCATACCCCGGACGGTTAATTCGTCAAAAGACCGATGAGCAATTCGCAAAGTTCGAAAATTTACTAAAACATTTGCATGTTAATATTCCTTTTATTGAGGTCCTAACCCAAATGCCTAAATATGCAAAATTTATGAGGGACTTCCTCACTCACAAAAGGAAAATTGAATCATTGCAATTAGTTAACTTAGGCGAAGAATGCTCCGCCTTAGTACTCAACAAACTCCCACAAAATAAAATTGATCCTGGAAGCTTCACGATTCCTTGCTCGATTGGGGAATCCCCCATTCGTAATGCACTAGCCGATCTTGGGGCTAGCATTAACCTCATGCCCACATCAATGTTCAAACGACTCAGCCTAGGAACAACGAGCCCTACAAAGATGAGCATACAACTCGCCGACAGATCCGTCAAATTTCCACAAGGTGTCGCTGAAAATCTATTGGTCAAAGTTGACAATTTCGTTTTCCCGGCCGACTTTGTCATCCTAGACATGGAGGAAGACGCCGATGTCCCTCTCATCCTCGGGAGGCAATTTCTAGCCACTGCCCAAGCGGTGGTGGATATGAATGACGGAACACTAACATTGAAGTTTGGGGACGAGGAAGTGAAGTTTGGAGTTGGAAAGAGAGTAGAAAACGAAGACCCGATCAACTACATGAAGGTCATAGACTCAAGCTTGGATGACGCTCTCCGATGGCGTAGCATGGGATGCAAAACATCCCACTTGGGTGACATATGACCATGCTTCGGGTCTAGCCAAGGACCCTTATAAACGTGGCGCACCACGGAGGCATTCCGCGGAACTATCCTTAGTTTAGTTTAGATTAACCTTTATGTTTTCTAGTTAGTTTTAATTTTCATGAATAAAACTCACTCGGAATGGCAAGGGATAACAAGGGAAACTTGAAACACCACCCCATGCAGGAAAACAGGGCCATCCGATAATTTTCTTCGTTAACAGTAAGTTCAGCACGGGCCGTGTCCGCCCAACACGGCCCCGTGCTGCACAGTCTGCAGAAAATGCCCAGTTCAGGTAAAACTGGACACGGGCCGTGTTCACCCAACACGCCCCCATGTCCAGGCTTCTGTTTCTCTTTTTCAATTTTGTTACTGGCACCGGAACACGGGGCCGTGCCCGGGCAACACGGGGCCGTGTCCAGCGCCCAGTAACACAAATTTTTGTTTTTTCACACATTTTTACACATTCAATCAACCTAAAAACTTATTTTTGGGACACATTGAGGACAATGTGTAATTTAAGTGTGGGGGGGATGCTAAAACCTTGAATCTTGCAAGTCCTAACTACAAGCCTTACACAAAACTCTATTGAAACCGCGAATCACCCCCAAATTTTTTTTTTAAAAAAAATTTCATTTTTTTTACTTGTCTAGGTTTAACTTGGGAGTTTCAAATTCTAAAAAGGTTATATTTTTACAAATTTACAACCGATAGCGTCGTGATAAAAAAGAACCAACATAAGAAAATTATGAAACGGCATGACAAGCTTAGTTAAAATTTGATTATATATACTTGATCACATAAAAAACCCATTCCCACAAAAGTGAGTTTTGAGCCTTTATTGAGCATACAAATACATATCATTAAACTAAATGCTCATTTTTCGTTTCTTGTGTGAATAGCCGCTTGGTTCTTACGACTCTAGAACTTGCCACGACGATGCATTCCCGGTCCTTACTAACTTAAACCCGAGTAAGTAAATGATGGAGGCATTAGGACTAACCCTTTTTATTTCTACACCATTATTTTCTTTTTTTCCACCTACCCAAAATCCCCCTAGTTAGCCCCTTTGAGCCTAAACCTTTTCATTTCATAACCCAAACCAAACACACTTTCACCCACCAAAACCCTTTTTATTTTTAACCTTTTATTTTAGTAACAAACCTGGTTTTTCTTATGACTCTAAAAAAAAAATATGTTGATGATGAAGCAAAAGAGAAATAAACAAACAAGTTTATCAAAAATAACTTTGTTTGAATAAAAGCTTCATCAAAATAAAAAGTTGCAAAAAAATAGAAATTCTTACGAAAACCAACGCTTGTTACACTTTTCGCCCTTACACTAACCACTAACCCAACCACCTACCTTTAACCCAAGCCTAACCCTTCACCCAAAACTCCTCTTGATATTTACAAAGATATATAGTTAAAAAGGAGGAGGATTGATTGGTTGGCAAGCCTATGGTAGGAGTAAGTTCCATGCTGCTCTCGAGTGATTCACTAAAATACATCTTCAGCCGAGTGTGGAGTGATCCCCCATGAGGTATGTGAACTTGTATATAAATGGAATTTTAAAGAGGCATGTTATGCCCTAATAAGTAATTTATCTTATGAAAAGTTTTAAATAAATCATGACGAATAGGATTGTAAATAAATAAAAATAAAACTAAATAAAGAATCTTGGAAATCCCGACGCTCTATGACAAGCCCAAAAACCTTCTCTTCTACCCATTCCATTTGGGAGTATAAAGCCACATTATAAAGAGTTTTGCTTGAGGACAAGCAAAGATTCAAGTGTGGGGGTATTTGATGTGTGCAAAATGCAACATATAAATTACATCAATTGTGGCATAAAACTAACCCTTTTTTAGAACTAATGTTGGAAAAAGTGTGCTTTTGTCTTCCTTTTGTATTTTCAGGATTAAATGAGCTCAAAGTAACAAAAGAAACAAAAAGGCAGCTAAATCTAACATAAATACAAGAAAAGGAACAAAACGTGACATGCCCGACCCCACGACAGCATCTTCCAAAGCAAAGCAAAACAAGAGAACAGAAGGCTGAACACGCCTCGTGCTCAATGAGCACGGGGGCGTGCCCAAGTGTCAGCATAAAAGACAAAGTTGTAGAAGCTTCCATCGCCCACCACGGGGCCGTGCTCAGTGGACACGGGGTCGTGGTCAACTATAAGATTCGCAGAATCCAGGCAATTCTTGATAGTACAGATATGCTTCTACACACGGGGTCGTGCCCAGCGGACACGGGGCCGTGATCAACTAATACAGACAAGAGCAATTAATGAAGACAGAGAAGGATGTGGACACGGGGCTGTGCCCACTGGACACGGGGCCGTGCCCGAGCTTCTGTTCAGCCTATAAATAGGAGTGCTTGGCTCAAGCTCAAACCATCCCTTGGCACACCACCTCTCTCACACTTCACCCACCACCACCATAACACCATCATCCACCACCATCATCCATTGTCCATCATAGAGTGTGTGAGTCATCTCGGGATCCAAGATTGATCGTAAGAGTTCTTGATAATCAAGGCCATGTTTGCCTAAGTCTCTTACATCACTTGGTGAAGACAAAGTGTCTAGTGTAATACTTTTTATTTTTAATCTTTTCGCACTTTTTACTTGGTTATGTATTAATGACTTTAATAACTAGTTTCTTATGTTGAAGGTGATTTTTCCTTATCGTTTGTCCGTGGTGTCTTGGCATTATTTTACTGTCTATATAAAATAAAAGATTTTCATCATTCATATCTCCACGGTCTATATGGAGGTATGTTGGCTACCTGGTCGGGGGTTAAGGGAACGGTTTGGTAATAGTCTTGCCTTGTTCAGCGTATAGATCCTGCAAGGACCTGGGTCAAATTTAGTAGGACCTCCTTCAATACTTAACGGTATTGGATGGCGGGGGTCCAAACTCTTTGATCCCCTCATATGTAAGCTACTATTAATACTTTAATCCGGCTACTTAGGACTGTATCCCTGCTGACTCAGACTACTTAGCCGAGGGTAACGTCACCTTCAAAAGAGGGGCCTACCATAATATGCATTAATAACTTAATTAATTATCTTTCAATAATCTGACCCTTTAGGATTGTATCCTTGCTGACTCAAACTACTGGGTTGAGGGTAACGTCGCCTTCAAAAGAGGGGACTACTACAATAACTAAGATAATCTCTTAAAAAGTGCAAAAGTGCGGAAATAATCAAAGGTTACACTAAACACGAGTCGGAGCCAAGTGATTCATCTTGTCTATCTGTTTTATTTTTATTTCTATTTTCAGCATTTTAGTTAGTTTTTATTTTTCTTAGTTTAAAACCTTTTCCTAAACTTTTTGATTTGATTAGACGTTGAGGATAAACCGGTACTAAAAGCTCTTGTGTCCTTGGACGACCTCGGTATCTTACCAACACTATACTACGCTCACGATGGGTGCACTTGCCCATATGTGTGTTTAGTGTTAGTAAATATCGTGTTTTATAAATTTAAAACTAGGCTAAAGAAAGTGTAAAAGGGCTTAAAATATACTTAAACCTATATATACACCTAACGCACACCAAGTTTTTGGCGCCGCTGCCGGGGACACAAGGATTTTAAGAAAGTTAGGAATCAACGGCCTAATCGTTTTTTTTATTTTTCTATTTTTTTAGGATTTTTTAGTTTTTCAGCTTCTGCAGAGCTCAGCACGGGCCGTGCCTGGTCAGACACGGGCCGTGCCCAGCATTGTTACTGGCAGTTTTTATTTTTCGAGTTACAGAGAGCTAAGCACGGGGCCGTGTCGGTGCAACACGGGGCCGTGTCCAACTCCCCGGTAACAGGGATCCAGAAAACAATCACTGTATCTCCGACCACGGGCCGTGTTCACTGAACACGGGGCCGTGGTGAACCTTCTGACCAACGTTCTTTTCTATTTTTATTGCAGGACTTGGAACCCAGACGCCACATTTGAACCTTCCCAACCCACCGGGAATTACCATGCTTTGTAGAAAGTGTGAACTCAGCTTAGGTTAGCTCGGCAGATACACGAAAAGGTCACTTGATCTAAGAGTGGTCAACCACGTCCTAACATGGTTACCATACAAGTCAGGTCTAGGTTCAAGTAGTGCACGTAAGATTACACAAAACTAACAAGTAATGATCATGGCATACACATTGCACACGCTAAACAGATAGGTTAAACACATAAAACCCACGGTTGTGCGATCAGGATGTATTGGGCTGAAGTAGCAGTGTAAGCCTAATAATCATCTTGCACGATTGGGTAGTTGAAACCCAAACAACCACCCGGCCCAACATGTTGTACAGTCAGCACAACCTTGTGCGACCCACATCATGTTGTGCGATCCAATGTTCACCCAGCCAAATCCAATATTAATCAAACGACTTGCGCGGCCCAATCAGTTTATTTTAATCTTGTGCGGTCCAGTTCAGCTTTTGCGACTGGACAAAACTTGTGCGATTGAGTTTGGGCTTTGAGGCCCAACAGTATAATTGTGCGATCCACAAGGTCTTGTGCGATCATGCATCACTAACTTATTCCCTGTGCTTTGTTTACTTGTATCCTTGTTGTACGATTGTGTTGTGCGATCGGTCTTGTGCGGTCAGATCAAATCCCATGAGATCTGATCTTGTGCGACCGAGAGGGACCTTGTGTGATTCGTTTTCAATATCCCGAAATCATGGAAATCAGTTACATGGTTTCCATTTATGCAATTTATCAATCAACAAAACTAACAATTTCAAATCATGGACATCTCAATCAAATCAAGCAATCATCATTTAATTCATATAAACCCTAATTAACATCCAATCATGACAACAACCTATCATAACATTCAATCGGATTAAATCAATAGGATTAATACATACAACCTATCCACACGATTCATCCGGGTTCAAACACATCACAACTGATTTACATACATCCAGTTCTAGATCATCTTAACACCATGCATTTATCAACCATACAATAATCTAATCATACTATGCATATGAGCCGATTACATGAACACCAAACTTTATCAATTTATATCATTCGGTTCTTAACTATCTAAATCAACATCAAGCATCAACCATACCAAAAATCAAACAATGATATGACACTAACCGGTTGGGAGGGTAGAACGAGAATGGTCCGGACAAGAAAGCTTCGAGGAGTGGGATGGGGCCGTCGGCTTCGAGAGAGAGGGAGGAGAGAACTAGGGTTTGGTGTGTGTTATGTTTTGCAAGTAATGAGGAACAAAAATCCCACAAGAGGTGATTGTATGCACATAAAAGGAGTGGGCCGAACCCTTTACATGGGCTGCCCTTTTGGTTTCGAGCATAAGAAGTGTGGGCCGAGAAGGGTGTTCAACAAACGCCCCAAAGGCTTGTGCGATTGGACATGTGTTGTGTGACTACATTATATACATACATTACACACATAATCATATAACAAACATTCCATTAAAGTCACATATCACGTAACCACATATTGTCCAAACAAGTTACATCCAAGTACAACGAAAGGTTCTGAAATACGAGTTGTCACATCATCCCCAAGTTGAAAGAAATTTCGTCCCGAAATTTAGCACGTTGCTACTGAGGAAGCTAGTTAGGTTGTGTGGTTTCCTGGTTTTCCTGGGGTGTCACATCCTTCCCCCGTTGGTTTGGAATTTCATCTCGAAATTCCGCAGTAGCTTCAACCTCAGTAGTGGATTCACTTTTCTCGAACAAATGGGGATACTTGTGTTTCATTTGGTCTTCTCGTTCCCAGGTAAACTCTGGGCCACAACGGGAGTTCCAACGAACTCGAACAATAGTATCCTGGTACGCTTGAGAACCTTAACATCTCGGTCTGTTATCTCTACTGGTTCCTCGACGAATCGCAGCTGATCGGCGATGGTGAGTTCCTTGAGAGGAACTATGAGGGTCTCATCTGACAGACACTTCTTCAGATTCGACACGTGGAATACGTTGTGAACTCCACTGAGTTCTTCAGGTAGATTCAGTCTATAGGCCACCTTGCCAATTCTCTCAGTGATTTCGAATGGTCCGACATAACGTGGGTTTAGCTTGCCTCGTTTACCAAAACGAACTACACCCTTCCAAGGTGAGATTTTCAGTAGTACTCGATCCCCAACCTGGAACTCGAGTGGTTTCCTGCGCTTATCAGCGTAGCTTTTCTGACGGTCACGAGCTGCCGCCATTCGTTGTCGTATGTTGGCAATCTTTTCTGTCGTGTCGATGACGAGTTCTGGGCCAGTGATTTGGCTGTCACCAACTTCTGCCCATCATAAAGGTGATCGGTATTTTCGTCCATACAATGCCTCGAGCGGAGCGGCCTGGATGCTGGTGTGGTAATTGTTGTTATATGAAAACTCTACCAAAGGTAGGTGCCTTTCCCAGCCGTTACCAAAGTCAATTACACATGCTCGAAGCATGTCTTCAAGGTTTTGGATGGTGCGTTCAGACTGCCCATCCATCTGAGGATGATATGCTGTGCTCGTGTCTAAACGTGAGCCAAAAGATTTGTGCATCGCTTACCACAATTCAGAGGTAAAACGTGAGTCACGATCCGAAATGATGGAGGTTGGCACCCCGTGCCTCGAAACTACTTCCTTCAGGTAGATGTCTGCCAGAGTGGAGAACTTATCCATTTCCTTGATAGCTAGGAAGTGTGCAGACTTGGTTAATCGATCCACTATCACCCAAATGGTATCGTTTCCTCGTTGAGATCTAGGTAAGCCAGTAACAAAGTCCATCGAAATTTGCTCCCATTTCCATGTCGGTATCTCTGGTTGTTGAAGTAAGCCTGATGGTTTCTGGTATTCGATCTTGACTCTCGCACAAGTCAAACATTTACTAACGTAGGTTGCTATGTTGGCTTTCATGTGGGGCCACCAGTACGTATTCTTGAGATCGTGGTACATCTTATCCGAACCAGGATATACCGAGTAACGAGACTTGTGTGCTTCATCCATCACAAGTTCATGTAGATTTCCATAAAATGGAACCCAGATGCGCCCGGTCACGTAATAAGCGCCGTCTTCCTTTTGTTCTAACCATTTCTTCGATCCCCGCAGGGATTCAGCCCTGATGTTCTCTGCTTTCAATGCTTCAACCTGAGCATCTCATATCTGAGCGGGAATACCAGAGTGAATGGTAAGCTGTAACGCACGTACACGCTTAGGTTTAGACTCCTTCTGGCTGAGGGCATCGGCCACAACATTGGCTTTGCCCGGATGATACTTGATCGTGCATTCGTAATCATTTAGGAGTTCGACCCATCGACGCTGTCGCATGTTCAACTCCTTCTGTTTGAAGATATGTTGGAGACTCCTGTGATCGGTGTAAATGGTGCACTGGGTACCATACAGGTAATGTCTCCATATCTTAAGAGCAAACACCACTGCTCCCAACTCCAAGTCATGAGTAGTGTAGTTCTTTTCATGAACCTTAAGTTGTCGTGATGCGTAAGCAATGACTTTCTCACGTTGCATCAACACACAACCCAGTCCTTGGATTGACGCATCACAATAAACCACAAAATCGTCTGTGCCCTCAGGCAACGAGAGAATATGTGCGCTACAAAGCTTCAACTTCAGCTGCTGAAATGCGGATTCCTGAGCATCACCCCAACGGTAGGCGATACCCTTCTGAGTAAGGACAGTGAGAGGCTGCGCAATCTTCGAGAAATCCTTGATGAACCTTCTGTAGTAACCCGCCAAACCCAAAAATTGACGAATTTCAGTTGGGGTACGAGGTGCAGGCCAATTTCTGATTGAGTCAACCTTGGATGGATCAACGTGAATCCCATCCTCATTAACCACGTGGCCTAGGAAATGGACTTCACGAAGCCAGAAGTCGCATTTCGAGAACTTACCATACAGCTGTTCTGTTCGAAGAAGTTCCAAAATGAGCCGCAGATGACGCTCGTGTTCCTCCTGACTCTTGGAATAGATCAAGATGTCGTCGATAAACACAATAACAAACTTATCCAAGTAGGGTTTGCACACCCGGTTCATAAGGTCCATGAAGACCGCAGGTGCGTTTGTCAACCCAAAAGGCATGACCAGAAACTCGTAGTGCCCGTAACGAGTCCTGAACACTGTCTTGGAGATGTCCTTATCTCGGACTCTCAGCTGATGATAGCCTGATCTCAGATCAATCTTAGAGTAGAAACTCGACCCTTGCAACTGGTTGAACAAGTCATCAATACGAGGAAGAGGATAACGATTCTTCACTGTCACCTTGTTGAGCTCGCGATAGTCAATACACATTCGGAAGATACCATCTTTCTTCTTCACAAACAAGACTGGAGCTCCCCAGGGCGAAGAACTAGGACGAATGAAACCCTTGACCAAAAGCTCTTGTAGTTGCGTAGATAGTTCCTCCAGTTCTGATGGGGCTAAACGATAAGGTGCACGAGCTATTGGCGCTGCTCCAGGAGCTAGCTCGATTTGAAACTCAACCTGACGATGAGGCGGAAGACCAGGTAATTCCTCAGGGAAGTCGCGTACAATCGGGATATCTTCTATCTTCTTTTCCTTCTTTGAAGTGTCAGTAATGAGAGCTAAAATAGCTGTGTGGCCCTTTCACAAACACTTCTGGGCCTTAAGAAAAGAGATGATGCTCACGACAGCACCACTCTTTTCGCCACGAATAATGAGGGGTTCTTCACCAGAACGAGGAATGCGGACGATTTTCTCCTTGCAAAGAATTTATGCCTGATGTCGAGATAACCAATCTATCCCAACGACAACGTCAAAGCTACCCAGAACGATAGGAATGAGGTCGATAGAGAAAGGCAGATCAGCAAGAACAAGATTACAACCCTTAATTATGTGTGTGGCCTCAAGACTTTTACCATTTACTAGTTCTACAACATGCTTGGTGTCTAAGGGAATTAGGGCACGTTTAAGCATCTGACTAACTTTTAGGGACACATAACTAGTATCGGCACCCGAATAAAATAAAACAGTAACAAAGAAGTCATCCAGCAGGAACTTACCCGTCACAATGTTGGGATCATTCCTCGCTTCACCCTGACCAATCACAAAAACACGTCCCCTGGCACTGTTGCCATCATTGTTACCCCCATTGTTGTTCCCATTTCCTTGGTTGTTGTTGTGGTTCTGATTCTGCTTCAGCTGAGGGCAGTCTCTTTTGAAGTGGCCTTCAGCACCACACTGAAAACACCCTTTGTTGTTGCCTTGTTGTTGCTGATGCTGCTGACGTTGATTCTGTGGGGCTTGTTGTTGCTTACGATTCTGATTCGCAGGACGCAAAATCCTGCAATCCTTTGCTGTGTGACCTGGCTTGTTGCACCGATGACAGTTGCTCCTGGTCCATGGCCCATTGTGGTGCAAATTGAAACGGTTGCACTTAGGTTGATTACCC
This sequence comes from Helianthus tuberosus, assembly GCA_030545235.1. Classification (NCBI taxonomy): domain Eukaryota; kingdom Viridiplantae; phylum Streptophyta; class Magnoliopsida; order Asterales; family Asteraceae; genus Helianthus; species Helianthus tuberosus. Next base: position 83,076,428 of record CM060382.1, on the reverse strand, counting down.
ATGTATCCACCCTGACCCTGATTCTGATTACCAGAAGATTGCTGACCAGGGCTCTTGAAGTCGGCAGTCCTTCGCTGTTGAGACTGAGACTTAACGGAAGTAGAACCTTTGCTCGAATTTCCATCCCACTTACGCTTGTTGTCGCTAGGAGCATCAGATGTGGTGGTAGCACTAATACGTTTAGGCAGCTTGTTCTGCTCAACAGCCTGATCAGTGAGACGATGGGCTAGTCTAATGACTTGCTGGATGGTACCAAGGTTAGCCGCAGTCACATGGCTTTGAATTTCTGGCACTAGACCCTTGAGGTACAGATCGATACGCTTGATGGGAGGATCCACCATAGTAGGACACAAGATAGCTAACTCATTTGATCGCTTAGTATACGCCTCGATCTCAGACCCCGTCATCTTTAGGTTGTAAAACTCCACTTCTAGCTTATGGATGTCATCACGATGACAATACTCCTCTTTGATCAAATCCTTGAAATCATTCTATGGGGTGGCATTAGCAGCTGCCAACCCTAGCATTTAAACCTAAGCGTTCCACCAAGTTAGTGCAACTCCCTCAAGAGTTCCGTAGCAAACTTCACCCTACTAGCAACAGGGCATTCACATATTTCGAAGACAGACTCGAGCTTCTCGAACCAATGGAGGAGACCTACAGCTCCTTCTGTACCACTGAAGGTACTAGGTCTACAGTCCATAAAGGTCTTGAACGTACACGTGGGAGGCTGAGCATACTGACCTGTCGCGCGAGAAAGAAAAGACAAGATTAAGCACGAGAGTTGGTTCGCGAGAGTAGGATCTAAACATCCTAGGATAGGTCGAAATGGCAGGTTATACCTCCTGCAGGGGCTGCTGCGAGTGCCTCAGCAACTCGTTCGTTGATTAGAGCCATCAGCTGGGCTTGAGTCAAGTTCAAACGTCCACTCATGATCTTCACGTCGAAGGAAACACAAGTGAGAAAGGTGTCACGTAAGTGCGTAAGCATGAGATGACAGAAGAGAGCAAGCAAGCAAGTTTTCAAGCAGTATTCGTTACACTACTAAGCATACCATGATCGTTACACTACTTAAACTAACAGGTAGGTAATACAAACACAAACCATATTACCTAAGATGTTGAGTCTTGCACGTGGAGCGAAGTGTCGTTGTGGATCGTTGAGCACTGTGCAGGTTATAGTCTGGTTTTGTCAAAAAGTTCTTCCCCTTTTTAAAACCAAGTTCACTATAACCAATGGCTCTAATACCATCTGTAACAGCCCAGCATAACCGCACTATGATATTGTCCGCTTTGGCGGCCAGCACGCCCCCGGCGTCCGCCCCTCACGGTTTTCAAAACGCGTCATGATGGTGAAGGTATCCAACCCCTTAAAAGGAAGCCTTTGTTCCCCTTCACAACCGATGTGGGATGCCACAATCCACCCCCCTTAAGGGGTCCAGCATCCTCGCAGGACCTGGCACCACCGGTCCAGCCCTGGCTCTGATACCAATCTGTCACACCCCCAAATTCCACAAGCGAAGTAGCACCGCAGGAGGCGTGACATGACCAGGATCCAGCCACCAATCATATAGAACAATGTATTTAAAGTAAATATAAAACCAACCACAATATAATTGGTGTCCAAAACAATTTAACCAAGTTCAAGTTATCAGCGGAAGCATTAAGCGTAAAATCAAAACACAAGTTTTAAAGTTCAAAAGTTTAACATGGAACTCAACAGTCCATGTCCCACAACGACTCTTCCCCATGCAAGCTCCAGCTAAGTACCTAATGACCTGCAAAGCATGTAGTAACGAGTCAACAACAAAGTTGAGCGAGTTCACAGTTGGGTGTTCATTTTAAGCTATTCCAAAAACCATAGCTTCTCATTAGCTAGCTCACTTGTCGTGGGGGCTACCCCATGTTTGAAAATGTAATTTGGTTAATCCCATTTACTCTGGCTATCCAGCTGTGGGGGTTACCCCATGTTTATACTACTAGACAAATTACCATATCGACAACTGACTGGAGTCATGTTTATGTGCCCTGCGTCAATGTCTATCATCATTGACGTGCCCAGATACATTAGTTCACGCCCGTCCTCTGCGGCACGGTGTGAGGCTTGTCAAACCTAAATAGCGCTATCTAACTAATGACCCGCTCGCCATTGGCCCGGCGATTAAGCCGATATAAAAAGGAGGGACTTCGTGATAGAGTTTTGGTCTAGTGAACTTAAGACTGTCCCAAGAGGACGAGGAATTACATTCCTTAACCCATACTGTCCTACCCAAGAAGGACGAGGAAATCCATATTCCTTAACCCATTCCCAACCCACCGGTAATTACCATGCTTTGTAGAAAGTGTGAACTCACCTTAGGTTAGCTCGGCAGATACACGAAAAGGTCACTTGATCTAAGAGTGGTCAACCACGTCCTAACATGGTTACCATACAAGTCAGGTCTAGGTTCAAGTAGTGCACGTACGATTAGACAGAACTAACACGTAATGATCATGGCATACACATTGCACACGCTAAACAGATAGGTTAAACACATAAAACCCATGGTTGTGCGATCAGGATGTATTGGGCTGAAGTAGCAGTGTAAGCCCAATAATTATCTTGCACGATTGGGTAGTTGAAACCCAAACAACCACCCGGCCCAACATGTTGTGCGGTCAGCACAACCTTGTCCGACCCACATCATGTTGTGCGATCTAATGTTCACCCGGCCCAATCCAATATTAATCAAATGACTTGCGCGACCCAATCAGTTTATTTTAATCTTGTGCGTTCCAGTTCAGCTTGTGCGACTGGACAAAACTTGTGCGATTAAGTTTGGGCTTTGAGGCCCAACAGTATAATAAAGTCCAAGTAGTTTGTGTGTGGCCCAAGCCTTGTGCGATCGGTAGTGTCTTGTGCGATCCACAAGGTCTTGTGCGATCATGCATCACTAACTTATTCCCAGTGCTTTGTTTACTTGTATCCTTGTTGTACGATTGTGTTGTGCGATCGGTCTTGTGCGGTCAGATCAGATCCCATGAGATCTGATCTTGTGCGACCGAGAGGGACCTTGTGCGATTCGTTTTCAATATCCCGAAATCATGGAAACCAGTTACATGGTTTCCATTTATGCAATTTATCAATCAACAAAACTAACAATTTCAAATCATGGACATCTCGATCAAATCAAGGAATCGTCATTTAATTCATATAAACCCTAATTAACATCCAATTATGACAACAACCTATCATAACATTCAATCGAATTAAATCAATAGGAATAATACATACAACCTATCCACACGATTCATCCAGGTTCAAACACATCACAACCGATTTACATACATCCGGTTCTAGATCATCTTAACACCATGCATTTATCAACCCTACAATAATCTAATCATACTATGCATATGAGCCGATTACATAAACACCAAACTTTATCAATTTATATCATTCGGTTCTTAACTATCTAAATCAACATCAAGCATCAACCATACCAAGAATCAAACAATGATATGACACTAACCGGTTGGGAGGGTAGAACGAGAATGGTCCGAAAAAGAAAGCTTCGAGGAGTGGGATGGGGCCGTCGGCTTCGAGAGAGAGGGAGGAGAGAACTAGGATTTGGTGTGTGTTATGTTTTGCAAGTAATGAGGAACAAAAATCCCACAAGAGGTGATTGTATGCACATAAAAGGAGTGGGCCGAACCCTTTACATGGGCTGCCCTTTTAGTTTCGAGCATAAGAAGTGTGGGCCGAGAAGGGTGTTCAACAAACGCCCCAAAGGCTTGTGCGATTGGACATGTGTTGTGTGACTACATTATATACATGCATTACACACATAATAATATAACAAACATTCCATTAAAGTCACATATCACGTAACCACATATTGTCCAAAAAAGTTACATCCAAGTACAACGAAAGGTTCTGAAATACAAGTTACATGGTTTCCATTTATGCAATTTATCAATCAACAAAACTAACAATTTCAAATCATGGTCATCTCGATCAAATCAAGCAATCATCATTTAATTCATATAAACCCTAATTAACATCCAATTATGACAACAACCTATCATAACATTTAATCGGATTAAATCAATAGGATTAATACATACAACCTATCCACACTATTCATCCGGGTTCAAACACATCACAACCGATTTACATACATCTGGTTCTAGATCACCTTAACACCATGCATTTATCAACCCTACAATAATCTAATCATACTATGCATATGAGCCGATTACATGAACACCAAACTTTATCAATTTATATCATTCGGTTCTTAACTATCTAAATCAACATCAAGCATCAACCATACCAAAAATCAAGGTATGGTTTCTCCACGAAGTGTAATGTTTCATCCACTTGTAGATCCTCAAGAGGGACATGTAAATCCTGGTCGGCTAGGCACTTTTTAAGGTTCGAAACGTGGAAAGTCGGGTGGACGTTGCTAAGTTCTTCCGGTAGTTCGAGTCTGTAGGCCACTTTTCCAATCCTTTCCAGCATTTTAAAGGGTCCAACATATCGAGGTGCGAGCTTTCCTTTCTTGCCGAATCTGATCACCCCCTTCCAAGGTGCAACCTTTAGGAGTACGTGATCGCCAACGTCAAATTCAAGGGGTTTGCGGCGTCTATTGGTGTAACTCTTTTGACGACTCCGAACTTTCAGGAGATTGTCTCAAATTTGGAGGATTTTATCAGTCGTTTCTTGCAATAACTCAGGACCGGTAATTTGCGCATCCCCGATCTCGTGCCATACAATAGGCGATCGACATTTTCTTCCGTATAATACCTCAAATGGTGCCATTTGAATGCTAGAGTGATAAATGTTATTGTACGAGAATTCGACTAAAGGTAAATGCGAATCCCAATTACCACCGAAATCTATCACACACGAACGAAGCATATCTTCAAGGGTACGAATCATGCGTTCGGTCTGACCGTCGGTCTGGGGATGGAATGCGGTACTAAGATTGAGAGTAGTACCGAGAGAAGATTGAAACGTTTCCCAGAGGCGTGAAGTGAATCGACCATCGCGGTCAGAGATGATGTCACGAGGTGTCCCGTGTCGACAAATGACTTCGTCGGTGTAGATTCGTGCTAATCGTTCTACCTTGTAGTCTTCCCGTATTGGTAGAAAGTGAGCAGATTTGGTGAGACGATCAACGATAACCCAAATGCTATCGTGACCTGATGGCGTGCACGAAAGTTTTGTTATGAAATCCATAGCTATACTCTCCCATTTCCACATAGGGATCTCGGGTTACACGAGTAAGCCAGAGGGGCATTGATGCTCAGCCTTGACTTTTGAACAAGTCAGACATTTCAAAACGTAGATAGTGATATCTCTCTTCATGCCCGGCCACCAGTACTTGTAGCGAAGGTCCTGGTACATCTTATCGGCACTGGGATGAATAGAATATCGAGACTTGTGGGCTTCGTCTAGCAGAATCTGTCGTAAATTGGTGCGTTTGTGATTCCAAATTCGGTCTAGATAATGGAATATACCATTCGATATATTCACCAGTTGTTCGCTGTTATTGATAATCCTTTGCTTCTTCAAAGTGCGTTCGGTAAAACAAGCATGTTTTGCGTCACGAATAAGAGCTTCGAGATTGTGTTGGGCTTGAGTATTTGGAACGCTATGCAAATAGCTTCGTCGACTGAGAGCATCGGCAACGACGTTTGCTTTGCCTGGATGGTAACGAATCTCACAGTCGTAATCATTGAGGAGTTAAACCCATCGGTGTTGGCGCATATTCAGCTCTTTCTGGTTAAAGATGTGTTGCAAGCTCTTATGGTTGGTGAAGACCGTAGACTTGGTACCATAAAGGTAGTGTCGCCGAATCTTTAACGCAAAAACAACTGCACCAAGCTCGAGATCGCGGGTTGTATAGTTCTTCTCGTGGATCTTGAGCTGACAAGAGGCGTACGCGATATCCTTGTCCCGTTGCATGAGAACACAACCGAGACCGAGGTTAGAGGCATCGCAGTAGACTATGAAGTCTTCGTTTACGTCGGGCAGTGAGAGCACGGGAGCGTTACAGGGCATGAGTTTGAGCGTTTGAAAGGCTTCCTCTTGTTCGGTTCCCCAAACAAAAGGTTTGTCCTTGCATGTGAGAGAGGTGAGAGGGACAGCGATCTTTGAGAAATCAGCGATGAATCGGCGATAGTAACCCGCCAATCCGAGGAATGAACGAACTTCGGAAGGGTTCTTTTGTCACACCCCAACCGATGGCGGAAACATCGGGGTGCGGCACTAAGCGTTCAGATTTCTCATGAGTTTCCATAACACTAATAATTTCAATAAAGATTAGATAGATTCAATCATTGTCTAAATCCCACCAAAATCAACCACCACAGCAAGTATCATGAATTACATCAAGTTTCCAAATAATGTTCGTAGTTTATTTAACTAGATGAGTATCTAAGTATCATCCTAACTTGATTCCTGAATCCAGCATCCTATCAGCTTACAACATGTATTAAAATAAAGTCAATACAAAATGTACTGGCGAGTATACAAGTTTGAATATATAGCATAATAGTTTCAAAAGACTCATATCCATCATGTAAATGATAAAATAGTTTCAGCCATGCTAGTGTTCGCAGTCCCAGTGATAGCCCAAGTGTCCCGATGCATTTAACCACTTTCCCAAGAATCAAGGAAAGCAAATAGAATCCTCCTAACAATACCCCCGATAATTATGGAGAGGTGCATCTTCCTATAGCGCTACTATTGTTAAGGCGGAACTACACACAAGGATTAAACGTTCACATAGCATAAAGAATCAAGAATCCAAAAGTATCAAGTTTCACATTTACTGAGGATAGAGTTAGATTCAGATAGTTTCAAGTTTCATAGAATACATGTTGCATCCCAAATGTTTAAAACGAAAAGGGATCGAGTATCCTCACAGTGGGTGCTAACTATTGGCACCTATAGATTGGATCAAAGGGAGCTCTGAACTGGTATGATTATAGATTACAGATAAGCGTCGAGCAGAATAACGAGAATCGAACAAAGTGTCGGATCAGTCACCTGGTTGGATGGCCATCCGGACGGATGGTCATCCAGTCAGATGACTTATGTGATTCAGACGGATCGCCATCCGATCAGATGGTCATCCGTACGGATGGCCATTCGATCGAATGGTCATTCGATCCAAAGTTTGAGTTTCCAAAATATTATCTTTTGAAATGTTCATTGCAGCAAGATGCCAAGTCGTTCGATCGGATGGTTATCCGATCGGATGACTGTTCGGTCGAATGACCCCTTGAGTGCAAGTTTCCAAAGTTCAAAATTTCTGATTCAAAATAGTTTAAGTGTTGAAGGTTATAAGACACATGTCACTTCGATCGGATGGCAGTCCGATCGGATCGCCATTCGACTGCAATGATCTTGTTCCTTTTGCAACCTTGTAAAGTTTCTAAGTTTCAAGTTTAACGGTGACGACATGGTACGTACTGAGACAACGGAAAACACATCAAGGCTCAGCCTATCTGATCGGATGGGAATCACCCCGTCCGATCAGGTGTCTGTTCTTGACGGTGTTCATGTCTGAATCCGTATTCCAGTCATCTTCTCCGGTGACAATCCATCTCCAAGCTGACTCTAGACTAAGCATCAAGTCTACAGCCTGTTTGGGTCCGGATTCCACCGTTTTAAGTAAAATGTTTTAAAAGGTTTGAAGATAAACATGAAATTGACTGAAAAACCTTGATTTAATAAAGATTCGGTGCAAAAGCACACGAAATTTCATAGATCTGAGCTAAATCTTGACGGAAATGACATCACACAGCCGTTGTACACACCGCCATGATGACGTCATCCTCAAGAGCTCGAATCTTAGAGATTTGACGGTGAAAAGTGTGATTTCGAAGAAGAATCATGTACAGAATAGTGTATAGATTGAAGTTGTATAAAATTTAAGTTGAAACTTACAAGAATCAACCTAGAATTGAAGAAAAGTGCTCAAGAATGAGAGTGCGTGCGTCTGGATCGGAGGGCTCTGTCACATCAGTGAGAAATGATGTGACAGGTCCTATTTATAGTATCAGAGAGGAGGTAAGGCGGTACAGCAGACAGATCGGATGGCTGTTCGGTCGAATGGCCCTCTGATCGGATGGTCAGGTCATCCGGTCGGATGGTCATCCGATCGGACGTCCATTCGGACAGTCCATTCCGTTTCGCAACTTTTCCGTTTTGCGAGCTAGATTAAGCGTTGCGTTGCGTATTACTGTGTAATATTATCACATAACAAGATTATATCATTAATACCAAAGTTTCCAAGTTTCTGAGTTTACACCAGTGTCAAGTCTCCAGTCTCTCGTTCAACCAAGTCTCAAGTTTCACGAGTTTCGAGAGTCAAGCACCAAGTATCAAGAATCAAGTCTCAAGAATCAAGTGTCAAGAATCAAGCCTCAAGAATCAAGTGTCAAGAATCAAGCCTCAAGAATCAAATATCTAGATTTAAGCATCAAGTCTCATAGTATTAAGTATCAAGTGTCAAGAATCAAAGATCAAGTGTCTAGAGTTAAGTATCAAGAATCTAGTTTCATAGAATCAAGTATCAAGTATCAATAAGAATTCAAGTTTCATAGCATCAAGATTCACAAGTCTCATAAGTATCAAGAGTCACATAGTATTAGGACTAAAACTGACAATAGCTAAAAGTTTAGGGACGCAGGGCATTACAGTCTCCCCTCCTTTTGGAGATTTTGTCCCTGAAATCTAAGAGGAAGACTTCTCAAAGAGCTGCGGATATTTGGCCTTCATTTCACTCTTGAGTTCACAAGTGAATTCAGCGCCACGCTTGCCTTCCCATCGTACCTTAACTATGGGAATCTTGCTTCGCCTCAATCGCTTGACACCCTGGTCCATGATTTCGACTGGTTTCTCCACAAAATGTAAGGTTCCGTTCACTTGCAAGTCTTCGACGGGAACCTGAAGTTCCTCGTTGGCTAAACACTTTCTGAGATTAGATACGTGGAATACCGGATATACACTGTTAAGTTCTTGTGGCAGGTCAAGTCGGTACGTCACCTTACCAATCCTTTCGAGTATCGTGAAAGGACCTACATAGCGAGGGGCGAGCTTTCCCTTCTTACCAAAATGAACCGCTCCCTTCCAGGAAGATACCTTGAGCAGTACTTGATCTCCAACACCAAATTCCAGAGGCTTACGCCTTTTATCAGCATAGCTCTTTTGTCTACTCCTAGACGTGATCAAGTTATCGCGGATTTGAAGAATCTTATCCGTCGTCACTTGAATGATTTCAGGGCCAGTAAATTGCTTGTCACCAATCTCATGCCAACTGAGAGGAGATCGACACTTGTGACCATATAAAGCTTCGAAAGGAGCCATCTGAATACTGGAATGATAGCGGTTGTTATACGAGAACTCAATCAATGGTAAATGTACATCCCAATTACCACCAAAGTCGATGACACAAGAGCGGAGCATATCCTCTAGGGTTTGTATAGTGCGCTCAGTCTGTCCATTCGTTTGAGGATGAAAGGCTGTGCTAAGATTCAAAATAGAACCCATAGCGGACTGGAAAGTTTGCCAAAGACGTGAAATGAATCGACCATCGTGGTCAGAGATAATGTCAATGGGTATACCATGACGACATATGATTTCATTGGTATAGATTCGAGCAAGTTTCTCCACTTTGAAGTCTTCACGGATTGGAAGAAAATGGGCTGATTTAGTCAAACGGTCAACGATTACCCAAATACTATCGTGACCAGCGGGTGTATGGGGTAGTTTGGTAATAAAGTCCATAGTGATGCTATCCCATTTCCAAACAGGAATTTCGGGTTGTTCTAAGAGTCCTGGGGGACGTTGATGTTCAGTTTTCACTTTTAAACAAGTGAGGCACTTTGAGACATAGATAGTGATATCCTTTTTCATGACAGGCCACCAATTGGTCGTACGCAAGTCATGGTACATCTTATCAGCACCAGGAAGAATAGAGTATCGAGACTTGTGGGCCTCATTCATAATGAGCTCACGAAGGTTATCGCGATCCGGTACCCAGATGCGATTGAGGTAGTATTGAAGTCCATCCGACTTTGTTTCAAGTTGATCAATCTTAGCGCCTTGAATTTCCACTTCTAGACTTCCTTCATTTACTGACGTATATTGAGCTTCACGAATACAAGTATGAAGATCACTAGAGATATGATAACAACGAATAGTATTTACATGAGTCTTACGACTAAGAGCATCGGCCACTACATTCGCCTTGCCCGGATAATAGCGAATTTCGCAGTCGTAGTCGTTAAGCAATTCCACCCAACGTCTCTGTCGCATGTTCAGTTCCTTCTGGTTAAAGATATGTTGAAGGCTCTTATGGTCAGTGAAAACAACACACTTAGTTCCATACAGATAGTGTCGCCAAATCTTTAACGCAAACACAACTGCACCAAGCTCCATATCATGAGTAGTATAGTTTTCTCATGTATCTTGAGTTGACGGGAGGCATAAGCAATAACCTTGTCCTGCTGCATGAGCACACAGCCCAAGCCACGGTTCAAGGCATCGCAATACACCACGAAGTCGTCATTCCCACCAGGGAGAGTAAGAACAGGAGCGTTACACAGAAGGGTCTTGAGGGTCTGAAAAGATTCCTCTTGCTTGGGACCCCAAGCAAAAGGCTTCTCTTTCTGAGTCAACGAAGCAAGAGGAACGGCGATCTTGGAGAAGTCCGAGATGAATCGGCGGTAATAACCCGCCAATCCTAGGAAGGAGTGAATCTCAGATGCAGATTTAGGCGTACACCAATTCTTCACAACTTCGATTTTAGAGGGGTCAACATGAATACCTTTCTTACTAACAATGTGACCAAGAAATTGTACTTCATCAATCTAAAACTCACACTTAGAGAATTTAGCGTATAAGCGTTCACCACGTAGTAACTCAAGCATCAAGCATAAATGACGAGCATGATCAGCTCTAGTTTTTTTTAATAAATGGGAATATCAACAATAAAGACTATCACAAAACGATCCAGATAAGGTTTACAAACACGATTCATGAGATCCATTAACACGGCGGGTGCGTTGGTCAAGCCAAAAGGCATGACCACGAACTCGTAGTGTCCATAACGTGTACGAAAAGCGGTTTTGGGTACATCATCTTCGAGAACAAGGAGCTGATGATAGCCAGATCGAAGGTCGATTTTTGAGAAACAAGACGCGCCTTGTAGTTGGTCAAATAGATCCTCAATACGAGGGAGAGGATAACGATTCTTAATGATAAGCTTATTAAGTTCATGGTATTCGATACACATATGAAATAAACCATCTTTCTTCTTGACGAATAGCACAGGAGCACCCCACGGAGAGGTACTCGGACGAATGAATCCCTTATCGAGCAATTCTTGCAATTGACTAGATAGCTCTTGCATCTCGGAAGGTGCAAGTCGGTAAGGAGCCTTGGCAACAGGAGTCGAGCCAGGTATGAGTTCAATATGAAAATCAACAGATCGAGGAGGAGGAAGACCAGGGAGATCTTCAGGAAAGACGTCAAGGAAATCACACACTACTGGAACGTCGCTTATGCTCTTTCCCTTGCCCTTTTGTTCCACCATGTGGGCCAAGAAGGCAAAGTTCTGTTTGCGTAAGCATCTGTTCGCTTGAGTGCATGACATCAACTTTAGTCCTCTAGAAGGTCGGTCTCCATAGACGTGTAAGATATCACCGGACGGAAGAGGTAGACGAACAAACTTCTTGTGACAAGCTATCTCAGCATGATTCTTACGCAACCAATCCATGCCGATTATGACATCAAAACTACCCAATTGCATGGGTATTAGATCAATAGTAAATACGTGGTCGTTAAGAGTCAAATAACAACCATCGAGAATAGATTCGACTAGAATCGATTTACCATCGGAAATTTCCACCAAGAACGGCTTAGGTAACTTAGAGTGTGCACAGTTTAACAAAGATTCAAATTCTACGGACACAAAGCTTCTGTCGGCACCAGTATTAAAAAGCATCGAAGCGTAAAGGTTATTGACGAGAAACGCACCATTGACGACATCATTGTCGTTACGAGCCTGATTAGCATTAAGATTGAACGATCGTCCACGAGTGGCTGGCTGTTGGTCCTGGTTCAGGTGAGGACACTGATTACGGAGGTGAGTAGTATCTCCACACTTGTAGCATGCACGAACATCATTAACTGGCCTTGGATTCTGCTGAGGAGCTGGGAGAGCTAGGAGAGCTGCCTGAACTGGGGCTTGCTGAGCTGGCTGGGCCGGGTTAACTTGACGGCAATAAGGAGTCGTGTGACCATAGCTATTGCAGTTGGTACACAAGCGACAAGCAGAGGTGACAGGATGATGAAAGTTGCAAGTTGCACACTTAGGGTGAGGCTCAGTGTACTGCTTTTTGATTTCAGGAGCAGTAGGGTTTGGAACAGCAGTAGCAAGAGCAGGCTTAGCAGCAGGGTTTGTAGCAGGAACAATCGCATTGCATCCTGAACCCTGTGACTTTCTCCTCTTGTTCTTGCTACCACTTGGCTGCTGGGTAACTTGGTTTGCTGACTTGGAGGGGGCAGGAGTAGCAAACTGTTTATCACGAATACGGTTTTTGTTTAAGCTTGTAGCTAGACGATAAACTTCTTCAATAGTCTACAACTGAGCTGCTTCGATTGAATCACGCATTGCGGGAGGTAACCCATTGATGTACTTGGTTATCATGCGCTTTGGAGTAGAAACCAAGTGAGGAACGATTAAGATGAGATGCTTAAAGCGGGTAGTATAAGCCAGATTGTCATCACCATTCTGCTTGAGATCCCAGAACTCTTCTTCAAGCTTCAGTTGTTCATTGGGAGGGAAAAATTCAAGAATCATTAATTCTCGCACCTCGGCCCATGGAAGAGCATAGGCTTCTTCATTAGAATGGATTTTTCTCTCATTTGACCACCACTCCAGAGCTCTGCCTTGAAACATTCTCGTTGCACTCCTAGTCTTTAGATGCTCTGGGCACTCACTGTTAATGAAGGTAACCTCGATGCTGTCAAACCACTCGAGCATGGCAGTCACCCCATCACTGCCCGTGAAAGGCTTAGGGTTGCAAGAGACAAAGTGTTTGTAGTTGAACTTTGTAGGCATTACTTTCTCTGTCTTAGAGTCAACAGAAGAGGGTGGAGTGTTCGATCCCTGAATCTCAGAGACGATCTTTGGACGACTCGAGTGATCTGGTCGGCCATGAAGGACATCATCTTTTTCTGAGACTTCTCTCTGGATCTCTTGAGAGTGTCGGATAGCTTACGATAAGACATCTAAAGATCCAACAAGAGGATCGTATAAGTCTAGATCACAAAGTCTCATAGTATATAAATTCACACATGATAGATTAAGACTCAAGATTCAGCAAGTTTCAAGTAGTTTTAAAGATTCGGGTTTTAGTTTCACATAGATTCCAATAGATTCAACACCGCAAACCCACGACCTTTGCATGGAACGTTGTATGAAGTTTGGCAACATGTCAGAAACGCTTAGATATAGGAAGTACAAGCGATGTATCCACCATGCTTCGGGCATATCACTTCTGCCTCGTATCCGGTGTCATGCTACATGTCGTGTTAGGCCCTAAAGTGTGAGACTGACGCATCAAATTAACACAACGGGTTATGGTTACGAATTGGGCTTTACCGGGTTAGTTTATATTAGGTTGTGGACCTTTATAGGTCACTTGGGCCAAGCTTTAGGCCATGTGGGCCAAGCAGGCCCAAGGGGAGCCCATGTAGGGACTTGGGCTTGAGTTAGTATAAAAACAAGTTTCTAACTTGTTTTTAGGTTGGAACCTTTGGAACCTCCTAGTTACAAAAATTCTAGAGAAACAGAGAGTGGGAGGCGATTTGGTTGTGAGCACTTGTACTAGACGATTTTGCTTTGATAGTAATAGAATCGTGTGCAAGTGTTGAAAGTGATTCGGTGTGTTCTTCGTATTCGGTTCGTATTTTCATATTTCTTCGGTTTATTCTTGAATCACATCAAGTTTGGATTCCGCACAAACTTGGTATTGTTTGATATAATTGAAAGATCCGGTTATACGGGACTTACAAGTGGTATCAGAGCCATTAGAACCTGTTTCTAGGCTCGGTGTGATATCAAAGATTCAAGATTTTTGAAGAAATTTTTGAAAATCATCAAGAACATTCATCGTGTTCTTCGTGTTCTTCACTGTGTTCATCCGGTTTTGATTAGAAAATATCCATTTTTGGTTATTTGATCTGTTTTGCAAACTGTTTATTGATAAACGATATTTTCGAAATTTTTGAAGGATTCACTAAAATCTTTCCAAAAGTCTTCTAAATCCCAAAATTTTCGTGAGTTATTGTTTGACTTTTAAAAGGTTGTGTTTTGAAAACAATTATTATAATTTTCAAATTTTTAAATCCAACACAGCAACTTCACGGTTTCGAATTATCTGTTTCCATCTTCATCTAACTGGTCTCGAGTCAGCAACTTTCAAGGTCTCGACTCAAGGTCTCGGGTATCTTCATCACAGTCTCGAGTGGTCATCTTCTTCTGAGCAGTCTCGAGTCGCAACCCCCATCTACTTCACTACTGGTTTCGAGTCATCACTCATCACGGTTTCAACTTGTCTGTCCACGGTTTCGAGTTGTCATCCAGCTTTCTCGGTTTTGAGTACCATCATTTCTGAGGTCTCGAGTTATCATCTCAGCTGATTTCGACATCATCTCTTGAGGTTTCGAGTCACCACATACACATGTTTCCTATCCGACTCGCAACCATCATCAGTTTCGGCTCATCCTGTTTGGTTTCGACTCGCAACCATCATCAGTCTCGACTCAATTGATATCCGGTCTCGAGTCTTCAATTCCTGACGGTCTTGACTCATCACCTCACGGTCTCGACTCATCACCTCAAGGTCTCGACTCATCAACTTTCACAGTCTCGAGTCGCAACCACGGTTACGAGTCGCAACCGAGATCTCGAGTCATCTCGTTTTGTTTTCGAGTCGCAATCATCAAAGGTCGACTCATCTCCGTTCACCCTTAGCATCTCCGATCACCTTCTCCGTTTGTCTCCACCTGCAACTTTCTGCTACACATCACAACCATTAACAACCACTGCAGTCATGATCATCGTCTACACCATACTTCCGATCACCATTCACTATCTCCGTTAACATCATCATCATCGTTCATCATCTCATCGTCATCGATCATCATCATCCCCGGCGACGGTGTTGTTAGAAAAGAGTTGACGGCTGAACATTTGGTAGGGTTCGGTGTGTTGTTTGAACGAAGAAGACGACAGACGTTATATATTTGTCGTTTAGGTTTTTATTATAATAATAATTATCATTTTGTAATCATTACATAATCATAATAATTAATTATAATATATTAATATATTAATAATAATAATAAGTATAACTTAAAAAAAAAGGGTTTGTTTTGGTTTGTGATAAAATTTGACAGGTTTTGAGGTGCAGTTCAGAAAGCGGGTTCATTCGATTGCAAAGGGTTTGAGTTAGCGAGTACACGGGTTCTCGTTTGATTTGTGTTTTGAGGAGAAGAACAAAAGTATTAACCACCCGCTGAAATTATGGCATTTGTGTTTCACAAACCCGCGGCTCAAGAAATTACTCGTGAAGATGTACTTTCTGCTTTCTGTACTCCTGAGTGTAGACAAAGAGTTGAAGTTTATAGAATACACAACGCTGAGCTCATTCAAGATTATCAAGACATAAAAAATAAAAACTTTACTTTATCGAAAAACGAAAAACTTTTCAAAGAAAAGATCGAAGCTCAGCGAAAAGACATCATCAAACTCAAGGATGATGTAAGTGTAAAATCATCTCAACTCTTATACGTTCAGGAAAAACTTTGCACAGTGACTAAGGAACTGGAAGATATCAGAGACAAATATCAAATTAATGAGCTTAATATTAAAAAATTTGATTCTTCCAGCAAACTAGTTAAAAACCTGTGCGATCAACAGCTTGCGTACAAAGAAAAGAAAGGGCGTGGTTTGGGTTATAATCAGACTCCTCCTCCATATAATGATAATTACACTTATCTGCCAATGACTGAGGAGGAGATGATGAATGAGAGTAACATGACTTTTGGTTCCAAAACCAACAAGTCGTGTTCTCATGATAGAAAAGTTGAGAAACAGAAGTCTACTCCATTAAATTTTGTTTCAAAAGGCTCGATTGATCCTAACGTTTCATCTTCATGTGCAGATGATATTTCTGAAGTAAAGTGTGGAGATGTTCATGGGAGTGAACCAGTCGTTATTTCAAATATTTCTGAACCTTATTTTGAACCTTATTCTGAACCAACTGAATCTGACATGGCTTTTAGTCGTTCTTTATTTGCGTCCTTTTCTGCTTATGTTTCGTCTTGTGAGCCTGTTGTTTTGAGCAAAACTGATGATGTTTGTGTTGATAGTTTGAACAATAAGTGTGGTGATGATTGTTTTTCAGCTAATGTGTGTGATCCTAATGTTTCTAACGTTTCAGTTAATGAAAATGTTACAGGTGAGGTCCCTCAGGACGCATTCAGTGAAACCACTGAAATGACTTCTCAAGAAAATCAAGAGTATTCTGATTCTTCTTCTGAATCTGTCTCAGTGGGTGTCCCAAATGTTGAATCTAGTGGGACCCCATTGGAAACTTTAGGTGAAAGCAAACCTAAATCGGATTCACATGATACATGTGTTGACGAAACATGTGTTGATGAAATTTCAACTTGTTCTAAAATTGAAACTGAATCTGAATCTATTAAAGAAGAAAAAGGAGTTGAAATAAATGAACAGTCACCGAAAAATGTTTCTGAAAATAAAGATAAAACTGAAACACCGGTTTTTCAAAATGATCATGATAAAAGTGAGAAGGATGAATCTCATCATCCGTCTACATCTCATGCTTGTGCTAGTTCTGATCAACAGGTACAGAAGAACTCAGAAAAGGCACATGGAACACAAGCAACGCAAGCTCGGTCATCTAGACCCATCAAAACAGCTAATGCTGCTAGCTCTCAGAATCTCCATACATTGAAACGACAGACATGTTTCAACTGTGGAATTCCTGGACACATTGCTAGAAATTGTGTTCATCATCCAAAAGTGCAACAAAATGCCAACACTCACTTGTGTGCTGATGTTTGTGAGCCGGTTCACAACACGCAAAAGGAGCCAAAACGAGCAGATCAAAATCGAGGGTATAAGAAGTCTGCTCATCAAGGACAAGGCAGCAATAATCCTCATAAGGCTCGTGACAAGGTGAATGAAAGATCCAATCAGGGAGAAAAGATGAAGAATGGTGCTCATAGCAACAAGAGTTCTGCAAACAGTAAATATAAGCACCCAAATTCGTCTTCGTCTGAAAGTCGTATGCAGGCTCATCCAACACGAAGAGGACCGGTTTGTCCTTCAGGGTCTGAAAGAGCAAAGCCAGCTGATCAAAATGCTTTCTACATAAAGAGACAAACATGCTTCAATTGCGGCATTGCTGGTCACATAGCTCGGAACTGCACACATCGTCCCTACGTACCATATTATATGCTAAATCGGAGGGTTACACCAAAGGACAACTACCATTCTAAGCCAATGAAGGTATCTTCACCTAAGGCAATGAAGAATGTGAATCCCAAGGTTAAACCTTCTGATGGAGATTGGAATGCTGCTAAAGCAAAAAGAAAACAAGCTTTGAAACCTACACAAATTTCAAAAAATAACAAGGTTGATAAGCCAACTGTTTTGCCAAAGGCATCTAAGAAACTAGAAAAGCCTAAACAAATTTGGAGAGCAAAACAAAAAGCAGCTACATCTCCAATTTTTGAAATGAAAGGGGACTTGTGTCTAAAGGAAGTGTCTTATTTTGATGCTTCAGGAAAACCTAGGACCACGATGGCCTGGGTACCCATGTCTTACTAATCTCCTTACCTTTCAGGAACAACCAAGGAGGAGCTGTTGACAATCTCTGGAATGTTGATAGCGGTTGTTCCAGAGATCAAAACGGGTAACATTTCACTGTTGCAAAAAGTTCAAATTTTTTTTTACAGATGATATGTTTCCTTTGGAGGAGATTGGAGAAATAAGAAATGATCAGCAAAAGGTACCGTTTAAATTCAGTACTTTGATTTGATTTTGATTAGTCTTCAATCTGATGACAGAACGGTTAAGCAAAAATATTTTTCTCTCTTTTTCTTAGTTTATACTTTGTATATAAAGTGTCCTTTCTCTAGTAAATGGTAAATTTGTGCAAAAATACAAGATTTATGCACAAATTTAGGGGGGGAGAGGAACATATAGATAGATATAGAGTTTAGGAGGAGAAAACTCAGAAAATACAAAAAGAGTTTGCTGTAAATATGTATTGTTTTAGGGGGAGAAAATGAGAAAAATACAAAAACATTTGAAAAATGAAAAAGCCAAAAAGAGAAATTGCATGATATGGGAAGTGAAATAAATGTTCGTGTTAAAGGGTTTTGACTAACACATGTAAGGTGCCATAGCTGAAAAGACTAGGATCTACTGCGATATGTCGATAGGCTTGACGCTCAACATGATAAAAGATACTAAGTGATATAAACATAACGAACTATGTACCATGTGGGTAACATACCAACGGTGTATGATTTTATGGTCTTAAATCTTGCGTTGATAGATAGCCAACATCTGAGGTTTTGGGTCTTTATATTGTTGAATCATCCGGGGATATCTTGGCTGTTCTTCTGTTCAGAACTAAAATTGTACATGAACCCAGGAAAGAAAGTCACTTGGAATTAGCTCATTTCTATTTGAATGTCTGTATGTTGTCCCGATACACACAATTTTGATCTGATTCTGAAATCTTCTCTGAAAAAAGTCGTGTACCTCCTCTGCTGCATCCAGATATATGCTGACCTGGAGGTGCTAGGCAACGACAGCTTCTGCTGCATCCAGATACATGCTGACCTAGCTGTACGTTGTCGCGCTATAGATCTAATACACCCGAAAGAGGCCCTCTAGTGTCCAAAAGAAACCCCAAGAAACCTATATCAAACTGAGAAAAACTCATTTGATCTATATATTATACCATCTCTGCAAAAGATCTATTCTGTTCTCTTCTCAACCTATTCCCAGTTAAGATTTCAGAAATCAGGATTGGACTTGTGAAATATGTGGTAGGGAAGATACTTGCATGATAGAGTGTGTTGTTGATATTTCCAGGATTTGATTAGTATTTATTTGGGTGTTCATTGTTAAGAAATCAAAACATGATAAAACAGATTATATGCAGACCTAGACACAGTCAGGATATCTTAAAGGATGACATCAGTATACTCACCTGCTACGATGATTCGTTGTGCTTACCTTGATTGCGGGGGTATGCCTTGGAATGGGACACACGGGTATAATAGTATAATATTATCTAAAGCATATCACGAAGTTGAAAAATTGAAAGTTGAGCGTTAAAGTTTAAGTGGACAAACATATTGGCAATCGCATAGACCAGTTTGATTAGGCTCGTACTGAAAAGTGTTCCTTAGTCTGCCTAAGAACGAATTTTGATCCCATTGCAATTGTAATTGTATATTATGGTAGTTGTTTATATTTTGAGTTCTTATTTGTTTTTTACTCTTAAAATCTAAAAAAATTAAAAAAAATAGAAAAATAAAAAAATAAAAAAAATTAGTGTCTTGTTTTTCTATAAAACCAAAAATCCAAAAATAGAGTTTTTAATTGATTTTCTTAAAATTAAAAATGTAACCGTTCTTGAAGATTTGACTGATCATCAAAAGTTGAAAGAATTTAAATTGTGAAATCTGAGTACAAATACTTGGATGTACCTAGTGTTCATATGGTACGTTCCTCTGTTGCATAAGAAATGTTTGCTTATGAGTTTGTGAGCATGTGCAGATCTTGATTTCAATCAAGAACAGGGGTTGATGAAGACTGAGATGCTGTTAGTTACTGAAGAAGCCTGAAGCAGCACAATAACAAGATGTACCTGAGTCAGAAGAACCGGATACGAAACGCCGTCTGACAGTGAAAGTACATTTGAAGAAGTACCATGAATCTGCTTGAAAGACAAAGATTGAAGAAGAAAAGAGTTGTTGAGAATCCTCCTCTCACATTCTTTTTAACAAGATTTTCAAGCAAAGCTGATCGAGATCCTTATATGAAGCTAACCACAAGAGCTGAAGAAAGAGACCCAGTGCTGAGAGTTCAGAAGTCAAGAACTTCCACAACATCTGCAGCATAGAGAAAACCATAGAATTCGTTGAAGACGTTGCTGAATTCATGCTATGAAGACAATTTGATGGCATCAGTCTAGGGGGAGATTGTTAGGCCCTAAAGTGTGAGACTGACGCATCAAATTAACACAACGGGTTATGGTTACGAATTGGGCTTTACCGGGTTAGTTTATATTAGGTTGTGGACCTTTATAGGTCACTTGGGCCAAGCTTTAGGCCATGTGGGCCAAGCAGGCCCAAGGGGAGCCCATGTAGGGACTTGGGCTTGAGTTAGCATAAAAACAAGTTTCTAACTTGTTTTTAGGTTGGAACCTTTGGAACCTCCTAGTTACAAAAATTCTAGAGAAACAGAGAGTGGGAGGCGATTTGGTTGTGAGCACTTGTACTAGACGATTTTGCTTTGATAGTAATAGAATCGTGTGCAAGTGTTGAAAGTGATTCGGTGTGTTCTTCGTATTCGGTTCGTATTTTCATATTTCTTCGGTTTATTCTTGAATCACATCAAGTTTGGATTCCGCACAAACTTGGTATTGTTTGATATCATTGAAAGATCCGGTTATACGGGACTTACATGTCGCAATTGCCAAACATAACGACACACTCATCATCATCATCATCATACATACGTAGATTATCCCGATAAATTCACATAGATTAGTGTTCAATCATCTCACTACATTCCACAAAACAATGAATCCCCACATGACAGTCCAATCCGTTTCATAACTTTTCCGTTTTGCGAGCTAGATTAAGCGTCGCGTTGCGTATTACAGTGTAATATTATCACATAACAAGATTATATCATTAATACCAAAGTTTCCAAGTTTCCGAGTTTACACCAGTGTCAAGTCTCCAGTCTCTCGTTCAACGAGGTCTCAAGTTTTACGAGTTTCGAGAGTCAAGCACCAAGTATCAAGAATCAAGTCTCAAGAATCAAGTGTCAAGAATCATGCCTCAAGAATCAAGTGTCAAGAATCAAGTCTCAAGAATCAAGTATCTAGATTTGAGCATCAAGTCTCATAGTACTAAGTATCAAGTGTCAAGAATCAAAGATCAAGTGTCTAGAGTTAAGTATCAAGAATCTAGTTTCATAGAATCAAGTATCAATAAGATTCAAGTTTCATAGCATCAAGATTCACAAGTCTCATAAGTATCAAGAGTCACATAGTATAAGTACTAAAACTGACAATAGCTAAAAGTTTAGGGACGCAGGGTGTTACATCTTTGGTGTAACCCAACTCTTAACTACTTCTATCTTCGCAGGATCGACATGAATACCTTGACTATTGACAATGTGATCGAGGAATTGAACCTCCTCAAGCCAAAATTCGCACTTGGAGAACTTGGCATAGAGGCGATTTCCCTGGAGTAGTTCAAGAACCAAACGGAGATGTTGCGCGTGTTTAGATTTTGACTTGGAATAGATCAGGATATCTGTCACACCCTGACTTTTTGCGGAAGCGTGATTTGGTGTGACTTGCTTAATATCATTGCATTCAACCATAACAACAACTATATGATAAAACCAAGATGTTTATCCATTGATTGAGTTTCAAAATGTTACAGCAACATTGTTTTAAACCCCAAAAACACAGACTTTCTATTCAGAATACAAAACCAACAGGTTTTAAGTTCCATAAGGACTTTTCAAAAGACACTAATGAGAACTAGGCTTTGAAATATGTATCCTATCCAGGATAGGATACACATCCCAAACCATTGGACACCGGACGACATCTTTTATTCCAAACAACACTTGAAACCTTCAACGTCCGCCAGATCCATACTTAGTTTCCTGAAATACATGTAGTTTGAAAACATCAACAAAAGTTGAGCGAGTTCATGTGTGTGTTTGTGAATAAACCTTTGAAACATTTGTAAGTATGTTTGTATGTACTTGAAATCCCGGTATGAAAGCAACAAGGAAACAGATCAACTAATGTGTAGCTAATACATTAATATTTGTGACGTGGTGCAGGAAGACTCAAACCTAGCAGATTTGTCAATAAGACATAGTCACCACATGGTCCACTCGACGGACTCATGGGTGGGGCTCGCTACACCCAAATAGATCTATCACTCATGTCCCTTGGTCCTACTACGAGAATTAATGGCCTTAAGAGTGCGCCTACCCATTCACATGATCTACTGTACTTTCCAAAGCTAGCCATACCAATTGTAATTGTATGTAATCATTTTGTAACATGTACTTCACCCCCGAAGTTATAAAACAAAACAGTTTAAAGAAAATGGGGACATGAACTCACAGGTTTGCGTTCTTCTAATCCGCCTGTAACTCAAAGTTTTCTCTGGTGTACACGACTACCTACAACGTACTATGGTTCATTAGACGATCGAGTCATGCCTTGACTTAGTATTAATTAGTGCCTTTGAGTTACGTTTCTTTGTGTCATCAATGTTATTCCAGGTATATAATTATTTGTTAAAATAATAAATATTTTAACTTAAATTATATTTGTTAAATTTTGGAATAATAGTTAAAATAATATACTTTTAACTTATCACACTTTTGTATTTGTACATGAATATCCTTCCCAAGGATGGGAGTAGTTGTATTTGTATTCTCGTACTTGCATATTTTGCCATGTAACGGTGTCGTATTCCGGAGTGTATTTATACGTACGAAAATACGTATCTTTATTATATTTAAGTATTCTTATACTTAATTTCGTATTAATTTTTCCGGAATAAAAGTTCACCAATATATATTTCCAAAATATATATTTCATTAAATATTACTTAGAAAAATTATTTATAATTTTTCTTTGGCAAAAATATTTGTGTTTTCTTATAAGTTCCAAAAATAATATATTTTCAAGTCTAACTCAGAAAATATATATAAACTTATTTTTCTTCAGAAATGATATATTTCACATTTATTTGAGAAAAATACATCTTTCACCCCAAAAATGTTGTATTTCATGTTTGTTGAGAAAATATATACTTCTTTCAAAAATAATATATCTTCTAAGAGTTTCAAGAAAAATATATGTTTATACTTGCCAAAAATAATATATTTTTCCCGTGTCAAAAATATGATATATTCTTGTAATAATTGTAAAAATCATATTTTTGTTCTCTTGGTGTCCAAAATATTATTTACCAAAATATGCATATGAATATTATTTCCGGAATATTTTGTTAGTTATATTCCTTGGTTCGGTTTCATCAATATTTGTGTATAACTTGTATCTTCATATCCTTGGAATTTTGGTAATATTTTGGATTGTAATTCTTGGTATCAAAATGTGTTATATTATTTCATGTCCTAAAATAATATAACTAATACGCAAAATATACAAATAATCACACACATGGTGTCTTTTAAATATATATTTCCTAAATAATATTTAATCACTTTTATTTATAAAAACTAACCTCCAATATTTATATTTTTGTAACAAAAAATTATGGCAAAGTTTATGTAACAATTTATGGTTTAAAATACACTTGTAAATACTTGTTTAGAAATATTGTTCTAA
The DNA here is from genome assembly GCA_030545235.1 of Helianthus tuberosus. Taxonomy (NCBI): domain Eukaryota; kingdom Viridiplantae; phylum Streptophyta; class Magnoliopsida; order Asterales; family Asteraceae; genus Helianthus; species Helianthus tuberosus. The sequence continues at coordinate 83,052,693 of CM060382.1, read as the reverse complement.
GTGTTTAAATTTTTAGAAAATTTTGTCATAGTTTCCCTTAAAAATGGAGGTTTCCATGCTTTCAAGCATTTCATTTTCTTTTGTAAAAATCATCACAATCAATTCACAATCAATAATAAACAACCTTTACTTACCAATTTTGCCAAAAACAAGTATAATCTAATACTTCATGAACTTGAAATTTCACAAAAATTTGTAGTAACTTACTAGTGTTATTAGTAAGCACTGTTATCCTTTAAAGTGTGATTGATTCTTTAAAAACTTCATTTTTAAAGAAGATTGATCTTTACAACTTATGATCATGTTTTCTAAAAATATTTCTTTATGAATTCTTCTTGTTTCACAAGTGTTTCTACACTTGTTTAACCACCAAAAATAAGGTTTGTTTATGTAAAAACCAAGATTTAGTAAAACTTATATTTTTAACTTGGTTTCTTTATAAATCATCCATAAATCTTTAGATCTATATGATTAACAACTTACTTTGATCATTATTTTTCAAGAAAACCACTTGTTTATTCAAGTTCATGCTTCATGTGTGGATGATCTATCATCCTACAACATTTCTATTTTCTCATCTTGCTAGATTATGTTTTTAATCATGATCTAGCAAGATCACATGATGATCTATATCATATACATGAACAAATAACAATCAACAAGCAAAACAACACAATAACAACTTAGTTTCTTCATAAACCATGCTTATGTTCAAGTTTACTTCTTGTGATTTTTAGTGTTCTTCAAGATTATGATTATGTTTCTCCTTTTAACCATTTATAATGGAAGTAAAATAGCAAGATCAATGTTCTTACCACTAGCACAAGGCTAGGGATGATCAAGTGAAGAAAACAAGTGGATAAAAGCAAACGGTGAAGGTCCTTGAACTCCCGGAAGCTCCAAGCTTCCTTATGTAACCTCTAACATCCTTGTATAAGCTTGGAATGGTTGTAAGGTGGATGAATGAAGGTGATGATGGTGGTGGTGGTGGTGAGGTCGGCCGTAGGTAGAGGGAGGAGAAAAGGGAACTTCAAGTGTGGTGTGTTTTGAGAATGAATGGTTATGAACTAGAAAGCATTACTTATAACCAATAACACAAGATCTTTTATTGATTTTCATGTTCTTTAAGAGTAGACAAAATCCAATAATATAATCAAATAAAATCTTATGGTGGGGGCCATGTATGGGCCGTCCATAGTTGGGGGGGGGGGGTCTAGGTGTAGGCTTTAACTAGTAATTAGTTAGGTTAGTTATAATCCAAGTATGTAGTTAAGTGTTTAGTTACTAGATATTTATATGATGTGTTATGATGTTCGGGGATCATAACTAGCTTGGTAATGTTAGAACAGTGCTTCTAGTAAAAATTTGATGTTTCGGGTAGCGTCCGGTTGGTTACCGGTTCATTAAGGTGCTAAACTTGCAGTTTAGTGTGCTTTATGTTACCTTTTGTGACAGTTTCGATTCCCGACACTTAGGAAAGTATTCAGGACCATTTAATCATATTTCTGCATGGTATTAGATTGTTTAAATGTTGTTTTTGCTGATTTTCTGCAGAATTCTACAGTTTATGTGAGTTTTAGGCACTCTCCGGCACTTAAACTATCTCTAAAAAGGCAGTTTTGTGATCCTTACTTTCCTACACACTATACTAGTGTAATACTTGGTTTCTGGCTCATTCCGTGTCTCAATACAATGTCTGTCTATCTACTGAATTCTGTCAGCATTTTTCTGATTTGTCTGATAACTGTGCTATCTTTGTTTCGTGCACCAATTGACTCAATAAGGTTTGCATGCAGTAATGTTATGTCATTTGCAATATATGATGCACATGTATGTATGGTAACAGTAATCAGAAAGCAATTCAAGTCATAAATTGTAAATCAACACAGTCATTAATCATTAATTATTGTCTAATTAATTGTACGGATGCATGCAAATTTGACAGTTGTCACAATATCATCGATAAACACGATGACGAAGCGGTCGAGGAAGGGTTCACACACGCGATTCATTAGATCCATAAAGACTGCGGGGGCGTTAGTGAGTCCAAAGGGCATAACAACAAACTCGTAGTGACCGTATCGGGTTCGAAAAACGGTTTTGGGTATATATTTCTCTTGAATTCGTAACTGGTGATAGCCTGAACGTAAATTAATCTTCGAGAAACACGTAGCACCTTGTAACTGATCAAACAAATCATCAATTCGAGGTAAGGGATAACGATTCTTGATGCTAAGCTTATTCAATTCCCTGTAGTCGATGCACATCCGAAACGATCCGTCCTTCTTTTTGACGAAAAGGATAGGTGCGCCCCATGGAGAGGTGCTAGGGCGAATAAAGCCTTTATCAAGCAATTCCTGGAGCTGACTCGAGAGTTCACGCATTTCAGATGGAGAGAGACAATAAGGCGCTCTAGCAACAGGATTTGCTCCAGGAATGAGGTCAATTTGAAATTCGATATCACGAGATGGCGGTAAGCCAGGTAAATTATCAGGAAAGACGTTAGGAAAATCACGAACCACAGGTACCTTGTCTAGTGTCTTCTCTTTCTTTTCCTTTTCCTCCGCTACTATGATGTGTGCCAAAAAAGCTTGGTATTCCTTGCGGAGATACCTGCTAGCTTGGACACACGACATGAGTTATAATTTATTCGAAGCGACTTCGCCATAGACACACAATTGGTCGCCATTTGCGAGAGAGAAACGAATCATTTTATCGAAACAAACAATTTCAGCATGATTCTCCCAAAGGAAATCCATGCCTACTATGACATCAAAGCTACTAAGCTGCATCGGGATAAGATTGATCGGGAAAACGTGACTGTTGATTTCAAGAGTACAGTCACGCAGAACGGAACTAACAGTGACGGTTCTTCCAGTGGCAACTTCTACGTCGAATGTTGATGGGAGGTTGACGCGTTTACGGTTTAGGAGCCTTTCGAATTTGAACGATACAAAACAGTTATCGGCTCCAGTATCAAACAAACACGAAGCATATATACCATTTACGAGGAACGTACCATTAACCACGTTGTTGTCTGCCTGAGCCTGACAGGCGTTGATGTTGAAGACTCGCCCACGGGCGGCTTGCGGCTGCTGCTGCTGGTGTTGTTGCTACGCTGGCTGCTACTGCTGCTGTGGCTCTTGCTTCACTACTCTATTCGGGCAAACATTTGCGAAGTGGTTGGGATCACCACACGCGTAGCAGGCTCTTGCGTGAGCAGGAGCTGCTTGTTGTCCCTGAGGAGCTGGTAGAGCAGGAGCTTGAACTTGAGCTTGGGCTTCACGGGGACCAGTACGGCAGTTGGCAGTAAAGTGGTCGTACAGGTTGCAATGAACACAAAACCGGCATGCAATCCCAACAGGGTGGTGATAAGTACAGGTAGGGCATAGCGGGTATGGACCAGTATATACACGCTTGGCTGGCGGTGCATTGGTCACTGGTGCTGCTACCTGGCGGTTCTGGTTTTGCTGTTGGACAGGGACAACATTGAGAGGAGTGGTTGTGACAACACAGTTATTGTTGTTGTTGTTGTTCTTGCACTTGCGACGTGAAGACTTGGAAGCTTGCGGTGTGGCGGTTTCAGCGGTGGGAGCAGCGGTGACTTGATGAAGACTTTTGGTGGTTTTGTCAAAGTAACCAACCCTGACTCGCTTGTCTTTAATCTCAGCAGCGAGTAGATAAGTCTCCTCGATGGTGGTTGTCTTGGCGGCTTGCACGAAATCAGCAACACAATCCGGTAAAGCACGGATGTATTTCTTGATGGTGATGTTCGGAGTAGAGACTTGGCCAGGACAGATTATGCTTAGCTGCTTAAAGCGAGCCGTTAGACCAGCATTGTCGCCACCCTCTTGCTTAATGTTCCAAAACTCGTCCTCCAGCTTCTGAAGCTCGTGGGGAGGGCAGAATTCCTTCATCATGATCTCCTTCAGCTCTTCCCAAGTGAGCCCATAAGCTGCGTCATTCCCCCGCCTGTTCCTTTCGGCGGTCCACCAGTCCAGAGCCCTGGACTGGAAAATGCCAGTTGCGTTGACAGTGCGTAGGTTTTCAGGACAGCCGCTTTGGCGCAGAGTGACTTCAATTGCATCGAACCATTGAAACATGGCAATAGGCCCATCTTCACCTGTGAAGTCCTTAGGCCCGTAGGCCTTAAACTGCTTGAAGCTAAAAGTTGCGCGGGGAGAGTCGGTCCTTGATTCCTCAGAGGACTAGCTAGTGTTTTCATTAAGTTCGCTGACAATTTGCGAAATGACCTTAGCCATTTTCTTTGTGACTAGAGAAGCGATACGCTTGTCAGCGTGATTTCGGTGTGCGGCGCGGGATGAGAGAGATCCGAATGACGACATTGTATGCAACAGACATCATCACAGGACTCAGACATAATTAAGTTGAGTATAGTCTAGCGTATCACCAAAGGCTACCTTACGTAAAGCACAGGGACACATCAACACACAGACACGTATTCACGTAGGCACATAAACACGTAGTCCACATAAACACATAAGCACGTAATCCACGTAAGCATGTATTTTGCACGTATTCACCTTCCTATTTTGCACGTATTCACCTATATGTACTAAACGTGTTCCCTTATCTTTCAAAGTTGTGATTGCGATCGAGAATTGCGAGTGCGAATAGCGAGTAGCGATTGCGAGTAACATAAGCGATTTGTTAGTGTTTTGAGATAAAAGTGTAGTGCGAGTTGTGCGTGTTTATCGAAGTGAACAGCGAAAAGCGAGTAGATTACCAAGATCAAAACACATAAACATGAAAATCCACATAAAACACATGAATCCAATCCATCCCATGAATCCAATCGTTTTGAACTTGATTATTTTGAATGTTTGCGGTTTGTTCGAGATGGTTTGACAACGTGCTAAACAAAAGAAACCCCATCTTGACCAAAGTGACCCGATCGAACAGGAATCACCCTAGTCCGATCAGTTAACTGTTTGAGACGATTGTTCATGTTTAACCCGAAATCAGTTGTCCCTTGGATAGAATTCAGATCTTGGACCAACACATCACTAAGAAAGAGTAGAAGGTCGGAATGAGCTCCGATTCTATCGGTCTTGAGTGCATTGAGTGTAAAAGAGTTGAAAGAAAGTTAGAAAACCATCTTTCAATCGTTTTAACCATCAATATGTGTAGATCTATGCGAAAACATTGTTTATTCATGTGGAAATCCTTCAGATCTAAGTTGTTCTTGGTGGAATGAAGCCAAACCTTGAAGTTCATAAGAACTCCATGATGACATCACCCTAGAACACCTCAAATCCATGGATTTCTCGGTTAAAAGTTGAGATTCAAAGGTGAAAAATATGAAGGAGTGCGTGTAGATCATAGAAGTACAAGATTTGGGTTGAAAACTTACAAGAATCGCGAGGAATCGAGAGAAATAGAGCCAAAAGTGCGTTGGTCGAGTGAGAGCTGTCACATCACTGTTCAAGTGATGTGACAAGTGCTATTTATAGGTGAAGAGGGGAGAAGGTGATGGAGTGCCATGGATCGAATGGCAATCCGATCGGATGGCCACTCGATCGAATGGTCATTCGATTGGTGGTCTCCGGCGATTTGCGTTTCGATGTTTCGTTTCATTCGTTAAGCGTTGCGATAGTTTGGTCACACCTTTTCATACCCACATTCATATATTTATTATAATTAGTCACATAGGGTCGTATAAATATCCATATTTCAAAGTCTGTGTTTCGATAATCGAGTTGCGTGTTTCGAATAAGCGTTGCGTTGCGACACATCACAGCTATCGAGGAGGGTAGAATAGGTCCTCACTCAACGTCATCGTGAGTGTTAGTACATGCGATGCGATGTGTTATAGCGATAAAGTATGCGTAAAATGCGAAAATACTGCGAAGTAGCGATGTATTTGATATGGCTACATTATGATCCGAATCTCTAGTGCTAGGCGTAACGAGTATAGCGAGTAGTAACAGCGCATGAACGTGCGGGTTGTTACAGTCTCCCCTGTTTTACGAAATTTCATCCCGAAATTAATCCACAAGAAGGGTTGCGAAGATTGATGCGAGTGAGAGAAGCAATAAAAGCGACGAGATAGCGAGTGATCGATTGAGAGTTGACAAGCGAGGGCGCATTGCGAAGGCTAGGTGAGAGCGACGAGTAAGGCGATTCGTACAATCAAAGACAATAACACACAAGAAAGTGATTCCAAAACGTTCTGAATTCTCGAAAAGTTGATTGATTTGAAAGGTTTAGAGAAAATTTGTTTATGAAAAATCTTCCCACAGTGCGGGTGTTAAACTGTGTTGATGTTCACACCAGCGCCATGAGAGAAGTTTTATTAGGTTACTAAAAGATTTTGAAATTTCCTCTTCCCACGGCGTTAACTTGAGTTGATTGTTACGCTAGCGTTATAAGAAAATCTCGTTTTGTACAATGGCTTAGATTAAGTTTAGAAAAGGTTTAAGAAAAGGCTTTGTTTACACAAAGGTTTTATTAATGTCAAAAAGTTTAAATTTTGAAGTCGGTCCCGCATGGCACTTTCCCACGAAAGTTCGACAATATGGCTAAAACACTTATATATAGGAAGTACCAGCGGCATATTCACCATGTTTTAGCCATAAGACTTCCATCCCGTGAGGCAGTGTCATGTGTGTCGACATAGAATTGATAGATTTTGATAACTCAGTCCAAGCGAGAAATGGTTGGACCAAGTTTAAGAGAAAGCTTGAGCAAACTGAGCGATGAAGTCGTTTTCGAACTCAGTTTAGCGACACGAGCGAGTGCGATAAACGATAAACGGCGATCATCGAGCGATAAGCGACGATCGATGCGTTGCAAGCGATGAGAACGTGCGATTTGATTAGGTTAAACAACACCATAAATTTTAACTAACATTAAGACCCACATGACCTTTTTCCACGAAAGTATGCTGATATGGCTAAAACACTTATATATAGGATGAAGGAGTGCATGTAGATCATAGAAGTACAAGATTTGGGTTGAAAACTTACAAGAATCGCGAGGAATCGAGAGAAATAGAGCCAAAAGTGCGCTGGTCGAGTGAGAGCTGTCACATCACTGTTCAAGTGATGTGACAAGTGCTATTTATAGGTGAAGAGGGGAGAAGGTGATGGAGTGCCATGGATCGAATGGCAATCCGATCAGATGGCCACTCGATCGAATGGTTATTCGATTGGTGGTCTCCGGCGATTTGCGTTTCGATGTTTCGTTTCATTCGTTAAGCGTTGCGATAGTTTGGTCACACATTTTCATACCCACATTCATATATTTATTATAATTAGTCACATAGGGTCGTATAAATATCCATATTTCAAAGCCTGCGTTGCGATAATCGAGTTGCGTGTTTCGAATATGCGTTGCGTTGCGACACATCACGGCTATCGAGGAGGGTAGAATAGGTCCTCACTCAACGTCATCGTGAGTGTTAGTACATGCGATGCGATGTGTTATAGCGATAAAGTATGCGTAATATGCGAAAATACTGCGAGGTAGCGATGTATTTGATATGGCTACATTATGATCCAAATCTCTAGTGTTAGGCGTAACGAGTATAGCGAGTAGTAATAGCGCACGAACGTGCGGGTTGTTACACTGAGTGTCTGCACGAAGCTGTAGTATGCGATGTTCGTGCAAAGTTGTGAGTTTAGCGAATATCAACGAGAGCATAGAGAGTAAGCTCGCGCAGAACCCCTACAGGGCTTGCACAAGGCGGTCTGCTGGTACTTAGACTATAGACTAGGTCAATTCTAAGACATCGACCCAGACTAGGTCGAGTCTTGCCTAATTCCCTATAGTTATGGCTCTGATACCAATCTGTCACACCCCAACCGATGACGGAAACATCGGGGCGCAGCACTGAGCGAAACAGATTGTCCAGGAGAATCCATAAGAACTAAATTACCAGATATTTAAACGTTACATCCCATACCATACCATAACATATCAAAATAAAGTAGTTATTACAGACAAGTGTTTCTCAAGACAAATCATAGTTTCGACAACTCATAAATTGTTTATTTGATCCTAGACTCCCCTAGACTTGATTTTATCACAGCAAGCAAGCATTCTAAACACCTGTCACATACGTTAAAATAAAAGTAAATACACATAGTGTAAAGGTGAGCATACAAGTTTAATAGTATAATAGTAGCGAAAGCGATTTACGCATAACCAGCATGTAACATGTATAATGTGAAGCAGGTAGGTTATCGACAATGAAATATGCACAGACGTGACTGCGAGTTTTAGAATGCGCAACACATATCACCACTGTGACATGTGAAGAAAAGCCCTTAGCAACCCCTGTCTACGACATGTGTTGAGTCCAAACTATTGTACTATCGTTGCTAAGGTGTCAGGCAACAATCACTGTGTAAACATAACATACTAGCATTCATCGAATACCACGTATAACATGCAAAACGGTTAGCGTATAAAAGTGTTTGCGTTGTGTGTCGATTGTGATTTTGATATAAGTAACGTATGTAACACCCAAAAGTGCTTAAAGCAAAAAGGGATCGAGTATACTCACAGATCTTGTTTAATGAATAAACACAGTCTTGGATTGTAGGGTGCGCTGAGAGATTAGCCTGAACACAGTACGACAGTATGAGCGTTGAACGATGCGTAAAAACAGTGCGCTGGAGTGAAGTGGGAACGGATAGTCATCCAATCGGATGACCTTCCAGACGGATGGTCATTCGCTCGGAGGGTTGTCCGTTTGGGATGGATGTGTTTGTGTATGATGGAACTTTGAAGTTTTCATTGTAGCATTTTGAAAACGAAGAAGTGTCTCTACAATCCAGGTCATCCGGCTGGATGGTCATCCGGACGGATGGCCGTTCGGTCGAATGGCGGTTCGTTGAAACAGATCCTTTTCAAAGTGTTGTGAAAATTGTTAAGTTCTGAAAGATAATCACAAGTCATCCGTCCGGATTGTCGTTCGATCGGATGGCTGTCCGATCGGACGGCGGTTCGTTTGGTAACCTGTTCGTTTACGAAACTTTGTTAAAATTTGCTAAGTTAAAAGGTTGCGGTTTGAACCGAGATGGTATGACAACGTGTTAAACAACGAAAACCCCATCAAGTCCAAGTCATCTGATCGGATGGGAATCACCCCGTTCGATCAGTAACTGTTCTTAACAGTATTTCATATTCAACCCGTTAAGTCGGTCATCTCTTCGGTAGTATTCCGTTCTCAGACTGACACTTCACCAGAGAATGAGTAAAAGGCCTGAATGAGCTCGGATCCTATCGGTTTTATGTGAAAAGTTGAGATTATTGAAGAAAAGTTTGTAACACTTTGATTATGTTTAGATTTAGGAGAAATCAGTGTTTAAACATTGTAGAAATCCTTTGGATCTGAGTTGTTCTTAGTGGAATGAAGTCACACTTTGGTGTTCTTGAGAACCCATGATGACATCATACTAAAACAGCCCAAATCCACCGATTTCATGGTGAAAAGTCAAGATTTGATGGTGAAAATGATGAAGAAGTGTGTGTAGATGATAGAAGTACAAGATTTGAGGTAGAAACTTCCAAGAATTGCGAGAAATCGAGAGAAAATAGGCCAAAAGCATGCTGGTCGAACGGGAGCTGTCACATCACATGAACAGTGATATGACAGGTGATATTTATAGGCAAGAGAGGAGAAAAGGCGGTGTAAAGTGACGGATCGGAGGGCCTTCCGATCGGATGGCCATCCGATCGGATGGTCATCCGATCGAATGGTCCTTCGATCGGATGACTTTTGCCAGCTGGTTTTCGACTTTTGTTTCGTGCGTCGAGCGTTGCGATAGTATTACACACTAGTTACACAAATAATATAACTACTAATAATCACAAAAGTAATTCTTGGATTTCGAGTTCGCGATGAGATTGCGTTGTGATAGAGTTGCGATTGCGTTTTCGAATAATCACCTCAAACAAATATAAACATGCACAAGTAACACATATTAGCACACACACGTAAAGCAATATTCAGAACCTGTAATTCGAGTTGCGATGCGACAGCGATGCGATTAGCGATAAGTCGATTAGTGGTTAACTTGCGATTTATTGCATTTACTCCACATAATACAACTAAAGTATCATAAATTTAAGTATCGATTAACAAGTCAAAGAGTACAAGCAGTGATTAAGCAATGAATGACAGATTCAATTAGCAATTTTTTCTTCCTTTGACTTGACTTTGACTTTGACTTCGAAAGTCGGGTTGTTACATTATATGATTATACGAGGTCAATACGTGACCTCTACTACACCTATACGATACGATATTTATCGTATAAAAATGATTAATGTTGTATAAAAATTTTGTAAGAAATACTTACTTTTTTATTTATTTAAAACAGAAAACTTTTTTTTATAAAACTTTATTAAAACAATTAATATTGTATAAATGTTTCTAAAAAAAAACCCTTTATATACCCTGCGTATAGGTCTATACGCAGCGTATATAAAGGGTCGAAAAGACAATTTTACCCCTAGTTTGGGTTGCGTATAGCCCCCAACCCAAAGGTAAAATGATCTTTTTAACTAAACTTGCCCCATATATACGCCACATACAGGGCTATACGCGTCGTATAGTAAAACAGACAATTTTACCCCTGGATTGGGGGCTATATGCAGCCCAAAACAGGGGTAGAATTGTCTTTTTGACCATTTATATACGCTGCGTATAGGCCTATACGCAGCGTATATTAATGGTATTTTTTTTAGAAACATCTATAATATATTGTCTTTTTGACCCTTTATATACGTTGCGTATATGTCTATACGCAGCGTATAGGAGCAACCAGACCAGAACTGAACTCAGTCAGACACTGATTTTTATGCAACCCTATACGCAGTGTATATAAACCCTAAAGTGTGCAAATAGCCACACTTAGTGTGCCAATAGTTTCAGCCTTTATTTACAAGAAATTTTATGTATAAGGGTGAATTTATCAACATTAGAAAGGAAAAATATCAATTAGTATGTATGTAATCAAACAGTTGTTTTTCTTGCTGTACAACTTAAGATAAAAATATAAAGGTTTATTGGATTTTATCATTTCTAATTATTGGTTATTAGGCGTTGCCATTCTTAACTATCACTTGGACTCCCACTACTCCTAACTTAACATTTTGTGTATTGTGTCACTCCAAATCCACTCCCAACTACCACTTTGACTCTAGATCCAGAGTGACACAACACACAAAATGTTAAGTTAGGAGTAGTGGGAGTCAAATTGATAGTTAGAAGTGGCAGCGGTCAATACCCAATAATTGTAAGAGATAAAATCAAATAACCCAAATATAAAGGATATTCACTAAAGCAACAATGAGGTTATCTTGAATCGCACTTTAAATAAAAAAATATACCGAATAAAGAAACATTTTGAAGAAAACTAGTAGGGGGATATATTTTCTTAAAAATCACTTGTTTAGTATACTAAAAATTGAAGGTTACACTTGTTTGAAACCTAATCACCCAATCAAGCAATGAGAATCAACAAATGCTTATAAGTAAAGACTAAAGAGTAAGGATAGGAATGCAATGAGAAACTCCATTTATAAAGGTTCAATAACTAATTCATCTACGTCCTCTCCTCGCCCTTCGATTAATAGTTGCTCCACTAATCGTCTCTCTAAGAGTCGTTTGATAGCCTCTTAATGATTTCATTAAGAGGCTACATTTGAATCAGCTAGTATTAATTATGTTTGATTCACAAGAAGGGTACCTCTAAAGCAGATATAAAGCCTCTTACCCATTAAGTTGTGAATTTGGTTTTTGGTTTGGTTTTGGATCCATATATTTTTTTATATGGTTTATTTGGATAACCGAATAAACCGCTAATTAACTAATTATTAAATAAAATTAATAATATTTAATAAACCATATAAATTTTATTGGCCCACATGATAAATATAAAGCATAACTCACAAATCAAGCCCACTTATTTCTATAGTTGTACTCTTCAAAATATATTAGGGTTTCTAAATTTTCACATATAAGGTTAAAAGATGATTTATGCTGACTATTTCTAGTTTCTATGTTCTATGTTTTGAATTTTAAACTTTGTAGTTGTGAGTACGACTATTTTCTGGATGTGGTTGTTTTAGTTTGCATTGAAACTTTCTTTTATTTAGATATCGTTCGGTTTAAATTAGTTGATGACTTGATGTTCGGAAGTTGGAACACAAACATGAGTTATAAATATAAATTAGGAAAAAAGGACTTAGAAACAATTTGGTTAAATTTGGTTGAAATTGGTTTGGATTTGGTTTGCATATTCCTAATTTGGTTTGGTTTGAATTTGGTTTGGGGTACAAAATTTTGAAAAACCGAATAAACCTAACCGTATAAACCAGATAAACGGTAAACCGAACCGATGAACACCCCTATCTACAGTGTCAAGATCCTACGAAATAGCTTATGTGTTTGTCTCATATGTTTGCATGCTTGATATTGTAATAGAGATAACCATCTCCATTGGGATCACTTCTTCTGTTCCAAATATAAAAAAAATGGAGTTTGCCTGATTACATTCTTTGTCGTTGTCCTATCTGCCTATAGAGCAAATGAAAGTTTTTCTTCTCACTTTCCTTTCTTTGCATCCAATCCCTTCTTCAAATTGTTGACAATTATCTTATTATAAGATTTTACTTGTCTATTTGCTTAAGGGTGTATTGAGATATAAGTGATCATTTTTACTCCCCAGCAAACAAAAAAAAAGTTGATACATATTCTACTTAAATATTTATTGAGGCATTTCAGATTGAAGGTACATTAAAAAGTTATTAATAAATCTCTCTTTTGGTTCTAATTGATACAAACAAACAATCAAACATAAAATAGCTACTAAATAGTAACTTTAAAAAATCTTAATAAAAAAGTAATAGTTTATAAATCCCTTTAACTACATCCTAAGAGATTCAAACCTCTAAACAAATACATATAAGTGACCTTTATTCCTTTAACTACATCCTAGGAGATTCAAACCTCTAAACAAATACATATAAGTGACCTTTATATTTCGCTTTACAAACACACATCTTATTGGCAAATATTCTATTTTTTTAACCATACAAATCAAGAATATTTTACCTTTCTATCTAAAAAAAGAAAAAAAAAAGTGGAGAACAAATAAGTGGGCAAGTAAAGACAAAAAGATGAGCCGTGGGTCCCGTTGTATGCACTACAATAACTTATTCCCCATACGCGCAAATACAAGACATTTTCCTTAACTGAAATTCTTTCAATCAAACGTTTCCCACGGAGTGATTCTCGCCGGCAAATCAACATTCATTATTATGTCTTCTCCACCGCCGGTAACTTCTCCGGCGCCCACCACCCCACCATCACCATCCACTAACACCACATCGCCACCACCAGTTACCCCTGCCCCCCCACCACCGTCCTCCACTCCACCACCTACACCTGCCACCCCACCACCGTCCTCCACACCCACACCAACTCCGGTAACCCCCGTCGCATCTCCACCGCCTCCCGCCACTCAGTCACCTCCACCATCATCTCAACCATCTCCTCCGGCTCCACCCACTACCACCGCCCCTCCTCCGACGTCGCCACCATCACCACCATCTCCATCTCAATCATCGCCGCCGCCACCGGCTCCGAGGGACACTCCGCCGGCTCCTCCGGGAGGAACTGCACCGTCTCCTCCGGGACGAAGTGTACCTTCTCCGCCGCCTCCCCGGAGTGTTTCTTCTAATCCTGAGTCTGCTCCGTCGTCAAATAATTCGTCCGGAATATCAACCGGGACCGTCGTTGGGATCGCAATCGGTGGAGTTTTGATACTGGCAGTGTTGAGTGTTTTGTTTATTTGTTGTAAAAAGAAGAAGAGAAGAACACATGATCCGGCTGGTTTCTATGTTCCTCCACCTCCTCCCCCTAAAGGTTAGATTATTCATAAAGCTTATTAGGGTTCTTGATTAAATATTAGTTGTTTGATTTAGGTTTAAATTTTCGTTTAATTTAGGCTGCAGATATTCATACAATCATACACCATCATCATCGTACGGTAAATCCCACCAATAGCAAAACTAAGGTAGGGTCTCAGGAGGGTAAGATGTAGATAGCCTTACCTCTACCCGTAGAAATAGAGACACTGCTCCTGGTAAGACCCTGGCTCGATAGTAGTTTTGTATCAAGCCTTGAACAAAAGACACATAACACAACAATTAACACAAAGGCCAATTAGTGCATGTACTCCCTTATTTTTCGGCTATCAGCGTCACCACATGATGCATGATTAACCATCCCTCTCTTTTAACGTTAATTTCACGAAATTAGTAAAATAACGTTAAAATTAGTGCACTTTCACTTTTTTTTTCTCTCGTCGAAGGAATCACCAATGTGATAGTGATATGACCAATACTGCCCATATCACTTTTTTTCTTGGACCAATGCCACCCGTATCATTTATAGAGGTGGTTTACCTATATAAGGACCCACAATTGTTTGGTTAATGATTTTGGATCATCTTCATCATACCTGTTAAATATCTTGTAATGTTTGGTGCAGTTGATCCTTTTGGTGGGGCGCCTCACGGTCCTCAACAATGGCAGCATAATGCGCCACCTCCCGGCGATAACGTTGTAATGATGCAGCCACTAAAACCACCACCACATTCACCTGGTAGATCGCCATTTATCAGTAGCAGCGGTGGTTCAGGATCAAATTACTCCGGTGGATCAAATTCACTTCCACCACCAACCCCGGGTCTGTCACTAGGTTTCTCGAAAAGTACATTTACATATGAAGAATTGGCTATGGCTACAGATGGATTTTCGGATGCCAACCTTCTTGGACAAGGAGGGTTCGGTTATGTTCATAAAGGGGTGCTTCCAAATGGGAAAGAGGTGGCGGTTAAGCAGTTGAAAGTTGGTAGTGGTCAGGGAGAGCGTGAATTTCAGGCGGAAGTTGAGATCATTAGTCGAGTTCATCACAAACATCTTGTTTCATTGGTTGGATATTGCATCAGTGGTGCTCAAAGAATGCTTGTTTATGAGTTTGTCCCTAACAATACTATGGAGTTCCATTTACATGGTAATCTCATCAATTTATTGTCAAGAAGTAGGCTCTATATAAAACCTTTTTTTGTTAAAATGTTAACGTAATGTTGCAGGGAAGAATCGACCCGTGATGGATTTTGCGACACGATTGCGTATCGCTCTTGGATCTGCTAAAGGTCTAGCTTATCTCCACGAGGATTGTAAGTTCGTTATTGACGTTCTTCATGTGTTATATGTTCAAAAGACACAAAATTACAAGTCTTTCTAACTTTTTTTTGTGTTCTAGGTCATCCTAAGATCATTCATCGGGATATCAAGGCTGCTAACATACTTCTTGATTTCAGTTTTGAAGCAAAGGTAAGATCTTTATACCGGATTGTTTGTCTGCCTTTTAATGCCCTCAATTTGAATTTATCGAGTTGACGTGATTATTTAGGTTGCTGATTTTGGGTTGGCCAAGATTACTTCAGATGTTGCTACTCATGTATCTACCCGAGTGATGGGAACTTTTGGGTATGCCTGTTTTTTTTTATTTCAAGACTAGAATGCATTTATAATTTCAAATTTTATTGAATTACTTTGTTTATGTCTGTGCTATAAATCTGAATTGTGTAGTTACCTAGCACCAGAATACGCGTCTTCGGGCAAACTCACGGAGAAATCTGATGTTTTCTCATTTGGGGTCATGCTCTTAGAATTGATCACGGGACGTAGACCTGTTGATTCAACTAATACTTATATGGATGATAGTTTAGTCGATTGGGTGAGTAAAAAACTCATTTTTTGGGGTGTTTAAATTTGCGATTCGAAACATTATCCGAAGACCTTATATCTATGTCGTGTATGAAATTACAGGCAAGGCCATTGCTAACTCGAGCACTAGAAGATGGGAACTTTGATGCCATTGTTGACTCACGTTTACCACGAGACTACAACCCTAGCGAGATGGCTAGGCTGGTATCATGTGCTGCTGTTTGTGTCCGCCACTCTGCTCGCCGCCGGCCCAAGATGAGCCAAGTGGTTCGAGCCTTAGAAGGTGACATGTCACTGGCTGATCTTGATGATGGGATGAAGCCAGGACACAGCTCGGTCTACAACGGGAGCTCAGACTATGACACAGCTCAGTACAATGAAGATATGATCAAGTTTAGAAAAATGGCTCTAGGCACACAAGAGTATGCCAGCAGCGAGTACAGCCGACCCACTAGTGAATACGGGTTGAACCCATCGGGTTCAAGTAGTGAAGTGCAGAATACACGAGAAATGGAGATGAAGTTGAGGAAAGACAGTCGCGGTTATAGCGACGGGTTTTGACAAGGATTGTACATAGGTTTATGCTAATTCTTCATTATTTTTGTTTTATATTTATTTTGAATTTTCTTTTGTTTTTCAAACTATAGGATTGAAAGATTCAAAGGGTTTTGGTTGAATTGGTGAGATACATCAATCCTGACAGTTGTTATGAATGTTATTTTAAAGAGTTGACAAAAATAGTCATATATATCATTGATATCACGTTGTGTTACAAATGGGTATATTTTAACCGAGTCATTTTATAATCCTACAGTGGTGTTATCTTTCGTGAAAGTATCATCTAACATACAGCGATAGGATTAACTTTTCTTGATATAACAAGAGTTTGTAAGTTGTAACACCTAAGGCTAAACGGTGTGGGGGTCATGGCTGGGACATGATTCGTCACGTGTGAACATGAATGGAAAGTTATACCACCCGCTTCTCTAATCCATCATGGTTTGCATGGATTAAACCATGGCAACCATGGTCCTCCTTTCCATTTTTCAAGTAATCATTTCATTTTTCTTTAGACAAAGATAAATTAAAATAAATAAGAGAATAATGGTTTGGGTCATGATCACACCTAGTGGTTTTGGATTGTGGATTACAAGTGGGTGACATGATACTGACGTGTAGGGTCCTGTGGTCATAAGGGTCATGACCACACCCTATAATCTAGAGTTTAAGTTGTATGGTAATAATAATGTGAAATAATAAACAACATTGATATAACGGAATCGTTACAACTTACGTCCATGGAAAATAAAACATTTTACAAAAATAACATCTCAAAGATCTATTTATAAAATAGAATATTTTTCGTTTGTGATTTATTTTAGAAAATACCTCCCCACTCACCTTAAATATTCTATGCTTAATTTACTTCGGTTGTTTCATTTTTTCTTTCAACAATAGCTATAACGAGTGGTGGACCTAATGCTTTAGCAATCATAGCATGGGCTACGACTCAAGTGCGTATTCATAGAGTATTTTTTTTTATTTTTTTTCCGGTTTTATACCAAAGATACCTCAAAAATAATAAAAGGATACCCATAACTAACCCAAACTTGTAGAATAAGGGAGCCCGATTGAAACAGTGACCCAATTGCCCAAATTATTAATAATATGATTGAAATTGTGGCCCGATTAGTTAGGTATTTGTTTTACTTGATTTATTTATTGTCGTTTTTTTATATTGTATGATTGCACGATAAAAAAAATATGATACCCTTGATTTAATGGGCTAGTTCCATCAATGGCTATAACCATATATTTCATTTTCCTCCAATGACGCGTAAGTGGTGGATGCAGTGGCGGCTTTGATGGTGTGCCGGGAGGACCTCTGCACAAGGCCCGTCATTTTGAGGGGAACGCGATTTAAAATGATACATACATATATATATATACATATATATATATATATATATAGGGAGAAGATCATGCGAGAACCACCTCTTATTGCGAGAACCGCGAGAACCAATGTGAACACAACAAAAAATGCCTAAAAATAGCTAAAAATCACACAAAATTTTTTTAAATAATTTTTATATAAAAATCGCTACTTTTCGAAGCAAAAAAAAAATAAAAAATAATTTTTTTTTTGCCACTAAAAGTAGCGATTTGAGCATAAAAAATATTAAAAAAAAATTTTAGATTTTTTTTAGATTTTTTTAGGTTTTTTGGGGGTTTAGTTTTTAGCATTTTAGCTTGGGGGGGTTAGGTTTTTTTTTAGGTTTTTTGGGGGTTTTAGTTTTTAGCATTTAGCTTGGGGGGGGGGGGGGGGGGTTAGGTTTTTTTTTTTTGGGGGGGGGGGGGTGTGGGGGGGTTTAGGTTTTTTTAGTTATTTTAGGTTGTGTTCACATTGGTTCTCGCAATAAATGGAGTTCTCGCATGAGCCCCTCCCTATATATATATATTTATATGTTATTTTTTTTAAATAGTAAACGCATACCAATTCTAATATATGCCTATTTACAAATCATTTTTTATGGTTTAGAATTTTGCCCACTTAGCATTATGTTTATTGAGCACAATACTAATTTGATTTTTTTTTAAATAATAATAAAATATTACGGAAGAGAACATCTTTTTAAACTCGAACAGAGTACATGAATTCTTAGAAACGCCTCTAGGTGGAACCGTTGACTACGGATTTTTTAAAGAGGGACTCATGAAATGTGTTGGGGATTCAATTTTTTCCTTAGGTAACTCTACTCAATAAGCTACTTTTCTCATTTTTTTAACTTTCACAAAAAGTTAACATTTGTTTTATCAGCGTAAAAGGTCAGCTTTCATAAGTGCTACATTATTCATCTCAAAGGTTAGGCATGTTAGACCACAATTAAGCTGATTATCTTCTTAGTTGAGGACAAACTTGTCTTAGCGTAAGCACCTAAGGTTGACCAACACCTAAGTTGATGAGCCCAAAAATTGAGTATGTTTGACCAACATTGGTGAATGATGATACTTTAGCCACATACTTCTATTTTTTAAACCTCATCTTTTGCAATTTAAATATGGGAGGTGATTTGAATAGTATTAAATTTTATTTGTACAATAACAAAAAGCTGTTTTGATAACGTATAAATCAATTCATTTAATTATTTAAATATTGTCTCAACTTGTAGGATCCAATTTTCAATTGGTTTGAAAACTATTGGCCGGTTTGCTGTTTGAAATATTGACTGTCAAATTATGGAACTAAATCGGATCTTGCACGTGCCGCACTATAGGATTTGTTAGTAATCCATTCATATAGGAAGAAACTAAAAAAACAAAAACTAGAGTTAGAAATGCTAATTGACATTTACGTCATTTAGAAATGCTTTATTAACTATACCGCAAATTGCGTATTATACATATCAACTAGCTAAGACAGTCGTAGGAGAGCTCGACGATGAAGGTTTAAGCTTGTCAGCGTGTGGGGTTTTGACGGTTCGCTTATTGGTAGCAACCTAGACTTAACCGTTCATTCTAACGAGGTTAATCCAACATCCATTCACCTTCTGGGCTTTTCTTAGCCGTGTTCGTCAGGATGAACACGAGAGAAGAGGAGGGTAGTGTTGGAAATTTTGTGAAAATAGCATTTTTCACAAATATAGGAAAATGTTTTTTCCTATTTTGAACTAGAAATAAATATAATAAAATGAGCGGGTTTTATATATTTATTTGTGGGTTTGTGTTCTATGTCGGAAGAGCTTCGCAACGAACTAAACCACATCCAAAACGGAGCTAAGATGAATGAGATATCGATGCTCAAAGTTTGGTGTTTGAAACTTAGATGCTGGAAAAAGTGGGAAAGTGGCATCTTGTCCCACATCGGATGAGAGATAAAACTTAAAGGGGTATTTAAGTGGGAACTCTCCATCCTTTTTGTTTCATGGAAGCACTCACTAGTGTACTCGCGAAGGGCGCCGAGCACCCCCACTCGCACGCGCGTGGTGTGGGCGATGAGGCGCAATGTGGCGCTTTGATGGCGTACTTTGCACTTCGCCCGCTTGAGAGCCGCCTTTGTATTTTTGACCGCGTGCGCGTGGTGAAGCACAAGGGTTGCAAGGACCAAGTGGTTGGTGATGTGGCATGCCGGCTGCCACGAGCCGCTTGAGAGCCGCCATTGTATTTTTGACCGCGTGCGCGTGGTGAAGCACAAGGGTTGCAAGGACCAAGTGGTTGGTGATGTGGCATGCAGATACATGACCCTGGTGGGTCTGCGCGCGGTGGCGCATGACGTGGCAGTTATGCGCATGCGTGCGCGAGTACACATGGCGCGCATGGAGCATGGGCACTGAGGTGACGTGCGCGGCGCACCAAAGTGAGCCAAAACGGCGCGACTGTGTGGCGTGCTCGTAGAGGCTTACAGGTGACGTGGCGTTGGGACTGAGGCGCACGCGCGCATGGCAGTGAGCCAAATGGACGCACCGCGCATGAGGGTGCAGACCTGCGCGCGCGCAGAAGCTTCCAGTAGCAGTTAATGCTGTGCAGTTACGTTTCAACTTTCGAAACTGACGAAGTTAATGCGTTTGACTGAGAATTAAGTGACGAATTAAAATGCATTAAAGACATTTAATGCAGTTTAATTCACCCATTTAATTCATTTTTCAGTTTCTTCAAGACCTGCAACTATAAATAGGAGCATCCTATGGCAGATCAAATACAACGGAAAAACACACAGCAAACAACTTTCTTTTCTCTGAATTCTTCATCTTCTTCAAGCGTTCGAGGTACTCATTCGGGTTGAAGTCAAGACCGGCAGTGCAACTGCTTGAGGCTGTTGTATTCTGGAAACAAACGTGTTCTCCTGGGAGACACGAAATTTGTTTTAAGGGACCCGTGTCTAACACGATCCTCAGCCAAGAACAGTTTTTCTGTTCGAGTTTCTGTTCTTGTTTTTCCATTTTTAAGTTGTAATTGTACTGTATTTATTTTGTTTTTGTTTTTGTTTTGTTCCTGTAATTCAAGTTAATAAAGTATTTTATTTAAATTTTGCATGAACGGATTTCTATCTTAAAACAAATTTTTAAAACACCGTTCGTGTAAGACACAAACAATTCTGCTGTGATTCAATTTTTTTTCCTCACAGCAGGTTGTGTTTAAAAAAAAGGTTTTTTCCTGTTTTGGTTCAAAGTAGCGACTTTGTCAAAACAAATTCTGCTTCTACTCCTTTCTGTTTTTTGAGTTCTAGAAATCTACTATTGTAGTCTTCAAAGTTGGACTTAGAAGCTACACAGCTGGTTTTGCGCACTCATAAAAATAATAAATTAGCACATTTTTTATTTTGAAAACAGTTTTATTAACTTGTTTTCTTGGATCTTTTCAGAATGTCGACTGAAAACGTGAATACCAACAACACTAATGTTGTCGTTGGAACCCAAGAATCCCGATGTACACAAACACACTATCATGGAGGCAAATCCTAACATCGTCTCATATTTTGAAAATGTGTTTCCTATGTTAGGATAAACACACGCGACTTCATCAATAGCGGCTGATGAAGCAGGTCCAAGTTCATCTACATGGTTAGATGAACCAGGTCCAAGTTCATCTACAAGGGTAGATGAAACACATGAACGACCTGAGGTCGAGGAGGGTGAGCTTAGACGAAGTAAACGACAAAGGGTTGAAAAATCCTTTGGTCCCGACTTCATGAGCTATATAGTTGAAGGTGAGCCCAATACCTACCGCGAGGCGGTTACCTACGCAGAAGGACCTCAATGGCAAGAAGCAATTAAGAATGAAATTGATTCTATATTGCAAAATCATACTTGGGAGTTAGTAGATCTTCCTCCTGGTTGTAAACCACTTGGATATCGTTGGATATTCAAAAGGAAGATGAAAGCCGACGGAAGTATTGATAAATACAACGCAAGGTTAGTAATCAAAGGATCTAGACAAAAGGAGGTTCTAGACTACTTTGACACTTACTTGCCTGTGACGCGAATAACCTCTATACGTTTGGTTCTTGCAATTACGGCTCTACGAAATTTGGAAGTTCACCAAATGGATGTAAAGACCGCATTTCTAAATGGCGATTTAGAAGAAGAAATTTACATGGAACAACCTGAGGGTTTTTCCTCCCTAGGAAACGAGGGCAAAGTATATAAATTGGTCAAGTCTTTGTATGGCTTGAAGCAAGCTCCAAGACAATGGCACCAAAAGTTTGATCATGTCATGATTGACAATGGTTTCAAAATAAATGAGTGCGATAAGTGTGTTTATTTTAAAGACACACCAAGAGGTTATGTAATTTTATGTCTTTATGTAGATGATATGCTTATCATTGGGAGTGATGATAACATGATCAACTCAACAAAAGACATGTTGAAAGCGAGGTTTGACATGAAAGACATGGGTCTCGCGGATGTGATTCTTGGAGTAAAAATCACTAGAACCCAAAATGGTCTTGTGTTGAGTCAATCTCACTACGTGGACAAGATCCTTGGGAAATTCAATTCGGAAGATACGAGTATAGCTCGCACTCCAATTGATAATACCCAACGCCTAAGGAAGAATAGAGGCGAGAGTGTTTCTCAGTTAGAATACTCAACGATCATTGGTAGTCTCATGTATCTAATGACATGTACTAGACCCGACTTAGCATATGCTGTGAGCAGGCTAAGTAGATACACCAGTAATCCGACCGAGGATCATTGGAAAGCTATCACGAGGGTGCTTAGATACATAAGATACACAAGAGACTATGGATTACATTATACCCGTGATCCTGCAGTGATCGAAGGATACACTGACGCGAATTGGATATCGGATATAAAGGATCACAGATCCACAAGTGGTTATGTGTTTACACTTGCTGGCGCATCTATAGCTTGGAAGTCTTCCAAGCAAACGGTTATAGCTAGATCCACGATGGAATCCGAATTCGTCGCTTTAGATAAAAGCGGGGAAGAGGCAGAGTGGCTACGACAATTTGTGGAAGATATTCCAAGATGGCCAAAGCCGTTGACGGCGATTTGCATACATTGTGACAATCAATCAGCGCTTGTTAGAGCACAAAGCGCGATGTACAATGGCAGATCAAGGCACATTCGACGTAGACACAACACGGTACTCCAACTAATCTCAACGGGTGATATCTCAGTTGACTATGTTAGGTCAAAGGCGAACATTGCGGACCCGTTAACAAAAGGCTTAAGCAAAGATAAGGTGTATAAGTCGTCAAGAGGAATAGGACTAAAGCCCATAGATGAAGGGAATATGAGGGAAACCTAACCTAGTTAACTGGAGATCCCAAGATCTAGGTTCAATAGGCAAACTTAATCATAAACCCAAAGGGAGTTACTGTGGGGGGTGCCCCAAAATTAATAAAGGGAGTTGTATACTTCCTAGTCCATTCCAATCAGTGACATGAAGAAAAGGTTAAGCATGTTGAGGTTAAGGATTTTGAAGGAAATCCAAAATTAACCATGATGCTTTTAATGATTCAGGGGAATCACCTATGTTTGAGAGAAGTGGGGTCGCTTCGAATGGATTTGTGGGGAGACGCAAATCCTAGAGCTCTCGTAGAACCAGGAACGTGTTCCATGACCATAAACAGACACAACCATGAGGACTTGACTCGACTAGGGAGAGTATTGTGTGAATGTATATTGTCGCCTACATAAATGGGGGATTGTTCAAAGACATCGCGTCTACAAGACCCTAGGAGGCTAAGTATGCTTCACAAAAGTAGGTTCAAAGGTTACACCTACCTATCTTGCAATACTCAACTTTTGAAAGTGTATCGTTGAAACTTGATAGATCGATTTCTATTCATGTGGGGGATTGTTGGAAATTTTGTGAAAATAGCATTTTTCACAAATATAGGAAAATGTTTTTTCCTATTTTGGACTAGAAATAAATATAATAAATTGACCGGGTTATATATATATATATATATATATTTGTGGGTTTGTGTTCTATGTCGGATGAGCTTCGCATCGAACTAAACCACGTCCAAAACGGAGCTAAGATGAATGAGATATCGATGCTCAAAGTTTGGTGTTTGAAACTTAGATGCTGGAAAAAGTGGGAAAGTGGCACCTTGTCCCACATCGGAGGAGAGATGAAACTTAAAGAGGTATTTAAGTGGGAACTCTCCATCCTTATTGTTTCATGGAAGTACTCACTAGTGTACTCGCGAAGGGTGCGGAACACCCTAACTAGCATTCGCGCGCGCGCGTGGCATGGGCGATGAGGCGCAATGTGGCGCTTTGATGGCGCACTTTGCACTTCGCATCGCCGCGAGCCGCTTGAGAGCCGCCTTTGTATTTTTGACCGCGTGCGCGTGGTGAAGCACAAGGGTTGCAAGGACCAAGTGGTTGGTGATGTGGCATGCAGATACATGACCCTGGTGGGTCCGCGCGCGGTGGCGCATGACGTGGCAGTCATGCGCATGCGTGCGCGAGTACACATGGTGCGCATGGAGCATGGGCACTGAGGTGACGTGCGCGGCGCACCAAAGTGAGCCAAAACGGCGCGACTGTGTGGCGTGGTCGTAGAGGCTTACAGGTGACGTGGCACACGCGCGTATGGCAGTGAGCCAAATGGACGCACCGCGCATGAGGGTGCAGACCTGCGCACGCGCAGAAGCTTCCAGTAGCAGTTAATGCTGTGCAATTACGTTTCAGCTTTCGAAACTGACGAAGTTAATGCGTTTGACTGAGAATTAAGTGACGAATTAAAATGCATTAAAGACGTTTACTGCAGTTTAATTCACCCATTTAATTCATTTTTCAGTTTCTTCAAGACCTGCAACTATAAATAGGAGCATCCTATGGCAGATCAAATACACCAGAAAAACACACAGCAAACAACTTTCTTCTCTCTGAATTCTTCATCTTCTTCAAGCGTTCGAGGTACTCATTCGGGTTGAAGTCAAGACCGGCAGTGCAATTGCTTGAGGCTGTTGTATCCTGGAAACAAACGTGTTCTCCTGGGAGACACAAAATTTGTTTTAAGTGACCCGTGTCTAACACGATCCTCAGCCAAGAACAGTTTTTCTGTTCGAGTTTCTGTACTTGTTTTTCCATTTTTCAGTTGTAATTGTACTGTATTTATTTTGTTTCTGTTTTGTTCCTGTAATTCAAGTTAATAAAGTTTTTTATTTAAATTTTGCACGAACGGATTTCTACAATCTTAAAACAAAATTTTAAAACTCCGTTCGTGTAAGACAAAAACAATTCTGCTGTGATTCAAAATTTTTTTCCTCACAGCAGGTTGTGTTTAAAAAAAAGGTTTTTTCCTGTTTTGGTTCAAAGTAGCGACTTTGTCAAAACAGATTCTGTTTCTACTCCTTTCTGTTTTTTTAGTTCTAGAAATCTAATGTTGTAGTCTTCAAAGTTGGACTTAGAAGCTACACAACTGGATTTGCGCACTCATAAAAATAATAAATTAGCACATTTATTATTTTGAAAACAGTTTTATTAACTTGTTTTCTTGGATCTTTTCAGAATGTCGACTAAAAACGTGAATACCAACAACACTAATGTTGTCGTTGGAACCCAAGAATCCCGATGTACACAAACACACTATCATGGAGGCAAATCCTAACATCGTCTCATATTTTGAAAATGTGTTTCCTATGTTAGGACAAACACATGCGACTTCATCAATAGCGGCTGATGAAGCATGTCCAAGTTCATCTACATGGTTAGATGAACCAGGTCCAAGTTCATCTACAAGGGTAGATGAAACACATGAACGACCTGAGGTCGAAGAGGGTGAGCTTAGACGAAGTAAACGACAAAGGGTTGAAAAATCCATTGGTCCCGACTTCATGAGCTACATGGTTGAGGGTGAGCCCAATACCTACCGCGAGGCGGTTACCTCCGCAGAAGGACCTCAATGGCAAGAAGCAATTAAGAATGAAATTGATTATATATTGCAAAATCATACTTGGGAGTTAGTAGATCTTCCTCCTGATTGTAAACCACTTGGATATCGTTGGATATTCAAAAGGAAGATGAAAGCCGACGGAAGTATTGGTAAATACAAGGCAAGGTTAGTAATCAAAGGATCTAGACAAAAGGAGGTTCTAGACTACTTTGACACGTACTCGCCTGTGACGAGAATAACCTCTATACGTTTGGTTCTTGCAATTGCGGCTCTACGAAATTTGGAAGTTCACCAAATGGATGTAAAGACCGCATTTCTAAATGGCGATTTAGAAGAAGAAATTTACATGGAACAACCTGAGGGTTTTTCCGCCCCAGGAAACGAGGGCAAAGTATGTAAATTGGTCAAGTCTTTGTATGGCTTGAAGCACGCTCCAAGACAAAGGCACCAAAAGTTTGATCATGACATGATTGACAATGGTTTCAAAATAAATGAGTGTGATAAGTGTGTTTATTTTAAAGACACACCAAGAGGTTATGTAATTTTATGTCTTTATGTAGATGATATGCTTATCATTGGGAGTGATGATATAATGATCTACTCAACAAAAGACATGTTGAAAGCGAGGTTTGACATGAAAGACATGGGTCTCGCGGATGTGATTCTTGGAGTAAAAATCACTACAACCCAAAATGGTCTTGTGTTGAGTCAATCTCACTACGTGGACAAGATCCTTGGGAAATTCAATTCGGACGATACGAGTATAGCTCGCACTCCAATTGATAATACCCAACGCCTAAGGAAGAATAGAGGCGAGAGTGTTTCTCAGTTAGAATACTCAAGGATCATTGGTAGCTTCACGTATCTAATGACATGTACTAGACCCGACTTAGCATATGCTGTGAGCAGGCTAAGTAGATACACCAGTAATCCGAGCGAGGATCATTGGAAAGCTATCACGAGGGTGCTTATATACATAAGATACACAAGAGACTATGGATTACATTATACCCGTGATCCTGCAGTGATCGAAGGATACACTGACGTGAATTGGATATCAGATATAAAGGATCACAGATCCACAAGTGGTTACCTGTTTACACTTGCTGGCGCAGCTATAGCTTGGAAGTCTTCCAAGCAAACGGTTATAGCTAGATCCACGATGGAATCCGAATTCGTCTCTTTAGATAAAAGCGGGGAAGAGGCGGAGTGGCTACGTCAATTTGTGGAAGATATTCCAAGATGGCCAAAGCCGTTGAAGGCGATTTGCATACATTGTGACAATCAATCAGTGCTTGTTAGAGCACAAAGCGCGATGTACAATGGCAGATCAAGGCACATTCGACGTAGACACAACACGGTACGACAACTTATCTCAACGGGTGTTATCTCAGTTGACTATGTTAGGTTAAAGGAGAACATTGTGGACCCGTTAACAAAAGGCTTAAGCAAAGATAAGGTGTATAAGTTGTCAAGAGGAATGGGACTAAAGCCCATAGATGAAGGGAATATGAGGGAAACCTAACCTAGTTGACTGGAGATCCCAAGATCTAGGTTCAATAGGCAAACTTAATCATAAACCCAAAGGGATTCACTGTGGGGGGTGCCCCAAAATTAATAAAGGGAGTTGTATACTTCCTAGTCCATTCCAATCAGTGACATGAAGAAAAGGTTAAGCATGTTGAGGTTAAGGATTTTGAGGAAATCCAAAATTAACCATGATGCTTTTAATGATTCAGGGGAATCACCTGTAACACCCCGTGTTTTCACAAGTCAAAGTCAAAGTCAAGGTCAAAGACAACGACCGGTTTTACGAATTTGACTTGTAGAAATTTCTTTATTTCATTTGTATTATGTGGAGTAAGTGTTGTTAATTGCAAGCCATCGACGTATTATTCAAACGACTTACGACTGTGAACTATTGGAAGTAACAATGCGATAAAGTTAAATCAACTAATCATCAAGCTATGCTAATCAAATCGACCCTGAATCGCAACTCGATCTATACTTGTTGGTTACGGTTATACGTGTGTGTGCTTTATGTGTTATTTGTGCATGTTTATTTATGTTGTGTTGTGGTAATCAATCGAAAACACAATCTAACTCGAAATGCAAACGAACTCAATCGACATCGAACTCGAATCGAAAACCAAACTATAATAATTAGTAGTTGGGACTGAAAGTAATTTGACTAGGAAACCCCATCGTATCGAACCGCTCGCAATCGAAATCAAATCAGCAAGATCGTCGCAACAAACAATCGAACCACGTGCCATCCAGCCGGATAGCCATCCGACCGGATAGCCACAATGTCCCAGGCCAGGTGCCATCCGACCGGAATGTCATCCGACCGGAATGTCATCCGATCGGATAAGTCATCCGAGCGGTGTGCCATCCGATCGGACAGCCCTTTCCTCTTTTGGAATCCTATAAATACCCCTTTCATTGTCATTCTTTCCACTTTTGGAAACCCTCTGTCCGAACCATTCGTGCTCCTCACCTTTTCTTCGATTTCTCTCAATCCAGGTAAGATCTCACCCTAAATCTTGTACATTCTTGATCTACACGCACTCCTGCACCTTTCTACCTTTTAAATCTTAACTTTTAACCGTGAAATCACTAGATTTCGGGTGTTCTAGGATGATGTCATCATGCGTTCTTCAAGAACTTCATGTTTTGGCCTCAATCCACCAAGAACAACTTAGATCTAACCGATTTCCACAAAGATCTTGTAAAGATCTCGACACAAGGGTGATGAAAGAGGATTGAAAGATGGTTTTTAACTTTCTTTCAACTCTTTTGCACTCAATGTACTCAAAGCCGATAGGATCCGACCCTGATTTAGTCTTCTACTCGATTGTAATGTTGTACTAGCTCAAGATCCGGATTCTACCCACGAGACTACCGGTTTCGGGTTAGCCAAGACCAACTGTCTTGAGCCGGTAACCGGCCGGACTAGGGTGATTCCTGGTCGGGTTGGTCATCTGGGTCGAACTAAGGGTTCTGTTGGCTAACACGTTGTCAAAGTGTCTCAACATAATGACAAACCATCAAAACGACCAAGTGTAGGACGAGCGGAACAACCGTAACGGATTGCTATCCGACCGGATTGCTATCCGATCGGATAGGTCATCCGAACGGATTGCCATCCGAACGGATCACACTTGGGTCCCACTTTTAAAACAATCTTAGCTGAAGTTTGAGTATCGAACGAATTGCAATCCGATCGGACGACCATCTGACTGGATTACTCTTTGGATCATGAGATACTAAGACTTTAAAGACTTAAACAATTTTCAACATGTTCATTACCAGAGTTGCCACCCGATCGGATGGACATCCGATCGAGTGACACTTCTGTTTAGAGCTTGCCTTCACCAAGTAATCTCACCACTAAGTTGCCGTCCGACCGGACCACTGTCCGACCGGATGACCATCCGAACGGATTGTCATCCACACGACCCACCATCCGATCGATCGACTTGATGGGTAGAGATACTTCAATGTTTTCAAAATGCTACAAAAAAAACTTCAAAAGTCAAGCCATCTTATACAAACACATTCTTCTTATAGGAAGAAACAATCCACTCGAATCGTCATCCGACCGGACAACTGTCCGACCGGATGACCATCCGAACGGATTGTTATCCGCACGGAGTACTGTCCGATCGGATTACCATCCGATCGAACCACTATCCGACCCATTTGCACTTTGCACCATTTGATGCGTAAAACGTCACTTATCGTTATGCTATCGAATCTATTCAGGCTAACCTTACTCGCTAAGCGCTCTCTTCAATCCATTCACCGCTGTGAGTATACTCGATCCCTTTTTGCTTTACGCACTTTTGGGTGTTACATACGTTACGAATATTCAAACTACAACAATCACACTACTCAATACTATTTGAATGCTAACCGTTAATGCATGTTATACGTGGCTTATGAATGCTTGTTTGTTATGTTTACACATGGAATGTGACGGGTGGTCCATTGGACAACCTTTAATCATGTTAAAAGACAAATTAATCCTTCACTTAATCATGTAATTATCTTGAATTAGATAACTACTCTTGTTTATGTTTCAGGTGCGGTTTGGGAGCTAAAAGATGGATTAAATGCAGCTTTGGAGGGTTTGGAGATGGACGGGTCGAGCGTGGAATAAGAGACAAAACAAAGAAGATATTTCAGCTCACCACCGTAAATTACGGTCCTACCGTAATTTACGGTGGACGTGGATGTCATTTGGATGCCACCGTAAATCAGTTTCTCAATACCGTAACATGTTGAAGTCCACCGTAAATTACGGTGGAGCCGTAATTTACGGTGGAGGCCGCGATCAGAACCGTAACTGCCATCATAAATCAGTTTTTATTGTGTCTTTTCATATATTCTCATCATTGTCGGTTTTGGGAACTCACTAGGGGCGAATTTTGGTGTTCTTGCTTGGTTTTGGACAATCTCTAACATTCGGTTTGTGTCTTTGATCCGTATGAACAATACTATCTTTGTTATGATGTTGATTCGAGCCATGTGTGGCTAAACACTTTATGATTGTCCTAGATTGAAGGTTTGTTTGAGACATTTGTATTTGATTTCCTAATTTCTAGAATAACAATCCTTATCTTTTTGGTTGGTTTGTTATGGTGTGTGATTGTTTGTTAGTAACGTGTTAATTCTTATGATTTTCTAGTTTGAAACCATACGTTCTTGGTGCCGTTGGCAATCGAGATATCATGGGTAGAATTAGGATTGGGTAAGGGTTGATTGATCATCGGGTAACAACCTCACGTTCTAGGAATCTGAGTACTTAGTTCCCTTTCATCACTGCAAGTAATCACACATGAGCTATGTCTATGTAGTTCTTTCTAGTGGAATGATAATATGAATGTCGATACAAACCAGAAATCTAGGATGGTCATTTGTCTCTAATTTGCTTACAACCAAACTTTTCTCTTGCAATTTACTTAGTTTAATTTAGTCTAAAACCAATTCACTCACATAAACTCTTGAATTTTATTTCTCTTGCAATTAGATTAATTTAGTTAAAATTAGATAAACTTTCAAATAACACATATTCCACAAACTCCCTGTGTTCGATACCCACTTGCCACTATCTATATAGTTGTTATTGGGATTAAATTTGCGTGACCACGACAATCACGTCAGAATGCTGTCTACCTGCCTTAGCAACGATAGTACTATAGTTTGGACTCAGCACCCGTTCACACGGGGGTTGTTAAGGACCATTACTTGCATGGATTACGGTGGTAATCATGTATTGCGAACTGCCTCGGGCAGTCAACCCGCAGCCATTGGTATCGATGGATCTATGTCGATAACTAACGTGCTTCATTTCACTATGTGTACGTGCTGGTTATGCGTAAATGAATTCGAACTCTATATGCTATTATCAAACTTGTTTGCTCACCTTTACATTTTATGTATTGACATTATTTTAACGTATGTGACAGGTGCTTAGGATGCACACTTGGTAGGAATTTGAAGCTAGAATAAAGCTTTAGAGCCCAACAAATAGTTGTCTGTAGTGGTCAAACTAAGGGTCTCTAGAAGAAGATAAACAATTGCTGTCTGTTTAAATCTGAGTTGTTGGAACAGAATATTTGCCTGGATTTTTGTCTGTAATAATTATTTTGCTGTTTGAGATACGGTATGGTACGTATTATTTAAATTGAATAGTATTGATAATTGTTATGGAAACTTCTGGACAATCTGTTTCGCTCAGTGCCATGCCCCGATGTTTCCGCCATCGGTTGGGGTGTGACAGATTGGTATCAGAGCCATAACTATAGGGAATTAGGCAAGACTTGACCTAGTCCGGGTCAAAGTCTTAGATACCTAGACTATAGTTAAGAACCAACAGACCGACTTGTGCATGCCCGGTAGGGGTTATGTACGAGCTTACTTCCCGCTATTCTCGCTTATGCTACACTATCACCACACCCAAATTTTCAACCATAAATAGGCAATAAGGTCGAGATTAGGTGTGAAAACCGCAAACTCCCGACTCAATTGCTTAATCAATGCTGTTTTGTCAACTTATCAATGATATCTTCATTCTTTTTCAATAACGAACGCTTGTTCAGCGGGGAAATTATACCAAATCAGGGGTGAAACCCATATTTTGATGAATAATCTCCTCCATTTTTATCAAAAACATGGACGAAGTTGTCAAGCCAGGGGTGAAACCCTAACCATGACGACCTGTTCCGCACATTTTACAAGACTCTCACCAAGGTCTCGGCTGACTTCAATGACCTGAAATCTTGATATGACCAGCGGGATGTGTGCCAAACGCCCAAGAATCGAGGCAAAGGCACCGTCTGAAGGTCACACAAGAACGACAAGTCCTCAAGAATAGTTGAATCACCCTGGTTAGTCAAAGTCTACTAGCCGCAGACAATCTATCTCTCGATTTTTATGTGTTTCAAATCCGAGCCCGCTACTGCTGACTCTGATAATTTGTCGATTTTATGTGTTTTATGTGCTTTTACCTGTTTATGTGCTCAATTTTGGGAGGATTAATCGATTTGTGCCTTCGCTTCGATCGACACACATGACTCGCACTGCAATTCTACCCCTAAACGTTAGCAAATCATTGGATATGGGCAACTTTATACTATGATACACGCTTATACTACGCTATTCTTGAGAAATCGCAGACTTTGAATGATAGGTTTCTGTTTTCTGACTGCCTCTAGTGATTAAATGCGCAAGTGGTTCCTTGCTCTACATGCTTAGGTGTTATGTGATTATGTGCTCTACGTGTTTATGTGATTTTGTGCTCTATGTGTTAAGTGTTTACGTGAATATGCGTGTTCCTAAGCTTTAGTAAGTAGTAGACGTGTGAGGTGAGATTCGAATGCAATGTGTTGAGTCCTATGACGATGTCTGTTGCAGACAATGTCATCTGGATCCCGTTACACACTTTCTCATCAAGAAAAGAGGGACAAACGCCTCGCTGCCATCATCGCAAAAAGTGTGGCAAAGGCCGTGAGTGATGTTTACGATAATGCCAGCATATCATCTGAGGAGTCGAGGACCGAAGCTCCTAAAGCTACCACTAAGCCCTTCAATTTCAAGCAATTCAAGTCGTGTGGGCCAAAGGAATTCACTGGCGAGGGAGGTCCTACTGCACTATTCCAATGGTTTGATTCCATTGAGGTCACTCTTCGACAAAGTGGTTGCCCTGATGACCTTCGAACTCTGAATGCTACCGGCGTTTTCCAGTCCCGTGCACTAGACTGGTGGACGGCCGAGAGAAACAAGCGAGGGAACGATGCGGCCTACGGACTGTCATGGGACGAACTCAAGGAAGTCATGCTAGAGGAATTCTACCCTCCTCATGAACGTCAGAAGCTAGAGGATGAATTTTGGCACATAAAACAACATGAGGGCGACAATGCTGCTCTCACTGCTCGTTTCAAACAGCTCAGCATCATCTGTCCCGATCAAGTCAAGACTCCAGAGATCACAATCAAGAAGTACATCCGAGCTTTGCCCGACTGCGTGGCAGATTTCGTGCAAGCGGCTAAGACTAAGACGATCGAAGAAACTTACCTACTGGCCGTCGAAATCAACGACAAAAGGGTCAAGGCTGGTGTCTGGGATAAAACCTCAAAGCACCTACATCAAGCTACCGCCACCGCACCAACTGCTGAACCCACCTCATCGAGCAACAAGAGGAAGAACAAGAGAAAGAACAGTTCCAGCAACAAGAACTGTGCGATCACTGCTGCACCGATTCAAGCCATACCAGCCCAACAGCGTCAAGTAGCGGCGCCTGAGCTAATGCACCACCTGCAAAGTGTGCATACAATGGGCCACACCCGCTCTGCCCTACTTGTACCTACCACCACCCGACTGCCATTGCTTGCCGTTTTTGTACTCATTGCAATGTATACGACCATTTTACTGCTAACTGCCGTATTCAACAAGCTCCTGCTCATCAAGCTCTACTCACAGCCCCTCAGGGTCAACAAGCTCCTCCGGCACCCGCGGTCAAAGCCAGAGCCTGCTTCGCATGTGGCGACCCGAACCATTTCGCCAACGTGTGCCCAAACAGGGTCGTGAAACAAGAGCCCCAGCAACAGCAGCCACAGCAGCAACAACAGCAGCAGCAGCAACAACAGGCCGCACGCGCCAGAACTTTCAACATCAACGTGCGCCAATTTGTGGAAGATATTCCAAGATGGCCAAAGCCGTTGACGGCGATTTGCATACATTGTGACAATCAATCAGCGCTTGTTAGAGCACAAAGCGCGATGTACAATGGCAGATCAAGGCACATTCGACGTAGACACAACACGGTATGACAACTTATCTCAACAGGTGTTATCTCAGTTGACTATGTTAGGTCAAAGGAGAACATTACGGACCCGTTAACAAAAGGCTTAAGCAAAGATAAGGTGTATAAGTCATCAAGAGGAATGGGACTAGAGCCCATAGATGAAGGGAATATGAGGGAAACCTAACCTAGTTGACTGGAGATCCCAAGATCTAGGTTCAATAGGCAAACTTAATCAAAAACCCAAAGGGAGTCACTGTGGGGCGTTCCCCAAAATTAATTAAGGGAGTTGTATACTTCCTAGTCCATTCCAATCAGTGACATGAAGAAAAGGTTAAGCATGTTGAGGTTAGGATTTTGAGGAAATCCAAAATTAACCATGATGCTTTTAATGATTTAGGGGAATCACCTATGTTAGAGAGAAGTGGGGTCGCTTCAAATGAATTTGTGGGGAGGCGCAAATCCTAGAGCTCTCGCAGAACCAGGAACGTGTTTTATATATTTATTTGTGGGTTTGTGTTCTATGTCGGAAGAGTTTCGCAACGAACTAAACCACGTCCAAAACGGAGCTAAGATGAATGAGATATCGATGCTCAAAGTTTGGTGTTTGAAACTTAGATGCTGAAAAAGTGGGAAAGTGGCACCTTGTCCCACATCGGATGAGAGATGAAACTTAAAGGGGTATTTAAGTGGGAACTCTCCATCCTTATTGTTTCATGGAAGCACTCACTAGTGTATTTGCGAAGGGTGCGGAGCACCCTAACTCGCATCCGCGCGCGCGCGGGTGGCATGGGCGATGAGGCGCAATGTGGCGCTTTGATGGCGTACTTTGCACTTCGCATCGCCGCGAGCCGCTTGAGTGCTGCCTTTGTATTTTTGACCGCTTGCGCGTGGTGAAGCACAAGGGTTGCAAGGAACAAGTGGTTGGTGATGTGGCATGCAGATACATGACACAAGTGGGTCCGCGCGCGGTGGCGCATGACGTGGCAGTCATGCGCATGCGTGCGCGAGTACACATGGCGCGCATGGAGCATGGGCACTGAGGTGACGTGCGCGGCGCACCAAAGTGAGCCAAAACAGCGCGACTGTGTGGCGTGCTCGTAGAGGCTTACAGGTGACGTGGCGCACGCGCGCAAGTGCGCCTGGCAGTGAGCCAAATGGACGCACCGCGTATGAGGGAGCAGACCTTCATGTGTGCAGAAGCTTCCAGTAGCAGTTAATGCTGTGCAGTTATGTTTCAGCTTTCGAAACTGACGAAGTTAATGCGTTTGACTGAGAATTAAGTGATGAATTAAAATGCATTAAAGACGTTTAATGCAGTTTAATTCACCCATTTAATTCATTTTTCAGTTTCTTCAAGACCTGCAACTATAAATAGGAGCATCCTATGGCAGATCAAATACACCAGAAAAACACACAGCAAACAACTTTCTTCTCTCTGAATTCTTCATCTTCTTCAAGCGTTCGAGGTACTCATTCGGGTTGAAGTCAAGACCGGCAGTGCAACTGCTTGAGGCTGTTGTATCTTGGAAACAAACGTGTTCTCCTGGGAGATACGAAATTTGTTTTAAGTGACCCGTGTCTAACACGATCCTCAGCCAAGAACAGTTTTTCTGTTCTTGTTTTTCCATTTTTCAGTTGTAATTGTACTGTATTTATTTTGTTTATGTTTTGTTCCTGTAATTTAAGTTAATAAAGTATTTTATTTAAATTTTGCACGAACGGATTTCTACAATCTTAAAACGAATTTTTAAAACACCGTTCGTGTAAGACACAAACAATTCTGCTGTGATTCAAATTTTTTTTTCCTCACAGCTGGTTGTGTTTAAAAAAAAGGTTTTTTCCTGTTTTGGTTCAAAGTAGCGACTTTTTCAAAACAGATTCTGCTTCTACTCCTTTCTGTTTTTTAAGTTCTAGAAATCTACTATTGTAGTCTTCAAAGTTGGACTTAGAAGCTACACAGCTGGTTTTGCGCACTCATAAAAATAATAAATTAGCACATTTATTATTTTGAAAACAGTTTTATTAACTTGTTTTCTTGGATCTTTTCAAAATGTCGACTGAAAACGTGAATACCAACAACACTAATGTTGTCGTTGGAACCCAAGAATCCCGATGTACACAAACACACTATCATGGAGGCAAATCATAACATCGTCTCATATTTTGAAAATGTGTTTCCTATGTTAGGACAAGCACATGCGACTTCATCAACAGCGGCTGATGAAGCAGGTCCCAGTTCATTTACATGGTTAGATGAACCAGGTCCAAGTTCTGGTAGATGAAACACATGAATGACCTGAGGTCGAGGAGGGTGAGCTTAGACGAAGTAAACGACAATGGGTTGAAAAATCCTTTGGTCCCGACTTCATGAGCTATATGGACGAGGGTGAGCCCAATACCTACCGCGAGGCGGTTACCTCCGCAGAAGGACCTCAATGGCAAGAAGCAATTAAGAATGAAATTGATTCTAATTGCAAAATCATACTTGGGAGTTAGTAGATCTTCCTCCTGGTTGTAAACCACTTGGATATCGTTGGATATTCAAAAGGAAGATGAAAGCCGACGGAAGTATTGATAAATACAAGGCAAGGTTAGTAATCAAAGGATCTAGACAAAAGGAGGTTCTAGACTACTTTGACACTTACTCGCCTATGACGCGAATAACCTCTATACGGTTGGTTCTTGCAATTACCGCTCTACGAAATTTGGAAGTTCACCAAATGGATGTAAAGACCGCATTTCTAAATGGCGATTTAGAAGAAGAAATTTACATGGAACAACCTGAGGATTTTTCCGCCCCAGGAAACGAGGGCAAAGTATGTAAATTGGTCAAGTCTTTGTATGGCTTGAATCAAGCTCCAAAACAATGGCACCAAAAGTTTGATCATGTCATGATTGATAATGATTTCAAAATAAATGAGTGTGATAAGTGTGTTTATTTTAAAGACACACTAAGAGGTTATGTAATTTTATGTCTTTATGTAGATGATATGCTTATCATTGGGAGTGATGATAACATGATCAACTCAACAAAAGACATGTTGAAAGCGAGGTTTGACATGAAAGACATGGGTCTCGCGGATGTGATTCTTGGAGTAAAAATCACTAGAACCCAAAATGGTCTTGTGTTGAGTCAATCTCACTACGTAGACAAGATCCTTGGGAAATTCAATTCGGACGATACGAGTATAGCTCGCACTCCAATTGATAATACCCAATGCCTAAGGAAGAATAGAGGCGAGAGTGTTTCTCAGTTAGAATACTCAAGGATCATTGGTAGTCTCATGTATCTAATGACATGTACTAGACCCGACTTAGCATATGCTGTGAGCAGGCTAAGTAGATACACCAGTAATCCGAGCGAGGATCATTGGAAAGCTATCATGAGGGTGCTTAGATACATAAGATACATAAGAGAATAT
Source organism: Helianthus tuberosus (assembly GCA_030545235.1). NCBI lineage: Eukaryota > Viridiplantae > Streptophyta > Magnoliopsida > Asterales > Asteraceae > Helianthus > Helianthus tuberosus. Next base: position 83,015,313 of record CM060382.1, on the reverse strand, counting down.
GGATTACATTATACCCGTGATCCTGCTGTGATCGAAGGATACACTGACGCGAATTGGATATCGGATATAAAGGATCACAGATCCACAAGTGGTTACGTGTTTACACTTGCTGGCGCAGCTATAGCTTGGAAGTCTTCCAAGCAAACGGTTGTAGCTTGATCCACGATGGAATCCGAATTCATCGCTTTAGATAAAAGCGGGGAAGAGACGGAGTGGCTACGTCAATTTGTGGAAGATATTCCTAGATGGCCAAAGCCGTTGACGGCGATTTATATACATTGTGACAATCAATCAGCGCTTGTTAGAGCACAAAGCGCGATGTACAATGGCAGATCAAGGCATATTCGACGTAGACACAAACGGTACGACAACTTATCTCAACGGGTGTTATCTCAGTTGACTATGTTAGGTCAAAGGAGAACATTGCGGACCCGTTAACAAAAGGCTTAAGCAAAGATAAGGTGTATAAATCGTCAAGAGGAATGGGACTAAATCCCATAGATGAAGGGAATATGAGGGAAACCTAACCTAGTTGACTGGAGATCCCAAGATCTAGATTCAATAGGCAAACTTAATCGTAAACCCAAAGGGAGTCACTGTGGGGGGTGCCCCAAAATTAATAAAGGGAGTCGTATACTTCCTAGTCCATTCCAATCAGTGACATGACGAAAAGGTTAAGCATGTTGAGGTTAAGGATTTTGAGGAAATCCAAAATTAACCACGATGCTTTTAATGATTCAGGGGAATCACCTATATTAGAGAGAAGTGGGGTCGCTTCGAATGGATTTGTGGGAAGGCACAAATCCTAGAGCTCTCGCAGAACCAGGAACGTGATCCATGACGATAAACGGACACAACCATGAGGAGTTGACTTGACTAGGGAGAGTATTGTGTGAATGTATATTGTCGCCTACATAAATGGGGGATTGTTCAAAGACACCGCGTCTACAAGACCCTAGGAGGCTAAGTATGCTTCACAAAAGTAGGTTCAAAGGTTACACCTACCTATCTTGCAATACTCAACTGTTGAAAGTGTATCGTTGAAACTTGATAGATCGATTTCTATTCATGTGGGGGATTGTTGGAAATTTTGTGAAAATAGCATTTTTCACAAATATAGGAAAATGTTTTTTCCTATTTTGGACTAGAAATAAATATAATAAAATAAGCGGGTTTTATATATTTATTTGTGGGTTTGTGTTCTATGTCGGAAGAGCTTCGCAACGAACTAAACCATGTCCAAAACGGAGCTAAGATGAATGAGATATCGATTCTCAAAGTTTGGTGTTTGAAACTTGGATGCTGGAAAAAGTGGGAAAGTGGCACCTTGTCCCACATCGGATGAGAGATGAAACTTAAAGGGGTATTTAAGTGGGAACTCTCCATCCTTATTGTTTCATGGAAGCACTCACTAGTGTACTTGCGAAGGGTACGGAGTACCCTAACTCGCACTCACGCGCGCGCGCACGCGTGGCGTGGGCGATGAGGCGAAATGTGGCGCTTTGAACGCGTGCGCGTGGTGAAGCACACGGGTTGCAAGGACCAAGTGGTTGGTGATGTGGCAAGCAGATACATGACCCTGGTGGGTCCGCGCCCGGTGGCGCATGACGTGGCAGTCATGCGCATGCGTGCGCGAGTACACATGGCGCGCATGGAGTATGGGCACTGAGGTGACATGCGCGGCGCACCAAAGTGAGCCAAAACGGCGTGACTGTGTGGCGTGCTCGTAGAGGCTTACAGGTGACGTGGCGCACGCGCGCAGGTGCGCATAGGACTAAGGCGCACGCGCGCATGGCAGTGAGCCAAATGGACGCACCGCGCATGAGGGTGCAGACTTGCGCGCGCGCGCGCAGAAGCTTCCAGTAGCAGTTAATGCTGTGCAGTTACGTTTCAGCTTTCGAAACTGATGAAGTTAATGCGTTTGACTGAGAATTAAGTAACGAATTAAAATGCATTAAAGACGTTTAATGCAGTTTAATTCACCCATTTAATTCATTTTTCAGTTTCTTCAAGACCTGCAACTATAAATAGGAGCATCCTATGGCAGATCAAATACACCGGAAAAACACACAGCAAACAACTTTCTTCTCTCTGAATTCTTCATCTTTTTCAAACGTTCGAGGTACTCATTCGGGTTGAAGTCAAGACCGGCAGTGCAACTGCTTGAGGCTGTTGTATCCTGGAAACAAACTGGTTCTCCTGGGAGACACGAAATTTGTTTTAAGGGACCCGTGTCTAACACGATCCTCAGCCAAGAACAGTTTTTCTGTTCGAGTTTCTGTTCTTGTTTTTCCATTTTTCCGTTGTAATTGTACTGTATTTATTTTGTTTCTGTTTTGTTCCTGTAATTCAAGTTAATAAAGTATTTTATTTAAATTTTACACGAACGGATTTCTACAATCTTAAAACAAATTTTTAAAACACCATTCGTGTAAGACATAAACAATTCTGCTGTGATTCAAATTTTTTTTTTCCTCACAGCAGGTTGTGTTTTAAAAAAAAGGTTTTTTTCTGTTTTGGTTCAAAGTAGCGACTTTGTCAAAACAGATTCTGCTTCTACTCCTTTCTGTTTTTTGAGTTCTAGAAATCTACTGTTGTAGTCTTCAAAGTTGGACTTAGAAGCTACACAGCTGGTTTTGCGCACTCATAAAAATAATAAATTAGCACATTTATTATTTTGAAAACAGTTTTATTAACTTGTTTTCTTGGATCTTTTCAGAATGTCGACTGAAAACGTGAATACCAACAACACTAATGTTGTCGACACTTAAAATAAGTTACAACCCATACTTGTCTACAACGTGTTCATGAGACACAGCAAAAGACTTTAATTAAAACGTGGTTTAAAGACATGTAACCCGTCCAGGTAAGGGTTACACCTCCTAAACCTGCTACCCTGGGTGACATCTTTATTCAACGCAGCTAAACACATGCATACCCCGCCAGATCCGCTAGTTCCCTGAAATACATGTAGTTTGAAAAAAATCAACAAAAAGTTGAGCGAGTTCATGTGTATGTGAGTATGTATAAACCTTTGTATTCAATGTATGTATGTCCCGGTATGATTGCAAACAAGGAAAAGATCACCAATGGTTTGCAAGGCCACTGATATGTGTGACGATGTAGGAAGACTCAAACCTAGCAAAGTTGTACCGGGCTCCCGGCTGGAAGACATAGTCACCACTATGGGCCGCCCCAGCCTCATGGGTGTGGGATCGCTACACCCAAATAGATCTATCACTCATGCCCCTCGGTCCTGATACGAGGATTAATGGTCCCAAGTATCCGCCTACCCTATCACATGATCTATGGTTCTTTCCTAGGCTAATCATACCAATAGTATTGTAAGTATCCCTTTGTAACATGTATTTCACCCCCGAAGTAAGTAAACAAAACAGTTTAAGAAAAAGGGGACATGAACTCATTGTATTGCGTCTTCAGTATGTGTAACCCAAGTCTCCTCAGCAAACACGACTACCTACAGTGTACTAACGTCTATTAGACGAACGGGCCGTGCCTTTGCTTAGTATGAAGGTTTTTGAGTTACGTTACTTTGATACTATTCCAAGTTATAACTTCTTGTTAAAATTATAATAATTATTTTAACTTAAGTTTTGTTTTTAGGTTTTGGAATAATAGTTAGGCAACTATTTCGTATCCGTACTTCTCAAGTATTTTAACTTCGTATTTCCTTCCCAAGGATGGGGGTACTTATACATGTATATTTGTAGTTTCGAAAAAAAAAATATTTTAAGTCCCACTTAGGAAAATATATTTAACTTATTTGTCCAAAAATAACGTACTTCCAAATATATGTATCTATCCATTTTTATTTATAAAATCAACCTCCGATACCATGTATTTTTGTAACAAATCCCCTGGTGAAGTTTATTTTGAAAACAAAGTTCAAAATATATTTGTAACATTATTTAGAAATTATTTTCTAAGTGTTGAAATTTTAGAAAATTTCGCCAGAGTTTCCTTTGTAAATAGAGGTGTCCATGCTTATTAGCATATCATTTTCTTTTCGGAAATCATTCAATCAATCAACAACAAGTTACCAAACAACATTACACTAGTCAAGTGCAAAAACAATGCACTTTTCATAACAACATAAACTTGGTTTTTCATAAAAACGCTTAGTGACTTAGTGGGGAGTTTAGTGGGTTTAGTTACCCTCCAAAGTGTGTTTATTTTTGTTAAAATCTCGCTCTCGGGATTTTTAGATGTTCACAACTTGTGAACTTATTTTACAAAAATATCCATTTACAACATTTTCATATCTTACTGGTATTCATATACTTATTTCTTCCAAAAATAGTGTAAGAATCATGAATTTTCAAAAGACCCGTCTTTTAACTTGGTTTGTCTAGAAAAATCATTTATAGACCTCGGGTCCATACGACCATCTACTCACTTCGTTCATTTATTTTTCAAGAAATCACTTTGTTACCAAGTTTATGTTGAAACATGGAGGTGATTCTTTTATGTAGATCACTAATCACCTCCGAACTTGTTAACTTAAGTTTTTTTTTTAATCTTACTTTAACAAGTTCAACCATGATGTTAAGCATCCTATTACTAGCAATCATCAAATAAACAACAACATCAAAACAACTTTATTTTATCAAGAGTTCATCTTATTTCATCATCATGTTAGCTTTATGTGTAAGACTTTTGTTTTATGATCTTTTAGTGTTCTTGTATTTTCATCATAACATAACTATTAACCACCATAAATATGAAGTAAATGAGGATCAAGAAGCTTACTACTAGCTTTTAAGCTAGGGAAGAAACACTAGAGAGAACGGGTGGATAAAAGCACACGAGGGAGGTCCTTGATGTCGTGAGCTCCACACTCCGTGATTCACCTTTGTGCACCTTGTAGTGGGATTGGAACACTTGAACAAAAATCGAAAATTGATGGTGGTGACAAGGGGGGTTCGGCCGAGCTTTGTTTAGAGGGAGGAAGGAATTGTTGTGGTGAGTGGAGATGATGATTTTTATAGTTCAATCTCTAATATCCAATGGGTATGATGTTAGTGGAAGTACAAACAACAACATCTCAACATATCCAAGGAATATTACATTGGGATCATGGAAGATTTAACCAATTTTGGTTAGGGGGGGCCCTATGGGCCGATTACTTGCAATGGGGGGGGGGGGGGTTAGATGAAAGTTATTTGGTGGAAAGGTGATTTAGTTAAGGGTGTTATGTGTAAGAGGTAGTGTTGTGTAAGTACCTTCATAGTCTAATCAAGATCCCACAAGTTCCAAGGTGAATATATAAGAGATATTAGAAGATTTTGAATTTATCTTGGGTGTGGGACCATATGGACCGAAAATCAGCCCAGGGGGGGTTTAAGTGTATTATTTGGGGGTAAATAAGTTAATTAGTGGAAGTTGGATGCTATGTCTAGTGTTTAGTGTGTACCGTGTATTATGTAGGGTGTTATAGTGCTCGGGGACCATAACTAGCTCAGAAAAAGTGGAACAGTGTTTTTAACAATATTTTTGTGTTCCGGGTAATGTCCGGTTGTTCGGTTAGGTACCGTTTCGTTAATGTGCTAAGTTGTGTCATATAGTGTCCTTTATGTAACTTTTAGTGACACTTTTAATTCCCGACACTTAGGAAAGCATACAGGATCATTTTGTCATGTTTTTGCACATTACTAGCACATTTAAATGCTGAATTTTGTTAATAGATGCAGAATTCTGCAGTTAGAGTGGGTCTTAGGCACTTTCCGGCACCTAAACTATCACCTAGTGACACAGTTTAATGATACTTACTTCCCTACACTCCATACTAGTGTAGTATCCTGCCTCTGGCTCATACTGGCCTAAAAAACATTGTCTGTCTATGTGCTGGCATTGTCAAGATGTTTTCTGGGTTATCCGCTCACTGTGCTAACTGTACTTTGTGCATCAAGTTTGTCACTAAAGGTTGTATGTAATAAATGGAGTGACTGTTTGAAATGTGATGCACATGTATGTATGATGCAAGAATCATAAAGCAGTTTAATTTGTCAGTTGTAATCAAGCACAGTCATTAAGCACAAATTAATAATTAGTTAATTGTACGGATACCTGTAATTGTGAGGGTTGTCACATTCTCCCCCCATTAAGAAAATTTCGTCCCGAAATTTTAGGTTCTGCTACTAGCTGCAGGGGTCTGGGGGAACAAATGTGGGTACTTCTCTTTCATGCGATCCTCACGCTCCCACGTGAATTCTGGGCCATCTCGTGCATTCCATCGAACTTCGCCGAGTTTGACACTACTCCGGCGTGTCTTGTTAACCTTCCAATCAGTAACCTCGATGGGTTCTTCAGTAAAGTGGAGCGTGTCGTCAATATGAACTTCGTCGGCAGGAATAACTACTGTTTCTTGAGTTGGACTCTTTTTCAGATTGGATACATGAAATGTATCATGAACGCCATTAAGTTCAGAAGGTAGATCCAACTTGTATGCAACCAAACCAATTCTTTTCAGGATTTTGATTGGACCAATGTATCTAGGATTCAACTTCCCACGCTTCCCAAAGCGTGCCACACCCTTCCAGGGTGAAACCTTCAACAAAACCATATCTCCCACCTCAAACTCCAGAGGTTTCCTTCTTCGGTCCGCATAACACTTTTGTCAATCACGAGCCGCTTTGATGCGCTCTCGAATCTGTGCAATCTTGTCGGTCGTTTCCTGGACCAATTCCGGACCAACTAGTTGTCTATCACTTGCGCCAGCCCAACAAATCGGTGATCGACATTTGCGTCCGTATAGAGCTTCGAACGGTGCGGCTTGAATACTTGCATGGTAACTGTTATTGTATGAAAATTCAACCAATGGTAGGTGAGTGTCCCAACTTCCACCTAAATCCATTACGCAAGCTCGCAACATGTCTTCTAATGTTTGAATCATTCATTCGCTCTGTCCGTCTGTCTGCGAGTGAAATGCAGTACTCGGATTCAACTGAGAACCAAATGCTTCTTGAAAGGATTGCCAAATCCTTGACACGAAGCGTCCATCTCTATCAGAGATAATTGAGAGAGGCACTTCATGTCGTGCTACAATCTCTCTCATGTATAGCTCAGCTAGCTTGCTCGTGTTGTCTTTCTCCTTGATTGCCAAAAAGTGTGCAGATTTCGTTAAACGGTCTACAATTACCCAAATCGTATCATGGCCCTTGGGCGTCCTTGGCAATTTCGTTATGAAGTCCATAGAAATCTGTTCCCACTTCCACTGGGGTATTTTAGGTTGTTGCAAGAGACCTGAAGGCTTTTGGTATTCAACCTTTACCTTGGCGCAAGTTAAACATTTGCTAACATATATCGCAACATCGCCTTTCGTCCTTGGCCACCAATAGAAATCCTTAAGATCTGGGTACATCTTATCCGCTCCTGGATGAATCGAGTACCGAGATTTGTGAGCTTCGTCAAAAATAACATTTCTCAGATCACCAAACAAGGGAACCCAAATTCGTTTCATGAAGCACAAAGTCCCTTCCCCGTTTGGTACCAACTGTTTCTCCATCCCACGGAGATACTCATTCTCAATATTCCTTTCCTTGAGTGCTTCTCTCTGCACGACACGAATGCGCAATGAGAGGTCCGTTTGAACAATCATTTCCAAATCCCTAACCCTTATGGGCTTGATCCTTTCCTTCCGACTCAGGGCATCGGCGACCACATTCGCCTTCCCTGGGTGATACTTGATCTCACAATCATAGTCGTTCAAAAGTTCAACCCAGCGTATTTGCCTCATGTTAAGCTCTTTTTGATCAAATATGTGCTGTAGGCTCTTGTGATCAGTATAGATTGTACATCGCGTGCCATATAAGTAATGTCGCCAGATCTTCAATGCAAATACCACCGCGCCCAATTCCAAATCATGCGTGGTGTAATTTTTCTCGTGGACCTTCAATTAGCGAGAAGCATATGCTATAACCTTCTGCCGCTGCATTAGCACGCAACTTAAGCCCTTATGCGAGGCGTCGCAATATACCACGAAGTCGTCCGTGCCTTCGGGTAGAGATAAAATTGGCGCGTCACAAAGCTTGTTTTTCAACAATTGAAATGCTTCTTCTTGCTTGTCTCCCCATTCAAACTTTTTGTCTTTCCGTGTAAGAGAGGTCAAAGGTTGAGCGATTTTTGAGAAATCCTCAATGAATCTGCGATAATAACCAGCCAAACCTAGGAATTGTCGAATCTCGGTTGGCGTCTTAGGAGTTTCCCAGTTCTTGATTGCCTCGATCTTTGTGGGATCCACATGAATTCCATTTCCATTAACCACGTGGCCAAGAAATTGAACTTCGCGTAACCAGAACTCGCACTTCGAAAACTTCGCGTACAACTTCTCCTTTTTAAGTAGCTCTAAAATAGCTCTTAAATGTTGCTCATGCTCTTCTTTCGTCTTCGAGTAGATCAAAATGTCATCGATGAACACAATCACAAACTTATTGAGGTACGACTTGCAAACTCTGTTCATCAAATCCATGAATACAGCTGGCGCGTTTGTCAACCCAAACGGCATAACCAGGAACTCGTAATGTCCATATTGAGTCCCAAAGGCCGTCTTTGGAACACTTTCCCCTTGTATCCTTAACTGGTGGTAACCTGATCGTAGATCGATCTTTGAGTAAAAACTTGAACCTTGTAACTGATCGAAGAGGTCATCAATCCTTGGCAAAGGATATCTAGTCTTGATTGTCAATTTGTTCAGCTCCTGGTAGTCGATACACATGCGAAAACTACCATCTTTCTTCTTAACAAACAAAACTGGAGCTCCCCAAGGCGAGAAGCTTGGTCTGATAAATCCCTTGTCTAACAACTCCTGGAGTTGTGTTGACAGCTCTTGCATCTCTGAAGGTGCAAGTCGATAAGGTGCCTTAGCTACAGGCGCGGCGCCTGGAACTAAGTCAATATGAAACTCGACTTGCCTTTGTGGCGGCAATCCTGGCAAGTCTTCTGGAAAGACTTCAGGATACTACTTCACGACTGGAATGTCTTCTAGTTTCGGCTCAGCGGCTTCTTTATCAACGATGTGTGCCAAGAAGGCAACACATCCCTTCTTCAAACATTTTCTAGCTTTCAAACAGCTAATGATCCTCAAAGGCGTATCGCGCTTCTCTCCATGAACCATAATCGTTTCTCCATCCGCCATTGGGATGCGAATGGTCATCTCATGATAAACAATCTCGGCTTTGTTGCTTGACAACCAATCCATCCCTACTACCACATCGAAGCTTCCCAACTCGACTGGCAGTAGATCCAGTGTAAACTCGTGTTCTCCCAGCTCTATTACACATCCTCTGATGACTTCATTCGTTTCAACTAGCTTTCCATTAGCCAGTTCAATTGAGTACGGAATGTCTAATTTAGTAGCAGTTAACCCAAGCATTTTCTTAAATTCAAGCGATACAAAACTATAGTCGGCACCAGTATCAAATAGCAGAGATGCAAAGCGTTGATTAATAGGGAACGTACCAGTAACAACATTTGGATCCTGGCATGCTTCCCTCGCACCGATATTGAACACTCTTCCTTGGGCCTGATTGAGTTTTGGGCATTCACGCTTGAAGTGCCCGACGTCTCTGCAATTAAAACATCCTAGTCCTCGACCATTCCCATTACCAGCTTGAGCATTGTTTTGGTTGCAATTCCCACCTCCAGCTTGATTTCCAACAGTACCACGGTTTCCATTTCCTCAATTATTCCCTTGCGGGCGGTTTCCATTACCACCACGGTTGTTGTTACCAAAACCCCTTTGGCCAACACGGCCTGTACCAACCCAGCAAGTTTCTTTCGAGTGCCCAGCTCTTCCACAAGATTCACATTTCCCAGATCTGCATCGTCCCTCATGATGCAATTGACAAGCGTTACACTTGGGCAAGGTGCCCATATACCCTTTTCCTTTTGCCCTGGCTGGTGCGCTTGTGCTGCTGGTACCCTTTTTGAAGTTTGAGAACTTCCTCTTGTTCTAGCTTGATGATTCGATGTGTGTCTCCTTCTTTTTCAGTTCATAGATTGAAAACTTGTTCAATCTGATGGCTTCTTCGGTTAGTGACACGCTCAGATCGATGGCTTCAGTAATTGTTGCCGGTTTTGACGATGTAACCATGCTCATAATCTGAGGTGCCAATCCCCAGATGAAACGCTCCACGCGTTTGAATTCAGGCGTAACCATGTATGGTACCACATGGGACAAATCATGAAACCTCTAAACATACTCGGCGATTTTTGGGCCATCCATCTTTAGGTTCCAAAATTCCGTTTCCAGCTTTTGTATTTCGGCCCATGAACAGTATTTCTTCCTCATGAGCTCCTTCAGCTCAGTCCATGTCAATGCATATGCCGCCGCCTCTCCCAGGGTCTGTACTTGTAGATTCCACCATGATAAAGCACTATCAAGAAAGAGCCCTGAGATGTATGTAACTTGCTGTTCAGGAGCACACTTGCTCATCCTTAAAATAGAATCCGTCTTTTCTGCCCATCTGACGAATGCAACAGCACCTCCAGTGCCGTCGTAATTTAAGGGTTTACAGTCAAGAAATTGTTTGTAGGTGCAGCCTGCACAGGCGATAACATTTACAGATAGTATTAGCGGACGCGTAAGAAATATCCAAATGTATCATAATGTATCTCAAGCGACTTGGACATTACCATTGGGTGGGTTGTTGTTGTTGTTGTTTCTTGAGGAACCTCCGCTAGTCTTTGCGCGGGAGGCCTCATACTGTGCTATTGCTGCGGTAATTCGCTCCTGTAGTTCCTCCTCAGTAGTAGGCAAACGTGTGTCTCGACGTGGAGGCATCTTCTAGAAGAAGATCATATTGGTCAGATCATAGTAAGTATAGTAAGTAAGTAATATGCGTATGTAATAACATTCATCAACACAATAACACATAACATCCCTTGTTATATTATAAAACAAAGAATTCAACAACGCATATAATGAGAATACTACGATTGAGCTATTATATAATCAAGATTACAATACAATGTTTACAAGTTTTATAACTGTATCGTACATCAAAAGCGACTAGGGGCCACATCACCCTTGTCTGAACTATCTAGTCGTGTACAACAACCAAAAATCAAATATCAAAAGTCATCATGTCATCCTGTGGTCTTCAAAATGTTGTGCAGTCGGCTCAATCGCTGTCTTCTCACCAAAAGTAACACTACCTGCAACAGACCAAAAATCCTCATGCTGATGGGGGAGGAGGAGGGAAGAAAATCAAACGGCGCAAGCGCACCCAATCCTCCTCAAGTGCATGGATAACGCGCAGCAGGTAAGCAATCTGCTGCTCAGGAGTGAGGAAACGAACATCCGAATCAGGGGGTAGTGGAAGAGGAGCTGGTGGTGTAGCAAAAGGAGACTGACAATGACACGGGGGAGGACGTGGAGTCCTCTCCAGCTCCTGGACTCGACGGCTCAAAGCATCCTGCTGTAACTGCAGGGATATAAGTATGTCATCTGTGGTATATCCGACATGGAATGGGTGATATGGGCCTGATAGAGGCATAACATTGGGCGATGACCACAAAAATGGCTCGCCCATAGGTGCTGAAGCAGGAAAAGTAGTGTGAAAGAGGGCATAAATGAAAAAGCTGTTGTCGAATGGGGCATATGATCGGGCTGCTGTGTGGAAGGTCCTTCCCCTGGACGGGGAGGATGGATCTCCTGTAGAAAGGTGATGGGTAAGTCCGTGCGGTGGACATCAGATACGTGCGGACGATACTGGGGAACATCAAGCGGTGCAAAAACGGGTGCAGCAGTGGGTGTGACTGGTACAACAAAAGATGGATAATCATCGTCCTCTATCCACCCGTTACGGGTGTCAGCGTATCTGGGATCGACATGTGCGGCAAATGGTGCACGGTCAACAAACACCGGCAAAGGATCAGGCAGTGGTGCATCAACAATAGGAACATCAGAAACCGGTGGTACAACGACTGGTGCATCGATAACGGATAGTGCAACGGCTGGTGCATCAATGACGGGTGGTGCCACGGCCGGTATATCAACGTGATCAGGCTCTGGTAAAGGATCAGGAAAAAGTGCAACAGCAGGAACATCAATAGGGTCGTGAGCAATGATAGGCTCTGGACCAACTGGAGCAGGCTCAGCAGGTACAAACTCGACCTCAGGGTCAGGGTCGACGGCATGGGGAACGATGGGCGCAACAGACATCGCCATGTCTGAATAGGAATCGGATGAGTAGTACTGTACGCCCTGGGCGTGAAGTGAAGTGGACGCTACAGACTCAAATGAGTCTGGACCAGCCGGATCGGATAAGGCCTCCTCAACAGGAGCCTCGACAGGAACAACAGGGTCAGCAACGGGAACATCAGCATGAACCTCAACCATGGGAACAACATGATCATCAACGGGAACATCAGCAGGATGGACATCGTCATCCATAAGGGCCACACCATCCTGGTCACCCTTCGGGGGACCCTCAATGAATAAATCGATGTCATCATCAGCGAACTCATCATGTGGCAGATCCTCGATAGGAACTGCAGCAAGTGGGAGAGGAGCAGGGACCTGAATAAGAGGTAGGTCCCCATCGAAAGGACCATCAGCAAGAGGCATATCATCCCCAAAGTCGGGTAGGGCAAAAGGCTGGAAGTCGTCCTCATCAGTGCTCGTAGTATCTGACGTATAAACCTCGCTCTCAGATAGGATCTCGTCGTCCGAGACTACCGCCATAGGATCAAGCGTGTCTGACACTCCTGTATCCGAAGACGACATGCTGTCTGTAACACAACCACACATATGCACATACATCAACATGTAATCAAATAAGCATGTAAGTCACAACAAAGTATGCAAGTAATCATCCTAGTCTTCCCCAGACTATCCCACCCAATCTCTTAGATTGAACTCCCTAGTCTCTCAGACTAACTCCCTGTCTCTAAGACTAATTCCCTGGTCTCTAAGACTAATTCCCTGGTCTCTAAGACCAACTCCCTGGTCTCTAAGACCAATACTTCCCCGTATCTAAGACTAAACCTCCCCAATCTTTAAGATTGAACCCCTCAGTCTCTAAGACTGAACCTCCCTCAGCCTCTAAGGCTGAACTCCCTCAGTCTCTAAGACTGAACCCCCCTCAGCCTCTAAGGCTGAACTCCCTCAGTCTCTAAGACTGAACCTCCCTCAGCCTCTAAGGCTGAACTCCCTCAGTCTCTAAGACTGAACCCCCCTCAGCCTCTAAGGCTGAACTCCCTCAGTCTCTAAGACTGAATATAAATATAAATTTTGAAATGTGTATTTGTGACTTTTGTTTGTAAAAATGTTTGTACCCTGGATCTGGACGTTTTGTGTATGCAATATAAAAATGTTTTCGTGAGAGCCCTAGTGATCATAGTCTAGACTCGAGAAGAATCCTAGTTCGCTATGATCGAGGCTCTGATACCAAGATGTCACACCCTGGATTTTGCGGAAGCGTGGGTTTATTTGGTATGACTTCTTAATACCATAGCAACAATCATAACAATGCTATATGATAAAAACACAAGATGTTCATCCGTTCATTAAGTTTAAAAGTATCACAACATCATTGTTTGAAAATGTCGACACTTAAAATAAGTTACAAACCATACTTGTCTACAATGTGTTCATGAGACACAGCAAAAGACTTTAATTAAAACGTGGTTTAAAGACATGTAACCCGTCCAGGTAAGGGTTACACCTCCTAAACCTGCTACCCTGGGTGACATCTTTATTCAACGCAGCTAAACACATGCATACCCCGCCAGATCCGCTAGTTCCCTGAAATACATGTAGTTTGAAAAAAATCAACAAAAAGTTGAGCGAGTTCATGTGATGTGAGTATGTATAAACCTTTGTATTCAATGTATGTATGTATGTCCCGGTATGATTGCAAACAAGGAAAAGATCACCAATGGTTTACAAGGCCACTGATATGTGTGACGGTGTAGGAAGACTCAAACCTAGCCAAGTTGTACCGGGCTCCCGCTGGAAGACATAGTCACCACTATGGGCCGCCCCGGCCTCATGGGTGTGGGCTCGCTACACCCAAATAGATCTATCACTCATGCCCCTCGGTCCTGATACAAGGATTAATGGTCCCAAGTATCCGCCTACCCTATCACATGATCTATGGTTCTTTCCTAGGCTAATCATACCAATAGTATTGTAAGTATCCCTTTGTAACATGTATTTCACCCCCGAAGTAAGTAAACAAAACAGTTTAAGAAAAGGGGGACATGAACTCACTGTATTGCGTCTTCAGTATGTGTAACCCAAGTCTCCTCAGCAAACACGACTACCTATAGTGTACTAACGTCTATTAGACGAACGGGCCGTGCCTTTGCTTAGTATGAAGGTTTTTGAGTTACGTTACTTTGATACTATTCCAAGTTATAACTTCTTGTTAAAATAATAATTATTATTTTAACTTAGGTTTTGTTTTTAGGGTTTGGAATAATAGTTAGGCAACTATTTCGTATCCATACTTCTCAAGTATTTTAACTTCGCATTTCCTTCCCAAGGATGGGGGTACTTATACATGTATATTTGTAGTTTCGAAAAAAAAATATTTTAAGTCCCACTTAGGAAAATATATTTAACTTATTTGTTCAAAAATAACGTACTTCTAAATATATGTATTTATCCATTTTTATTTATAAAATCAACCTCCGATACCATGTATTTTTGTAACAAATCCCCTGGCGAAGTTTATTTTGAAAACAAAGGTCAAAATATATTTGTAACACTTGTTTAGAAATTATTTTCTAAGTGTTGAAATTTTAGAAAATTTCGCCAGAGTTTACTTTGTAAATGGAGGTGTCCATGCTTATTAGCATATCATTTTCTTTTCGGAAATCATTCAATCAATCAACAACAAGTTACCAAACAACATTACAATAGTCAAGTGCAAAAACAATGCACTTTTCATAACAACATAAACTTGGTTTTTCATAAAAACGCGTAGTGACTTAGTGGGGAGTTTAGTGGGTTTAGTTACCCTCCAAAGTGTGTTTATTTTGTTAAAATCTCGCTCTCGGGATTTTTAGATGTTCACAACTTGTGAACTTATTTTACAAAAATATCCATTTACAACATTTTCATATCTTACTAGTATTCATATACTTATATCTTCCAAAAATAGTGTAAGAATCATGACTTTTCAAAAGACCCGTCTTTTAACTTGGCTTGTCTAGAAAAATCATTTATAGACCTCGGGTCCATATGACCATCTACTCACTTCGTTCATTTATTTTTCAAGAAATCACTTTGTTACCAAGTTTATGTTGAAACATGGAGGTGACTCTTTTATGTAGATCACTAATCACCTCCGAACTTGTTAACTTAAGTTTTTTTTTAATCTTACTTTAACAAGTTCAACCATGATGTTAAGCATCCTATTACTAGCAATCATCAAATAAACAACAACAACATCAAAACAACTTTATTTTATCAAGAGTTCATCTTATTTCATCATCGTGTTAGCTTTATGTGTAAGACTTTTGTTTTATGATCTTTTAGTGTTCTTGTATTTTCATCATAACATAACTATTAACCACCATAAATATGAAGTAAATGAGGATCAAGAAGCTTACTACTAGCTTTTAAGCTAGGGAAGAAACACTAGAGAGAACGGGTAGATAAAAGCACACGAGGGAGGTCCTTGATGATCCGTGAGCTCCACACTCCGTGATTCACCTTTGTGCACCTTGTAGTGGGATTGGAACACTTGAACAAAAATCGAAAATTGATGGTGGTGACAAGGGGGGTTCGGCCGAGCTTTGTTTAGAGGGAGGAAGGAATTGTTGGGGTGAGTGGAGATGATGATTTTTATAGTTCAATCTCTAATATCCAATGGGTATGATGTTAGTGGAAGTACAAACAACATCATATCAACATCTCAACATTTCCAAGGAATATTACATTATGATCATGGAAGATTTAACCAATTTTGGTTAGGGGGCCCCTATGGGCCGATTACTTGCAATGGGGGGGGGGGGGGGGTTAGATGAAAGTTATTTGGTGGAAAGGTGATTTAGTTAAGGGTGTTATGTGTAAGAGGTAGTGTTGTGTAAGTACCTTCATAGTCTAATCAAGATCCCACAAGTTCCAAGGTGAATATATAAGAGATATTAGAAGATTTTGAATTTATCTTGGGTGTGGGACCATATGGACCGAAAATCAGCCCAAGGGGGGGGGGGGGGTTTAAGTGTATTATTTGGGGGTAAATAAGTTAATTAGTAGAAGTTGGATGCTATGTCTAGTGTTTAGTGTGTACCGTGTATTATGTAGGGTGTTATAGTGCTCGGGGACCATAACTAGCTCAGAAAAAGTGGAACAATGTTTTTAACAATATTTTTGTGTTCCGGGTAATGTCCGGTTGTTCGGTTAGGTACCGTTCCGTTAATGTGCTAAGTTGTGTCATATAGTGTCCTTTATGTAACTTTTAGTGACACTTTTAATTCCCGACACTTAGGAAAGCATACAGGATCATTTTGTCATGTTTTTGCACGTTACTAGCACATTTAAATGCTGAATTTTGTTAATAGATGCTGAATTCTGTAGTTAGAGTGGGTCTTAGGCACTTTCCGGCACCTAAACTATTACCTAGTGACGCAGTTTAATGATACTTACTTCCCTACACTCCATACTAGTGTAGTATCCTGCCTCTGGCTCATACTGGCCTAAAAAACATTGTCTGTCTATGTGCTGGCATTGTCAAGATGTTTTCTGGGTTATCCGCTCACTGTGCTAATTGTACTTTGTGCATCAAGTTTGTCACTAAAGGTTGTGTGTAATAAATGGAGTGACTGTATGAAATGTGATGCACATGTATGTATGATGCAAGAATCATAAAGCAGTTTAATTTGTCAGTTGTAATCAAGCACAATCATTAAGCACAAATTAATAATTAGTTAATTGTACGGATACCTGTAATTGTGAGGGTTGTCACAATGACATCCACGCTGAGGGTATGGTACTTAGCGAGACATTTCAAGTGGCAGCCATGATCGAGAAATTACCTCCTGCTTGGGTGGATTTTAAGAATTATCTTAAACACAAGCGAAAGGAAATGACGATTGAGGAACTTGTCATCAGTCTTCGTATAGAAGAGGACAACAGGGTGGCCCAAAAAGGCACCATTTTGCAAGCTTCGGCTAAGGCAAACATGGTGGAAGTTGGGGAGTCCTCAAAGGATAATAAGGGCAAATGGGGTAAGAAGGACAACAAGGGGAAAGCAAAGGTTAACAACCTTGGACTGAAAAAGGGGGCTGTGAAAAAGAAGTCTGCGCCTTTCCAAGGTACTTGTTACAACTGTAACGAGACGGGGCACCGTGCTAACCATTGCAAGAAACCTAAGCATGAGCGTACGCATATGGTTGATGAGAATGGTATGCCTCTAATTGCAATGATAACCGAGGAAGCGGCTATGATTGAAGAAGTCAACGCAATGGGTGAAAACCCAAAAGGATGGTTCGTTGACACGGGTGCAACCCGCCATGTTTGTGGAGACAAGGCTCTTTTTCTCAACAAGTTTGGATTTCGTCTAGTGTTTGAATCGGATAATTTTGTCTTGTCTAGACGTGGAATGTTTGTTGGAAAGGGCTATGCCCTTAATGGTATGTTTAAAATGAATGTAATGGTTGTAAACCAAAACAAAAGTTTGAATGAAATTTCTACTTCTACTTACATGATTGAGTCTTCTAATGTTTGGCATGGTAGACTAGGACATGTAAATTTTAATTCATTACGACGTTTAATTAAATTAAACTTAATACCAACATTCCATATCGAGTCCAATTACAAATGCGAGACATGTGTTGAATCCAAACTTACGAGATCATCGTTTAAATCGGTTGAACGAATAACCAAACCCCTTGATTTAATTCATACCGATGTGTGCGATTTAAAAGTGGTACCCACGCATGGAGGAAATAAGTACTTCATCATGTTTATTGATGATTGTACTAAATATTGCTATGTGTATTTACTTAAAAGTAAAGACGAAGCAATAGAGAAGTTTATCTTGTACAAAAATGAAGTTGAGAATCAACTTAAAAAGAAGATAAAAGCTGTGAGAAGCGATCGAGGAGGTGAATATGTTGCTCCTTTTGCGGATTTATGCGCAAAAAGTGGCATTATACACGAGTGTACACCTCCTTATTCTCCACAATCAAATGTCGTGGCGGAACGAAAGAACCGCACATTGAAAGAAATGATGAACGCCATGTTGATAAGCTCGGGAGTGAATCGAGAAATGTGGGGGGACGCCATTCTCTCAGCAAACTATCTTTAGAACAAGATACCTTTGAAAAATAGTGTAGGTCCCCTTGATGTGTATGGATCTTCACAGAATTGTCAATCTAATCAAGAAAAAGTGTGGGGGTGCCTAGCTAAGGTGATTGTACCACCTCCTAAGGCTCTTAGAATAGGACCCAAAACTGTTGATTGCATTTTCATTGGATATGCACATTAGAGTAGTGCGCATCATTTTCTTGTACATGAGTCCAAGAATCCCGATGTACACAAACACATGTCCAAGAATCCCGATGTACACAAATAGGGACGAAACTCCATATGAGTTATGGAGAAAAAGGAAGCCTTCGTACAAATACTTGAAAGTGTGGGGGTGCCTAGCTAAGGTGATTGTACCACCTCCTAAGGCTCTTAGAATAGGACCCAAAACTGTTGATTGCATTTTCATTGGATATGCACATCAGAGTAGTGCACATCGTTTTCTTGTACATGAGTCCAAGAATCCCGATGTACACAAACACATTATCATGGAGGCAAATCCTAACATCGTCTCATATTTTGAAAATGTGTTTCCTATGTTAGGACAAACACATGCGACTTCATCAACAGCGGCTGATGAAGCAGGTCCAAGTTCATCTACATGGTTAGATGAACCAGGTCCAAGTTCATCTACAAGGGTAGATGAAACACATGAACGACCTGAGGTCGAGGAGGGTGAGCTTAGACGAAGTAAACGACAAAGGGTTGAAAAATCCTTTGGTCCCGACTTCATGAGCTATATGGTTGAGGGTGAGCCCAATACCTACCGCGAGGCGGTTACCTCCGCAGAAGGACCTCAATGGCAAGAAGCAATTAAGAATGAAATTGATTCTATATTGCAAAATCATACTTGGGAGTTAGTAGATCTTCCTCCTGGTTGTAAACCACTTGGATATTCAAAAGGAAGATGAAAGCCGACAGAAGTATTGATAAATACAAGGCAAGCTTAGTAATTAAAGGATTTAGACAAAAGGAGGGTCTAGACTACTTTGACACTTACTCGCCTGTGACGCGAATAACCTCTATACGTTTGGTTCTTGCAATTGCGGCTCTACGAAATTTGGAAGTTCACCAAATGGATGTAAAGACCGCATTTCTAAATGGCGATTTAGAAGAAGAAATTTACATGGAACAACCTGAGGGATTTTTCACCCCGGGAAACGAGGGCAAAGTATGTAAATTGGTCAAGTCTTTGTATGGCTTGAAGTAAGCTCCAAAACAATGGCACCAAAAGTTTGATCATGTCATGATTGACAATGGTTTCAAAATAAATGAGTGTGATAAGTGTGTTTATTTTAAAGACACACCAAGAGGTTATGTAATTTTATGTCTTTATGTAGATGATATGCTTATCATTGGGAGTGATGATAACATGATCAACTCAACAAAAAACATGTTGAAAGCGAGGTTTGACATGAAAGACATGGGTCTCGCGGATGTGATTCTTGGAGTAAAAATCACTAGAACCCAAAATGGTCTTGTGTTGAGCCAATCTCACTACGTGGACAAGATCCTTGGGAAATTCAATTCGGACGATACGAGTATAGCTCACACTCCAATTGATAATACCCAACGCCTAAGGAAGAATAGAGGCGAGAGTGTTTCTCAGTTAGAATACTCAAGGATCATTGGTAGTCTCATGTATCTAATGACATGTACTAGACCCGACTTAGCATATGCTGTGAGTAGGCTAAGTAGATACACCAGTAATCCGAGCGAGGATCATTGGAAAGCTATCACGAGGGTGCTTAGATACATAAGATACACAAGAGACTATGGATTACATTATACCCGTGATCCTGCAGTGATCGAAGGATACACTGACGTGAATTGGATATCAGATATAAAGGATCACAGATCCACAAGTGGTTACGTGTTTACACTTGCTGGCGCAGCTATAGCTTGGAAGTCTTCCAAGCAAACGGTTATAGCTAGATCCACGATGGAATCCGAATTCGTCGCTTTAGATAAAAGCGGGGAAGAGGCGGAGTGGCTACGTCAATTTGTGGAAGATATTCCAAGATGGCCAAAGTCGTTGACAGCGATTTGCATACATTGTGACAATCAATCAGCGCTTGTTAGAGCACAAAGCGCGATGTACAATGGCAGATCAAGGCACATTCGACGTAGACACAACACGGTACGACAACTTATCTCAACGAGTGTTATCTCAGTTGACTATGTTAGGTCAAAGGAGAACATTGCGGACCCGTTAACAAAAGGCTTAAGCAAAGATAAGGTGTATAAGTCGTCAAGAGGAATGGGACTAAAGCCCATAGATGAAGGGAATACGAGGGAAACCAAACCTAGTTGACTGGAGATCCCAAGATCTAGGTTAAATAGGCAAACTTAATCATAAACCCAAAGGGAGTCACTGTGGGGCGTGCCCCAAAATTAATAAAGGGAGTTGTGTACTTCGTAGTCCATTCCAATCAATGACATGAAGAAAAGGTTAAGCATGTTGAGGTTAGGATTTTGAGGAAATCCAAAATTAACCATGATGCTTTTAATGATTCAGGGGAATCACCTATGTTAGAGAGAAGTGGGGTCGCTTCGAATGGATTTGTGGGGAGGCGCAAATCCTAGAGCTCTCGCAGAACCAGGAACATGTTCCATGACCATAAACGGACACAACCATGAGGACTTGACTCGACTAGGGAGAGTATTGGGTGAACGTATTTTGTCGCCTACATAAATGGGGGATTGTTCAAAGACACCGCGTCTACATGACCCTAGGAGGCTAAGTATGCTTCACAAAAGTAGGTTCAACGGTTACACCTACCTATCTTGCAATACTCAACTGTTGAAAGTGTATCGTTGAAACTTGATAGATCGATTTCTATTCATGTGGGGGATTGTTGGAAATTTTATGAAAATAGCATTTTTCACAAATATAGGAAAATGTTTTTTCCTATTTTGGAATAGAAATAAATATAATAAAATGAGCGGGTTTTATATATTTATTTATGGGTTTGTGTTCTATGTCGGAAGAGTTTCGCAACGAACTAAACCACGTCCAAAATGGAGCTAAGATGAATGAGATATCGATGCTCAAAGTTTGGTGTTTGAAACTTAGATGCTGGAAAGAGTGGGAAAGTGGCACCTTGTCCCACATCGGATGAGAGATGAAACTTAATGGGGTATTTAAGTGGGAACTCTCCATCCTTATTGTTTCATGGAAGCACTCACTAGTGTACTCGCGAAGGGTGCGGAGCACCCTAACTCGCACTCACACTCGCAAACGCGCGCACGCGCGTGGGCGATGAGATGCAATGTGGCACTTTGATGGCGCACTTTGCACTTCGCACGCTCGCATCGTCGTGAGCCGCTTGAGTGCCGCCTTTGTATTTTTGACCGTGTACGCATGGTGAAGCACAAGGGTTGCAAGGACCAAGTGGTTGGTGATGTGGCATGCAGATACATGACCCTGGTGGGTCCGCGCGCGGTGGCGCATGTCGTGGCAGTCATGAGCATGCGTGCGCGAGTACACATGGCGCGCACTGGCGCATGGAGCAAGGGCACTGAGGTGACGTGCGCGGCGCACCAAAGTGAGCCAAAATGGCGCGACTGTGTGGCGTGCTCGTAGAGGCTTACAGGTGACGTGAGGTGCGCATGGGACTGAGGTGCACGCGCGCATGGCAGTGAGCCAAATGGACGCACCGCGCATGAGGGTGCAGACCTGCGCGCGCGCGCAGAAGCTTCCAGTAGCAGTTAATGCTGTGCAGTTACGTTTCAGCTTTCGAAACTGACGAAGTTAATGCGTTTGACTGAGAATTAAGTGACGAATTATATTGCATTAAAGACGTTTAATGCAGTTTAATTCACCCATTTAATTCATTTTTCAGTTTCTTCAAGACCTGCAACTATAAATAGGAGCATCCTATGGCAGATCAAATACACCGGAAAAACACACAACAAACAACTTTCTTCTCTCTGAATTCTTCATCTTCTTCAAGCGTTCGAGGTACTCATTCGGGTTGAAGTCAAGACCGGCAGTGCAACTGCTTGAGGCTGTTGTATCCTGGAAACAAACGTGTTCTCCTGGGAGACACGAAATTTGTTTTAAGGGACCCATGTCTAACACGATCCTCAGCCAAGAACAATTTTTCTGTTCGAGTTTCTGTTCTTGTTTTTCCATTTTCAGTTGTAATTGTACTGTATTTATTTTGTTTATGTTTTGTTCCTGTAATTCAAGTTAATAAAGTATTTTATTTAAATTTTGCACGAACGGATTCCTACAGGTAGTTGGAAGGATGTTCCTAGCAGGAAAAAATGCAGCATCGCTGGCAGTTACGGTGACAAGAGTTCCATAGGTAACATTACAAAATTTTTCATCACAAATCTTCCATTGGGGTGCAGACTGTGGGATGTTGCTGAGTTTGTGAAAGTGTTCGGAGAGGTAGCAGGAGTCTATATCGCTAGGAAGAATGACAAAGAGGGGAGGAAATTTGGCTTTGTTAGTTTTAGGAATGTGGTCGATGTTAAGGAGATGGAAAGAGCTCTCAACGGAACGAAAATGGGGGGATACAAGATCATCGCTAGCATAGCTAAGTTCGCCAAAGAGAACACCGGAGTGAATGGGGAAGACGTTGGTCCAGGTAATGGTTCAAACCTCATGTTCCGAACAAACAGTCAACCAACCTGTATGTTGATAATCATGTTAATGCGATCAAAGGTAAGGGTAAGATTTTTAGTGAACTCTTCCAAAATGATAAAGGTGGTGTGTCTGTTCCACTGGGTTTGGAACCTAAAGTTATCTCTATCAAGGATGAGTCAATGGCGTTTCCGGAGTTGACGGGTAAGGCTTTAATAGGAAGACGTAGAGATCTCTCGATACTTAGGTCTCTTAATTCTTCTTTGGGTAGTCTCAGAATTTCCGGGGTGTCGTTAAGTTATCTGGGAGGTCTTAACATGCTAATTAAGTTCGATGAAGAGGAAGTTTGTGTTAAATTTCTGTTGGATCATGCATGTTGGGAAGATTGGTTTACTAACCTAGACACTTGGGCAGGACAATCCTTGCCGTTCGAACGTCTGGCCTGGGTAAGGATCCTAGGGGTCCCTACTCACCTAGCAAGGAATGATACATTCGACAACATTGCTAATTTGTTCGGGAAAATAGTGCATGGATCTCAGTTGGAAGCCGATGATGGTAACTTGGTGGTAAGTTTGATTGGAGTCCTGGTAGGAGAAGGAGGAAGGATAAACGATCAAGTTATTTTAAGGTGGAAAAATAAACAATTTTGGGTTTGGATTGAGAAGGAGTTAAGTGATTGGACTCCTGATAGTGTTGGGAAGGTTATAGTTCTGGGCGAAGGGGCTTCTTCTCCGTTTTCTGGTGGGCAGGAGTTCCCCATCCAGAATTCCGAACCTCCGCCATGCCGGGATATATTACATGGGTCTCCGGTTGAATTCCGGCAGCCGGGGATAAATGAAAGGTCGGTTGGAAACGAAGAGACGAGCGCATTTAATTTTGGCGGCAATCTAGAAATACCAAAAGTGGGAGATATTGTTTCAAGGGATGTTTCGTGTTCCAAGGTTGATGGTGTCCCTTTTGCCAACTGGGGGGCCCAAGAAAATTCCGGTGCTAGCCATAACCCACGTAATGAATATTTCTTTTTTAAATCCGCCGACAATGGGAATAGGCCCAACAAAAAAAGGATTAAAATTAGGCCCAGAAATAGAAGTGTCAACAGGGAGGTTTCTTCAAGCCCAATTTCTGCTGATAGGCCCAAGAAAAGAGCTAGGGAAAAGGGGGATTTTATTTTTATCTTAATCGGGTAGCTGCTGAAGTCAATACTGAGAATATTCCAGAAAATCTAATTCCAGATCAGGTAGAGGCGATCATTCCGTCGTTAGCCAGATTGGATCAGGAAGTGAATTTAGGCTTTGACGAGGAGGAGATCGGTTCCGATCAGTCTCCAGCAGGACCGGAAGAATTCGTCAAAGATTCTCTTGAGTCTAAGACACAAGAAGAAGTTGAAGCTACTATAAATATCGGCAAGACGGTGGGCGTTAAATTTGGAGATCATAACAAGTTGGTTAGAGATATCATTCGTGAAGAAGGCATTGATGTTGTTCTCCGATGAATATTCTGTCCGTTAACATCAGAGGGATTGGTGGGGGAGCTAAAGGCAAGTGGATTAAAGAAATTATAATGGCTAATAAGATCGGTGTTTTAGCTATTAAAGAGTCTAAGGTCGAGTATGTGGCTGTTGCGAATTTGAAGGGGTACTGGGGTAATAGAAAATTCGAATTCACTCACTCTGCTTCTGTGGTTTAGAAAAGATATTATTTGATTATAAAAGGAGTCTTGGCTGGTAGTGGGGATCAGGTCAATTTAGTCAATGTTTATGCTCCTTAGAGGACGCCGGAGAAATTGCAGCTTTGGAATGAGTTATCTGGCATTATTAATTTTTCTGAAGGTAAATGGATTATCGTCAGGGATTTTAACGCGGTCAGATGTCCAGAAGAGAGAAGAAAATCTAATTTCAAGCAGGTCTGTGCCGAAAACTTCAATAACTTTATTTATGACAATGAATTGCTTGAGTACCCTATGCAGGGTCAGAAGTTTACATGTATTAGGGATAACGGAAAGAAATTAAGCAAGTTGGATAGGTTTCTGGTCTGTCCCAGCTTTTTCAATAAATGGCCAACGGCATGTGTGAGAGCTTTACCGAGCAGATTCTCGGACCATTGTCCGATTGTTCTTAATACGGTTGACATGAACTATGGACCCCACCCGTTCCGTATTTACTGTTCTTGGATTGGGAAACCGGGCTTCGAAGAAATGGTTAGGTCCGCGGTTGAAGGTTGTGCTAGTTTCGACCCCCCGGATGCTTGTTTAACTACTAAATTTGCGTCGATTAGATCTGCCGTTAAGTCGTGGAGGGATGACTACATTGCTAAAGAGGGAGAGAAGGTTAGATCGGCCCTGTTTGAATTAGAACAGTTGGAAAGGGATATGGAACAAAGGGAGCTTTCGGAGGCGGAAGAATGGATCTTAACGGAAAATAGAAGAGTTGTCAAAGAGGTTGAAATCAGAAAATCCATGGACCTCAAGCAAAGAGTGCGTTTGAGATGGGCTCTCGATGGTGATGAGAATTCGAGCTTTTTCCATGCGATGGTTAATAATAGAAAGGCTTCAAATACTATTCACGGCCTTTCAATAAATGGGGAGTGGTGTTCAAAACCCTCCTTAATTAAAAAACAGGTATTGTCTTTCTTCCATAATAAGTTTAAAGATGACTTTAAGTCTAGACCAGATCTAGTTTGCGATAACTTTAAGAAGATATCGGAAGAAGATAAACAATTTCTGGTTGAAGAATTCTCTGAAGAGTAAATTAAGTTGGCGGTCTTTGAGTGTGGGGATGACAAAGCCACAGGGCCTGATGGGGTTAATATACGGTTCATCAAAGTGTTTTGGGAGCTTTTTAAAAATGATTTCTTTCGTATTTTCTCTCGGTTTCACCAAGATGGAGAAATAAGCCTTGCGAGTGGGGTTTCTTTCATCACGATCATTCCCAAGATTACTGATCCTGTCTCGCTTAACAACTACAGACCAATCAATCTAGTTGGGGTGATTAGTAAGGTGATATTCAAAGTTATTGCCAACAGGATGAGAAAGGTTGTGGATGACATTATTTCGGACGCTCAATCGGCTTTCCTTCGAGGTAGATATATTTTAGACGGTCCTCTTATAGTCAACGAGATCATTTCGTGGAGCAAAAAAAAGAAAGCTAAGGTGTTTTTTCTCAAAATCGATTTTGAAAAAGCATATGATAACATGAATTGGAAATTGTGGTTAGTATTCTTCAACAAATGGGTTTTCCTAATAAATGGTGTGCTTGGATATTGGGTATCCTGAAGTCGGCGAGTTCTTCGGTTCTGGTTAACGGAGCGCACACCTTCACATTTAAATGTGAAAAAGGAATGAGACAAGGGGATCCTCTCTCTCCTTTCCTTTTTTTGGTGGTGATGGAAGCTCTTTCATGTATGATCGATAAAGCTAGAGAATGAGGGGTTTTAAAAGGTATTGCTACGCCAAACAACGGTCCTATTATTTCTCATCTCTTATATGCGGACGACGCGATCATGGTGGGGGAATGGTCCAAGTTTGAAGTTATCAACTTAGTGAGAGTTCTCCAGTGTTTTTTTATTTTTTGGCCCTTAAATTAAACTTGGATAAATCTCATTTATACGGCATAGGAGTGGATCGAACGGAGATTAAAGATATGGCGAAGGAGGTTGGTTGTAAGGCGGATGTTTTACCTTTCAAGTACCTAGGATTAAAAATTGGTGCCAATATGAATTGTATTAGTAATTGGCAACCGGTGTTTGATACATTTCGGGCACGTCTCGCCAAGTGGAAAACGCATCTTTTATCAATTGGAGGTAGGGTTGTTATCATCAAGTCGGTGTTGGAAAATCTTCCAACATTTTATTTTTCGCTCTACAAAGCCCCTAAAAAGGTCATTCGTGATTTGGTTGCGGAGAGAGTTCATAGCACAGACTCGGATTCGGTGTTGTCTTGGAGCTGGATCTCATCTTCCATGCCTTCGGAGCTGCTAAACAGCTTTGATCAGCTCTGTTCTTTGCTGAATGGAGTCCAATGTTCGGCTGAAGCGGACCGGTGGAAGTGGTTACCGGACTCGAATGGTGAATTCTCTGTCAAAGCTGTTAAGAACCTGTTATTCAGTGAGGAGGGTCAAGGAAATGAGTTTATTATGGAATGGTGTAGATGGTCTCCCACGAAAGTTAACATCCATATGTGGCGTTCGATTTCGGAAAGCATTCCTACAGCCATGGGTTTGAACAAAAGGAACATTCCGGTTGGAGAAGACTTATGTTTGCTGTGTAACGACGCTGAAGAATCTGCAGATCATATTTTTACAGCGTGTCGAGTGGCGGCGGTCGTATGGAACGGGATTAGCACTTGGTGCAAGATTCCGCATATATTTGCTTTTTCGGTCAAGGATCTTATCGGTATTCACAAAGATATAACTGGAACAGAGAGGAAAAAGGAAGTGGTACAAGGTATTATAAGAGTTGCCTGCTGGAGCCAGATTACCGCTAGATTGTGTGAAATCGACCTAGAAACTAAATGAAAGTAGCGCATTTCTATGTAGTCTGGGTTGGGGATAGTGACTTTACAGCCGGATTACCGCTAGATTGTGTGAAATCGACCTTCAAAGAAAATAAAAAGTACCAAAGCCTAAGTAATCCGAGTTGGGGATAGCGACTCTACAGCCGGAATGCTTCTGGGTTAGGGAAAGCAACGTCTACGCTCGTAAAAAGAAAAAAAATGAAAAAGTGATAAAAAAAAATGATGAGAAAGGAAAAAAAATAAGAATAGATTTGATTCTAAACTCTCTTGATCTTGGTATAAGGCGGTTAGGAAATAACCCAGTGGTTGTTCCTTTTGTCCTATAAGCTTGAGGGGGGATTAGGTGGACTTGCCATTCTTAGCGTGAGACCCTAGGTAGATTGACCGCACTTGAACTAAAATTGCATGATAAGGGCTGGGAACCGGGTTTTGGTTTAAGACGATCAAAATACTTGCAATCGCGGCTAACACAAGTTTCGGTTTTAATAAATAAATTAAGCTTTTGTCCCGAATGATTATTCCGACTATGATTCCGTTTGCATAATTCTTTTTCGAGGACGGAAAAATGATAAGTGTGGGGATATTTGATGTATTGTAAAATACATCTTTATTCGCGTCCGTTTTAGTCGTTAAATAATCGGTTTAGTTTCGTTTCAGTATAGAATGTACATACTATTTATTTATTTATGTTTTCCAGGTCGTTGCAGTCAAAATGTGCAGAAATAAGTGAAAATCTGGAAACGCAAAGTGTCGGATCGGAAAATGGGAGCTGGGAGCTGAAACGGATCGAGAAACTGAATCTGGAGATTTTACACGGGCCGCGTAGAACACAGCAGATCCTTACGCGCCCCGCCAGAACTTAAATTATGATTTCTGAATTAGAGCACTTATACCGGTCGCGTAAGCGTAAGATTACTTGCTACGCGGGCCGCGAGAGCATGAAAATTTTGCACCGACTTCGAAACAGCAACGGCTATAGGGTTTGAAAAGTTATAAATCGTCATCTTCATCAATCAGCCGCATATCAACGAATTTTGGAGCTTAGAGGCGACCATTAGAGGCTGTTTGAAGGTTTTGGAAGTGTTCGGAAGCTAGGAATCATTCGGGTAACACTTTGGAGTGCTCGGGAGTGAAGATTACGGGTTTAATCTTCCTGTTTCTTTGTTTTTCTTGTGTTTCTAATTGTTATATGATGAATTCAGATCTGTTTGAGATTTTTATTATGTTACTGATCATGTTTAGCGACTAAATCTTTCGTTACTACCTAGGCTTTTGACAATGGTTTAATAAAGTTTTGATTTCTATTCGGTTTTAATGTGGTTCTTGGGTTTTCTTGAATTGTAAACGATTATGGAATTTTGATTTGGTGTGTATGCGTGCTTGATATTGTTTGAATACTGATTATTGCTTAAAACGAGTCTTGGTAACGGTCTTTATCACATAATAGAATCGTGCTAGGGTTTTTGATTTTGGTGAGTGTCTATATCACATAATAAATCTTTAATTCTTTAGGGTTAATTGGCCATCAAACCTTAGAAGTAATATTCGGTACTCTTATAAAATCAAGTGTTCTACCAATCTTGTCGCTGTAAGGCTCGGGGTTGTTAATAGGTCTCGGTTTGGTATATAGCTAGGATTAGGTTTTGTAAGAAATCGGTCTTAGTTCCCTAACCAATCTCCTATCTATTAAACCAAGTTAGAAACCATAGTTGCCTTAGACTTTCGCGCTGTAAGGTAGATTGTCACATTAAGGCACTTTTCAAGAAGTTAGAGGACTGTAAAGAAATCTAACAACCGGTAGTCGTAACAGCCTAGGTAGTGCCATAAGTTTCACCTCGAGAAGAGTTGAGGGGCTTAGTTGGTGTCTTAATAGGTTTAGCATTAAAAGATCCTAGTTCCATACCACATTACTTTCGAATAGAAATCCATTCCAAGTTAAACTTGTGTCTAGCCTAGGTAGTCTTCATCGCCACTGGTTCAAGTCTTAGTCCAAGTTCGTGTCTAGTTATTTTATTATTATTTTAGCTTAATTTTTAGGATTTTTAGAACCTCCACCCCCCCCCCCCCCCCACATCAAATAAACAATTAGTTAAGTCATGTCAGTCTTAGTCTAGATAGAGTCTTAGCGTAATTTAATTGAGTCTCGTGGGTTCGATATCCGGACTTACTTAGCTTTACTAGAGTCGATCGGTTCGCTTGCCGGTTAGTAGTTTAGTCGAGTTTAGAGAGTCTAGAGTATTACTTTGAGTCTAGATTTAGGTTAATTTTAGTTGTTTTTATTAAACTACTTTTAGCACATCAAGTTTTTGGCGTCGTTGCAGGGGACTCTTTGGAAATTGCGTTAATTACTTTGTTTGGACTTTGTTTGACATATTACGTGCTATTTGTTTGTTTGTTTGAGTCGTAGGAGTCTAATTATATAAAAATTCAAAAATCAAAAATATTTGTTTTAGTTTGTCGAGTCATTTGTTAGAGTCTTCTTACTTGATTGTATTTGGTTTTTCAGTTGATGCCCCATACGCGCTCGCAGGGACCTCCGCCGAATCCGCTTACGATCAAGTCTTCCTTCTCGTCTTCTGCGTCCAAGGTAACTGCTTCTAGCTCTTCTTCGTCTTCGCATTTCACCCCCGCTTTCGACTTCACACCGAAGCCTTCACCCCACAATTCCCCACCACCTTCCCGTTCTCGTACACCTAGTCCTCCACCCGTTGTTCAAATGGCGAACCGTACCGTTTACGAGAAGGCTACCACTCGTTTCACCGGCGCTAATTCACACATCACCCTTCCAAACATCGCTAATGATAGGTCCTGGCAGATTCCATCCTACATCATGACGGCCATCGCCAATTCTTGCCAGTTCCACGGCCGTGATGATGAGGATGCTCCCGCTCACATAAATCGCATCACTCGCCTTTGCAGCACCTTGTCCATTGAGGGTGTTAATTTAGAGACCAGGTACCTTCAGGTTTTCCCATTCTCTCTCGCTGGACGCGCAGCTGTCTAGTTCGATTCTCAGCCCGCAGGCACTTTCACCACTTGGGCAGGTCTTCGTGATGCCTTCATAGCCAAGTACTTCCCACCAGCCAAGGCAACTCGCCTTCGTGATCAGATTCACTCTTTCCGTATGGAGCCTGATGAGCCGTACCACTTAGCATGGGAGCATTTCCAAACTCTGGTCTCTCGTTGTTCTCAGCATGGTTTGTCAGATTGGGCATTAGTTGAAAAGTTCTATAATGGTCTCACCCCTGAAATTAAAGCTCGTTTCGATACTTCAGCTGGAGGACAGCTTATGGGTAAAAAGACAGTGAATGAGTGTAATGATTTGTTTGAGAGTTTCGCCCATTCTGATATGGATTACAGCACTACCAGCAGGACTTCCATTCCTGTGCGTACCTCCTCGGCCGGTCGAGGGGTAAACCAAGTTAGCTTGGATCCATCGGTAGATGCTGTTTTAGAGGGTCTGAAACAAGAGTTGAGTGAGATTAAGAAGAAAGTTGATAGGTGTGAGGTGTGTAGAGGAGGCCATGATACGATAGATTGTCCCACACTTACACTCGAGCAGGTTGAGTACATAGCCGGTCAGTCTAGGGGTCTGTTTGGTAATAATAATAACTCAAATTACAATTCCAACTGGCGCGGTAGTGGTAACAATAGTGGTTTTCGTTCTTCTGGTAATCCCCCTGGTTTTCCATCTGGTCAGTATCAAAATAGGGGGCCTGGTCTTAATGCTAGTAGTGGTTCGGAACAGGGAGGTCAGTTTAGTGGTTCGAGTTCGAGTGGTCAGTTTACGAGTGGGGGGTCGAAGCAAGAGAGTCAAAGTGGTAAGGGTTTAGAGGGTAGTTTGAGTAGGATAGAAGAGATGTTCGCTCAGATGATGGCGCGAGATCAGACGACACAGAAGTCCTTATCTGATTTAGGAAATTTCGTTAAAATCAAGAGCAAATTAATAAAAGTCATGAGCTTCAGTTTAAAATCCATCAATCCACACTTTTAGACCTTCAAAGAACAGTAGGTGGAATAGCTAAACAGTTGCAAGAGCATCCACCTGGTCAGTTTTCAGGTAATACCTTCACGAACCCAGCTAATCATTCAGCAAAGGCTATTACTACCCGAAGTGGGAAGAGTTTGGGGGAGATCGTGTGAGAGAGTGTTGAGGACGAGAAAGATGATGAAGTTGATGAGGAGATCGAGATGGAGGCTCCCGGTAAGGTGCACATGAGGCTAGACCCAGCAAGTACCGCACACGCCGAGGAGTCTTCAGTAGAGAAGAATGTGGAAAAGCAGCCGACGAGGGTTCGACCGTCTCCAGTTATTAATCCTTCTCGTATTCCGTATCCCGCCCGCCTTAAGCATCAGAAATATGCTAAGGAGTACGGGCAGTTTCTCGAAATATTTAAGCAGTTAAAAATTAATCTTCTGTTCATCGAGGCGTTGTAGTCTATACCTAAGTATGCTAAATTTCTCAAAGATCTTTTGAAACGTAAGGAGAAAATTGGTGAGCTTTCAAATATTCCTTTGACAGGAGGTTGTTCTGCGGTAGTCTTGAATAAGCTGCCAGAGAAATTAACCGATCCTGGTACATTTACTATTCCATGCCTATTTGGGGGAGTCGTTTCCCCTGCTCATGCTCTAGCCGATTTAGGAGCCAGCATCAATCTAATGCCATTTTCGTTGTATGAGAGGCTAGGTTTAGGAGATCTTACACCCACACGTATGTCGTTGTCCTTGGCTGATCGTTCAGTCAAGTATCCTCATGGGATAGTTGAGAATATGTTGGTGAAAGTTGATAAATTCGTGTTTCCTGTGGATTTTGTCGTTCTTAATATGGAGGCTGATGAAAGAGTTCCTATTATTCTGGTCCATCCATTCCTTAGAACCGCAAAGGCGATCATCGACGTCTTTGACGGTAAGATTTCTCTTTGTGCTGGGGACGAGATCGTCACATTCGAGATTAATAGAGCGATGCAGCATCCTGGAGGTAGCGACGAAGATAGTGGGTCGTGTCATTCCGTTTACTTTCTAAATTCTTTCATATCTTGTGTGGACACGTGTCTCGAGTACATTAGTGGAGCTGATTTAGTAGGAGAAGGAGTTGTTGATGAGCTTGATGAGGAGGAAGTTGAGGAGGAGCAGTTGGATGAGAATGAGGAGTTGTGGGTTCCCGAGACATTGGAACTAAACGAGATTAGTGATGAGAGTACTCCTGTAGAGATTCCACCGCCTTTAGAACTTAAGGTTCTTCCATCGTATCTCGAATACGCATTCCTAGGAGAGAAGCCTAATATGCCTGTCATTATATCATCGAAGTTGACAGAGGATGAGAAAGAGAGGTTGATTGAGGTGCTGAGGAAGCACAGTGAGGCGATTGCATGGAGATTGTCTGATATCAAGGGTATTAGCCCTACTTTTTGCACGCACCGTATCTTGATGGATGAGGTTTTCAAGCCGGTGGTGCAGCCACAACGTCGTCTTAATCCGAATATGCAGGAGGTTGTTAGAAAGGAGGTTATGCAGCTGCTAGAGTCTGGTTTGATTTATCCTATTTCTGATTCAGCTTGGGTGAGTCCTACGCAGGTCGTCACGAAGAAAAGGGGGATAACAGTTGTCCTTAATGAGAAAAATGAGCTTATTCCTTCACGTAATGTCACGGGTTAGCGTGTGTGCATTGACTATCGAAAGTTGAATGACGCCACTCGTAAATATCATTTTCCGCTCCTATTTATTGATCAGATGCTTGAGCGGCTCACGGGTCAACAGTTCTATTGCTTTCTCGATGGGTTTTCAGGTTATTTTCAGATCCCCATGTCACCGGAGGATCAGGAAAAGACCACTTTTACATGTCCATACGGCACGTACGCGTACCGACGCATGCCGTTTGGTCTATGTAACGCTCCAGCTACATTCCAACGATGTATGATAGCGATGTTCCAAGATATGGTAGAGAATTCGAAGGAGGCGTTTATGGATGATTTTTCAGTATACGGTAATTCTTTCGATCATTGCTTGTTGAATCTTGAGAAGATGTTGAGGAAATGTGTTGAAACGAAGCTAATGTTGAATTGGGAAAAATGTCACTTCATGGTGACTGAGGGTATTGTATTAGGACACAAGATTTCGAGGGCTGGCATTGAAGTTGATAGAGCGAAGATAGATACGATTAGTCAGCTTCCTCCGCCGACTAGTGTTAAGTCGGTTCGTAGTTTTCTCGGTCATGCGGGTTTTTACAGGCGCTTTATAAAATACTTTTCTAAAATCACTCGCCCCATGACTCGATTGTTGGAGAAGGATGTTCCTTTTGTCTTTGACAAAGAATGCCTTAAAGTGTTTGAATTCTTGAAGGAGAAACTGGTCAGTGCACCGATTCTTGTATCACCCGACTGGAGCTTACCATTCGAGCTCATGTGCGACGCCAGTGATTAATCAGTCGGTGCGGTGTTAGGCCAGAGACGGGAGAATCACTTTCACCTGATTTACTACGCAAGTAAAACATTGAATGACGCCCAAGAAAATTACACCACTACAGAGAAGGAACTGTTAGCAGTCGTCTTTGCATTCGACAAGTTCCGTTCGTACCTTGTTCTTTCAAAAACCATTGTGTTTACCGACCATTCCGCCTTGCGTTACCTGTTTCAGAAGGAAGACGCTAAGCTGCGTCTGATTAGATGGATTCTTCTTCTTTCTGAGTTTGATATAGAAATTAAGGATAAAAAGGGAGCAGAGAACGTTGCAGCTGACCATCTCTCGCGTTTGGAGGATCCTAGCAGGGAAGAGATTCGTGAGAAGGCGATAGGAGACAGATTCCCTCATGAGTCCAATGAGTATGTTGAGGCAGAGACTGAGGGTTACCGTGGTTCATTGATTTAGCTAACTACCTCGCCGAAGGGTATGTGATGGATGGTATGAATCGCCAGCAGAAGAAGAAGCTCGTAAATGATGCACTGAGATACATATGGGACGAGCCCTACCTCTTCAAGATACGAGGTGATAGGATTTTGAGGAGATGTGTGAGTAGAGAGGATGGTTTAGACATTATTCGGCATGTTCATGAGGGTTTGACATGAGGACATCATAGTCTGCATGTGACCGCGCAGATGGTTTTCGATTGTGGGTTTTATTGGCCGACTGTAGTGAAAGATGTGGTTGAGTTTGTGAGAAAGTGTGTTCGTTGCCAATGGACTGGCAACATCTCATCCAAGGATGAGATGCCCCAGAACCCTATTCAAATGTTAGAAGTCTTCGATGTATGGGGCATTGATTTCATGGGACCATTCCCCTCTTCGAGTGGGAATCGGTACATCCTTGTTGCTATCGACTACGTTTCAAAGTGGGTGGAAGCTCAAGCTTTACCTACGAACGACACACGAGTGGTGGTGAGATTCTTGAAGAAGTTGTTTACGCGTTTCGGTACTCCTAAGGCAATTATTAGTGATCGCGGGACGCACTTTTGCAATTCCGTGATGGAAAAGGCGTTGGAGAGATATGGAGTTACGCACCGCTTGTCTACCGCGTATCATCCTCAAACGAGCGGTCAAGTGGAAAACGCGAATCGAGGAGTTAAGAGAATTTTGGAAAAGATGGTGGGAAAGAGCCGAAAAGATTCGTCGGACAAATTAGACGATGCATTGTGGGCGTTTCGTACCGCCTACAAAACGCCGTTAGGTACTACGCCGTTTATGATAGTGTACGGGAAAGCATGCCATTTGCCGGTAGAATTAGAGCATCGGGCTCTTTGAGCACTCAAAATGGTGAACTTAGATTTAACCGAGGCCGCTAGAAAAAGGTTCTTCCAAATTCATGAATTAGAGGCCCTTCGTGATGCCGCTTATGATCGTTCGTGGAGCATTAAGGAAAAGTCAAAGGCTTTACACGATAGGAAGTTGCGGAAGTTGAAGGAATTCCGAGCGGGTGATAAAGTGCTTTTATTTAACTCGAGATTGAAATTAATCGCCGGAAAGTTGAAGTCGAGATGGTCCAGAACGTATGTCGTGAATGAGGTTTTCCCATACGGTACCGTAGAGTTGTTTAATGAAGATATGAAGAATTCGTGGAAAGTAAATGGACATCGTTTGAAGCATTACCTAGGGGGTCCCATCGACACCGCCGAAGAGGAAGACGTTCCTCTTGCGGACCCGCCTAGCACCGCCGCATAGCCTCTTGAGTGAAAACTCAAGTGTAGAGTTTGTACATTGGGTCGTGTTCGCGTCGTGTCATTAGCATAGTTGTTTAGTCTTATTTGCGTCATTTGTGTGTCTTTCCGTATTTTTGCGTCCATGTTGCGTCGTGAAGTATTTGCAGGTATTCATCGCCTTTACGTAGGCGAAATTGAAGGCGCAGCGGTATTCCAGGTATGTTATAAGTTAAAACCGGCAAAACGAGGTCTGGGGGGTAATTTAGGAATAATTAAAATTAATTTTCAAGCAAAACTGCTGCTGCTGTCAAATTTTTTGCTGCTGGTTGCTGTCTACGCGGGGCACGTAGCCCCTAACAATAAGTTCACGCAGCCCGCCTGGAAAGCATAAGACTTTTTTATTTAAGGCGCTACACGGCCCGTGTACATTTAACTCTCATATTACGCGGCCCGCATAAGCCTTTTATGTCGACAACAGTTGATAAAATCCCCAAATTGAAACACTTTAAACCCTAATTGTGCTTCTTCCTTACTTCCGGAGTTTGATAAGCTCACAACCACCATTAACACCACCACTGATCACCTCCATCACCCTCAATTGCCATCTTTATAACCTCTAATAAACCGATTCCCCATCTCCGACCACCAATAAACCTCCGATCTCCACCACTGATTAACCCCCACCACCACCATTCCCCACCTCTGATCCCCACCACCACCAACATTGTCACTGGCGACCACCGATTACCACCATTTACCTCCGATTACCCATTACTCCACCATTATCACCACTGTTTCACCTCACTTTCAACATCGATCCACTGATTTCATATTCGTTTCTGCGTTTCAGTCGACGTCATGGTATGTTCTCCTGCATTTACTTTTGAGTCATTTATGTAGAAAGTCTAGTCTCGTGTTGGTCCGTGTCGTATTGGTCAGGTCTGTGTTTTTGAGGTCAGGAACATGTTTAGCTTGTTATGTTTGATGTCTAATTCTGCTGTCTATTCCGTGGTTATTGTCGAGTCTTGGTCAAGTCTTGGTTTTTATAGTTGAGTCAGTGAGGTCTCTGTCTCGAGTCAGTCGAGTCTGTGTTTTAGGTATGTTGGTTGTGTCTGCAGTAATCGTTGTCGAGTCCTGTTTGGTCAATCTAGTTTATAAATTGTGTCTGCAGTAAATGGTTTAAATGGTGTAAATGGTTTGTCCAGGTCAGGTATGAGTACGGATTAGTTATGGAGATGGGTTGTTTTGCGTGGGATTGTTAGGTTTTAAATGGTTTGATAGGATGATAGTCGTTTTGTTTTCGGACATTTGTATTTGGGTTGGCTAGGTTGTAAACAGGAATACAAGGGGGTTGTTCGGGTTTAATTGGTTTTGCGGCTGAATTGGTTTGGGCTTAGTAAAAATTAAGTGTGGGGATACGGGTCGTGAATTTTTGACATAAAAATGTAATTTTTCACCAAACTTCAACCCGTTTCCGTTGCTTCCACACTTCGGCTTTGTGTATGATGTTTTTGTCGGCACTTAGGATTAATTGAGGGCAATTAAAGTGTCGGGGGTAGGTAGAGGTTATAATCTTGTATTTTTGGCGTGTACTTAGGTCGGTGTCTTGTTTAGCGTCATTTAGGTTGTTTTAGTCGTTTTTCGAGTCTTGTTAGTGTCATTTAGTGTCGATATGCATCATATTTGAGCACTTGATTATCAAACCGCTTCGCTCGTACTCAATCTCCATTCGAGTGAAGTTCGGTTTGTAATTTGAATTGCTTTGCATAAAGTCACTTGTTTTCGAACAACGGCCGCGAACGAAATGCTATACGGCCGTCGTTTGAATGTATATTATTTATTTATTTAATATAAAAAAAATCATAAAAATTTTAAAAATTCATAAAAATCATAAAAAATCAGAAAATTCTTAAAAATTCCAAAAAAGTTAAAAGAACCCAAAATAAAAAAATAATTTGTGTTACTAACTTTTCACCTGTTTTTTGCGCGTTATTGAACTATTTTTACAGGATGTCAGGTGAAGGTTCTTCTTCGGGCACCAAACGTAAGCGAGGTGCATCCACTCGATCTCAGGGAGCTGCTCAGGAGCAGCCCGCTGATTTACCACTGAGAGTGATTACTTATGGTGGGGAGGGGATTCCACATGGACAGAGTACAGTTTTAGGGGATAGCCCGTTGCTACAGTTTGAGTATCAGTCGGCTGAGTATTTGCGCTATCAGGTTATTAGTGCAGTGAAGTTGCTAGATTTTCGCAGGATAGACTGGGAGCTTGTGGGGCATTTAGGACAGGTTGAGAGGCTTCAGCAGTTGTTAGGAGAGAAGTTTAGGCTGGCGTTAGATTGTGATGCGCCTCAGTATTATGAGCTTGCTTTGGAGTTCCATTCCACCTTTCAGTATAGGCATCACGGGGGGAGTGTCGTTTTTGTTAGGGAAGACGATATTCAACATGACTCTGCCGTAGTTTGCTGAAGCGACAGGGTTTTATACTCGACAGTAGGTGGAGGCAGATGAGTTTGTTAGTTTGCTAAGAGGGGTAGTGAAGAAACAGCAGGAGCACTGTGTGTTGAAAGAGGACTTAGCTAGATTCTGGGCTACAATTGCTATCTCGCCATTTTCGAACAATATGGTTGCATCAGATATCAAAGATCCTCTGCATAGGTTTGTGCACAAGATTCTAGCAGCCACACTGATCGACCGACACGAGGGTGATAATAAAGTAAACCATCACAATCTCTTTTGTTTGATGTGTATGGTGGAGCAGCGACCAGCCAATATGGCGAGTATTTTTGCTTGGTCGATGACGAGGCCGAAGAAGGGAGGAGGTAACTCTAGGTTGTTTGGTGGGCCGTACATCACGAGGTTGGCAGAGAGGTTAGGAGTTTTTGCTGATTACCCTACGGATAGGATGCATACAGGTGCAGCTCCTTCGTTGATGGAGCTGAATAGTTTTCGCAGGCAGGTATTATTACATATGATGATCCACCAGCATGGTCGGTAGTATTACAGGCTCCGCAGGTGCCACCTCCAGCAGGGTCAGGAGTAGATGTTGTGATGCAGGTCGTGATCCCTCCACACTATCAGATACCACGTCAGAGGCATGAGTTTCCAGAGCGTGAGTATCCTATCAGGAAGCCGCGGCCGGACCCGTTGACAATGGAGGTTGTATACGATAGGATAGAGATCCTGCGTGAGCAGATGCGGGATGGTATGAGAGTGATTATGGATCATTTACAGTTGCAGCTGTCGCCGTCTTGGCAGCCACAGCAGGAGGAGCCTGCTGACGTCGAGCAGGGTTCGGATAAGGAGTAGGTGATGTGGGTTGGTTAATACATTGTTGGATAGTTTGTTGGTACTTATGTTGATGGTATATATTATGGTTTGTTTGGTATGCTATATTTGATTGTTAGGTCGTTGTTTGTTGCCGCTTCCGTTCGCGTGTCTGAGTTAGAACAGTTTGCTGAGCGCGTCTGGATTGGAGGGCATATGTGGTATCGACTGGCATACTAACAGTCTCACATATTTATTCAGCTAAGTCGTTCCACTTATATACTTTGTATATTTATTTATTTTTCGTATTTCTTTTGGTTTTTAGGTTGTAGGAGTCGTGTTTTCATCCTTGCATTAGGGACAATGCAACATTTAAGTGTGGGGATGGGACACTTGGGTCTTAGTCGTTAGTTTGTTTATTTGAGTCATAAAAAAGTCAAAAAATATAAAAAAAAAATTAAAAATTTTAAAAAATCCAAAAAAATTGAAAAATAGAAAATGTCTTTTAAAATAAGAAGTTTGCAAAATAAAAAACAGAAAATGATAGAAAAGTCAGGTTTTTGTTCGGGGTCAAATAATAATAATATGAGATAAAATAATTGAGCTTGTGTCTAGTTTGGGATGTGCGGGTAGGCTCGATTCGGTTATGGGTTCCTTTGATCTTAAATATACCTAATTGTCGGTCTACTAGTGGGTTCTCATCTAGGGAAAGTGGGGGAAATTGAAACAAGTATAATAGTATGAGGGATGTCGTTATAAGTTAAGATCGTTAGACTTTTTTGTCATTATCTCGTTGAAAAAGGAAAAATGAAAAAAAAAGAAAAAGAAAAAGAAAAAGATTTAGAAACTAAATAAAAGTAGCGCATTTCTATGTAGTCTGGGTTAGGGATAGTGACTTTACAGCCGGATTACCGCTAGATTGTGTGAAATCGACCTTGCAAAGAAAATAAAAAGTACCGAAGCCTAAGTAATCCGAGTTGGGGATAGCGACTCTACAGCCGGAATGCCTCTGGGTTAGGGAAAGCAACGTCTACGCTCGAAAAAAGAAAAAAATGAAAAAGTGATGAAAAAAAATGATGAGAAAGGAAAAAAAATAAGAATAGATTTGATTCTAAACTCTCTTGATCTTGGTATAAGGCGGATAGGAAATAACCCAGTGGTTTTACCTTTTGTCCTATAAGCTTGAGGGGGGATTAGGTGGACTTGCCATTCTTAGCGTGAGACCCTAGGTAGATTGACCGCACTTGAACTAAAATTGCATGATAAGGGCTTGGAACCGGGTTTGGGTTTAAGAGGATCAAAATACTTGCAATCGCGGCTAACACAAGTTTCGGTTTTAATAAATAAATTAAGCTTTTGTCCCGTTATTCCGACATGATTCCGTTTGCATAATTCTTTTTCGAGGACGGAAAAATGATAAGTGTGGGGATATTTGATGTATTGAAAAATACATCTTTATTCGTGTCCGTTTTAGTCGTTAAATAATCGGTTTAGTTTCGTTTCAGTATAGAATGTACATACTATTGATTTATTTATGTTTTCCAGGTCGTTGCAGTCAAAATGTGCAGAAATAAGTGAAAATCTGGAAACGCAAAGTGTCGGATCGGAAAACGGGAGCTGGGAGCTGAAACGGATCGAGAAACTGAATCTGGAGCTTTTAAACGGGCCGTGTAGAACACAGCAGATCCTTACGCGCCCCGTCAGAACTTAAATTATGATTTCTGAATTAGAGCACTTATACCGGCCGCGTAAGCTTAAGATTACTTGCTACGCGGGCCGCGAGTGCATGAAAATTTTGCACCGACTTCGAAACAGCAACGACTATAGGGTTTGAAAAGTTATAAATCATCATATTCATCAATCAGCTGCATATCAACGAATTTTGGAGCTTGGAGGCGACCATTAGAGGATGTTTGAAGGTTTTGGAAGTGTTCGGAAGCTAGGAATCATTCGGGTAACACTTTGGAGCGCTCGGGAGTGAAGATTACGGGTTTAATCTTCCTGTTTCTTTGTTTTTCTTGTGTTTCTAATTGTTATATTCAGATCTGTTTGAGATTTTTATTATGTTACTGATCATGTTTAGCAGCTAAATCTTTCGTTACTACCTAGGCTTTTGACAATGGTTTAATAAAGTTTTGATTTCTATTCGGTTTTAATGTGGTTCTTGGGTTTTCTTGAATTGTAAATGATTATGGAATTTTGATTTGGTGTGTATGCGTGCTTGATATTGTTTGAATACTGATTATTGCTTCGTACGAGTCTTGGTGACGGTCTTTATCACATAATAGAATCGTGCTAGGGTTTTATATTTTGGTGAGTGTCTATATCACATAATAAATCTTTAATTCTTTAGGGTTAGTTGGCCATCAAACCTTAGAAGTAATATTCGGTAATCTTATAAAATCAAGTGTTCTACCAATCTTGTCGCTGTAAGGCTCGGGGTTGTTAATTGGTCTCGGTTTGGTATATAGCTAGGATTAGGTTTTGTAAGAAATCGGTCTTAGTTCCCTAACCATTCTCCTGTCTATTAAACCAAGTTAGAAACCATAGTTGCCTTAGACTTTCGCGCTGTAAGGTAGATTGTCACATTAAGGCACTTTTCAAGAAGTTAGAGGACTGTAAGGAAATCTAACAACCGGTAGTCGTAACAGCCTAGGTAGTGCCATAAGTTTCACCTCGAGAAGGGTTGAGGGGCTTAGTTGGTGTCTTAATAGGTTTAGCATTAAAAGATCCCAGTTCCATACCACATTACTTTCGAATAGAAATCCATTCCAAGTTAAACTTGCGTCTAGCCTAGGTAGTCTTCATCGCCACTGGTTCAAGTCTTAGTCCAAGTTCGTGTCTAGTTATTTTATTATTATTTTAGCTTAATTTTTAGGATTTTTAGAACCCCCCCCCCCCCCACATCAAATAAACAATTAGTTAAGTCGTGTCAGTCTTAGTCTAGATAGAGTCTTAGCGTAATTTAATTGAGTCTCGTGGGTTCGATATCCGGACTTACTTAGCTTTACTAGAGTCGATCGGTTCGCTTGCCGGTTAGTAGTTTAGTCGAGTTTAGAGAGTCTAGAATATTACTTTGAGTCTAGATTTAGGTTAATTTTAGTTGTTTTTATTAAACTACTTTTAGCACATCAGTTATCTTTGGTTCTCTAGCAGATCAAAACACAAAGGGATAGGGTGGAAAGATTTGTGTACTTTTGTAAATATGTAAGCTTGTAGTTGTGTTGTTTTGTCGGCCCGGTTTGGGTCGGCGTTTGTCGTTAATGAAAGTTACTTTTCGGAAAAAAAAGAGTTAGAAATGCTAAAACAAGGTATACATGTGATGATATTTGTTATGGAGTAACGTTCTTATGTCTCTTTGGATGTTTAACCATCTTTCACACCTTCAACAATGCCCTAACCCAACTTTAGAAGGCATAAAACACATTGGGGTAACTCACTTATTAAAGTGGTGGTGGAGGAATAAACATGAAAAAGAAACATTGTGGGGGCGATCAATTCACTCACATTTACACTCGACCTCATACGTGTCGATCAAAGAGGGTATCACGGGTACGTGGAATAACATAGCGAAAGTTGGAAAGAAACTTGACAAATACAATAAAAATCCAGCTCAACTGACGAAAGGAGTAGTAGGAAATGGAAAAGAAATATGGTTCTGGTTAGATTGGTGGGTCGGAGACGGACCGTTAAAGCATGGATTCCCGGATTTGTTCGCACTGGAAAGAAATAAAAAAACATCGGTAGAAGAAAGGAAAGCACGGTGGAAGTGGAGACAAAATCCGGAGTCGGCTAAATTACGCAACCGGTTTCAAGAAATGGAGGCACTGGTGCAAAAGTAACCTCGGCAATCAGGAGGATAGGTGGAAATGGGTAATGGCGAGAGATGGGACATTCTCGGTAGCATCAACCAGAGTGAAATTAAGCAAATTTGTGGTTTTGTATTGTCCCTTCGAATGGATTAAATGGGTACCAAAAAAAGTAAACATCTTTGGGTGGCGTGGAGTACAAGAACAGTTGGAAACCATGGTAGGATTAAAAAGAAGAGGAATGTTACCGGATTCAGCCGTATGCAACCTTTGCGGGGAAAAAGAAGATGCTGATCACCTGTTCACGGGATGTTATGTAGCATCGGTGTTATAGCATAAAGTTACCACATTGTATGGAGTACAACAAATTTTTGCTTTTACAACGAAGGATCTTTTGGAATTTCACAACAAGTGACAATAGAAGAAACGAAAAGGAAATTTATTCAAGAAGTAATAATAGCAACATGTTGGGGGATATGGAAATCGAGAAACGAAAATATCTTTGGTAGGAAAAGAGCTAATATAGACGCGATTTTCGGGGAGATGCAAGCAACAACATACCTATGGATTAAATGTAGAGCAAAAAGGCAGAGCATGGAATGGAATAATTGGAGACGTTTCGAGGTGTCGAACATCTAATTTTATGTAATGTTTTAATCTATTTGGCGATCATAATGAGGTGGTTGGCTTAGTAGCTTACTAGACATATAATTATATAATTTGTGTAATAAAAGTTTTGGGTGATAAATGAAGTTTTTTGTTGTAAAAAAAAACACATTGGGCGTTGGCCCCTTCATGGTGTAGGCTCTCATCTCTACTTTTTGAACCCCTCATATCCAACAAAAGAAAACACATCGCCAAACCTTTTTTGTTTCACCCAATCATTCTTTTATGTAGGATCGTTTTGCGACCCGAACGAGTCGTTCAGAAGAGATTTATCAGTTTCAGATGCGGAAAATAAGAAACCGTTGATGAAACAGCTTGTTTATCACTCTAAACCTCTTTTGTATTGATATAACAGCGTTTACAATCAAAAGGTATACCGGCAGCACTTCGGTATCACTCTGAGACAATTGTTACAAATGAAATGACAAAATGCCTATTTATATAGTTGAGATTTCGCTTGGAAACACTTCAAGCGAAATCCACAAATTACT
This sequence comes from Helianthus tuberosus, assembly GCA_030545235.1. NCBI lineage: Eukaryota > Viridiplantae > Streptophyta > Magnoliopsida > Asterales > Asteraceae > Helianthus > Helianthus tuberosus. Next base: position 82,971,566 of record CM060382.1, on the reverse strand, counting down.
TTCAAGCGAAACCTATCATGTTGACTTTGAAGCTTGTCTTGAAGCGAAACCATAAGATTTAACATATCTGTTTCATATTTGCATGCAATTTCACGTGACTTTGCAATATGTGATGACATCATGCTTGAACAATTCTGCAACGATCCCGAGACTCGATATAAGACTTAGTCGACAGATGACTGCACCAACAGACTCCCCCTCAGATGTTGACGAGTCTTAAGTGTCAAGTCTTCGCATCTTCAGTCTTTATCAGTCTTCTCGAACTCTTTGAAGTGTCTTACGCTATAAGAATCCTCAAATCTTCTCTCTTTCTCTTTTTATCACCAGCAAACTTCCCACGAACAATCTTTACTTGAATGTCTTCAGACTCCCCCTTTCGATATGCTGGGATCGCAGTCTGGCATGTTGAAATCACATCGACCTCAGGTATCGGAACCTGGCACTCTATCTTCAGGTTCAAGATCAAAACCTGGCTACACCTGCACATTCTTAACCCAGAAATAAATTTCCTGATAACCACTTGTAAAGCATATTTTAAAATGATTCAACATTTATAGTCTCTGATGAACCAATTGCAGAAATATCATTTTCATTTCAAAGAACTTCAAACAAATACTTTCCCAAACCTGTTCGTCATGTCTAGCACTCGGAATTTTGAAAATTAACTCCTCAACACCAGTTGTCGAAAATCTTTTTGAATTTTTCAAAATTTAAGCTAAAACATACTAAAATCTTTTTTGGATTTTTGAATTGAATGAAATGCAGTAAAGAAAAATTTACAGACACTATTTTTGTGAGCTCGTGCAAGAGGATCATATCAGTTACTAAGACATATCACCAACATCGTTAAGCTTGATTTCATTTTAAGTTCTAAACGATTCACTTAGATTGTCAGTATACTGGTCCACTTAAATTTTCACACAAACTTCAACTGCTTCGAGATACGATATTAATGTCTTAAGAACTTAAACTCAATCGCGTGTCCCACCTCAGAATATACTCCCGTATCCAGATCCCAATATTCAGTCTTACAGGTGAGTATACTACAATGATATCTGTACATAAATTAGGTAATGCGAGGGCCGAGGGATCTCAGGTCGATACTTCCGTATACGCAGAGAGATATCAGCTTCGACTTTTCGGAATGTCCCCTTTAGAGGATCTTTTAGCTACAACAGCAGCGACTATCAATTTTATTGTTTCATCTGCATGCTGAGGGTTTATGCTATGTTTCAAGCATTTGCGGAAAGTATTATTCAAAGACTAGGTCAGAACCACCGTTCAGCAGAAGTCCCGGAATAATACCCCAGACATCATTGAGTATAAAGACCTAGTATATCAGAATATGAGACCTTTCAAACGAGATTTCGGGGGTTACCCATATATCCGAGAGATGTTCCCCACGATATAAGCAAGTTTGAAATTTAGGTTTATATCTCGTCACAATCTACTAAATGTGTAAAAACCTACTGACACATCATCTGTGAGACCGTTTATCACTTTTTAACTTTCCATTTCTTTAGCATGTTGTGACAGTCCACTGATGTACTATCATTTCCTCTTATATGCAACAAAAAACTCATTTTTGATTTTATCATGTTTTTGGCTTTTTCAAATTTTCTAAAGTTTTTGGATTTTCTGAAAACTTCTACTCCCCCTAAAATGCAAACACATTTTAGGAAATTTGAAAACAAACTATACAAGAACTTGACAACTGATATCGAATTGCCTCAATTCTCCATCCACTTGGCATAAACAATCAGAACTCCCCCTTTCACAAAACTATTTTCTCATTATGATTTCAAAACACTTAAGTTTGTTTTAACCAAAATGATTTTTCCGGAAAATAAATTTTTGTTGATTTAACCACTTGTAGGTTCGGGGTGTGATTTATCACATTGTCTACTTTTAACCACTTGTAGTAGATCAAGTACAACTTAATGTCCCTGATTTACCACTTGCATGTATGCAACCTCTGTACCTCTTGCAAAATATATTTACAACATATAAGCCTATGTAGGAATAAACCTCTACACAAACCATTTTACCAATCAAGATGCCGATTCCTGCTTCACACTTACCAACCTGGAAGCTCCGGCAATTCACACTTATTCTGTAAAAATTAAACACATTTAAAAAAACTTTCACAAAATCTATCTTAACAAGAATGATGCCGATTCCTGATCCACGATTACAAACTTGGGATCTCCGGCATAGTCCTAAGACTTCAAGGAAAACAGACTTCCATCCAAGTCTTTTCAGACTTGATGGCTTTTAGTTCTTGCGCAGTAGGGTTGTAAGTTGCCTTTTTAGTTGCATAAAAATCTTTAACCCCCTTAACTTTCCCATTCAACATTTTCCCAAAAATTTTCTTAACACTTCCATTAAATGTTTTCTCGACATCAAACTTAGTTTTCTCGTTGTAAAACTGATTCGAGATATCAACCTTACCAACTTTCTGTTTAACTTCTTCAAATTTCAGTGATGGAAACTCATCATCATTCACTGAAATTTTCATCTCAACCTGTGGATCTTCTGGCTTTGTGGAACCAGATTCATCATCGACTTTCTCATCATCTTTCTTAACAACCCACACTTGGTTGTCTTTTGCATTCTTTTTGTAAAAATTCTTTTTAGAACATTCACCAACCTCATAAGTTGAGTTTTCAAAAATTTTAAATTTTTCAATTGGTGGTTCAACATCAACAACTTTCTCTTTCAATTTCTGAGAAACTCCCTGTTTTGTTTTGGCATTTTTCTGACAGTTCCATGCAATGTGACCAGTTTTATTGCACTTGTAACAGGTACGAGTCTCTCTTTGATAAAACAATTCAGTTTCATTCTTCTTCTTTTCAGCAAGAAACTCTTGATTTGACTGTCTCCAGAATGGTTTCTTTTGTTCCTCTTCTGCACTTCCACCTGACACAAATTCTGTTTTTGTTTTAGAATTTTTCAAATTTTTATGATTTTCTGGTGGAATAAATCCAAGACCTTTCTTTTTGTAGCTACGATTTTGGTTTTGTTTCTTTTGAAAACCAGAACCAGAATTGTAACCCTTTTTCTTGTTTAACCGTTGTTGAACTCTTGAAGTGTACTTTTTAGGTTTTTCAGTAAGATTTAAATCTTTTATTTCAGAAATATTAATTTCTGTCATTTTGAAAACCTTTTTGATCATATCAAAACGAACACTTCTTATTGGAAACTCTTTGTCAGAGTATAATTTGTTAGAATCATTTAAAGTGTATGCGACTTCAAATGTTTCATCATCCAAATTTGCTTTTGATAATAAAAATTCTTTACTATAAGACCGTTTAACCGACGACTTTTGACTGTTGACTGACGAATTTGACCCTCCAGACTCAGACTTTAACTCAGACTCCTCCTCAGTATCCAACACCTGATCGACCACCTTTTTTATTAACTCAGACTCATGATCAGTATCAGACGAGGTAAACGTGACATCAATGTTATCTGGTAAAACGTCAGTTGTGTCGGTTTTTAGCTTTATATTGACTGCTTTTTCAAGTTGCTCCTCGTTTGGTTTTCTAGGAGAATACCCTTCCCAAATTGGAGGCGGACACTTGTTATAGCTAACAGTCGGTTTCTTACCACAATCTTTCTTCTTCTTTTGCTTCTCATCTTGAAAAACTTCCATACCTGCAACAGTTGGGTAAATACGATCAATGAGATAATCAGAACTAGAATAACTTTGTAATAAACGTCTAATTCTCTCATTCTCAATCTTCTCTGTTTCCAACTCTTGCTTCCATTTAGCACTCTCTTCGATGTAAAAGTTGATTGCTTTCTGCTTTGTCATCTTCACAGCATTCATCATCGTAAGTGCTTGTTCTCTCTTTGAGTTTGTCTTTTGGAGACCAGTTACTGTTTTGTTCAAGACATCATAAGATTCTTTTACATAATTGAGGTTGAACAATAACTGCTCCTTTTTCTTCTCATACTCAGCAATTATCTCGTCTTTTGTTGCACATTCCTTGCAAGCTTCCAAACACTTCTCGCAAGGTTTTACAACTTCAACAATCTTCTCAATCTCAATTGTCTTTACCACTTCAACCACTTTTTCTTCTTCAATCACCTTCTTAGCTTCAGTCATCTTTTCTCCAGCAACAACTTTAACTTCTTCAGTTTGAACAATTTCATCCTTTTCAGCATCACTTTTAGTTTTCAAATCCTTTTGTTCTTTTGCAATTCGTTTCTCTTTTAGCTTCTCCAAGCGATCTGCAAAATAGAAATGAAAACTTTCAGGAGAAAGATGAGTTTTTGCTACATTTATATGTTTTTCTTCCTCATCATCACTATTGCTATCAACTGGTGATTGATCAAACTATACAGATTTTTCAGAATCAGTATCTGATACACCAGAATCAGACGGTGTTTGATCAAATACAACTTCTTTTTCTGAAGTAACATCATTTTGCACACTCTCATCTGCACTTAGTGAATCTTCATCAGCACTTTCTGAGCTTTCTTCAGATGTAACAGACTGTTCCTTCACACTTTTCACTGTCTCACCAATAGATTTCATCCATGTGGCGAACATGTCTGGTTCTCTAACAATCTTTGCAATGAAAGCTTTGAAATCACCCTTTTCATCAACAAACATATCCCAACTGAAACCTTCAGGTAGTCTCTCATCATCTTGATCGACTATGCATGCTTTGCTATCAGAAGATATATAGTTGCTCCAGTTGAAATCTACCAAACATCCTCTCTTTGAATCCTCAATCTTTCTACCATGAGCCGTTTGTGAGTCTTGTGACTGACCAACTTGCTGATAAATGGCTTTTCGGTAGTAATCGTCTTTTCCGAACGGATTCTGAGCTCCACTAGCTTCCCTGTTCTTGCACTCCCGCTTGAAATGACCTTTCTCCCTGCATCGAAAACAAGTAACTTTAGATTTATCAAAACCTAAAGTAGATACATGAGCATCAAGAAAGTCATTTCTCCCGGTAATCGTTTTGAATTTTTTAGCACGTCTAAGAACACTAGCAAGACACCATTTAATGTCCATCAGTTCCATCTCTTCGGCGTCTATCTGATCGTAATCCTCTTTGGTGAGCATAGGATTTCCGATCCAACCTGCAACTAGACCTTCATATGATAACAACACAGAACCAAGTAGAGCCATGTGGTCTTTAGCAGTGTCTTCTGAAAAACTTTGACCTTCTGGAAGATTTAGAGCGATGTTGCACTGAATCACATAACCATTTCCTGTTTTTGTGCTTTGGGACTGAAAGCTTTCTGATGAACTCTTTGGATTGACACTTGGATATAATGAGAAACCACTGCTGCTTTTGTTTGAACTTTGATCAATTTTTTCTGTAGAATCCCCGGCACTATACGCAGTCTGGATTTTCGGACTTCTCTCAGCTTCTGGAACCGGAACACTCCCTTTATAATACATTTTTACATCATGTTGACCACTTGGACTGTTCATCCTCGCGATCTTCTGCTGTTCCAAATCTTGACCCTCAATCAACTCACCAATTGATAACCCATCATAAACCCCTGTGTTTTTCAGAATCATCAAATAAGTTCCCCACTCTTTTTGCGGTAACGCATCAGCTAATTTGTCTACCCACTCTTCAGACTCCTTTTTTATACTAAGCATTGACATAGATCGCACAAGGTGACAATATCTTTCAATCAGCTTCTTTGTGTCTTCACCTGGTAGACTGCTGAACAGATCAAACTCTTTCTTTAACAATGCCTTCTTGCTTTTAATCATTTTCTCACTACCCTCAAATTTGACTTTAAGTGCATCCCAGATTGACTTTGCAGTTTTGTCATGCTGTAGCAGAATGAAAATGCCTTCTTTGATAGCTTGTTGAAGCAGACTGATCATCATCTTTTCAGATCTATACATATCCCGTTCTTCATTAGTAAATTCATATATTTTTTTATCAACTTTCATATCAGTCTGTGGCAAGACATATTTCTTCAAAATACATTCCCATGATCTAAGATGATTAGCCTGAACCCAGTTCTCGAATCTGTCTTTCCACCCGTAGTATTCTTCAATACTCATCAATTTCGGGGGCTTTTGGGTGGTTCCCGTCTCGTTTTCCAAATTCATGTTCTGAGCAATGGTAGATGGACCAGACGGTGTTGGAAACGCGTTGTAGAACTCGGTATCCATGATTCGGAATCGAAGAATTTCTTGAACAAGCTTTCAAACAAACTGGTTCTCCTCGTAACACACCTTAATCACCTTAAAACAAACAAACAAACACTTATCAGTTTAAACACTATTAAACAACTGAAACAAACTGATACTTGGACTTGTGAATATTTTGTGCGGACTGAATTTGTGTGAACTGAGTTTGATGTCAAACCGTACGAACTGCTATGACCCGGATCAACAACAACCGACCTGACTAAACCACACAACCAGAAAGAGTTCGAATTCAAACAAACTAAAACATCTCTTGTGAACTTTAATCAACACAGTTGGGCCGTAAATGATGTAGAAACTTGGGCTGATGACTTTATAATGTTGAAAACTTGGGCCTTTGAATTACTTGAGCTGACAACACACTTAATAATATCACCAATCTTGACTTTAATGAACCGACACAACCACTAAAACTGACATCATCAAGTATAATCACATGGGAGGTGCCGACAACTTGATTCTTTCAAAACTCTTTGATTGGACCAAATTCTTAACACATGTATACTGATATCAATTTAATTTTAAACCTATTGTTTTCTAATTGGAACTCTCAATATAGTCTGACACAATAACTCGTGATAACTTGTCCCAACAAACTGACAACATTGATCAAAATGATTCACAATAATCGATGAACTTTCAATCGGTTCACACTACTCAAAGCACAATCACTAATATCATATGCACTGACCCCCTCGTTTTCACATGAAATCACATGAACTAATCACCTTTGAATTTTTTGTTTGCACTAAAAATGAGTGGCTGACAATCTCAAAAATGAAATGAGTATATCACATGCTCATCTCGAACAAAACCAATTGACCTTTTCACATGCAAACTGACAAAACGTGAGAACAATTTTCGAGATTCACATGCAAGCTGAAATGATACTTATCACCTTGTTCAAACTGACACAAGACATGTGAGTTCTTTTTCCCAATAATCAATGACCGGACATCCTCGTTTTACGTTTCACACAACTCGACGTACACAGTCAACTTATTTCAAGCGAAATCCACACGTATTTCAAACAAACTGCTGTTTTCAAGCGAAATCCTCGATTTCGCTTCAAACTCTCACTTTTTTCAAGCGAAATCCAACATGATGTCTGCAAATAACGATCTGATTTTGGTCCGATTGAACAAGATTTAAGCCGATTTTAGATCTGAAACTCTCAAGGGTTTGTTAAAACATGTTTACGCACATTATGTGAGAATATGAACCTATTTTAACCGTAAAAATTTGTTCGATTTTGAAAGAAGGTGTAAAAAATCAGAAAAAGTGACAAAAAACGAGCTGTTTTGGCGAAATCTCTTCCTCCTGAGCTCTGATACCACTTGTAGGATCGTTTTGCGACCCGAACGAGTCGTTCAGAAGAGATTTATCAGTTTCAGATGCGGAAAATAAGAAACCGACGATGAAACAGCTTGTTTATCACTCTAAACCTCTTTTGTATTGATATAACAGCGTTTACAATCAAAAGGTATACCGGCAGCACTTCGGTATCACTCTGAGACAATTGTTACAAATGAAATGACAAAATGCCTATTTATATAGTTGAGATTTCGCTTGGAAACACTTCAAGCGAAATCCACAAATTACTTTCAAGCGAAACCTATCATGTTGACTTTGAAGCTTGTCTTGAAGCGAAACCATAAGATTTAACATATCTGTTTCGTATTTGCATGCAATTTCACGTGACTTTGCAATATGTGATGTCATCAATATGATGTCATCATCATATATGATGACATCATGCTTGAACAATTCTGCAACGATCCCGAGACTCGATATAAGACTTAGTCGACAGATGACTGCACCAACATTTTACATCTTACCCATCTTCTTTTTTCTAACTTTCTAATTATTATATATATCAAATGATAACACCACTTTGCTACAGTGGTGTTATCATTTTTTTTTCCTTTTTTTTTCTTTTTGTGGTTTTTTTTTCTTTTTTTTACTTTTACCATTTAATTTTCAACATTTACTTTTACAACCCCTTAACTTTCTAAATACTTTTTAATCGAGTTTTACGTCATTATTTTTATTTACGTGTCGATATATACTTAAGTTGATTTACATTTCGACATTTTTTTGTGTTTATTTACGATTTTGCCCCCAGTATAAAATTTGTTTTAATTTGTTTTAATTGGTTGCCTCGATTTAATTTTTATTCGTCATGTCCATGGGAGGCTTTGATGGTGTGCGGGGAGGACCTCCGCACAAGGCCCACGATTTCGAGGGGCATGCGATTTAAAAAAAACCGATACGTATATGTTATTTTTTTAAATAGTAAACACATACCACTTCCAATATAGGCCCATTTACAAATCATTTTTTATGGTTTAGAATTCGGCCCACTTGTAATTAGGTTTATTGAACCCAATACTAATTTGAATTTTTTTAAATAATAACAAAACATAACGGAAGGGCACATTTTTTAAGGCTCGAACAGGGTATGTGAATTCTTAGAGACGCCTCTGGTCATGCCAACGGTAGTTTTTCCATCGTTTTAGTTTTTTTAGCAAAAGTACGGTAGTATTTTGTTTCACTTTGTTTACTCGATGTAAATTTTTTCGAGATCGTGTTATGATTAGTATGTACAAGTAACTAAAACACAGACGTACATACTATGAGAAAGAAATATTCGGCTTAATGCCCCGCAACGCGGGCGGGCAAAACCTAGTTATATAAATTAATTCCTATTTTATTTTAATGGGGTGGTTAGTCTGATGAAACCAAAACAGGGTGCTGATAAAAAGTGTGTGAAACTGGTCTAGTGACGTGTTAGTCACTTTATAATGTAGCAGCGAAAAAAAATGAAACCATAATGGATAGCCTTAGAGGAGCTAATCTGTAACAACCCTCCAAAATAATTTCCGACACCCTAAAAATAATTAAAATATCCCAATACGTCCTAAAATACACCCCGTATACGAAAACGGGTCCCGAATACCTTTATTTTATTAAAATTAAATAAAAAACAAAAATAATGGGTCTCTGGCGGGCCGCGTAAGACCATCCTTAGGTCTACGCGGGGCGCGACAGATGAAGGATGAGGCGCAACCCGGTGCTGCCACGTGTCAGACGTGTGGCGAAGCTAGTTCGATGACTGGGCCAGGCCAGGGCCTACCCAGCCTAGGTCGCGGGGCGCGAGGGACTCGAATTCAGCTCCTATAAATTGGGAGCTCAGGCCTTCAGTCCCAACTCCCACCAAAACTTTCTCTCTCTCGAAATTATGAACAATTAAAGTAATTCTTGGGTATAATACCCCCCTAAATAACGAAGTTCTGGCTCGTTGTAAGTATCATAACCCCGGTTACGTATTAGATACGCTGCCCGATTGATCCAAGGTTCCGTAACGGCTGTCAAGGTTCTGCCCGACGTAGTCGTTAGAATGTCGTCTCGGGGAGGGTATTATGTCACGGCCCCCGACCCGGTTTGACCCGTTTCAGGAGCCGCGGCAGAAAATACTGCGGTATTGATTTAATTGAGTTTAACAGCGGAAACAGGATCGCTTAAAGCTAAAAAAATTTTCCCCGATTATTTTATTTCACAATTCGGGATAAAACCCCGATAATTTACAATAGTATGTTTTTACTATAAAAGCGTGATATTACAAAAGTATTTATTTATTTTATATTGAGCCACTATCAGTAAGCTTGAAATGCTTCCCAGCACTTTTCCTGATTTACAACAGATCACCTGAAACATGTTTGAAAAAGGTTTTGTCAGCGGGAAATACTGAGTGAATCATTCTATTTACTAAAATGACACATTTGTTATAATTTACAGTATTAAGAGCGATTACAATGTTTCTGATATCAAGCCAACTACCCACGGTACTTGCCACTCGACCCATTGGCCCATTCGTCCAATGGTGTCTGTGACTATGGTCATATCCCCCACTGGCTGCCCCAATGGTGACGATTATCAAGTAATGTATACAAAACCCCACATACCGGCTGTAATATGGTGATTACAAAGACTTAATCCCCGTAATTATAACTTTAAAAATAAACATAATTTTGTAAATAGATTTGATAAAAAGAGAGAATGACTCACATTGCTGATTTAATATGGTCAGAGTCTAATCTATGATTTAGTCTTGTTAACCTAATATAAATACAATGCACACAAAACTGGGTTAGTAATCAATCCAGCAATTACGATAATTTACGAGATCAAATTATCATAATGAATGTCAAAATGCAATACTTTGTCCATCGACTTAACGATGATCCATTGAATTAACAATGAACGACAAGGTATAATACTTTACCCATCGAATTAACGATGATCCGTTGAATTAACAACGAATGATAAAGTATAATACTTTACCTATCGAATTAACGACAATCCGTCAAATTAATGACGAACGATAAAGTATAACCCTAATGTGGGCGGCATTTAAACATGCATTGGATATCTTGATCGTCGGATAAATGAATCGTAGCAGCGATTGTGCTAATACCCTGTTTTGTAGCAGAATTTCGATACCCGGGGGTTGAATTATGGAATAACAGATCGAACTTAGTGTATTTTTGAGAATTCGGTCGACGTAAAATGTTCAGAAAACGAATGCCAATGTCTGCTATTTATAGGTGAAATTTTTCTAGCTTACGGACCGTAAGCTTGTCAACGTTGCGGTCCGTATGACTGCTTACGGACCGTAAGGTTGAGACTGTTGCGGTCCGTATGGAATCAAAATAGGCTATAGGGTAGCCACGACTGAAACTAGCTTTGCTGAGTTGAAATTTTCGAAATTCAGTAACTTGACAACGAATTTTGAAGATAATTATCAACTAGGGTTTACCCCCCTTGAGTTTTAGGGGCCCTAATCCTGATTCTGAAAATTATGAAAATTTCAGGGTTTGTTCAGAATCACTTGGGTCTCTCAATTAGGGTTTCCTTTTGGACTAATTATTTTAATAAGTATGACTTTTAATGAGAGTTGTTACATTCTACCCACCTTAAGAAAAATCTCGTCCTCGAGATTTACTGGAATAAGTGTGGATACTTTTTCTTCATTTCTGATTCCAGTTCCCAAGTGTATTCAGCTCCTCTCTTTGAATCCCACTTTACTTTGACCAATACTAGTCGTTTGTGTTTGAGAATTTTGATCTTTCGATCCTCAATTTGAAGAGGTTTCTCAACAAATTTCAACTTTTCGTTTACCTCTATATCTCGAAGAGGTATTACCAGAGATTCATCTGATAAGCATTTTTTGAGATTGGATACATGAAATACATTATGTACTCCAGATAATTCTTCTGGTAATTGTAAACGATAAGCTACTGGTCCTATACGTTGGATCACTGAAAATGGTCCTACGTACCTTGGACTTAGCTTTCCTTTCTTTCCAAATCTGACTACTCCTTTCCAAGGAGAAACTTTCAATAGTACTCGGTCTCCAACTTTGAATTCTAACGGCTTACATCTATTGTCTGCATAACTCTTCTGGCGATCTCGAGCCGTTTTCAATCTTTCCTTGATTTGAGTAATCTTATCAGTTGTTTCTTGTACTATTTCAGGTCCTGATAACTGACTTTCTCCTATTTCTGCCCAACAAACTGGGGTTCTGCACTTTCTTCCATACAGTGCCTCAAATGGAGCGGTTTCAATGCTTGAATGATAACTATTGTTATAGGAGAATTCAATTAATGGTAAGTGATCATCCCAACTTCCACCAAAGTCTATTACACATGCTCGGAGCATGTCTTCTAGAGTTTGGATAGTCCTTTCACTTTGTCCGTCTGTTTGTGGATGATATGCAGTGCTCAGGTTTAGTCGAGTTCCCATAGCTTGCTGGAAACTTTTCCAGAAATGGGAAGTAAAACGACTATCTCTATCCGAAACAATGGAGAGTGGAACTCCATGTAAGGATACAACTTCATCTACATACAATTTAGCCAGTCTTTCCATACTAAAGGTTTCTTTCATAGGTAAAAAGTGAGCTGATTTGGTTAATCGATCCACAATTACCCAAATCGCATCATTACCTTTTCTGGTTTTAGGTAACTTAGTAACAAAATCCATTGTTATAAGTTCCCATTTCCACACTGGCATCTCTAACTGTTGTAGTAATCCTGAAGGTTTCTGATGTTCTGCCTTAACTTGTGAACAAGTAAGACATTTAGAAACATAACTGGCTATGTCCCTTTTCATTCCTATCCACCAGAAATTCTTTCTTAAATCTTGGTACATCTTATTGTTTCCTGGATGCATAGTGTACCTAGATTTATGAGCTTCTTCTAAAATCTTAGGTCTTAAGTCTCCCTGCTTAGGTACCCAAATTCTACTTTTATGGGATCTCCAAATTCCATCTGCTCCTTGTTCTAATTCCTTGATTCGTCCTTTCATCCCTTCAGTATCATCCTTGATTGCTGTAGTTTGAACATTCTTCAATTGTTCCATTAAATCTATTTGTAGATTTAATCTGAGAGCACGAACCCGTTTTTGTTTCTCATAATACTTACGACTTAAGGCGTCTGCAACTACATACGCCTTTCCTTCATGATACTGAATATCACAGTCGTAGTCACTTAAGATTTCCATCCATCTCCTTTGCCTCATGTTCAACTCTTTTTGCCCAAATATGTATTTTAAACTTTTATGGTCAGTGTAGACAGTAAATTTACTTCCGTAAAGATAATGTCTCCAAATCTTAAGGGCAAAAATTACGGCTCCTAATTCTAAATCATGAGTCGTATAATTCTCTTCGTGCTTTTTCAACTGCCTTGATGCGTACGCAATTACCTTCTTGCGTTGCATAAGCACACATCCATATCCTAATTTTGAAGCATCACAATATACTTCAAAATCTTCAGTTCCTTCTGGTAAAGCTAAGATTGGTGCATGGGTTAGTTTCTGTTTCAAAATCCTAAAAGCTTCTTCCTGTTTAGGTCCCCATTCAAACTTAGTGGCTTTACAGGTTAACTTAGTTAATGGTACGGCTATCTTGGAAAAATCCTTAATAAACCGTCTATAATACCCAGCTAAACCTATAAAACTTCTAATTTCCATTGCTGTTTGCGGAACCTTCCATTTAGTAATTGCCTCTATCTTAGCAGGATCTACATGAATACCTTCATGATTCACCATGTGTCCTAAAAATTGTACTTCCTTTAGCCAAAATTCACATTTCGAGAATTTGGCGTACAACTTTTCTTTTCTTAACAAAGTTAAGAGTGCATGAAGATGTTCACAATGCTCTGTCTGACTTTTGGAATAAATAAGTATATCGTCTATGAAAACAATTACAAATTTATCCAAATACGGTTTACAGATCATATTCATCATGTCCATGAATGCTGCAGGTGCATTCGTTAACCCGAAGGGCATGACTGTAAACTCGTAATGACCATACCTAGTTCTGAAAGCAGTCTTAGGTATATCTTCTTCTTGTACCTTCAATTGATGATATCCAGAGCGTAAATCTATCTTAGAAAAATATTTAGCCCCCTGAAGTTGATCAAAAAGATCATCAATCCTAGGTAATGGATATCGATTCTTAATTGTAACCTTATTCAATTCCCTATAATCGATACACATTCTCATTGAACCATCCTTTTTCTTTACAAACAACACTGGCGCTCCCCAAGGGGATGAACTAGGTTGTATGAATCCTTTACTTAGTAATTCATCTAATTGCTTTTTCAATTCTAACATTTCTGTGGGTGCTAACCGATAAGGAGCCTTGGCTATCGGTGTAGTTCCTGGAATTAAATGAATCCTAAATTCTACTTCCCTATCTGGAGGTAATCCTGGTAAATCTTCTGGAAATATATCAGAGTATTCCGATACTACTGGTATTTCCTTTAGATCTTTTCCCTTAGTGCTAATGATTACTGAAATCATATACACTATTCCTTGTTTTCGTTCATAATTAGCAACTTTCATTACTGAGATGAACTTCATGGGTTTCCGTGGTTTATCTCCTGTAATCCTAATCACTTCTCCGGTAGGTGATTGAATTTCTATGGAATTCTGATCACAAAGGATTCTAGCATGGTTGGCTACTAACCAATCCATTCCTAATACAACATCAAATTCAGCTAAATTCATCGGCAATAGTTTTGCAGAGAATTTATGTCCTAAAAGTTCTATGTTTCCTTCTTGCAACACTTTATTTACTTTAACTGAATTTCCGTCTGCTGTTTCAATGGTAAAAATCTGCCTAGTATTGGTTAAAGGTAAACTAAGAGCTTGACAGAATGAAGTATTTATAAAACTTTGGTTTGCACCAGAGTCAAATAATACTTTTGCATAGACGTTGTGAACTAGGAACGTACCCGCTATCACATCTGGAATAAGTTCTGCTTCTTGCGTGGTCAGCTGAAATGCCCTGGCATTCTTCTTAGTAGTTCCTTCGGTCGCCTTAGGTTTGTTGTCTACTGGTTTTATCAATTTAGGACATTCTGTTTTGTAATGCCCCGCTTCACCACAATTAAAACAGATTACTGTTTTCTTTTTACAGTTCTCTTCACGATGTCCTACAGCTTTGCAAAAATTGCAAGTAACATCGCACCTTCCAAAATGCTTCTTTTTGCATTTCTTGCAAAATGACGGACCTGGAGATTGCCCTGTTCCTTTTCTCTTGAAGCTGTTATTATTACCCACACGAAATCCTTGGGTAATTTTCTGAGCTAGTGCCTTCTTCCTATCTTCATCTCTTGTGCGTACCAATTCATCGGTCAGAGTGTTGGCTAATTCTACCGAATCATCAATAGTGCGAGGTCTCGCAGCTTTAACAATATTGCGGATTTCGCTAATTAGCCCCCAAATATAGCGAGAAATAAGTACCGGTTCTGGCGAAGCCAATGTTGGTACTACTCTTGCATATTCGAAGAATGTCGAGGTATAACCGCGACAATCCACACTCATCATCCGATGATTTAGAAATTTATTCGCCATCTGTTCCTTCTCATACTCAGGACAGAATTTTCTTTCCACCAAACCTTTAAATTCTTCCCAAGTCATAGCATAAGCTATTGCTCTTCCTTTTGATTGTAACACAGTATTCCACCACTCGAGTGCTCCTTCTTTGAACAGATTGGATGAATACATGACCTGATCATCTTTACCACATTTACTTATTGCAATAACTGCTTCGGTTTTCTCTAACCAACGCAGTGATGCAGTTGCTCCTTCATTGCCTGCAAATTCAGTGGGTTTACAAGCAAGGAATTCTTTGAAAGTGCAACCAGGCGTTGCAGTTTTCATTTTCTTGGTTAATGGAGCTTGATGTGGTTCCTTATTCTGGTTAACATGATTATTGCCTCCATTTACACTATTACTGAAATTATCTTCAGTAATCTGTTTACTAGGAACAATTTGTTGCGGTTCGGGTGGATTCTTGATAGCAGCGACGAATGCTGGAATAGCATTGGCTATCCCTTGAGCCACAATGTTTTCAATATCTTGCCGAGTCATATATTGATCTCTTGAATGTTGTTCAGAATGATTAACTTCATTTATAGGTTCATTACCACTGTTTGCCATCTGATAATGTATATATATAAATTTTATTAGTAACTGATAAATAATAATTATATACAAACAATCAGAAAATTGTATAATACAGATATAGTCAAAACAATCGATCTTTCGATTTCATTTATATATCTATTATGCATCATTACTCACAGATATCATACAGAGTTTTATTGATTATTTACAGACTAACTTTATTAGTACTATTATACAACTACCATTTATCTCTCGTCATTTGTTGTTAAAAACGCATTTCCCTCTCGTCGTATTTCCAAGCAATCTGTCCACCTATCTCCCTCATTCTATTTCCCATATCAAACAACTCTTCGCCAAAGTGGCGAAGTTCAGCCATGTTTTCATTGCTCATGGGTGGATTAGGTAATGGTTCTGGATCGAATTGTGGAAGAAAAGAGTAAGGATCGTTGACAATATTTTGAAATTGCCAATCGTTTGTCCACCATTCGTCCATTCCTATGGGTTGGGAGTGGACTATTGGATCTGGAATTGCTGCTGGTTCCCAATTCATAGGGAATTGGTTTTCAATAGGGTAGGTAAAAAGATTTGTTTGGACAGGCTGAATCGTCTCACAGTTTTCCAACAGAAAATCTATCTCATCTTGAAAAGTTCTTTCCTGGTTTGGATTGGAACTCTCCCCGATTTCTTTCTGAGCTGGTATAGACCCTTGCCCAACTTCCATTATTACTTCTTTAGTAATTTCCTCCAATTGTATTTCTACCTCCTTATCCTTCTTTTTATCTCCAGTTTCCATTTCTTGTGGTTTGGAATTCTCTCCGGTTATGACTTCTTTTCCCTTTTTCAAAGGATTATTTATTTTGGGCAGTTTCTTAGCTGGCTTCTTCTTACGGATTTTCCTCCATCCTACATAAGTTCTTTTCTTCTGTTTTGGCTTGCTCAGGGGTGGAACCTTGAATTCTACTGGTTGTTCAATATCGGGATAGTAGCTAATATATTCTTTGGAAGCTTCGACAGTTACGGGATAAAGATTAAGATTCTGGAAATCTTCGGTTATCTCACTCATGCTGATGTAGCATATATGCAAAATGCATAAAATACTAAGTTAAAATTTACAAATAACTTTGTAATTTATTACACACAATGTACTAGCTGTTTACAAAGATACTGATAAACATACTTAGTTTTTCAAATTTTATTTATCACACAAGGTTTCTAGATTGTGAGAGTAGGGTGCTAAACTTTAAAGATTTATATTTTCTGCTACTGTAGCTAGCATATATAAATTTGCCCATTTCTCATCTAGTTTATCTTCCCAAGGTGATTTATCAATTAATTCCTGAGTTTCCCGTTTAATCCTCTTTTCTCGGATTTTCTCTTTACTTTTCTTAATAATCATTTCCCTCCTTTGAGGAGAAAGTGATTCCTCGTATTGTGCCTTTCGCACGAATATTCCTTCTTCAGGAATTTCAGACTGACTCGAGGATTTGGTTCGGGATGAACTTCCTTTTTCATTAGATGATTTCTCTAATTTAAGATAAATGCTTGACAGCTTTTTCTTACCCATACTGTAACTAACAAATAATCAATTAGTCAGTTAATAATACAATTAATCATATAATAGTAATCAGGAAAAATTAAGTATTTCCAAATACTTAATCAAATTAACCCAGTGGCTGTAATCAGGAAAAATTTTGAATATCAGCTTAACCCAGTGGCTGTAATCAGGAAAAATTTTGAGTATCAGCTTAACCCAGTGGCTGTAATCAGGAAAAATTTTGAGTATCAGCTTAACCCAGTGGCTCTGATACCACCTTTTTCTGTCACGGCCCCCGACCCGGTTTGACCCGTTTCAGGAGCCGCGGCAGAAAATACTGCGGTATTGATTTAATTGAGTTTAACAGCGGAAACAGGATCGCTTAAAGCTAAAAAAAATTTCCCCGATTATTTTATTTCACAATTCGGGATAAAACCCCGATAATTTACAATAGTATGTTTTTACTATAAAAGCGTGATATTACAAAAGTATTTATTTATTTTATATTGAGCCACTATCAGTAAGCTTGAAATGCTTCCCAGCACTTTTCCTGATTTACAACAGATCACCTGAAACATGTTTGAAAAAGGTTTTGTCAGCGGGAAATACTGAGTGAATCATTCTATTTACTAAAATGACACATTTGTTATAATTTACAGTATTAAGAGCGATTACAATGTTTCTGATATCAAGCCAACTACCCACGGTACTTGCCACTCGACCCATTGGCCCATTCGTCCAATGGTGTCTGTGACTATGGTCATATCCCCCACTGGCTGCCCCAATGGTGACGATTATCAAGTAATGTATACAAAACCCCACATACCGGCTGTAATATGGTGATTACAAAGACTTAATCCCCGTAATTATAACTTTAAAAATAAACATAATTTTGTAAATAGATTTGATAAAAAGAGAGAATGACTCACATTGCTGATTTAATATGGTCAGAGTCTAATCTATGATTTAGTCTTGTTAACCTAATATAAATACAATGCACACAAAACTGGGTTAGTAATCAATCCAGCAATTACGATAATTTACGAGATCAAATTATCATAATGAATGTCAAAATGCAATACTTTGTCCATCGACTTAACGATGATCCATTGAATTAACAATGAACGACAAGGTATAATACTTTACCCATCGAATTAACGATGATCCGTTGAATTAACAACGAATGATAAAGTATAATACTTTACCTATCGAATTAACGACAATCCGTCAAATTAATGACGAACGATAAAGTATAACCCTAATGTGGGCGGCATTTAAACATGCATTGGATATCTTGATCGTCGGATAAATGAATCGTAGCAGCGATTGTGCTAATACCCTGTTTTGTAGCAGAATTTCGATACCCGGGGGTTGAATTATGGAATAACAGATCGAACTTAGTGTATTTGTGAGAATTCGGTCGACGTAAAATGTTCAGAAAACGAATGCCAATGTCTGCTATTTATAGGTGAAATTTTTCTAGCTTACGGACCGTAAGCTTGTCAACGTTGCGGTCCGTATGACTGCTTACGGACCGTAAGGTTGAGACTGTTGCGGTCCGTATGGAATCAAAATAGGCTATAGGGTAGCCACGACTGAAACTAGCTTTGCTGAGTTGAAATTTTCGAAATTCAGTAACTTGACAACGAATTTTGAAGATAATTATCAACTAGGGTTTACCCCCCTTGAGTTTTAGGGGCCCTAATCCTGATTCTGAAAATTATGAAAATTTCAGGGTTTGTTCAGAATCACTTGGGTCTCTCAATTAGGGTTTCCTTTTGGACTAATTATTTTAATAAGTATGACTTTTAATGAGAGTTGTTACATATTACTAATGTAAATATTGGGTTATTATACTAACGTGTGTGCATTTGTGTAAATTATAGATAATCACCAGGAAATCCTTAAAGGAAACCCTAAGACAGCAATGTGAGTAATCTCCTTTTTGCAAACTGTTTTTACAAAACCTCACTTAATTAATATTACATTAAACAGTGATTGAGTATTTGTATTCTATAATTATCGTCGGTATGTTGGGGTTTTGTATACAAAATTTGTTACTACCTTGCGAGGAGTAACATGACCACAAGTCGGGTTGACAGTACTGTGGGTGGTAATTAAGTAGATGGAAACAAATGTAATTGCGCGATCGCCCTCAATATTGTACAATGGTTTTTACTAAACTTGATTAAACTGGGATTCACTCACCAGTATTTCCCACTGACAAAATGTTTTTAAACGCGTTTCAGGTAACAAAATGTGAAAGCCAAATAGAAGCCAGCTGGACAACACTGAAGGCTTGGAAAAGTGGCTATAAAGTTACCTAAAATAAAGAGATGTTTTATTTAAATAAAATAGGGTGTATCCCTATGAAAATGTGTGTACTTGAAACTTGGGTTTTTCCCATGTGTTTGATATATTAAAAGCGTGGTATTTTACTCTGATAAAATATTTCCTAACTACGGTCCTGATGTAATTTCCGCTGCCAAAAAGGATAAAACACAGATACCACCAAAACTGGCCGCGGCCGCCCGTTCCCGGGTTGTTAGGGGACGGGGGTTGCGACATAATCGGTATTATCAAAGTCAGTATCGGTATTATCAGAGTCAGTATCGGTATTCTTTTATGTCTTTTGATCGATATAAAACACGTGTCAATATCATTTTGGGCATATCACAACTTGATTTTTCACCAAGTACCGGTACCCCAACGAATTAAACTGATATTGAGCGGACATTAATACTGGTATTCATTTTTATGCGTTTCTATTGATAAAAAAGACGTGTCGATCTAGGCATATTACTACTGTATACTTTAGGTTGTATTCTTTGGTTATACGGAATAATGTCGTGTGGATTATATATATTAATTTAATAATATTGAGCACACTTAAGTGTGTTAACTTAATAACTTAGGAACACGATTATCTAGTTTTAAATTTATAAAAATGATTTTTATTTAAATTAAACAAACACAAAGGGCAGAGAATCCATCGCGTATAGTATAGCTTTTGATAAGAAGTATCGTCCAAGGAATATGCTTCCCCTACTCAATCGTTTATTATTGTGACCATTCTTATTTGTAATTAGATTAGTATAGTAAAATAGTAGTAAAGGACTCTCGGATAAGTCTTTCTCTATTAATATAGTTTATTTTATAAAATGAAAAAAAATGTTTAAGTCTTCGATATTAGAGGTGGCTTCCTTGGTCCTGGTCCATTCGCCAACTTCCCTTAACCTTGTCATAACATATCGATAAATCGGTCTGGAAGTATGTCTATAATGAATCTCTTCTAGCCTTTTGACTAGTAAACAATATGCTACAACAAGATTAGTTTTGAGCCATCTTGATTTTATTACCTTTTTATAACTGAATTAACAAATGATTTATTTCAAGCTTAACAAAAGGGATCATGTTTAGGGATCTTTTAAATTACCAACGCAAATTAGTCATTAGATTAATTAAGTTACCGAATAAGCGAATAGGTCTCATTTCACCGGTTATGTCCTATTCCACTGATTGCCTTATTCCCCCATTAATTTATTACCTAAACTTTTACCCCAACAAGGTCTTAGTGCATTACCATAAGCCTTCCCTAAGTATCTTGATATAATATCAGAAGCCTTTTATTACCCTCAAGATCTGGTTCGATACCAAAACCTTGTCACCCGAATCTAGTTCAATACCAGAAGTCTACATAATAATAAACTTGATAAGCCAAGTTTGGATTTCCCTTATTAGTATATAGGTTTTTACACGCCATGAGTGTACTAATAAGCTTCACCTCACAAGGTTTATCAAGAACACCGAATCTGATTAAGGGTACTAGAAGCCGTATGCACACCTTAGTCAAGTTAAATTAGATTAAATTAAGATGTTAAGTTAATTTAGCTTCAAAGGAGTCAGGGAATCCTGTCACAAAAGTTAACAAAACAAGAATTAGTATAGGATAAACACATTAAATAAGATAAAAATACTATATTAATATGATCTTCAAGTTCTAGCTCAAGTGCAAGCAGTAACAAATGCTCAAATGTAATAATCATGTACCATATGTGCAAGCAGTAACAAATGCTCAATGTAACACTAAATCTATAATCACGTAACGACTTATATTGCAGATCTAATCATGTAATAGCATAAAAACAATTAAGTTCATATTGAATGTATAATAGCGTAATAAGCATAACTTTAGTAAAAAAACCATTATACAATGAAAAAGATTATAATAACGTAATTACGTACTGATACATATCATGTGGCATTACACTTGTTACATATGATACATGATTATAGATGTAGGGTCACATTGAACATTTGTTACTGCTTGCACATATGGTACGTAATTACGCTATGGAACATAATCAAGTAACATTACACAAATCACGTAATTTTATAGCTCGTAAAATATAATTTTAAAAGTTAAAAAAACTATAGCAATAGTCTGCTCAAATTAAAGAGAATGAAATGCATGTTAACAAGATGTAGTTTTTTTTTAATATTATCGTATAAAAAAGTTATAGTTGTTTGAAATCAGGGGTAAAGCAAGTTTAAAGGAGAATATACCAGAATACCGAAGCCATCTTAAATTGAAAAGGACACTTGTCAAACCCACAATGCCGTGTATACTTCATATGAAACTTCTGTCTCATACATGATCCATTACCTATATGTGTATGGTAATATGAATTTGACAACAAGCCAACTCATAATCTTTATTAGTTTCAATTGTACCGAACGGTTACACTTGCAAGTCCGTGCATAAGAACACTCCTAAAATAGATCAAAGAACTAATATTATATAAACTAAACCCTAAATTTATGCTACACAAAAAAAATGTTTTAAAAAAATATAGCAATACATTCCAAATGAATAGTTGTGTTTGTCACCTCCATCCTCCCTATGTCCTCGATAAATGTTTAAACCTCTACTTACCCCGTCGAATACCTCGTAGCAGCCGCAAAGCCTTTGGTTATGATTTATGAGTAGTGTCAATATCAAAAATATATTAGGAATATTGTCCAAATTTCATAGGGATAAGTGTCAAAATTAATGAAGGGTTCGTGATTAAAGCAAATATATGCTAAATAGAATTTCATGAAGTGCAAACGACCTCACCTCAGTGGCCAGAGGTGCACAAAAAAACTGGAACCAGACCCGAAAAAACCCGGAACCGGTTATTTTTGTACCCGGGTATTTATACCCGTAATTGAACCTAACCCTAACAGTAGGGTATGGATAGGACACACATTTTGAGCTCAATACCTGAAGATCCAAAGATCAGATCGGGGAGGCCAGAGCCTGTGATCGAGTAATTCGGATCTTACTGGAGAGCTAAAACCTTCACCTGCAAAACAGTAAACCGTTAGGCTCGCCGCAGAGATGGGAGGGCCCCTCTGCGACCACCCTCCGGCGTGAGGATAAGTATTGGTAGAGAGAGAAAATAGGGACGAAGGTTCAGAAAATCGTACTTAGCCTTGTACTTGATGGGGTATTTATAATGGTCAACTGGGGTGACGTCATTCGTTCGGACATACCCAAATGGGTGTCCGTCCTCGGAGAGATGGGGAACGGACATCTTCAGGATGTCCGTTCATGGTGTCGTTAGGTCCGTCCTCAAGGATCATGTCCGACACCGGATATGTATCTTCAAGTCCCTCAGTTTGTTAAGTTCTGTAAAGGACTTAACAAAATGTTGCATAAGTTATCTTGCCCGAATGACGTGGCGTCGTATGAGTGGTTCTGATCGAATGTCGTGTCGTTATTTGGTTGGCGCTGACGTGGCGTGGCGTGGCGTGGGTGACTCAAGCAAATTCACCGTCAGTCACCTATGTGTGATGGTTATGAAACCCCGGGTTTGGGAATCGTGATCGTCTGTTGACATGATGGCTTGATTTGACTGTCCCTAACCCGACTTAGATCTTTCCTATAAAAACCCCTCTCTCGCTTTATTTTTTACCTTTTCACTTTCGAAAATTCTTTCCTCTCCTCTTGTTACCCTCTTTACATGCGTTCTCTTCTTCTTCTTAAAAGGTACGTCCTTTTCTTAACCATGGCCCCTGGTAAGGAGAACTTGGCTGACAGTGTTAGCATCCTTACCCAACGTCAGTTGGATAAGTTTGTTAGGGAATATCGGATCCCTCTAGATCTTCGTCCGGTACTCCCCTCGAAAGACGAAACTATATACCCTTTTCGTCAAGGGAAGTTTCCCTTATACACTCGCGTTTGTAACTTTGCAAACTATAGGGTTCCGTTTTCAAGATTCTTGATCAGGGTCCTTCAATTTTTCCGGGTTCATATTTGTCAAGTTAACCCGTTTGGTCTTAGCCATGTAAACCATTTCGAAATTTCTTGTCGGGCCCAGGGTCAAAAGCCGCACTTAAATGTCTTCCAGTATTTTTATGAATTTATTATTATCGGGGATTGGTACACCTTCGCTCATCGGAAGGGTGTTCCATCCCCCTCCGGGGATGAACGGTCCAGTTTGAAGAACTGGAAAGATATTTTCTTCTGGTTGGATGACCGTTGTCTTCCTACGGAGATGGCATGGAGGTTTAAAGATCAGACGATGTCTTTTGATCTAGGGGATGACTTTATTTTTAATGAGGAATTAGCCCGTGCCCTAATTGAGCATAAATCCCCAATCCGTCCCCTTCCCGAGAATTTCCTTTTGTTGGGACAGGTTTGTTTTTCCTGGGGCCAAGGGGATAGGGATTGGCCGGTTATCCGCAAGAAGCGTGAACGTAAGTCTCCGGCCCTTTACCCCCCCCCCCTCGGCATTTTTTTATTGCTTTTCTAACCTTGTTTTTTCTTTTTGATTGCAGGGACCAAAATGTCTCTTAGGGATGCTTTAAAGGTTCCAAACTCTAATGTTTTGGATTTTGACTATGAAGAGCAGGCCGAAGGTGAGGTTCTGTTCCTGAAACAGATTTCTTCGGCGGCCCAGGAGATTCGTCCTTTAACTGACCAAGACACTTCCGGCCTTCCTCCAGCTGTGTCTGCTTTGGAAAAAACGGTGAAAGAGGCTGCTGGGTCATCTGGATCTCGAACCAAAAAAGGATCTATCCTGGATGATGTAGATAGTGACCAGGAGATACGGAGCTTGGACGAAGCCCTGGAATATCGACCTTCTGTTTCTCTGAAGACAAAGAGTGTTACTTCTGAAGTTGAGCCGAAGGGCCTTGTTCGCAAAAGAAAGAACGAGCCTCTTCTCATCCATCCTGCCGATCCCCTTCCTATGCCAAACACTAAGAAAAACAAAAGGAGTTCTTCCCATTCCAGTGGTGATGTGAAGACGGAGTTTGATGAACATCTTTCTGGGGGAAAGTCGTCCAGAGAGGAGGCCGCTCGGGCTCGCTCTGAACCAACCCCGGTGTTCTCTGGAGGTTTTCTCCCCGTCAATGAAGCTGAGAGTATGGAGGTGGAGAATCCGGTGGTTACAGGTAAGGGAGATGGGAAAGCTCATAGTGATCCGAAGGTGGTGACCTTTTTAGGTACTATTTTGGACTCATCTTTGGGTCCGGACTGCTTTATGGATGATGAGGAAGATCAAGTGTCCTCTCTTCCTCCATCTTGGTTTGGACCTGAGTTGATGTCCTTTTTTCGTTATGCAGATGTTTTTTCGGATGACATGGAGATTGACCCGACAACGGCCGATGACAAGTTTGTGTTGGTGCATTCATCTGTCGTCTTCGTCTTATGTCGAGTCTCGGGTTCATTGCGAAGTTGTTCAAGCATGATGTCATGATGACATCATCAAAGTGACATCATCATGACATCATTACACAAAAGACAAAAGCATTGATGATATATAGTTGCTGATTTCACTCAACATGGATATTTTCTGATTCCGCTCGTAATAATTTAGTTTCTGATTTCGCTCATGTCGTTAAAAGTTGATTCCGCTCATGATGTTAAATTGTAGCTAGGAGCGAAATTAGAGACACTATATATAGTGTCATTAGGGGCGAAATCAGATAGAGGTTGTAGGTGTGTTCTTCCGGCAAGCCACGAAGTGCTGCCGAAGTGTTATCTGAACGTGTACTCGCATTATTGATCAATACAACAACAGTTTAAAGTGAATTCTCGCTGAATTATACTCGGTTTGTCTGTTTCCGCCGTTCAAACTGAGATAAACTCTTCTAAGCGACTCGTTTAGGTCCGAATTCGATCCTACAATTGGTATCAGAGCCAGTGAAGAAGAGTTCTATACAATTCAGCCGATAATTCTGTTTCTACACCATTCTTTTTCGAAAATAAAAATTTTTTACGGTTGGAATCGGTTCAATTTTGCACATAATGCTCGGAATTAGTGTTTAACAAATCCTTAGAAGTTTCAGCAGTTAATTCGAACTTAAACTGGACATTTTTGTGATTTCGCTCATAATTGCACGAGATAAACATGACGTCACAGTGATTCAGCTCGAAAATTGGTCCTGATTCCGCTCTAAACTCAGATTCTGCTCCTGAGTAATTTGTTGATTCCGCTCCTGAGTTGATTGTTGATTCCGCTCTTGAGTAGATTGTTGATTCCGCTCCTGAGTTAAATTTGATTTCGCTCTTGTGTCAGGTTGCACGAGGTGATCAGAATCAGTTGTCAGTGCATGTGATATTATCGAAAGAGCATTGAGTAGTGTGAACCGATTGAAAGTGCATCGAGTGTGTGAAATCATAACTATGTTGTGTCAGTTTGCATGTGAAGTACTGATCAATATTAATTTTGTCGGCACAAGATTTAATCGAAATTGAGATTGCATGTGAAACATTGATTATATTCATGTGATTGTCAGACTAATCAGTTTGTGTTGGAAAATTAAAAAGGTGTCAACAAACATCGAAAGCAATCAATAGTTGTCAGCCATTTTTTAACATTGGCCCAATCATCTTATCTTGATACTTGTTGTTGTCGGTTCAGTGGACTTTGAGGCCCAATCTTTATTCAACAACAAAAGAAGTTGTTGTCACTGGTTTGCTTGTGAACAAGAAGTCAGGCCCGTCACGTGATTAAAAAATTGCGGCCCAATCATATGGGTGGATAATTTTTGTTTTGTCGGCTACATTAGTTTCAAGTCAAAACAAAAGCACCGTTTCTTGAGTAGATTATTTGGTCAAATCATAACAGTTGTGGGCTTTAAAATTCTCGGCATAATCAGATTTAAGTGATTGGTATCTCTTTTAAACAGATTGTTTTGAAAAATGGAAGCGGTTTTTTATGAGAAAGAAAACCATGATCTTGAAAGAATAAATGACTGGTATCGAGGGTATTTTAGTAGTTATTATCAAGGTTTGTCCAAGAATGTTTGGATTAACCGGTTCGATTGTTTTCTGTGTAAGAAGGATGAAAAATTAGATGATCTGGAGAAGCGATTTGATTGTTTGATTAACCATTTGAAAGAAAACCAGATAATGATATTAGAAGCTGAAAGAGTATCAAAGTTTACTAATGGATTACCAGCTGAATGGAATGATTTTTTGGAAAATCTAAGAAAGAATTCTAGTTTTTCAAAATTATCTTTAAGTAAATTAATTAGTAAACTTACAACACATAGATATGATAATGAAGAGAAAAAGAAAGAATTGTTGAATAGGATAGAAAATAATTTGAAAAAATTAAGTTTGGATGTGGTTGTAGAACTGAACAAAAGAGTATGTGTGTGTCTTAGTGCAAAAGATGTTATGAAATACGATATGAAGAGGGGTTGTTATATTGATGAGAATATGAATCCTCTTGACTTCGTTAAAATCTTTTGTGCAGGAACATACAAGATGAAGACAGAGCAAGTTCAAAAGAATGAAGAATCTGTGGAGATTGATTCCTCAAGTTCTAACTCAGTGTGCTCCAAATGTGACAACTTTAAGACTGACAATGACAAACTCTTGAAGGATGCAAAAAGTTTGAAATCGGAAGTCGAGAAGTTGAAAGATGAGAAGCAAACTGATGTAAAAATGATTCTGGATTTACAGGGAAATTGTGAAAAGCTGAAAGCTGAAAATGTTAAACTGTTAAATGACTTGAACAGTTTGACATCAGAAAACAAAATTTTTGAAGAAAAAATTAAAAGTTTTGAAAATGAAAAATCAAAGATTGAGAAAGATTTTCAAAGTCAAATAAAAATTTTAGAAGATGAGAGAGATTTGTTTGGTAAAAACAATCTTGAAAAACAAATTGTAATCAATTCTCATCTTGAAAAGATTATTCGACTTGAGAAAGAGGCAGAATGTGCTCAAA
Organism: Helianthus tuberosus; assembly: GCA_030545235.1. NCBI lineage: Eukaryota > Viridiplantae > Streptophyta > Magnoliopsida > Asterales > Asteraceae > Helianthus > Helianthus tuberosus. The sequence continues at coordinate 82,944,136 of CM060382.1, read as the reverse complement.
AGAAAATCAATGAATGGGAAGAAAAGTTGAAGGTTTTTGTGAATACTTCAACTATTCCTTGCCCAAAACCTTTAAATTCTGTTCCAATAAGTGACAATGTCACAAACTATGATAAAGTCATAGTTGAAGATTGCGATGAAAAATCTGATGATGTAAATGAAAAAATTGACAAAAAGAATTTATTTTTGAAGTTAAAAGAAAATTTTCAAGAAACTGTTTTACAATCAACCGAAAAGGGAGAATGCTCTAAGCAAAAACCTTTGAAGAAGAAAGTGGAACAAAAACAAAAAGAGAAAATTTTGAAAAATGTTCAAAAAGAGAATAAAAGTTCATCAGATAAATCATCCAATCACAATCAAAAATTACAAAAAGTAAAAAATGAAAATTCAAAAATTGTTGGCAATAAGTGGTGCAGGTTGGACCACAGTGCTCAAAAGTCAAATCCAGCAAACAAGAGGAGCAAGGATTATCACCAAGCCAAACAGTGCTATGATCTGAATGTTTGGACTGAAAATGGTGATTGGTACGATAACAGAATGTGTTACCGATGTGGTTATCAAGGACACATTGCTGTTAACTGCCAAGGTTGGAGTTATGAGACAAGAAGATGTTTTAACTGCAACATCAAAGGTCATATTGCTAGAGATTGCCCAAGGAGATCAAATGAAAGATTGAGGGTTAATTCTCAGAAGATGGCAAAGAAATCAGTCAATGTCAAGCCCAAAGAACAGAAGGTTCAAGAACCTAAAGTTCAAGAAACGAAAGTGAAACTTTCTCAGGGGCAGAAAGACAGACTGAGGAAGAAGAGAAAGAAGGCGAGAGAGTATCTCGAGAAGATCTTGTCCTCGGGTTCACCGGATAGATCGAATAAGAGTTCTGATGAATCAACTCCCTCGATTGCAAAGTCAAGCAAGACGAATTCATCAGATACAAATCTGAGGACGAAAGAGAGAAAGAAGAAAAAGAAAGTTATTGGCGATGAATTTGTTTCTTTGAAAACAAAGGAGCCACATGTTGGCGATGAATCTGGCCCATCATAGTCAGACAAGCCACATTCAGGCGATGAATCTGGTGTGGTAAAGCCAGAAGAGCCATGTGTTGAGGTAAAAGTTGAGAATTCTGGTCTAACAATAGATGATGAAAATTTTCCACCATTGTTGAACAAGAGTTCAAAATCACCCAAGGACCGTCAGGCTTGGGTGAATCTGTTTAAATGAAAAACCTGACTTGCCGGAGTTCCCAGGTTGGTAAGCGTGGAACATGAATCGGCACATTTCTTGAGAAATTCACGAAAGTGATTTCGTCTTACAAGTGGTAAATCAGGGACATTAAGTTGTACTTGATTTTCTACAAGTGATGTTTGAGGATTGATCTTACAAATGTTAAATTTTTACAAGTGGTTAAAGAAAACAAGGTGATGAAAGATCCCCAAGTTTGAGAAATGACTCACAAAACTTATTTTCCGGAAAAACCATTTGATTAAAAACAAACTTAAGTGTTTTGAAATCAATGGGAAAATAGTTTGTTGAGAGGGGAAGTTCTGATTGTTTATGCCAAGTGGATGGAGAATTGAGGCAATTCGATATCAGTTGTCACATTTCTGTACAGTTTGTTTTCAAATTTCCTAAAATGTGTTTGCATTTTAGGGGGAGTAAGAATTTCAGAAAATTCAAAAACATTAGAAAATTTGAAAAAGTCAAAAACATTGAAAAAAGCAAAAATGAGTTTTGTTGTAAAAAGAGGAAATGATAGAAAATCAGTGTACTATCACAGCATGCTAAAGAAATGAAATGTAAAATGTGATAAACGATCTCACTAAAGATGTGACGGTAGGCTCAGCTAGACTAGTAGATTTGCGATAACGATACAAACTTAAATGAAAACGCCTAGTTCTAGTGGGAAACATGGTCAAAAGCATAGTACTTAATTTTGTCCTTCTTGACTGTGTGCCTACTCAGTAATCACTGATTGTCGAAAGACATAAAACTGGTTAAGTTTGTGAACTTTCACAACTTTGCTAAAAAGTCGTTGTGATTGTGCATTTTATTTTGCAAAGACTTAAACTTGTTTTATTTCTTTATTTTGTTTAAGCATCGGACATCCTCTGCGTATACGTGAGTATCGACCTGGATGTTGTTGCCTAAACGTTCTGCTTTATTTTCTTTGGTGTTTCGTTTAAGCTTTGGATCACCTCTGCGTATACGGGAGTATCGACCTGGTGGTTAAAGCCTAAACAATTTCAACTTGTTTTATTTTTCTTATTTTGTTTAAACATTGGACTTTCTCTGCGTATACGGAAGTATCGACCTGATTGTTAATGTTTAAACATTCTGCTTTGTTTTTGCACAAATCACAGTTGATAAAAGTTTAAAGGCATTACTTGAGTTAGTGTATTGCATGATGAGGGGATATGCTGAGATCGTGGGGTCAATAAGAACTTAGTGCTATCTTAATATACCTTAAAGTATCGGTAAGCATGTCGAAAGTTTTTAGATTGAGTTTATGTGGACAACAATATCGTCAATCAACGTGAATCGTTTAGAACTGAAAATGTTTAAAGCTTAACGGTGTTGGTGATGTGTCTCAAAAACTGATATGATCCTCTTACACAAACTCACAAAAATATTGTCTGTAAATATTTATTTTACTGCATTTCATTCTATTTCAAAATCCAAAAAGATTTTTAGCGTGTTTTAGCATAAATTTTGAAAAATTCAAAAAGATTTTCGACAACTGATGTTGATGAGCTGATTTTCAAAATTCCAAGTGCTAAACAAGATGAACTGGTTTGAGAGTGTGTGTATTGAATTGAGAAATTTATTTTGAGAAAGAAGTTTGTTTAGTTAATCAGGGTCATTAATTTGAACTTGATGTAACTATTTCCAGTAAGTTTTTCTTATTGATTTAAGTAAAAACTTATGTGTTTGTGAGAAAATTGTGTAGGTGATGAACTGAACAGAGATAAAACCAGGGATTGATCTCAAGGTGATAGCTAATTCCAGACAGCGATCCCATCATGATGAGAGGGGGAGTCTGACGAGGTTAGAGCCAAAAAGAAGATCCTGGTATATGCTAAGAAAGAAAAAAGACCGATAAAGACTGAAGATTGAGAATACTCGACATTTAAGACTCGTCAACATCTGAGGGGGAGTCTGTTGGTGCATTCATCTGTCGTCTTCGTCTTATGTCGAGTCTCGGGTTCATTGCGAAGTTGTTCAAGCATGATGTCATAATGACATCATCAAAGTGACATCATCATGACATCATTACACAAAAGACAAAAGCATTGATGATATATAGTTGCTGATTTCGCTCAACATGGATATTTTCTGATTCCGCTCGTAATAATTTAGTTTCTGATTTCGCTCATGTCGTTAAAAGTTGATTCCGCTCATGATGTTAAATTGTAGCTAGGAGCGAAATTAGAGACACTATATATAGTGTCATTAGGGGCGAAATCAGATAGAGGTTGTAGGTGTGTTCTTCCGGCAAGCCACGAAGTGCTGCCGAAGTGTTGTCTGAACGTGTACTCGGATTATTGATCAATACAACTACAGTTTAAAGTGAATTCTCGCTGAATTGTACTCGGTTTGTCTGTTTCCGCCGTTCAAACTGAGATAAACTCTTCTAAGCGACTCGTTTAGGTCCGAATTCGATCCTACAGTTTGTCCCGGAATGGGATATTCAGAATAAAGATTCTGTAATGGACGACCTTGTGGCTAGGACGTTTTTGTTTAATCTCGGTATGCCGTTGGACCATGCACGGAGTCGGAAGATGAAAAACCAAGATTTGAGTACAGCGGTCCTATCCAACCAAGCCCAATCTAATCTTTATGTGACAGAACTTTATCGCCGATGGGTTGAAGCAGAGTCTGTGAGGGAGAGTCTGGAGAAAGAAACTCTTTCCCTGAAACGCAAAATTCAAAGAACTCCGGATGCGGAGAAGAAGCTTGCTCAACTTTCTCAAGACCTCCAGACTCAGAAGGAGAAAGTGAAGTCTTTGACCACTCAGAACCAATCCTCTCACGCTGCTGCCGCCTCTGCCACGGAAGAGCGAGATAGAATTTCAGCGGAGTTACGGAGTTTCGCCGAATCCTCAAAAAAGAAGGACGAAGAGCACAAAGAGGTTCTGGCCAAGATGGAAGAGTCTGTTTCAAATGCTAGATCGGCGTATGAGAAAATGATGGCAGGTTCGTTCTTTGCTTATTTTTAACTTACCTTTTAAAACCTCTAACACATTGGTCAGAGCGTGATGCTCTTAACTCAGGAGAGGCGGACCTAAAAGCGCGGATGGCGGAGATGAAGGAGCACCACAGGGTCAAGATCGAAGAACTCAATTTGGAGACTGCGGATTTATCAGTGACGGTTGAGGATTTGCAAATGACGAAGGCGTGGCTTTTATCCAAAGGGGCACAGTTGTTAGCGAAGAATGTTCACAGGGGGGCGGAGATGACAGCGGTTGTGGCGGCAGTGAATAACGCTATGAGTTCCGCAGGGGTAAACACTAGTTTGCATCAAGGATACGTTCACGCTCTGAAGAAAAAGACCCCTTATGCGGATGTTCCCCTGTTGAACCGAAATGCTGAAGCTGACTTAAATACGGTTGTGGCTTGTTTTGAATCCTTAACCTTCCCGGTGGTGGATGATCTTCCGAAGCTTATTAACGAGCCGCTTTCCAAGATTAAGGATGCCCTCTTCTTTGCTGGGGTTAGGGAGTAAGGTGGACATGCCCGGTTTCTTGGGGTATGCACCTTTGGAAGTTTTTTAGCTGATTAACTGCTTTAGGAAGGTGGACATATCCGGCCATTTGGGATATGCACCTTGTTAGGTTCGAAGTAAATGTAATCGTGTTTTTACCGTTTTTTGTGTATCTGACAAGTATCCCTCATGATGTAAATGGCTTGTATGACTTCCGGCTATATTGATCCGGTTATTTTTTGATGTAATCACTTTGTCGTACATGCGTCCATGCTTCTTATGCTTACATTTCATTTTGAGAACGTTCTTTTTGGATGTACGGGTCCGATTTGTATACTTAGGATAATTGTTTAGGTGAAAGCAGGAATACGAACGGTGCCAGTTCGTCCTTGCCTTTTAGGGTTAGTATCCCTGATTCCGCCGATGATGACTTACATGTTGCAACTTTGTTAATGATAGAAAATTCATGCGATCTATTTAATCAGTACGGAGTATATTCTCCGGTTAATACACGCTGGTAAAAACATTAAAATAAGTGCGGGTAATACCCTCCGCAATTCATGGAAAAATAAAATAATGTGCGGGCAATACCCTCCGCATTACAAGGAAAGTAAAAACAATGTGGGCTGTAGCCTCCATATTACAAGTTTATTTTGAAACATCCTAAAGTTCTTTAAAGGAAACATCGTTTGAGGTGCATCCCGTTCCAAGTACAAGGAACGGGAGTTCCGCCTATCTTCATGAGTGTGTAAGCACCATTCTTTCCAGCGGTTTTGATTTGGTAGGGCCCCTCCCACTTCGAAGACATCTTCCCCGTTCCTTCGGCTAAACTCGCATCATTTCTCCGCATGACGTATTCTCCTTCTTGGAACTGTACATCCTTGACTCTTGAGTTGTAGCGTTTTTCCAACTCTTTTTTATATTTTGCTTCTCGGATGGCCGCGAGTTCTCTTCTTTCTTCGACCAAGTCGAGGTTCAGATGGAGTTGTTGCTCATTGTCATCTTGGATTTGGAGCATACGAAGGGTAGGGATACCAACTTCGGCAGGAATGACTGCCTCCATGCCGTACGTCAGACTAAAGGGAGTTTCCCTGGTACTTATTTTCGGCATCGTCCTGAGTGCCCATAGAACGTGCGGTAGTTCATCTGCCCAGGAGACTCCTTCCTTTCCTAGACGCTTCTTTATACCGTCCACAATGCTACGGTTGGCCCTTTCTACTTGTCCATTAGCTTGAGGATGGGCAACCGAAGCAAAGTTTTGCTCAATGTGCATTCTTTCGCACCAAGTTTTGAACGGTTTCTCCGCGAACTGTTTCCCATTGTCACTGACGATGCAGAGCGGCATTCCGTATCTACACACTATATTTTCCCAAACGAACCTTAGTACTTGATCTCCGGTGATAGTTCGAAGAGGCTTGGCCTCGATCCATTTTGTGAAGTAATCAATGGCAACCAGCAAGAACCTCACTCCTCCGGTGGAAACAGGGAAAGGACCAACGATGTCAATTCCCCATTTCTGAAACGGCCAGGCCGAAGTTACAGGGACGAGGTTGTTTTTTGCTCGGTGGCTGATGGGGGCGTGCCGCTGACAATCTTTGCATGCTCGTAACTCGCTAACGGCACTCTGATGCATGCCCGGCCAGAAGTATCCAGCGTTCATAGCTTTCGCCACAACCATCCTCGGCCCGTAGTGGATGCCACATATCCCCCAGTGGATTTCTCTTATGACATAGCTGGCCTCCTCCGGAGTTAGGCACTTTAGGAGTGGACCTAAGAAGGTCTTTCGATAAAGTTTTCCATCGTGAACCTGATATTGTAGTGCCTTTACTTTCATCTTCCGTGCTTGAGCTTTTTCCTCTAGAAGCGTTCCATCTTTCAGATAGTCTAAGATCGGAGTCATCCACGATTTTTCTTGTACGGAGATTGACATTACAGACTCCGTTTGATGGATGGCTGGGGCTTGCAAGGTTTCGACCAGCACTTTTTTGGATAAATGGCAGAATGCTACGGACGCGAGCTTGCTCAGAGCGTCAGCTTTTTTGTTCTTACTTCTTGGTATGTGAACTATTTTGCAAGAGTCGAATGTGGAAACTAAACTGGTAACTTGATTTAAATACCGGACCATGTTTTCCTATCGTGCCTCGTACTCTCCGCTGAACTGGTTGGCGACTAGTAACGAATCAACGTGGGCCAGAACGGAAGTTGCACCGGCCTTAGCAGCGGTTTGGAGTCCTACGAGAAGAGCTTCATACTCTGCTTCATTGTTTGAAGTTTTAAATTCAAAACGCAGGGCGTAGGTATATTATATTCCTTCCGGATCTATCAAGATAAACCAGCCCCTGACCCCTCTTTGCTGGAGGCTCCATCTGTATACAAGTTCCATACCTTTGGGAGAATAGACTTTTCTTTGGTGCTTTCTCCGGTTGGTACCTCCGTAAGAAAATCTGCCACGGCTTGACCTTTTAACGGACCTCTAGTTCGGTAGGTAATGTCGAAAGCACTGAGTTCGATTGCCCATTTGGTGAGTCGTCCAGAAACCTCCGGTTTTCTGAGGATTTGCTGGATTTGAAGGTCAGTCTGCACTTCTATGTTGAAAGCCTGAAAATACATTCGGATTCGTCTGGATGCATGCACCAACGCGAGTGCCAGTTTCTCTATCATCAGGTACCGAGTTTCATAATCTTTTAGGATGCGGCTTACATAGTAAACCGGTATTTGCGCTTGGTTTCGGTGCACCACAAGTACTGCACTGATGACGAAATGGGAAGCAGAGAGATATAACGGTTTCTCCGGTAATTGGGGCAGTTAATGTGGGTAAGGACCCAAGACAAACTTTTAACTCTTGAAATGCTGAATCGGCCTCCGTCGTCCATTCTATCTGGCCCTTTCTAGTATGTTTTTTTTAATACGTTCATGAAAGGAATGGTCCGGTCAGCTGCCTTGGAGACAAAACGATGAAGAGCCACTAGCTTACTATTCAGTGATTGGATTTCTTTTACCGTTTTCGGAGGCTGCATGGAAATCACGGCTCGAATCTTGTTCGGATGCGCCTGGATTCCGGATTGAGTTATCCATACGCCCAGAAACTTCCCTTCTTCTAAACCGAAAGAACATTTTTTTAGGATTTAGCTTGAGATTGATACTCCGAAGCCTGGTGAAGGTTTCGAGTATGTCGTCGATCATGTTATCTTCAGCTTCACTCTTGATGACCAGATCATCTACGTAAATTTCCAAGTTTCTTTCGATTTGATCCTTGAATGCTTTATCCATCAACCTCTGGTACGTAGCTCCGGCGTTCTTTAGCCCGAACGGCATTTTAGTGTAACAGAAGAGACCCTCATTTGTTACGAACGCCGTCCTGTCCTCATCTTCCAGAGCCATCTATATCTGGTGGTAGCCTTTATATGCGTCCAAGAAGCATTTAAGGCGAAAGCTAGAAAGAGAATCGATTTTCAAGTCGATCTCCGGTAGAGGGTAGCAGTCCTTCGGACATGCATTGTTTAGGTCAGAAAAATCAGCGCACATTCTCCAAGTTTTGTCTTTCTTTGTGACCATCACCGGGTTGGAGACCCAAGTTTGATACCGCACCTCCCTGATAATTCTGGCGCTTAACAGTTTTCGTACGTCTTCGGCGATGGCTTTATGACGAGCTGGAGCCATGTTTCTTTTCCTTTGAGCGACTGGTTTTACTGAATGTGATACTTTCAACTTGTGCTCAGCCAAAGACCGAGGGACTCCAACCATGTCAGAGGTTTGCCAAGCAAATACATCAAGAGAGCTGGACAAAAGTATCCACAGCCGCTTTTTGGTACGTTCAAGGAGTTGGGCTCCGATGGCAATTTTTTGTTCCGGAAAATGTGGGTTAATAGCCCATTCCTCCGTAATTAGGGTCGGAGGTTGCACATTACCCTCGCTTTGCCGTATTTCAGCTACGCACATAGTAAACTCGGAGTGTAAGGTTGCTACTCCTGCTTTGGTGGGAAACTTTAACGACCCATGAATGGTGGAGCTGAAAATACCGAAAGCGCACATCCCTGGTCTTCCTAGTATGACGTTGTGGACGGATCTTGCTCCCACTACTAGGTATGTTAAGTTGACATTCAGACTTCCGGCACACAACGTTGTTGGTAATGTGATTTGCCCGATCAGCAAAACCACCTCTCCAGAGAAACTTACCAAAGGCATAGATACTTGTATCAGCTTCGCTTTAGTTTGTGGGGCTAATTGTTGGAAACACTGTTGATACATGATTTCGGTGGCACTTCCACTATCAACATAAATCCTCCGGACCTTGTGCCCTGCTATTACCACAGATACTATGATTGGTCCATCTTTGATTTCTCCGGGAGTAATTGGGGGGAAAGCGATCGGCTGGTGCATCCAAGCGGCCATATGATGATTGGTCCGCTTAATGCCCTGGTTATTCACTTTCCTGATCATGCAGATTGCTGATTGGTTATTCGGATTATCTACCGAATTCCCCGAAGATTTTCCTTCCTTTACTTCCTTTACCAGATGTGACAGTTTGTCGGACCAAACTGCTTTTTCTATTTCCTGCTTCAGAGACCAGCAATCGTTTGTGTTGTGACCTCGTGCATGATGATAGTCACAGTACTTTTTGGAGTTCTTATCCCCCGGATTTCGGAGCTTTGGAGGTGCTGGAAAGTTGGCTCCCTCGGCACTGAGGATCTCACTAGGAGTTTTGGAGAGGTCTGATAGGTTGTAGAATCGAGATCCGGAACTCCTTCCGCGTTGAGGTCGATCGTTTCTGCTGTAAGGATGAGACCGCCCTCTACTTCCGGATGGGGTTTTATAAAATACGGAACTGCCATTCTTCTTACAAGAAGACATTTTCTGATCTGATTCTGGTGCCGGGTTACATGCGTTTTTTCCACGAGCGAAGACCCGGGCTCGCTCCATGAGCACTTCCATTGTTTTTGGGAGATTTTCGTGCAGTTTTTCAACCAACTGGTTGTTCCGGACTCCGTGACAAAATCCGGATATTCTCAGTTGATCTACGACCCCGCTGATCTGCATGCTTTCTCGATTGAATCGATCGATGAAACTATCCAAAGATTCCCCATCCTTCCTCCGGATGTTGTGAACTTCGGTGATTTCTTTGGAGTAGTGCCTTTGTTGGCTAAGTTCTGGAGGAACAGCCTTCGGAATTCTTCAAAATTGTTGATCTTTCCTTCATTCAATGCATCAAACCATACCCGAGCAGCCCCAGTTAGTGTTTGTGTGAACATGAAACACCACGCCGGCATCGGCCACTGTTCCACACGTGCGGCTCCATCGAAATCAAACATGTGATCGTCTGGGTCTGTAGTACCATCATTTTTACTGTTGTTGGCATTTTAAGCTTTGGAGGGAGCTTGGCGTGAGTGATGCGGGCACTAAATTTGGATTTAGCAGTCATGGAAACCGGATGATAAGGCTTAGTAAGCTCCGGATCATTGACTACTTCCATTTGTGTTTCATTTCGCACCGTCATTGCTGGAGATGGTCCGGAAGAACCCTGCATATATCCATTATAAGTTTCCGAAGTAACAACTGTGGAGAAAATAGGAGATGCGAAAATTGTAGGACCCGTAGTCCTTACCGGAGTTTCGTCATGGAAGAGCCTGGTTCGTAAACCGAGAATCTCTTCATCTCTAGCCTGTTGGGCTTTTAGTCGTCTTAGGAGACTGGCATTTTTGGAAAGAAATGCAGCATCGAATCCTGACTCTTGCGAAGTTGGTAACAATATGAACGGTAGAGTTGTTCCTGGTCCTGAGCTCAACGGAGCTGAAACCATAGAAGTAAGGCTCGTTGGAGCTGTAGTTTGTGTACTAACAGTTGTGGATCCCGAATTCATAGAAATCGGGGCCGCCATAGATCAGTTGTTTCGTTGCTCAAGAAATTCACCTACGTGAAGGGCTGTGAGCTGTGAAAATCGGATGGCGCCAATTTAAGATCCAAAGATCAGATCGGGGAGGCCGGAGCATGTGATCGAGTAATTCGGATCTTACTGGAGAGCTAAAACCTTCACCTGCAAAACAGTAAACCGTTAGGCTCGCCGCAGAGATGGGAAGGCCCCTCTGCGACCACCCTCCGACGTGAGGATAAGTATTGGTAGAGAGAGAAAGTAGAGAGAGAAAATAGGGACGAAGGTTCAGAAAATCGTACTTGGCCTTGTACTTGATGGGGTATTTATAATGGTCAACTGAGGTGACGTCATTCATTCGGACGTACCCGAATGGGTGTCCGTCCTCGGAGAGATGGGGAACGGACATCTTCAGGATGTCCGTTCATGGTGTCGTTCGGTCCGTCCTCAAGGATCCTGTCCGGCACCGGATATGTATCTTCAATACCCAGTGGCAGATCTAGAAACTTTGGTGAGGGGGTGCAAAATTGATAGGGCCGAATAAGTCGAGAAATAATGAGTCGGTTCAAAACGGGTTCGGTAAAACAATTTCTATTTATTTACCTAGCGGTATTGTAAATATTCATCCCTATTTACTTAATAGCATGATGACATCAAAAATAATTTAGATGACAAACATAAGTACATTATACTCTTATACAATTACCAACTTGAGGTTCGTACCCTTAGGTTTAAAAGTCGTGTCTGTTTAAATATTATATTATATTTATACAATTCAAAACATAATTTACAAACTGCCGCTGTGGTAGCAAAGCATCAATAACTCAAAAGCGACGTCGGTTCGAGTGAAAGCCACACCATTTCTTTTCTCAATTCCCCTCCTTTTTCTCAGATCTTGACTTTTTTTCCCTTCTTTTTCTTTTACGTAGTAACACGCGGCTAAACACCAAATCATACGTCAAGATCAAATCTTTTGACGTATTCCAAAAACTATGGTTCGGAGGGAGATCATTGGTTGAAAAGTGTACGACAGCATCTCAAGCGGTAGTGCCGAAGAGGAAGATGGCAGTGACATCGACGAGGACACGAACTCTGTGCTACCCTGCCGGCTTACACTCTTCGTTGCCGGATTCTTCTAGATCTACAGGTCTAAAAGAAAGTGATATCAGAGGCCATGAACGACTGCAATCGCCGGAAACTCTTAGATAGTAACGGTGGTTGAGTGAGAGAGAAAGAGAAAGGGTAAAGTAAGGCCCATTCTATACACCCCCCCCCCCTTCCTGATTACACCCCCCTTGTGAGAGGAAAACTGCCGGTCCCACGCAGGCCCCACCCATAAGTATGTGAGAGGAGGGGGGTGAAAAAAGTAAATAGGGGGGGTGTAGAAAGTAGCACCTACCAACCTGATTTGTATATGAGAGCAATGTGGCCTTTCAAAAAAAAATAGAAAATATAGATAGCAACGTGGAACTATCGACTTTGTGTCTTTAAGAGGTGTTTTCCGAAAACTCATATCTTTTTACTTTCAATATATGTGTATAACTTTTGAAAAACAATATTTGAATGTTGAATGAAAATAAACATCATTAGTTTATTTCAGTTTATCTTTATCAATTTACATATGTCATTTTAGTTTATTTTTATAATTTCTTTTGTGAAAATTACCTTACTTCTTTTCCATACATAAATATTGCATCTCCTAAAGCTAAATCATTGTAATCTTAATTTTTTTTACTAACCTAAATATTATGCAAATGATTGGTTTCTTTTTCGTTAGAAATAATGAGTGCATCATAAGCGATCAAATTCCTGTTTGCCGTACGCACGTTGCCCAATGTCTAAGAGATTGGTTTGCCTCATTAATTTGCTTTAAATTTTTTGCATCTCTTATGTTGATACTAAAGATATCCATCAACAAAATCACGCTGCAACGCGCGTGTTAGTATCAACTCGTTCAAGTATAAATTTTATCTTGAGGTCATCAACATTGAACGGTCAACACCCACTTTTATCTCTCTCTCTCTTTACAACTTTTATATTTAAGTGTAAAAAATGCATATTATAAAGAAAATAATTTGTATTTGAATGTATTTATGCTTTGTACTTTATTTTAATTATTTCTACAAGTTACAAACCAAATTTAGGGTGGAGGGTATAGTCAAACAAGTTAGGGTGTTTGAGTGAAATCCTACCTAATAGTATTATACCATGTCAACTCCCCATTCTACTCCTCATTTTACACTCAATCACTAGGTATAGTCAAATAACCCTCAATTTAAAAAAAAAAAAAACATGATTGGTCCCTCCTCTGTCCTCTCCTCTCAATCACACTCAATCATGTTCGGTGAGAGTTCACCGATTTTGGATGCCTCTCTCTTGGTCACCGCACATGTTCAAACACCCGGTATAGTCACCGAGCGGTGACTATCATTCCCCGCACAAGTCCCCGAGGGTTATACCCTCCACCCTTAGTTTTTAATCGAATTTATTTTTGTTTAAAATAATTGAAAAAGAAAACGCTTATTTTTTAAAAACTGGGTATTAATACTTGAACCCATACCTTATTAATTATTATATCCGAACCCGATCATACCGGAACCAGAACCACTAGGGGTGGTTTTAGATTGGCGGCCCCTCTACGTTCGTACAAAAGAGATGGACCTAAAGCCCACTCATATCAGGTATCACATAACTCTTAGCCCAATGGAAACACGATAGTAAACCCTAGCACCCCTCTATAAGTATAGAAACGCCCAACGTTTCACTCCTCATCGCCTCTTTTCTTTTCTTTGCTTCTAGATTTATTTTTTCTGATTCTGTTTTGATCGTTGTTATTTTTTGTTTTGGTGTTTTCCTGAATAAAAAAGGGGGCAATGACGATGTCAAGTGATAAGGTCTCGTTCGTCGTAACGGTGACTAACAATCACCTTGCCGACCATCCTGTTATATCACCACCCATAAACTGAGCCCATTCTTTTTTAATTTGAATTTTTGTTTAATTTTATGTTGAAAATATGTTTTTAAAATTTGGCCGATGATTAAATTCTAAATAATGACAAGCATATGTCTGAACTAAACCGTGTTGTTAATTTTAATCTTCTCTATGAGGCCACTGATTTTTATTATGTATTTTTTTTATTGTTTTATTAATTTTTAAGCCAATGATGATTAGTACTATATTTGCGTAATGTATGAAAATTTGTGATTACGTTAATTCTACTGCCTTCCTTCTGAGGCTCTTTGTTTTCATGTTTTTTTTTATATATTTTTGGTTTTCTTGTTTTATGAAGATTGAGAAGTTCAAATGATGATGAATTGCATAGTTCAAATGACTGTTTGTGATTAGAAATTATTTAGTCTTTCGCTCCTATCTGATGAACTTCTCTAGTTTTGTCCTATAATCAATTAAGACTTGTATTCTGTTTTTTTAGCTTTTCCTTGTTTTTTTAGTTAATCAAATTAACGAACTAAATCAACTAGTTTTTATTTTAGCTTGTTTTATTATTTAAGTGGTTTTTTAATTACTGAAACAACAACAGTAGTAAAAACCAAGCAAGAAAACTAAATTTACAATTATATATTTTTATAGAGTTATGAACTGTGTAATCTTTATTCATATTTCATAACAAATATTTGGCTGTAAGCCTTCGCCCAAAGGCATAACCAAAAGCGGAGTATGAACCATTTATAAGTTATAAAAAGATAAATGTCCTAACGAGGACTTAGGTCAAGTAAGTTAAAAAACATGAATATTAAAGAAACGGTAGGGATTTTATTCCGGTAAAGAAGTCTCTTAGTGGAGGATGGTACAGCATTGTGCAGCGGTGAGAACATTGCATTATAGTTGGAACCGTGGATCTGTAACAGCCCTCTTAAAGAGGTGTTTCCAAACTTGTTTAAGCTGGAAAATAAAGATTGCAGGGTTAATGTTTTCTTGAACAATCGGAACATTGATTATCAAAATAACTGGAGTTGGAAGAGGCGATTCTTGGCTGAAGTGGAAATCAATGAACTGGTGGATTTGTGTATGATGCTGTTACAGGTTTAGTTAAACCATAACCGAGTTGAAGGGGACTGGTACAGAAGCTGGAGAATTCAGCACGAATGCGGTTAAGGGACTCCTTGTTAAAATAGGATCAGATCGGATGTATTTGTTCTAGGGGAACGCTAGTAGATCCTTAGGATCAGATCGGATGTATTTGTTCTAGGGGAACGCTAGTAGATCCTTAGCAAATGTAATATTTTCATATGGAGGGTGGAAATAGGCAAGATTGCGACTCTGGTTGCGCTTAAAAAGAGAAACATCGGTGATGGTAACACGACATGCGGGTTATATGGAGAGGAGAGTGTTGATCATTTGTTCACATCTTTCTATTTTGCTTCAATTCTATGGTCGATCATTGGTAACCGGTACAAATGTAAGAATTTGGTGGTTTTCTTGTTTAAAGACCTCATTGAAGTCCAGGATCTAGTGGGCTTAAATGGGCAGAAAAAAGAGATGCTGAAGGGCGGATGCTGGGCAATTTGGAGAACAAAAAATGAGTACGGTTAAGTTAGACTATATTATCATTGAGGTTAAAAAGATTGGCTTTTTGTGGTAGTTGACTTGATCTAAAATATCGTCTACTTCTTGGGTAAATTGGTGTGAATTTATAATATTGCTCTCGGTTGCCTCGGTTTGAGGTGTTGCTTGTGTTTTATTGAAATTTACCTTTCAAGAAAATATTTCAAAATACAATTCTAGAGTGGCAGATTTGTTTAGTGATGACATGTTTTGATGTGACTAGTTTTAAGATAGATTGGGTGCGTTGAATTGAACCCTGATATGACTCGTGTTTTAAGACAAATCCGGTGGGTTGCATTGAGTATTATTTTAAAGAATGAGCCTACTTGATCATTTTAATAGAGCGCAAAGCTTAGCGCTTTGGGCAAAACTTGGCATTTGGGTGGTTGATTAATATTTTAAAATTTGATTTTAATTAAAAAACGCACCTATAATTGTCGAATTTTGACGTATTTTGTTATTACACGTCGTTTTATAATTTAACTGGTTTTTTTAATTACATATAGTGCTAACTATAAGAACCGGAAGAACAAATCTGAACCACTGATAGTTTAAATCAAGGGTTGGGGTTGATTATAAATCAAACCCTTAAAATTAAAAATTAGTACTAACAAGTTAGAGGTAATTTCGTAAAATTGCTAGTCATTTGACCATTTTTAATTAAATACAAATTCTACCAATGTTTTTTAAACTAAAATAACTTTTATATACTTCATTATTTTTTATATGAGTACCATATTGCTATACCTTTTTTTTTTATCTATAAAAGTAACTTTTAAAAAAGTTACCAAATGTTGTTTTATAATTGTGCTGATAATGTGCTGATTATGTGTTAATTACAATATAATACAAACAAACACCAAAAGTAGATATAATCAACACCATCTGATATGTTGATAATGGAGAACGATTGAGGATGTTGTGCTAATGTCGTTTATGTTGATAATGGAGAACGATTGAGGACGATGTGCTGATAATGGAGAACGATTAATGTTGTTATGCTAATTATATAGTGTTGTGTTGATTATATTTTTTGTGATGGTTCTTACTGGTTGGTTCGATCATGGAGACTGGAGAGTTACTAGATCATGGATATGTTAAAAAAATCAAACTTTGATTTGAATTAAACTTGTATGGATTTAGGGATGTTTTAATAATTATTTTTAATTAGTTAGAAATAAATATGGTGAAAAAGTCTAAATTACCTCTAAACTAATTTTTTATTGAGGGACACTTGTCAATTATGTGTTGGTTCTTACGGTTCTTACAAACATAAGTATTTGTATTTGATCCCATTCCTATTGTCATATTCCATGATTTCATCTGATTTGTTTTGATTTCACATGTAGTCCAACGGGCCGTTTTGTATGTATACAGTGCCCTACCGAATCAGTGAGACGTATTTTGTCATTAAATGTCGTATTATGACGTGTATTGTCACTATTGTTCCGTACTACCGCGTATTTTGGTCGTACGGGTCATGTCGACGACATACGATGTTCGGTAATACACTCGGGTCAACATTTAGTTTATTTAGATGTAGGATTTGACTAGAGAGCGAAAAAGAAACTTAAAATGGAGTTAACATACCAAATAAGATGTTACAGATGTTATTGTTGATTTTGAGGTGACAGTTGACAAATCAATCTATTTCTATCGAAATCTCTTTCTATAATACTGTGGGGTATGGGGTTTGGGTTGGGGCGTGGGTTGGAGGAAAACGCCCAAGCCACCACCCCTTGGGGCTTGGGTTAGGGCTTGGGTTGGGGCGTGGCCCTTGGGGCTTGGGTTTGAAGCCGGGCGTGGAGCGGGCTTGGGTTTGATGTGGCGGCCTCCTATTCGCCTTGGGTTTTAAATTTTTTATATATATTTTTTTAATAACCTGCCAACCCACGCAGTGCACCCACGCCCCGCCATACCCCACGGACACGTCACTAGGCGGTGGGAGGGCTCAAATTCCACGTGTCAACTCATGCCCCCAACCCAAGCTCCACCATACCCCACTGTCTAATGGGGTACACAATCAATCTAATTACATTAACAAACAAGTCATCAAACATAAACCATAATTCAACTATTGTCACCTAATTATAGATCATAAAAAAGACATTTGCTTTGCTCAAAAATAGAACAATTTAGGTTTAAAAAAAGGGTAACTTTATAGAAATGTAACAAAGTTTGTCAAGTGTTTTAATTAAGTCATTGAAACTTTTTTTTTGTCTCTCTAAAATCATTGAAGTTTCAATTGTCGTTCTAATACTATGTAATAATCAGCTTACCAATGATGATGTGTTAGGTTTCATTAATTTTTTTAAGTTTTTTAAGTTGATGTGGAAAATATATATAACACTGATTTGTCAAAAAAAAAAACGAGAGAAAAAAATTAGAAAACAATCAATTTCAAATTTGAAAGATATATTTTTTTTTAATTTTTTAAAATCATATAATTATATTCTTTTAGTTTAGAATTTAAAAAACACCAGTAGTATGAGATCGCAACTCGCAAAGAAGGAAATCATATCCTTCATTAATATCCTTCATTATTTAGAGATTATTTCTAAGATCGTCGTCGCCAAAGCTTGGTAGGTAGTTTGAAGGTCTAAGACAGAGGGTAGTCGATCGTCGGAGGTCTCGTGAATGAATTCTGAATTGTCGGCGGGAAGTTGGGTGGGTTTAAAGAAAGGGTTTAAAATATATTTTGATTTTATAAAACTACCTGATCTAAATAATATCCAATTAAGCATTGAAATAAAATAAAAAAATAATAGAAAAAAATGGTAACCTGGTTACCTGGTAATTACATAGTATGAGAACACTAAATTAAAGTTGATTTATTTTTAGAGACACAAAAAAAGTTCCAGTGACTTAATTAGAACAGTTGATAAACTTTGATACATTTCTGTGACATTTTCCCTTAAAAAATTAAAAAACCACCAAAACGCCGAACTTTGGCCAACGCGCTGAGTATTACCCTGAAGCTTTGAGCGCTTTAGATGTCAAAATAGACAAAAGGGGTGTGTGAATAGACGGGGCCTTTTTATAATGCCTATAAATCAATTTTGGGGTGTGCAAAATTGGTTAACTGTGGGTTCGGTTAACCGATCTCGGTTAATTGAAAATTAACCTTAACCATAACAATAACCGATGGTTGGGTAATTTTCTTTCGGTTAACCATTGGTTATGATTAGTTTTGGTGTATTTTGGTTAATTATTCTATATGTATAAATCTTGTAAAATATAAATTAACGAAACCAACAACTTAAGTTGGACTAAAATGTTAAAAGAAGCTAATGAGCCACGAACTTAAAAATAATATTATATTATATATGTTAGGCTAGGTTGTTCGGTTTGATTATTTTCGGTTTTAGAAATATAATTAACGAAAATAAAAAATTCGGCTATTCAAAAAACAATAATCTAGTCATTGGTTATTTTGGTTTGGTTTGTCAGTTATACACACCCTTAATTTTGGAGATCATATCCATCTTCATTAAGTTATTATGCTTATACACCAATTTAGGAGAGAACCTAATAAATCTGGTAAAAATCTTCTTGCAGGAAGTGTGTCTAAACCTAATGTATCTAAGCCATATCTCACTCTCACGATGTCACTAGACTATAATGTTATTGACTTTTATGTTATCTTTAAGATAGTACTTAACTACTATAGATGAAAAGATAATCATTTTATGATTTAAACACATATCCCATTGGAGACATCATTGCTGCTTGATATGAAAACTAGTTGGATTTTTCCGCGCTACGCGGCCGGAATTCGGTTGGTATCGATGTCGGTCCGTTATGGTACTTACACTCGCTATAACAAATGAAAGAAAAAACAAAAAATGTATAGTCTTTATATACCACAAATATATCGACGTATGTTTTACTTCAATCTAAAATCCTTAAAACAAATACCGGTAACAACTCTGATAAATTCAATACCGATGTTGAAGCTGTTCGGCTGGAATTAGTTCGGCTCATCACCATTTGGTACAACACTGACACTCGTTACAACTTACAATACGAAAAGTACTATATCGGTTTTGAGCAAAAATTAAATCAAGATGTAGATAAAATAAGCATGTCGCACCTACTCAATTTTTTTATAAAAACCTCTTATCTTAAAAGTTATAATTAGTCAAAAACAAAATATGCTAAAAAGTAATTACAATAAACTATTACAACAATAATAAAATATAATAATTCAAAAAACAAAAACTATGAATCTAAATTAATATGTATTATATAATAATAAAATAGATAATTTAGAAAATAAAGAGTACTATTCATCATAACTTTAAATTCATATGTATAATGTATAATGGTTTTGAAAGAACAAAATCTATTATATATTATATATAATAAATGAAAAAAATTTGGGCTAATGTGATACAATATTAGAATTTCTTAACCCCACTTTTGGCTCCAAAATCTTGGATGTAAATTTTCTTCAGTGAAGCCCTGTATACCTTAATCCGATCCAACTAACAATCCGGATCTATATATAAACCTCTTTTATTTTCTAGATTTGAGACAAAACCCTGATCTCCTACATCTTCGTCGTCGCTTCATCTAGATATTCACAACAATCATACTCTTTAATCCTACAGGTAACCTCAGATTCACATATTCTTTAAAACGTTTAAGAACTGGGTATTGAATTTCCTCGGTTATATCTTATTTACACAAAGTGAGATGTCATTTGATGGTGTGATAACATAGGCACATAGCACGCATTTAATATGAATGCAATCAAGTAACAATGAAAGAGTTGTAAATTTCGTTTGTTCTTGAATATTATTATTGTTTTAGATTGCGAGAGTATAGTGCGATTCCGAATTTCCAATTCTTGAAATGAATGAGGGATCAAGTGTAAAACATATTAAAATTGATATAACATAAAAGAGAGTTAATGTAAAACTTGGAGTGTTCCGTAACAGACTTAAGACTAAGCCAAAGTGATTAGAAATTATTTTGATTTCGGGAAGCATGCTTTGACATAATAGGTAGAATACTCTCGCCAAAAATTTCGGTTAATGATATTCACCTTTCCGGTTACTACATGTACCTAGTCAATCGAAAGTTTAAGACCTTGGTGGGATTGAAAATCGAGGAGTGTGACTAGTTATCAAGGTATGGACATCACTCAAAACTTGATAATGTCGTTCCCTGAACGTGGTTGGTACTTACCCATCGAATTAAGGAAATATTTCCGACTCATTGGTAAGAGTCCACAAGAATGAGAATTGTGAAATTTCCATCAAGGTGAGGAAATCACTCCTAACTTGATGGTATAATTTCGTAAAAAAACAATAATTGCGGATGGAGAGTTATCACCAAAGTAAGGGTTTCATGCCTATTTTAGTGAGATTGTCTCGTTTATGAAATAAGAGTGTCTTTATATCTTCGTATTATAGCACAATTAGCCTTAGGAAAGGCGTCTATTTTGAGACAAAATGATAAGATGTGAGGGAAAATAGGAACAATTTAAGTGTTTTAAGCATGATAACAAGAATGTCAAGTAGGGATTTCTTAACAATAGACAAGGTCAAATCATGGTAATTTTTCCTAATTTCCTATAGTTATGGCTCTGATACCAATCTGTCACACCCCAACCGATGGCGAAAACATCGGAGGGAGACCTAACAAGATTGCTCAAAACATCATAACATATTTAAAATGACAATAATTTAAAAGGCCGTATTTCATTTCATTTCATACCAAAAAGAAATACACTATTTCGAAAGAGAAAGTACAACAACTTGTATCTAAACATGACTAAACATAAAGAAATACATGAACGCAATATTTGGTGCGTTTCCAGTGCACCCTAATAGTTTTCTAGAGATTTCATCATCAATTTTCATACAACATGTATTAAAGTATCTGCCAACACAAAATAGGTTGGGGAGCATACACGTTTGGTCTACATAGCATATATGATAAAAGTCTCAAATCCAACATGGCAACTTTATACAAAGTTTAATCAACATACTAGCATGCATATCCTAAGTGTCAAACCAAAGTGTCCACTAGCGTAATCTCATCAACAAGTGAACAAGACCGTTATGATAGAAAACTTAACAATGACCCAACAATGGGCGATGTGCTATTCCTATAGCGTTATACATGTTAAGGTAGGCTCACGAAGTTAATAACAAGTAGTTTGCATTAATGTATTCTAGCATGTATAAACGTCAAGTATAACAAGTAGCATGTTTTAATGGATCGAGTGTATTCATAAGAATGATTGTGTGTTTTTGTGAATTTGATATATTATACATGTTACACCAAAAAGTGGTTTAAAACGAAGAGTAAATTACAAAAATTGTCCTTTATGTATGTCACTTATTGCAAACTGTGTCATTTGTCTTCAATAATTATAGAAAACTTACTCGATGTTTGCAAACCCTTGCAAGTTATGTCCTTTAGCCCTAACTCAGTTAATTTTTGTGGTTAAATCTGACCAAATGGACCCCACATGAGGGTATTTTTGTGGTTAAATCTGAACAAATGGACCTCACATGAGAGTAAAATGACCAAAATACCCTCATGTGGGGTCCATTTGGTCAGATTTAACCACAAAAAATTAACTGCGTTAGGGCTAAAGGACATAACTTGCAAGGGTTTGCAAACATCGAGTACGTTTTCTGTAATTATTGAAGACAAAGGACACAGTTTGCAATAAGTGACATACATAAAGGACGATTTTTGTAATTTACTCTAAAACGAAAGAGGGTTAAGTATAGTAACAGTTTGTAAATGTTTTCCACAAAGTAAGTCTTGAATGATTTGAGGGATGGAACACCGAGGTTATCCTAAAAGGATAAACAAAGGTGTGTGAGTGTATGGATTTGATGATGGAATGGATTTGAGGATTTATAAGTTTTAAAGTATACAAAAGTACATCTTTGTCTAGACACTCATTTGGAGACAATGTTTATAGTGTTTTTTTATTGGTACTAATTCACCCATTAGAAGTCCAATTTGAGGAATCAAGAATTAAGATATTATCTGTAAGGACCTTCAAAAATGTCCTAAAACGACCCATAAGTGAAAACCCGGAACCCTGAAACCCTACTATGCATGAAAAATCAAGAAATCAAAGTTTTTGGGTTTCAGGCGGGCCGCGTAAGCCTTAAGGGAAGCTTACGCGAGCCGCGTCAAAGTGTGTTTGACCGGATAAGCGTTCCCAGTCCATGTGTCATCCACGTGGCATGCCTACCAGTGACACGGATGCCCTAATCTACGACTAGACCTCCTCGCGGGCCGCGTAAAGGTTGAGCTAGGGTTCACGCGGGCCGCGTGAGACCCGTTTTTCACCTATAAATAGATCTGATCCCGAGCAGTTCAATGGTGTCGAAATTTCAATAAAAAACACGAAGTAGACTGCTCAAAAGTCGAAAATTATATTCACAGTAGTGAAGCGCTACTACGATACCGGGTATTAACTCGATCGCTGCTACGATTCAATGTCCGATCGATTGAAACTATCCAATGGATGTTTAAGTGCTGCCTACATTAGGGCCATACTTTGTCATTCGTCGTAAATTCGATGGATGTTTAAGTATTGCACTTTGTAATTCGTTGTGAGGGTTTTAATCTCGTGAGTTATCGTAAATGTTGTATTAGTTACTGACCTAGTTCGTGTGCATTGTTATTTAAATTAGGTTACAAGGCTAATCAGTAGGCTAAACTCTGCCCGTTTAAATCTGCAATGTGAGTCATTCTCTTTTATCAAATGTATTTTACAATACTCCAATTATTTTCAAATGTTATAATTACAGGGATTAAGTCGTGGTTATCTTGAATCACTGGCTAGTGGGGTATTGTGCACATTACTAATTTCTCACAGTTAGGCTAATAAATCCTAACAGTGATAATCATCACTACTTGGGGAAAGACCCAATAGTGGTATGACCATCGTCACCAGGAGGTGACACGGCGCCATATAAAAATAAGATAAAAGGCATTGTAATCGCTCTTATGCTGTAATTTATAACTATGTGTCATTTTATTAAATTGAGTGACTCGCCAGTATTTCCCCGCTGATAAATTATTTTCAAAACATGTTTCAGGTGACTACTGTGAACCAAGGAAAAGTGCTACGGAGCACTAACAAAGCTTGAAGTAGTTGCTCAATTAAATAAATAAACATGTTTTGTAAATCAGGGAATTTCCTTGTGAAATTCCTCTATTGTAAATTACGGGGGTTTATCCTGAATTATGAAATAAAATAATCGGACATTTCAAGTCTTAAAAAGATCCTGTAAAATCTTCCGCTGTCAACTCAAATAATAATTACCACGGGTTCCTGTCCCGCGGCTCCTGTACCGGGTCAAACCGGGGGCGGGGGCCGTGACAGGAAAAGGTGGTATCAGAGCCACTGATTTAAGCCAATTAAGTATTTAGAAATACTTAATTTTACCAATTGCCATCTTGTGATTACATGTTTTATTAACTGACTACTTGTTAGTTACAGTATGGGTAAGCAAAAACTTTCGGACATCTATCGTCAATTAGATAGTTCATCAAAAGATAAGGGAACTTCATCTCAATCAAATTCCCCAAAATACTCAGCAGATACTGAGGAAGAAATATTTGTCCGTAAGGCACAGTTTGAGAAACCACTTACCCCTAATAAAAGAAGTTGAATTATTAGAAAAAGTCAAGAGAAAATAAAGAAGTCACAACCAAAAGGAGTAATGAATAATAAGGAAACTCAGGATATAGGCAATAACCCACAATGGAAAGATGAATTAGACGAACAATGGGCAGATCTCTATATGTTAGCTACTACAGCAGTAAATGCTAACTTATAATTAAATTACCAAACTAGTACCAGCACCTATATCATCTATAAGCCAGAAACTTTGCCCAATAAATAAATAACTTAGTAAGAAAGGATAGACTAAAATAAATTATCCTCTAGTATATTTTAAATTTCTATTGTATTTTGTAATATATATATATATATATATATATATATATATATATATATATATATATATAAATCACAATATTTTATTTTAATCAATCTGTTTGTATAAATATTAGATTTCTTTCTATGATTATTCAATTTACAAAATTTTAACCTAGAATTTTGTGTGTTTCTTCATATCTGCTAAACAGTATGAATGAATTATCTGAAGCCCTTCAGAATCTCAATCTCTATTCTGTTAATGTGGAAGTTTCCAAAGACTTTACTGGTTATTGTGCCGATGTTGAGGAACCTATGGAATTTCAAGCTCAACCTCCGGAGAAACCCAAGCCAAAGAAAAGAAGAAGAATTGTGGGTTGGAGGAGTGTGCGCAGAAGGAAACCAGTAACTAGGAAAGTTGCCAAGACGGAGGACCCAATGGATAAAGGGAAAGGAATAGAGATTGGAGAAAGCTCCAAGCAAGCCAAGGAAATGCCATTGCAGGAAGAGCTAGATTGCATACTAGCAAGTTGGGATGTCCTCAAACCTGTTAATGAAAACCTTTTTACTTATCCTACCGAAACCCAGCTTCCAGTAAACTTGGAACCAGCCATCCCAGATCCCCTTGTCAACACCCGACCTTTAGGAGAAATGGAAGAATGGTGGACCAACGATTGGCAATTCCAGAATCTTTTAAACAACCCTTATACTTTTCTCCCTCAGTTTGACCCCGAACCTGCACCAAACCCACCGATGAGCAATGAAAACCTGGCTGAACTCCGCCATTTTGGCGAGGAGCTGATGGATGCAGGAAATCGAATCCGAGAGGTGGGAGAACAGATCTCCTGGAAGTACAACGAGAGGGAACGTCGTTACTGAAAATGCCAGCTGATGGGATAGCATGTGATGGTGGAAGCATGTGTTTAATAATAATATAATAATCAAAATATAATCGTATGAAATAACTTAAAAATAAAACTTTTGTAAGATAACCAGTGTGTACGGATGCCTATTATTATAATATATAAAATATCGAACGTCGAAAGATCGACAATTTTGGCTATACTTGTTAACGTAATTATGTGCAATTGTTTTGTTATGTTTGATTATTAATTATTTTCTGCTAATTACTTATATAATTACCAGATGGAACATGCTGGTAATGAACCCGTTAATGAAGTTAATCATTCTGAGCAAAACAATGAAGATCAATTTCTGAATAGGCAAGATATCGAGAATATCATTGCTCAAGGAATAGCCAATGCTATTCCAGCAATTCTTGCTGCTGCCCGAAATCCAATTGAACCTCAACAAATTATTCCTAGCAAACGTACACATGGCGATAATTTCAGTAATAGTGTAAACGGAGGCGGCAACCATGCTAATAACGACAACGATGGAATGCAAGCTCCACTCCTTAAGAAAATGAAAGCTGCAACACCTGGTTGCACTTAGAAGGAGTTTCTTGCCTGTAAACCGATTGAATTTGCAGGCAATGAAGGGGCGACTGCTGCACTGCGTTGGTTAGAGAAAACCGAGGCAGTGATTAAAATAAGTAAATGTGCTGAAGAGGACAAGGTCATGTACGCGTCTCATCTTTTCAAAGAAGGGGCGCTAGAATGGTGGAATACGGTACTTCAAACCAAGGGAAGCGATGCGGCCTATGCCATGAGTTGGGAGGAATTTAAGAGACTGGTGGAGAGAAAATTTTGTCCCGAATATGAGAAAGAACAAATGGCGAATAAATTTCTGAACCACCGGATGGTGGATGTAGATTGTCGAGGGTATACTTCGACATTCTTCTAGTACGCTAGAGTTGTACCAACCCTGGCTTTGCCAGAGCCGGTACTTATTTCCCGCTATATTTGGGGATTGATTGGCGAAATCCGTGATATCGTCAAGGCTGCGAGACCCCGCACTATTGACGATGCTGTGGAATTAGCTAACACCCGAACTGACGGACTAGTGCGTACGCGAGAAGAAAAACGAAAAAAGGAAGTAGCCCAAAAGATTTCCCAAGGATTCCGTGTAGGTAACCGTAGTAATTTCAAGAAAAAGGGAACTGGACAATCTTCCACTGTTCCATTTTGCAATGCCTGCAAAAGAAAGCATTTTGGAATATGCAATGGGTATTGCAATTTCTGCAAAATTCCGGGGCATCAAGAAGAAGATTGCAGGAAGAAGAAAGCAACAATCTGCTACAACTACGGAGAAGCTGGACATTTCAGGCCAGACTGCCCGAAATTGGCCAAACCGGCTGATAACAAAGCCAAACCTGTAGAAGGAACTACCAAGAGAAACGCAAGAGCCTTCCAGTTAACTACTCAGGAAGCAGAACTAATCCCTAACGTAATAGCTGGTACGTTCCTAGTTCACGACGTTTATGCAAAAGTATTATTTGACTCTGGTGCAAACCAAAGTTTTATAAATACTTCATTCTGCCAAGCTCTTAACTTACCCTTAACCAACCTTAGGCAGAATTTTACAGTCGAAATGGCAGATGGGAATTCTGTTAACATAGATAAGGTTTTGCGAAAAGGAAAAATAGAACTCTTAGGCCATAAATTCTCTGCAAACCTGTTACCTATGAAATTAGCCGAATTCGATATAGTATTAGGAATGGATTGGTTAGTAGCCAACCATGCTCGAATTCTCTGTGATAAAAACTCCATAGAAATTCATACACCCACAGGAGAATTAGTGGTGATTACAGGAGATAAGCCACGAAAACCACTGAAATTCATTTCAGTAATGAAGTTGGCCAGTTATTCAAGAAAACAAGAGGTGGTGTATATGATTTCAGTAATCATTAACACAAAAGGTAAGGAACTTAAAGAAATTCCGGTAATAGCAGAATACCCAGATGTCTTTCCAGAAGAACTACCGGGATTACCACCCAATAGGGAAGTAGAATTTAGAATACATCTAATTCCTGGAACTACACCGATAGCCAAGGCACCTTATTGGTTAGCACCCACCGAAATGCTAGAATTGAAAAAGCAATTAGATGAATTATTAAGCAAAGGATTCATACAACCTAGTTCATCCCCGTGGGGAGCTCCAGTGTTGTTTGTGAAAAAGAAAGATGGATCAATGAGAATGTGTATCGATTATAGGGAATTAAATAAGGTTACAATTAAGAATCGATATCCATTACCTAGAATTGATGATCTTTTTGATCAATTGCAAGGAGCTAGGTATTTTTCTAAGATAGATTTACGATCAGGATACCATCAGTTGAAGATACAAGAAGAAGACATACCTAAAACTGCTTTCAGAACTAGGTATGGTCATTACGAGTTTACAGTCATGCCATTCGGACTAACAAATGCTCCAGCAGCATTTATGGAGATGATGAATAGAATCTGTAAACCGTACTTGGATAAATTTGTAATTGTCTTCATCGACGATATACTTATTTATTCCAAAAGCCAGGATGAACACTGTTAGCACTTGCATACACTCTTAACTTTGTTAAGAAAAGAGAAGCTCTACGCCAAATTCTCGAAGTGTGAATTTTGGCTGCAGGAGGTACAATTTTTAGGACACATGGTGAATCACGAAGGCATTCACGTAGATCCTGCTAAAATAGAAGCAATTACCAAATGGAAGGTTCCGCAATCAGCTATGGAAATTAGAAGTTTTCTAGGATTAGCTGGATACTATAGACGATTTATTAAGAATTTTTCCAAGATAGTTGTACCATTAACTAAGCTAACCTGTAAAGCAGTTAAGTTTGAATGGGGACCTAAGCAAGAAGAAGCTTTTAGGATTTTGAAACAAAAATTAACAAACACCCCAATTCTAGCCTTGCCAGAAGGAACAGAGGATTTTGAAGTTTATTGCGATGCTTCTAAGCTAGGATTAGGATGTGTGCTAATGCAACACAAAAAGGTAATTGCGTATGCCTCAAGCCAATTGAAAAAGCACGAGGAAAATTATACAACTCATGACTTAGAATTAGGAGCCATAATTTTTGCCCTTAAAATTTGGAGACACTATCTGTATGGAAGTAAATTTACTGTCTATACAGGTCATAAGAGCTTAAGGTACATATTTGGGCAAAAAGAATTAAACATGAGGCAAAGGAGATGGATGGAAATCCTAAGTGACTACGATTGTGATATTCAATATCATGAAGGAAAAGCAAACGTAGTTGCTGATGCTTTAAGTCGTAAGTATCATGAGAAACAACGACGAATTCGTGCTCTTAGATTAAATCTACAATTAGATTTAATGGAACAACTGAAAAATATTTAAGAAACAGCGATCAAGGATGATGCTGAAGGAATGAAGGGACGAGTAAAAGAATTGGAACAAGGAAGTGATGGAATTTGGAGATTCCATAAGAGAAGGATTTGGGTACCTAAGCAAGGAGAATTAAGAACTAAGATTTTAGAAGAAGCCCATAAATCTAGGTATACCGTGCATCCTGGTAACAATAAGATGTACCGAGATTTAAGGAATAATTTATGGTGGATAGGAATGAAAAAGGACATAGCTAGATATGTTTCTAAATGTCTTACTTGTTCACAAGTTAAGGCAGAACACCAGAAACCCTCAGGGTTACGTCAACAGTTAGAAATGCCTGTATGGAAATGGGAACTTATAACCATGGACTTTGTTACTAAGTTACCCAAAACCAGAAAGGGTAATGATGCGATTTGGGTAATTGTGGATCGATTAACCAAATCAACTCATTTTCTACCCATAAAGGAAACCTTTAGCATGGAAAGGTTAGCAAAGTTGTACGTAGATGAAGTAGTATCCATACATGGAGTTCCGCTCTCCATTGTATCGGATAGAGATAGTCGTTTCACTTCCCATTTCTGGACAAGTTTTCAGGAAGCAATGGGAACCCGATTAAATCTAAGCACTGCATATCACCCTCAGACCGACGGACAAAGTGAAAGGACGATCCAAACCCTGGAGGACATGCTTAGGGCATGTGTAATAGATTTTGGTGGAAATTGGGATGACCACCTACCATTAATTGAATTCTCCTATAACAATAGTTATTATACAAGTATTGAAGCTGCCCAATTTGAAGCACTGTATGGACGCAAGTGTAGAACTCCAGTTTGCTAGGCAGAAATAGGAGAAAGTCAATTATCAGGTCCTGAAATAGTGCAAGAGACCACCGACAAGATCACTCAAATCAAGGAAAGACTGAAAACGGCTCGAGATCGCCAGAAGAGTTATGCCGATAATCGACGCAAACCACTAGAATTTCAAGTTGGAGACAAGGTACTCTTGAAAGTTTCTCCTTGGAAAGGAGTAGTTCGGTTCGGTAAGAAAGGAAAGCTAAGTCCAAGGTACGTAGGACCATTCCTAGTAATACAACGAATAGGACCAGTTGCCTATCGCTTACAACTACCAGAGGAATTAGCTGGAGTACATGACGTATTTCATGTATCCAGTCTCAAGAAATGTCTATCGGACGAATCTCTGGTAGTGCCTCTTCAAGACATAGAGGTAAATGAAAAGCTAAAGTTTGTCGAGAAGCCACTGCAAATAGAAGACAAAAAGATCAAGTTTCTCAAGGACAAAAGATTGGTACTAGTCAAAGTCAAATGGGATTCCAAAAGAGGACCCGAATACACTTGGGAGTTGGAATGGGAGATGAAGCAAAAGTATCCTCACTTATTTCAGTAAATCTCGAGGACGAGATTTTAAATAAGGTGGGGAGGATGTAAGGACCTTCAAAAATGTCCTAAAACGACCCATAAGTGAAAACCCAGAACCCTGAAACCCTACTATGCATGAAAAATCAAGAAATCAAAGTTTTTGGGTTTCAGGCGGGCCGCGTAAGCCTTAAGGGAAGCTTACGCGGGCCGCGTCAAAGTATGTTTGACCGGATAAGCGTTCCCAGTCCACGTGGCATGCCTACCAGTGACACAGATGCCCTAATCTACGACTAGACCTCCTCACGGGCCGCGTAAAGGTTGAGCTAGGGTTCACGCGGGCCGCGTGAGACCCATTTTTCACCTATAAATAGATCTGATCCCGAGCAGTTCAATGGTGTCGAAATTTCAATAAAAAACACGAAGTAGACTGCTCAAAAGTCGAAAATTATATTCACAGTAGTGAAGAGCTACTACGATACCAGGTATTAACTCGATCGCTGCTACGATTCAATGTCCGATCGATTGAAACTATCCAATGGATGTTTAAGTGCTGCCCACATTAGGGCCATACTTTGTCATTCGTCGTAAATTCGATGGATGTTTAAGTATTGCACTTTGTCATTCGTTGTGAGGGTTTTAATCTCGTGAGTTATCGTAAATGCTGTATTAGTTACTGACCTAGTTCGTGTGCATTGTTATTTAAATTAGGTTACAAGGCTAATCAGTAGGCTAAACTTTGCCCGTTTAAATCTGCAATGTGAGTCATTCTCCTTTATCAAATGTATTTTACAATACTCTAATTATTTTCAAAGGTTATAATTACAGGGATTAAGTCGTGGTTATCTTGAATCACTGGCTAGTGGGGTATTGTGCACATTACTAATTTCTCACAGTTAGGCTAATAAATCCTAACAGTGATAATCATCACTACTTGGGGAAAGACCCAATAGTGGTATGACCATCGTCACCAGGAGGTGACATGGCGCCAGATAAAAATAAGATAAAAGCCATTGTAATCGCTCTTATGCTGTAATTTATAACTATGTGTCATTTTATTAAATTGAGTGACTCGCCAGTATTTCCCCGCTGATAAATTATTTTCAAAACATGTTTCAGGTGACTACTGTGAACCAAGGAAAAGTGCTACGGAGCACTAACAAAGCTTGAAGTAGTGGCTCAATTAAATAAATAAACATGTTTTGTAAATCAGGGATTTTCCTTGTGAAATTCCTCTATTGTAAATTACGGGGGTTTATCCCGAATTATGAAATAAAATAATCGGGCATTTCAAGTCTTAAAAAGATCCTGTAAAATCTTCCGCTGTCAACTCAAATAATAATTACCACGGGTTCCTGTCCCGCGGCTCCTGGACCGGGTCAAACCGGCGGCGGGGGCCGTGACATTATCCACCTTAACACATAGTATCCTACCATTATTTTGGTAAGTACCATGGTTTGGTCTTGGATTAGATATTATATATATATATATATATATATATATATATGTATATAGTCATAATATAAGTCTAAGTCATAGTTTGTCATGTATGGTCATGCATGGGTAGGATGAATCCATTAACCCTATTATTCACCAATGCACAATTCATCACATGGATGATTTGGATGGTCATGGAACATAGTAAAATAATGTAAATACAAGTATCTAATTCATCTAAATCACCTAAACAACCAATTGACTTGACTAGACGAGTGCATTCCAAACATGGATAGTGTTTGGAGACTTGGTGTAGTCTTGTTCTCTTTGTTACTTGGAAGTTGTTTTGGTTACTTAGGTAGTGAGCTAACACCTTTCATTTCTGTAATAATCTTTAATCCAACCTATCCCAATAAGGGGATTTGTGGCAACTTGAAGATGTTCAAGAAATGAGAAAGGATGAACAATGTTTGAAAGAGTCTAACAAAAACATAATTTTAAACCAACTTTAGACCTCAAATGTGGTGATGTCCTAACTTAGTTTACCATGGTAGACTTGGGGAAACATACCTAGAGGTTATCCAATTGGTATGAAACACGAAAACAAGAAGAATGGATAAAGAAAGTGAGTTGAAAGCTCACTTTTGTGCTTGAAACTTTCTGCCCAAAACTTGCGAAGTTCTTGAAGATTTAGAGTGCTTTGAGAGTGGATTAGAGTGTGGAAAGTGAAAATAATGTGTGGGAGGCTTAAATTTATAGTGGGGGATCGAGGTTTGGGTCTTAATCAGGTTAGAAGGTGATTGGGGGTGAAAGGAGGTGTAAAAAGGTGAAAAATGGTCATAATTTGTGAGCTGTTTAAAATCCTGTCGTGCTGAGCCCCTTGCGGACCTTAAAGCACATGCCTTGCAGTCTGTAAGGCATGTCAAATTCCAAATTTGCATTTTTGGCCCTTGTTGTTTGGTGGTTTGTTCATTTATGCGATATCTCTATTGTGTTATGCATTTTAGGGAATTTTAAGGCATGTAGAAGTATGTGTAAGGCATGAATGTGTATGAACAATGTTCCGAACATCAAATAATTATAAAGTATGGTTCGGTTTTGTATATAAAACGCGTATTCGTGATTGATTAAGTATCATGTCTGTATGAATAAACAACTATGAATAAGATGAAATTTCCATTATGATTAAAGTCTCGAGATTACAAGGATTAAATGAAATACGGGTACAAGCTTTCTAAAAATAGAAAGTATGAAAATACGAAACGTTACAAACCCATGCACACATACACACGATATTTGTGGTCCCTTATTGTCACACCCCCAGAATCCACAAGCGGAGTATCACCGCATGGAGGCGTGACTGACCAGGATCCAGCCACCAATCATATTGAACAATGTATTTAAAATAGATAAAATCCAACCACGCAATATAATTGGTGTTTGAAAACGAGTTAACCAAGTTCAAAATTTAACAGCGGAAGCATAAAACGTAAAACCAAAACATAAGTTCAGTAAGTTCATAAAGTTTAAATGTTTAACATGGAACTCTACAGTCCATGTCCCACAACGACCATTCCTTCTCGTGCAAGCTCCATAAATACCTAACGACCTGCAAGGCATGTAACAAGGAGTCAACAACAAAGTTGAGCGAGTTCACAGTTGGTTGTTTAGTTTTAAAAGTTTGTTTTGAAAACCATAAGTTGTTTCGTAAACCTCGAGTTAACCAGTATCTTTGTTTTTCCCCAAACCATATCCATAATCAGTGGGGGCTTCCCCATGTGAACCACTAGACCGTTACCATATCGACTACTGACGAAAGTAAGTTGTGCCCTAAGTCAATGCCTATCATCATTGACTGCTTGCCTTGATTCATTAGTACACGCCCGTCCTACCGGCACGGTGTGAGGCTTGTCAACCCTAATAGCGCTATTAACTAAAGACCCGCTCGCCATTGGCCCGTCGATTAAGTCGATATAAAAATGAGGGACTTAATGATAGAGTTTTGTCTAGTAAGTTTAAGGTTGTTGTCCTACCCAAGGAGGACGAACGTACGTATTCTACCCAAGGAGAATACGCATGATTAATATTGGCATCCTACCCATGGAGGATGGCGGTACATATCCTACCCAAGGAGGATATGCAGGTTCTGTTTTAGTTCTTTAACCCATTCCCAACCACCGGGAATCCCATGCCTTAGAAAGAGTGTGAACTCACCTTGGGTTGCTCGGTTGAACTCTTTAAAAATAGCTAACGGTCGAGGTTGGTCAATCACGTCCTAATATGATTACCATTTAGTTTATTAAGAATTTCAATTAAAGCACAAAGTTCCTACACGTATCTATCACATAATATGCACTCACTTTAACTGATCATGCCCATACATTCCTCCCTCCTATAACTACTCAAGAGCAAGCATACGAGATCCCACATAACACTTTTATTGACATACAACAAGTTGGATCATTATCGGACAACACAACCGACATTTAGACACGCGAATCACCACATACATTGTTTCAGCTTTAACATCTAAAACTGGGCTGTTTTCGAGTAATTTAATAAAATAGTTAACTTATTCCAAAAATTCCCAAATTTTTACAGAATGTTTTAAACGATCCAAGTATTATTGTGTAAAAATATTGGGATCCAATTCATTACCAATATTTTATAAAAAATCATTTACCGTACTGCAATCAGATTCATCACTTTCTGACTGCAGTCCACGGAATAATTCATTTAAAATTCATTGTAAGTCCGATTGATGAAATTCTAGTTGGAGAATTACAACGACATCAGTGGTCATCTACAGTACAAATTTCATGAGCTAATTCTACACAGATTTCAAGTTATGACGAAAAACATAACACACATTTTCTGCAGTAAAAACGCAGCTTTTGCTGTTGTACAAAACGGACCTTTAAAAATAGTAAACGACCTCGAAAAAATATGATTCCAGTGCCATTTGATTCGTTTTTCGAAAACATATAACTTAGACTTCAGAAAATCGATTTTTCGATTTATAACGGTCCATTTACAGCCAATTAAAGTTGGCTATAAGTGTTACTCAGCATGCTGTTAATCGCTTAAACGTTACTAAAACACGCACATATGATCACAACACCTTCTAACTTGTTAAACCATGTTTTTAATCATACTCTAACAAGTTCCATATGATGATCAATCATCATATTACTAGAAATCAACATGCAATCATCATCCATCTACTAAACAACATCATTCTAACAATATATCATCATATTTCATCTTTATGTTCATGTCTTTTAGGGTTCTAGTGATAATCAACATACTACATCTTTTAACCATTAAAGTAGAAGTAAACAAGGGTTAATCAAGAACTTACAACTAGCTTTAAGCTAGGGAAGAATACTAGAGAAGAAGATGACAAAGATGGATGATGAAAGCAAATGAGAAGGATTCTTCAAGATCTTCAAGCTCCATGTATCACCTTCTAACACTTGAAACAAGCTTAAAAATGGAATGATGGTGGTGACAAGGTGGTGGTGGTGGCGGCACAAGGGTGAGCCGAGAGGGAGAGATAGATGTTGAGGGAGTTGGGTGATCTTGAGTGTTGAAGTGAGAAGAATGATATGAAATGATCTTGGCCATGGTTATAATCTCTTACACAATATCTTGGCAATATACTCAAGCAAGATCACAATAAAATATGAAACAAAATCTATGAGTGGGGTCCCCCACATGGGGCCGTGAATTTTGATTGGGGGGGGGGGGTAAGTGTAACTTGCAATGGTAAGTAGGTAAATGTTTGGAAGTTAAATGTAAAAATCTAGTGTATTGTGTGTATGGTACATTATATAATGTGTTGGGGTATTCGGGGACCATAACTAGTCCAAAAATAATACAACAATGTTTCTGGCAAAATTTTGGTGTTCCGGGTAATGTCTGGTTGTTCGGTTAGATACCGTTTCGTTAAAGTGCTAAGTTATTCCGTATAGTGTCTTTTATGTAACTATTTGTAACACTTTTAATTCCCAACACTTAGGAAAGCATTCAGGACCATTTAGTCAATTTTCTGCACAAGACTAGTATGTTAAAAGCTGAATTTTGCTGAAGAATGCAGAAATCATAAAGCAGTTACGTCATCAGTTGTAATTAAGCACAGTCATTAAGCAAAATTTAATATTAATTAATCGTACGGATACATGTAATTATGAGGGTTGTCACACTTATACGTGCCACTGTGCGGGATTTGTCAAGTACTACACCGGTCAGTGTAGAGATATTAACTCTATGATGATGTATGTCACCTGTTGACGTTAGGTTATGATGATATGAGCTAGTACATATCATGATATAATTATGCGATTTATAACTTGTGTATATTCATGAACTCACCAGCAACAGCTGACATCTTTTAAGCGTGTGTCACAGGTAATAAAGCACGATCGTTGGCTTTAGTCCAGGCTTGTGTTGGTGTGATGGAATAGTATACCTCAGACTCTTAATAGTGGTTGGAACTGTATATTTCAGATTGTGTAATACGGTGGAAGTTTTGTAATATCAGACTAGTCTTAGTTTGATTAGATGTTGTATTTAAGTTTTTAGACCTTGTACAGTAAGTTGTTATTAATAAAATAAGCATTTTTTTGTATCAACTGTGTTATAAAGTATCTTTATCGGGTAAGGTGTCACCCATGGTATGTTATGGAGCCTCTTCAATCATTACCTAATTATTTTTTTTATTTTGTTTTTATTTTATATAACATTTAAATAAATAAATATAGTAAAAAAACATAACATTAAAAAAAAGACATAACGTTTAAATTAAACCAACATTACATAAAAAACATAATATTTAAAAAAAGACATAACATCTTAAAAAGACATAATTTTAAAACATAATAAACTTCTAACTGTTTAGATATTTTGGTTGAATGACTTTTTTCTTCATTTCCATAATCATATGGTCCTCGGATAAATGAGAGGGAATGGCTTTTTGGAGGAACTTCATGTCGGTCGCCCTTTGCCTACTCACTTACGAGGAGGTCTCCGCGAGGATGACGTTTCGCAGGTATCAGGTTGGTTTCGGGAACAAGTTGGTTTTCAGGTACTACCGTTTGGGTATTGGTTGGAGACACGAGAGATATAAGAGAAATATGAGACAAGTGTTGTGACATGTATTGCCCAAACACTAGAGGATACATGTAAAGACCCGACATTTGAACATGTGGGGGTATTTGTCAAGGTTGAGGCGATGGCATTTCCCATCTTGGTGAATTCTTGGTCGGTAGAGGTTGGTATTCAGCTTCGCCAGTGTTGGTGTTGATGATCCATGGGTGTTGTTGAGTTGATGTGTAACATGGATTGTTCAGAGAAAACACGTTCTGGTCATTATTGAATGAAAACACGATGAAGATAGTGGGTTATGAGAGATGGTTTTTATATAAAAAGGATGGGTTAAAGTGTTTTGCTGTGCGGTAAAAAGATGGGCTGAATTTAGAAAGGACCCATACATTTGGACAAAATAGATGGACCAAAAGCCCACTCAAATCAGCCATCATGTGTGACATGACCGTGAATCTATGACAGCCCAGCCCAATACAGGTCTGACAAACCGAAACAAATACAGTAGTAAACCCTAGTACCCCTCTATAAGTAGATACACACCCAACATTTCCGTCCTCATCGTCTCTTTCTCTGCTATAAATTTTGGGTTTATCGATCAACTTCTAATCAGCGTTATAGATCAAAGGTCACATCTTTCTCGATCGATCTTTTGTTTTTCTTTCTGTTTGAATCTTTGTTATTTTTTGTTTATTCTTCCTGAAAAAAAAAGGGGGCAATGACGATGTCAAGTGATAAGGTCTCGTTCGTCATAACGGTGACTAACAATCACCTTGCCGACCATCCTGTTATATCACCACCCATAAACTGAGCCCATTCTTTTTTAATTTGAATTTTTGTTTAATTTTATATTGAAAATTTGTTTTTAAAATTTGGCCGATGATTAAATTCTAAATAATGACAAGCATATGTCTGAACTAAACCGTGTTGTTAATTCTAATCTTCTCTATGAGGCCACTGATTTTTATTATGTATTTTTTTTATTGTTTTATTAATTTTTAAGCCAATGATGATTAGTACTATATTTGCGTAATGTATGAAAATTTGTGATTACGTTAATTCTACTGCCTTCCTTCTGAGGCTCTTTGTTTTCATGTTTTTTTTTTATATATTTTTGGTTTTCTTGTTTTATGAAGATTGAGAAGTTCAAATGATGATGAATTGCATAGTTCAAATGACTGTTTGTGATTAGAAATTATTTAGTCTTTCGCTCCTATCTGATGAACTTCTCTATTCGTCATAAGTAGTGGGTTACACCTGTGCTCTGTGGTGGGGTGAACCCATTTTTAATGGAAACGTAGACACAATAGTAAAGATAACGTCAATGGCAGGAACTTATTTGATATTGGTTCGGGCTATTAAGATATCGCCGCCTACCGAAAGATAAACAAAAAAAAGTGAAGCTACAACCAAAAAATACGGAGACGTGTTTATATCGATTGAAACAATAAAAACAGATATCATTTCTTAACTGACGTTGTTCGGTCAGTATTAGACCGTTTGTTTTGTTACATGTACAAAGTCAGGTTTGATTGAAACTTAAAAAAGAAAAACGAAAACAAAAAACGAGACATATAAAAGATAAAAAAAATTCATAAGAGTCCAAAAATTACTGTAGCTATATGTGGTAGAACTGAGCCCTCCATATTTTGTGACGAGGGACATAACACCATAAAAAAGGTAATGGGTGGTCAAAGTTAAAAGTCAAGTGAATGTTTTTAACAATCGACACCATTTTGTTCTTTCATATGAACATTCGATATTTTTTAGAACATGACAAATAAATGCCTTTTAAAAATACATTAAACTGCAATTTTACTCTTTGGGGTTTAAGCTAATTGACACTTTGACCCCCTCCCTGGAAAATATTGCAATTTCTCCTAACATTGTTGTTATGTCGCAAGATTACCCCTTGCTGTAAACTTCTATTAATAGTCAACATAATTAAGGAACGGTCAAAGGATATATAGGTCATTTCCACTCTACTTTTGTATCTTACACAATATACCAACCTATACATTTGAGACTCCTAGTACTCTTACCCCCCCCCCCCCCCCCCCCACCTTCCCACACCGATCCTCCACATCCTGTTCATCCTGCGATCTTCTTCTCCGGTGATCTTCACAGCTCCGACGAAAGCGATCTTCTCCGGCAATCTTCACAGCTCCGATGAAAATGCCGCAGAGGGTAAGGAATCAATGAAATACTTAAAACGGGGGGTAATACTGTTTCTTACAACAAAGTATAGGGGGTAATAAGAAAGGACAATTTAGTCATTTAACAGTGGGGGGTAATACGTTTGCTTAGAACAAACCATAGGGGGTAATATGAAAGGGTAACATAGTCATTTCACATTCCATTTAATACATCTGTTAACTTATTTGACAGCAGGGGGTAATCTTGCGACATAACAACAATGTTGGGGGGCAAATTGCAATATTTTCCAGGGAGGGGTCAGAGTGCCAATTGGCTTAAACCCTAGGGGGTAAAATTGCAGTTTACTCCAAATAATATTATGAACATGTTAGTGCATTTATGTCTATCGCCTCCGTCAATTCATATCGTAGCAAGAATCTGAAGAAAACACGACTTTTATTGTAATATTTAGGGAAAAGGCAAGGTGGCATTTATGTAATTAATGAGAACTCTCATTAAATCCTTGGCCTATAAATAGAGGAGTTAGGGCTTAGATTTAGAACTTTTGACATTTTAAGAATATGGCCCAAGATGTAATAGCGTGCGGCCCACTTGTCAGTGTGCGGCCCACATAGGAGTGTGCGGTCAGGCATAATGGGTGTTGTACATTGTGCATCAAGGTTTGTACGAAGAGAATGTGTGGCCGGGATGTGTGGCTTGCATAATCTTTTTGTACCCCGTGCATCAGTGATCGTACAAGGATAATGTGCGGCTTCTAGTGTGCGGCCTTGCATGTTTAACTTGTACTTTGTGCAGTGCAGATAATTATCATCTATAAATGTGCGACATAGTGGTGTGCGGTGTGCATCAGGCAGTTGTACTTCGTGCAGCTAATATTGTATATTCAAGAATCAAACCAACATTTCATCATTCCAATATTTCAAATCAAACTAAGTCAAGTTTTTAACTTTCACAACCTTTATCTTGAATCCTAACATTCTTACCATCAACACGAGCAGGTTCAGGTAATCAACATCTAATCATTTTTATCAAAATATTCACTAACATGGATCTATAGCAAGTAACTCATGATCAGCACATTTATGCACAACATTTCCCACTTAGATCTAAACCTTATTATAGACATCTCTTTTTAAACATAGTGTTGTGAAATCAGAAATCAGAGGTTTTATCATATTCAAAAATCATTTAATCAATCTATCACCTAAGAGTATCACACCATACCAGATCA
This sequence comes from Helianthus tuberosus, assembly GCA_030545235.1. NCBI lineage: Eukaryota > Viridiplantae > Streptophyta > Magnoliopsida > Asterales > Asteraceae > Helianthus > Helianthus tuberosus. The sequence continues at coordinate 82,904,533 of CM060382.1, read as the reverse complement.
TCAACACTTGCAAAAATACAAAGCCCTAGTTCATTCGTCATGTTACTCGTGAATCAACATCAAAACATGTATCTTTAAGTCATGAAATCTAAACAGAACAATTTGCAACATCATGGCATGCAAGGTCTTCAACACTTTGTGATATACGAAAACCCTATTCCGTCTACCTTAATGCAAGTGTTTCTAAATCATATTCAAGCATCAAAACAACACAATCATTTAATCATCCTAATCGTACAAGATCTGTATTACTTTACAACAAACAAAAACCCTAGTTAATCTATCATGTTGTGCATCTTTCATGTTCACAGAAGGAGATTATTACATCCTCATATCTATACACACCTTTTTCAAATAACACAATCATTCAACAATTATGGTTACTAACCTGAGATGTGAGAATAAAGAGTGTAGAAGATGAAGTGTGCGAGATGGCAGGAGGATCTTCTAGAAAGGAAGAGATTTTGATGGAGAAAGGGAAACTTTTGAGGGGACGTAGTTGGGCAGGATCTTCAATAAGGAGAAGGATATGCCCAAAATAGCAATGTTTCCAAAATGAGGAGGGAGAGAGAAAGAGGGTGTAGCCGCCAAGAATGTTTTGTGGAAGGGTGTAGGGTTTCGGCTGGTATGTACATTTATACCCACCCTAGATGCCGCACACCTGATGATGGTGTACAATTGTCCAACCATGCCGCACACATGCACAATTCTTGTGTGTGCGGTCTTGATTTAAACAGGGGTGTGCGGCCCAGTTGAAGTCTGGGCTCAGCTGATTGGAGGCCTAACCAAAGAGTGTGCGACTTGTAAAGAAGTGTGCGGCTGCACTGATTGTGCGGTTGGGTTATTATTAATAACATTTTAACTCTAAACCTTTACACACACATATATATATTTAAATTGAATTCAAATATCCAAACACTTATGTTAATATAATTCTTATATTAATCATACACAAATACATCGTACGGTGGAACGTGAAAAGAAACGATGCGAGGTAAAACGTGTGAGTTGTCACAGTTCTGCAGTAGGTGGTGATGCTGTATTTATACAACATCTAAGATGAAACAACAAAAATGAATTGAATGAGAGAATTAAATTGTATTAAACGTCTTCAATGCACTTTAATTCGTCATTTAATTCTCAGTCAAAACCGTTGATTCATCTGTTTCAAATGCTGAAGTGAAATTGCTTTGTCATTAAAGTCTGGAAGCTTCTGTTGCGCGCGTGATGACACACACTCTGATGCGTGTGCGCCATTTTGGCTCACTTTCATGTGCGCGCGCAGGTATGACACAATGGTTCGCATGCGCGATCATCCAAGGCTGCACGACCCATGCTCTCGCACGCCACGTCACCAGTGAACCTACACGATCACGCCACACAGTCGCACCATATTGGATCACTTTGGTGCGCCGCGCGTGTCACATCCGTGTCCATGCACCGCTGCGCGTAGACCAAGCTGGTCATGCGCCATGTACCCGTGCGCCCGCCTGCCACATCATTCGCCAAGGTTTTACCTGCCACCTGGTCCTTGCAGCCCTTGTGCTTCACCACACGTGCGGTCAAAAATACAAAGTGCAAAGTGCGCCAGTAAGACGCCACATTGCGCGAGTGTTTCGCACCCTTCGCGAGTACACTAGTGTGTGATTCCATGTAACAATAAAGGAGTGTTCCCACTTAAATACCACTTTAAGTTTCATCTCTCCTCTTATGTGGGACAATATGCCACGTTCCCATTATTTTAGCATTTAATGTTTCAAACACCAAACTTTGAGCATCGATATCTCATTCATAGAACACAAACCCACAAATAAATATATAAAAACCCTCAGTTTCTTATCTTTTTTTCTAGTCCAAAATTAGGAAAAATACATTTCCTATTTCTGTGAAAATTGCTATTTTCACAAATTTTCCGACATTTAACACCAACACTAATCTCCAATGCAATAACATTTAGATATGAGCATACCATAGGGCTAGTTCTAATACGTGTAATACTTGTAGCACTCGAGTAGAACGATCCCTCTATCATCCTTTGTGTGAACACTTGTGAAGAATATTTTCCATCATTCATATAAGGTGAGTTCTCGCGGCCCCACTTTTACTGTTTTACCCGGGGAAGAAGCAGGCTTACCTAAGACAAATGCATTTTGAAGCATTTTATACAAATAATACTGTGATGCATACTTAAACATTGTATACAGATTAAATTATGCTGTAATGCATACTTAAACATTTTATATATGTTATGCTGTGATGCATGCTTAAACATTCCATTCAGAATATGTTGTGATGCAAGCTTAAAGATTTCATTTAGAATATGATGTGATGCATACTTAAATATTTCATAGAAGTCATGTTGTGATGCATGCTTAAACATGTTGGCCAAAGGCTTTCACAACAAATGATCTAAACGAAAGATTTACTGTTATGTTATGATTTTTGTGACGATTAAAGATCAAAAAACATGTACATAACCTTTCGTGTTAAATGGGGAATGAAATGTGTGTCTGCCTGTGAATCTAGGCATGCTTTATACAAAGATTACACAATTTTATATAAGCACAGAAACCATCTGCAGAACTTGAAATGAATCTACACCCTTCAACCTTTTTTTGCAACTTCAAGAGGCTTTCTAACCAAGCTCACCACTTTCTCTTCTGCAAACTTCAAAACACCAGTTTGCAAATGTTCACGTGTCCATAAAATGAAACCTGAAGCTTAACTTGAACCCGCTTCTGAAACACTGACATCGATTTCACCCCAAATCGACAACTATGAACCGACTTTCTTGCCACGCTACTTATGCTTTCTGGTGAAAACTTTGATCTTTCAACAACAATTCTACTTCTTGACTTAATAGTTGGCGACCCATTTCCTTCGTTAATCACATTCATGAGCATTTCATCTTTCTTTACACCCAAATCAACGATATCATCATCATCATCTTCATTAAAGTTGTCATCATCTTCTTCAACATGATCCATAATCCTCTTAGCTTCATCGGTGACACCAATGGCACGCCATGCTTCTGCAACAAGCTCGACAGTGTTCTTTTGCGGAACAATCCCCTTCTCTTCCATAACTTGCAGCAACTCTTCGGCTTTCCATGGTTGTTTCGCTTCTCCAAAACCCCAAATCAAAGTTTCAAAAGTTTTCAAGTTAGGTGAAACACCCATTTTGCCCATCTTATCGAAAACCCGCATGGCATAATCCATCTTTCCTGCACTGCACCATCCACTAATGACAGTAGTGAAGATTACAACATTTGGGCTCACTTTTGATTCCTTCATAACTTGCAAAAGTGCTTCGGCTTTCTTGGGTTCTCCAGCCCGGACATAGCCCTTGGCCAAGATACCAAATGCGTGAATGTCGGGTTCAATCCCGTTCTTGATCATGTCATCGAATATATCTTGACATTTGTCCATCAGTCCTACTGAACTCCACGCATTCATAATGGTGCTGAATGTAATAACATCAGGTTTGACCCCAAATTCCTCCATCATCTCTAGTGTCTGCCATAGTCATCAAAACATAACTAGTGTGATAGTCAAGAACCCATTATATATCTTGCTTATTTTCAAGCATTCTAGAAGCTAAAATGTTTAGCTTTTGTGTTTTTTTAAAAGTAAAATACACGGATGGTCCCTATAGTTTATCAAAAATTTGGATTTAGTCCCTTGCTTTTTTAGAGTACACAGATAGACGATAGTCCTTGTGGTTTGCACTTTGTAACACATTTAATCCCCAACATTTGCCAAAACTACATGGATGGTCCATGTGGTTTGCACTTTGTAGCATATTTAGTCCCTAACTTAGACATGCTAAAACCTTTAGATTTGTTGGTTGGGGACTAAATGCGTTACGAAGTGCAAACCACAGAGATCATTCGTGTACTTTTGGATAGCTAAGAACCAAATCCATTCATGTATTTTTGAAATGCTAAGGACCAAATCCACAATTTTAATAAACCACAGGGCCATCTGTTTACTTTACTATTTTTTCATATTTTAAAAAGAAGCATAGTTCTTTGCACATGGTTCATAGCCCATACATACCTCATCAACTCCATCAGAATCTGCAGCATCAAGAAACCCTTTGATAAGCGAATTGAAAATGACATCGTTTGGTAGCACACCAAGATCCTTCATTCGGTAAACAAATCTCATAGCCTCATTCATGTTACCTTCTCTACAATACCCGTTAACTATAATCCCACATGTTCGTTTATTCGGAGCCACTTTATTATTCTGCATTTGAAATATCATATCTTCGGCCCTATACGTATCTCCATTCAAAGCATAAGCTTGTGCTATCGTGTTATACGTCACAACATCAGGTTTTATACCATAATCCACCATCTTATGAACAACATTCCATGCTTCTGCGATATCCTTCTTACTACACCAAGCTTGAGCAATTATATTAAACGTTCTATCATTCGGCTTCACGTTTTCTTCTAATGTCAACATTTCTAACAACTTTATACATTCTTCCGGCTTACCGATGATCCCAAGCCCTTTGATTAAAGTATTTAAAGTGCTTGTTGTCGGCTTGCACCCGCTATCCTTCATTTTCTTGAACATTTTCATGGCTTCTTTAATGTTTCCAGACTCTGAGAACGCGTTGATCATGGCGTTGAAGAAGATTGAATCGGGTTTCAAGCCGTTGGATTCGACTTTGGAAAGGAGGGATGGAATGGAGTTGAAACGCTTTTGGAGGGTTAAAGCGGCTAAGACGGTTGTGTATGTGACAAGTGTTGGTGTGTGGCCTTCTTCGATTAAATCTTTCATGATTGATTGGACTTGGTGAGGCTTTTTCTTCTCGATCAAGATTTTCATTTGTTTGGTTCGTGAACGAACGGTTTGGCAGCTGTTGTGTTTGTTTTGAAGACAGATGTTGCAGCGCGATTGAGTTCGTGAACTCACCACAGCTGAAACTGTGCCGAAGTGGACTTTTTCGTGAAGATGTGTTTCCTGCAGCATAATAAAGCATCAAGATGAAACTTATTGTTACTTTGTTAAGTGTGTAACGAGATTATAATGTGGTATACCATTGTGGGTGATGCTTGAACCTTTGACTTGCTTATGATTGGTCTGTTTTGGTGCTTGTTGATGATGACAGAATGCAATCTTTCTCCACCAAATTCTCCCATTTTGCATACAAATGCTTCTCAATATCCAGAAACTTAATGTATTCCAGCAATTTGATGTGTGGTACTAGCAGAAAATGTGTTTTAAGCCACTTGACTTTGACTTTCACTTCAAATTCATGATCTTAGCAGATAAATGATGGTATTGGTCTTACACATCCTAAAGAGAATCATGAACAAAGTAAGCAAAACAGGACAGATATCAGTTAAAAGAAGCATCTAGAAGTTGAATATGATAAAAGTTTATATTCATCACAAGACTTTATGGTTATAAATGTCAAGAAAATCACAGTAACATCACCCCTGAAACATTTAGGTATCTATGATCAACTGGAATCCGATTTCTTTAAACTATACATAGAACCATGGGAGGCTTTGATGGTGTGCGGGGAGGACCTCCGCACAAGGCCCACGATTTCGAGGGGCATGCGATTTGAAAAAAATCCGATACGTATATGTTATTTTTTTTAAATAGTAAACACATACCAGTTCTAATATAGGTCCATTTACAAATCATTTTTTATGGTTTAGAATTTAGCCCACTTGGAATTAGGTTTATTGAGCCCGATACTAATTTGATTTTTTTTAAATAATAACAAAACATAACGGAAGGGCACATTTTTTCAATCTCGAACAGGGTACGTGAATTCTCAGAGACGCCTCTGCATAGAACAGAAGTTCAGACTATTTAGGGCGGGCCTTGGAGTAACCGGTAAGGTTGCTGCTTTGTGAGTTGTGACCTTGAGGTCATGGGTTCTAGCCGCGGGAAATACTCTCCTTCACAAAGTATAGGGTAAGGCTGCGTACATAAGATCGCAAAGTGATCCGGTCCCTACCTAAATGCGGGAGCTAAGCGGGCAACAGTGTGCTTAGGGATGTTAGTGGGTTGACGGGTCGAACCCGGCATGACCCGCTTAGCTAAACCAACCCAAACCTGTGAATTTCGTGTACAATCTGGAGTTCACACCCCTAAGTGGGCTACAAAATCATATTCATGGGAAAAAGAAGATAAATAACAAGCAAAATTCACCAAGATAGGTTGACCCAATTAGATCAAGAACTCTAATTCCATTGTAAATCAGATATTGCAAACATTATTGTTCTTGGTTTCCAAGAATCTAGGAAAATGAACTCTAACAACCAAATTCTGTTCCAAGATTACATTTTTAAACATAATAATATCAAACCAAAAAGCCATAAAGATCAAAGCTTGATGATCAAAGAACATAATATGAAGCAAAATGTGCTTATTGGCATAAAGAGAATACCTGTTTGAGTGAAGCAGGATGATGCAGGATGAAGAGAGATGAATCTCTCTTTCTGCACGTAAGAAATTGTAGTTTAGTGACATCTGGGTGAAATCTTATCCACAAATATTATCAAGAAAATCAAAATGAGTTTTGAATTTTCTTGAGGTTGCAAGTTTTAAAGAAATAAATAAATAAATACTTGGTTTCTTTTTCATATTGGCTGGAGCTTATTCGGCCACGTCTTGCTTTTTACCCTTCAGAAAGTGGTCAAGATTTGGAGAACAGGGATGGGTAATTGGATGGTATGCGTGGAGTTTTAGCGACCCTGACTCTTCATTTAAAATTGTGCCTTATACGTGTCGTGTCAGGTTGGGTCGGGTTTGCATATAGAAGAAGTATAAAAGTGCCAAATTGTCCGCGATTTATTTGAGATCAGCTCACTAAAAGCTTAAATCAAATTGAACTTAAACGAGTTTGAGCATAAAGTAGAGCTCATTTAATATAACAAAGCTCATGCTTGAGCCTAAATTGAAACTCGTTTAATAAACGAGTTCGAACTCGTACTTCTTATTTCAAGCTTGACTAAGATCATGAACTTAAATGAGTTTGTTATCTTGTATTAATATAATATGTTTTATTTAATGTAGTAAATTAATAACTATGTACTTTTTCGTATAATAAAATAATTGAAAATATATATTAGAGTAAACTGCAATTTTACACCCTGAGGTTAGGGGTCATTGGCATGTCTACCTCCCCTAAGGAAATAATTGCATTTTTACCCCCCACTGTTAACCCTTATGTCGCACTTTTACCCCCCGCCGTCAAAGTGGGTAACTGATCTGTTAGATTTAATATGAAATGACTATTTTACCCTTTTATTTTACCCCCCCACATTCCTGTTGTGTTGCATAATTACCCCCCACAGGTAAATTACTAAAATGCCCTTTCTTATTACCCCCTATACTTTGAGTTTAGAAGCAATATTACCCCCTGCAACTTTCAAATCACCATGGAAACCAGTATCAAGCTTTCAAAAGAAAAGAAATTTCAAGTTCCACAACAAATTCACTCATTATCACACATCATTCCTTATCATTATACACTTATCCAAGAAATTAGTGAGTATATGTATCGAATCATTCATGGATCATCATCACTGAAAAACACTAACATGAAGGAATTCTCTCATAAACTTCAGTCAACTCAAATTAGATACAATCGTTTGTCACTGTGCACAACCCTCAACCACCTCCAGAAACATCACCAGTTGCATCATCAAGCTGCTGTAGAACAATATTGGACAATCTCACCTCAAGCTCATTGTCAAGTTTGAACCCCTCTTTGTTCAATTCATTCAATATGTCAGATGTTGCCATATATCTGTTGTATGAGCCAAAAATTGTTGTATCAATTCTAAAGCGCTTTCACATGTATTATGGAGTCCATAGCTACTTACCTTCTCCAGGATAGCAGGTATGGATGAATTTGCCATCTAAACCTTTTAGTCATATGTTCATTGACCATAACAAAAATATGAACATACAGATACAAACATAAGTTTAAAAAATCTTATGATCACAAAAAGTCTGAACCAGATAAACTACAACTAAGCATAGATTATAGTTTCTTTCATCATATATTCATAAACCACCAATGGGGTGGTGGTCCATTGGAAAAGGCAAAGCCTTTAAACACCTTGGGAAAAGAAATTTGTCGTTCAAAAAAAAAATATTCATAAACCAATTTAAGAATGTAAGCATATAGACTGATAGTCGCAATAAATTTAGAAAAAAATCTTTATGATTAGTAAAAATCAAACCAGAAAACCACTAATAAAGCAAAGATCAATGCCTCAGTGCTCTTTAATACACTCATGCAAATAATACTTCATGAATAATCTATTCTGGTTTTTTGATCAAATATTCAAAAACCAACTCAAATTAAAAAATGTAAACAAATAAAACAAAAAATCTTAACCTTTTGTGGTTCTTTGGTTAAAGAAATTCTTCCCTAATCCCTATCAAGACTCCACAGTTTACAACAATTCATTTATAATGATGATCTGAAAATATAAACCAAAGCATTCAACTGTTCTAAGTAAATCCTTTAAACAACCCTACAACTGCACAAAATCAAGTAATGCACTTAATCCCTATGAAAATGAAATGCGCCGAATGACTTAATACAAATAGTTGCCTCGATTTACCTGCAAAATATTCACAAACCTAAACATTACTATAAGAAATGAAACCCCTAAAATTACCCCCAAAGAACTATTACTCAATAAACAAAATTAGAGCAAACGAAATAACAAAAACCTATTTACCTACAAAATCTTTCCCACAAATAAAACACGTATACACTTTAAATTTACAAAACTAAACATTACAACACAAACAAAACTAACATTATCCCCAAAAATTAAAACCAAATAAACAAAATTAGGTCACAAATAACATTTTTATACCGAACCTTCTCATCAGCGTTGGGAGTCTCCACATGCTTCTTACAGTACTCAATAACCTTCGAAAGGATCTTACTCGTGACGTTAGGGAGCGGGATAGCAGGTATGGTTGCGGTGGGGAAGGAGCTGCGGCTAGTGGTTGAGGAGCGGCGGCAGGGGTTATTTGAAGAAGATGATGATAATTTGAAGATGATGATGGATCTGTGTTATTTGAAGAAGATGATGATAATTTGAAGATGATGATGGATCTGTGAGGCAGGGGTTATTTGAAGAAGATGATGATAATTTGAAGATGATGATAATTGGAAGAAGATGATTATATTTTGATTTTATAAATAATAATAATAAATATAGGGTAAAATTACCAAAATACCCCTGCCTATAACAGTCAAATAACTGTTGACTGACGGCAGGGGGTAAACATGCGATATAACAGTGAACAGTGGGGGGTAAAAATGCAATTATTTCCTTAGGGGGGTAGACATGCCAACGACCCCTAACCTCAGGGTGTAAAATTGCAGTTTACTCTATATATTATGCAAACATGAAATACCCAAGTGAGTGGGGAAAAAACTGTGTCACGTCACCAAGAGGCGTCCCTTCTCACATTTAGGGGCTGTTTGGTAACATCTGAATGGCTAAGTGCTGAATCAGTAAGAGATATGAACCATTAAGTGCTGAACTAGTAAGAGGTCTGAACCATTAAGAGCCTGAATAATGCTTAACCATTCAGAGGCAAATGTCTGACCAATTCAGATTAGAGGTCTTAACCATTCAGACTCTGTATAAATCTTAACCATTCAGAGGCAAATGTCTGAACCGTTCAGACATCTGCTCGTGAAACAAACAGTCTGAACCATTAAGTGTTGAACCATTCAGATTAGAGGTCTTAACCATTTAGACTCTGTATAAGGGGTGAGAGGGGGAAAAACTTTGACTCGTGGGCTTGGATAAGGAGAAGTTGGGCTAAGTTGCGGAGCAGAGTGGAGCGGGTCAGTGCAAGCTTATTTGTGGGTCATATATAAATGATCTCATCTCATCTCATCAGATGAGATCATTCAACACATTCAAGATATTTGTGAGTCTGTTATTTCTCTGTCTTGGGTATACTCGTTTCACTAGATTTTGTCATTTCTTGTTAAATCTCATGTTAAGATCTTGTGTTCTTTAGGCAGATCTTGAGAGTATTGCAGATCATCATGTTGATGATCTGCGTGTGAGGAGAGTGTGATTCGTTGTGTTCTTTGTTCGTGTTGTTTCAAGTTTGATAATAAAACTCAGATTCCTTTGATCCATGTACTTTTGACATATATCAGAGTGAAATTAGCTCTTGGGGTGTTCGCTTCCGTTGTTTTTCGTTCGATTATTTGGTTTCAGAAACTAGTGTTTCTGAAGTTTTGGGGATCTTCTATTCTTTGTGGTTCTTGACAGTGAATCTTATCAGATTTGGTTGTATTGGTCTATTTGGAAGAGATCTGTTGAATCTTGGTAGTCAGTCATATTGTTTGCTGATTCTAGATCTAGTGAAGTACAATCAAATAATCACAACCAGATTGTAATTAGAAACACACATATTCACATCTCAAATCAACAACAAACCAAATGACTTACCAACCTTCATAATCTAGATCCAGATCCCCGTGTGTCACACCCCAACCGATGGCGGAAACATCAGGATGTGGCACTAAGCGACGAGATAGCTCGAGAGAATCCATAACACTAAAATTGCGACAATAATATTTAATTTGTTTTCATGGCAAAACTAATGTTATACAAATTCAAGTACAAATAGTTCAAATAAGAGGTTCAATAGTTTGATAATAGTCTAGGCGTGTATCTAAAGCAGCTTAATTCTTGTTTCGAGATAACCTGCAATTAACCTGCAACATACGTTAAAATAATGTCAATACAAAAATGTATTGGCGAGTATACAGGTTTGATATAGTAGTAAAATAGATAAAAGTGTTGCGAGATGACTACGAAGGAGAGGTGTGAAGTTCCTTAACTAGACCCCGTCGGGTGTGAGTCGAACTATAGTACCATACTAGCTAAGGTGGAACATCAACGAGTAAATGTCCTAGCACGTATGTATCAAGCATCATGTGTAAATATGTATATTGGTCATTCGCGTGTGATAATCAGTTTATGCATGTAGTGTGTTTCGATAAGTGTGTTTATATATGAACGTATGTTACACCCCAAAAGGTGCGTTTTAAAGCAAAAAGGGGTCAAGTATACTCACAATGCGTGCTTAGCAAGTAAACACAGTCTGGAAATGGATTGAAGGGAGCGCTGGATCAGCCTGCGTACGAGAACAGAAGTGCATAAGTCTTCCAAAGTGCTGAAACGGTCGAATCGGAGTGTCGAGTAGGAAACAAACTCTTGGTACGAAAGGGTGCCTTCGTACTGGAAACTTGTTTCCGTGTCAAAAATCAAGTGTTCTTCACGTCTTGCTTCGGGAAATCGAGTGTTCATCCCTCCAGCCTTAAGTTACTGACTAAACTTAGAGCCGGAGAGGTCTTTATTCGAGTCACAGGTGAGAACTTGGGCTGGGTTGTGTGAAACCAGTGCCTTCGTACGAAGCCATGTGCCTTCGTACGAAGCCGGGGCTTCGCACAGAACAATCCAGTTTTCACAAGTGGCTGTTTTTACGTTCAGAGCTGAGTTTTCGCCTGAATAGGATGTATTTCCGAGTCCTTTTCATGACGGTTTCGACACCACCTCGTCCCACTATCCAGTGAACGAAATATGTGTCGGTTTTGGTCCGTTTTTGTGTAAAAATCAAGCTTAAAAGCGTTTTTACTTGGAATGAACACTTGATGAGTGCAAGATCTTCAGATCTACAACTTGGGGAGCCAAAACTAAACCCACATCACTCGTTCAAGTGTAGATCCGTAGTAAAATAATAGGATTCGATGAAAAAGATGAAGGTTTTGTAAAAAGAATGAAGGTTTTCTTAGAATAGAGAAGTTTAGATGAAAAAGATGGAGTTTTGGTGAAAATAGTGAAGTTTGGATGAAAGATAGAAGAGTTTTGATGAAATCGGAGATAAACTCGTGTAAAATCGTAGTGGAAAACGTTGTGTAACATGTAAAATTCATAAATCTTACTTGAAAAACAGATGGACAACAATTCGGGTGCGTTTTGGATGAAATGGCAGCAAGTTAGAATGAGAGGAGAGTAGGTATTTATAGAGGAGAGTTGGTACCTTTGTTCGAAGTTGGCTGCCTTCGTACGAAGCTGCTGGCTTCGTTCGAAGCGACAAGTTTTGTGTGGAAAACTTCCGTTTTGCACGCGGGATGTTCGTTTGGTGCGTTTTGTTGCGTTAGTTAGTTCAGGTACTTTAAGTATTTTAGCAAGGAATTAAGTGCCGCGTTACGTTGCGTTTTAGAGCGATAAATCGAGTTGTGCGAGTGAGCGTTTAAGCGAGTTTTAACACATAGATAAGAATATATATAACTAATAATATAATATAATATAAGTAACCGCGTTTTGAGTTTGCGTTGCGTTTATGCGAGAGCGAGCGAGTAGTTTAGATACTCACGTGATGTAGTAGTGTAAGCGAAAGCGTTTTAAGCGTTGTGAAGTGCGATATAGCGTGTTAAAATAAGCGATGTAGCGTAGTAAGCGATATAGTTTACATTATGATCCGAATCTCGGTGCCAGGCGTAACGAGAGTAATGAGCGCGAAAGTGCGGGTTGTTATACCGTGATCCTCCATGACTCAAAAATGGCGACAAAAAAAAAACAGCGGAGAGATTATTGTCAACAACACAAAGAAGTTAAATCACGAACAAAAATAAACCGGAGAACCCCGCTAGTATAAACTTATTATGACACGTTATGACAAATTAAGTTTTAATATTAAAGCAAACTGGAGTCTTCTTGTCTTTCTATTTCAAACATTGCTTACCACCGACACAGTCACACCACCGCCACCAAGGGTTCGCGTCTAACAATTTTGGAGTCGATCTCTCTAGTCTTCATAGTAGAATATACAGTTATGAATCATCTATTCGAGCCCTAGATCAGGTAAGGGTTCGAATGTGGATTGTGAAAGAACCTATGTCCAGAGGATCCACAACCAAATTCAGAAAGAACCGGTGGATTGTGTAAACAGATGCCAGATCTTCAAGCCTCAACAAAGAAAAATTAGTTCTAGGGTTTGAAGAAAACAACCGAAGATTTGTGATTGGAATAAAGATTGAAAGGGAACTGTTGGAAATTATGGAAAGTGGTGAACAGAAAGAGCGGATGAAGTGCACGGTGTAATCCCGATCAAAAACATTCGCAAGGATTAATAGGTTGCCACGTGGTAATTAGTGGTATAAGTTGCTGCCAAGTGGCATAAGCTAGTTTTGTTTTAGTGGGTCAGGATATACTAGGAAATTTTTTTGGCTAGGAAGACTATGAAGTAATATTGACTATCAATTGATTAATCAAGGGCTTGGATTAAATGGGTATAACTGATAAAAAAGAAGGAGGGACGTGAGTTTGTGTAGGGGTATTCTAGTTAATCCAAAGCAATAGTTTCTCTCTCCTCCAATCCCCCCCCCCCCCCGGTTTTTTAAACGTTAATAACTATTTCATACGACATTATATTTTATAAAAATTGCACCAAAAAAACGAGCGTTTTTTATCTTTAAAACGAGTGTACTATTGCTATATTTTTGAAAAAAAAAATTCGAAAACCCAGATGCGTAAAACGCAATGGATAAAAAACGTAAAAAATGACTTTTTTCTAAAACGCAATTCACAAAAAACACAAAGAAATGCATTGTTTCTAAAATGCAATAGACAAAACACAAAAGAAATGTGTTATTTCTAAAACGCAATAGCTGAAAAACACAAATAAATGTCTTTTTTTTTGTAAACCAATGGCCTAAAAACACAAAGAAATGTCTTATTTCTAAAACGCAATGGCCAAAAAACACAAAGAAATGTCTTTTTTTCTAAAACGCAATGGCAAGAAAACATAAAAAATGTCTTTTTTTCTAAAACGCGATGGCCAGAAAACACTTTTTTTTTTTTCTAAAACGCTGTGGCTAGATAAAAACAAAAGAATGTCTTTATTCTAGAACGGAATGGACTAAAAACACACAAAAAAAGGTTGTTTCTAAAATGCAATGGATTGAAAATACAAAAAAAAAAAAAGTTTTTTTCATTCCTTTGTAGAATGAAATGACTCAATTCAAAAACCCAGATTGTAAAAATGCAATTCCAAATTTTCTTACATAGATCGAAGTTGATTTCTTCCGATTTCTTCAACGATTGACGAAATTTGAATGCTAGAAACAGTTATCAGCGATCGAATCGAACGAAGCGAGTGATTCGCTTCAAAATCAAGGGAAAAATGAGATATTGTATGAAATTAAATTAAGTTCCTTCAAAAGAGTTGAAGAACATGTTGATTGGGTGTTTGAATCATCGATTAGTGACGAAAATCACACTATAATGTAGTGATTATTGTCACACCCCAATCGATGGCGGAATCATCGGGGCGCGGCACTGAGCGAAACAGATTGTCCAGGAGAATCCACAACGACTAAAATTACCAGATACTTAACGTTACGTCCCATACCATAACATATCAAATAAAAGTAGATATTACAGACATAATTGTTCTCAAAGACAAATCATAGTTTTGACAACTCATAAATTGTTTTATTTGTTTCTAGACTCCCCTAGGCTTGGTTCCATGACATCCAGCAAATAACAGCATCCTAAACACCTGTCACATAGTGTAAAGGTGAGCATACACGTTTAATAGTATAATAGTAGCGAAAAGCGGTTTATGCATAACCAGCATGTAACATGTTGAAAAGTGAAGCTAGCAGGTTATCGACAATGAAATATGCACAGACATGACTGCGAGTTGTAGAATGCGCAACACATATCACCACCGTGACACGTGAAGTAATACCCTTAACAACCCCTGTCCACGACAGGTGCTGAGTCCAAACTATAGTACTATCGTTGCTAAGGTGTCAAGCAATAATCACTGTGTAAACATAACATACAAGCATTCATCGAATAACACGTATAACATGCAGAGCGGTTAGCGTATAAAAAGTGTTTGCGTTGTGTGATCGATGTGATTGGATATAAGTAACGTATGTAACACCCAAAAGTGCGTTAAGCAAAAAGGGATCGAGTATACTCACAGATCGTGTTTAACGAATAAACACAGTCTTGGATTGAAGGGAGCGCTGGAGGGACTAGCCTGATCACAGTACGATAACATAAGTGATGAACGGTGCGTTAAACGGTGACGAGTGGAACAAGTGACGGATAGTGATCCGATCGGATGACCTTCCGGATGGATGGTCATCCGGACGGATGGTCATCCGGACGGATGGTCATCCGGACGGATGACCATTCGGTCGAAGTGTTGTCCGTTTGGGATGGATGTGTTTGTGTATGATGAACTTTGAAGTTTTCGTTGTAGCATTTAATAAAGAGAGAAATATCTCTACCATTCAGGTCATCCGGACGGATGGTCGTTCGCTCGGATGGCGATCCGTTAGGGTGAGATGTTTCAAAGGTTCAAGTCCCCTGGGAGGATAGTCATTCGATCGGATGGTCATCCGATCGGATGACTATTCGTCTGGAACTAACATTCTTTGAAATGTTTAAGTGTTGAAAAGAAATTATAAGACATCTGTTCGGATTGTCGTTCGATCGGATGGCGATCCGATCGGACGACAATCCGCTTGGGAACTGTTCGTTTGTAAAACTTGAAAAATTTGTTAAGTTTAGAATGTTTGCGGTTGAACCAATACGGTATGACAACGTGTCAAAAAAGGGAAACCCCATCAAGTCCAAGTCATCTGATCGGATGGGAATCACCCCGTCCGATCAGTAACTGTTCTTGACGGAACTTCATATTCAACCCGTTAAGTCGGTCATCTCTTCAATAGTAATCCATTCTCAGACCGGCACTTCACTAGAGAGCAAGTAGAACGCCTGAACGAGCTCAGATTCTATTGGTTTTTGAGTAAAAGTTAAGAACATTGAAGAAAAGTGTAAATTAGTTGGAAAATGTTTAGATTTAGCTGAAATCAGTGTTTAAACATTGTAGAAATCCTTTAGATCTGAGTTGTTCTTGGTGGAATGAAGTCACACTTTGGTGTTCATGAGAACCCATGGTGACGTCATCCTAGAACAGCCCAAATCCACCGATTTCATGGTGAAAAGTTGAGATTTGATGGTGAAAATGATGAGAAAGTGTGTGTAGATCAAGGAAGTACAAGATTTGAGATGAAAACTTACAAGAATCGCGAGGAATCGAGAGAAAATGGCTGAGAATGCGCTGGTCGGAGGGGAGCTGTCACATCATGAACAAGGATGTGACAGGTGAGTATTTATAGGTGAAGAGGAGAGAAAGGCAGTGTGGGTTATGCGATCAGAGGGCCTTTCGATCGGATGGCCATCCGATCGGATGGTCATCCGTTCGGATGACCATTCGATCGAATGGTCATTCGATCGAAGGGCTTCGGTGAGTTGGTTTCTGACTTTTCGTTTCGTGCGTTGAGCGTTGTGATGCGTTTAAGCGAGTGTTGAATTAGCGATACGATAGTTTTAAATAATAGTTACACAAAAAACATAACTAATATACAACAACCTAAGTAACCTTGCATTTCCAGTTCGCGATGAGATTGCGTTGCGATAGAGTTGCGATTGCGTTTGCGATTAACACCTTTAACATAATTAAACATGCACAAGTAACACATAATAGCACACACACGTAAGACAATATCCAGAACTGCGATTCAAGTTACGATGCGATAGCGATGAGTTAGATTAGCGTTTAATTGCGTTTACTCCACATAATACTACTAAAACAACATAAATTAAAGTATCGATTAACAAGGTTTGAAAGTACAAGTAATAATTAAGCAAGGAATGACAGATCGAACTATCAATCTTTTCTTCCTTTGACTTTGACTTTGACTTCAAAAAGTCGGGTTGTTACAGCCTCCCCTACTTTAGGGAATTTCGTGTGACAACCCGTAACTTCGAGGTAAAAAGCGTTCCTTTTATAGTGTGCAAACGTGTAGTCGAAACCAAATTCATATTGCGTTGAACCAACCCGAACCGTTTAAACCAAAGCACATGTCTCGCTTATCAATTCAATCCACTCGTGTAACTCGAAACTTATGAGGCCCGAACTATAGCATGATCATTATACATTATATTAGTTAGTTGATTAATTATATTTTATTATTATTATTATTAGTTGATTATAAAGAAAAAAATAAAAAAAATATATATATATGTATATACACTAAAGTTGCAACAACAATCCATATTGCCACTAGAATTTTGGTTAGGAATTGTATTATTCCTATTCGATTTATGTGATACTGCCACACATTTTCTTTTCCCCACTTTGGTTAGTGTGTGCAGCCCAAGAAACAACCCACACAATTACTTATTATTGGCCCACACATAATTCCCCAAACCGCCAACTTGAAACCCTTTTATTAATTGTACATATGCATGTTTTATTATATCATAACCCCTCAAAAAAATCCAAACCCTAAGCTACGCATAATACACCTGCCACCTCTTTTCCTCTTCCTCTGTTGACGCTAGTAGCGACCCAAGAACTCCAAGACTCGACTTCTAGGCTATTTGATTCGATCCATTCTTTCGCTAGGTAACTAGTTGTTGTATCTTTGCTATAATCTAACTGATCACACATGAGTTTGATGGTTAAAGTTTGATATTAAAGGCTGAATTTGCTATGTTGATTTGATGATTTTTGTTATATGTGGAGTTATTATTGATTAGGGTGTTAGAAAGTCGTACGTGGTGGGTTATGTGATCTCGGGGACTTGATATGGAACGTTAGAGTTTGATTCGTGAAATAAGGTTATGTGTCATGGCTGCGTTTTCTGTTCTATGATGATACTAGTAGTTCGAATGGTTTAGATTATGTATATATATTGCTTAGTTCGATTATGGGTTCGGTAGGTTACTTAGGGCTGGAGATCTTTGATGTTTTAAGTGATGATAATCTGATATAACTAACTTACAACCTGCTGTGAATGTTTGATTGTTTTCTTATAATCGCTAAAACATGTCAAGTGAACTCGAAAACTCGTTTTATGTCACCAAGAGCTGAAACAGGAAATATGTCAAACGAATTCAGCCAACTTCAGTTGGCTGTAAACGGACCGTTATTAATCGAAAAATTGATTTTCTGAAGTCTAAATTATATGTTTTCGAAAAACGAATCAAATGGCACTAGAATCATATTTTTTTGAGGTCGTTTTCTATTTTTAAAGGTCCATTTTGTACAGCAGCAAAAGCTGCATTTTTACAGCAGAAAATGTGTGTTATGTTTTTCGTCATAACTTGAAATCTGTGTAGAATTAGATCACGAAATTTGTATTGTAGATGGCCACTGATGCTTTGTAATTCTCCATCTGGAATTTCGTCAATCGAACTTACGATGAATTTTAAATGAATTTTTCTGTGGACTGCAGTCAGAAAGTGACGAATCTGATTGCAGCCCGGTAAATGATTTTTATAAAATAATTGGTAATGAATTGGATCTCGAGATTTTTACAAAATAATATTTGGATCGTTTAGAAAATTCTGTAAAAGTTTGGGAATTTTTGGAGTAAGTTAACTATTTTATTAAATACCCGAAAACAGTCCAGTTTTGGATGTTTAAGCTGAAACTATATAACTAGTGATTTGCATGTCTAAATGTCGGTTATGTTATCCGATAATGATCTAACGTGTTATATGTCAATGAAAGTGTTATGTGCAATATCGTATGCTTGCCCTTGAGTAGCTATATGTGGAATATTTATATGGGCATGAACTGTTAAAGTGAGTGCATGTTATGTAGTAGATACGTGTAGGAACTTTGTGCTCTATTTGAAACCACTAAATGACTAGCTGGTAATCATATTAGTACATGATTGACCGACCTTGAATGTTAGCTATTTTTAAGAGTCAAACCGAGCAACCAAAGGTGAGTTCACACTTCTACAAGGCATGGGATTCCCGGTGGTTTGGGAATGGGTTAAGAAACTAAAATGGAACCTTGACGGGTGGTCCATAGGACAACCCTTAATGATGTTAAAAGACAGATTTATCCTTCACTTAATTACGTAAGTATCTTGAATTAGATGACTACGGTTGCTTATGTTTCAGGTGCGGTTCGGGAGCAAAAAAGGGATAAAATGCAGCTTTGGACGGTTTGGAGATGAACGGGTCGTGCGTGGGAGGAATGAAGAAACAAAACACACAAGTCAGGGGTCCACCGTAAATTACGGTGGCCACCGTAATTTACGGTGGCCCTGAAATATGACCATTGCTCCACCGTAAGACAGGGAACTTGCACCGTAACAATTCTTGGTCCACCGTAATTTACGGTGGAGGCTGCGCGGAAATCCGTAACTGCCTCATTTAATCAGTTTTTGGGGTGTCTTTTCACATTATCTCATCATTGGACGTTTCTCTTGCATCTTAGGGGCGATTTTGGCTAGTTTTGCTTGGTTCCAAACATTTCTAAACAATTGGTTTGTGTTTTTGATTCGTATGAACATTAAACTTGTTGCTATGATGATTCACCAAGCTATGTGTGGCTAAACTTATGGTGATCATCCTAAATTGAAGGTTTGTCTATGACTTTTGTGTTTGGATTTGTATTTCTAGAATAATAGACTTGCAATGTTTGTTTGTTTATTATGGTGTGTGAATGTTTGTTTGTAAATTGTTGATTGATGTTATGATCATATTCTAAACCGTACGTTCTTGGTGTCGCTGACAATCGAGATATCACGGGAGGGATTAGGGTTGGATATTAGTCAATTGGTTATCGGGTAACAACCTCGCAATTTCATAATCCGAGTACTTAGTTCCCTTTTATCACGAACAAACAATCATACATGAATCATGTCTATGTGATTCTTTCTAGTGAATTTGAACACAATTGTCAAAAGCAAACCGGAAGTTTAGGATGGTCGCTTTCTCCTAATCTACTTTACAACCAACCTTTGATTTGAAGTTATTTAGTTAATTTTAGTTTTAAAACCAAAAAATCCAAATTATTGATATTTACTTTCTGCAAATTAGGTTAATTTTAGTTAAAGTGTAAAGATATAAAATCAACACATTTTCCACATACTCCCTGAGTTCGATACCCATTTACCACTATCTATAGTTGTTATTTGGATTAAATTTGCGTGTACTACGACATCACGTCAAATTTTGGCGCCGTTGCCGGGGAGTAGTGCGCAACGTGTGTTATTTTTTTTCTTTTTAAGTTTGTTATTTTTCTGGTTTACGCTGGGTGTGTTAGTGTGCAGGTATTTACAGGTGCATGCGTACTAGGAGCTCTCACAAGCTATCACCATTGGCGTTTAATCCAGAAATTGAGCGGACATTAAGAGGAAACATAATTTTGTTAAGAGAAAACAGAATAAGCGGTTCACCAACAACACCCACTACACCAATCACACCAATTCGATACATGGATCCACCACCACCACCCACTACGGGTGAACTTATACCACCATTCATACCATCATCCACTCAACCTTCACCAAACACTACTATTCCAAACACCACTACCAATCCTACTCAACCTCACAATGTTACACCAACCAACATCACCCAACCCATTACCACTCAAGAAGAACCTACATTGACTTTTAACCCTTCTACTACGATTCCACCACTCACTCATTTCTTCCCAGTTTCAGGTCAATCATCCTCAACATATACATTACCCCAAGGTTCAACTGTCGTTCATGCAACTTCTACATTTAGACCATCGAACCAATCGGGTTTTCAATACTCGACCCTTCCATTTGGGCAATCTTCGGGAATAGGGGGAGATGGATATGAGGAGGGATATGAGGATTTTGAGGGTTATGATGAAGACGGGTATGCTTACGCTTATGGGGGTGATGGTGATCAAGGAGAGTTTGGTTATGTGCAAGGCCAACCTCAAGGAATGGCAAGTGTCGGTGGAATGCCACAACAACAACAACTCATACCACAACATATTCGGCCAAGGCCACAAGGGCCACCAATGCAACGCCCTACACCATTGCAACAAGTTCGACCACAAAATGTACAACCACAATTCCAAAGGCCAATTCAACACCCACCGATGCCACAACAACAATTTCAACAACCATTCGCACCACAAGGGCATATACCAAGACCAATGGGTCCTGTTCGTCCAAGGGGTCGGTTTGGTGTTCCAAGAAGGCATCTTAGAGAACATGCGAGGGGAATTGAAGCACATTTTAGGCTAGTAATTACTCACAACCCTTCACCGGTGGTTATTCCTCACAACAACCAAGGAAGAACTTTTGAAGTAAGGACTAATTCCTTACAAAGTTTGCCGAAATATAAGGGACTAGCAATAGAGGAGCCTTATTTCCATTTGGAGGCCTATGACTCAATTTGCAATACTCTTGGGAGTCAAGGTTTTTCGGCCGATGATGTCAAGTTAGTCTTGTTTCAATTTTCGTTGGAGGATAAGGTAAAGAAGTGGTTCTATACTTTGCCTTCAGCATCGATTTATACTTGGGCGGAAATGCAACAAATTTTCCTAGATGAATTTTATACTGCTCAAAAGACCAACGATGCTAGGAAGGGGTTGAGGAGTTTTCAACAACAACAAGGCGAAATGTTTCATGAAGCCTTTGAGCGTTTCAACATGATGATCAAGAATTGTCCTCATCATGGAATTGAACTTTGGGAGTTGATGAATGCCTTCCACGAGGGATTAAGTGCCGAAGATGCTTGTGATTTGATGTCCATTACAAATGGGTCTTTTGGTACAAATTACGAGAATGACGATTGGGAATTTTTGGAGCAAATGGCAATCACTTCAAAGAGGAAAGCTCAAGCATCGAGGAGAGCACGACCGGCCGTTACCCAACCTCAAGTGCACGCAATAGATGATGGTAATGTTCAAACCACTAACCAAATTTATGATGTTTGTGCATTGTGCAATGAAATAGGTCATGCGGCTGAAAATTGCCAAGGAATAGTGGAAGGACAAAATGAAGAAGTTCATGCGGTTCAAGGTCAAGGAGGGGGTGGTAGAAACTACAACATGAATTCTAATACTTATCACCCCGGGTTGAGGAACCACCCAAATTTTCGGTATGGGAACCCTTCAAATCAAGCTAACCCGAACTTTCAAGGTAGCCAAGGTAACTTTGGTTCGCGCCAACCTTATAACAATCAAAGTGGATATCGAGGTGGGAACAACCAAGGGTATCGAAAGCAATATCAACCGGGTCAAGAACAAGGGGGGTCTTCGGGTGGAAACGAGATGATGGAAATGTTAAAAAGCATGCAAGCGGAGATGCAAAAGCGAAATCAACTCGATGAAGTTCGGATGCAAAAGGATGAAGTTCATGACAAGAGCATCCAATCACTAACAACCCAAATGGGTCAATTGGCAACCGATGTGGCGGAATTGAAGAAGAGTAAAGGTCAACTTCCTAGCGACACCAAGGTAAATCCTTCACATGGTTCGTCACGAGGTAATGTTAATGTTCATCATGTTAGTGTTTTAAGAAGTGGAAAAGAATTTAAAGCCAATTTGTCACCCGAATTGGTTGAGGGGGTAGTTGAGGACATCACGGGTAATGATAGTGATGATGAAGTTTCACCGGTTAAACCTAAAGAATCAAATGTTAACAAACCGGGTTTGGGTGAAAATGAAAAAAGTGAAAAAGTTGAGGGTGAACCGAGTCAAGTCCCGTTTCCATCGGCTTTACTTGACCCGGGAAAGAAGAATTTTATTGCATCAAGAGGTCCCCAAAAAGAAGAGTTGTGGGACATGTTTAAACAAGTCAAAATTAACCTTCCACTTCTTGATGCAATAAAACAAGTACCCGCTTATGCTAAATGTTTAAAGGAATTATGTACACAAAAGAGGCAACAAAAGAAGAAAATGCCTAAGCGGGTGGATTTAACCGGGCAAGTGAGTGCAGTTTTGAATGGGGAGCTTCCTCCTAAGCTCCAAGATCCGGGCACGCCATTAATTAACATACAAGTTGGTAATTTTCAAATGGCAAAGGCGTTACTAGATCTTGGAGCCGGAGTTAGCATTTTACCGGGGGGCTTATATGACCAATAGGATTTTGGTCCGTTAGCTAGGGTGGAGACAACGGTTGTTTTGGCCGATTTGTCTCATAAGTTACCCCGGGGGATGGTTCAAAATGTAATTGTTAAAATTGATGAGTTTTATTACCCAGTTGACTTTCTAGTCTTGGACTACTCGTCCGCGGACCCAAAACAACAACAAAACGTAATTTTAGGTCGGCCATTTTTGAGCACCGCGCATGCTGTGATCGATTGTAGATTTGGTACAGTCGATATGACTTTTGGAAATCGAAAAATGCGCTTGAATGTTTTTACTAACAATTCTAATGCTAATGGTGTTGATGAGTGTTTCATGGCAGATTTAGTTGATGGATGCAACCCGCATGAGTATGAGGAGGATGGTATGGATGTTTGCTTGTGTGATTTTTCTGGACAGGTACATGCTTATGCACTACGGGTTGAAGAGGAAAAACAGGATGCCATGGCTTTGAAGGAAGGTCGACCACCACGGACTCATCAATTCGAAGGCTTACCGGCGGAAATAAATTCGGGTACTAAACCATCGTTAGAGGAACCGCCAAAGTTGGAACTTAAAGACTTGCCAAGCCACTTGAAGTATGCTTTCTTAGGGGATAATGACACTCTACCGGTCATTATTGCCTCTAATTTAGAGTTGGTGCAAGAGCAAGCATTGTTGGAAGTTTTGAAAGAAAACAAGGAAGTTATTGGATGGACAATTGCCGATCTCAAATGAATTAGTCCATCAATCGTCATGCACAAGATTATTACCACCGAAGATGCAAAACCAACACGAGAAGCTCAAAGGCGATTTAATCCGAACCTAAGGGAGGTAGTTAAAAAAGAGGTAATCAAATGGTTGGACGTGGGAATCATCTATCCGATTTCGGATAGTGCTTGGGTGAGTCCCACCCAAGTTGTGCCTAAGAAGGCCGGCATTCAAGTAGTCAAAGATGAAAATGATGAACAAATTGCCACCCGACCGGTCACCGGGTGGCGTGTATGTATTGACTACCGAAAGTTGAATGCCGCCACTTCTAAGGACCATTTCCCGCTGCCTTTTATTGACCAAATCATTGAAAAACTGTCGGGTAAAAAATATTACTGCTTTTTGGACGGGTATTCGGGTTACAATCAAATAGCAATACACCCGGATGACCAACACAAGACCACCTTCACTTGTCCATATGGCACCTTTGCCTTTCGACGAATGCCATTTGGTTTGTGCAACGCACCAGCAACTTTCCAACAATGTATGATGAGTATTTTCTTGGACATGGTTGGAGAGTCGCTTGAAGTGTTTATGGATGACTTCTCAATCTTTGGCACTAGTTTTGAATCTTGTCTCAAGGAGTTACAAAAAGTTTTAAAAAGATGTGTTGAGAAAAATTTAGTGCTTAGTTGGGAGAAAAGTCACTTTATGGTGCAAGAGGGAATTGTGTTGGGTCATGTAATTTTGGAAAGAGGAATGGAGGTGGATAAGGCGAAAATATGGGTAATAGCATCTTTGCCACCTCCGAAAAATGTTAAGGGTGTAAGGTCATTTTTGGGACATGCGGGTTTCTATAGACGTTTCATAAAAGGTTTTAGTGTTATCACCAAACCTTTATGCAACTTGTTATTAAAAGATGTCCCATTTGATTTTACTAATGAGTGTATGCAAGCTTTCACTGTTTTGAAGGAACATTTGGTCAAAGTTCCTATTTTGCAACCACCGGATTGGTCAAAGCCGTTTGAGATAATGTGTGATGCAAGCGACACTACTATTGGTGCAGTTTTGGGTCAACGGGTTGACAAGAAGCCGGTAGTGATTTATTATGCAAGCAAGACTTTATCCGAAGCGCAACTCAATTACACCACAACTGAAAAGGAGTTATTAGCGGTGGTGTATGCTTTGGATAAGTTTCGTGCGTATATTTGGGGGAGCAAGGTGGTGGTTTATTCGGATCATAGTGCGGTCCGATATTTGATGGAGAAAAAGGACGTGAAGCCCCGTTTAATTCGATGGGTATTGTTGTTACAAGAGTTTGACTTAGAAATCCGAGACAAAAAGGGAAGTGAGAACATAGTGGCGGATCACTTGTCTCGGATTCCGGTTGAAGGGCTTGACGATGTTAGTGAAATAAATGAAAGTTTTCCCGACGAGTAACTCTTAGCCGTTTCCACCTTTGTTGCACCGTGGTATGCCCATTACGTAAATTATTTAGCCACGGGTGCTATCCCAAATCATTGGACCAAGAAGCGAAGACAACAATTTATGGTCCAAGTGAAGCAATACATTTGGGATGAACCGGATCTTTTCAAGATTGGGCCGGATCAAGTTATTCAGAGGTGTGTGCCTGAAACGGAGGTGATGGAAATTCTGACTCATACCCACTCATCCGCATGTGGAGGTCACTTTAGTGGGCATAAAACGGGCTACCGGGTTCTCTCATGTGGGTTTTATTGGCCCACAATTTTCAAGGATGCATGTGAGTTCACTAGAAATTGTGTAAACTGCCAAAGGATGGAAGCATATCGAAGAGGGATGAGATTCCATTACAAATATTCGATGTTTAGGGCATTGACTTTATGGGTCCCTTCCCAAATTCCAATGCGGTCTTATATATTTTGGTGGCAGTTGATTACGTCTCGAAGTGGATTGAAGCTATTGCAACACGACCAAATGACCATTCGGTTGTTTGTAAATTTGTTCAATCCAACATCTTCTCTCGTTTTGGTATTCCGCGAGTTATCATAAGTGATGGTGGTTCGCATTTCAAGAACTTCAATTTCGGGAAACTTTTGAAGAGGTATAGCGTGAACCACCGGATTGCCACACCTTACCATCCGCAAACGAGTGGACAAGTTGAAGTGTCCAACCGTCAAATCAAAGAAATCCTCATGAAGACGGTTAGAACGGATAGGAATTATTGGTCGAGTAAGTTAGACGATGCATTGTGGGCATACCGAACGGCCTACATGACTCCAATTGGCACAACGCCTTACCGGATGGTGTATGGAAATGGTTGTCATTTGTCAATGGATTTAGCGCATCGGGCACATTGGGCTATCAAGACGGTAAATGCGGATTATGATGAGGCGGGAAAGATGAGGAAGTTGCAATTGAGTGAGATAGAAGAGATCAGAGACGAGGCATATGAGTGTGCTTCGGTCTACAAAGACAAGCTTAAGAAAGTACATGATGCAAAGTTAAGGAAGAAAACCTTTGAAGTGGGTCAAAAGGTTTGGTTGTATAATTCAAGACTCAAAATGTTTGCGGGCAAGCTTAAAAGCAAATGGATGGGCCCGTATGTCGTTCGGCGAGTTGGGAGGTTTGGTGATGTAGATATCCAAGATGAGCAAACACTGAAACAACAAACGGTGAACGGTCACCGGTTAAAGCCATACTTGGAGGGGAACGGCATCAACAACTTGGAGCTTGATAAAGCGGGCTACATCTTACGCCCGGTCGATGAGGAACAACCATGAGAGGCCCAGGTTTGGTAGTGTAAATAATAGTATTTCATTTTGTTTGTTTTGTATAGTTGCACATATACCGTACTCGCTTGAATCTTGTGTTTAAAACAAGTGTGGGGATATTCGGGTCACGAATTGCTCTAACATTGTGTTGAGGACAACACGGGACTTTCGAGGGGGTAGGGTAATTTTTACATGTTTTTGAAAAATTTTAAAAACACAAAAAAATTGAAAAAACTGAAACAATATAAAAAAAGGTACTTAAAATTGCATTTTTCAGCAAAACAGGAATGCCCAGGTACCACCGTAATTTACGGTGGTACCGTAAGTTACGGTGGCCAGTGGGAAAGTTTGGTATTTACGGTGAAACGCCACTGAGTTACGGTGGGATTATGTTGCCAGGGTACATCGTAAATTACGGTGTCCACCGTAATTTACGGTGGACCTGGCGAACAGAGGGGTCGATCCGGGTTTTGCAGCACGTACATAAAAAAAATAATAATAAAACAATCAATCACGTGAACAAGCCCCAGCCACTCGATTTCCCTTCACTTTTCTCATCCATTCCTTTTCATCTATCACTCTCAAGTTCCCCACAAAATCCCCAAACCCCATAACCTTCCAAGCTTCTTATCTCTTTCAATTCTTGACCAAACCAAGTGAAATTTAGGTCTAACTTGACTAATTTTTCACATACTTTCTGATTTTGAGAAGAGATTTGTGAAAAAACGAAGCTTTCGGGTCCGAATCACAAACCCTAGGTCCGAAAATTTTGGGGGTTTTTGAAGTTTTTGTTTCACAAGTGTTCTAGTATCTTCAAACAAAGGTATGGAAGTTTATTTGCTATGTTTTGATGATGCATTGTGAAAAGTAAGGTTGTTTGTGTTATTTGTTTATACCCACTTGCTTGTTCTTAGATTTTGTCATGAAATTAGTTACTTGAACATTGTTATGGGTTGTAGATGTAGGATTGATGGTAAAGTAGTGAACTTTTTGGGAATCTCTACATTGTAGAGACACCATGCCCAATTTTTGAAAATTTTTTTTTTTTATAAAAGTTTTGGTTCACTAGCATCTACAACCATAGTAACAAGCAAGTGTGGGGATATTGTGGCGAAAAGGGTCTAATTTTTGTGTTTGGTTGTGTTGTTTGCTCTAATGTGTGTAGAAAAATGGTTCGAACGAAAGAAAGAGCCGGAGCAAGTTCATCTTCTTCGTTTAAAGATAAGGGCAAGTAACCGGAACAACAACCGAGAAAAAGGCAATATTTGGGTCGAGTTGATGAGAGTGAAAGTGAGGAAGAAATGGAGTTGGACCCGGCTGAAAAGCCACGATGGGAGTCGGGTCCTTTGGATGACCAACCGGAACATTGGCAACCGACACTCTTTCACGATAGTATGAATAGATTGAAAAACAAGGCTGCCGCATTTATTTGCAAGAGGGAAGTTCGTGAAGTTGAATTTAGTCCGTTTGGTGTGTTTGCCAAATTCCGCGCTCTAGGATGGGAGTCGGCACTTAGTTGTTATGACAATGATAGCAAGAACTTGTTCATAAACGAAATTCAAGAATGGATGGCAACTCTCAAGTGCAACACATACGAAAAGCCATCGCAAATGAAGTTGATAGGTGAAGTGAATGGGATTCCGGTAGAAATACCTTTTGACACATTGAAGAAATTGGGAAAATACGACAGTCTACATGCTCGTGAGTACATGATTCCTAGTCTTGATGACCTTCTGATAAAACCGGAGAAGCACTCTCGTTGGAATGATATGTTAGCGGCGTTATTTTTGCCCGGTACTTACAGTGGCGTTTTATACCGAAGGAATTTGAAGATAGAAGCGAAGTTGTTGCTAGCAATCTGCATTCTAAATGTCATTCCGCGAAGGCAGGACAAGGAGCAAGTGAGGTACCCGGAAGTACCTGTCCTCTATTCGCTACTCAATGGGTCTCCGTGTTTTCCAATCCGATATTTGATCATGAACCACCTCTGGATTTGCCGAAATAAGTTGGGAAGAGATATTATCCCGTATTGCAGAATTATCACGGGATTAATGAAGTAGCAAAAGGCAATCACATCCGAGGATAAAGGGGCACCAAAAAGGCATCAGCCTTTTACTTTAGACAAGTTGGGGATTGGTTGGACTTACACGCAATCAGAACGGTACCATAAACTCAAGTCGGAGGGGCAGGGATGGAGAGCATTGAAGGTGGGTGCAAGGGATCTTCTTCCGGGAGAAGCAGATGAGCCGGAAAGTGATGTGGAAGCTCCAAGTGGTGATGATGATTATGCGGACGAGCCGCATGGTGGTGAGAATGTAGGCCAAGGGGGCCTAGGTAGAGGTTATGGTGGTGCCTTTTACGATTATACGGAGCGGTCCTATGTGCCGAATTGGGCTTATGATGGCACGATGCAAGAGGTTATCGAAAACCAACGTCCTCCGGCACCCATTTTTGAGTCATGGTCGGGTTCAGAGCGGACGTTATTTGATCAACATACAATGATGAGTGCAAGCATGGAGCGGTCTTTGAAACAAAGCTTCGATCATCAAGAGGCGTGGAATCACACACACGCGTATTCCCATGAATTGGAAATGAATAGTCGATACAATGATGATCATGCAAGAAGAATGCATGCAGATTGGCACGCCGGGCGGCCGGTGGTTGTGGATCGACAACATGTAGATTATGCGTCTCTACCACCTTATGATGGTAGTATTTCGTATCCGACCCCGCCGCTTCATCATTCACAATGGATCGACCCGCGCCAACAAGAAGGAGCTCCGCAACAAGGTGGGAGTAGTAGCGGTTCATTTGCATTTGGAGAATGGAATGACATGATGTCTTCCATTTTTGGACCTCCGCAGCCACGCTATTACTAGCCAGGTCGTGTTCCTTCCTTGTATATTTTGTGAATACTTGTTAGCTTGTTTTGTTTATGGTCGGGTGGTTGGGTGGTGTTAGTTTGTGATGTTATGTTTGGGTTGGTGCGAGTTGGCGGTGTGATGTTTGAAAAGAAGAAAAATATAAAAAAAATAAAAAATGGAAAATCCAAAAAGAAATTTGTGGTTTGAGTGTTGAGCTTTTGGGTGATGTGGAAGATGTTTAGTGATCAAATCATCCTAAAACCATACATTGGCGTCAATGTATCCCAAGTGTGGGGATGGGGGGAAATTTTTGAAAAAAATTTAAATCAAGCGAAACGATGTGAGAATTTGAACACCCTAGATTAACTCCAATTGATGCACCGGCAACCCTTGATACCCCTTTTATTCTTGGTGAGAGTTGAAGCCACACATGTAAATAAATAATACTTATCTTTGATGAGAGTGGCTACGGGTGGGGGTGCATTAGAACTTGTGCCTTGATACGATTTGAGTCCTTAGTTGGACATGAATGCGAAAAGGATAAGGGCATCTAGGGTAGCCTCGTTTTTAGTGTGTGTGAGTGTGGGATTTGGGGGGTTGGGCCTCATAAGTTATATATATGAGCATGGTTGCGAGAGGGGCGGGGGTTTGGACATTTAGTTGCCCAATTTTGTGCCTAAAAGCCTATCGTTTGTTACCCCCTAGCTAGTTACCTAAAAATTTACCCAATTTGACCCGGTCTTATAGTGTTAGTAGTAGTAGTTTTAATAGTATGATGTATATATGTTTGATGCTTTATTGTATGGTTGTTTGGTTTGTTTAAAAAAAAATTCAGAAAAAAAGAGAAAAAGCAATGGAAAATGAAAAAAGAAATGATGTTTAGTTGTCTTGTATATATTAGTTAAGTTGGTAGTTGTTCGTTTATTTGATTGTGTAATAAAAAGACCGGGTTAAGTTTTCGCTACTTCATATATATTCCATTTCCTACCCATACACCTAGCCACGTTACAACCTTGAAAGTCCCTTTGATTTGCATTCATGTTTGGCACTTGTTAGGAGGAGGATCGATTTAGGTACAAGCC
Source organism: Helianthus tuberosus (assembly GCA_030545235.1). Lineage (NCBI taxonomy): Eukaryota > Viridiplantae > Streptophyta > Magnoliopsida > Asterales > Asteraceae > Helianthus > Helianthus tuberosus. The sequence continues at coordinate 82,874,141 of CM060382.1, read as the reverse complement.
TATAGTTATGCAACCGCCCGTTTGCCTTTGTGTGTCTAGCTTACAATTGCTAGTGCTTACTTGTTACCGAGAGGAGAGACTTAGCGAGGGGTGCGTTATTTTGGGTGTTAAAAAGGGGTTAGTAAAAGGACTACATGTTTATGCTTGGTTTACATTGATCACTTGTTTTGAAAACGGTTTGATGAGTTGCTTGGGACAAGCAACGGTTAAGTGTGGGGATGTGACGGGTGGTCCATAGGACAACCCTTAATGATGTTAAAAGACAGATTTATCCTTCACTTAATTGCGTAATTATCTTGAATTAGATGACAACGGTTGCTTATGTTTCAGGTGCGGTTCGGGAGCTAAAAGGGGATAAAACGCAGCTTTGGACGGTTTGGAGATGAACGGGTCGTGCGTGGGAGGAATGAAGAAACAAAACACATAAGTCAGGGGTCCACCGTAAATTACGGTGGCCACCGTAATTTACGGTGGCCCTGAAATATGACCATTGCTCCACCGTAAGACAGGGAACTTGCACCGTAACAATTCTTGGTCCACCGTAATTTACGGGGATACCGTAATTTACGGTGGAGGCTGCGAGGAAATCCGTAACTGCCTCATTTAATCAGTTTTTGGGGTGCCTTTTCACATTATCTCATCATTGGACGTTTCTCTGGCATCTTAGGGGCGATTTTGGCTAGTTTTGCTTGGTTCCAAACATTTCTAAACAATTGGTTTGTGTTTTCGATTCGTATGAACATTAAACTTGTTGCTATGATGATTCACCAAGCTATGTGTGGCTAAACTTATGGTGATCATCCTAAATTGAAGGTTTGTCTATGACTTTTGTGTTTGGATTTGTATTTCTAGAATAATAGACTTGCAATGTTTGTTTGTTTATTATGGTGTGTGAATGTTTGTTTGTAAATTGTTGATTGATGTTATGATCATATTCTAAACCGTACGTTCTTGGTGTCGCTGACAATCGAGATATCACGGGAGGGATTAGGGTTAGATATTAGTCAATTGGTTATCGGGTAACAACCTCGCAATTTCATAATCCGAGTACTTAGTTCCCTTTTATCACGAACAAACAATCATACATGAATCATGTCTATGTGATTCTTTCTAGTGAATTTGAACACAATTGTCAAAAGCAAACCGGAAGTTTAGGATGGTCCCTTTCTCCTAATCTGCTTTACAACCAACCTTTGATTTGAAGTTATTTAGTTAATTTTAGTTTTAAAACCAAATAATCCAAATTATTGATATTTACTTTCTGAAAATTAGGTTAATTTTAGTTAAAGTGCAAAGCTATAAAATCAACACATTTTCCACATACTCCCTAAGTTCGATACCCATTTACCATTATCTATAGTTGTTATTTGGATTAATTTTGCGTGTACTACGATATCACATCAAACCTGCATATTCTCCTTGGGTAGGATATGTACCTCCATCCTCCATGGGAAGGATGACAACATCAAACCTGGGTATTCTCCTTGGGTAGATTACATACCTCCATTCTCCATTGGAAGAATGGCAACATATAACTTACTAGACAAAACTCTATCATGAAGTCCCTCATTTTTATATCGACTTAATCACCGGCCAATGGTGAGCGGGTCATTAGTTAAATAGCGCTATTAGGTTTGACAAGCCTCACACCGTGCCGTAGAGGACGGGAGTGGACTAATGGATCTGGGCACTAGTCAATGATGATAGACATTGACGCAGGGCACATAAACATGACTCCAGTCAGTTGTCGATATGGTAACAGGTCTAGTGGTTAACATGGGTAGCCCCCACTGGTTATGCTTCGGGAAACAAGGAATTGGATAACTCAAGGTTTTCGAATAAACTTGTGGTTTTTGGAACAACTTTAAAATGAACAACTTACTGTTAACTCGCTCAACTTTGTTGTTGATTCGTTACTATATGCCTTGCAGGTCATTAGGTTTTTAGCTGGAGCTTGCATTGGAGCAGGAGTCGTTGTGGGACATGAACCGCTACGTGTTCATGAAAAACTTTATTAAATTTAAAACTTAAATTTTGGTTTTGAACTTAAATGCTTCCGCTGACTATTAAACTTGGTTTTGGACTTTGGTTTGGAGAACTTTAGACGTTTGGTTTTACTTTACTTTATTTAATGTTTATTATAATTGGTGGTATGATCCTGGTCAGTCACATGCCACGCGGTAATACTCCGCTTGTGGATTTTGAGGGTGTGACATTTCGTCCTGAAATTAAGGCGCAGGTGTAACGAATAACTGTGCATACTTAGCCTTAATGTCACTTTCGAGTTCCCATGTGAACTCTACACCGCGTTTGCCTTCTCAGCGAACCTTCACTATGGGAATGCGTGAGCGTCGGAGCTTCTTGGTTTCTCGATCCATGATCTCGACTTGCTTTTCCACGAAGTGTAATGTTTCGTCCACTTGTAGATCCTCAAGTGGTACATGTAAATTCTGCTCGGCCAGACAATTTTTGAGGTTCGAAACATGGAAAGTCGGGTGGACGTTGCTAAGTTCCTCTGGTAGTTCGAGTCTGTAGGCCACCTTGCCAATTCTTTCCAGAATTTTAAAGGGTCCAACATATCGAGGCGCGAGTTTTCCTTTCTTGCCGAATCTGATCACCCCCTTCCAAGGTGCAACCTTTAGGAGTACGTGATCACCAACGTCAAATTCAATCGGCTTACGGCGTCTATCGGCGTAACTCTTTCGAGGACTCTTAGCTTTCAAAATATTGTCTCGAATCTGGAGGATCTTGTCAGTCGTTTCTTGCAGTAGCTCAGGACCGGTTATTTGCGCATCTCCGATCTCATGCCATACAATAGGCGATCGACATTTTCTTCCATACAATGCCTCAAAGGGTGCCATTTGAATGCTAGAATGATAACTGTTATTGTACGAGAATTCAACCAAAGGTAAGTGCACGTCCCAATTACCACTGAAATCTATGACACACGAGCGAAGCATGTCTTCTAAGGTACAGATCGTGCGTTCAGTTTGACCGTCGGTTTGGGGATGGAAAACGGTACTTAGATTAAGGGTAGTACCGAGAGCAGATGGAAAACGGTTCCCAAAGATGCGAGGTAAACCGACCATCACGGTCAGAGATGATATCACGAGGCGTCCCGTGTCGACAGATAATTTCGTCGGTGTAGATCCGTGCTAATCGTTTTACTTTAAAGTCTTCTCGTATTGGCAGAAAATGAGCAGATTTAGTAAGACGATCAACGATAACCCAGATGCTATCGTGACCTGAGGGCATGCATGAAAGTTTCGTTATAAAGTCCATAGCTATACTCTCCCATTTCCACATGGGGATCTCGGGTTGCACGAGTAAGCCAGAGGGTCTTTGTTGTTCAGTCTTGACTTTCGAACAAGTCAGGCATTTCGAAACGTAGATTGCGATATCCTTCTTCATACCAGGCCACCAATACCGTAGATGAAGGTCATGGTATATCTTGTCGGCACCAGGATGAATGGAATATCGAGACTTGTGTGGTTCAGTCAACAATATCTCCCGAAGGTTATTGTGACTTGGAATCCAGATGCGATCGAGATAGTAGTAGATACCGTTCGATTTGGTGATAAAATGAGATTCAATACCACACTTCTTCATTTCCTCTCGCTAGGTATTCTCAATGAAGCAGGCGTACTGGGTGTCGCGAATTAAGGCTTCGAGGTCATGCTGGGCGTTAGTATTACGAACGTTATGCAAATAGCTTCGTCGACTTAGTGCATCAGCAACGACATTTGCTTTGCCAGGATGGTAACGAATCTCACAGTCATAATCGTTGAGGAGTTCTACCCATCGGCGTTGGCGCATATTCAGTTCCTTTTGGTTCAAGATATGTTGCAGGCTCTCATGGTCGGTGATGACCGTACACTTGGTACCGTAAAGGTAGTGTCACCAAATCTTCAACGCAAAAACAACTGCACCAAGCTCGAGATCGTGGGTTGTATAATTTTTCTCATGGATCTTGAGCTGACAAGAGGCGTACGCGATAACCTTGTCCCATTGCATGAGAACACAACCGAGACCAAGGTTCGAGGCATTGCAATAGACTACAAAGTCATCGTTTCCGTCGGGTAAAGCGAGGATAGGAGCATTGCAGAGCATATGCTTCAGAATCTGAAAGGCAGTCTCTTGTTTAGTTCCCCAAACAAAAGGCTTGTCTTTATGCATGAGAGAAGTAAGCGGCAAGGCGATTTTAGAGAAATCTGCGATGAATCGGCGGTAGTAACTCGCCAATCTGAGGAATGAACGAACTTTGGATGGGGATTTGGGTGTAACCCAACTCTTAACAACTTCAATATTCGCGAGGTCGACGTGTATACCTTGACTATTGACGATGTGACCGAGGAATTGAACGAACCTCTTCTAGCCAAAATTCACACTTGGAAAACTTGGCATAAAGTCGATTCCGTTGGAGTAATTCGAGAACCAAACATAGATGTTGTGCATGTTCGGCTTTTGACTTCAAATAGATCAGGATATCATTGATAAACACGATGATGAAACGGTCGAGAAAGGGTTTACACACGCGATTCATCAGATCCATAAAAACCGCGGGTGCATTGGTTAACCCAAAGGGCATAACGACAAACTCGTAGTAGCCGTATCGGGTTCGGAAAACGGTTTTGGGTATATCCTCCTCCTGGATTCGTAACGGGTGATAGCCTGAGCGTAAATCGATCTTCGAGAAACACGTAGCACCTTGTAATTGATCGAACAAATCATCGATTCGGGGTAGGGGATAGAGATTCTTGATAGTCAGCTTATTCAATTCCCTATAATCGATGCACATCCGGAATGATCCGTCCTTCTTTTTGACGAAAAGGACAGGTGCGCCCTAAGGAGAGGTGCTAAGGAGAATGAAGCCTTTGTCAAGCAATTCCTGGAGTTGACTCAAGAGTTCGCGCATTTCAGACGAAGCGAGGCGGTAGGGAGATTTAGCAACAGGATTGGCTCCAGGAATGAGGTCAATTCGGAAATCAATACCACGACTCGGGGGTAAACCAGGTAAATCATCAGGAAATACGTTAGGAAAATCACGAACCACAGGCACCTTATCCATTGCCTTCTTTTCCTCCGGTTCTACAATGTGCGCCAAGAAAGCTTTGTATTCCTTTCGGAGGTACTTGCTCGCTTGTATGCATAACATGAGTTTGAGATCCTTCGATGAGACTTCGCCATAGACACAAAGTTGATCACCATTAGCGAGCGAGAAACAAATCATTTTATCAAAACAAACGACTTCGGCATGATTTTCGCGAAGAAAATCCATGCCTACTATGATATCAAAGCTACCAAGCTGCATTGGGATAAGGTCGATAGGGAAGACGTGATTGTTGAGTTCAAGCGTACAATCACGGAGAACAGAATTAACAGTGACGGTTCTTCCAGTGGCAACTTCTACGTCGAACGTCGAAGGGATATTAGCGCGCTTACGATTTAGGAGCTTTTCGAATTTTAACGATACAAAACAGTTATCGGCTCCAGTATCAAATAAACACGAAGCATATATACCGTTGACAAGAAATGTACCATTAACCACATTGTTATCTGCTTGAGCCTGGCGGACGTTGATGTTGAAAGTACATCCACAGGCTGCTGGCTGCTGCTGCTGAGGCTGTTGCTGTTGATGTTGTTGCTGCGCTGGCTGCTACTATGGCTCTTGCTTCACCACTCTGTTTGGGTAGACATTTGCAAAGTGGTTGGGATCACCACATGCAAAGCAGGCTCTTATGTGTGCAGCGGGGACAGGAGCTGCTTGTTGGCCCTAGGGAGTAGGAAGAGGAGCTGGCAGTGCAGGGGCTTGAACTTGAGCTTGAGCTTGACGGGGACCAGTACGGCAGTTGGCAGTAAAGTGGTCGTACAGGTTGCAGTGCACACAAAATCGACATGCGATCCCAACAGGATGATGATAAGTACAAGTAGGGCATAGCGGATGTGGACCAGTATATGCACGCTTAGCTGGTGGTGCATTGGTCACTGGTGCCGCTACTTGGCGGTTCTGGGGCTGCGGTTGGGCAGGTACTGTATTCAGTGGTGCGGCAGTGACTGCGCAGTTCTTGTTGTTATTCTTCTTGCGCTTTTGGCGTGAAGACTTGGAGGCTTGCGGTACGGTGGTTTCAGCAGTGGGAGTAACGGTAACTTGGTGGAGACTCTTGGTGGTATTCTTGAAATAACCTGCAAAGACTCGCTTGTCATTAATCTCGTCAGCAAGTAGATAAGTCTCTTCGATAGTGGTCGTCTTCGCGGCTTACACGAAGTCAGCAACACAATCCGGTAAAGCACAGATGTATTTCTTGATGGTGATGTCCGGAGTAGAGACTTGGCCGGGACATATGATACTCAGCTGCTTAAAGCGGACAGTTAGACCAGCGTTGTCGCCACCCTCCTGCTTAATGTTCCAAAACTCGTCCTCCAGCTTCTGAAGCTCCTGGGGAGGGCATAATTCTTTCATCATGATCTCTTTCAACTCCTCCCAAGTAAGCCCATAGGCTGCATCATTCCCTCGCCTGTTCCTTTCAGCAGTCCACCAATCCAGAGCCCTGGATTGGAAAACACCATTTGCGTTGACAGTTCGAAGGTTATTGGGACAACCGCTTTGGCACAGGGTGACTTCAATTGAATCGAACCATTGAAACATGGCAGTAGGCCCGTCCTCTCCGGTGAATTCTTTGGGGCCGCAGGCTTTAAACTGCTTGAAGCTGAAAGTATCCTTTGGAGAGTCAGTCCTAGATTCCTCAGAGGACTTGCTAGCGTTTTCATTAAGTTCGCTGACAATTTGCGGAATGACCTTAGCCATCTTCTTTGCGACTAGAGAAGGATACGCTTGTCAGCGTGGTTTCTGTGGGCGGTGCGGGAAGTATGCGATCCAAATGACAACATTGTCTGCAACAGACATCGCCATAGGACTCAGATGCGATTTAATTATAGTCTAGCATATCACCACGTGCTAATTTTACATCTATAAAGCTCAGGAACACATCAATCACTTAGGCACGTAATCACATGGTCAAATAAGCACGTAATCCACGTAAGCACATAAGCACGTAAGAGCACAGAAGCACATAATCAACTATATTTTGCACGTATTCACCTACATATCTTGCACGTATTCACCAATCATTCAAGTTCGCGAGCGCGTTCGAGAGCAGCGAGTGCGAGTAGCGAGTAGTATAAGCGAGTAGTATAAGCGAGTAGCATAGCGTAAGCGAGTAACATAGCAAGCGATTTGTTAATGTTTTGAGATAAGTGTGCAGTGCGAGTTGTGCGTGTTTATCAAAGCGAACAGCCAAAAGGGTATAAATCTCCCAAAATCGAAACACATAAACATATAAAACCACATAATACACGTAAAATTCCACATAAAAGCGATAAATCACAGAGTCAGCGGCTTGCGAACTCAGAATCGAAACACATAAAATCAGCGATCGGAGCGTCTGGGTGCGAGACAACGACTACCCAAAGCGATTCGACTATTCTCAAAGATTTCCAGTACACGATTTACCCTAATAGATTGTGCTCTCTTCACCGACATACAGTGAATGGCACTCATCCTTTCGGTTATTCGCGTAATTCGTTTCATTGGAATCCATCGAGACTTTGGTGAGAGTTTTGTAAAAACCAAAATAAGGAGCGAAACAAGTCATCAAGATTCGGGTTTCACCCCTAACTTAGCGGATTTATTCCTGTTTGTGTGATAGAATCACGGGGGAGATTTACATCGAAGTATGGATCTCACTCCTGATTCAACGCAAATTCTCCTGTTTATAGTAAAAAGGCGCGTCGAACGAGCGATCTAATCGATAGTTTGCGGTTTTCACACCTAATCTTGATCTAATCACTCATTTGTGTTTGAAAATTGTGCGTGTCGTTCTTGCCTTGGGAAAGGCAAAGTGACAACGTTCAACCTTAGGAAAGGTCGATAGTAGTATATTCGTGAGTCGAGAGAATTAACAGAAATGAGCTCATGCAGAACCCCTACCGGGTTCGCACAAGGCGGTCTGTTGGTACTTAGACTATAGACGAGGTCGCTTCTAAGGCATCGACCCGGACTAGGTAGAGCCTCGCCTAATTCCCAATAGTTATGGCTCTAATACCATTCTATCACACCCCAACCGATGGCGGAATCATCGGGACGCGGCACTGAGCGAAACAGATTGTCCAGGAGAATCCATAACAACTAAAATTACCAGATATTTAACGTTACGTCCCATACCATAACATATCAAATAAAAGCAGTTATTACAGACATAATTGTTCTCAAAGACAAATCACAGTTTCGACAACTCATAAATTGTTTTATTTGTTTCTAGACTCCCCTAGGCTTGGTTCCATGACATCCAGCAAATAACAGCATCCTAAACACCTGTCACATACGTTAAAATAGGTCAATACACATAGTGTAAAGGTGAGCATACAAGTTTAATAGTATAATAGTAGCGAAAAACGGTTTACGCATAACCAGCATGTAACATGTTGAAAAGTGAAGCTAGCAGGTTATCGACAATGAAATATGCACAGACATGACTGCGAGTTGTAGAATGCGCATCACATATCACCACCATGACATGTGAAGTAATACCCTTAACAACCCCTGTCCACGACAGGTGCTGAGTCCAAACTATAGTACTATTGTTGCTAAGGTGTCAGGCAATAATCACTGTATAAACATAACATACAAGCATTCATCGAATAACACGTATAACATGTAGAGCGATTAGCGTATAAAAAGTGTTTGCGTTGTGTGATCGATGTGATTGGATATAAGTAACGTCTGTAACACCCAAAAGTGCGTTAAGCAAAAAGGGATAGAGTATACTCACAGATCGTGTTTAACGAATAAACACAGTCTTGGATGAAGGGGGCGCTGGAGGGACTAGCCTGATCACAGTACAATAGTATAAGCGATGAACAATGCGTTAAACAGTGTCGAGTGGAACAAGTGAGGGATAGTGATCTGATCGGATGACCTTCCAGACGGATGACCATTCGGTCGGAGGGTTGTCCGTTTGGGATGGATGTGTTTGTGTATGGCGAACTTTGAAGTTTTCGTTGTAGCATTTAATATAGAGAAGTATCTCTACCATTAAGGTCGTTCGGTCGAACGGTCATCCGGACGGATGGTCGTTCGCTCGGATGGCGATCCGTTTGGGTGAGATGTTTCAAAGGTTCAAGTCCCCTGGGAGGATAGTGTCACACCCTGGCTTTGCGGAAGCGTGGTTAATTTTGGTGTGACTTCTTAATACCATAGCTTAACCATAACAAAGCTATATGAAATTAAAACATGCAAGATCATCCATTAAGTTTTGAAAATCAACTACAGTACCATTGTTTTAACGGGAACATACCCTAACAACCATAACCTTGTTCAACAAACATTACAAACTTAAACATAGTATAAACATGGTTTAAGGATTGTGTCTTGTCCAGGAAAGAGACACATCCCCTAAACCCCGGATGACCTCGGAAACTAGTGCAGCGGAAAACATGCCATACCGTGCCAGATCTCGTTAATTTCCTGAAATACATGTAAGTTGAAAAATCAACAATAATGTTGAGCGAGTTCATGTGCAAGTGAGTAAGTAAAAACACTTGTAAGTATAAAAGTTCCCTGGTATGTAGCAGTGTAAGGAAAAGAGATCACCAATGGTTTGCAAGGCCATTAGCATGTGTGAAATGCAAGTAGGAAGACTCAACCCTAGCCGATTTATGCGTCGGGCAACCAAGTCACTCAAGGTCCGTTCTGTTGGTCCTCTCAGAGGTCCGTTCTGTTGGGCCTAGAGTTGGGCTCGCTACACCCAGATAGATCTACCGCTTAAGTCCCTCGGTGTTCTGCCTACCCATTCACATGATCTAAGTAGTAAACCTCCTTACGTTAACATACCGTGTATAATAGTACTTGTAAACAAAGTAACATGTATTTCACCCCCGCAGTTAAGAAAACTGAAAACAGTTAGAGAAAAGGGGGACATGAACTCACAGTGAAGCGTCTCTACCAAGTGTCTCCAAATCTGAAAGCTGTGCGACGACCTACAAGTGCTAATTCTATTAGACGGACGGCCGTGCCTTAGCTTTATAGTTTAAGTCTTTGGGAAATAGTTAGGCAACTATTCCGTGTTTACATTTCGTATGTACTTGGTAGTTAATTTCCTTCCCAAGGATGGGGGATTCAATACATGTGCTTTCGAATTATATCATTAAGTCTCACTTAATCTTTATATATTTCCAACTCCAAAATATAAGTGTTTATCCAAAATACGTTGTTAAAATACGCGTTCATAAATATTTCCGTAATCGTGTAAGTTACGTTTTAACATTCGAGTGGTAATATAATTACCGATGTAACTTAAATATTTATGGTGGATGCGTTTGTATTATTTTGGATTCGTTAACTTTCGTAAATATTATTTTTACTCTAAAAATAATATTTATGTATTTCACAAAATAATCATAAACAGTGTGTGAAAATATATATTTATCACGTTAATATTTTGTGAAAATCCCACCTCCGAATATTTAGTAAATAAAGTCATGGCGAAATTTATGCTTTGAAAACATGTCAAAAATGATTCTAACACTTGTAGTGTAAATAAGTCTAGGTGTTAGGTTTTTAGGAAAATTTCGCCAGAGTTTCCTCTGTAACTGGAGGTGGCCACGCTTTCAAGCGTATCATTTTCTTTATCAAATCAAATCAATCAATGTTCTCAACATTATCAAACAACTTTTCAACATTTTAACTAGTCAACAAGTATGTAAATCGCATAATCGCATGAACTTGTAGTTTTTCCGAATCTATAGTGTAAATCCCATTATATTTTGTGGATCTTCAAATAAGGAAATTTTAACCTCGTAAAAACCTCGTTTTTAGAGAAATCCGTCTTTACAACTTCTTGTCATTTTTCCCAAAAATAGTTATTTTGTCGACACTTGTGTTACACAAGTATTTACACACTTGTGTGTTCTAAATATCATTCTTATTATTGTAGATCCGTCTTTTAGAAAACATGATTTCTTTAACGCTTGGTCCTTTGAAAATACCACTTGCAGATGCGTAGATCTGCTAGTTTTAAACACTATTTTGCAAGTAAAAATACTTTTACACAAGTTCATGTTTCATGTGTGGTAGAGTTTCACCTTTTAACCCTTGTGCTAATCAAAACAAGCTTATGTTAAGATCCATGATCTTACCAAGTCGGGTTAAACGATGATCCGAGCTACCACATCATAGATCGGGTCTCAATAATCACAACCTTCAAATACTACAACTTTTACACTAGTTATGATCTTTTATCCAACAAGATTCAAGTTTTAGTAAACTTTAAAGATTCAAAAGATGGGTTTCGGCATTTTAACCGTTATAAATCATATTAACCACCTTAGATATGTTCAAGAGTGAGATTTAAACATTATACCTCTAGCTCGGGGCTAGGGAAGAATCTAGGCGAAAATGAGGTGGATAAAAGCTAAGTAACGAGGTCCTTCCACTTCCGTTTGCTCCAAAGCTCCTAATACGTAACCCGTGAAGCTTGTATATACTTGGAATGGAGAGATCAAGAGCCGAAAGTATGATGGTTGTAAGAGTGGGGTTCGGCCGAGAGTGAAGGGAGAGAGTATGTTGTGGTGAGTGGTGTTTAGTGAAAATGATCTTATGTGCAAGCCCATGTACTTATAGGCAATTAGAAGGTGATTATCCAATGGAAAATGTGTCATCTTGATATCCAACATAGAGGATTAAAATAATAATCCAAGTACCAAGTATTGTCTCCTCCTAGTTAGGGCCGATTGGAGGGGGGGGGGTTACCTTGTTCGATTTCAACTAGGTAGTTAGGGTAATTAGTTATGTTAAATAGGTTAGTTAAGTGTTTAACCTAGTTAGTTAAGTATAGCGTGTTATGACGGGTGTTAGGGTAATCAGGGACCCTAACTGGCTCAGAAAAAGAGTAATAATAAAATAACAATGTTTTCATGTTCTGGGTATAGTCCGGTTGTTTGGTTGGATAGAAATCCGTTAAAGCGTTACAAAAGCTTTAAAGTGTCGTTATTAACATTTTTAGTGACACATCTTGTTTCCAACACTTTAGAAAGTGTCTAGTAGTATTTTCCCCAAATTTTGGCACTTTACTAGTCAGCTAGAAGCTGGATTATTTATTAAAGTGCTGTGTTTTGTACTTAAAGTACGTTTTAGGCACATCCAGTCATTGTATCTTATTCCTAGAGACGCAGTTCTACAACCCTTGTATCCCTACACTCACTACTAGTGTAGTAAAATATCTCAGGCTCTTATAGGCCTTGGAGGCAGTGTTTGCCTGATGCTGGCTTTATCAGCATGTTCAATAGGTTATCCGTGTATTGTGCTACTGTGCTCTTTGTGCATCATGTTTGTCACTATGGTTCAGTATGTAGGTATTGTAGTGACAGCAAGCAAGTATGATGCAAGTAAGTACATGTATCAGTATTCAAGTAGCAGTTTGTCAGCTAGTTCAAGCAAGCACAGTAATTAATCAGTAATTAATCATTAATTAAGTCATACGGATACCTGGTTTAGTGCGGGTTGTCACATTCTCCCCCTGTTAAATAAATTTCGTCCCGAAATTTAAGTTCTGCTTGTAGAAGCAGGGTTCTTAGGAAAAAGGTGGGGGTATTTCTCTTTCATCCGGTCTTCACGCTCCCAGGTGAACTCAGGACCATGTCTGGCATTCCAACGAACCTTGACGAGCTTGACACTGCTCCGGCGGGTCTTGTTAACTTTCCAATCCGTGACCTCGACAGGTTCTTCTACGAAGTGGAGCGTGTCGTCAATATGAATCTCGTCGATGGGAATGGCAACGTCAACTTGAGTTGGACTTTTCTTTAGATTGGATACATGAAATGTATCGTGAACGCCATTTAGTTCAGCAGGTAGGTCCAACTTGTATGCTACTTGTCCTATTTTGTCCAAAATTCCGAAAGGACCAATGTAGCGCGGATTTAACTTCCCACGCTTCCCAAAGCGTGCCACCCCCTTCCAGGGTGAAACTTTCAATAGCACCATTTCTCCAACTTGGAAATCCACATGTTTTCGGTTTGGATCCGCATAGGCCTTTTGTCTGTGGCGAGCTGCTTCGATGCGTTTAAGAATTTGCGCGATCTTGTCTGTCGTCTCTTGGACGATCTCGGGACCTACAAGTTGTCTATCTCCGGCGTCAGCCCAACATAGGGGTGATCGGCACTTGCGTCCGTAAAGGGCTTCAAATGGCGCGACACCAATACTGGTGTGGTAGCTGTTGTTGTATGAGAATTCAACCAAAGGTAAATGTTTGTCCCAGCTACCGCCCAAATCCATAACACATGCTCTCAGCATGTCTTCCAAAGTCTGTATCGTTCGCTCGCTCTGGCCGTCAGTTTGCGGATGAAACGCAGTGCTCAGATTCAACTGTGAGCCAAAGGCTTCTTGGAAGGATTGCTATATCCTTGACACAAACCTTCCGTCTCTATCAGAGATGATTGAGAGAGGCACTCCATGACGTGCGACGATCTCTCTCATGTAAATTTCCGCGAGTTTACTAGTGCTGTCTTTCTCCTTGATTGGCAGAAAGTGTGCGGATTTTGTTAGGCGGTCAACTATTACCCAAATCATATCATGGCCTCTTGGCGTTCTTGGCAATTTTGTAACAAAATCCATTGAGATTTGTTCCCATTTCCACTTGGGAATCTCAGGTTGTTGCAGCAGCCCTGAAGGCTTCTGGTATTCCGTCTTTACCTTAGCGCACGTTAAACATTTGCTCACATAAACAGCAACGTCGCCTTTCATCCTAGGCCACCAATAATATTCTTTGAGATCCTGGTACATTTTATCCGATCCAGGGTGGATAGAGTACCGTGACTTGTGCGCTTCGTCGAAAATAACTTTCCTTAAATCACCAAACAGAGGAACCCAAATCCTTTTCTCAAAACATAACGTTCCTTCCTCGTTTGGTACCAAAAGCTTCTCCATCCCACGGAGATACTCTTCTCCAAGGTTTCCTTCCTTAAGGGCTTCCTTTTGTGCAGCACGAATGCGCAAGGAAAGATCGGTTCGTATAATCATTTCCAAAGCCCTTATCCTTATGGGCTTGATTCTCTCTTTACGACTTAGGGCATCGGCGACTACATTCGCCTTCCCTGGGTGATACTTTATCTCGCAGTCGTAGTCGTTTAGCAACTCAACCCATCGTCTTTGCCTCATATTCAACTCCTTCTGGTTGAATATATGCTGTAGGCTCTTGTGATCTGTAAAGATTGTACACCTCGTACCGTAAAGGTAGTGTCTCCAGATCTTTAAAGCAAAAACCACTGCGCCAAGCTCCAAATCGTGTGTGGTATAGTTCTTTTCATGTACCTTCAGTTGACGCGATGCGTAAGCAATAACCTTTTGGCGTTGCATCAACACGCATCCCAATCCTTGGCGCGATGCGTCGCAGTATACCACAAAATCGTCAGTACCTTCTGGTAGAGCTAAGATAGGCGCGTTGCAGAGCTTATCTTTCAGTATCTGGAATGCTTCTTCCTGTTTGATTCCCCAATCAAACGTCTTATCTTTTTGGGTGAGGAGCGTCAAAGGTTGAGCGATTTTTGAAAAGTCCTCAATGAATCTTCGATAATAGCCAGCCAAACCCAAGAATTGCCGAATCTCGGTTGGCGTCTTTGGCGTTTCCCAATCCTTGATCGCCTTGATCTTGGTTGGATCCACGTGGATTCCATCTCCATTTACCACGTGCCCAAGGAATTGGACTTCACGTAGCCAGAATTCGCACTTGGAGAATTTGGCATACAGCTGTTCCTTATTTAGCAGCTCCAAAATGGCTCTAAGATGTTGTTCGTGCTCGGCCTCTGTTCTTGAATAAATCAAGATGTCATCGATAAACACAATCACGAACTTGTCTAAGTATGGCTTGCAAACTCTATTCATTAGATCCATGAATACCGCAGGTGCGTTTGTCAAACCAAATGGCATAACGAGGAACTCGTAGTGTCCATAACGAGTTCTGAAGGCTGTCTTTGGAATACTTTCTTCTTGAATCCTCAACTGATGGTATCCAGATCGAAGATCGATCTTAGAGTAAAAGCTTGAACCTTGAAGTTGGTCAAACAGATCATCAATTCTTGGCAGAGGATACCTATTCTTGATCGTTAGCTTGTTCAATTCTCTGTAGTCAATGCACATTCGAAAACTACCGTCCTTCTTCTTGACAAACAGGACCGGAGCTCCCCAAGGCGAGAAGCTTGGTCGGATAAAACCCTTGTCTAACAACTCTTGAAGTTGTGTTGACAGTTCCTGCATCTCAGACGGAGCAAGTCTGTAAGGTGCCTTAGCCACAGGCGCGGCGCCTGGAACTAAGTCGATGTGAAACTCTACTTGCCTCTGAGGTGGCAGTCCGGGTAAGTCTTCCGGGAAGACTTCTGGATACTCCCTCACGACAGGGATGTCTTCGATTCTTGGCTCAGCAGCCTTCTTATCCACAATGTGTGCCAGGAAGGCAACACATCCTTTCTGTAAACACTTCCTTGCTTTCAAGCAGCTGATAAGTCTTAGCGGCGTGTCACGCTTCTCTCCGTGAACAACAATGGTCTCACCATCATCGGTTGGGATACGAACAACCTTCTCGTGACATACTATCTCAGCCTTGTTTCCTGATAACCAATCCATTCCTACTACCACGTCGAAGCTTCCCAACTGGACTGGTAGCAGATCTAGAGTGAACTCACGTTCTCCCAATTCAATCACACAACCTCTGATCACTTCATTGGCTTCTACTAACTTCCCGTTGGCTAATTCGATTGAGTAGGGAATATCTAACTTATTAGCGGCTAACCCAAGCATATTCTTAAATTCTAACGATACGAAGCTATAATCGGCACCAGTATCAAATAAAACGGATGCATAGCGTTGATTGATAGGGAACGTACCAGTAACAACATTGGGATCCTGGTGCGCTTCCCTAGCTTCGAGTTGGAACACCCTTCCACGGACTTGGTTTAAATCTGGGCAGTTCTTCTTAAAATGCCCAACATCACCGCAGTTAAAACATCCAAGTTTTCGACCGCTTCCGGCGCCATCCCCAACTTGCTGGTTGTTTTGGTTCGCATTGTTGACTCCGTTCCCTCCATTATTTCCTTGTGGGCGATTACCACCACGATTATTGTTTCTGTTTCCATATCCTCCCTGGCCTCCCCGACCGGCAGGGGCCCAACAAGTGTCCTTCAAGTGACCACGTTTCCCACATACTTCGCATACTTTTAGCCCACATTGGCCAGAATGGTGGCGTTGGCAGGTATTGCATTTGGGCTGGGTGCCCATGTATCCTCTTCCTTTCTTTCCACTACCAGCTGTAACCTGAGCTGGTGCGTTTGGTTCCCCTTTCTTACCAACACTGCCAATGCCTTGTTTGAAGTTCGAGAACTTTCTTTTGTTGCCTCCTGATGACTCAACGTGAGTCTCTGCCTTCTTCGTTTTGATCTCATCAAACTTGTTCAGGCGGATGGCCTCTTCTGTGAGTGCCACGCTCAAATCAATGGCTTCAGTGATAGTCGCTGGTTTGGAGGAGGTTACCATGCTTATGATTTGGGGAGACAAACCCCAAATGAAGCGCTCGATTCGCTTGTATTCTGGTGTAACCATGTAAGGAACCACTTGAGATAAGTCATGGAACCTTTGAACGTACTCTGCTACCTTTGGACCGTCCATTTTTAAATGCCAAAATTCAGTCTCCAACTTTTGAATTTCTGCGCGAGAGCAGTACTTCTTGCGCATGAGTTCCTTTAGTTCGGTCCAGGTCAGCGCGTAGGCAGCAGCTTCGCCTAGTGTTTGTACTTGTAGATTCCACCAGGATAGGGCTCCATCTAGAAATAGCCCTGAGATATAGGTGACTTGCTAATCCAGCGCGCACTTGCTCATGCGTAGAACATATTCGGTTTTCTCAGCCCAACGAACGAAGGCGACGGCACCTCCTGTGCCATCAAAGTTTACGGGCTTGCTGTCTAAGAACTGCTTGTAGGTGCACCCTGCACATACGTTATAACATATGAATGGCATTAGCATCATCGCTAAAGATATCCAATTTGGCCACGGTATGTCGTAATGACTTAGTTTTACCGTGTGGTGGATTGTTGTTGCCTTGGTTAATACTTCCGCTCGTTCCGGGCTGGGATGCTGCATACTGTGCTATGGCAGCAGCAATAATCTGCTGGAGCTCTGCCTCATTAGTAGGCATGCGTGTCTCACGTCTTGGCGGCATCTTTCTAATAGATGGTTTACGTTGGTCAGGTCATAGTAAGACGTACGTATATAGTAATAGTAATAGCACATAACATCTCATGTTATCAACACAAATATCAATCACACACATCCCATGTCATAAAAATGCAAATAAGCAATCAAGCGAATCAGATATGATGAGAATACTGCGATTGCCATATATCAAGACCACATAGTAAGTGTATCAGTACATCATAGTGTCATACAATCATCAATCAACTAGGGGCTACATCACCCCTGTCCAAAAACCATAACAAATCAGTGTCAAATACAACATCAAATACATGTCAACAAAAGTCAGGATCAACTGTGGTCTCCAAAAATACTGTGCAATCCAACAATCGCCGTCTTCTCATCCTCGTCTACCCAAACAGTACTGATGAGCTCTATACAGATGGTGGTGGAGGAGGGGGAAAGTGGGTGTAAAACAAACGACGTAACTGGAGCCAGTCCTCCTCCTGGGCTCGTTGAGTACGAATGATAGAGGCAACCTGCTGCTCTAGTGTAAAGAGACGAGCAGCATAATCTGGAGGTAAAGGTCGAAACGGCTGCAGAGGAGAGTGTGTCTGACCATGGCAGGGACACGGTGGCAGCTGAGCTCTCTCGAGCTCCTGGATGTGCTGCGTGTGTGACTCATGCTGAGCTACAAAAGACATCAAGACGTCCTCGATAGTGTACCCCCTGTGGAAAGAATGGTAGGGGTCAGTAGGTGGTACACCAGAGTCTGGTGCCCATAGAAACGGCTCGCTAGTGGGGTCGAAAGGTGCCACGTGAAATGGAGCAACAGCGGGTGGAACAGATGACATCTGTGGCATGAAAGGGATAGGCATTGGTACATGCCCAACAGGATGGGCTGAAGAACCCTCTCCAGGCCTCGCTGGAGGTACAAACTGTGGAACCTGAAAGGAAAAATCAACATGTCGTGCAACAGGGATCTGAGGGGGAAAAGGCGGTACATCCTCATCAGCAGGTATATAACCGTGCTGTGCATGCTCATCTGGTGGATCCATGCGTGCCGCGAACAGTGCATGCTCGGGCTCTAGTGGAACGGGATCAAGTGGGGGAGCAACAACAGGGTGAACAGGTGCAATGTGCTCAACGGGAGGGTCAACAGGTATAGCGACAACGGGTAAAGGATCAACAGGATCAACAATGACATGATCGCCCTCCATCAAAGGAACATCCACGGGGAGATCATCAGCAACAGGCTCAAAAGGGATGTCAGCATGTACTGGGTCATGCTCAGGTATGGGGTCCAGGGCGGCTGCCTGCTCAGGAGCAATGGCAGGCTCGAGGTCATCAAAAGCCATCTCTAAATCAAAATCTGGGTCAATAGGATCAAATGCGTCAGCAGGGTCTACTGGATCCTCCATAAACTGATCCATGGGAACAAACTCTAAGTCACGATCTGGGTCGAATCCTGGGGGAAACATAGGATCGGAATCCCCCTCATCGTCATGGTCGAAAACAAAACTGGGGACAGGGGCAACAGAAGATGCCTGATCAGGATCTGATCCATGAGAGAAGTGCTGCGCACTCTGGTCGTGTGAGGGTACAGAGGCCACAGACTCAAAAGAGTCTGGGACTGGGGAGTGAGCAGGTGACTCCGCGGCGGGAGCATCTGCGATCAACAAGGGACCATCAGCAGCAGGAAGGGCCTCGCCCTGAGCATCCTCCTCGAAAGGTTCCTCATCAAACATATCGACATCATCATCCTCGTCGTCGATAGGCAAATCATAAACAGGGTACGAAGCAAGCGGTATAGGAGCAGGGATCACTGCCAGTGGTAGATCCCCGGCCAAAGGACCATCTGCGAGCTCGTCAGCACCGTCAGGTAATGCGAAGGGCTGAAAGTCGTCCTCATCTGTGCTCGTGACGTCGGACGTGTGAACCTCGTGCTCCGATGACTCAAGGTCGTCTGATACGATAGGCCTAGGGCCTGTGGTGTCTGAACCACCAGTGTCTGTAGAATCCATGTGTCTGTAACATATACACCAACATGCACAAACAGTCAATCATATAATCAAATAATCACATAAGTCACCAAGTAAGCATTCAAATCATTCTCCTAGTCCCACTAGCCTCCCAGCCTCTCAGACTGCTCTTCCTAGTCCCACTAGCCAATTCTCCTAGTCTCACTAGCCAATTCTCCTAGTCCCACTAGCCAATTCTCCTAGTCCCACTAGCCAATTCTCCTAGTCCCACTAGCCAACTACCTCGTTCTCTCAGACCGAGCCTCGGCCTCTCAGACCAAGCCTATAATAAAGAATAAAATGTGCTCAACATTTGTTTGTAAAAGTTTGGATCTGGACTTAAGTGGTATGCAGTAAAAATGTTTTCGTGAGAGCCCTAGTGATCATAGTCTAGACTCGAGAAAGAATCCTAGTTCGCTATGATCAGAGCTCTGAAACCAAGCTGTCACACCCTGGCTTTGCAGAAGCGTGGTTAATTTTGGTGTGACTTCTTAATACCATAGCTTAACCATAACAAAGCTATATGAAATTAAAACATGCAAGATCATCCATTAAGTTTTGAAAATCAACTACAGTACCATTGTTTTAACGGGAACATACCCTAACAACCATAACCTTGTTCAACAAACATTACAAACTTAAACATAGTATAAACATGGTTTAAGGATTGTGTCTTGTCCAGGAAAGAGACACATCCCCTAAACCCCGGATGACCTCGGAAACTAGTGCAGCGGAAAACATGCCATACCGTGCCAGATCTCGTTAATTTCCTGAAATACATGTAAGTTGAAAAATCAACAATAATGTTGAGCGAGTTCATGTGCAAGTGAGTAAGTAAAAACACTTGTAAGTATAAAAGTTCCCTGGTATGTAGCAGTGTAAGGAAAAGAGATCACCAATGGTTTGCAAGGCCATTAGCATGTGTGAAATGCAAGTAGGAAGACTCAACCCTAGCCGATTTATGCGTCGGGCAACCAAGTCACTCAAGGTCCGTTCTGTTGGTCCTCTCAGAGGTCCGTTCTGTTGGGCCTAGAGTTGGGCTCGCTACACCCAGATAGATCTACCGCTTAAGTCCCTCGGTGTTCTGCCTACCCATTCACATGATCTAAGTAGTAAACCTCCTTACGTTAACATACCGTGTATAATAGTACTTGTAAACAAAGTAACATGTATTTCACCCCCGCAGTTAAGAAAACTGAAAACAGTTAGAGAAAAGGGGGACATGAACTCACAGTGAAGCGTCTCTACCAAGTGTCTCCAAATCTGAAAGCTGTGCGACGACCTACAAGTGCTAATTCTATTAGACGGACGGCCGTGCCTTAGCTTTATAGTTTAAGTCTTTGGGAAATAGTTAGGCAACTATTCCGTGTTTACATTTCGTATGTACTTGGTAGTTAATTTCCTTCCCAAGGATGGGGGATTCAATACATGTGCTTTCGAATTATATCATTAAGTCTCACTTAATCTTTATATATTTCCAACTCCAAAATATAAGTGTTTATCCAAAATACGTTGTTAAAATACGCGTTCATAAATATTTCCGTAATCGTGTAAGTTACGTTTTAACATTCGAGTGGTAATATAATTACCGATGTAACTTAAATATTTATGGTGGATGCGTTTGTATTATTTTGGATTCGTTAACTTTCGTAAATATTATTTTTACTCTAAAAATAATATTTATGTATTTCACAAAATAATCATAAACAGTGTGTGAAAATATATATTTATCACGTTAATATTTTGTGAAAATCCCACCTCCGAATATTTAGTAAATAAAGTCATGGCGAAATTTATGCTTTGAAAACATGTCAAAAATGATTCTAACACTTGTAGTGTAAATAAGTCTAGGTGTTAGGTTTTTAGGAAAATTTCGCCAGAGTTTCCTCTGTAACTGGAGGTGGCCACGCTTTCAAGCGTATCATTTTCTTTATCAAATCAAATCAATCAATGTTCTCAACATTATCAAACAACTTTTCAACATTTTAACTAGTCAACAAGTATGTAAATCGCATAATCGCATGAACTTGTAGTTTTTCCGAATCTATAGTGTAAATCCCATTATATTTTGTGGATCTTCAAATAAGGAAATTTTAACCTCGTAAAAACCTCGTTTTTAGAGAAATCCGTCTTTACAACTTCTTGTCATTTTTCCCAAAAATAGTTATTTTGTCGACACTTGTGTTACACAAGTGTTTACACACTTGTGTGTTCTAAATATCATTCTTATTATTGTAGATCCGTCTTTTAGAAAACATGATTTCTTTAACGCTTGGTCCTTTGAAAATACCACTTGCAGATGCGTAGATCTGCTAGTTTTAAACACTATTTTGCAAGTAAAAATACTTTTACACAAGTTCATGTTTCATGTGTGGTAGAGTTTCACCTTTTAACCCTTGTGCTAATCAAAACAAGCTTATGTTAAGATCCATGATCTTACCAAGTCGGGTTAAACGATGATCCGAGCTACCACATCATAGATCGGGTCTCAATAATCACAACCTTCAAATACTACAACTTTTACACTAGTTATGATCTTTTATCCAACAAGATTCAAGTTTTAGTAAACTTTAAAGATTCAAAAGATGGGTTTCGGCATTTTAACCGTTATAAATCATATTAACCACCTTAGATATGTTCAAGAGTGAGATTTAAACATTATACCTCTAGCTCGGGGCTAGGGAAGAATCTAGGCGAAAATGAGGTGGATAAAAGCTAAGTAACGAGGTCCTTCCACTTCCGTTTGCTCCAAAGCTCCTAATACGTAACCCGTGAAGCTTGTATATACTTGGAATGGAGAGATCAAGAGCCGAAAGTATGATGGTTGTAAGAGTGGGGTTCGGCCGAGAGTGAAGGGAGAGAGTATGTTGTGGTGAGTGGTGTTTAGTGAAAATGATCTTATGTGCAAGCCCATGTACTTATAGGCAATTAGAAGGTGATTATCCAATGGAAAATGTGTCATCTTGATATCCAACATAGAGGATTAAAATAATAATCCAAGTACCAAGTATTGTCTCCTCCTAGTTAGGGCCGATTGGAGGGGGGGGGGTTACCTTGTTCGATTTCAACTAGGTAGTTAGGGTAATTAGTTATGTTAAATAGGTTAGTTAAGTGTTTAACCTAGTTAGTTAAGTATAGCGTGTTATGACGGGTGTTAGGGTAATCAGGGACCCTAACTGGCTCAGAAAAAGAGTAATAATAAAATAACAATGTTTTCATGTTCTGGGTATAGTCCGGTTGTTTGGTTGGATAGAAATCCGTTAAAGCGTTACAAAAGCTTTAAAGTGTCGTTATTAACATTTTTAGTGACACATCTTGTTTCCAACACTTTAGAAAGTGTCTAGTAGTATTTTCCCCAAATTTTGGCACTTTACTAGTCAGCTAGAAGCTGGATTATTTATTAAAGTGCTGTGTTTTGTACTTAAAGTACGTTTTAGGCACATCCAGTCATTGTATCTTATTCCTAGAGACGCAGTTCTACAACCCTTGTATCCCTACACTCACTACTAGTGTAGTAAAATATCTCAGGCTCTTATAGGCCTTGGAGGCAGTGTTTGCCTGATGCTGGCTTTATCAGCATGTTCAATAGGTTATCCGTGTATTGTGCTACTGTGCTCTTTGTGCATCATGTTTGTCACTATGGTTCAGTATGTAGGTATTGTAGTGACAGCAAGCAAGTATGATGCAAGTAAGTACATGTATCAGTATTCAAGTAGCAGTTTATCAGCTAGTTCAAGCAAGCACAGTAATTAATCAGTAATTAATCATTAATTAAGTCATACGGATACCTGGTTTAGTGCGGGTTGTCACAGATAGTCATTCGATCGGATGACTATTCATCTGGAACTGACATTCTTTGAAATGTTTAAGTGTTGAAAAGAAATTATAAGACATCCGTTCGGATTGTCGTTCGATTGGATGGCGATCCGATCGGACGGCAATCCACTTGGCAACCTGTTCGTTTGTAAAACTTGTAAAATTTGTTAAGTTTAGAAAGTTTGCGGTTGAACCGAGACGGTATGAAAACGTGTCAAGCAATGGAAACCCCATCAAGTCAAAGTCATCCGATCGGATGGGAATCACCCCGTCCGATCAGTAACTTTTCTTGATGGAACTTCATATTCAACCCGTTAAGTCGGTCATATCTTCAATAGTAATCCATTCTCAGACCGGCACTACGCTAGAGAGCGAGTAGAAGGCCTGAATGAGCTCAGATTCTATTGGTTTTTGAGTAAAAGTTAAGAACATTGAAGAAAAGTGGAAATCAGTTGGAAAATGTTTAGATTTAGGTGAAATCAATGTTTAAACATTATAGAAATCCTTTAGATTTGAGTTGTTCTTGGTGGAATGAGGTTACACTTTGGTGTTCATGAGAACCCATGGTGACATCATCCTAGAACATCCCAAATCCACCGATTTCATGGTGAAAAGTTGAGATTTGATGGTGAAAATGATGAGAAAGTGTGTGTAGATCAAGGAAGTACAAGATATTTGAGATGAAAACTTACAAGAATCGCGAGGAATCGAGAGAAAATGGCTGAGAATGCGCTGGTCGGAGGGGAGCTGTCACATCATGAACAATGAGTATTTATAGGTGAAGAGGAGAGAAAGGCGGAGGGCCTTTCGATCGGATGGCATCCGTTCAGATGACCATTCGATCGAAGGGCTTCAGTGAGTTGGTTTCCGACTTTTCATTTCGTGCGTTGAGCATTGTGATGTGTTTAAGCGAGTGTCGAATTAGCGATGCGACAGTTTTAAATAATAGTTACACAAATAACATAACTAACATACAACAACCTAAGTAACCTTGCGTTTCCAGTTCGCGATGAGATTGCATTGCGATAGAGTTGCGATTGCGTTTGCGATTAACACCTTTAACATAATTAAACATGCACAAGTAACACATAATAGCACACACACGTAAGACAATATCCAGAACTGCGATTCAAGTTACGATGCGATAGCGATGAATTAGATTAGCGTTTAACTGCGTTTATTGCATTTACTCCACATAATACAACTAAAACAACATAAATTAAAGTATCGATTAACGAGGTTCGAAAGTACAAGTAATAATTAAGCAAGGAATGACAGATCGAATTAGCAATATTTTCTTTCTTTGACTTTGACTTTGACTTGTACTTTGACTTCAAAAAGTTGGGTTGTTACAATTATTGAGATAGAAAGTGAAGAAAAGTTTGAAGATGGTGGGTTTTGAAAATGGCGGGTTTTGAAGTTACAGGGAGAGAAGAAGAAAGAAGATTCGATAAAATTGACTAAAATACCCTTCCCTTTATTTTTTAATTTTGCCACATGTCATAATCCTATTGCTTCTTATCCTTTCTAGCCAAATTAAACTTCCTATTTGATTATCTCCCTTGTTTTAGTATAGTTAATAGACAAGAAAAGTAAAATAGGAAATGGCCATGTGGAAGCAATTCATTGGCTCCTCGGGTTATTGTTTTTGCCTCACAAGCGTGAGTTTGTTCACAGTGAGACCGCTCATGAGTGGAAGCTTGAATTTGAGTTCTCAAGTTAACGAGCTCTCTATACATACTTGTTAGTTTGCATAAACTTATTGTAATGAGAAAAATGCCCATATAGTCCCTGTGGTTTGCCCATTTTTCACCTTTACTCCCTAACTTTCTAAAATTATAGCTATAGTCCCTAACTTTCTAAAATTACAGCTATAGTCCCCAACTTTTGCAATTTCATTCCCGGATAGTCCCTGGCATGGATGACGGTTAGTTTTTGGTTTTAAGTGGAAGTGAAATGACGAAAATACCCCTACTATTAAAAAGTAAAAATAAAACATTAAAAGAAAAGGAGTTAATATATATAAATTCAAGTGGGGGCCATGTTTTTTTTTTCATTTTAAACCTAAAAGTCTAAAACATCCCAGCACCATTTGCTCCATGACCACACCTCCACCATCGACCTCCCCCTCTACCCACCGCCTCCACCATCAACCTTCACCACCGCCTCTAACCTCCACCTAAAATAGCCCCAGCACCCATCCCTCTACCACCGCCTCCAACCTCCACCTAAAACAGGCTCCAACCATCCTCCACTGTCATAATCACCACCCCGGCGACGGAGGTGGTGTAGCATTCAGGTGGTAAGGCAGGTTCGGAGGTTGCAGGTTCACGATCCGGTAGTTGAAATACTTTCCAGAAATGGAATAAGGAGCATATGGTTCGGAGGTTGCAGGTTCACGATCCGCCTCCAACCTCCACCAAAATAACCCCTGCACCCATCCGGTAGTTCAAGAACAGGAGCATATGTTCCAGCATCGTGAGCAGGAACACTTGTTTCAGCCGCATGTGCAACCATTTCAGGTTACGTCTCCGCCTCATCAGCAGAGTCGAGTGTTGGCGCAGCCGAATCAACAACAGTCGCATATACAGTCTCCGCCA
Organism: Helianthus tuberosus; assembly: GCA_030545235.1. Lineage (NCBI taxonomy): Eukaryota > Viridiplantae > Streptophyta > Magnoliopsida > Asterales > Asteraceae > Helianthus > Helianthus tuberosus. The sequence continues at coordinate 82,848,474 of CM060382.1, read as the reverse complement.
CAATCTCCATTTTTGTGGCCGGGACAAATGTCACAGCAGAAACCGCAACAATCGTAATTTCAGATGCAGCATCAGATAAAGCAGGAGCAGCATCAGCATAACTATATGTGCAATAATTGTTGCTAAGAATGATTGAATTTGGTGGTGTTGTGTGGTGTGGAGGTGTTATGGTGGTGGTGGTGGTGGTATTATGGTGGTGAAAGGTGCTTGTAGTGAAGAGTGGGGAATATGAAGTGGGTGGGGTGGATGGTGGGGCCCACAAATATTTTCTAATCTTTTAATGTTTTATTTGTTAATATTTTAATACTAAGGGCATTATAGTCATTTTACACCAACTTAACTGAGAAAACTAACCCCCATCCGTGATAGGGACTATCCGGAAACGAAATTGCAAAAGTTGGGGACTATAGTTGTAATTTTAGAAAGTTATGGACTAAAGGTGAAAATGGGCAAACCACAGAGTCTATTGGGTCACTTTTCTCTATTGTAATTTTAATAGAAGTTTTAATTTGACCCCTATCCTTTAAATAGCATGCTTATTTAAGTTATTTAGTTTTTATATAATTGTTTTTTTCTCTAATAACTTGTGTTCCTTAACTTTTTAAAAAGTATCAATACATAGATGTGTTTAGCTTTTTTTTTCTTGATATTCGATTATGAAAATTGTTAAAATCGGAGTTTTATTTAAAATAGAGTATTTTGTTGGTATCATAAGCTATAACAATTTCGGTATCGTGACAAACCGAACTAATACTACCATCAATATTAGGGATTGCAATGGGATGGGTATTGTTAATTCAGTCCCATGTCCGATTGTAAAATCGTGTCTCATACCCGGCCAATGCCCGTTAGGCATATGTCGGTAATTGCATGTCAGTAATTACATACCCGTGAGTATCGAATATACCTGTAGTTTCTTATGAAAAATGTCGTTAGGATTTCGAGATGCATACATTTTTTCTTACCATTTCAAGTTTTATATTATCCTATGTTCTTTCAAAAAAATAAGCAAACATTTTATATTATAAAAATTATAAATAATATTATTAATTACATATCCCAAAACAAAAGAAAAAAAAACATTTTTCCTCATATTGAAACTAATAGAATAAACGGTTAGTAGATTATGGTCTATGGGCAATGAAAAACAAAAATGAAAGTTTTAAAATTCGGCTATATGTATCAAGTATATATTTAGGGTTGAGTTATAACATAAACTGGTTCTTTTACCCGCCGCGCGTTGCGGCGGCGTCATACGCGAAATGATAACATATAGACTACAATCAACCAGACTCGTTTCCGAACTAAATTTATCTCAAATCGTTGATAACTCAGATTTATACCTTCGAATCAAAACATATTACATTTGACCCGATTTGTTTCCAAATAGAATTTACGTCAAATCGTATTTCAACTCAAAACATACATAAAAAAACATTTTATAATTGACCTGGCTCATTTTCAGACAAAATTATGCTAAAGCGTAGACGAACTTGAATTTTATACCACCATGTCCATGAAAATTAAAACTTAAGAAATTAGTTTTAGGGTAAGCTAGAAACTTTAGAAACTTGAGGGGTTCAAAATGACATTTTCAAAGTTAAGAGGGTTACCTCTGACATTATAGCAACGTTTGGGGGTAGAGTGGGTTACATATCAAAAGTTTGAGGGTTAAAGAGAAGTTAGAATGTATGGGGGCCTTTTTGTCAAGTTGGAAAGTAGGAGAGTCATTTTTATCAAGTTAGAAATTTGAGCAGTGAATTTTGTATATTTGGAAAAGTTAAAGGGTGATTTTTGTCAAATCTGAAAGGTGGTTGGCACCGACCTTTCAATTTAAGTTTTATTAACCCGTGCTGCGCATTGCGGCGGCAACGTCACATTTGTGACTTTGTTACAGGTGTTTTTGACTTTGTTAGCGTATAAGGCCCACGCGTGATGTGATACGTTAGTAACATTAATGTGGTTAGGCATTGACAAAAATAGTATAATATCTCGCACATTGTGGTGTAAAGACGTAAAAGTAATTTAAACAAAGGAATTGAAGTATTAATGAAGATGAGGTGTGAAGTTATTTCGTATGGGAGGTCAAAGTTGCTAAATACCAAAAGTTAGGGGTTAATGTGTGACATCTGTGTATTTTAATCCTTGTACTGTTCCGAACAACTTTGTATTTAATGAAATATGGTGTTTTAATTTCAATATTTGTTTAATTATTTGTGACATTAGTACGTTTTCAATCATTGTTCAATTAAACCTGTTCTGGAAGTGAAATCATAAACCGTTACGTAAACATAATCAGTTTAACGCGACGTACACTCCGGAACTGTGACATAAGCCAAACATACCCTAAATACCCTTTACATAACTTAGAAATAAGTTTCGAAGGATTCGGTATGGAAAAAACATGTTTATACGAACTTAAGAACTAATTGCGACAAAACTGCGAAACGAACGTTGGTGACCGCCCGGATAATATTTAAATCCTAAAAATATTCTGTTATGATTAAAATTTTATTTTTAATCATGTTCGTGTTGAAAAATAAATTAAAACTTTATTTTTCAAAGTTTAAGCACGTACCGCGTGTTACTGCGTAACACAGTGTTTCTACTGCAAAACGCGGACAACGCAGCCAGTCTCGGCAACTGATATTTATTTCAGTAATAATTTGGCGAGTTTATTTTTATAGAATAATAAAAATAATTTAAAACGCCATAAACCGGGATTTAAACGCTAGATAAAATACCCGGTATCCAGTTAAATACTTGTTTTTATCTATTTTTACCATTAAAAAATTACACTTACCCCCCCCCCCCCTTGATATTCACGGTCACAAGGACCCACCAAGATCACACCATATCTCAAAGATTTTATTTTTATTATATTTTTTATCTTGCTTGATTTTATGGACAAGATATTGGTAGAAGATCTATAAATATGACACTTGAAATCTCCAAAGATCATCATATCTCACACTTCACTCCATCTTCCACTCTCTCCCTCTCTCCCAAACCGTAAACCCCACCACCACCTCCATTTCCACTTCTTCAACCTTGTTCTTGAAGATCAAACCCCATTCCAAGCTAGTTTCAAGTTGGTGTGAAGATCCAAAGGAGTTTCCAAGGTGTTTTCAAGTTATTTCAAGCCCCATATCATCAAAATCTCATCAAAAACTCTCTTGAATCTTGAAGGTAAAAAGTTTATGTTTAAATCATACACTTGATTCTTGGTTGTTCTTGATGATTGGAAGTTTCTCTTGAATCTTGGAATTTTTCACAAACTTGAAATCTAAAAGAAATGGGTCTTGATACAAAATAAAAATGGTGGTATATATGTGTGTATATAACCGTATATATATATATATATATATATATATATGTATGTGTATGAGATTTGAGTTTTGAGTTGATTTTTGATAAATACTTGTTTAGGATGTTTGCTTGCATGAACAAGATTATGTGCAAATATGTTAGAGATATAAAGGAGTGATTGAATCATGAGTTATAATTTGAAATAATGTTAGTATTTTGACATGTAAATGGCCAAAAATTTATTAGACATATTTGAGAATTTTTAAGTTGTTGCTTGTTCTTGAATGATAGTTAAAATGCAAGTGTTTGATGATTTGGATATGATATGATGAATGTTCAAATAAATCAGTAAGTAAACATGAATAAATTACATGTTTGATTCATTTAAATTCATATGAAATGATGATGATATGATAGTGTGCTTTAGACACTTGTACATAAGAATACATGTTGATTTAAAGCTCAAAAATGATAAAAAAAGTGATTGTATGACAAAAATGTTTTAGAATAGATTATAAACACAAAAAATAACTATATTTGGTATATTATAATGGCATGAGACTTTGTCATAGGTTTGATAGCTTTGCATGTTGTACATATAGCTTAGAAAGTGGTAAAAATATGTGAAATTTGCATGATTTATGTGCTTTATGTGAGACCTTCACTATCATGGGTATAACCACTATTTTATTCAGTAAATAACATGGGTTATGTTAAAATATCAAGTCGTTACGATTTGGGATGGTTAGGGTAACGTTTGATGCAAAACTATGCGGTAAAACGGTTAAAAATCGGCTTTTCGAAGGATTTTTAAAAAACTGTTTTAGATCAGTAAGTAAACTGATATTTTTGATATAAAAATAATTATTTTAACTTATATTAAGTTTACTTGGTGTTTGGTTAGTCATACGTGACTTCCGGCGCCCAAAAACGTTACCGAATCGCTAAAATACGTGTTTTTCAACATACACTATAATGGGTTGTTCATGGGTAAATTTTATGTGTTACAATGTGTTATGTGTTTTATAATATGTGTATGATGACATGTTAATACTTGACAAGATTATGTGTATTACGCTATTATTAGTATGTTACATTTGAGTATATATATATTACGACGCGCAAATCGTAGATATATTGCTTATAACATGATGAGGGTCACCAATAAAATCGTTCAAGTCACAAAGTTTTTAAAATATATATGAACTCATATATATATAAATACACCAATATAATAAAAAATAATAACTTTTCGAGAAGATCTCGAAGTTATGTGAAAATTCTAAGTATCGGAGAAACTTAGGTATTTTTGTGAGTTTTTGATTATTAAATCGTTCTTATTTAATTTAGGACGAATAAAAAATTTGAGGGATTGTGTTAACATATAAAAACGTACCCAAAGGTGAGTACATAGTTCCCCTATTTTACCTTTTCAAATGTTTTTAGGGTGAAGCATATGTGCATAACTTTACTTTTCGTTTTTCATGACATTATACATGTTTTGTTAGATATTACATATAATACATTATTTCAAAGACATTTTACTTGGCATATTGACTTAGTATGCCTATTACATGGTTTTACAAAGACATTTTCATGACATGCTTACATTGAAAAAGACATTTGGTATGTTTAACAGAGTAGTACATTCATTAACATTGATCACGCCGCTCGGTAGTATGTAATAGCGCTATAGGACTTGACAAATCCCGTTCCCGCTTTCTAGGTATTTCAGAAGGGGAATGACAGAATCCGAATACATTTTTTTTATAAACCTTGATCCTGATAAGAGTTTATCCGACAGTCTCAAGGCTTGAGTGTATGCGATAGACAAACCACATAAATGTTCATATCAATAAAAGCAATGGTTTTCAAAACATAACTTTTGTGTTAAACTTTTGTTTATTCAAAAACCTTGTTTTGTACATGACATTTTGATTACATAAGACATTTGTTTATACATGACATTATGCATTTGGCTTGAGTAAATACTATTTATTCGCCATACAAGACATGGTTTATACTGGACATTTGACATTTGATATTGGACATTGACATTTAAACAAGACATTATTTCATGGTTATTGACATTGACATAAAAGCATGGTGGATACGCCTCTGGTACTTCCTATATATAAGTGCTTTTATTATATTGCATATCGTGGCGTTATCTAAACCACTTCAACAAAGACAAGACAAGACATGACATATTTTATACATATTATTTTCATTCGGTTATTTACTTAGCCATACATCATTCTTTTATATCATTTGATTTTCATATGATTTTATAAAAGAAAATATTTTATAAGGTTCATGACTACTTTTCATTAAACATTTCTTTTAACATTAAAAGTCATGAATCTTCAACACTACACCTATGTTACTCACAGGCATTTTTATGCTGACGTATTTACTTCACATATGTTTCAGGAGCGATTGTTTGATGTAAGCGAGCTTCACTTAGGGCGACTTGGGCCTTAGCAATCTAAAATCAAGAAAGTTATCATCTTTTATGTTATGTATTTTGTTTGAACTAAGACAATGTAATAACTTAAGCTTGTAAAAATTAACTTTAATTATCATGTGTTTTGAAACAATAATTCTGCCACACGACTCCCCGACGTTTCCGCCGCGGTTTGTTGTTTTACGCAGTCGGGGTGTGACATAATGTATCGTTTACTAAAAGATTTGGGTTGAATATGTATATCATTTACGTTGAAATGTTAAATTATATCGATACATACACAAAAATAACCACGTGAGAAAATAGTTTTTTTTTTGGTATTTTAAGCTAAAAATGAAAATACATGTGGTAAATTTGAAAAGTTAAAACATAAGGGTTGAAAATGACAATTTATAAAGTTGTTAGAAGGTTTCCAAAAGTATAAGAGCTGATTTTGTAAATTTAGAAAGTTCGTTTTTTTGTCTTATTGTCACTGACTTGTAATTTAAGGGTATACGTTTTTAAGCTAAAAACTAAAAATACATAAGGTAAATTTGAAAAGTTAAAACTTAAGGGTTGAAATGACATTTTATAAAGTTGTTTGAAGGTTTTCAAAAGTATAAGGGCCGGTTTTGTAAATTAGAAAGTTTGTTTGTCTTATTGTCACCGACCTTCATCTTTCATATTATATAAATGATTTAAAAATAAGAAGTGTAAAAAGTCACTAGAGAGTGACAAGTGTCATTGGAGAAATCAAGTGGGAAGGGTAATTTTGTCTACAAGAGGAAAAAAATATGCACATTCAAATCAAATGCTATTTTCCCTCCCATTTTTTAAATATCCGTAACTTTTTTATACACCATCTGTTTAAAAAAAATCATACCATAAAATCAAGCATCTTTTTATCTTTAACATGAGTACCAGATTGTTATATTTAAAAAAAAATAAAAAAACCCAGTTACGTATTACACAATGGACATGACGTAAAACACAATGAGAAAACCCAGTTGCGTATTACACAATGGAGATAACATAAAACACAATCAGTATCAAACTAAAAACACAATCGATGACAACAGATAAAAGACACAATGAACATGACGTAAAACACAATGAGTATTAAACTAAAAACACAATGGAAAGTAGACAAAAAACACAATCGATGACAATAGATAAAAGACATAATGGACATAACGTAAAACACAATGAGTATCAAACCCTCAAACTAAACACACAATGGAAAGTAGATTAAAAACACAATTGATGACGATAGATAAAAAGACACAATTAGTGAGAGCAAATAAAAGACATAATGGACAACACATCAAAACACAATAGACAACAGACTAATACACAATGAACAACAGATTAAAACACAATGGATAGCAGAATAAATACAATGACCAGAAACTATAACACAATATATAGAGTACCCAAATATAACACTATCTTTATTGTGTCATAAATTGTGTTATAAGTTTTGATAAAAATGCGGTGGCCTGAACCCAAATTAACATTGTGCAATAAGTTTTGATAATAACACAATGTATAGAAGTCAAAGTAAAAACGTAATGAACAAAACCCAGTTAAAAGACACAATGGTCTGAACCTTTAACACAATGCAAAAAAAACCCAGTAAAAATGAATTTTTTTTATTTTATTTTTATATATCAATATCATACTCATATTAAAGATAAAAAAATGTTTGTTATTATGGTGAACTTTTTATAAAAAAAAATGTCATATGAAAAAGTTGTGGACATTTTAAATTGATGGGAGGAATTGACATGTGCCTTGCATGTGGAGAGAGAAAATAAATAAATGTAAGATTCCTTTTATACCCTTCCATTATATTCTTTTCTTTAAAACTAGGGTGTTCAAAACCGGATATCCGTAATTTTCGGATACCAGATTTCACTATCCGAATCCGTATCCGAAATTTCGGATATCCGAATTTTGGATATCTGAAATTTCGGATACGGATTCGGATAGTGAATTGGATATCCGAAAATCCAACTTTTTATTTAATTTTTATTTTTTTATTATTTTTTTCATATTTGGAAACAAATATTTTGGATAGTTTCGGATATCCGAATATGAGTTTTCGGATATTTCAGATATTTTTCGGATATTTAAGATACTTCGGATATACGGATATCCGAAAAAAATGAAAATTAAATTTTCGGATATTTTGGATTTCCGAAATATCCGAAAATTTTGAAAATCACTATTCGAATTCGAATCCGAAAAATTCGGATATCCGAATTTTGGATATCCGATTTTTCAGATATCCGATTTTTCGGATATTTCGGATTCGGATATCGGATATTTCGGATCGGATTTTCGGATATGGATAGTTTTGAACACCCCTATTTAAAACTAATCTCAACCCTCCAAATCTTAGATCAGTGGACCAAAATCCTTCTTACCCTTCTTATTTATTTTTTTCCTTTGTGTTTGATCCTAATCCATTTTTACTAAAGGCATATATGTTTTCAGATAATTGGATCGGATATCAGTGTATCACCTACTCCCATACATGTCTCTTACCCGTGAAACTTTTCAAAGCTAATCCCATACCTCGTCCCATACCCTAAAACCAATCCAATTCGGGTTCGAGTGTCATCCTAATCAATACTCGTATCGGTATTCGTTTTTATGGTTTTCGATCACTCATTATTATGGTATCATAAAATATACCGAGTACCGGTACGATACAAGTGCTGTAATGAACCCAATCGATACCGACCGAAACCGAATTCTCGTCGCATCGAGGTATCCCACTAGTATATGTTATAATTGATTATTATCACTATCCCCCTTCCATCTTAATGTTCAATAGTTTAAAACCGAGCTGCCTCATAGGTTCTAAACGCAACTCAAGTGCCACTTAAATCTACAAACATCCGAACCCTTTGCTATGCTACAACGCAGCCACAAACAGTTTTTGTTTTTATTCTCATATATATCTTAGTTTGTTATTTTTTATGTATAGAATTTTAATAGAGAAAAACGAGTCAACTCGTTGAGCAATGTAAACTGACTCAACTTAAAGACGGGTCAAATACGATCTCAACTTCTAACTCGGTTGGAAATATCGAGTCAGCTCGGCTTACTCAAACCCACCTAAACATTGAGGAGCATTTGTTGATTATATCTATAAACATGGGTTAAAATTATAGAACTTAATCATGTTTATTCAATCATAGCGTAAATACAGATACCAAGTTAGAGATACTTACTTGTATGGATGATTATCTTTGAGGATAAAGATGAAGCCATGATTCCCGTTATGGTACCTTGTGTTGATGGATCGCACTAGAGAGAATTTTTAGTATTGGTGTGACAACCCTCGTAATTACATGTATCCGTACGATTAATTAATATTAAATTGTGTTTAATGATTGTGCAGAAAATTTACTAAATAGTCCTGAATGTTTTCCTAAGTGTTGGGAATTATAGTGTCACAAAAAGTTACATAAAAGATACTATATGGAATAAAATTGACACTTTAACGAACCGGTATCTAACCGAACAACTGGACATTACCTGGAACACCAAAATATTGCTAGAAACATTGTTTTACTTTTTCTGAGCTAGTTATGGTTCCCGAGCACCCTAACATATTATAAAACATTATACACATAAGACACTAGTGGTTACAACTAACCTTCCACTAACTAGCCCCTTTACCATTTAAAATTTGCAATTTACCAACTCCCTTGGCTGATTTACGGACAAGAGTATAGCCCCACACACCAAACTCCACTAAATCCTTCCATATCTTGCTTTGGGATTTGTTGGACCTTGCATGTACTTGAGGGGACATACAACCCTTTGAATATTAGAATTTGGCAATTATAAGAACCACTACCATATTCTTCACACAACACAAACTCCTCCTCCCACATTAAAGCTCACGGCCTAACATACTCCCACTACCACCATTCTTTTTGTTGCAATTTCAACCAATCCAAGTGTACTTCAAGGTGCTACAAGGTGATTTAGAAGGTGTGGAACACACGGATCTTGAAGGACCTCCATCATAAGCTTTTATCCACTCATTTTTCTCCATAGATCTTCCCTAGCTTTAAGCTAGTTGTAAGCTTTTTGTTAACTCTTGGTTACTTCCTTTTATTAGTAGTTAAAGGATGTATTATGATGTTGTCTTGTTTATGTTAGTTACTTGATGAAAACTTGTATTCTGGAAATATGATATGAACGATGGTACTTGACATGATAAATCTAAGTTAAATAAATGATAACCTGTTGCAAGTGATGTTAAATGTTATTGTTGATCACTAGGCGTGTTAACGGAACAAATAGAACTTGCGTTAGAGCACTATAAGCTGAAAACAGGAAGCTATCAAACTGTTACAGCCGCCTTCAGTTGGCTGTAACTAGGTCATAACTTAATGAAAAATCGATTTTCTTGAATCTATAACGTGTTATTTCGAAATACGGTTCTAATGGCACTGGAATCATAATTTTTGGACTTCGTTTGCTATTTTTAAAGGGTCGTTTTGTACAGCAGCAAAAGCTGCGTTTTTACTGCAGAAAGTGTGTGTTATGTTTTTCATCATAACTTGTAATCTGTGTAGAATTAACTCATGAAATTTGTACTGTAGATGACCACTGATGTCGTTGTAATACTCCAACTGGAATTTCATCAGTCGGACTTACGATGAATTTTAAATGATTTTTTCCGTGGACTGCAGTCAGAAAGTGACGAATCTGATTATAGTCCGGTTAATGACTTTTTATAAAATATTGGTAATAAACTGGATCCTAATATTTTTACACAGTAATATTTGGATTGTTTAAAACATTCTGTAAAAAGTTGGGAATTTTTGGAACAAGTTAACTATTTTATTAAAATCCCCGAAAATAGCCCAGTTTTGAATATAAAAGCTGAAACGACATAAGTAGTAATTTGCGTGTCTAAATGTCGGGAATGTTATCTGTGAATGATCTAACATGTTATATGTCAATAAAAGTGTTATGTGCAATATCGTATGTTTATTTATGAACGGGAATAGATGGGAAGTTTATATGGGCATGAACCATTGAGGTGAATACATGTTATGTGGTAGATGCGTGTAGGAACTTCGTGCTTATTTGAAGTCACTAATAAACTAAGTGGTAATTATACTAGGACGTTATTGACTGACCTTGACTGTTAGCTATTTTTGAGAGTTAAACCGAGCAACCGAGGTGAGTTCACACACTTTCTAAGGCATGGGATTCCCGGTGGTTGGGAATGGGTTAAAGAATTATAATGGAACCTACATATCCTCCTTGGGTAGGATATGTACCGCCATCCTCCATGGGTAGGATGCCAATACTAATCCTGCGTATTCTCCTTGGGTAGAATACGTACGTTCGTCCTCCTTGGGTAGGACAACAACCTTAAACTTACTAGACAAAACTCTATCATGAAGTCCCTCATTTTTATATCGACTTAATCGCCAGGCCAATGGTGAGCAGGTCATTAGTTAATAGCGCTATTTGGTTTGACAAACCTCACACCGTGCCGGTCGGACGGGCGTGTACTAATAGATCTGGGCAAACTGTCAATGATGATAGACATTGACGTAGGGCACAACTTACTTTCGTCAGTAGTCGATATGGTAAAGGTCTAGCGGTTCACATGGGGAAACCTCCACTAATTATGAATATGGTTTGGGATACTGGTTAACTCGTGGTTTACGAAACAACTTACGGTTTTTAAAACAAACTTGCAAAACTAAACAACCAACTGTGAACTCGCTCAACTTTGTTGTTGACTCGTTGTTACATGCCTTACAGGTTGTTAGATGCTTATGGAGCTTGCACGAGGAGGAAGTCGTTGTGGGATATGGACTGTTATGTTCCGTGCTTAACATTTGAACTTTATGAACTTATTACTTATGTTTGGGTTTCACGTTTTATGCTTCCGCTGTTTAAATTGAACTTGGTTAACTTGTTTGTGAACACCTATTATATTATGTGTTTGAACTTTTATTTACTTTACTATGTCGTTCAATATGATTGGTGGCTTGATCCTGGTCACGTCACGCCTCCAAGCGGTGATACTCCGCATGGTGGATTTTGGGGGTGTGACAGATTGGTATCAGAGCCATTGGTTATAGTGAACTTGGTTTTAAAAAAGGGGAAAAGCTTTTTGATAAAACCAGACTATAACCTGTACAGTGCTCAACGATCCACAACGACGCTTCGCTTCACGTGCAAGACTCAACATTATAGGTGATATGGTTTATACTTACATTGCCTGCTTATTAGTTTGCATAGTGTATTGCATGCTTAGTTACTAAAGCAACTGTTAAATTGAAACCTCGTGTGCTTACCCTCTTCTGTCATCCCACACATACACACTTTCGCCCCACATTTCTCACTTATGTTCACTTCATTGTGAAGAATCATGAATGGACGCGGAGGACGTGGTGGTATCAACATGACGCAAGCCCAACTGACGGCTCTAATCAATGAACGAGTGGCTGAGGCACTCGCAGCTGTCCCTGCGGGAGGTATAACATGCCATATCAACCCATCATAGGACGTTTAGATCCTACTCTCGCGAACCAACTCTTGTGCTTAACCTTGTTTTTTATTCTCGCGCAACAGGTCAACATGCTCAGCCTCCCGTATGTACGTTCAAAACATTCATGGATTGCCGACCTAGTACTTTTAGCGGCACAGAAGGAGCTGTAGGTCTTCTCCACTGGTTCGAGAAGATTGAGTCTGTTTTTGAGATGTGTGAATGCCCTGAAGATCGTAGGGTGAAATTTGCTACTGGAACACTCGAAGGTGTTGCGTTAACCTGGTGGAAAGCACAGGTCCAACTGCTAGGGCTGGCGGTTGCTAATGCTACCCCATGGAACGACTTTAAGGAATCGATCAAAGAAGAGTACTGTAGTCGTGACAACATCCACAAGCTAGAGGTGGAATTCTTCAATATGAAAATGACGGGGTCTGAAATCGAGGCATACTCAAAGAGATCGAACGAATTAGCTATCTTGTGTCCCACTATGGTGGATCCTCCTATCAAGCGTATCGAGCTGTACCTTAAGGGTTTGGTGCCAGAAATTCAAAGCCACGTGACCTCAGCTAATCTTGGCACCATTCAATAAATCATCAAGTTGGCTCATCGTCTCACTGATCAGGCAGTTGAGCAGAACAAGCTGCCCAAGCGTATTAGCGCTACTACTACTGAGGCTCCCAGTGATAACAAGCGCAAATGGGATGGAAATTCGGGCAAGGGTTCTACTTCAGTTCAGTCTCAGCAGCGAAAGACTGATGACTACCAGAGTCCTGGTCAGCAATCTTCTGGTAATCAAGGACAGGGTGGATACCGAGGGAACCACCCCAAGTGCAACCGGTGAAACAAGCATCATAGCGGGCAGTGCAACAAGGGTCGTTGTCTGAGGTGTAACAAGTTTGGTCATGAAGCCAAGGATTCCAGAAGCGCACGACCAGAAAATCAGAATCGCCAAAAACAACAACAAGCTCCACAGAACCACCAACAGCAGCAACAGCAGGGCAATAAAGGATGCTTTCAGTGTGGCACTGAAGGCCACTTTAAGAGGAACTGTCCTCAACTGAACTAGAATCAGAACAACAACAACCAAGGAAACGGGAACAACAATGGAGGCAACAATGGAGGCAACAACGGGGGTAACAATAATGGCAATGGCGCCCGAGGTCGTGCCTTCGTGATTGGTCAGGGTGATGCAAGGAACGATCCCAACGTTGTGATGGGTAAGTTTCTTCTGGACGATTTCTTTGTTACTGTATTATTTGATTCGGGTGCCGATACTAGTTATGTGTCCATAAAAGTTAGCCAAATGCTTAAGCGCACTTCAACACTTTTGACCACCAAACACACGGTAGAACTAGCAAACGGTAAAAGCCTCGAGGCCACGCACATAGTTAAGGGTTGTAACCTCGTCTTAGCTGGTCAGACCTTCTCTATCGATCTTATTCCTATCGTTCTGGGTAGTTTCGACGTTGTTATTGGGATGGATTGGTTATCTCATCAGCAAGCGGAAATTCTTTGCAATGAGAAGATTGTCCGCATCCCTCGTTCTGGTAAAGAACCCCTCGTAATTCGTGGCGACAAGAGTAGTGCTGTTGTGGGCATTATCTCTTTCCTTAAGGCCCAGAAGTGTTTGCGAAAAGTCCACACTGCCATTCTAGCTCTCGTTACTGACGCATCAATGGAAGAGAAGAGAATTGAAGACATTCCTATTGTACGCGATTTTCCTGAGGTATTCCCCGAGGAATTACCTGGTCTTCCGCCTCATCGACAAGTCGAGTTTCAAATCGAGCTAGCTCCTGGAGCAGCACCAATAGCTCGTGCACCTTATCGTCTAGCTCCATCAGAACTTGAAGAACTGTCCACGCAACTACAAGAACTCTTGGAAAAGGGTTTCATACGTCCTAGCTCTTCGCCTTGGGGAGCTCCAGTGTTATTCGTGAAGAAGAAAGACGGTACCTTCAGAATGTGTATTGACTACCGCGAACTCAACAAGTTGACCGTGAAGAATCGTTATCCTCTCCCACACATTGATGACTTATTAGACCAGTTGCAAGGGTCTAGTTGTTACTCAAAGATTGACCTGAGGTCAGGCTACCATCAACTGAGAGTTCGAGATGAGGATATCTCTAAGACAACATTCAGGACTCGGTATGGGCATTACGAGTTTCTGGTTATGCCTTTTGGATTAACGAATGACCTGCGGTTTTCATGGATCTCATGAACCGAGTGTGCAAACCTTACCTGGATAAGTTTGTCATAGTTTTCATCGACGATATCCTAATCTATTCGAAGAGTCAGGAAGAACACGAGCAACACCTGAGGCTTATTTTGGAACTTCTTCGAACAGAGCAGTTGTATGCCAAATTTTCGAAATGTGACTTCTGGCTTCGCGAAGTCCACTTTCTAGGCCATGTGGTAAACAAGGATGGGATTCATGTTGATCCATCCAAGGTTGACTCGATCAAGAACTGGCCTGCACCCCGTACACCAACAGAAATCCGCCAATTCTTGGGTTTGGCAGGATATTACAGAAGGTTTATCAAGGATTTCTCAAAGATTGCGCAACCTCTCACTTCACTGACTCAGAAGGGTGTCACCTATCGTTGGGGTGATGTACAGGAGTCCGCATTTCAGCACTTAAAAGATAGACTTTGTAGCGCGCCTATCCTCTCATTGCCTGAAGGCACAGATGATTTTGTGGTTTATTGCGACGCTTCCATCCAAGGGCTTGGTTGCGTGCTGATGCAACGTGACAAGGTCATTGCCTACGCATCGCGCCAACTTAAAATTCATGAAAGGAACTACACTACGCACGACTTGGAATTAGGAGCAGTTTTTTTCGCACTTAAGATATGGAGACATTACCTGTACGGTACCAAGTGCACCATTTACACCGATCACAGGAGTCTTGAGCATATTTTCAAGCAAAAGGAGTTAAACATGCGACAACGTCGATGGGTCGAACTCTTGAATAATTACGAATGTGCAATCAAGTACCATCCGGGCAAATCCAATGTTGTGGCCGACGCCCTCAGTCGAAAGGATACTATACCTAAACGTGTGCGAGCGCTACAACTTACCATCCAATCTAGTCTTCCTGCCCAGATACGAGATGCTCAGGTTGAAGCATTGAAGGCAGAGAACATCAGGGCTGAGTCCTTACGAGGATCGAGGAAGCGGTTAGAACAAAAGGAAGACGACGCCTACTATGTAACAGGGCGCATCTGGTTCCCACTTTACGGAAACTTACGCGAACTTGTGATGGATGAACCGCACAAGTCTCGTTATTCGGTACATCCTGGTTCAGATAAGATGTACCACAATCTCAAGACTACGTATTGGTGGCCTGGTATGAATGCCAACATAGCAACCTACGTCAGTAAATGTTTGACTTGTGTGAGAGTCAAGAATGAATATCAGAAACCATCAGGCCTACTCCAACAACCAGAGATCCCGACATGGAAATGGGAGCAAATTTCCATGGATTTCGTCACTGGCCTGCTTAGATCTCAACGTGGAAATGATACCATTTGGGTGATCGTGGATCGATTGACCGAGTCTGCACACTTTCTGGCCATCAAGGAAACATATAAGTTTTCTACCCTAGCAGACATCTACTTGAAGGAAGTAGTATCAAGGCACGGAGTGCCAACCTCCATCATTTCGGATCGTGGCTCATGTTTTACATCTGAATTGTGGCAAGCCATGCACAAGTCCTTTGGTTCCCGATTAGACATGAGCACGGCATATCATCCACAGACGGATGGGCAATCTGAACGCACCATCCAAACCCTTGAAGACATGCTTAGGGCATGTGTAATCGACTTTGGTAATGGCTGGGAAAAACACCTCCCGTTAGTGGAGTTTTCGTATAACAACAGTTACCACACCAGCATCCAGGCCGCTCCGTTCGAGGCATTGTACGGACGGAAGTGCCGATCACCTCTTTGTTGGGCAGAGGTTGGCGACAGCCAAATCACAGGCCCAGAACTTGTAGTCGATACAACCGAGAGGATTGCTCAGATACGACAACGAATGGCGGCAACTTGTGACCATCAGAAAAGCTATGCTGATAAGCGAAGGAAACCACTCGAGTTCCAGGTTGGGGATCGAGTGCTACTTAAAGTCTCACCTTGCAAAGGTGTAGTTCGTTTTGGCAAACGAGGCAAACTCAATCCGCATTATGTCGGACCGTTCGAAATCATTGAGAAAATTGGCAAAGTCGCTTACAAGTTGAATCTACCTGAAGAACTCAGCGGAGTTCACAACGTATTCCACGTGTCGAATCTGAAGAAGTGTCTGTCAGATGAGACCCTCATAGTTCCCTTAAAGGAGCTCACAATCGACGACCAGTTGCGATTCGTCGAGGAACCAGTTGAAATCACAGACCGAGACGTTAAGATTCTCAAGCGTACCAGAATACCTCTTGTTCGAGTTTGTTGGAATTCCCATCGTGGCCCAGAGTATACCTGGGAACGAGAAGACCAAATGAAACTCAAGTATCCCCCGTTGTTTAAGAAAAGTGCAACCACTATTGAGGCTGAAGCTACTGCAGAATTTCGGGACGAAATTCCAAACCAACGGGGGGATAATGTGACACCCCAGGAAAACCAGGAAACCATGCAACTTAACTAGCTTCCTCAGAAACCACGTGCTAAATTTCGGGACGAAATTTTCTTAACAGGGGGAGAATGTGACAACCCTCGTAATTACATGTATCCGTGCGATTAATTAATATTAAATTGTGTTTAATGATTATGCAGAAAATTTACTAAATAGTCTTGAATGTTTTCCTAAGTGTTGGGAATTATAGTGTCACAAAAAGTTACATAAAAGATACTATATGGAATAAAAATTGACACTTTAACGAACCAGTATCTAACCGAACAACTGGACATTACCTGGAACACCAAAATATTGCTAGAAACATTGTTTTACTTTTTCTGAGCTAGTTATGGTTCCCGAGCACCCTAACATATTATAAAACATTATACACATAAGACACTAGTGGTTACAACTAACCTTCCACTAACTAGCCCCTTTACCATTTAAAATTTGCAATTTACCAACTCCCTTGGCTGATTTACGGACAAGAGTATAGCCCCACACACCAAACTCCACTAAATCCTTCCATATCTTGCTTTGGGATTTGTTGGACCTTGCATGTACTTGAGGGGACATACAACCCTTTGAATATTAGAATTTGGTAATTATAAGAACCACTACCATATTCTTCACACAACACAAACTCCTCCTCCCACATTAAAGCTCACGGCCTAACATACTCCCACTACCACCATTCTTTTTGTTGCAATTTCAACCAATCCAAGTTTACTTCAAGGTGCTACAAGGTGATTTAGAAGGTATGGAACACACGGATCTTGAAGGACCTCCATCATAAGCTTTTATCCACTCATTTTTCTCCATAGATCTTCCCTAGCTTTAAGCTAGTTGTAAGCTTTTTGTTAACTCTTGGTTACTTCCTTTTATTAGTAGTTAAAGGATGTATTATGATGTTGTCTTGTTTATGTTAGTTACTTGATGAAAACTTGTATTCTGGAAATCTGATATGAACGATGGTACTTGACATGATAAATCTAAGTTAAATAAATGATAACCTGTTGCAAGTGATGTTAAATGTTATTGTTGATCACTAGGCGTGTTAACGGAACAAATAGAACTTGCGTTAGAGCACTATAAGCTGAAAACAGGAAGCTATCAAACTGTTACAGCCGCCTTCAGTCGGCTGTAACTAGGTCATAACTTAATGAAAAAATGATTTTCTTGAATCTATAACGTGTTATTTCGAAATACGGTTCTAATGGCACTGGAATCATAATTTTTGGACTTCGTTTGCTATTTTTAAAGGGTCGTTTTGTACAGCAGCAAAAACTGCGTTTTTACTGCAGAAAGTGTGTGTTATGTTTTTCATCATAACTTGTAATCTGTGTAGAATTAAGTCATGAAATTTGTACTGTAGATGACCACTGATGTCGTTGTAATACTCCAACTGGAATTTCATCAGTCGGACTTACGATGAATTTTAAATGATTTTTTCCGTGGACTGCAGTCAGAAAGTGACGAATCTGATTATAGTCCGGTTAATGACTTTTTATAAAATATTGGTAATAAACTGGATCCTAATATTTTTACACAGTAATATTTGGATTGTTTAAAACATTCTGTAAAAAGTTGGGAATTTTTGGAACAAGTTAACTATTTTATTAAAATCCCCGAAAATAGCCCAGTTTTGAATATAAAAGCTGAAACGACATAAGTAGTAATTTGCGTGTCTAAATGTCGGGAATGTTATCTGTGAATGATCTAACATGTTATATGTCAATAAAAGTGTTATGTGCAATATCGTATGTTTATTTATGAACGGGAATAGATGGGAAGTTTATATGGGCATGAACCATTGAGGTGAATACATGTTATGTGGTAGATGCGTGTAGGAACTTCGTGCTTATTTGAAGTCACTAATAAACTAAGTGGTAATTATACTAGGACGCGATTGACTGACCTTTATTGTTTGCTATTTTTAAGAGTCAAACCGAGCAACCGAGGTGAGTTCACACACTTTCTAAGGCATGGGATTCCCGGTGGTTGGGAATGGGTTAAAGAATTATAATGGAACCTACATATCCTCCTTGGGTAGGATATGTACCGCCATCCTCCATGGGTAGGATGCCAATACTAATCCTGCGTATTCTCCTTGGGTAGAATACGTACGTTCGTCCTCCTTGGGTAGGACAACAACCTTAAACTTACTAGACAAAACTCTATCATGAAGTCCCTCATTTTTATATCGACTTAATCGCTAGGCCAATGGCGAGCGGGTCATTAGTTAATAGCGCTATTAGGTTTGACAAACCTCACACCGTGCCGGTCGGACGGGCGTGTACTAATAGATCTGGGCAAACTGTCAATGATGATAGACATTGACGTAGGGCACAACTTACTTTCATCAGTAGTCGATATGGTAAAGGTCTAGTGGTTCACATGGGGAAACCTCCACTAATTATGAATATGGTTTGGGATACTGGTTAACTCGTGGTTTACGAAACAACTTACAGTTTTCAAAACAAACTTGCAAAACTAAACAACCAACTGTGAACTCGCTCAACTTTGTTGTTGACTCGTTGTTACATGCCTTACAGGTTGTTAGATGCTTATGGAGCTTGCACGAGGAGGAAGTCGTTGTGGGATATGGACTGTTATGTTCCGTGCTTAACATTTGAACTTTATGAACTTATTACTTATGTTTGGGTTTCACGTTTTATGCTTCCGCTGTTTAAATTGAACTTGGTTAACTTG
The DNA here is from genome assembly GCA_030545235.1 of Helianthus tuberosus. Lineage (NCBI taxonomy): Eukaryota > Viridiplantae > Streptophyta > Magnoliopsida > Asterales > Asteraceae > Helianthus > Helianthus tuberosus. Next base: position 82,828,864 of record CM060382.1, on the reverse strand, counting down.
TTTGTGAACACCTATTATATTATGTGTTTGAACTTTTATTTACTTTACTATATCGTTCAATATGATTGGTGGCTTGATCCTGGTCACGTCACGCCTCCAAGCGGTGATACTCCGCATGGTGGATTTTGGGGGTGTGACAATTGGTGTTCTACTAGAGTTTTTTTTATTACCACTTATCATCAATATATAAAGATCAATGAATAATGGTCATGAATGGTGATCCGTTATAAAAACTCTATGTATTCTCTATTAATGGTACCTAAAGGGAAATCATAATTGCCCCTTGAACTAATCAATTTTTACAATTACTACCATCAAGTAATTATCGGGGACTAGTTATGTCATATTGGTAATGTTACTAAATGATCCGTAAGGCCACATCAACGGGTTATTTCTAACATTCTCCCACTTGGCCGAGTGATCATTTATGATAAGTATAAGTAAGTTTGGCCAAGTTAAAACATTAATCAATGTTTCAAATTGAAATTGCAACAGAAAAATACAGTCATTGAGTTATTTTTAACTCGAGACCTTCATTAATCATGTTACAACCCCAAATCAAAACATACGTAAATTTAAGACAAAAAATGACTGAGGTAAGCCCTTTAAGATTAATTTGCATAATTCTTGTCTATACGTCATTAGGTGCACATACGTATTTATAGACAAACAAATTGTATTATTGAGGAAAAAATAATAACTAATCATTCATATGTACGATATGCTATTATGTAAGGCCTTTAGTAAAACCCGTCTTTATTATGAGCTCTTAAAAAGACTTTAGGTGTAGACCTTAGTTATCGGATCCGCAAGCATATCATGAATGTAAATGTATTCGATACGAATATTTAGTTTCCTCTTCTTGTTCATAAACGAACAATAATTTTGTATCGAAGTTTAATGCAACACCTCTCGAACTGTTACTGTTCGAGGAAATAAGCTAGCTGACTTTTCGCAGTAAGTCTTCCATATAGTATTTATATGGAGATAATGAGTTTATGAGTCCACTGATAAAATTTCAACAACATTAAGTGACAATTGCGTTGTTAATTAACAACATATTATGTTATTATAATTTAGGTTGTTGTTAACAGTTTCTTATGACTCCTCCATGAGATAGATTTATCTGCAGACATACGGATTACCCTAAATTGAATTTTAGTTTCATTTGAACATTATAAAACCAAGGTAAGAATAATCAACCTCTTCTTATAGTCTTTCTCGTTTCTTAAAGATATTGTAAGATGCTTCACAATAATCTAGAGTGGTCTAATGTTCATCAATGTGAGCAATATCTAAACGAGTATAAACTTGAACCTTCATAAGGCTTCTAATTAATGAAGCATAAGGATGTAATCTCATTTATCATTTTATCCTCTTAAGGAGAGAAATATTATTTGTTACACATGTAAGAGCCCGCTTTAGAGTAAAGCTTATGGGACGAAACTAATATCCCGTTGGATCTATCTTGGTATATTTTGATATCTCTCACATAAGTGGTATCTCCGAGATTCATTATATCAATGTATGTGTGAACAATTATTTGACTTATGTAACATATACTTATCAAAAGAATATCATTTATATAAGAACACGTTTACATTAGTTGCTCCCACTCATCTTGAGGTGGGTACATAAATCCACTTAATTCTTGAAGAAAAGAATTGCATTAAGATTTCATCACATTTTGATGCTTGCTTCAACCCATACATGGACGTTATTGACATACAAAGTAAGTGTTCTTGACCTTCAGTTTAGAACTGTCAGGTTGTTTTATGAACATGTAAGTCTTTTAAGGAAAGTTGTTATAATGTTCATATAATGTAGCTCTAAATGATTATGAGCCACTAGAACAACAATGATCCTTAAGGAAACATCTTGTAAGAAAGATAAGGTGATTCTTTGATAAATAATTCTCTTCTGAGCATAACCTTTAACAATCAATCATATTTTTAGCATCTTAACGTTTGCATTCAGATTTTGTTTAGTGATTAACACCCTTAGGTAATTCAACCAAATCCCAAACGTTATTCTAACAAATAAAATAAATTTGCTAATAACAATTCTTATTCCACTTAGAAAATTGATTGATGCTAATGGCTTAATTAGAGGAGGTAGGACCAGTAAACTTTCCAATATCCATTTCAACTTCAGTCAAGGAGGATACATAATCATCAAAGTTAGTGGGCTTTTAAAACTAGATGGCCTCCTTAGTTGATTATTAGGTTTATTAAGAGTTTTAGTTTTATGGATTAACTCTTTCCTAAGTTACTATCACTTTCATAAATCTAAGTGTGTGCAAGAAGTGTAATCGGAGTAAAATTTAATAGGTCTCTTCCCCCCGCCTCTTGCACTTCTGGCAAGTCCTGATAAGGACTTTTACTGCTCCCACTGACTTAGAAATCTTTAACAATTTAGCTTGCTTATGGTCAACATTAGAAGACCAATAAATTCTAATAGAGAAACAAATTAATGAAGCTACTCATTGTAGTTTCTCTGTTTGAGGATTACAATTTTGGCAAGAAATCTGAGTGTGCCCACGTTTAAGAAACAATGAAACTTTTGTTAGAGTAGCAGTATATTCTTAAAGAGAAAAGTTGTGAAGGAGCAATGTCTTGTACAAGAGGTGCAACTTGAGGTAATAACAAGTTTTCACTCCCCTACCTCTTGCAACTCTCGCAAATTAAGATTAAGACACTTAATGCTCCCACTAACCTTTTAGATCTGTAGGAATGCTACAAGATAAGTTTCAATGATGTATGTGCTTTGGGAACATGTCATATATGTTAGACTTGATTTCCTTAATGTCCATATGTTATAAAAAAATTTGGGGACATATTTAGAAGGAATCATAGTATATATGAATTAATTTCTTCAATACCTTTATTCATATAAGACATATTAAATACAAGTAAATATTATGATAAATGAATTATGTATGAATATTCCATTTTGGAATAAGTTCCAATGAAATATAACTTCTAATGGAACTTAATTTATTTCCTTAGCCATTTAAATATTAAGGCTTATAACACATGCTCATAAGTCACTAAGAATTAGATTTGATAATATTTCAACCTTCATTAACCTAATCATGATTTCTCATGAAATTTGGTCTTAATGGATGGAATTTGTAAGTCTCATTTTTCTTTTGTTAAATTTTCATTTTCATGATAACAAAAGGTTGTGAAAAAATGTAGCATCATCTAGTTCTATTTTATAATGTTTCTATCCAGATTGAGATGACAAATAATATGAGAGTTTAAGGTAAGAGTGACTTTGTTTTAACCATGCAAACCTCACAACTGTCATAATGTAGCTTTTATATTGATACTAAATTCTGAATAATCTACAGAATATATAAGGTATCATAAAGCCAAATTATAAAACAGTTTATTATGGTTCTTATAGTCTTAACTTAAAATTTTGCCACCAACTCTCATACTAATTATTTGTTGATTTCTGGTAAGGAAACACATAGAACTAGAGTCAACCGGTCATGTGTTGATTAGAATATTACCATTAGCAGACTTAAATATCATAAATATCTTACTACTTATCTTAGCCAGCTGTTCCATTGAATTATGGATAGTCTCGATGCTCATGCCTAGTTTAATGGCATAAACCTGCAGTGAGACTTTCCTTTGAACAAACTTATAGCTGGAAGTAGTAGTTGTACACTATCTCTGAATCTTAAAAGTATCCTCCTTTCAGGTTTAGTGGCGGTGAAGGGGTAAGGTCCCAAAAACCATGCTTCAAGTACTTGGGACCATACCTTAACCTTGTCAAAAGACCCTCTTTAGACCTTGCGCGGCTACGCACTGGTCCTACCAAGAGAACTTAGAAAGAAAACGAGATCAACACCTGCACGCCAAAAGGAGACTAACAAATCCTTGCGCCGATCTCCATAGCAAGCAGGATAAAAATCCTAGCAAACATTCCTGCATAATTAGTATCCAGACTTGGATAAAAATAACTGCTCTGTTACCACAAAAATTGATATAAAGAAGAGCCACACAGGATTACACTTGTAATGTTCTAGAAGGCTCCATCGTGCACCACCATTCGGTTATAACCGAATGGCCATGTGGCATCATCCCAGGCTCCCTCACAGTCACGATGATGGCACGAAATTGAAGAGAAATCTGCACTTGCCCACTTTCCACGTGGCAACACCCCAACCGTTGATCGAGATCACGATCCGTGTGCTTACATACTCGTTAGCGATTAACGGAGGAAAAAAATAACCGCTTACGGAGAAAGCACTTTCCGTCAACTTTTCATCAACAGGTTTTCCCGCCCAAACTTTGGCTATAAATAGAAGGATAATTCAGGTATAATTCTCAAGTTACATTCACTTCACTTTACTCCTTCTTCTTCATCAAACCCTGTACTTATTCTCACACCGGAGGGTAGTCACAGAGAGAACCCCCATTATCCCCGTGTCGAGTCTAACGGCTGTTGTTTTGCAGTAATTGCTAGAGGAAGAAGATCATTCACCCACGAATCGGACGAGAAGATTTAACCCTTTTATGCAGATTCAAACCCCCTGGTTCAGTTGATTCCGATCAATTAAATTAGTGTTTCTTCATTGGCACCCACCGATTTCTCTGTTTTATTTCACTTCTTCTCATTGCAATTCATTTTTCTCTGTTTCATATGGCAGAGAAATCAACAATTTACCAATCAAGTCCTCGATCTGTGATAACGGGTACTGAAACCCAAGGTATCCAGATCGACGGAATAATGGGCTCCGTGGTACAAACAGAAGTCCACAATCGTCCAGATCTACTCCCGGAGGAAACTCCAGAATATTGGTTCACCAGGTTCCAGAACGCCATGAACCAAAATTTTTGCACAAAACGTCAGATCCGAGTTATTATTCAACAGATCTGACACTCAAGAAGTAAGCAAGGGAAAATCCGGCACTGCAATGGTGGACCCATAGTCAGCTCGTCAGTGGGACATCCAATTAAGTAGCCAAAGAGATATGGAACAAAATTCAGGAGATACCAATCACCAGAAAGTCAAAGCAAGGCAGATAAATATGATACAAGGAGGTCCGTCACGAAGAACGAACAAACGAAGCCACAATCAGCATTGGCGAGAACAATAGGTAATCTTCCCTGTTGTACCCGGAGGTCCTCAAGAAGAACGCCCAGTAATTATCACTGGTATCTTCAGCCATTACCGAACTGATTATATATTCGTAGATCCAGGAAGTTCAATGGATATAATCTATGAACAATGTTTCAAAGAACTCGACCCAGAAGATAAGGCACGCTTAAAACCAGTTGATTTTCCCCTCACTGGTTTCTGCAACGAAGCTGTCTTTCCACTGGGTTAAATCGCCTTTCCTGTGACTCTCTCAGACGGCGAACACTCGCGCACTGTCACAGTTAATTTCATGGTTATGCCAGCAATGTCGTGTCATGATATACTACTGGGGAGACGATCTTAGAGAGAATTCAGCATGATTACCTCCATACCACACGCCACTTGTGGTTTTCCGACGGAAACTGGGGTAGCAATTTGGTATTCCAGCAAGGAAGTTATGTATGTGGACGACGAACCACCAACAAAGGTGGTCAAACCTTCGACATCAAACGAACCAGAAAAATGGGTTCTCAACGAGGAGCATCCAGAACAAACCATCTTGTTAAGGCACGCCATCTCCCCAACAATCCGAATAAAGTTGATAGAACTCCTCTCCAACAACATGGACATCTTCGCCTGGTCCCCAGCGGACATGACTGGAGTACCACGAGACATAGCGCAACACTGTTTAAATGTCCGACCTTCAGCAGAACCGGTTGGGCAAGGAAGGCGCAGTCTTAGCGCAGAAAAAGCAGAAGCAATGACTGAGCAAGTAACAGAACTGCTTAACGCTAGGATCCTGCGCGAAGTATAGTACCAAACCTGGGTAGCCAATCCAGTAATGGTACAAAAACACAATGGCGAGTGGCGCATGTGTGTCGACTTCAAAGTCCTCAACAAAGCTTGCCCAAAAGATTGTTACGCACTCCCGGAAATAGACATGAAAGTCGATTCTCTAGCATCCTTCCGCTGGAAGTGTTTTCTAGATTGCTACAATGGCTACCATCAACTATAGATGAAAGAGGAAGATGAAGACAAAGCGGCCTTCCTTACAGATAAAGGTATCTTTTGCTATACGAAAATGCCTTTTGGTCTTCGCAACGCAGGAGCTACTTACCAACGCTTGATGGATAGAGTTTTCGGGGAAGACATCGGAAAAACAATGGAAGTTTACATGGATGACCTCGTCATCATGAGCCAAGAAGAAGAGACCATGCTCGCGAACATTCAGCGCACGTTTGACTCTTTGCGCAGCGTCAATCTAAAACTGAACCCAACAAAGTGCTCCTTCGGAATGGAGGATGGCAAATTTCTAGGGTTCATAGTAACCAGAGACGGTTTCAAGGTCAATCTGGAGAAAGTAGATGCCATCCAACTAATGCTGTCACCAGCAACAGTTAAAGAAATGCAATGACTCGCGGGTCGATTAGCAGCACTAAACAGATTCTTAGCAAATTACGCCGCGAAATCTTATCCGTTCATTAGCACGTTGCGCAATTATGCTAAGAAGAGCCTTTTTCAATGGACACCAGAAGCGGAGAAAGCCTTCAAACAAATGAAGGAATGTCTGATCCAGTTACCAACTCTAACAGCACCTCGAGAGGAGGAACCGCTAATCCTATATCTGTCCGCGGCAGAAGTCACAGTTGGCGCGGTATTAATGGTAGAAAGAGATGGCATTCAAACTCCAATATACTACATTAGTAAAATGCTAACTGGCCCAGAGACACGCTACTCCATGATAGAAAAACTCGTCCTCGCACTAGTACACGCGTCACGAAGACTGCGCCGGTATTTCTCTGGCCATGTTATTACAGTACTCACTAATTATCATCTAGGTCAAATTATGTCTAAACCTGATGTCGCGGGGAGTTTGGCCAAATGGGCATCGAGCTAGGAGGATACAACATCCTGTACAAACCCCGACCAGCAATTAAAGGACAAGTTCCTGTTGACAAAGTACAAGAATGCGAGGCAATCCAAAACCCTACAGTCTTTGACGATAGGGTTTGGACGCTACTCACAGATGGTGCCTCCAATGATGATGGCGCAGGCGCATGCCTTCGATTTGTTAGCCCAGACAACCACGAGCACACATACACAATACACCTAGATTTAAAAAGTACAAACAACGAGGCAGAATACGAAGCATTTCTTGCGGGCCTCCTTCTGGCACTTAAAATGGGACCCAAAAACCTCGAAGCACACGTCAATTCCAAGTTAGTGGCGGAGCAAGTTAATGGTCATTACGACGCAAAAGGTGAAGCCATGGCTTTATATTTGGAGCAAGCACGAATGCTTATCAACAAGTTCCAAACGTTTAAGATAGTCCATATCAATAGAAGTGAAAATAAACATGCAGACGCACTGAGCAAGTTGGCCGCCACCAGCTTCAAACATCTCGCAAAGGAAGTCCGCATTGAGGTATTCTCTAACCCGCCCGTTCCCCTAAGACAAGTGAACATCATCGAAGTTGGGAATCCATCCTGGATGTCCCCGATCATTACATACTTACAGCAAGGCAAACTTCCATAAGGAAAAGTAGAGGCTAGGAAATTCCAACATAAAGCGCTGAACTACGAAATGGCGGACGATATCTTATACCGAAAATCATTCATAGGACCACTTCTACGCTATGTCGACAAGACGGACGCGCAATATTTAGTCAGAGAAATCCACTAAGGATTATGTGGGATTCACGCCGGACCACGGTATGGTAGTGGCGAAGATCATGAATGCAGGCTATTATTAGCCAGGAATGCATGTGGACGCGGTAGAACTATTACGCAAGTGTGCAGCATGTCAGCGCCACGCGCCAAAGACTCTCCGTATGAAAAATCCTCTAGTACCGGTCACCTCGGCCTGGCCTTTTCAACAATGGGGTATCGACCTTATCGGACCGTTCCCCGACACGCCAGGCGCAGTTAAATTCATCATAGTAGTAGTGGACTACTTCACCAAGTGGGTGGAGGCTAAGGAATTAGCGTTAACTACAGCAATGGTAATCCGCAAATTCATATGGGAACATATTATATGTCGATTCGGGTTACCATTACGCATTATTTCCGACAACGGCACAAACTTCGCGTCGGAAGACCTCCAGAAATGGTTTAAAGAAATGAACATCGAGCATAGTTTCGCCTCTGTGGCACACCCACAAGTGAACGGGCAGGTTGAAAGCGTGAATAAACAAATAGTAGATGGTATCAAGGCAAGATTGGGGACCGCGAGCAGGGGATGGGTAGATGAACTCCCTAGCATCTTATGGGCCCATCGAACCATGCCAAAAACCAGTACAGGGGAAACCCCATTCAGCCTTGTATATGGTTCGGAAGCAGTAATACCAGCAGAAATCGGCCTCCCATCGCCACACATGATCGCCATGGAGAAACAAGATAATGAACGAGAGCGAAGAATTGATCTGGACCTTCTCGAGGAAAGGCGCGAGAACGTAGCCATCGCAGAGGCCAGGTATAAATCAAAATTAGAGAAATACTAATTACTGGAACGCGCAGCAGCTGCGCAGGTGCTACATGTGACCAATCAAGCCATCTGGACACTTGCGCAGGCAGCGTAATTATTCTAATTATTCACTTTGTATCCATCGGCCCAGCGCCTTATCAATACAAAGCTTATCCTTATATATTTTATTGTTTATTACAAAATGCATGTAATTCCTTTTGGTAAGCGCGAAAACAACATGGTAAAACATTGAAAGCCTCATGAACGGTCTAACGGGCACAAGTCTCGCGTACAGTCCAGACCTACGTTCACACATGAGCTCAATACCATCCTTATTCACTTTACCTAAACAAAGTAATTATACACATGCAACATATTGTAATTCAAACATAACTTATATTTAACCAGTGGCGCAACACGCGCAATAACAAAAACCTATATGCACAACAGTGCATCAAAAAGCTACTTGTGCAACAAAGCACAATGACAAAATTTACAGAACACGGCAATGTATCAAAACGATAGTTACAAAATAAACAAACTACACATCAGGAAACTTATCCAACACACCCAGCGGTGTGTGCAGTACTTCGCCATACCAGGCAACAGGATGAGGGTCAACAATCCAAGGGTTTACACCCTCCCCATCACCCGTAGCAGGAGCATCCATATGCACACTGGTCGGAATCTCGGCCGGAGGGGCTGAAAAAGAACCACGACGACGCCGTTGGTACACGATTGAGCAGCGGCCTCTCCAGTCAGCCAGAAATGCGTGGGTTACGGCATAAGCCGACAACCTAGTAACCCCCTCGTTGTTATCATCTGCAGAACGAGAGAGGGCAAGTTTCCTTGATGACCCAGGAAGGACTGATCCATGAACACCTCTGTCTCCGGCAAAAGTTTCAGGCTACAAGCTGGAAAAGAGGAGCAGACCGTCAGCAGCATCAAAAGTCTTTAGAATTTCGAAAATCCTCCGACATCGGAATCGTCACCTGGTCCTCATTTTTTCCAAATTGGGGAAAAATATCCACACACTCAACATGAATATATAGGCCAGGAAGAGCTAACGTCAGCATTGAAAGAAGAGCTTGTGATGATTAAGTGTCAAATCACTCCCCTTAGAAATGGCGCTGCCACTGTAATCGTGATATCAAATTAAATGATCTCTGACAAAATCCACACATATCCCCAAGGCTACAGTTCAGTAAGAAGACGAAGAGGTAATACAAAATACATTTTCATTTTTACAATGACGTAACAGCAGCCAGCTAACGATTAAAAAGCTTCTCAAGTGAGCAGTTCAGAATAAAGAAAAAAAATACAAATATCTTCTCCAAGAAGATTTCCATTTTTTTTTCAAAATCATGAGCAAGAGTATCTTCTCCAAGAAGATTCTCCATTTTCGCGCCAAAAACTCTATAGCAAAAGCACCCATTTCTCATAGTCCAGTGCTCCACTTATTTGCATAAGAGCAACACTAGACTGGGGGGACTTGAAGGGGTAAGGTCCCAAAAACCTTGCTTCAAGTACTTGGGACCATACCTTAACCTCGTCAAAAGACCCTCTTTAGACCTTGCGCGGCCGCGCACTGGTCCTACCAAGAGAACTTAGAAAGAAAACGATGATCAACACCTGCGCGCCAAAAGGAGACTAACAAATCCTTGCGCCGATCTCCATAGCAAACAGGATAAAAATCCTTGCAAATATTCCTGCATAATTAGTATCCAGGCTTGGATAAAAATAACTGCTCTGTTACCACAAAATTGATATAAAGAAGAGCCACACAGGATTACAGTTGTAATCTTCTAGAAGGCTCCATCGTGCACCACCATTCGGTTATAACCGAATGGCCACGTGGCATCATCCCAGGCTCCCTCACAGTTACGATGATGGCACGGAATTGAAGAGAAATCTGCACTTGCCCACTTTCCACGTGGCAACACCCCAACCGTTGATCGAGATCACGATCCGTGTGCTTACATACTCGTTAGCGATTAACGGAGGAAAAAAATAACCGCTTACGGAGAAAGCACTTTCCGTCAACTTTTCATCAACAGGTTTTCCCGCCCAAACTTCGGCTATAAATAGAAGGATAATTCAGGTATAATTCTCAAGTTACATTCACTTCACTTTACTTCTTCTTCTTCATCAAACCCTGTACTTATTCTCATGCCGGAGGGTGGTCACGGAGAGAACCCCATTCTCCCTGTGGCGAGTCTAACGGCTGTTGTTTTGCAGTAATTGCTAGAGGAAGAAGATCATTCACCCATAAATCGGACGAGAAGATTTAACCCTTTTATGCAGATTCAAACCCCCTGGTTTAGTTGATTCCGATCAGTTAAACCAGTGTTTCTTCAGGCGGTGAGATGAACAACATCTAATTTTCAATTTCATGCATTCCTTTTCCTATACATATGCTGCTAATCAACACACTCATTTTCCTTTGGTACTCTTGAGTGTTATAGTTGATTCTTAAGGAAACTTATGGTATTAGTGGAAAAGTTATATGTAATGCACCGGAAAAGTGTATTGTTTTCCATGTATAAACCTATAAATTATGGGTCATGGTATTGTACATCATGATGTATTCACATATGCCACAAACTTTATAGTAAGAATCTAGAGGAATGCATGCGTCTTAGGAGTTATTTTGATTCTTCCAAAGAAAACAAATTAGTCTTAGGAAATTTAGAATCTAGAATAGCTCACATGACAACAATAATTAAGTGAATTCTTGATTATCATAAGAGATATAATGTTTCACTTATCCCACTAGTCATGCTCTAGTTTTCTTCTGTAATACTTTTATCAGAAAAGAGCAGTAGGATTGTCATATCTTAAGAGATAATCAACAATCCAATGAGTGCAAATTTTGTAGAAACTCTTTAGTAAGCAAAACATTTTAGGTTTTAAAACTAGAGTGGATGAAATAGTTGGGATACAAACTTAAGAAGAAGCTTAGAGTGATTTACATTATGGGGTAATCAAGTAAGACATACACAGATTATTATATTGAAGATATAGTCTACTATAACACCAAAATAACAGACTAAGTTAAGGTTCTACCTGAAATTTGGCTTCGCTTTGGCTTTGACCAAAATTCAGACACATTATGAACATACATAAATAACATATTGTCTTGATGTTCTACATAAATTTGGCTTCGCTTTGGCTTTGACCAAAATTTATGCATTATGAACATACATAACAGACCGACTTATTGTTCTACATGAACTTTGGCTTCACTTTGGCTTTGACCAAAATTCATGTATTATGAACATACGAAATAAAACCAACCTAATGTTCTGCCTGAACTTTGGCTTCGCTTTGGCTTTGACCAAATTTCAGGCATAATGAACGATATAAATAATAGACCGTCTTTAGTGTTCTACATGAACTCTGGCTTCGCTTTGGCTTTGACCAAATTCATATATTATGAACACACATAAATATAGACTGTCTCAATGTTCTACATGAACTTTGGCTTCGCTTTGGCTTTGACCAAAATTTATGTATCATGATGAACGTACATAAATAATAAGGTAAAACACATAAATATAACATAACACCTTTTGGGCCAGAAATGAAATATTTATGTACATTATGCTAATAATTTATTATGTGTATCATCAAACAATATACACATAATAACATAAAATGCCATAAATTAAAGTTGGGCCATTCGCAAGTTATGGTCATACAAAACCAAATAAAATAAGGCTTCCAAAAGTTAACACAAGGCATGCAAATTTGTTTGTCAAATAGGTTTCAAGACATAAGTAAAAAGATTAATTTCGCTTAGTATGAGGTACCCAAAACATAATAGAATCCCATATAGTCAAATATAGTAACCGTAAGGATTTTGACATAATTTATCTCAGTAGATTTAAATCAAATATATCTCAGTAGATTTAAGTCAAATATAGAGACTTGCATAAATACAAATCCAAACATTAATTGTATCCTTTAGATGGTTATAATAAAAAGTCTAATTTGGATATACCAAAAGATGTAGCAATCAATTATCCACCTCTTCAAAAATAATACCAGGAAATGAATTCCTTTCTCTAATAGATATCAAAACGAATTAATTAAATTCCATAATCCAATAAACTGTTCGATGGCATTTTATTTTTTTCAAAGAATGAAAAGCCTTTTGAATATTTGACTAATATTAAATGACATACTAATACTTATGAAACGTTAGTTCAACTTTACAATCTTGATTATGAATTATGAATAACCAAAATTATCTAAAACAATTCATCAAAAATTAGTTTGTATAAAATTGATTCGCTTTATCTCACTCCGATAAAAATTATTAAAACAAAGAAACAAATTAATTTTATATATAATATCCATCAAACGGATTGATCGAACTCAAAGGAATAAATCGATTCATATGATTGAATTTTGATATAATCAACATTACTCTGATACCACATGTTGATTATATCTATAAACATGGGTTAAAATTATAGAACTTAATCATGTTTATTCAATCATAGCGTAAATACAGATACCAAGTTAGAGTTACTTACTTGTATGGATGATTATCTTTGAGGATAAAGATGAAGCCATGATTCTCGTTATGGTACCTTGTGTTGATGGATCATGTTTTGGTCAAAAATTACCGAAGCAATTTAGTGATCAAATTAGTTAAGTGAGGTAGTGTGCTAGTAATACTTGTGAAAAATATGTTGGTTTGTTAGTTTGCAAAAACAGTTTCAGGATATAGCTCAGGATACCGAGCTATATCTACAATCAAACAATGAGCAGAAAAGTAAAGGGTGACACGAGATGTACGAGGAAAGCCCTTGATCAATCTAGATCACCGGCACAAAACCTCGGGAGCTGACAATCGCAGCTGCCTTGTTCTTCTTATTACTTCAAACTTCAGGATACAATGCAGGATATGATACGAATCAACTAAGTGTTACAATGAGATTCGAGTGCAAATGTTGGTGATTGAGAGTGATTGCAGCTAGTAGAGAGCAGAAGTGTGTGTGTAAAATTGTGTGTACCTATTGATCTGTACATTCCTTTATATAGTAAAAGAAATAACAAACTATCCTAAAAATAAGGGATGCTTCGAATATTCCCCTTTGAACGTTGGAGACCCCTTCTTTGCGGCTTCAACGTTCTCTTCTCAACAGTTTAGTCCGAGTCTTCAGGAGAAGCAGTTCACTTGAACGTTATAGGCAAGCCTTGCTAATCTGCACGTGAAAAATTAGTTATTACCAAGATACTGCATCAGGATGTTACCAATATCCTGATCCGGTATCTTGATAACAATCAAAAGTAATAGAGTCAGAATATAATTCAGGATATATGTGTAGAAAACCACCCATAACAATTGTTATATGCTCTGAAAAGTTAGTTATTACCCGGATACTGCATCAGTAGTGTTCTGAAAAGCCTTCCTTAATACCCAATCTCCAACTTGAAACCTTCTAGTCCTTAGGTTTTTGTTATATGCTCTGTCATCCCACACATACACACTTTCGCCCCACATTTCTCACTTATGTTCACTTCATTGTGAAGAATCATGAATGGACGCGGAGGACGTGGTGGTATCAACATGACGCAAGCCCAACTGACGGCTCTAATCAATGAACGAGTGGCTGAGGCACTCGCAGCTGTCCCTGCGGGAGGTATAACATGCCATATCAACCCATCATAGGACGTTTAGATCCTACTCTCGCGAACCAACTCTTGTGCTTAACCTTGTTTTTTATTCTCGCGCAACAGGTCAACATGCTCAGCCTCCCGTATGTACGTTCAAAACATTCATGGATTGCCGACCTAGTACTTTTAGCGGCACAGAAGGAGCTGTAGGTCTTCTCCACTGGTTCGAGAAGATTGAGTCTGTTTTTGAGATGTGTGAATGCCCTGAAGATCGTAGGGTGAAATTTGCTACTGGAACACTCGAAGGTGTTGCGTTAACCTGGTGGAAAGCACAGGTCCAACTGCTAGGGCTGGCGGTTGCTAATGCTACCCCATGGAACGACTTTAAGGAATCGATCAAAGAAGAGTACTGTAGTCGTGACGACATCCACAAGCTAGAGGTGGAATTCTTCAATATGAAAATGACGGGGTCTGAAATCGAGGCATACTCAAAGAGATCGAACGAATTAGCTATCTTGTGTCCCACTATGGTGGATCCTCCTATCAAGCGTATCGAGCTGTACCTTAAGGGTTTGGTGCCAGAAATTCAAAGCCACGTGACCTCAGCTAATCTTGGCACCATTCAATAAATCATCAAGTTGGCTCATCGTCTCACTGATCAGGCAGTTGAGCAGAACAAGCTGCCCAAGCGTATTAGCGCTACTACTACTGAGGCTCCCAGTGATAACAAGCGCAAATGGGATGGAAATTCGGGCAAGGGTTCTACTTCAGTTCAGTCTCAGCAGCGAAAGACTGATGACTACCAGAGTCCTGGTCAGCAATCTTCTGGTAATCAAGGACAGGGTGGATACCGAGGGAACCACCCCAAGTGCAACCGGTGAAACAAGCATCATAGCGGGCAGTGCAACAAGGGTCGTTGTCTGAGGTGTAACAAGTTTGGTCATGAAGCCAAGGATTCCAGAAGCGCACGACCAGAAAATCAGAATCGCCAACAACAACAACAAGCTCCACAGAACCACCAACAGCAGCAACAGCAGGGCAATAAAGGATGCTTTCAGTGTGGCGCTGAAGGCCACTTTAAGAGGAACTGTCCTCAACTGAACTAGAATCAGAACAACAACAACCAAGGAAACGGGAACAACAATGGAGGCAACAATGGAGGCAACAACGGGGGTAACAATAATGGCAATGGCGCCCGAGGTCGTGCCTTCGTGATTGGTCAGGGTGATGCAAGGAACGATCCCAACGTTGTGATGGGTAAGTTTCTTCTGGACGATTTCTTTGTTACTGTATTATTTGATTCGGGTGCCGATACTAGTTATGTGTCCATAAAAGTTAGCCAAATGCTTAAGCGCACTTCAACACTTTTGACCACCAAACACACGGTAGAACTAGCAAACGGTAAAAGCCTCGAGGCCACGCACATAGTTAAGGGTTGTAACCTCGTCTTAGCTGGTCAGACCTTCTCTATCGATCTTATTCCTATCGTTCTGGGTAGTTTCGACGTTGTTATTGGGATGGATTGGTTATCTCATCAGCAAGCGGAAATTCTTTGCAACGAGAAGATTGTCCGCATCCCTCGTTCTGGTAAAGAACCCCTCGTAATTCGTGGCGACAAGAGTAGTGCTGTTGTGGGCATTATCTCTTTCCTTAAGGCCCAGAAGTGTTTGCGAAAAGTCCACACTGCCATTCTAGCTCTCGTTACTGACGCATCAATGGAAGAGAAGAGAATTGAAGACATTCCTATTGTACGCGATTTTCCTGAGGTATTCCCCGAGGAATTACCTGGTCTTCCGCCTCATCGACAAGTCGAGTTTCAAATCGAGCTAGCTCCTGGAGCAGCACCAATAGCTCGTGCACCTTATCGTCTAGCTCCATCAGAACTTGAAGAACTGTCCACGCAACTACAAGAACTCTTGGAAAAGGGTTTCATACGTCCTAGCTCTTAGCCTTGGGGAGCTCCAGTGTTATTCGTGAAGAAGAAAGACGGTACCTTCAGAATGTGTATTGACTACCGCGAACTCAACAAGGTGACCGTGAAGAATCGTTATCCTCTCCCACACATTGATGACTTATTAGACCAGTTGCAAGGGTCTAGTTGTTACTCAAAGATTGACCTGAGGTCAGGCTACCATCAACTGAGAGTTCGAGATGAGGATATCTCTAAGACAACATTCAGGACTCGGTATGGGCATTACGAGTTTCTGGTTATGCCTTTTGGATTAACGAATGACCTGCGGTTTTCATGGATCTCATGAACCGAGTGTGCAAACCTTACCTGGATAAGTTTGTCATAGTTTTCATCGACGATATCCTAATCTATTCGAAGAGTCAGGAAGAACACGAGCAACACCTGAGGCTTATTTTGGAACTTCTTCGAACAGAGCAGTTGTATGCCAAATTTTCGAAATGTGACTTCTGGCTTCGCGAAGTCCACTTTCTAGGCCATGTGGTAAACAAGGATGGGATTCATGTTGATCCATCCAAGGTTGACTCGATCAAGAACTGGCCTGCACCCCGTACACCAACAGAAATCCGCCAATTCTTGGGTTTGGCAGGATATTACAGAAGGTTTATCAAGGATTTCTCAAAGATTGCGCAACCTCTCACTTCACTGACTCAGAAGGGTGTCACCTATCGTTGGGGTGATGTACAGGAGTCCGCATTTCAGCACTTAAAAGATAGACTTTGTAGCGCGCCTATCCTCTCATTGCTTGAAGGCACAGATGATTTTGTGGTTTATTGCGACGCTTCCATCCAAGGGCTTGGTTGCGTGCTGATGCAACGTGACAAGGTCATTGCCTACGCATCGCGCCAACTTAAAATTCATGAAAGGAACTACACTACGCACGACTTGGAATTAGGAGCAGTTTTTTTCGCACTTAAGATATGGAGACATTACCTGTACGGTACCAAGTGCACCATTTACACCGATCACAGGAGTCTTGAGCATATTTTCAAGCAAAAGGAGTTAAACATGCGACAACGTCGATGGGTCGAACTCTTGAATAATTACGAATGTGCAATCAAGTACCATCCGGGCAAATCCAATGTTGTGGCCGACGCCCTCAGTCGAAAGGATACTATACCTAAACGTGTGCGAGCGCTACAACTTACCATCCAATCTAGTCTTCCTGCCCAGATACGAGATGCTCAGGTTGAAGCATTGAAGGCAGAGAACATCAGGGCTGAGTCCTTACGAGGATCGAGGAAGCGGTTAGAACAAAAGGAAGACGACGCCTACTATGTAACAGGGCGCATCTGGTTCCCACTTTACGGAAACTTACGCGAACTTGTGATGGATGAACCGCACAAGTCTCGTTATTCGGTACATCCTGGTTCAGATAAGATGTACCACAATCTCAAGACTACGTATTGGTGGCCTGGTATGAATGCCAACATAGCAACCTACGTCAGTAAATGTTTGACTTGTGTGAGAGTCAAGACTGAATATCAGAAACCATCAGGCCTACTCCAACAACCAGAGATCCCGACATGGAAATGGGAGCAAATTTCCATGGATTTCGTCACTGGCCTGCTTAGATCTCAACGTGGAAATGATACCATTTGGGTGATCGTGGATCGATTGACCGAGTCTGCACACTTTCTGGCCATCAAGGAAACATATAAGTTTTCTACCCTAGCAGACATCTACTTGAAGGAAGTAGTATCAAGGCACGGAGTGCCAACCTCCATCATTTCGGATCGTGACTCACGTTTTACATCTGAATTGTGGCAAGCCATGCACAAGTCCTTTGGTTCCCGATTAGACATGAGCACGGCATATCATCCACAGACGGATGGGCAATCTGAATGCACCATCCAAACCCTTGAAGACATTCTTAGGGCATGTGTAATCGACTTTGGTAATGGCTGGGAAAAACACCTCCCGTTAGTGGAGTTTTCGTATAACAACAGTTACCACACCAGCATCCAGGCCGCTCCGTTCGAGGCATTGTACGGACGGAAGTGCCGATCACCTCTTTGTTGGGCAGAGGTTAGCGACAGCCAAATCACAGGCCCAGAACTTGTAGTCGATACAACTGAGAGGATTGCTCAGATACGACAATGAATGGCGGCAACTCGTGACCATCAGAAAAGCTATGCTGATAAGCGAAGGAAACCACTCGAGTTCCAGGTTGGGGATCGAGTGCTACTTAAAGTCTCACCTTGCAAAGGTGTAGTTCGTTTTGGCAAACGAGGCAAACTCAATCCGCATTATGTCGGACCGTTCGAAATCATTGAGAAAATTGGCAAAGTCGCTTACAAGTTGAATCTACCTGAAGAACTCAGCGGAGTTCACAACGTATTCCACGTGTCGAATCTGAAGAAGTGTCTGTCAGATGAGACCCTCATAGTTCCCTTAAAGGAGCTCACAATCGACGACCAGTTGCGATTCGTCGAGGAACCAGTTGAAATCACAGACCGAGACGTTAAGATTCTCAAGCGTACCAGAATACCTCTTGTTCGAGTTTGTTGGAATTCCCGTCGTGGCCCAGAGTATACCTGGGAACGAGAAGACCAAATGAAACTCAAGTATCCCCCGTTGTTTAAGAAAAGTGCA
Organism: Helianthus tuberosus; assembly: GCA_030545235.1. Taxonomy (NCBI): domain Eukaryota; kingdom Viridiplantae; phylum Streptophyta; class Magnoliopsida; order Asterales; family Asteraceae; genus Helianthus; species Helianthus tuberosus. Next base: position 82,810,113 of record CM060382.1, on the reverse strand, counting down.
ACCACTATTGAGGCTGAAGCTACTGCAGAATTTCGGGACGAAATTCCAAACCAACGGGGGGATAATGTGACACCCCAGGAAAACCAGGAAACCACGCAACTTAACTAGCTTCCTCAGAAACCACGTGCTAAATTTCGGGACGAAATTTTCTTAACAGGGGGAGAATGTGACAACCCTCGTAATTACATGTATCCGTGCGATTAATTAATATTAAATTGTGTTTAATGATTATGCAGAAAATTTACTAAATAGTCCTGAATGTTTTCCTAAGTGTTGGGAATTATAGTGTCACAAAAAGTTACATAAAAGATACTATATGGAATAAAAATTGACACTTTAACGAACCAGTATCTAACCGAACAACTGGACATTACCTGGAACACCAAAATATTGCTAGAAACATTGTTTTACTTTTTCTGAGCTAGTTATGGTTCCCGAGCACCCTAACATATTATAAAACATTATACACATAAGACACTAGTGGTTACAACTAACCTTCCACTAACTAGCCCCTTTACCATTTAAAATTTGCAATTTACCAACTCCCTTGGCTGATTTACGGACAAGAGTATAGCCCCACACACCAAACTCCACTAAATCCTTCCATATCTTGCTTTGGGATTTGTTGGACCTTGCATGTACTTGAGGGGACATACAACCCTTTGAATATTAGAATTTGGTAATTATAAGAACCACCACCATATTCTTCACACAACACAAACTCCTCCTCCCACATTAAAGCTCACGGCCTAACATACTCCCACTACCACCATTCTTTTTGTTGCAATTTCAACCAATCCAAGTGTACTTCAAGGTGCTACAAGGTGATTTAGAAGGTGTGGAACACACGGATCTTGAAGGACCTCCATCATAAGCTTTTATCCACTCATTTTTCTCCATAGATCTTCCCTAACTTTAAGCTAGTTGTAAGCTTTTTGTTAACTCTTGGTTACTTCCTTTTATTAGTAGTTAAAGGATGTATTATGATGTTGTCTTGTTTATGTTAGTTACTTGATGAAAACTTGTATTCTGGAAATCTGATATGAACGATGGTACTTGACATGATAAATCTAAGTTAAATAAATGATAACCTGTTGCAAGTGATGTTAAATGTTATTGTTGATCACTAGGCGTGTTAACGGAACAAATAGAACTTGCGTTAGAGCACTATAAGCTGAAAACAGGAAGCTATCAAACTGTTACAGCTGCCTTCAGTCGGCTGTAACTAGGTCATAACTTAATGAAAAATTGATTTTCTTGAATCTATAACGTGTTATTTCGAAATACGGTTCTAATGGCACTGGAATCATAATTTTTGGACTTCGTTTTCTATTTTTAAAGGGTCGTTTTGTACAGCAGCAAAAGCTGCGTTTTTACTGCAGAAAGTGTGTGTTATGTTTTTCATCATAACTTGTAATCTGTGTAGAATTAACTCATGAAATTTGTACTGTAGATGACCACTGATGTCGTTGTAATACTCCAACTGGAATTTCATCAGTCGGACTTACGATGAATTTTAAATGATTTTTTCCGTGGACTGCAGTCAGAAAGTGAGGAATCTGATTATAGTCCGGTTAATGACTTTTTATAAAATATTGGTAATAAACTGGATCCTAATATTTTTACACAGTAATATTTGGATTGTTTAAAACATTCTGTAAAAAGTTGGGAATTTTTGGAACAAGTTAACTATTTTATTAAAATCCCCGAAAATAGCCCAGTTTTGAATATAAAAGCTGAAACGACATAAGTAGTAATTTGCGTGTCTAAATGTCGGGAATGTTATCTGTGAATGATCTAACATGTTATATGTCAATAAAAGTGTTATGTGCAATATCGTATGTTTATTTATGAACGGGAATAGATGGGAAGTTTATATGGGCATGAACCATTGAGGTGAATACATGTTATGTGGTAGATGCGTGTAGGAACTTCGTGCTTATTTGAAGTCACTAATAAACTAAGTGGTAATTATACTAGGATGCGATTGACTGACCTTTATTGTTTGCTATTTTTAAGAGTCAAACCGAGCAACCGAGGTGAGTTCACACACTTTCTAAGGCATGGGATTCCCGGTGGTTGGGAATGGGTTAAAGAATTATAATGGAACCTACATATCCTCCTTGGGTAGGATATGTACCGCCATCCTCCATGGGTAGGATGCCAATACTAATCCTGCGTATTCTCCTTGGGTAGAATACGTACGTTCGTCCTCCTTGGGTAGGACAACAACCTTAAACTTACTAGACAAAAATCTATCATGAAGTCCCTCATTTTTATATCGACTTAATCGCTAGGCCAATGGCGAGCGGGTCATTAGTTAATAGCGCTATTAGGTTTGACAAACCTCACACCGTGCCGGTCGGACGGGCGTGTACTAATAGATCTGGGCAAACTGTCAATGATGATAGACATTGACGTAGGGCACAACTTACTTTCATTAGTAGTCGATATGGTAAAGGTCTAGTGGTTCACATGGGGAAACCTCCACTAATTATGAATATGGTTTGGGATACTGGTTAACTCGTGGTTTACGAAACAACTTACGGTTTTCAAAACAAACTTGCAAAACTAAACAACCAACTGTGAACTCGCTCAACTTTGTTGTTGACTCGTTGTTACATGCCTTACAGGTTGTTAGATGCTTATGGAGCTTGCACGAGGAGGAAGTCGTTGTGGGATATGGACTGTTATGTTCCGTGCTTAACATTTGAACTTTATGAACTTATTACTTATGTTTGGGTTTCACGTTTTATGCTTCCGCTGTTTAAATTGAACTTGGTTAACTTGTTTGTGAACACCTATTATATTATGTGTTTGAACTTTTATTTACTTTACTATATCGTTCAATATGATTGGTAGCTTGATCCTGGTCACGTCACGCCTCCAAGCGGTGATACTCCGCATGGTGGATTTTGGGGGTGTGACAATTGGTGTTCTACTAGAGTTTTTTTTATTACCACTTATCATCAATATATAAAGATCAATGAATAATGGTCATGAATGGTGATCCGTTATAAAAACTCTATGTATTCTCTATTAATGGTACCTAAAGGGAAATCATAATTGCCCCTTGAACTAATCAATTTTTACAATTACTACCATCAAGTAATTATCGGGGACTAGTTATGTCATATTGGTAATGTTACTAAATGATCCGTAAGGCCACATCAACGGGTTATTTCTAACATTCTCCCACTTGGCCGAGTGATCATTTATGATAAGTATAAGTAAGTTTGGCCAAGTTAAAACATTAATCAATGTTTCAAATTGAAATTGCAACAGAAAAATACAGTCATTGAGTTATTTTTAACTCGAGACCTTCATTAATCATGTTACAACCCCAAATCAAAACATACGTAAATTTAAGACAAAAAATGACTGAGGTAAGCCCTTTAAGATTAATTTGCATAATTCTTGTCTATACGTCATTAGGTGCACATACGTATTTATAGACAAACAAATTGTATTATTGAGGAAAAAATAATAACTAATCATTCATATGTACGATATGCTATTATGTAAGGCCTTTAGTAAAACCCGTCTTTATTATGAGCTCTTAAAAAGACTTTAGGTGTAGACCTTAGTTATCGGATCCGCAAGCATATCATGAATGTAAATGTATTCGATACGAATATTTAGTTTCCTCTTCTTGTTCATAAACGAACAATAATTTTGTATCGAAGTTTAATGCAACACCTCTCGAACTGTTACTGTTCGAGGAAATAAGCTAGCTGACTTTTCGCAGTAAGTCTTCCATATAGTATTTATATGGAGATAATGAGTTTATGAGTCCACTGATAAAATTTCAACAACATTAAGTGACAATTGCGTTGTTAATTAACAACATATTATGTTATTATAATTTAGGTTGTTGTTAACAGTTTCTTATGACTCCTCCATGAGATAGATTTATCTGCAGACATACGGATTACCCTAAATTGAATTTTAGTTTCATTTGAACATTATAAAACCAAGGTAAGAATAATCAACCTCTTCTTATAGTCTTTCTCGTTTCTTAAAGATATTGTAAGATGCTTCACAATAATCTAGAGTGGTCTAATGTTCATCAATGTGAGCAATATCTAAACGAGTATAAACTTGAACCTTCATAAGGCTTCTAATTAATGAAGCATAAGGATGTAATCTCATTTATCATTTTATCCTCTTAAGGAGAGAAATATTATTTGTTACACATGTAAGAGCCCGCTTTAGAGTAAAGCTTATGGGACGAAACTAATATCCCGTTGGATCTATCTTGGTATATTTTGATATCTCTCACATAAGTGGTATCTCCGAGATTCATTATATCAATGTATGTGTGAACAATTATTTGACTTATGTAACATATACTTATCAAAAGAATATCATTTATATAAGAACACGTTTACATTAGTTGCTCCCACTCATCTTGAGGTGGGTACATAAATCCACTTAATTCTTGAAGAAAAGAATTGCATTAAGATTTCATCACATTTTGATGCTTGCTTCAACCCATACATGGACGTTATTGACATACAAAGTAAGTGTTCTTGACCTTCAGTTTAGAACTGTCAGGTTGTTTTATGAACATGTAAGTCTTTTAAGGAAAGTTGTTATAATGTTCATATAATGTAGCTCTAAATGATTATGAGCCACTAGAACAACAATGATCCTTAAGGAAACATCTTGTAAGAAAGATAAGGTGATTCTTTGATAAATAATTCTCTTCTGAGCATAACCTTTAACAATCAATCATATTTTTAGCATCTTAACGTTTGCATTCAGATTTTGTTTAGTGATTAACACCCTTAGGTAATTCAACCAAATCCCAAACGTTATTCTAACAAATAAAATAAATTTGCTAATAACAATTCTTATTCCACTTAGAAAATTGATTGATGCTAATGGCTTAATTAGAGGAGGTAGGACCAGTAAACTTTCCAATATCCATTTCAACTTCAGTCAAGGAGGATACATAATCATCAAAGTTAGTGGGCTTTTAAAACTAGATGGCCTCCTTAGTTGATTATTAGGTTTATTAAGAGTTTTAGTTTTATGGATTAACTCTTTCCTAAGTTACTATCACTTTCATAATTCTAAGTGTGTGCAAGAAGTGTAATCGGAGTAAAATTTAATAGGTCTCTTCCCCCCGCCTCTTGCACTTCTGGCAAGTCCTGATAAGGACTTTTACTGCTCCCACTGACTTAGAAATCTTTAACAATTTAGCCTGCTTATGGTCAACATTAGAAGACCAATAAATTCTAATAGAGAAACAAATTAATGAAGCTACTCATTGTAGTTTCTCTGTTTGAGGATTACAATTTTGGCAAGAAATCTGAGTGTGCCCACGTTTAAGAAACAATGAAACTTTTGTTAGAGTAGCAGTATATTCTTAAAGAGAAAAGTTGTGAAGGAGCAATGTCTTGTACAAGAGGTGCAACTTGAGGTAATAACAAGTTTTCACTCCCCTACCTCTTGCAACTCTCGCAAATTAAGATTAAGACACTTAATGCTCCCACTAACCTTTTAGATCTGTAGGAATGCTACAAGATAAGTTTCAATGATGTATGTGCTTTGGGAACATGTCATATATGTTAGACTTGATTTCCTTAATGTCCATATGTTATAAAAAATTTTGGGGACATATTTAGAAGGAATCATAGTATATATGAATTAATTTCTTCAATACCTTTATTCATATAAGACATATTAAATACAAGTAAATATTATGATAAATGAATTATGTATGAATATTCCATTTTGGAATAAGTTCCAATGAAATATAACTTCTAATGGAACTTAATTTATTTCCTTAGCCATTTAAATATTAAGGCTTATAACACATGCTCATAAGTCACTAAGAATTAGATTTGATAATATTTCAACCTTCATTAACCTAATCATGATTTCTCATGAAATTTGGTCTTAATGGATGGAATTTGTAAGTCTCATTTTTCTTTTGTTAAATTTTCATTTTCATGATAACAAAAGGTTGTGAAAAAATGTAGCATCATCTAGTTCTATTTTATAATGTTTCTATCCAGATTGAGATGACAAATAATATGAGAGTTTAAGGTAAGAGTGACTTTGTTTTAACCATGCAAACCTCACAACTGTCATAATGTAGCTTTTATATTGATACTAAATTCTGAATAATCTACAGAATATATAAGGTATCATAAAGCCAAATTATAAAATAGTTTATTATGGTTCTTATAGTCTTAACTTAAAATTTTGCCACCAACTCTCATACTAATTATTTGTTGATTTCTGGTAAGGAAACACATAGAACTAGAGTCAACCGGTCATGTGTTGATTAGAATATTACCATTAGCAGACTTAAATATCATAAATATCTTACTACTTATCTTAGCCAGCTGTTCCATTGAATTATGGATAGTCTCGATGCTCATGCCTAGTTTAATGGCATAAACCTGCAGTGAGACTTTCCTTTGAACAAACTTATAGCTGGAAGTAGTAGTTGTACACTATCTCTGAATCTTAAAAGTATCCTCCTTTCAAGTTTAGTGGCGGTGAAGGGGTAAGGTCCCAAAAACCATGCTTCAAGTACTTGGGACCATACCTTAACCTTGTCAAAAGACCCTCTTTAGACCTTGCACGGCTACGCACTGGTCCTACCAAGAGAACTTAGAAAGAAAACGAGATCAACACCTGCACGCCAAAAGGAGACTAACAAATCCTTGCGCCGATCTCCAGAGCAAGCAGGATAAAAATCCTAGCAAACATTCCTGCATAATTAGTATCCAGACTTGGATAAAAATAACTGCTCTGTTACCACAAAAATTGATATAAAGAAGAGCCACACAGGATTACACTTGTAATGTTCTAGAAGGCTCCATCGTGCACCACCATTCGGTTATAACCGAATGGCCATGTGGCATCATCCCAGGCTCCCTCACAGTCACGATGATGGCACGAAATTGAAGAGAAATCTGCACTTGCCCACTTTCCACGTGGCAACACCCCAACCGTTGATCGAGATCACGATCCGTGTGCTTACATACTCGTTAGCGATTAACGGAGGAAAAAAATAACCGCTTACGGAGAAAGCACTTTCCGTCAACTTTTCATCAACAGGTTTTCCCGCCCAAACTTTGGCTATAAATAGAAGGATAATTCAGGTACAATTCTCAAGTTACATTCACTTCACTTTACTCCTTCTTCTTCATCAAACCCTGTACTTATTCTCACACCGGAGGGTAGTCACAGAGAGAACCCCCATTATCCCCGTGTCGAGTCTAACGGCTGTTGTTTTGCAGTAATTGCTAGAGGAAGAAGATCATTCACCCACGAATCGGACGAGAAGATTTAACCCTTTTATGAAGATTCAAACCCCCTGGTTCAGTTGATCCCGATCAATTAAATTAGTGTTTCTTCATTGGCACCCACCGATTTCTCTGTTTTATTTCACTTCTTCTCATTGCAATTCATTTTTTCTCTGTTTCATATGGCAGAGAAATCAACAATTTACCAATCAAGTCCTCGATCTGTGATAACGGGTACTGAAACCCAAGGTATCTAGATCGACGGAATAATGGGCTCCGTGGTACAAACAGAAGTCCACAATCGTCCAGATCTACTCCCGGAGGAAACTCCAGAATATTGGTTCACCAGGTTCCAGAACGCCATGAACCAAATTTTTGCACAAAACGTCAGATCCGAGTTATTATTCAACAGATCTGACACTCAAGAAGTAAGCAAGGGAAAATCCGGCACTGCAACGGTGGACCCATAGTCAGCTCGTCAGTGGGACATCCAATTAAGTAGCCAAAGAGATATGGAACAAAATTCAGGAGATACCAATCACCAGAAAGTCAAAGCAAGGCAGATAAATATGATACAAGGAGGTCCGTCACGAAGAACGAACAAACGAAGCCACAATCAGCATTGGCGAGAACAATAGGTAATCTTCCCTGTTGTACCCGGAGGTCCTCAAGAAGAACGCCCAGTAATTATCACTGGTATCTTCGGCCATTACCGAACTGATTATATGTTCGTAGATCCAGGAAGTTCAATGGATATAATCTATGAACAATGTTTCAAAGAACTCGACCCAGAAGATAAGGCACGCTTAAAACCAGTTGATTTTCCCCTCACTGGTTTCTGCAACGAAGCTGTCTTTCCACTGGGTTAAATCGCCTTTCCTGTGACTCTCTCAGACGGCGAACACTCGCGCACTGTCACAGTTAATTTCATGGTTATGCCAGCAATGTCGTGTCATGATATACTACTGGGGAGACGATCTTAGAGAGAATTCAGCATGATTACCTCCATACCACACGCCACTTGTGGTTTTCCGACGGAAACTGGGGTAGCAATTTGGTATTCCAGCAAGGAAGTTATGTATGTGGACGACGAACCACCAGCAAAGGTGGTCAAACCTTCGACATCAAACGAACCAGAAAAATGGGTTCTCAACGAGGAGCATCCAGAACAAACCATCTTGTTAAGGCACGCCATCTCCCCAACAATCCGAATAAAGTTGATAGAACTCCTCTCCAACAACATGGACATCTTCGCCTGGTCCCCAGCGGACATGACTGGAGTACCACGAGACATAGCGCAACACTGTTTAAATGTCCGACCTTCAGCAGAACCGGTTGGGCAAGGAAGGCGCAGTCTTAGCGCAGAAAAAGCAGAAGCAATGACTGAGCAAGTAACAGAACTGCTTAACGCTAGGATCCTGCGCGAAGTATAGTACCAAACCTGGGTAGCCAATCCAGTAATGGTACAAAAACACAATGGCGAGTGGCGCATGTGTGTCGACTTCAAAGTCCTCAACAAAGCTTGCCCAAAAGATTGTTACGCACTCCCGGAAATAGACATGAAAGTCGATTCTCTAGCATCCTTCCGCTGGAAGTGTTTTCTAGATTGCTACAATGGCTACCATCAACTATAGATGAAAGAGGAAGATGAAGACAAAGCGGCCTTCCTTACAGATAAAGGTATCTTTTGCTATACGAAAATGCCTTTTGGTCTTCGCAATGCAGGAGCTACTTACCAACGCTTGATGGATAGAGTTTTCGGGGAAGACATCGGAAAAACAATGGAAGTTTACATGGATGACCTCGTCATCATGAGCCAAGAAGAAGAGACCATGCTCGCGAACATTCAGCGCACGTTTGACTCTTTGCGCAGCGTCAATCTAAAACTGAACCCAACAAAGTGCTCCTTCGGAATGGAGTATGGCAAATTTCTAGGGTTCATAGTAACCAGAGATGGTTTCAAGGTCAATCTGGAGAAAGTAGATGCCATCCAACTAATGCCGTCACCAGCAACAGTTAAAGAAATGCAATGACTCGCGGGTCGATTAGCAGCACTAAACAGATTCTTAGCAAATTACGCCGCGAAATCTTATCCGTTCATTAGCACGTTGCGCAATTATGCTAAGAATAGCCATTTTCAATGGACACCAGAAGCGGAGAAAGCCTTCAAACAAATGAAGGAATGTCTGATCCAGTTACCAACTCTAACAGCACCTCGAGAGGAGGAACCGCTAATCCTATATCTGTCCGCGGCAGAAGTCACAGTTGGCGCGGTATTAATGGTAGAAAGAGATGGCATTCAAACTCCAATATACTACATTAGTAAAATGCTAACTGGCCCAGAGACACGCTACTCCATGATAGAAAAACTCGTCCTCGTCCTCGCACTAGTACACGCGTCACGAAGACTGCGCCGGTATTTCTCTCACCATGTTATTATAGTACTCACTAATTATCATCTAGGTCAAATTATGTCTATACCTGATGTCGCGGGGAGTTTGGCCAAATGGGCATCGAGCTAGGAGGATACAACATCCTGTACAAACCCTGACCAGCAATTAAAGGACAAGTTCCTGTTGACAAAGTACAAGAATGCGAGGCAATCCAAAACCCTACAGTCTTCGACGATAGGGTTTGGACGCTACACACAGATGGTGCCTCCAATGATGATGGCGCAGGCGCATGCCTTCGATTTGTTAGCCCAGACAACCACGAGCACACATACACAATACGCCTAGATTTCAAAAGTACAAACAACGAGGCAGAATACGAAGCATTTCTTGCGGGCCTCCTTCTGGCACTTAAAATGGGACCCAAAAACCTCGAAGCACACGTCAATTCCAAGTTAGTGGCGGAGCAAGTTAATGGTCATTACGACGCTAAAGGTGAAGCCATGGCTTTATATTTGGAGCAAGCACGAATGCTTATCAACAAGTTCCAAACGTTTAAGATAGTCCATATCAATAGAAGTGAAAATAAACATGCAGACGCACTGAGCAAGTTGGCCGCCACCAGCTTCAAACATCTCGCAAAGGAAGTCCGCATTGAGGTATTCTCTAACCCGCCCGTTCCCCTAAGACAAGTGAACATCATCGAAGTTGGGAATCCATCCTGGATGTCCCCGATCATTACATACTTACAGCAAGGCAAACTTCCATAAGGAAAAGTAGAGGCTAGGAAAATCCAACATAAAGCGCTGAACTTCGAAATGGCGGACGATATCTTATACCGAAAATCATTCATGGGACCACTTCTACGCTGTGTCGACAAGACGGACGCGCCATATTTAGTCAGAGAAATCCACTAAGGATTATGTGGGATTCACGCCGGACCACGGTATGGTAGTGGCGAAGATCATGAATGCAGGCTATTATTGGCCAGGAATGCATGTGGACGCGGTAGAACTATTACGCAAGTGTGCAGCATGTCAGCGCCACGCGCCAAAGACTCTCCGTATGAAAAATCCTCTAGTACCGGTCACCTCGGCCTGGCCTTTTCAACAATGGGGTATCGACCTTATCGGACCGTTCCCCGACACGCCAGGCGCAGTTAAATTCATCATAGTAGTAGTGGACTACTTCACCAAGTGGGTGGAGGCTAAGGAATTAGCGTTAACTACAGCAATGGTAATCCGCAAATTCATATGGGAACATATTATATGTCGATTCGGGTTACCATTACGCATTATTTCCGACAACGGCACAAACTTCGCGTCGGAAGACCTCCAGAAATGGTTTAAAGAAATGAACATCGAGCATAGTTTCGCCTCTGTGGCACACCCACAAGTGAACGGGCAGGTTGAAAGCGTGAATAAACAAATAGTAGATGGTATCAAGGCAAGATTGGGGACCGCGAGCAGGGGATGGGTAGATGAACTCCCTAGCATCTTATGGGCCCATCGAACCATGCCAAAAACCAGTACAGGGGAAACCCCATTCAGCCTTGTATATGGTTCAGAAGCAGTAATACCAGCAGAAATCGGCCTCCCATCGCCACACATGATCGCCATGGAGAAACAAGATAATGAACGAGAGCGAAGAATTGATCTGGACCTTCTCGAGGAAAGGCGCGAGAACGTAGCCATCGCAGAGGCCAGGTATAAATCAAAATTAGAGAAATACTAATTACTGGAACGCGCAGCAGCTACGCAGGTGCTACATGTGACCAATCAAGCCATCTGGACACTTGCGCAGGCAGCGTAATTATTCTAATTATTCACTTTGTATCCATCGGCCCAGCGCCTTATCAATACAAAGCTTATCCTTATATATTTTATTGTTTATTACAAAATGCATGTAATTCCTTTTGGTACGCGCGAAAACAACATGGTAAAACATTGAAAGCCTCATGAACGGTCTAACGGGCACAAGTCTCGCGTACAGTCCAGACCTACGTTCACACATGAGCTCAATACCATCCTTAATCGCTTTACCTAAACAAAGTAATTATACACATGCAACATATTGTAATTCAAACATAACTTATATTTAATCAGTGGCGCAACACGCGCAATAACAAAAACCTATATGCACAACAGTGCATCAAAAAGCTACTTGTGCAACAAAGCACAATGACAAAATTTACAGAACACGGCAATGTATCAAAACGATAGTTACAAAATAAACAAACTACACATCAGGAAACTTATCCAACACACCCAGCGGTGTGTGCAGTACTTCGCCATACCGGGCAACAGGATGAGGGTCAACAATCCAAGGGTTTACACCCTCCCCATCACCCGTAGCAGGAGCATCCATATGCACACCGGTCGGAATCTCGGCCGGAGGGGCTGAAAAAGAACCACGACGACGCCGTTGGTACACGATTGAGCAGCGGCCTCTCCAGTCAGCCAGAAATGCGTGGGTTACGGCATAAGCCGACAACCTAGTAACCCCCTCGTTGTTATCATCTGCAGAACGAGAGAGGGAAAGTTTCCTTGATGACCCAGGAAGGACTGATCCATGAACACCTCCGTCTCCGGCAAAAGTTTCAGGCGACAAGCTGGAAAAGAGGAGCAGACCGTCAGCAGCATCAAAAGTCTTTAGAATTTCGAAAATCCTCCGACATCGGAATCGTCACCTGGTCCTCATTTTTTCCAAATTGGGGAAAAATATCCACACACTCAACATGAATATATAGGCCAGGAAGAGCTAACGTCAGCATTGAAAGAAGAGCTTGTGATGATTAAGTGTCAAATCACTCCCCTTAGAAATGGTGCTGCCACTGTATTCGTGATATCAAATTAAATGATCTCTGACAAAATCCACACATATCCCCAAGGCTACAGTTCAGTAAGAAGACGAAGAGGTAATACAAAATACATTTTCATTTTTACAATGACGTAACAGCAGCCAGCTAACGATTAAAAAGCTTCTCAAGTGAGCAGTTCAGAATAAAGAAAAAAAATACAAATATCTTCTCCAAGAAGATTTCCAATTTTTTTTCAAAATCATGAGCAAGAGTATCTTCTCCAAGAAGATTCTCCATTTTCGCGCCAAAAACTCTATAGCAAAAGCACCCATTTCTCATAGTCCAGTGCTCCACTTATTTGCATAAGAGCAACACTAGACTGGGGGGACTTGAAGGGGTAAGGTCCCAAAAACCTTGCTTCAAGTACTTGGGACCATACCTTAACCTCGTCAAAAGACCCTCTTTAGACCTTGCGCGGCCGCGCACTGGTCCTACCAAGAGAACTTAGAAAGAAAACGATGATCAACAACTGCGCGCCAAAAGGAGACTAACAAATCCTTGCGCCGATCTCCATAGCAAACAGGATAAAAATCCTTGCAAATATTCCTGCATAATTAGTATCCAGGCTTGGATAAAAATAACTGCTCTGTTACCACAAAATTGATATAAAGAAGAGCCACACAGGATTACAGTTGTAATCTTCTAGAAGGCTCCATCGTGCACCACCATTCGGTTATAACCGAATGGCCACGTGGCATCATCCCAGGCTCCCTCACAGTCACGATGATGGCACGGAATTGAAGAGAAATCTGCACTTGCCCACTTTCCACGTGGCAACACCCCAACCGTTGATCGAGATCACAATCCGTGTGCTTACATACTCGTTAGCGATTAACGGAGGAAAAAAATAACCGCTTACGGAGAAAGCACTTTCCGTCAACTTTTCATCAACAGGTTTTCCCGCCCAAACTTCGGCTATAAATAGAAGGATAATTCAGGTATAATTCTCAAGTTACATTCACTTCACTTTACTTCTTCTTCTTCATCAAACCCTGTACTTATTCTCATGCCGGAGGGTGGTCACGGAGAGAACCCCCATTCTCCCTGTGGCGAGTCTAACGGCTGTTGTTTTGTAGTAATTGCTAGAGGAAGAAGATCATTCACCCATAAATCGGACGAGAAGATTTAACCCTTTTATGCAGATTCAAACCCCCTGGTTTAGTTGATTCCGATCAGTTAAACCAGTGTTTCTTCAGGCGGTGAGATGAACAACATCTAATTTTCAATTTCATGCATTCCTTTTCCTATACATATGCTGCTAATCAACACACTCATTTTCCTTTGGTACTCTTGAGTGTTATAGTTGATTATTAAGGAAACTTATGGTATTAGTGGAAAAGTTATATGTAATGCACCGGAAAAGTGTATTGTTTTCCATGTGTAAACCTATAAATTATGGGTCATGGTATTGTACATCATGATGTATTCACATATGCCACAAACTTTATAGTAAGAATCTAGAGGAATGCATGCGTCTTAGGAGTTATTTTGATTCTTCCAAAGAAAACAAATTAGTCTTAGGAAATTTAGAATCTAGAATAGCTCACATGACAACAATAATTAAGTGAATTCTTGATTATCATAAGAGATATAATGTTTCACTTATCCCACTAGTCATGCTCTAGTTTTCTTCTGTAATACTTTTATCAGAAAAGAGCAGTAGGATTGTCATATCTTAAGAGATAATCAACAATCCAATGAGTGCAAATTTTGTAGAAACTCTTTAGTAAGCAAAACATTTTAGGTTTTGAAATTAGAGTGGATGAAATAGTTGGGATACAAACTTAAGAAGAAGCTTAGAGTGATTTACATTATGGGGTAATCAAGTAAGACAGACACAGATTATTATATTGAAGATATAGTCTACTATAACACCAAAATAACAGACTAAGTTAAGGTTCTACCTGAAATTTGGCTTCGCTTTGGCTTTGACCAAAATTCAGACACATTATGAACATACATAAATAACATATTGTCTTGATGTTCTACATAAATTTGGCTTCGCTTTGGCTTTGACCAAAATTTATGCATTATGAACATACATAACAGACCGACTTATTGTTCTACATGAACTTTGGCTTCACTTTGGCTTTGACCAAAATTCATGTATTATGAACATACGAAATAAAACCAACCTAATGTTCTGCCTGAACTTTGGCTTCGCTTTGGCTTTGACCAAATTTCAGGCATAATGAACGATATAAATAATAGACCGTCTTTAGTGTTCTACATGAACTCTGGCTTCGCTTTGGCTTTGACCAAATTCATATATTATGAACACACATAAATATAGACTGTCTCAATGTTCTACATGAACTTTGGCTTCGCTTTGGCTTTGACCAAAATTTATGTATCATGATGAACGTACATAAATAATAAGGTAAAACACATAAATATAACATAACACCTTTTGGGCCAGAAATGAAATATTTATGTACATTATGCTAATAATTTATTATGTGTATCATCAAACAATATACACATAATAACATAAAATGCCATAAATTAAAGTTGGGCCATTCGCAAGTTATGGTCATACAAAACCAAATAAAATAAGGCTTCCAAAAGTTAACACAAGGCATGCAAATTTGTTTGTCAAATAGGTTTCAAGACATAAGTAAAAAGATTAATTTCGCTTAGTATGAGGTACCCAAAACATAATAGAATCCCATATAGTCAAATATAGTAACCGTAAGGATTTTGACATAATTTATCTCAGTAGATTTAAATCAAATATATCTCAGTAGATTTAAGTCAAATATAGAGACTTGCATAAATACAAATCCAAACATTAATTGTATCCTTTAGATGGTTATAATAAAAAGTCTAATTTGGATATACCAAAAGATGTAGCAATCAATTATCCACCTCTTCAAAAATAATACCAGGAAATGAATTCCTTTCTCTAATAGATATCAAAACGAATTAATTAAATTCCATAATCCAATAAACTGTTCGATGGCATTTTATTTTTTTCAAAGAATGAAAAGCCTTTTGAATATTTGACTAATATTAAATGACATACTAATACTTATGAAACGTTAGTTCAACTTTACAATCTTGATTATGAATTATGAATAACCAAAATTATCTAAAACAATTCATCAAAAATTAGTTTGTATAAAATTGATTCGCTTTATCTCACTCCGATAAAAATTATTAAAACAAAGAAACAAATTAATTTTATATATAATATCCATCAAACGGATTGATCGAACTCAAAGGAATAAATCGATTCATATGATTGAATTTTGATATAATCAACATTACTCTGATACCACATGTTGATTATATCTATAAACATGGGTTAAAATTATAGAACTTAATCATGTTTATTCAATCATAGCGTAAATACAGATACCAAGTTAGAGTTACTTACTTGTATGGATGATTATCTTTGAGGATAAAGATGAAGCCATGATTCTCGTTATGGTACCTTGTGTTGATGGATCATGTTTTGGTCAAAAATTACCGAAGCAATTTAGTGATCAAATTAGTTAAGTGAGGTAGTGTGCTAGTAATACTTGTGAAAAATATGTTGGTTTGTTAGTTTGCAAAAACAGTTTCAGGATATAGCTCAGGATACCGAGCTATATCTACAATCAAACAATGAGCAGAAAAGTAAAGGGTGACACGAGATGTACGAGGAAAGCCCTTGATCAATCTAGATCACCGGCACAAAACCTCGGGAGCTGACAATCGCAGCTGCCTTGTTCTTCTTATTACTTCAAACTTCAGGATACAATGCAGGATATGATACGAATCAACTAAGTGTTACAATGAGATTCGAGTGCAAATGTTGGTGATTGAGAGTGATTGCAGCTAGTAGAGAGCAGAAGTGTGTGTGTAAAATTGTGTGTACCTATTGATCTGTACATTCCTTTATATAGTAAAAGAAATAACAAACTATCCTAAAAATAAGGGATGCTTCGAATATTCCCCTTTGAACGTTGGAGACCCCTTCTTTGCGGCTTCAACGTTCTCTTCTCAACAGTTTAGTCCGAGTCTTCAGGAGAAGCAGTTCACTTGAACGTTATAGGCAAGCCTTGCTAATCTGCACGTGAAAAATTAGTTATTACCAAGATACTGCATCAGGATGTTACCAATATCCTGATCCGGTATCCTGATAACAATCAAAAGTAATAGAGTCAGAATATAATTCAGGATATATGTGTAGAAAACCACCCATAACAATTGTTATATGCTCTGAAAAGTTAGTTATTACCCGGATACTGCATCAGTAGTGTTCTGAAAAGCCTTCCTTAATACCCAATCTCCAACTTGAAACCTTCTAGTCCTTAGGTTTTTGTTATATGCTCTGGATATCCTCTGTTGGTATGCTGCCATCCTTAACTTTGCCGCATCCCTTGTCTCATCGACAGTATCCAATTCTTGGCATAGAGCTTCAGGATTCTTTTCAGGATCCCGGAGGTTGGATCTTGCTGTAGGTATCACCATCTCTGTTGGGATCTCCGCTTCTGCTCCAAACACTAAGGAAAATGGGGTTTGCCCAGTTGCACTTTTTACTGTTGTCCTATCAGCCCATAAAACAAAGGGTAACTCTTTTGCCCATCTTCCTTTCTTAGCTCCTAGTATTTTCTTCAAATTGTTGACAATTATCTTGTTCGAGGATTCTGCCTGTCCATTTGCTTGAGGATGTACCAGAGTAGATGTGATCATCTTGATTCCCCAATTTTTGCAAAATTCGGTAGTCCTCTTACTGATAAACTGAGAGCCATTGTCACAAATTATCTAAGCTGGTACCCCAAACCTAGTCAGGATATTCCTCTTTATGAAGGATACTACTTCTTGGTCTCTGACTTGAACAAATGCCTCAGCTTCAACCCATTTGGAGAAATAATCTTTCATTGCCAGCATAAAAACTTTTCCTCCTGGAGCTTTTGGCAACTTTCCCACTATGTCCATACCCCATTTCATGAATGGCCAAGGGAAAGCAATAGGATATAGTGGCTTAGCAGGCTGATGCAGTATATTACTGTGCCTTTGACATGCGTCACATCTTCGAGCATATTCTGCAGCATCTTTCCTCATCGTCGGCCAATATTATCCTGTTCTTAACACTTTTGAGAATAACGATCTGCCCCCAGTATGGTTGCCACAATCTCCTTCGTGTATATCCTGAAGTACTTCCTTAGTCTCGGGATCCTCCAAGCACCTCTGGTATGGTCCTGCAAGAGACTTCTTATACAAAACATTATTTATAATAGTGAATCGAGATACCTTCATCCTGAAAGCCTTAGGATTCTCATCCTTGGGATGTGTCCTTCTTTGAGATATTTCACGATTGGGGCCGTCCAGAACTTAGGATCCTCCTCAGGATATTCATCATCAGGATCCTGGATACTTGCTATTTCCTTATCCTGAGACTTGAAGAGATCCACTGCAGGATATAGGATATGTAGTATTGGTATTTGGGTTCCTTCCGGTATCCTGACTGATGATCCTAAGTTTGCCAAAGCATCTGCCTCAGCATTATCCTCTCTTGGTACATGTTCAAGTGTAAAAACATCGAAATATCCTGCTAATTTGTTGAGAATTTCAAGATACTAGATTAACCTTTCACCTTTGACTGCATAGGATCCATTAAAATGGTTAGTAATTAACAAAGAATCAACATATACTTGCAAACTTTTAATATTCATACTCCTGGCCAACTCTAATCCTGCAATCAAAGCTTCATATTCTGCTTCATTATTAGTGGCAGGGAATTCACATCTAATAGCTTGGGGTAATATGTCCCCCTGTGGCAATTTTAGTAGTATACCCAATCCTACACCTCTCACATTAGATGCACCATCAGTATATAATGTCTAGGATTCTAAGGTTTCCCCTAGTTGTTGTACTTCTAGGTCTACTTCATTTTGAATATCACTACTGAAATCAGCCACAAAGTCTGCTCGAGCCTGAGAATTTATAGCATTTCTAGGTTCATATATACTAGATCATAGGCACTTAATTTTACTGACCACTTAGCCATTCTACCCGACATTTCAGGTTTTCTAAGCACATTTTTAACAGGATAATTAGTTTTAACATGAATCCTATGTGTCTCAAAATAATGTCTAAGCTTAGTCGATGCCATAACTAGGGCTAATATCAATTTCTCTAAGTGTGAATATCTTGTTTCAGCATCTAATAAACTTTTGCTAACATAATATACAGGATACTGCTGACCTTCATGATCCTTTACCAAAACAGCACTTACTGCATTCCCTGATACTGCAAGATACAGGGATAATGGTTCACCATCCTCAGGCTTCATCAATAAAGGTGCAGTTGAAAGATATTGCTTCAGTTCCTGTAAGGCTGCTTCATGCTTCTCTCCCCATTCGATTTTTTTATTTTTCTTTAGGATATCGTAGAATTCCTTGCATTTCTCTGAGGATCTTGATATAAACCTGTTTAATGCCGCTACTCATCCTGTTAATCTTTGCACATCTTTCATGTTGGATGGTGACTTGATATCCAGGATAGCTTTGATCTGTTCCGGGCTTGCATCTATCCCCCTTTTAGTCACCATATATCCTAAAAACTTTCCTGCCCCCACTCCAAAATGGCACTTGGCAGGGTTTAATTTCATATTATACTGATCCAGGATATCAAATGCTCCCTCGATATCCCGCAGATGATCCTCAGCCTTCTTAGATTTCACCACCATATCATCAATGTACACCTCCATGGTGTCCCCCAGTTTGTCTTTAAACATCATGTTCACCAACCTCTGGTATGTTGCACCTGCATTTTTCAAACCGAAAGGCATAGCAGTATAACAATAAATACCTGTTGGTGTCATGAAAGCAGTATCCTCTTGGTCCGAAGGTTCCATTTGGATATGCTGGAATCCTGAGGATGCATCCATAAAGGTTAACATTTCATGACCGGCAGTTGCATCCACCATTGAATCTATATGAGGCAGAGGGAATGGATCTTTAGGACATGCTTTGTTCAAGTCTGTGTAATCTACACAAACTCTCCATTTCCCATTTTTCTTTTGAACTACGACCACATTTGGTAGCCACTTGGGAAATTTAACTTCCCTAATCATCCTGGACTTCAATAATCTTTCAACCTCTTCTTGAATAATTGCGTTTCGTTCAAGAGCAATCTTCCTTCTCTTTTGCTGAACAGGCTTGAAAGACCTGTCAATTCCAAGCTTGTGAGTTATAATATCCTTGGAAATACCTATCATATCCTCATGCTTCCATGCGCATGTTGACATCCTGCATTTCAAAAAGTTAGTTAACTGATTTTCAATATCCTGAGGGATATTGGCTCCCACGAGCACCGAGATATCTGGATTATCCTTATCCAGGATAATTTTCTTAACATCCTGCTCTGAAGCTTCCACGATATCCTGGCCTCGTATCTTTAATTGCTATCCTACTTTGGACTCTGTTAAGGATTTCATCGAGGAAGAATAACATTCTTTTTCCTCTTTTTGATCACTTTCCACCTTGACTACCCCCTAAGGGGTAGGAATCTTGATGCACTTGTGATAAGTTGATGGGACAGCCTTCATATCATGAATCCATGGTCTACCCAATATAATATTGTAGCAGGATAAGGAATCCATGACACAGAAATGTTGCATTGAGTTGACTCCCTCAACATATACTGGCAGCTTTATCTCTCCCACAGTATTCTTGGCCTCTCCACTGAACCCGACAAGTACAGTGGATTTTGAAGTGATCTCCATCGGGGAAATATTCATCCTTTTCAGCGTTTACAGTTGAATAATGTTGACGGAGCTGCCATTATCCACCAGTATCCTGCGTACAAAATGATTAGCAATATATAAAGTTATTACCAAACCATCATGATGGGGATCCTGGACACTATCCCTGTCATCACTGTCAAACGTTATCACTTTATCAGTTGTGAGGGTTGTCATCCTGGTTGGCTTATCTCCCCGTTCTGCCTTAGCCTCCTTTGCATGTCTTTTTGCTGCAGAATAAGAGGTTCCACAAATGTCGGATCCTCCTGAAATAAAGTTAATTATCTTGACGTCCGCAGGAGGTGATGCTGCTCGTTCAGGATCCTTCTCAGTATCCTGACCCTTATTCTTCTTTCTGCCCAGAAGATCCTTCATATATCATTTGCTTAGCAGGTAGTTTATTTCCTTCCTTAGGGCTATGAAATCTTCCGTAACATGTCCAAAATCCTCATGGAAGGGGACACCATTTGGATTTATCCTTCCAATCGGCTTTTTGTTGGTTCTTCCTAGGCCACCTCGCTTTATCACCCAAACCCTGCATAGCATACATTAGTTCAGCTATATTAACAGAAAAACAATACTCTGACAATTCGGGATACTCCTCAGGATCCTCATCTTCAACAGCATTCACTTTCTTGCTGTCATTTCTGCCATATGGCTTAGAGCGATATGGTTTGTATGAGGATTCTGACTTCCTGTTAGTTGATTCATAGGTTGAGTATGAATTCATCCTTTCTTGCATCTTTTTATCATCTTCCAGTCGAATATATCTCAAAGCCCTGTTTCGAGCTTCATCTAGGTTCCTGCAAGGATTCATTACAAGATCCTGATAAAATTAGGAATCTTTTTGCAATCCCATTTTTAATGCCTGCACAACTGTTGCAACATCAAGATGTGGGATATCCAGAGATTCCCTGCTAAACTTGTTCACATAATCCCTTAAGGATCCTGTAGAGATCACTGGTCAGTTTTTCAAAACTTCGACTGCAAGAAAATTGACTATTAAACAAATTAACTAAGTGAGCAAATGATGTAATTGAATGAGGTGGAACGTTTAAGAGCCATTTTAAGGCTGATCCTGTTAGAGTAGAGCCAAAACCCTTACAGGGGCATGCTTCCTTGAGATCCGGAGGAATAGGGTTAATTTCCATCATTTCCCTATACTGAGCAATATGCTCTTCAGGATCCGTGGTTCCGTCATAGAGCTTCATATTGGGGGGTTTGAAATCTTTTTGGGATTTCAGCATCACAAATAGGATATGCAAACCGGGATATCCTGTGGCTATCCTGGGATACTTCTTGAATTGGCTGGACCACCCCAGGTACGCTGGATATCATATCCTTCAATTTCTGAAGCTCCCTAGAGAGTGCCGACGTCACACCTGTATCCTGCAAAGATCCAACACCGTTAGCAACAAGAGTATTAGTATTATTAGACACGTTACCAGCCTGAGGATTCTGGCTATATCCTGAAATTCTCACAGTCGATATCCTGACCGATGAGGGTATCTCAGGAGTATGACTCTGGGAATGACTAGGTACAATATTGCCCCTGTTATCCTCGGTATATACTGCCGAACTGAAGTTCAATGCTCTGGGCTGCAAGGGAGTGGCATTATCCTCATCGGGCGTGCTTGAGCTAGATTTCAAGAGTTGTATCTCTCTTATCAGCATTTGATTGGTTTCCTGCTGTTGCTTCATCTGATCCTGTATACAATATAAGTTACAACTACAAAACTGAAGTAAGGAAAACAGTAAATTACAATATAAGTTACAACTGAAATTAGAATGAAGAACAAGAACAAAATTACAGAACAAAAAGATGTTCTTGCTGAGGATCGTGTTAGACACGGGTCCCTTAAAACAAATTTCAAGTCTCCCAGGAGAACTCGTTTTTTTCCTGGATACAACAGCCTAAACAGTTGTACTGCCGAACTTGACGAAAACCCAAAGGTGTACCTTGAAACAAGAACTAAGAACAAGAGAAATCTGCAGAGAGAAAGTTGCATAAGAAGGTGAATTTCCGGTGTATATTCTGCAGCAGGGTGGCCTCCTATTTATACTGCAGGTCTGGATGAAACAGAAAAAACGAATTAAATGGGATAATTGAATTGCATTAAACGTCTTTAATGCACTTTCATTCGTCATTTAATTCTCAGTCAAAACAGTTGACTCGTCTGTTTCAAATGCTGAAATGAAACTGCTCTGGCAAGACAGACTGGTGCGCGCGCCATTTTGGCTCACTTCATGCGCGCACAGGTTTGCACATTCATGCGCGCATGCGCCACGTCACCAGTGAACCTATACGATCACGCCAAACAGTTGCATGGTGGTGGCCAAGATCATGAACGTCGGGTATTACTGGCCCGGCATGCACCTGGATGCTGTTAAAATCTTGCGCAAGTGCGTCAATTGTCAACGACATGCACCAAGGATCTTGCGCCCAAAGAAGAACTTAGTTCCAGTGACCAGAGCATGGCCATTCCAGAAATGGGCCATTGACATGGTGGGACCTTTTCCCGACGCACCAGACGTAGTTAAATTTATCATAGTGGCGGTGGACTACTTCACAAAGTGGGTTGAAGCAAAACCCTTAGCATCTATCACGACTATGATAGTACAAAAGTTCATATGGGAACAAATCATCTGCCGTTTCAGTTAGGGGTGTTCAAAACTAGGAATCTTTTTGCAATCCCATTTTTAATGCCTGCACAGCTGTTGCAACATCAAGATGCGGGATATCCAGAGATTCCCTACTAAACTTGTTCACATAATCCCTTAAGGATCTTGTAGAGATCACTGGTCAGTTTTTCAAAACTTCGACTGCAAGAAAATTGACTATTAAACAAATTAACTAAGTGAGAAAATGATGTAATTGAATGAGGTGGAACGTTTAAGAGCCATTTTAAGGCTGATCCTGTTAGAGTAGAGCCAAAACCCTTGCAGGGGCATGCTTCCTTGAGATCCGGAGGAATAAGGTTAATTTCCATCCTTTCCCTATACTGAGCAATATGCTCTTCAGGATCCGTGGTTTCGTCATAGAGCTTCATATTGGGGGTTTGAAATCTTTTCGGGATTTCAGCATCACAAATAGGATATGCAAACCGGGATATCCTGTGGCTATCCTGGGATACTTCTGGAATTGGCTGGACCACCCCAGGTACGCTGGATATCATATCCTTCAATTTCTGAAGCTCTCTAGAGAGTGCCGACGTCACACCTGTATCCTGCAAAGATCCAACACCGTTAGCAGCAAGAGTATTAGTATTATTAGACACGTTACCAGCCTGAGGATTCTGGCTATATCCTTGAGCATATCCTGAACTTCTCACAGTCGATATCCTGACCGATGAGGGTATCTCAGGAGTATGACTCTGGGAATGACTAGGTACAATATTGCCCCTGTTATTCTTGGTATATACTGCCGAACTGAAGTTCAATGCTCTGGGCTGCAAGGGAGTGGCATTATCCTCATCAGGCCTGCTTGAGCTAGATTTCAAGAGTTGTATCTCTCTAATCAGCATTTGATTGGTTTCCTGCTGTTGCTTCATCTGATCATGTATACTACCAAACAAAGTTAGAATTTCATAATTAGAAGCCATAATAGGAGTTCTCCCTGAGGCAGCAGATCCATGGATATTCTGAGTAGGCACAATATCCCGAGTTGTCTGAGTTTCGGTCCTCCTTGGATCTTGAGGCTGAGGAGAAACATGCGTCCTTGGAGGTGGTGGAAGCACTGAACCAATTGTTGCAGAGGTTGTAGTAGACATGGTAGAAGAGCTCATGTTTGATTTTGAGGCCATTGAAAACAGTTGTGCAAAAAGTTTCGAGAATAGAAAACCAAGTAGCGATTTTAAGAAAACTTTTAGTAGAAATAGCACCACTTGCCCCACGGTGGGCGCCAAATTGTTTTGGTATAAAATTACCGAAGCAATTTAGTAATCAAATTAGTTAAGTGAGGTAGTGTGCTAGTAATACTTGTGAAAAATATGCTGGTTTGTTAGTTTGCAAAAACGATTTCAGGATATAGCTCAGGATACCGAGCTATATCTACAATCAAACTATGAGCAAAAAAGTAAAGGGTGACACGAGATGTACGAGGAAAGCCCTTGATCAATCTAGATCGTCGGCACAAAACCTCGGGAGCTGACAATCACAGCTGCCTTGTTCTTCTTATTACTTCAAACTTCAGGATATGATACGGATCAACTAAGTGTTACAATGAGATTCGAGTGCAAGTGTTGGTGATTGAGAGTGATTGCAGCTAGTAGAGAGCAGAAGTGTGTGTGTAAAATTGTGTGTACCTATTGATCCGTACATTCCTTTATATAGTAAAAGAAATAACAAACTATCCTAAAAATAAGGGATGCTTCGAATATTCCCCTTTGAGCGTTGGAGACCCCTTCTTTGCGGCTTTAACGTTCTCTTCTAAACAGTTTAGTTCGAGTCTTCAGGAGAAGTAGTCCACTTGAACGTTATAGGCAAGCCTTGCTAATCTGCACGTGAACAATTAGTTATTACCATGATACTGCATCAGGATGTTACCAATATCCTGATCTGGTATCCTGATCACAATCAAAAGTAATAGAGTCAGAATATAATTCAGGATATATGTGCAGAAGCCACCCATAACAGATCACACTAGAGAGAATTTTTAGTATTGGTATTCTACTAGAGTTTTTTTTATTACCACTTATCATCAATATGTAAAGATCAATGAATAATGGTCATGAATGGTGATCCGTTATAAAAACTCTATGTATTCTCTATTAATGGTACCTAAAGGGAAATCATAATTACCCCTTGAACTAATCAATATTTACAATTACTACCATCAAGTAATTGTCGGGGACTAGTTATGTCATATTGGTAATGTTACTAAATGATCCGTAAGGCCATATCAACGGGTTATTTCTAACAGCATTACGATGTTTTAAAAAGATTATTATTATTATTTATTTCAATATGAAATATTGAAATAATATTGTAAAATCATATGATGTAGTGAACTTGACATAGGTCGAAATCAGGAAGAAGGCCTGATATATTTCCACACTTCAGTCCAATGAAAACACCATTGTAGCCGCTGCCACTATCCTATTACCCTCCGGCGGAAGAGAACAAAGAAGAAGAAGATGATGAGAACTGTAAAATATCCGACAGATTTTGAAAATAAAAATTCTGATTTTGCAGCAGAACTGCGACAAAAGAAAATTGTGGCGGAAACAGTTTTTCAAGACCTTTTTTCCTATCAACATGGCAACATGTTTTTGGCGAAAATGCAGTCAGGAAGTCATGTTTCCTTCGTGTTTCCGTCACACTTTGGCTTAGGAAACATGAGTGTTTTGTACTAGTGAGACAACCACTTTGTATGCAAAATGATATTCAGATTATTATCTTTTCCTTTGAAACTGTAATGCCTTGATAGATCATCTACTTTTTGGCTCAAATAAGGGCCCTGTTGAGCCGTTGAGACTTGAGTAATCATTTGAACAAAAAAAAAAAAAAAAACAAGTTGCCTTCTAATGATTGTTTCGAAGTAAAGAATTGGTTGTCATTTATTCTATTTTAACACATTATCTTGAAAGTACTATTTTAATTCTTGACCTTAAAAAAACAGACAATAAGTAAGTTGGATACAATAAATATACACATAGAGGCAGTTTAATGTGACAATAGGTGTTTTATTTTAATCATTAATTGTATCAAGATGACATTAATGTTGATTTGGTGACAATTAAGTCTTAAAATTATAATTAGAGTAAACTGCAATTTTACCTCATGTGGTTTGGGGGCGCTGACACCCTTACCCCCTACTTTTAAAAAATTGTTCTCTTACCCGTGTCTATCTGATTGCATCAATGTTCACCCCTCATGGGGTAAAACTGTAATCTTAACAAAGGGCATTTTCGTAATCTTATCCATATTTATAGAGTAAACTTCAGTTGTACACCCTGTGCTTTACCTCCACTGACACATTTACACCCAACTTTCTTAAACTTGTTTTCTCCGACGATGTTCCAGCAATAATCAGAACGTGAAGCTTATAAAATGCTCGATTTACATGGGTTTCAGACTCCCACCGGAACCGGCAGGCTTGTTCCGACGATGTCCGATGGCACAAAAACAAGGAAGCAACAACGATTTGAAGGTGTCTTCATGTGGGTAAGATTTGCTACCGAATTTCAAACTAAAAAGGAACATGAATCATGCTTGATTTGGTGATTATGTTACACTTTATTTGATGATTATGTTACGATGTTTAACGGTGTTCGGAGTGGGATGATTTGGTAAGGGTGTCAGAGACCCAAACTACAGATGACAAAATTGCAGCTTACTATTAAAATTAAAAAAAAAAAATTCAGTTACACTCATTTCAATCAAAACAAAAAATATCTTTTACTTTTAACATTAAATTTCTTTAATTTTAATAGTGACCGCTTTTAAGACTATTGCAATAATGTAAGAAAACTTTATAACGTTAAATGTCTTTAATTTTAAACAACCAACTATGTGTCACTTTTTTTTAATAACTTTACTTGTTTTAAGAAATATCCTTTTGCTCATTTATAGTCGTAATTCTCAACATAACAAATTTTATAACCTTGTTGTATGTCACATTTATACAATCTCTTTAAATCAACATCATTGTACTTTCATCACCAATTTAAAGTGTCAAAAGGTGAAAATGAAAGAATAATGTTACTGACATAACGGATAGTTTTTTGAAATATGTTTCTTATTCATCCTCATGACTCGTGTCCACGACCTATTCGTTTGGTGGGTGGGACCTACCTTTTCGGTGTGGTTTGATCACTCGCAATCATCGCCGTCCATTTCGCCCAACCCACTACTCCCGCACTCACTCCAAAGATCTAACGGTCACTATTTAATCACCCACAACGACAATAAAGGGTCCTTTTCGATAAACAAGAAGGGTTGTGGTCCCGTAGAAAAGTGTTTGACACTTTGACACATTTGCATGTGCTGTAGTTACTTAAACTCCTTGTAATATGGTGTAACTCAATTATACCCCTTCCTTCTTTTTCTTTTTGTGTAATAGTCCCTTTGAAAGTTGTAGTTCACTAAACCACTATTCAACTCTAGCATAATATGTTAGCTTTTGATAATTACATGTTCTCAAACCTCACATCAACTGCACAAATGTGACGTATGATATTATAGTCTAGTGGCATCTTGAGGGCGGAATAAAACTTAGGGATCATTAGGTTCTGGGTTCGATTTCCACAAGGGTTTTTTTTTTCCAGATTTATTGGATTTCCTCCTGAATACATTGCCTAGTTGAGATGTATATGGTCGGATGGTTCCGCTATAGGCACGATGATACTCCAGTTGTCCGTCAGTGATCCGAATTTGCCGTTAAAAAAACTGCAGAAATGTTGTTATAATGGATGAAGTTCCAACAAATATATATAAAACAGATTTGTACATATATGCAGGGCCTAATTCCAGATCTTTAGCAATAGAAAGTATATCTTTATGATGCAATTTCCTAATAATTAGGGAGACTCTTGATAAAGAGATACAACTTTACTTTACGAGAGATTTGTGACCTATTTGTTTTGATAATATTGAGCTTTAATGCTCGCTAATGTTCATGTGACCTATTCACATCACACAAACATTAAGCTCACTAGGGATGAGCTCGGTACTGAACCATAGTGATATTGAAACTACATATTCTGAAAATCGTCAAAAATGGGTACTGGTACGGTACGGTATTAGAAGGTAAAAACCGTACCATACAAACTGAACCAACAGTACCGATCCCGAAAAACGTCAAAAAATGGGTACAAAATTGGTAGCAAAAGTCGATCGGTAGAGTACGTTTTGGTTTCGGTACCCAGTACGATTGCTCATCACTAAACTCACAGTGTTAACTTGTAATCTTCATTTTGCACAGGGGCGGATCTACATTAAACCATCGGGTTCCCAGGAATCCATTCGGTTTGAGTTTTTAGTGAAATACTATATAGAAAATTTGGTAAGAACCCATAAATAAATTGTAGGTAAACCCATAACAAAAAATTGTCTGGTCCGAAAAGAACGCTTTTTCTAAACTATACATCACGAGTTCGATTCCCACATTAGTTCTTTTCTCTCATTTTTTTCTTTTCTTTTTTGTTTGTTTTTTTAATGTAAACCCATATAGGGTTAAACTAAAAAACAAAAGCTGACCACGCCTCCAAAGTTCACCCTCTCGCCCCCCTCCATCTCCTACTGTTCACTTCCCATCCGGGCTCCGGCCTTCCCTAAGGTTTTTATTTTCTGAAAGTTCTGTGGGAATTCTAATTGTTGATGGTACTGAATGCAATTTCTGTTGCTCCACCATAGATGCACATTAGGTGATGCCTCTTCTATGATGTAATCTCATTTGGTTTAAAATCTTGGAATTTGTGATTTTGACAAGTCAACTTAGATTAAAAATGCTCTTTAATGTTGTTTTTTAGCTGCACATAAGTTGTTTTATTGTTTTGATGTGCACTGTAATGCAGCTACTCTAGTTCGTCTTGTGACCCGACCCTAAAATTCTAACATCTGGTTGTGAAAATTTGACCACCCAAGAAGTGAACCCATAAGAAAAACATAATGGATCCGCCACTGATTTTGCACCACTACAATGATGTATATTCTTTCATTTGATCATGGCCTTTGACTTAAACTAAAGTGCTTGTGTTTAGAATAGTAAGATTAAGAGTTTGGTTTCAAATTAACCAATAAATGATTACTAGATACACTTGTTGAAAGATATTTTGAAGAATAGAACCTTAAGGAAATTTATAAGATTAGTGGAAAACTTATACTAACTCGCATTATAAGGCTGGTATAACTTATACTAACTTACATAATACAGATTCATAGCAAGTTACACATCACTGTGATATTTCAAAATTGTTTATTTCATGCTAGCTCACAACACTACAATACCTTGTTAGCCAACCACCTTGTGAATAATTCAATAACGACATATATCAATCTAAGGAACACTACAATACCTTGTTAGCCAACCACCTTGTGAATAATTCAATCAACGCTATAGTACAATCCAACACATGATAATCAACGCTATTATACAATCCAACACACGGTCACAAATGTTAAACGCTTAAAACATAAGGATCTCCAATACACCATTTGAAAACCCAAGGGACTAAACCCAAACATCTTGTTCAATAACACAAAAGCAAGCAACATCATTCCATTCCATATTATAATAACAACTCCATTGACGACCATGAAAGCTTTCCCTTACTTTTTACCACCAAAAACCCTCACACACTAACTATGTGCATCTGCACCTTCATTCCAATCCACAGATCCAAAATTCTCGCACTATTCTGAGCATCTTGTTACACAATCAGATCACACACAACAACAACAACAATCAGTTATCAGATCTGCAACAATGCTAGACGGATTGTTAGGTCGCAACGGCTTCAGTTCCAAATGGTTAGAAATCTGTTCGTATAATCTGTGTGTTTATTGTTTACTTGAATTAGCGACTGATTAGTGACGAAATCGTGTGCTTTTTTGAAGCAAATCGTTGATTAAGCCGACGAGGACGCGAATAGCGGCGTTGCGGAGGAGAGAGGAGGCGAAACAGAGGTTTTTGAAGGAAGATCTTGCGAAATTGTTAGCGAATGGACTTGATGTTAATGCGTATGGAAGGGTATTGGTTCTGGATTTTGAATTTTTATTGTTTGTGTTAGGGTTAGATGAGTTGAAATTTGGTGTTGTTGATGTTAGTTTGTGTCTTTGTGCTTTTGTTTGATAAGTTGAAGAGATTAGGGTTTGTTATGTGTATCATGTGGAGATTGTTAATTTGAAGTGTCATCCAAGACTTTTAAATTAGTTATAGTGATAGAGAATGTATTATAGCATAGAACTTAATGTGGAGTGGATTGCATGTTGCATCTAAGGTTGTTTCTGTTATTGGAGAGCTGAATGTTGGATAATCATGTTAAGTTACTTTCTGTTGCTGTTTAGGCATGTTTGCTAAACTCGTCATTGAAGTTCTTTGCGTCATCATTCGTTTTCTTTTCGGTTTTGCCAGTTGTTTTCTTTGAATTTTTTTACGGAGAGCCCTATTTATTAGTCTTACAAGCTATGTTAATGCTCTGGTCATAGTTGTTGAAGGCGCAAAGCGCACTCAAGGCACAAAGGGTGAGCCTTGGGCCTCAGTGCAAGGCACTTAAAAAGCGAGGGCTTTTTTAGGTGAGGCGTATAGTATAAAAATACTATTTTAGTGGTTTTAGACAACTTTTAGGCTTTTTAGGTAAAGATTACGTAGTTTTAGTTTTGGGTTGATTTAGGGGTTTTAGACAAGTTTTAGGCTTTTTAGGGTAAGATTACGTTGTTTTAGGTTGATTCCAAGCTTGTTTAGGGTTGGTATAATTGTTTTAGACTTGTTCAGACAATTTTTGGCTGGAATTTTGTCGGAACTTGGCCTGGAAAATGCTCCTGAGGGCTTTTGAAGCAAAGCTAGAAGGCTTCGCTGGGCCTGAAAAGTGGGCCTAGGCACGCGCGCCTGGGTGAGCCTTGACAACAGAGGTTCTAGTATGCTCACAGTAGTGATTATTTCTTTAAGCATGTCTCTATCTTCAGTGGAGGAATCAAAAGTTGTTAAGTAGTGTGTAGAGATTAGAGAAGAGCTATGTAGTTATAGCGGTCCAAAATCAAATAGTGGTCAAGGTCCGCTATATGATATATAGGTTATAGCGGGTGGTATAGCGGTAATTTTTATACCATGCATATTTTATGTGTATATATATATATATATATATATATATATATATATATAAATATATATATTGAAAAATATAAATAATAATATCAAAATTTATAGTAATATCATATTATCATGCAAAATATTAGTAGTAATATCAAAATCCAAAACATGAACTGAGGAAGTCCAGCGATTTAGAGATTTAGGTTTAATTTTGTTGAATGATGAACTGATGAAGAACTAGCGAATGAAGACTTTTGGTCTCGATTTAGGTTTAATTTTGGGTTTGGGCCTTTACTTTTGGGTTTATTTATAAACAAAAAGTTGATTAATGTGGGCTTTACCTTACTTTTCGGCTGAAATAAGAAAAACCGCTAGCGGTGCTACGGCCGCTATACGGGTTTCAAAATAGTGGTCCAATAGCGGGATTTAGCACCGCTAATAGCGGGACCGCTACAAGGGACCGCTATTTAGACCGCTATGGGTTCGTATGTCCACTAAGCGCTATAGCACGCTATTGACTGCATAAGAGAAGAGCCATGAAAGTCGAAAGGTATGTATCTGGTCCACATAAGAAAGTGAATAAAACGGATACAAGTCCAATTTTTAATCAGATGGTCACATTTATGTTGGAATTTTGTATATGGGTATGCTTGTTTTTGATTTCCTTGTTATAATAATCTCTAACTAGAGTTCTGTTTCATGCGAGATGGTGATACAGACGGAAGAGTTTATCGCTGGATTGAATCTCTTAGCCTGTTATACATTTCTTGACCAGTCATGTGAGTACATATTGAAGCAGCTGTCAGTCATGCAGAAACTAGGGTATGCAGACAGAGTGAAGCTATACTTTATGTCACTTGTATATTCTTATGACATATTTGTTACTTGATTTATGTAGGCAATGTCCAGAAGAATGCAGAGAGACCGTTTCATCCTTGATGTTTGCTGCTGCAAGGTTTTCTGATCTTCCCGAATTGCGTGACCTCAGGAACGTATTTCAAGAAAGATACGGGAATGGTTTAGAATGCTACGTTAATCAAGTGGTAGGTTTTCAGATCTTATATGAACAAATGAGTATTTATCTGAACCAAGCTCCTTACACGCATCTAACCGGCTTGTCGGTTTATGCTAGTTTGTTGAGAAGTTAGCCTCTAAACCTCCAGCGGTGGAGAAGAGAATAAAGCTACTGCAAGATATAGCATCAGAGCTTTCGATCCGGTGGGATTCTAAGGGATTTAAACAAAGAATGGAGAAACCGTCCACACTTGCTCAGGTATGGTTCTTGTTTGCAAGTTGTATTTGATATCGTTTCCACTTTCTCTAATTTCGTTCTAAACAAATTGCAGGCGCTTGGATCTGTGAGTGGCATTGATGATGAGCACAAACCGCCGAATGGAAACATTATGTTCCGGAAAAACGATCAGCGTTCCAAAGAAAGAGTAGAACATGCTCACCAAGGACCAACATTGCACGGTAATGGAATCGTAAACGTTAGGAGGAAAGATGCGTTGGACGGTCCGGTTTTGAGAAGAGAAGAAAAACATCATGAAGAAAGAACAAAACATCATGATGTGGTGGACGGTCCAGTTTTGAGAAGAGAAGAAAAACGTCATAAAGAAAGAACAGAACATCATGATGACGGGAACGTGTATGGTAGGAGGAAAGAGGTGTCGGACGTTTCGAATGTGGAAACAAACAAAAAACATGGCTACAAACACGAGAACCTCATCGGAAATCCAGAATCTAATCTCGAGAAGAACATATTTGGAAAGAATGACAGAATTCCTAAAGTTTTAGATGATGATAGGGTGATGAGAGAGAGAAAAGAAAGAAATGCTTATAAACACGAGCTAGAAACTTATGAGACACGCGATAATAATGTGTTGGACGGTTCGGTTTTGAGAAGAGAAGAAAAACGTCATAAAGAAAAAATATATCATCACGATGACTCGAGAAGAGAAGAAAAACACCATAAAGAAAGAATATATCATCACGATGACGGGAATGCATATGGTAGGAAAAAAGAGTTGTCGGACATTCCCTATGTGGAAACGAACAAAAAACATGCCTACAAACACGAGCCGGAAACTATCGAGAAGAACATATATGGACACAATGACCGAGGAAGTAAAGAAAGAAATGGTTATAAACACGAGCCAGAAACAAGAAGTCCAACAAGAGTAAAAGAAGACGGTGAAAAGTCAACAGGGAAAGTAAAGGACGAAGACGCAATTAGGTCAAAGTCAACCTACAATAGTTCTCTTCCACCACCATATGTCAAGTTAAACATCCCGCCACCATACAGTAAGCCTCACAATGCATCAAACTCAGAAAAGATGAAAGAAGAAGCGGAACATGATATTATGCAGTTACCTAAACCAAAATCAGTTAGGAGGAAACACAGGCACAAGCACTCTAAATCCTCATCTGGTCATGAAGATATTGGAAGCTCAGAAGACGCCCACATCGTTAAACGAATTTCAAGTAGCAGAAGAAAAGACCGAAAGGGTTTACAAATACTATTTGATGACGAGCAATACCGTAGCCATCGGGACGACGAGGAGAAAATGATGGATAAGTTATTGTTACATTATAGTAAGAAACCATCATCAGGTTATGATATCGAGAAATTAAGACGAAAGAAAAACCGATCCAACATGAATAGCAAATCACCATCTCCACATCACAATGATGCAGAAATGAGTGTTCCCCCGACACGATCGATCTCTCTTCCTCATGAAAGTGGTGAAGTGGAACCAAAGAAAGTGTATGCTCGTGCTAACTCATTTCAGCCCGATAATCAGGCTAAACACGTGCACCCGAAGTTACCAGATTATGATGATCTGGCGGCCAGGTTTGCAGCACTACGAGGGAGGTAGATGTTCAACTTCTATGATTTAACTGTCGTAATTTCATGGGTGGGTTGGTGTGTTTTTTTTATTATGAAAGCCGGGAAATTATATTTATTCATATTGTATGTAGAGTTGTTTGGGTTGTATTTGTAACAACATTTAATTGTGTTTTTGTAACATGATACAACATTCATGATCCACACATGTCATATGTGCAAGCTCAGTTTAGTATCTTTCTGCATCCATAACACGTTGAATGAATCATGAATCTTATATCAAACGAGAACTAGGGGTGTTTATAGTCCGGTTCCATCAGTTTGACAAAAGTTCTGGGCTGAGTAGAATTTCACATTTTGATGTTTTTGACATCTGGTTTTACCAAAATATATTATAACCAGTAGTGTGAACTCAGGAGGTGTTTTGCTGTCAACAACTTGTAGCCAACCATCTGGTTGGTACGTAGCGTAAGTCATAATCATCTGACAGTTAAGATACGATTAGTTAATATTATATTGTCGAGTTTTACTATAAAAATTTAAAAAATAAAGCATCCAATCATTTTATCAATCACCAAACAACGACGTTTAAACTAGGGATGAGCTCGGTACCGGACCGGTACTGGTACCGGAAGTACCGGAACCGATTTTCATGAAACCTTGGTACCGAATACCGTACTGAAAATACCGGTTCGGTACCGGTTTTTCGGTATAGTACCGATTTGGTACCGAATTTTACAAAAAGCTATTGATTTGGATTTGGTGCAATGTAATCACATTCTCTTCATCAGTCAATCCGATTCAAAAGCCAAAAGCTTCACTGATACATAATGAGATTAGTACTATTAACATGAACCAACTTGCAGAATTCAAAACATATGTTTACTATGAAGTATTAAGAATTCAAAACATATGTTTATTATGAAGTATTAAGCATTAAATTTTGCATGACTGTGTTTAAAAATCAACTTGCAGAATTCATCAGTGATAATACATATGAAAAACTAAACATTCACACAAAATAAATATATTATAAAGCAAACATTGCATTAGGAAATGGTTCACACCAAAACACATAATTTGTTACAAGTGTTTCAAGCACAAACCATACCAAACATGGGTATCATTATGAGTTTGAGCAACCCATCTCATACACAAAAACTTGACCTCACATCAGGAGAGTTAAATGACACTTAGGTCAAATAATAACAAAACAAAAGTCTAACTCCATGTGAGCAAAAGTATAAACATTGAACCGCACTCAAATTAACTTTTGAATTATAAAACAATATTAAGAATACATGCTGTCAATTATGAATGGCTTGGTCAATGTTTGGTTTGTGGTCAACAGAACAGAACAAAGGGATAACATATCACCAAGAATGGGATTCGGTACATAGGATACATCATCGGTACTACATAAGTGGTGTATATATAACCGGTACTCATCCGGTACTACCGGAAAAAACCAGTACCGGTACCGAATTTCCCGGTCCCGAAATTTATTAATATTTGGTAACGGTACCGGTACCGAATATGGCCGGTTCGGTACGGTTCCGGTTCGGTACCGGGTCCATTTTGTTCATCCCTAGTTTAAACCACCACCCAACCTCGTTTACTTAAAGAATTTTTTAACAACCAATCACCAACCATAAGACGGATATCAAAAGAGAAGATCGTTGTCCATCACCTTTACCAAAAATTGGTAATGACTCAAAACATTCTGTTGCAAGAGTAAAGAAAGGAAAATGAGTTATTTCTTGAGTGGCGAAAGAGAGATGTGTACGTTCGTTTTATAATGACAACCTCCCCCCCAAAATAAAAACAAATAAATAAAAATAATAATAATAAAATAAAAATAAAATGTACGCCTAAATTTCACCTAGTGTCCACTTTGTGAGACTTTAGTACGCACCACTTTGGTTGGGATAAACATCTGATGCTACTAGACCAAGAGGTCATCGTCAGTGTTGAAATTTTTGGGACAATGCTCAAGCAGTGTTGAGGTGCACGTCCATGAGCCCCTTGCGTTGCAGATGGTCTTTTTCTTTGTGAATTGAAGTTTCGGTGTGAACATCCGAAGCCTGTCGCAGTGTCAAAGAGGACTGAAGGGGTATAGTCCCAAAAAGCCGCGCAGACCTTCCACCAGATCGCGCGCAGGACCATACTCCTAAATCAGCAAGATCTTTAATCTCAGCCTCGCGCGGGGTACTTCACCAAGGATTGAACTCGTGCGAGGTCTAGACAAGAAAGAGCATTAATATCAACACTTAGCATTTTGAGAAGAGTCTTCAGCACCTATAATCCTGCGCGGGCTAGTCTCGTGCTCAGCAAGGATCGCATAGAAGCTATAGCGCAGGACCACTTCAGAAGGTACAAAAGGTACAAGTGGCAGATGAGAAGAGCCAATCCGCATCCTCCAGGCTCTACTCAATCGTGCTCCACGATCGTCTGACATGCAGGAGACAAAAAGTACCTAAGGACGCCTACGTGGCACCAATCACAAGGCAGAGACACCTGCCCCACGATCTCCACTTACCTGCTGATGGCAGAAGGATGGCCAGGCCGACAACGGTGACACGTGGCTCCAATCACGGTGCGCCAACACCGGAGAACTTCTAGAAGCCACTAACGGTCGACACCAGTGAGACAAGGAGCATATCCTCTATGTTGTCGCCTTCCGGCCCAAGGCCTATCAGCCCACATCCTCTTACACATCTCCGGCTATAAATAGAGACCTCAGTTCACAGGTTAAACATTCTACTCCCTCTACTCTCACTCTTAATACACACTTATCTCCTCAAAACGGTCGCTTATTCTCACGCCGGAGCCCGGTTAAGAGGGAAACCCCCATATTCCCCTCTTAACGAGTAACTGTGTTCTGTTTTGCAGGATTAGCCAGTCATTAAGGAGCTCAGGAAACCAAAGAAGATTAACCCCTATGTTTGAAACATAAACCAAACTAATTAACAATAAAATTAGTTACGTGTTTCTTCATTGGCGCCCACCGTGGGGCAGCACTGGACTGGGGGGACTTGAAGGGGTATGGTCCCAAAAAGCCGCGCAGACCTTCCAACAGGTCGCGCGCAGGACCATACTCCTAAATCAGCAAGATCTTTAATCTCAGCCTCGCGCGGGGTACTTCACCAAGGATTGAACTCGCGCGAGGTCTAGACAAGAAAGAGCATTAAGATCAACAGTTAGCATTTCGAGAAGAGTCTTCAGCACCTATAATCCTGTGCGGGCTAGTCTCGTGCTCAGCAAGGATCGCATAGAAGCTGTAGCGCAGGACCACTTCAGAAGGTACAAAAGGTACAAGTGGCAGATGAGAAGAGCCAATCCGCATCCTCCAGGCTCTGCTCAATCGTGCTCCACGATCGTCTGACGTGCAGGAGACAAAAAGTACCTAAGGACGCCTACGTGGCACCAATCACAGGGCAGAGACACCTGCCCCACGATCTCCACTTACCTGCTGATGGCAGAAGGACGGCCAGACGACAACCGTGACACGTGGCTCCAATCATGGTGCGCCAGCACCGGAGAACTTCTAGAAGCCACTAACGGTCGACACCAGTGAGACAGGGAGCATATCCTCTATGTTGTCGCCTTCCGGCACAAGGCCCATCAGTCCACATCCTCTTACACATCTCCACCTATAAATAGAGACCTCAGTTTACAGGTTAAACATTCTACTCCCTCTACTCTCACTCTTAATACACACTTATCTCCTCAAAACGGTCGCTTATTCTCACGCCGGAGCCCGGTTAAAAGGGAAACCCCCCATATTCCCCTCTTAACGAGTAACGGTGTTCTATTTTGCAGGATTAGCCAGTCATTAAGGAGCTCAGGAAACCAAAGAAGATTAACCCCTATGTTTGAAACATAAACCAAACTAATTAACAATTAAATTAGTTATGTGTTTCTTCAAGGACAAAATAGAAAGCAAAAGTCCTACTTTAATGACTAAAGCTGTTACGGTTGAGTAAACATTGTTGACCAAATTTATAATTCTAAAAGGCTGAGATCAATTTACATAGGTCATTAGCTCTTAAATAGAATCCTAGGCCTATCTTTGATAATATACTTTAAGAGTTGGCCGTTAAAAATTAGCTTTTATGTCTATATTTAGTATTTTTCTTATTATATATTATGCTTAATTATTTTCTTCTTCCTAACAAAAGAATTTATAATTCTTAGAGCTAACTAGAAAGAATGGCCTTATCGTATCTCTATGATATGTATTGGTTGATAGTATTAGCAATTTAACATTTGAAGGAATTCGTTCGTATAAAATAAATAAAGATTTTATTAACTTGAATTACAAAACTGAAGTAAGGAAAACAGTAAATTACAATATAAGTTACAACTGAAATTAGAATGAAAAACAAGAACAAAATTACAGAACAAAAAGATGTTCTTGGCTGAGGATTGTGTTAGACACGGGTCCCTTAAAACAAATTTCAAGTCTCCCAGGAGAACTCGTTTTTTTCCTGGATACAACAGCCTAAACAGTTGTACTGCCGAACTTGACGAAAACACGAAGGTGTACCTTGAAACAAGAACTAAGAACAAGAGAAATCTGCAGAGAGAAAGTTGCATAAGAAGGTGAATTTCCGGTGTATATTCTGCAGCAGGGTGACCTCCTATTTATACTGCAGGTCTGGATGAAACAGAAAAAACCGAATTAAATGGGAGAATTGAATTGCATTAAACGTCTTTAATGCACTTCCATTCGTCATTTAATTCTCAGTCAAAACAGTTGACTCGTCTGTTTCAAATGCTGAAATGAAACTGCTCTGGCAAGACAGAATGGTGCGCGCGCGCCATTTTGGCTCACTTCATGCGCGCACAAGTCTGCACATTCATGCGCGCGTGAGCCACGTCACCAGTGAACCTATACGATCACGCCACACAGTCGCACAGTGGTGGCCAAGATCATGAACGTCGGGTATTACTGGCCCGGCATGCACCTGGATGCTGTTAAAATCTTGCGCAAGTGCGTCAACTGTCAACGACATGCACCAAGGCGCCCAAAGAAGAACTTAGTTCCAGTGACCAGAGCATGGCCATTCCAGAAATGGGCCATTGACATGGTGGGACCTTTTCCCGACGCACCAGACGTAGTTAAATTTATCATAGTGGCGGTGAACTACTTCACAAAGTGGGTTGAAGCAAAACCCTTAGCATCTACCACGACTATGATAGTACAAAAGTTCATATGGGAACAAATCATCTGCCGTTTCAGTTAGGGGTGTTCAAAACTACCCGTATTCGAAAATCCGATATTCGAATCCGAAATATCCAAAAAATTGGATATTCGAAAATTCGGATATCCGAAATTTGGATATCCTAATTTTTAGGATCCGGATTCGGATTCGGATAGTGATTTTCAAAATTTTCGGATATTTCGGATATACGAAATATCCGAAAATTTAATTTTCATTTTTTTCGGAAATCCGAATATCCGAAGTATCCGAAAATATCCGAAATATCCAAAAATTATATTCGGATATCCGAAACTATCCAAAATATACGTTTCCGAATATGAAAAAAATAATAAAAAAAATAAAAATTAAATAAAAAGTTGGATTTTCGAATATCCGAATCACTATTCGAATCCGTATCCGATGGGCTCCTGGTCACAAAGAACTACTTTATGGTCGACCAAACTACTCTCTAAGCATTCGATAACACAGTTCCTATAAGCCAACAAAAAAAATTGGTTAGTCACACGAATTGATTTTTATGTTAACAACATATAACATTTTCTTACTTTGCATAAGTTTCCGAGCATCTACTTGTCACCTCTTTTCCGTAAACAAGAGGCAATGGTTCATCACTTGATGGAAAAACATTGATAGCATGACCCTACATTGATTCAGGTTAGTTATAAATGTTCATTAGCATCCAAAAATACAAGCTAGCTAACTAGAAAGTACGTAGTTATACTAGCTACTCACCACTAGAGTTGCATCTTTTCCGAGAAGGAGCTTGTCGACAATTTTTCTATCAATATCACTTGCTGCCACAGTAAAGATCCATGGAGCATATGAATTGATAGAAGCTCTAGAAGGACCCTTATTTCCTGCAGAATTTACCATCAGAATGCCCCTCTCGATTGCATGAAATGCTCCATTCGCAATTGGGTCAAAAGTAAGTTCGAGTGGATCGTCATTTCCAAGTGAGATCGATATGATATCAACCCCGTCAGCAATGGCCTGATCGAAGGCACTCAGAATGTCTGTATAATCACAACCTGTTGGACCGCATACTTTATAAATAGCTAGCCGTGCTGAGGGAACTCCTCCTCTAGCAATTCCATGTGCTAGACCATAATAGCTTGAGTGTCGCACTTGGTTAACGGCTAATACTGATGCGACATGAGTCCCATGCCCAACTGTATCCCTAGCAGAAAGCTCGTTACTATCAACGATATACGAGTGAGCGCCAATTATCTTTCTACATGTAAGATGGACAACAATTAAAACTATAATAAGGCTTTATGTTTTTAAAAGTCAAGATACCAATTGACACACTTAACACTTTCTTAAATGCCAATTAATCCATGAAGAGAGGTTATAATGCCAACAGAGACAATATAATGCATAAGGCAGTTCAAGAAGATTTCCCAAAATAATTTGTTAACCAACTTGACTCTTGAAATAAAATAAATGATGCAAAAATTAATCTTGTCTAGATCATGTTGTTTTCCCACTAAATATGCACATTTTCAATCACCATGCTATTAGTTGATTTACAGATTCCTTGCTCTATATTAGCTTAATTTTACCTGGATCTTTTCTCTGTTTTTTCTGGATTATATCTACATAACAAAATTCCTCACTATATGTATGTTATAGTTATCTTTCTAGAACATAACAACTATATATTAACTTTGTACTACCTTACTTTTAGTTGTTAGTTGAAGAAACTAGATGTAAAAAAAATGAACCACCAAACTAAGTTGATTAAACATTTAACAAACTTACCTGTTACAAACAAAATCTTTGCCGTCGTCGCATTCTCCTTTCCATTTTGTGGGAATAGGACCATAGCCTTCATCGTTGAAGCTCTCGGACTCTGGCCAAATTCCGGTATCAATGACACCGATTATTATGTCACTCTCGATGGCAGCGCATTGTTTAATACTTCTTGATAGTCCCATGAAGTCCCAAGACCTTGTCGTTTGTAGTAGGGGTGTTCAAACTATCCGTATCCGAAAATCCGATCCGAAATATCCAATATCCGAAATATCCGAAAAATAGGATATCCGGAATTTCGGATATCCGATTTTTTCGGATTCGGATAGTGATTTTCAAAATTTTCGGATATCCGAAATATCCGAAAATTTGATTTTCATTTTTTTCAGATATCCGAATATCCGAAGTATCCGAAATATCCGAAAATATCCGAAAAATATCCAAAATATCTGAAAATATCCGAAAACTTATATTCGGATATCCGAAACTATCCAAAATATCCGTTTCCGAATATGAAAAAATAATAAAAAAATAAAAATTAAATAAAAAGTTGGATTTTCGGATATCTGATTCACTATCCGAATCCGTATCTGAAATTTTGGATATCCGAATTCCGGATATCCGAAATTTCGGATACGGATTCGGATAGTGAAATCTGGTATCCGAAAATTTCGAATATTCGGAATTCGGATATCCGGTTTTGAACACACCTAGTTTCAGTTTACTAATGTGCATCGTAACCGAAAACAGCACCAACTTCGCCTCAGAAGATCTTCAAAATTGGCTGCAAGAGCAGAACATAGAGCACATCTTCTCTTCTGTAGCACATCCTCAAGGGAATGGCCAAGTAGAGAGTGTCAACAAAAGTTTAGTCGAAGGCATTAAGGCAAGGTTAGTGTTAGGATCTGAGGCTGTCATGATTATGTTTGTTTGTTATATTTGAACAAATGAATGAATGTAAATTGAGATTAGATGCAGCGGAAATGAAAACAAACTTTGTAAACACAATCACAGGGAAAATAGTTTTTCGTAAACATGAGATTCTCATAAGTCGAAAGATTACAATAAAAAGATTACAAGCATGCTTACATACTAAGACTCCCCCTCAGCATGAGCTCAATGGTTGATCATACAAGATCACAAGATTGAAGGAGAAAACTCCTTAAATAGAATAGTACAGACTGTTCTATTTATAGTACAGATCAAACCACTGAAGCATCTTTGCTGACGTCACCATGAAAGTGACATCTAACAAACTAACTAACTCTAACCACTAATTCTACATCTACTGACAATACAGACACTGATTACATTCTAAACACTGATATATAAACACTGATTCTTCATTCCACTGTTGTAGTCTAACCACTGATGTTGACCATCAGTGCTTTCTTCAAGGATGATCAGACCTTGAATGGGCAGTGCTTTAATTCTCCAACATTGCTTGGATTCCATCAGTAGATTGAGCTTCAGTCTTTAATCTTCATCAGTACTTTAGTAACAGTTGTTCTATTGAGCAGTGCTTTGAAGTCGGTCAGTTGTTAGATAACCGCTGTCAAGGGGAAAGCTTTAGTGCAAACAGCTGCTTATTCTGGATCCACTGTTCTGACCCAGTTTTGGCTTTTATCATCTGTTCCTCTGGTAGGGTTCAATCCCAACAATCTCCCCCTGGAACAGATGATGCCAAAACCCTTCATTATTATGGATGTTTATTGCTTCATCAACAGTTCACTGACTTGCCTTTTGAATTGTAATTCAAAGTTCAAAGAATTTGTATCATCCTGATCCCTACACAGTGTAAGATCAAGGAGATCTTGCAGATCTTCAACACCCAGGCCCAGTGCTTGTTCCCTTGATATTTTCTTCACTTCACCACTGGATTTGATCAGAGTCAATACGTGGGTCTGTTTGTCAGATTTCCACTTTAGTATTTTTGAATCCAGTGGGTTTCTTGGGAGAGGCTTTATTGATGATGAGTTTGGTGATGGTGGCCTGGTAATAACTGGCTGTGCAGTGCTTTGAGCTTGAGCAAGATCAGCATTTTCAGCTATCATCTGCTTGATGACTGATTTTATAATATCATCACTAGAAGCTATATCCTCTGGTGTTTCTGCATCCATCTGTTTTTGTCTCCTTCTTTGATAAAGAATGGCACCAGGTGGAGCAGTGGATTTCCTGACTTGCAGTTTTTGTGGTCTTGTTGAAACCTCTGCTTCAGGGTAAACAGGTTTTTGTGGGACATTTGGATTCTTCTTTCTTAACTCTTCCAACTTTTGGTAAGAGGCCGCCACTTTTTCTTCTTTCCACCTTGTCACCTGATTTCTTGACCCAAAATCAGCAGTGACAAGTTCCTCTTTCATTCTCTTCAGCTTTAACACTTTATCAGGCACATTTTTCTTGTAATTTGCCCAAACAGGAGGAGTATGTTTAACTTTGTCTTTGTTTATCTTTTCAATTCTTTCCAACTCCTCTTTGAGCTCACCAACTGTCCATTCTTTATATTGAGCTTTGTCTCCCTTGTATCTCTTGAATGCCATAATGTGCTCAATATAATCTTTTCTCAAGGTTTCATCATTACTTTATGATAGTTGCTGACAGAGATTCTTCAAAAACCTTTCCAAAGTACTGACTTGAGTAAGCAGGAATTGATAATATCTTTGGATTTCCTTGTCAGATTTACCCTTTGAGTTTCTTTTGGAGATATCCTCTGCTTGTTGACCTTTCAATTTCAAGTATTCTTCAATATTGTTAGGTCTTGGATATCCTTGAAGAGATGGTAAACTCCTTTTAGCAGGGTCATCTTCAGAGTAAAAAGATTTGATCTCTTCTCTGACTGCTGCAAGTTCTAAAGGATACTGGACAGCTGCCGAAACAATGGCAGTGTTTGGGTTAAAGACTTGTGCTGAAGAGAGTGGAACAGGGTTTGGAATAGTAACAAGTGACAATGGTTGTGAAGATGCTGGTGGTGGTGAAGAATCTTCATCTTCCAAGATTATCCTTCTTCTTTTTGGTTTAGGAGAGGCTGGTGGTGTTTTGGAGGGTTGTGAAGTGGTGATTTGAGTGGTGGTGATTGAAGTGGAGGGTGGCTGACTAACAACTGTTGAAACAACTGGTGTTTTAACCATTGTTGTCACTACAACTGATGATGTGTTATCAGCTATCTTATGCTTTTTAGCAGGATGCTGTTTTGGTGGTGAGGATGTTTTTGGTGGGGCAGTGTTTGTAGTGGGAGCAGTGGTTGTAGTTGAAGTGGTAGTTGTTTGGGTTAACAACTGCTGAAACCACTGAAGTACCAACAGTTGTTGATACAACAGGTGTTACAACAACTTTTGGTTTGGAGGTTTGATGTGAGGAGTTTTTGGGAGGTTGAGAAGTATGTTTTGTTTTTTTGGAAGGTGTGGTTTTGGGTTGCCTCACTTTTTTAGTGGGCTGCTTTCTTTGTGGCTTAGGATTTTCTTCATCCTTAGGCTCTTGAATACCCTGAACTTC
The DNA here is from genome assembly GCA_030545235.1 of Helianthus tuberosus. Classification (NCBI taxonomy): domain Eukaryota; kingdom Viridiplantae; phylum Streptophyta; class Magnoliopsida; order Asterales; family Asteraceae; genus Helianthus; species Helianthus tuberosus. Next base: position 82,765,793 of record CM060382.1, on the reverse strand, counting down.
CTTTGCCATAAACATTTTCTTTTCTTCTTCAAACCTGGACTTGCCTTTTGCCTCTCTATCCTTTTTCCCCTTTGCTTTTTCATCAGCAATGGCATTTAAGGTCACATTAACCTTTTTAGACCCATCTGGCTTAGGGATGTCTGCAAGCATGCTGGAATTGTCAGGTGCAATGTAAAGACCATCTTCATATCCCTTTTTCTTCAACTGCTTCATTTTCTCCCCCTTTTTGGCATCAGCTGGTGGTGGGTTATCCACAAAGATGATAGAGGGAGGAGCAGTGCCAGTGGTGTTTAATAAGTGGGCCTTGATTGCCTTTATGTCTGCTTGGGTGTCTTTAAACCTAGCTTCCATGATATTTCTGATCTTTTGAACTTGGATTTCATGTTGCTGATCAGCTAATTGTCTTTGTTGGATGAGCATAGGTTGGAACAAACTCTACAGCTCATTTGGAGTAGGAACAGATGTTGGAGCAGATGTTTGAGCTGGAGCAGCAGTGGGTGGTACCTTTTGTACTTTCAACAACTGTTGCAGCATGTCTTTGATTTCTGCAACAGATGTATCAAGTTTGTCAACTCTAGCCATCAATTCTTGGTACATTAAACCATCACCCAACTTAATGGGATCATCTGATTTCCCACTAGCAGTGGTTGTAACAGTGGTTGACTGAGGGAATGTATCCCAAAAATCATCCACTGATGCCCCTTTTTCTTGGTACTGGGGTCTTCTATCTTCAAAAGGGGTTGCCATTCTTAGCTCACCAGTGTATATTGGATATCCACCAATTTGCAATATGGTTCCCAAAGAAGATATTGCCTTCAAGGAAGTCTTATTGTTGTAACTACTGTCCAAGTGCAAACCAGTGGGTTCAGCACTTGTAGTAGTTGCTTCACTTGAACTACCACCAAGAGTTACATGTAACTCAAGGGGTGTAACCTCCTCAGTTGTTGGTGGGTTAGCAAAGATAGGGAGCTCAGACTCAGTCACTTATGGTGGCATGCTCTCAGTGATAGGTGGTTGAGAGGAACTGATTTCTGTCTGAGCTATATCAAGTGCATCCAACAAAATTTTTGTTTGTGGTGGAATTGTGGCAGTGAGTATTGGGGTGGAAAGCGAATTTGCCCCGGGCAGTGGGCTGTGGATGATAGAATCAAGTGATTCCAGAGCATCATATTGTGGTATCCCTGTTCTTACAACCTGTTCTTTTTTAGAAGAAGCAGGAGGAGTTTGAGGCTCACGTTGAGATCTTTCTACCAACTGCTGTGAGGAAGTAGCAGCAGTGGTTTCTGGTGACTTTTGTGTTGTCACTGGAAGTTGCTCTAGGATCTCATCTTCCAGAGTTGCCTTTTTAGTAGGTTTGGGGGGCTTTTGAGATTTTTTCTGTTTTGGTCTTTTTGTGGTTTTAGGTGTGGGTTTCACAGCAGTTGTTTTGCTGCTGTGATCACCTTGAGCAGTGGGCTCAGCAGCAGGTGCCTGAGGAGCAGTGGTAGCTGCTAAAGTCTGCTCAGGAGCCTCTGCTTTTGTTTTAGAAACTTTTGATAGCCTTGTAAATGTTTCAGGTGTTAGGCCATTTATTTGAAAAGGTTCACCCTAGATAAGCACATGAGCATTATCCTTTGAAAATTTCTTTTGAAAATAGAAGCTTAGGAACCTTGGAAACAGTAAAAATGATTTCTTATCAACATTTTTGACCAAATCATCAAAGATCTCATGGGAGTAGTTAAAATTTTCTTTATGTAAAATAGCATAACCCAGGTATTGGATCTTCAATGGAATTTCATTGAAAGCAGTGGTCTTATTTGAAACACACATCAAGAGGGTATGGAATAAAAATCTTGTTACAGGAGGAAAACTACCTATTTGTAAGGTGTCCTTTTTCATTTCCTCAGCATACCCACTCTCAATAAAATCTGTTTGATACTCGATTTTAGGAAAAGAAGTTTTACCTTATAGATCATCGAGTTCAAATACCTTTGAAATGGATTGTGGTGTAATTTTAACTGGTACACCCTTTATTGAGGAATTGATGGCTATTGTCATTTTATCTTGAGACTCAAGTGTGGCATTCTTCCAAAATTCTCTCTGGGTTGCCAGAAAAACTAGAGCATCAGCAGTCAACAAAGTTTTGTACTTTGAAGACGAAAGAGCATCTATGATGGAATTGAAGGTTTCGGTATGACTTGGTTTTGTCAAAAGACCCAAGTAATTGTGAGGAGCTTTGTATGGGATTTCGGTGGCCATTTGAGTGGATTTGTGAGAGAATGAAGACGGTTATTTTGAGTATGTGTGCGAGAGGAAGAAAACGATGAGTGATTTGAGAGAGAAGGATGGTAACTGCTTTGGGAAAGGAATTTGTGAATTCGATTCGATAGTGAAAACCCTGTTTGATCAGGGTTTTATAAAGGTAAAAAGTGAATGCTGACGTGGCAGCGGTTACAAAAGATCTGACCGACAAGTACTGACCACGTGTCAACCACTGATGAATAATGGAAGACAGTTGTTACGAAAACCACTGATAGAACAAGTATCTGTGGTTGCAATGGTTATAATGAGAACAGTGGCTGAATTTCAACTATCAGTGGGTTAAAACACTGATTTTGAACAACAGTGATTAACAAGGAAATGAGAAAAACAGTGGTTGACTTTCAGCAGTGGTCAAATTTATCAAAACAGATGTTTGAACCAAATAAGTGGTTATGGCAGACTTTTAAGGATTTAATGAAAATTTCATTTTTAGCTATTTTTAAGGATGAATTTTTGATTTTCTGAAAACATTTTAATGCTTTTATTCATAGAAAAACAAGATTTTGCTTGTTATTCCATGTTCAGTGATGCGTGTGAAGTGTTATATATATTAGGTGTATATTTTAAGCCCCTTTAACACTTATTTTAGCCAAGTTTTAAATTTATAAAACACGATATTTCACTAACACTAAACACACATATGGGCAAGTGCACCCATCGTTGAGTGTAGTATAGCGTTGGTAAGATACCGAGGTCGTCCAAGGACACAAGAGCTTTTAGTACCGGTTTATCCTCAACGTCTAACCAAAATAAAAGTTTAGAAAAATGCTTTAAACTAAGAAAAATTAAAAACTAACTAAAATGCTGAAAATAAAAATAAAAGAAAAACAGATAGACAAGATGAATCACTTGGTTCCGACTCGTATCTAGTATAACCTTTGATTATTTCCGCACTTTTGCACATAATTAAGAGATTATCTTAGTTATTGTAGTAGGCCCCTCTTTTGAAGGTGACGTTACCCTCACCCCAGTAGTTTGAGTCAGCAGGGATACAATCCTAAAAGGGTGGATTATTGGAAGATAATGAATTAAGTTATTAATGCAGTATTGTGGTAGGCCCCGCTTTTGGCGGTGACGTTACCCTCGGCTAAGTAGTCTGAGTCAGCAGGGATACAGTCCTAAATAGCCGGGTTATAGTATTAATAGTAGTTAACTTATGAGGGGATCAAAGAGTTTGGACCCCCGCCATCCAATACCGTGAAGTATTGAAGGAGGTCCTACTAAATTTGACCCAGGTCCACTGCAGGACCTCTAAACGCTGAACAATGGCAAGACCTTTACCAAACCGTTCCCTTAACCCCCTACCAGGTAGCCAACATATCTCCATATAGACCGTGGAGATATGAATGGTGAAAATCCTTTATTTTATATAGACAGTAAAATAATGCCAAGACACCACGGACAAACGATAAGGAAAGATCACCTTCAACATAAGTAACTAGTTATTAAAGTCATTAATACAAAACCAAATAAAAAGTGCAAAAGATTAGAAATAAAAAGTATTATACTAGACACTTTGTCTTCACCAAGTGATGTAAGAGACTTAGGCAAACATGGCCTTGATTGTCAAGAACTCTTACGATCAATCTTGGATCCCGAGACGACTCACACACTCTACGATGGACAATGGATGATGGTGGTGGATGATGGTGTTGTGATGGTGGTGGGTGGTGGATGAAGTGTGAGAGAGGTGGTGTGCCAAGGGATGAGATGAAATGAATCCAAGCACTCCTATTTATAGGCTGAACAGAGAGCTGGGCACGGCCCCGTGTCCGCTGGGCACGGCCCCGTGTCCGTCTGACAATCTCTCTCCTCATTAATTGTAATTCGCAATTACAATAAATGCGCCTACTGTACTTTCGACACGCCCCCGTGTCCGCTGAGCACGACCCGTGGTGGGCAATAGAAGCTTCTATAGGTTTGTCTTTTCTGCTGCTTCTTGGGCACGGCCCCGTGCTGGCTGAGCACGGGGCGTGTTCAGTCTTCTGATTTCTCTGCTTTGCTTTGGAAGGTGCCGTTGAGGGGTCGGGCAGTCCACTAATATTCCTTTTCTTGTATTTATGTTGGATTTAGCTGTCTTTTTGCTTCTTTTGCGTTTTTGAGCTCATTTAATCCTGAAAATACAAAAGGAAGACAAAAACACTCTTTTTCCAATATTAGTACTTAAAAAGGGTTAGTTTTATGCCTCATTTGATGTAATTTATATGTTGCATTTTACATACATCAAATACCCCCACACTTGAACTTTTGCTTGTCCTCAAGCAAAACTCTTTAATATGTGGCTTACACTCCCAAATGGAATAGGTAGAAGAGAAGGTTTTGGGCTTGTCGTAGAGTGTCGGGATTTCCAAGATCTTTTTGGGTTTTATTTTTATTTATTTACACTTCTATTCGTAATGATTTATTTAGAACTTTTCATAAAAGAAATTACTTATTTGGGCATAACATGCCTTTTTAAAATTCTATTTATATACAAGTTCACATACCTCACGGGGAAATCACTCACACTCGGCCGAAGGTGTATTTTTAGTGAATCACTCGAGAGTGGCATGGAACTTATTCCTACCATAGGCTTGCCAAGAAATCAATCCTCCTCCTTTTTAACTTTTATACCTTTGTAGATATCAGGAGGACTTTGTGGGTTAAGGGTTAGGCTAGGGTTAAAGGTAGGTGGCTGGGTTAGTGGTTAGTAGAAAAAGGGCTAAAAGCGTAACAAGTGTCGGTTTTCGTATTTTTGCAACTTTTTATTTTGATGAAGCTTTTATTCAAACTAAGTTATTTTTGATTAACTTGTTTGTTTATTTTCTTTTTGCTTCATCATTATCACACAATTTTTTTTTTTTTTTTTTTTTTTTTTTTTTTTTTTTTTTTTTTACGAAGAACCGAACTTGTTACTAAAATAAAGGGTTAAAAATGAAAAAGGTTTTGGTGGGTAAAAGGGTTTTTGTTTGGGTGATGAAACGAAAAGGTTTAGGCTCAAAGGGGCTAACTAGGGGGATTTTTGGGTAGGTGGTAAAAGAAAAAGAAAAATAATGGTGTAGAAATAAAAAGGGTTAGTCCTAATGCCTCCATCATTTACTTAGTCGGGTTTAAGTTGATAAGGACCGGGAATGTATTGTCATGGCAAGTTCTAGAGTCGTAAGAACCAAGCGGCTATTCACACAAGAAACGAAAAATGAGCATTTAGTCAAATGATATGTAATTGTGTGCTCAATAAAGGCTCAAAACTCACTTTTGTGGGAATGGGTTTTTATGTGATCAAGTATATATAATCAAATTTTAAATAAGTTTGCTATGCCTTTTCATAATTTTCTTATGTTGGTTCTTTTTATCACTACGCTATCGATTGTAAATTTGTAAAAATATAACCTTTTTGAGAACTTGAATTTTCCGAATTAAACCTAGACAAGTAAAAAAAATGAAATTTTTGAAAAAAAATTTGGGGTGATTAGCGGTTCCAATAGAGTTTTGTGTAAGGCTTGTATTTAGGACTTGAAAAATTCAAGGTTTTAGCATCCCCCCACACTTAAATTACACATTGTCCTCAATGTGTCCCAAAAATAAATTTTTAGGTTGATTAGATGTGTAAAATAGTGTTTAAAAAGCAAAAATTTGTGTTACTGGGCACTGAACACGGCCCCGTGTTGAGTGGGCACGACCCCGTGTTCAGGTGCCAGTAACAAGAACTTACAGAAGGTGGACACGGCCCCGTGTCCACTGGACACGGCCACGTGTCTGACAAAATTCTGCAGAACAGAAGCCAAACAGCAGGTCTGGGAGGTGAGCACGGGGGCGTGTTGGCTGGACACGTCCCTGTGTGGACAGTCTGAAAGCCTGAAAAACAGGTTTCTTCCTCCGGTTTTTCCATCCTGGCCCTATAAGTGCTGAGGCTTAGCACCCCAAGCCTTGGTTTGTACCTGTTTCATCACTTAATACCACACCAAGCAACACAAACATCCTACATTACCACAGTTAATTGTTCCAAGCATAAAGTAAAAGAAAAATAAGACGGAAAATAAAAGTGTTTAAGGAAAGTAAATTGTTCAACTTCTGGCACGCAGGCCAGCAATCGTTCGATAGATAAAGGGACTTAAACCTGTGGGCTCGCCATCAACCCGCTCCTGCTCCTCCAAACCCTCTACTCCATATCTTCATCGCTCTCATCACCTCCATCCCCATGCCCCGCCATGTACTCCCGGATGCTGCCGATATTGTCTTGTATATCGTTGATGTTGCGTTCAATAGCTCCGACCCGGTGGTATGTGTTGTTGGCGAGGTTGTAGGCATTCCTGGTACACATGAGGTTTTCCTGCATAAGATCATGTAAGCTTTGAAAATTAGGAAAACCGCCTCCTTGTGAGGAGGATTGACCCGGATCACCATGGGGTGGATACTGGTGGTGGGGAGGTGGTGCGTGAAGAACTAGGGCCTCCTGTGGGTTCCATGCATAGCCTTGCGTTCTTTGGAAACTCACTGTTCCGTCTTCCGCCTCATAGAGTAAGTTCATGGCTCGGCAAATGTGGTAGTCAACTCGTCCCGACCATGGGCTTCTTTCAAAGGCTCTTGGAATTTGCGTGTAATGCTTAAAAAGACGGTACACCCATCCTCCGAAGAAGATAGGCGTTGGAGCTCGAGCAAGGCGGTTGAGATGCATGTTTCTTAACAGGAGATACGGAACATCGAGGGGCTTTTGGTTGTGGATACAGTGGAGGACAACCAAATCTTTCAACCCTACAACACCGCTACTGTCGTGACGTTGGTTTAGAGAGTAGGTGAGGATCCTGTGAATGTAGCGATAGAGCGGATCCCTTAGCTTCGTACTCTTGGTGCTACGAGGGTCATAGATTCCTTCACCGATTTGAGCCCATGCGGCTTGTCTTTCATTTCCCTCCAAGTCTCGTAATCCCCCGGTATTTTCTTCGTTTCCCGATTCCTCTTCTTGGTATAGACCTATTATGGCTCCAAACTGTGCCATGGAGATCGAGTACATTGTCCCTCCACACCGAAATACAACCACTTCATTGTCGAATGGGTCACACCTTGAATTGAAGTTGAAGGTATTGTAGAACTCCATGGTGCATTGATGCACCGACCGAAGCCTAGTGTTTAATGCAACAGCTAGTGGTCCCGTAACGATGTTGTTGAATCGGTTCAGCTGGTTTACCAAGGTTAACAGATCCGTGCAAGCTCTCCTGGGGTACTCTTCGGGTCTTGTTTGAAGAACCTCATACCTTGCCCTTGCATCAAGCTCACTTGCATTGAACCTGGTGAACTTTGCCATCTGAAAGAATACACCAAAAATTAGCACGAAACAGAAATGTTTTCGGACAAAACTGCAAATAGCAGGCTGGACACGACCCCGTGTCCAGCGGACACGGCCCCGTGTCCAGAGGTCTGTTACTCAAAAACTTCATTTTTCGACCCGGTTTCGAAAACTTGAAAATTTTTGGTCCAATAGGTGCGGTTTCCCCCGAAAATGAAACCCTAAACACCGTTTTTCCCAAAATATCCCGTTTACCTTATCAATTTTATCTTTTTTCGGTTCAAGAACAAGGGTTTGGGGTTTTTGTAAGAAATCGGGTGAATCTATGAACAATCTAAGTGTATTTACTTCCCTTAACACTAATCTAACTAAATGCAAACAGATTTAGGCAAAAATTTCAGGTTCGATCCGGATGAACATCAAGAACCCTAGATTTTTCCCCAAATTTGTGGTGTTTTAACTACATGCAGGCAACTAATCTAACTACTACGAGTGATAGAATCATACCTTGACGTTGTTAGATCGGTAAGAGACGTCGAAATTTCGTGAAAAATCGCCTGGAACCAGAGCTTTTGTGGGGAAACGGGGCGTGTGGAATGAAGAAACTGTTTTGAAAAAGGGGTTTTATCCCGTCTGCAGCGCGAACACGGCCTCGTGCCGAGCAGTTTTTTTTTTTTTTTTGATGTGCGCGTGTGAGTGCCCCTTTTTCCCATAAGCTATGGTTTAGAAAACTTACCGCTTTATTTTTTCGTCTCAATCGTTCGTAACTTACCAGGCATGATGTTTTTATTCTTCCATGGTTTGAAGCGAGATCTCTTCTTCCTCATCCTCAATAAATCCTTGATAGAGTTTCAGCCGTTGGCCATTGACTTTAAATGGTGGCCCATTTCGAGGTTTAATTTCTACTGCACCGTGTGGAAAAATATGGGTGACGGAAAAAGGTCCTGACCACCTAGACTTTAATTTACCAGGAAACAATCGAAGTCGTGAATTAAACAAAAGAACTAAATCTCCTACCCGAAATTCATTAGGTTTAATATGTTTGTCATGCAAATTTTTCATTCTTTCCTTATAAATCTCGGAGTTTGAGTATGCATAATTCCTAAGCTCGTCTAATTCATTTATTTGACAAAATCGATTTTTACCAGCAAATTCTAGATCTAAGTTTACATTTTTGATTGCCCAGTAGGCTTTGTGTGCAATTTCTACTGGCAAATGACAACTTTTTCCATAGACTAGCTTATATGGGGTTGTACCTATCGTTGTTTTATAAGCAGTTCGAAAAGCCCATAAAGCATCATCTAATTTATCAGCCCATTCCTTTCTATTTAACCCTACGGTTTTTTCGAGTATTCGTTTTAACCCTCTATTAGTCACTTCGGCTTGTCCGTTTGTTTGAGGGTGATATGCTGTCGAAACCCGGTGATAGACCCCATATCTTGTTAAAATTTTTTCAAGCTGATGGTTGCAAAAATGGGTACCTCTATCACTTATTAAAGCTTTAGGTGTGCCAAAACGAGAGAATAATTTTTTCAGAAATCTTACCACTACTCTTCCATCATTTGTTGGAAGTGCCTCGGCCTCGGCCCATTTTAACAAGTAATCTACTGCCACAAGTATGTATTTGTTTCCTTTCGATGGTGGGAAAGGTCCCATAAAGTCGAGTCCCCACACATCAAAAATTTCACAAACAAGAATGCCATTTTGTGGCATTTCGTTTTTGGAAGAAATATTACCTGTTCTTTGGCAAGCATCACATGTCTTTACAAGATTTTGAGAATCTTTGTAAATGGTTGGCCAATAAAATCCTGAATCGAATACCTTTCGTGCGGTACTGGCAGCACCATGATGTCCTCCGTATGGACCTTCATGACAATGGCGGAGAATTCTTCGTGCTTCACTACCATGTACGCATCGTCTGACGAGTTGGTCGGCACACATTTTGAAAAGATATGGATCTTCCCAAAAGTAGTGTTTCACATTGGCAAAGAATTTTTTTCTTTGATGATGTGGCCATCCTTTTGCGACTATACCGCTAGCTAGGTAGTTAGCAAAGTCGGCGTACCATGGTTCTTCCTTATATTCCACCATTTCCAGGGACTCAGTTGGAAATTTTTCGTTGATTTGCTCGTCCCTGGTTGCCTCCAAAGCTGGGTCTTCTAAGCGTGAAAGATGATCTGCTGCGGTATTTTCTGCTCCTCTTCTGTCCTTGATTTCAATGTCAAATTCTTGGAGGAGTAGAATCCACCTAATCAAACGTGGTTTTGCGTCTTGCTTCTTAAAGAGATATCGAATGGCTGCATGGTCTGTATAGACTATAGTTTTAGAAAGAACAAGATAAGAACGGAATTTATCAAAAGCAAATACCACAGCTAGTAACTCTTTTTCAGTTGTTGTGTAATTTTCTTGTGCATCGTTAAGTGTTTTACTAGCATAATATATTGGGTGGAAATGCTTTTCTTTTCTCTGTCCCAAGACAGCTCCAACTGCAAAGTCACTAGCATCACACATGATTTCGAAAGGAAATTTCCAATCATGTGCTATCATGATAGGTGCATTGACTAGCATTTCCTTTAGGGTTAGAAAAGCTTGATTGCAATCCTTGTCAAAGATGAAAGGAGCATCTTTTTCAAGTAATTTTGTTAGAGGCCTTGAGATCTTTGAAAAGTCTTTGATAAACCGCCTATAAAATCCGGCATGCCCTAGGAAACTTCTAATAGCTCTTACGGAGGATGGAGGTGGTAATCTAGAAATGGTATCTATTTTGGCTCGATCCACCTCCATTCCTTCGCTTGAGATTTTGTGACCGAGTACTATTCCCTCCGTTACCATGAAATTGCATTTTTCCCAATTAAGGGCGAGGTTAGTTTCCTCACATCGGGATAGCATTCGTTCAAGGTTATCGAGGCATTGGTCGTATGAATCCCCAAAGATAGAAAAGTCGTCCATGAAGACTTCCATTGTCTTTTCTATCATGTCATGGAAAATGGCTACCATGCAACGTTGGAATGTTGCGGGGGCATTACATAGACCAAACGGCATGCGTCGATAAGCAAAAGTTCCATAGGGACATGTGAAAGTTGTCTTTTCTTGGTCTTCGGGTGCTATCGGGATTTGAAAGTAACCTGAAAAACCATCCAAGAAACAGTAAAATTTATGACCGGATAATCTTTCTAACATTTGATCAATGAAGGGTAAAGGAAAATGATCCTTTCTTGTTGCTTCATTTAATCGTCTATAATCTATACATACTCTCCATCCTGTGACGGTTCTCGTTGGTATTAATTCATTCTTTTCGTTAGTAATTACCGTCATACCTCCTTTCTTTGGAACTACTTGGACGGGACTTACCCAAGGACTATCGGAAATAGGATAGATAAGTCCGGCGTCAAGTAATTTGATGACTTCGTTTTTAACCACTTCTTGAACATTTGGATTTACTCGACGTTGTGGTTGTATGACCGATTTGTAGTCATCATTCATCAAAATTTTGTGTGTGCACATAGAAGGACTAATTCCTTTTATGTCAACAAGTTTCCAAGCTATTGCATTTTTGTGTTTTTTCAAAAGATTAATTAGTTTTTCTTTTTCTAAGTTATCTAATTTAGACGAAATAATTACAGGTAACTTACCATCTTTGTCTAGAAAAGCATATTCCAAACCTTTTGGAAGTTCTTTGAGCTCAAGTGGTGGGTCTTTAGGAGACTCCTTATTTGGTTGCTCGTTTCGATCAAGAACTTTAAAAGTTTGTTCTATGGCGACCTCTTCTTCAACAAAGTGGTCAATCTCTTCACTTGTATCGGGTGGTTCATCTTCATCTTCAATTAGGGGGTCATTATTGCCGAATGGATATTTCATTGATCGTTCGAGATCGACAGTTCTTTTAAATGCCCCTAAATGAAGAGGTAAATTGTTGAACTTCCGGTTTTTCAAAGCTTCGTGAGTTTTTACAAATGGTCGTCCCAACACTAGAGGAGCGTCATCGAGGATGACAAAGTCGGTTGGGATTACCATTTGATTTGTTTGAATCAAAACATCTTCAACTATACCGATTGATTTTATTACTTTCCGATTGGATAGAAAAATGGGTATTTGAAGTGGAGAAAAATCACTAATACTTAATTTTTCGAAAATGTAGTTAGGCTTTATGTTAACACAAAGATCTTTATCGATTGTGACATTACTAATAAACGAATTTTGAAAGAAACATGGAACCGGTGTGATGTTAATTTCAAATGGGTCTTCTTTTATTAGCGAAGTTTGATCATTAGTTAACTTAACACTTACCGTTTCGTCAATTTTAGTGTTAGTGTTTAACTCTTTTAAAAACTTAGCATGAGTGGGTACTAAACAATGATTTTCGAAAGAAGGTGTCAAGAGATTAATTTCTTCAAAATTAGACTCTTCTTGGATTTTAACGTTGTTGGACTCACCTTTTTCGTTGTTTAACTCATGTGTCGGTTTTTCACTTATTTGTTCTTCCATTTTTTTCATTTTTAGTTATCTCTTCCTTTTTTAATTCTTCTCTTGCGCGGGACTCCTCTTCCCTTGCGTGAGCTTCTTTTATACATCGATCGATAACTCTAATGTGTTCTAATATCCTATCGGTCACTTCGGTTATAGAAAAAGAATCATTATTTTCTAAGCTTGAATCCGGTTGTTCGACCCTTTGTTCCTCATAATACCCATATGAAGTTGATGGTTCACACCATTGTCCTTCATTGTAAGCATATGATGGATAAGGTTCGTAATTTTGTTCTTCATAATACTCATATGAGGTGGGTTGTTCACGCCAAGGTTCCTCATAGTAAGCATACGAAGGTGGTGGCTCATATCTTGGTTCCTCAAAGTATGAGTATGAAGGCTCATACCTTGGTTCATCAAAATATGAGTATGAGGGAGGAGGTTCATACCTTTGGTCATCATAGGATGTGTATGAAGTTGATGGCTCGTACCTGGGCTCCTCATAGTAGGTGTATGAATTGGATGGTTGATATGAGCGATTATTTTGAACCGAGCGTGCATTACGACAATTAGTGCAATAATTACCCCTATAATCATCCTCCTCATAGGTGTAGTTGTAACCTCCTGAGTATTGATCCATAAGAATCACTCAGCAGACCACAACCGAGTCTCGAGATCAGAAAACAAAAAGAAAAACGGAAACAGAGGCTGGACACGGCCCCGTGTTCAGTGAGCACGGCCCCGTGTTCAGGATCCGTATCTGGGCGTTTTAATTAAAGTTACTGATTTCGTTGAGCACGGGGCGTGTTCAGTGAGCACGGCCCGTGTTCAAGCTTCTGTTACTGGGTGTTTTATGAAAAATATGCAGCACGACCCCGTGTTCAGCGAGCACGGCCCGTGTTCAACCTACTGTAAATGCAAAACTAAACTAAAATGCAGAAAAATGTGGACCCGTTTTGAAAAGGTTTTGAAAAACTGATTAGGCCGTCGATTTTAAGCTTTCCTAAAATCCTTGTGTCCCCGGCAGCGGCGCCAAAAACTTGATGCGTGTGAAGTGTTATATATATTAGGTGTATATTTTAAGCCCCTTTAACACTTATTTTAGCCAAGTTTTAAATTTATAAAACACGATATTTCACTAACACTAAACACACATATGGGCAAGTGCACCCATCGTTGAGTGTAGTATAGCGTTGGTAAGATACCGAGGTCGTCCAAGGACACAAGAGCTTTTAGTACCGGTTTATCCTCAACGTCTAACCAAAATAAAAGTTTAGAAAAATGCTTTAAACTAAGAAAAATTAAAAACTAACTAAAATGCTGAAAATAAAAATAAAAGAAAAACAGATAGACAAGATGAATCACTTGGTTCCGACTCGTATCTAGTATAACCTTTGATTATTTCCGCACTTTTGCACATAATTAAGAGATTATCTTAGTTATTGTAGTAGGCCCCTCTTTTGAAGGTGACGTTACCCTCACCCCAGTAGTTTGAGTCAGCAGGGATACAATCCTAAAAGGGTGGATTATTGGAAGATAATGAATTAAGTTATTAATGCAGTATTGTGGTAGGCCCCGCTTTTGGCGGTGACGTTACCCTCGGTTAAGTAGTCTGAGTCAGCAGGGATACAGTCCTAAATAGCCGGGTTATAGTATTAATAGTAGTTAACTTATGAGGGGATCAAAGAGTTTGGACCCCCGCCATCCAATACCGTGAAGTATTGAAGGAGGTCCTACTAAATTTGACCCAGGTCCATTGCAGGACCTCTAAACGCTGAACAATGGCAAGACCTTTACCAAACCGTTCCCTTAACCCCCTACCAGGTAGCCAACATATCTCTATATAGACCGTGGAGATATGAATGGTGAAAATCCTTTATTTTATATAGACAGTAAAATAATGCCAAGACACCACGGACAAACGATAAGGAAAGATCACCTTCAACATAAGTAACTAGTTATTAAAGTCATTAATACAAAACCAAATAAAAAGTGCAAAAGATTAGAAATAAAAAGTATTATACTAGACACTTTGTCTTCACCAAGTGATGTAAGAGACTTAGGCAAACATGGCCTTGATTGTCAAGAACTCTTACGATCAATCTTGGATCCCGAGACGACTCACACACTCTACGATGGACAATGGATGATGGTGGTGGATGATGGTGTTGTGATGGTGGTGGGTGGTGGATGAAGTGTGAGAGAGGTGGTGTGCCAAGGGATGAGATGAAATGAATCCAAGCACTCCTATTTATAGGCTGAACAGAGAGCTGGGCACGGCCCCGTGTCCGCTGGGCACGGCCCCGTGTCCGTCTGACAATCTCTCTCCTCATTAATTGTAATTCGCAATTACAATAAATGCGCCTGCTGTACTTTCGACACGCCCCCGTGTCCGCTGAGCACGGCCCGTGGTGGGCAATAGAAGCTTCTATAGGTTTGTTTTTTCTGCTGCTTCTTGGGCACGGCCCCGTGCTGGCTGAGCACGGGGCGTGTTCAGTCTTCTGATTTCTCTGCTTTGCTTTGGAAGGTGCTGTTGAGGGGTCGGGCAGTCCACTAATATTCCTTTTCTTGTATTTATGTTGGATTTAGCTGTCTTTTTGCTTCTTTTGCGTTTTTGAGCTCATTTAATCCTGAAAATACAAAAGGAAGACAAAAACACTCTTTATCTAATATTAGTACTTAAAAAGGGTTAGTTTTATGCCTCATTTGATGTAATTTATATGTTGCATTTTACATACATCATTCAGCATGCCAATCCTAGAGATCAAGCTTTCAAAGGTGGATGTGTCTAAACCTTTGGTTAGCACATCTGCCAGCTGATCTTTAGTTGGAACATGATGCAGAAAAATCAAACCTTTTTCATAGCAATCCCTTCACAGAGTGATGTATGATTGTGAATGATGATAAACCAATGAGATATTGAATTTTTGATGATATATTTCAGCTACTTGACAACCCTGCATAAAAGAGGCCTTTTGAGCAACTATACCAAAATTCAATAACATATTTTGAAGTTACAATCAGTTGGACTTTTTAGCAACACCAGCATCATAATATTCTTTAATCAGTGGTTAGGGAAACATCTGCTGGATGTGCACAGTCACAACACTAAGCTTATTGTCTAGGAATTGATATTCCCCTGATGTAAGCTTTTTCACACTCTTGGTGTCTTTTTGAGTATGATACATCTTGACAAACATGCTCCAGGTATATGCAATGTTCTTTGGGGACCCACTTTTTGCCAATTAGATCTTCATCCTTTTGCTGTGGCACAAGTTTTCAAACTTGTTGTCACTAAACTGCTGAAGCCCTTCTTACATGACATCTACCCAACTTTGTGTCTTTTTTTAGTACCTCAAGGTGTATGACTTGTTGATGGGATGGTAGAAAACCAGCAAGAAGACTAATGTTTTAGGATATATCCTTTTGAAAGAGACCCTTTTCATTGATGTTGTTAATTGATTGGTGAAATGGATGAATTTTAAAAGGATTGATGGTAGAAGAGGTGAAACTGCAGATGTGACTCATCTGAGCTAACAACTGTTGGTGACTTTAAATGATCCAACAGTTATTTTGGGTGAAAGAATTTCAAAGAGGGGTTTGGAACACTGATGATCTTTTATCCATTTTTAATGGATTTTATCAATAGTGGTTTGGGTTGAGGTAGTGGTGGAGATCTTAGAAGACTATTTTGGTCAAACACTGTTTGTACATCAGTGGATGAGCTTTAACAGCTGTTTTGTACAGCTGCTGCTCTGATGAAGGAGATGATTTAGACTTGTGAAATCACAATATCATATCCAACATCTGTTGATGGTGATAGTGAGTTACCTGCAGAACCAAATACTTGACAAGCACATTTTAAATGCAAGTTTATCAGAATTAATCATAATAACAGGGTTTACAGGGATTTTAATGTAGAGAGTTGACAGGTTTTTGCATTCAAGGCTTTATCACATATCTACTTTATGTTTTAAACGTTCTATAGATAGTGGTTCAGTATCCAGATGATTATAATTTTGCTATGACCACACATTTTGTGTTTTAACCTTTAGAGTAAAAGCATATGCAACCAAATATCTGAAGCTTTGTCATCAATCCACTTATAATACTGATTTAGACTAAAGTTGATGAATGAAATGATTCATATCTTAACACCAATTCCTCTTGATCCATTTTCAAGGAATATATTACCCCAGGCAAAAGTAAAAGGGATTTTACATCCTGACAGGTGATTGAACTTTCACTATTTAAAACAAGTAAAAATGCAAAATATATTATTAAAAAAAATGAAGAATAATATATCCTGTTTTATTGAGAAAAAGATCTTTACATGAAAAATGAGTAAAGATTTTTTTTTTTAAACAACATCAAATAGATCTGGTGTATTCTCAAAGGTCACTGTAACTTTTACTTTAGGTTGGAATTACTTCATTCTCAACTTTTAGGAGGATGGTCAGTGGTTTGAATTAAATTTCATAACCACTGTTTGATACCATCTCCTTGTTAACTGATTGTGACAGAGTGGTAGCCTGCTCACAATGGTTTTTAAAGGTTCTTTCTGAACCTTATTACCATGTGAAGAATTTCTGAAAATTTGGCCTAATCCTCTTTATTCATAATCAAACTGTTGATACCTTTGTTTACCTGAACTCCCTGATATTGTGATGGTGCATGGTTGATGAATGACAATTGTTTGACCAAAGGATGTATTTTTATTTTTGGTTCTTCCTTTTGTAGGACCCACCTGTGGACTCTTAAGTGTTTTAGAGTTATGCTCTTTTCTTTTGATTTCAAATGTTTTGAGATAATCACACTTTTGAGTTTTTGTAACTTTTCTTCATTCCCTTTTTACCCTTTCCATAGAGAAGTTCTGAAACTCCCACTGGAAGGTTTTTAAGGAAAGAATACTTATACCAAAATCATTTTTAGCAATGTTTTGAGAGATTTGGACATTTTCACACATGTTTATGTCAAATTTCACATTACTCATGATCTGGTTTTCTCAAACATCAAACATATAACCTTTGTAGGACTTCACCCTTTTTCTCACAAGAGAGTTGGGTTACTTTTCACACTCTTTACAACACTGATATTTTACTATCATAGTTTTGAGCTGATCCATGGTTATATCTGATGCATATTTTTGAGACTACTGATTTTTCATTTAGTTTTTAAACAATTTAGTTTTTAACTTTTGAAGGTTTTTCAAAATTGTTGTTCACATATAAGATTTTGTTCCTAAGGTTTTGTTCATCTCTCATATGTTACCAAAAGCATAAATGCTATTTTTCTGAACATACGTCTTTAATGACATGAGATAAACCCTTAGCAGCAATCAATCATGGAACCAATCATAGTTTACATCACAAACACTCACAGATCTATGAAAGACTATATCCAATCCGAGAGTATTTAAATTTTACCAAACTTTAACAATCTTCGTTGATTTATATCAAATTATCAGTGTTTTGTGAATTCTATGATGATAGATAACATCTTGGTCGTTTTACAAAAGTTTTTCGAATAATAAACGTTGAACGAGATTATCCTTTACATTTGTTTTTTTTCAACAAATACGATCAACCTTAGTATCAATAAATTTTGAGGTGAACTGTTATGTCAAATTGATTGTTAGATCGAATTTGACAGTCCAAGCTCTGATACCAATTGTTAGGATCTGAGGCTGTCATGATTGTGTTTGTTTGTTATATTTGAACAAATGAATGAATGTAAATTGAGATTAGATGCAGCAGAAATGAAAACAAACTTTGTAAACACAATCACAGGGAAAATAGTTTTTCGTAAACATGTGATTCTCATAAGTCGAAAGATTACTAGCATGCTTACATACTAAGACTCCCCCTCAGCATGAGCTCAATGGTTGATCGTACAAGATCACAAGATTGAAGGAGAAAACTCCTTAAATAGAACAGTACAGACTGTTCTATTTATAGTACAGATCAAACCACTGAAGCATCTTTGTTGACGTCACCATGAAAGTGACATCTAACAAACTAACTAACTCTAACCACTGATTCTACAAATACTGACAATACAGACACTGATTACATTCTAAACATTGATTCTTCATTCCACTGTTGTAGTCTAACCACTGATGTTGACCATCACTACTTTCTTCAAGGTTGATCAGACCTTGAATGGGCAGTGCTTTGATTCTCCAACAGTGCTTAGATTCCATTAGTAGATTGAGCTTCAGTCTTTAATCTTCATCAGTACTTTAGTAACAGTTGTTCTATTGAGTAGTGCTTTGAAGTCGGTCAGTTGTTAGATAACCACTGTCAAGGGGAAAGCTTTAGTGCAAACAGCTGCTTATTCTGGATCCACTGTTCTGACCCAGTTTTGGCTTTTATCATCTGTTCCTCTGGTAGGGTTCAATCCCAACAGTTAGGAATAGCTAGAAGAGGCTGGGTCGATGAACTCCCGAGCATCCTATGGGCACATAGAACGATAGCCGAGACAAGCAATGGCGAGACACCCTTCAGCCTGGTCTATGGCTCTGAAGAGGCGATCCCCGCCAAAATAGGCCTCCCATCACTAAGAATGTTGGTTGTCAATACCCTTGACAACAACAAGGAGCGCATACTAGACTTGGACCTCTTAGATGAGAGGCGCGTGAATGCCGCCATCAACGAAGCTAAGTACAAGTCCAAGCTAGAAAAATACTACAATGCGCACGTGCGAATCTGCACGTTCAACCCCGGAGATTACGTCTTTCGGGATAATGAAGCCTCTAACGCAGAGCGCCCAGGTAAACTTGCTCCCAAGTGGGAATGACCCTACCTTATACATGTGGTCTTGGGCAAGGGCACATATAAACTGCAAACGTTATGTAACGCCCCAAAAAAATCTGAATGTTAATGTTTGTTGTATGTTATAATGTGACACGTCAGGAAATAAATAACTAGGTTATTTAACCTAGTTAAGGGTATGGTTGAAAGTCTTAAATGATTAAGGTAGTGTCAGTTATGTTTTAAAAGTAAACCCGAGGGGCTAAAATGGAACAAGTGAAAGTTAAGTTATAAGATAACTAAACACACACATAAACACACACATCGTGTGTGTTCGAGAAAGATCAGGAGGCTCCCATGGAGCCTCAAACCCTAAATCGCCTTTAAGCTCAAATTGGAAGGCAAGATGAAGTTGAAATCCATAACCGAGCATGAATTAATGATCACCAACACGAGGGGATCATAAGGTATGTCTTAAATCTAAGATTGGTGATCATGGGTGAAGTGGGTTATGTTCTAATCCGTAAGTTAATATAAAATTGATTATGTACGAGGGTTAGAATCCTCGTGTAGAACGTGGGTTATGAATGGTTTGCGTTAATTTGATGTTTAGAGGTGACACCCGTTAGTTAGGGTGAAGATTATGACCAGTAATCACCTCCTATGTTCAAGTCTTGTTGAATGATTGATGTATTATGTGGGTATGATGAATTATTGTCAAATGAAAGTATAGGAATATGATGATGTTATGTTTAATGTTCATTTGGAATGATACATGATGATTAGTAATATGTTTTGATGGGTTATGTATGAGTTTAGAAGATTTGAGTATGAAATAGTTGTACGTTATGCTTAAAAGGTAGTACTCGCATCAAGTGTATGATGAAATGTATATGGTGTCATCCGTATAAGCGAATATGATGTTACGAGTATATAATGATAAGTCGATAGTTAAGTATGGTTAATAGTTGACTTTTGAAAGTCAACTAAGTATAAGAAACATGACTTGACTCGTTGTCGTAAATGTATGTTGATGGAAAGTCGTATGGTACATATTATAGCAATCCGTGTTAAATGTAATGACATGAGGAGTTGCATGAGTTTAACGTATACGGATATGATGATATGAAGTCGATTATATGTTTTAATGCTTGTTAGTAATGACTAAGGAAAGTTAAGTGTGAGTTATGCGAATGATATGATGGTTACATGTACAAATGAGTATGCTAATAGGGGCGTGGTTTCGATGAAATGAAAGTATAGGAAACACGTCAAGACGGACTCACGCCTGAAAGGATAACGGGTCAAGAAAAGGCGAGGAATCGGATACGAGCACGGACGCATAAGGTAAGTGATTTCTGTAATCACTTCGTAGTACAAGTAAGTAATAAAGTGTTGTAATGAATTAAACATGATGTTTGAGGTCAAATATGTGTTTAAGGTCTCTCGTCGTAAATGATGGGTTAAGAATGACCAAAATGCCCTTGATGGGTATTTTGGGGTAAACGATCTTAAAAGTAGATTAGAAACAAGTCATTCGATTAGTATTATGTTTTGGACAAGTATGAAAGTGGGGATGATGGTTTAGTTAGTCATAGACCAAACTAATGAGTGAATACCCTTAACGGGTCGAAATGAGCATATGAATGATAATGTGATAAAAGGATGCAAGACATCCAAGAGTTTAGTAATTTATGATAGACGTCATTGATATCATTATGTGTATAAGGGGTTATGGCAAAACGAACAAGTTACGCTGATGAATGCATGAATGGGTCAAGGTTGGGAAAAAGGGGAATAAGCCGAAGAGATAAAAGTCTGAAACTTTGTTAATCCGGATGTCGGATCTTAACTCCGAAAGATGGAGAATTAAATTACGGACGTGTAGGAAAAAGAATCGGGTAAAACGGACCAATAACGAAGAAGTTATGACCGTTTCCGTGAAACGCGGACGTGCTGAAATCTGCAGCACATCAGCAACAAACATTCTGTTTGTTTGATGGCGTCGCGCTACGCGACGGGGTGGCTGGTTGTCGAAAGTTGTTTGTTGGTTCCGTTTTGTATCGGGAACTCGTTTAAACGCGTTTTAAGTCGCGTATAACTAGTTTAACTCATGTTTTATGACCATTAGGGTAAGCGTATGTGTGAATGTATAAAGGTGGGATGACATGATCGTGCGTGACGATATAGGTATGTTGGTTCCCCTTGGGATCCCATACCCCAGGCAAGAATCCCACCTTAGGTTCCTGAACCTTAAAGTGGGATCCCATACCCCAGGCAAGAATCCCACCTTAGGTTCCTGAACCTTAAAGTGGGATCCCATACCCCAGGCAAGAATCCCACCTTAGGTTCCTGAACCTTAAAGTGGGATCCCGTACCCCAAGTAAGAATTATTAATTTAATTCTCATTGGCAATCGCCCTTATGTGGATAAGCAAGTATGTATGTATGTATGAGTATATACGGGGATGTAATGATGTAGGAGTAGATAGTATGTATAAGTAGTCAAGGGAGTATGTACGAAGGTATGCACGTATGTAAGTTGTGAGAAGGTATGGAATAAGTATGTATGCATGTATGTAATTATGTATGTATGTTGGTATGCAAGTATGTATGTAGGTTTGTATGTAAGTATGTATGTAGGTATGTATGTATGTATGTAGGCATGTAAGGATGAATGTATGTATGTATGAATGGATGTGTTTAGGTATGCACGAATGTATGTATGTAGGTACACAGGGATGTATGTTGCTATGTGTGACCGTAAGTTTACGTATAGGTTGTATGAAAGTACGTACGCATGTATTCAATGAAATTGAGCACTAACGATAATAACATCGTGCCTGGTGATGAAGTGTAACGCAGGAATGTCAAAGATGTCTCACTACGGATCTTATGATCAGAAGGAAAGACGGGATGTAAAGAGTTAATGAAACGAAAAGTAAACGTGAACAAGTCTTGTATGCTTATGATACGTACTAATGTATGAATTTTATGTGGTGAGCGCAGGTAGTACCAGTCATGAGGATAACCAAGGTTTGGAGATCGAGGATCGAGTCACAAGACAGATTGTACGGGAATGCTTAAATATGTAATTTAGTGTTGATAAGGCATGTTCTTATATTCTAAAAATGAATTATTAGAATGTCAAGATGTATGTCATGAAAGAAATTTTTCAAACTCGAATTTCCGCTGCGTTGTGTTAAGGTTAAATGAATTAGGGTCTTACAAGTTGGTATCAGAGCCCTGGTTTGAGGGAATCAAGTACGAGAAGGTAAGTACTTGAACTCAAACTTGTGTGCTCTTGAGATAAGAAATCCGTACAATCTAGGACTCGATCAAGATCCAAAGGTAAAGGTTGATGAAAGTATGTATTTATATATACGTATAAAGAAACTGACGGTTTTGTATGTGCAAGGTAAGCATAAGTGTTGAAAGAGGATGATCCGTGAATGCAGTCTAGGATAAATACTACGGCAGGCAAAGAGGTAATAAGACAAATAGGCAAATGAGCCCAGGTACGTGAATGTAATATGTGGAGGTATGTAATGGAAAAGTTTATTCAGGGAAGGGAAAAATTTTAAGATGAAAGACAATGATAGTATAGTAATGAAGTATTGGAAGCAATACACGCGCCGAAGCCTAAGTCTACGGACATAAGGTGACAATTACATGAAGGCACGAAACTACTATGTGGATTGTGTACCTGGCCAGTACACGAGAAACGTATGACGTTCGTGAGATCATGATAATTGCTACAGGTATGTCCGGTAGAGTTGGGTAGCAGGCGGGCGTGTGGGTGAAATGGGAAGTAAGACTCTCGGGAAATTGAGAGTACTATGTAAGAATGAAAAACATGCCTGATAAGAATGAAGAATGTTGAACCCGTGATTAAGTACGGATCAACAAGATAAGAATGTAATGTTTGAATCCGCGAGACGGATTCAAGGATGAAAGGCATGAATGAAATGTTTGAATCCGCGAGACGGATTCAAGGATGAAAGGCATGAATGAAATGTTTGAATCCGCGAGACGGATTCAAGGATGAAAGGCATGAATGAAATGTTTGAATCCGCGAGACGGATTCAAAGATGAAAGGCATGAATGAAATGTTTGAATCCGTAAGACGGATTCAAGGATGAAAGGTAAGAAGGAATGTTTGAATCCGTGAGATGGATTCAAGGAGGAAAGGTATGAATGTAATGATTGAATCCGTGAGATGGATTCAAGGAGGGAAGGTATGAATGTAATGTTTGAATCCGCGAGGCGGGTTCAAAGATAAAAGGCATGAATGTAATGTTTGAATCCGTAAGGTGGATTCAATGAATGAAAAAGCATGAATGATGCGTCTGAATCCGTAAGACGGGATCAAAAATATAAGAAGATGAAATTAATCCGCCTAAGAAGATGTCGACAGTTTGACCATGATTGAGTCGAACGGGTCATAGAAACAAGTATAAAGTAAAAAGTGATAGTATAATAAACGAAGTTTTGTATAAGTTACGTGTTAGATGTGTTAGTAATTGACTCTTAGAAGTCGGAATGATGACGGGCTGTGACCCGGACAATAACTTGAGTATGGGCGGAAATGGTAAGCTCAGTAAGAAATATTGAAACGATGTAATAAGGTCTTTGCAAGTAAGCATGAATGGAAGGAAGTACGAGCGTGTACTTCCGTTGGCAAAATGATTAATTGAATGAAAAGATTGCATGTAAGAAATAGAATGTGCGGTAAGTTATAGCAGAATTATTGATGTGATGAAACCAATCGTATTGGGGAAAGGATGTGCACGAGTGGAAACTCATGACACGGATGAATGAAATCTGGCCTATTATGGCTAGTACTCGAGGAAAAGATGAATCGATCTGGGTTGCAGATCGTGGTTTGGGAAATGAAAAAGAGGTTAGTAAGAATATTTAACTCATGATTTGATAGATATGAAATAGTATGACACCTGTACCTGTGTAAATTAAGTAATGCATGAAGTGAAAGCAGTAGTAATGTGAAATGAACGAAATGATTTAAAGATAAAATAAAGGTATGCAAGGTGTACGTAACTGTAGAAAATGTAGAATGAGGGTAACGTTAGAATTAAGCACGTAGGAGTGATTATGCAATAAGAGTTTTGTTGTAATAACAAAACAAAAGTTAAATGTTATACAGAGTATGTAGAGAATGTAAATTTTTAAGGGGTGAAGTGGAGATATTAGATCCATTAAGAAAGGATCATATCAAAGGACGGAAGAGTATGTGTATTGACCAGTTATTGACAGGTCAAGTAAATGAAAATGATATAAGAAAGAATGATCAGGAAAGTATGGGCTAGTAGTCGTATGGATGGACTAGAAGAAAAGATAATGTGTGTTTGATGAAAGTGAGAAAGGTTTCGGGGACGAAACCTTGTTTAAGGGTGGTAGACTTGTAACGCCCCAAAAAAATCTGAATGTTAATGTTTGTTGTATGTTATAATGTGACACGTCAGGAAATAAATAACTAGGTTATTTAACCTAGTTAAGGGTATGGTTGAAAGTCTTAAATGATTAAGGTAGTGTCAGTTATGTTTTAAAAGTAAACCCGAGGGGCTAAAATGGAACAAGTGAAAGTTAAGTTATAAGATAACTAAACACACACATAAACACACACATCGTGTGTGTTCGAGAAAGATCAAGAGGCTCCCATGGAGCCTCAAACCCTAAATCGCCTTTAAGCTCAAATTGGAAGGCAAGATGAAGTTGAAATCCATAACCGAGCATGAATTAATGATCACCAACACGAGGGGATCATAAGGTATGTCTTAAATCTAAGATTGGTGATCATGGGTGAAGTGGGTTATGTTCTAATCCGTAAGTTAATATGAAATTGATTATGTACGAGGGTTAGAATCCTCGTGTAGAACGTGGGTTATGAATGGTTTGCGTTAATTTGATGTTTAGAGGTGACACCCGTTAGTTAGGGTGAAGATTATGACCAGTAATCACCTCCTATGTTCAAGTCTTGTTGAATGATTGATGTATTATGTGGGTATGATGAATTATTGTCAAATGAAAGTATAGGAATATGATGATGTTATGTTTAATGTTCATTTGGAATGATACATGATGATTAGTAATATGTTTTGATGGGTTATGTATGAGTTTAGAAGATTTGAGTATGAAATAGTTGTACGTTATGCTTAAAAGGTAGTACTCGCATCAAGTGTATGATGAAATGTATATGGTGTCATCCGTATAAGCGAATATGATGTTACGAGTATATAATGATAAGTCGATAGTTAAGTATGGTTAATAGTTGACTTTTGAAAGTCAACTAAGTATAAGAAACATGACTTGACTCGTTGTCGTAAATGTATGTTGATGGAAAGTCGTATGGTACATATTATAGCAATCCGTGTTAAATGTAATGACATGAGGAGTTGCATGAGTTTAACGTATACGGATATGATGATATGAAGTCGATTATATGTTTTAATGCTTGTTAGTAATGACTAAGGAAAGTTAAGTGTGAGTTATGCGAATGATATGATGGTTACATGTACAAATGAGTATGCTAATAGGGGCGTGGTTTCGATGAAATGAAAGTATAGGAAACACGTCAAGACGGACTCACGCCTGAAAGGATAACGGGTCAAGAAAAGGCGAGGAATCAGATACGAGCACGGACGCATAAGGTAAGTGATTTCTGTAATCACTTCGTAGTACAAGTAAGTAATAAAGTGTTGTAATGAATTAAACATGATGTTTGAGGTCAAATATGTGTTTAAGGTCTCTCGTCGTAAATGATGGGTTAAGAATGACCAAAATGCCCTTGATGGGTATTTTGGGGTAAACGATCTTAAAAGTAGATTAGAAACAAGTCATTCGATTAGTATTATGTTTTGGACAAGTATGAAAGTGGGGATGATGGTTTGGTTAGTCATAGACCAAACTAATGAGTGAATACCCTTAACGGGTCGAAATGAGCATATGAATGATAATGTGATAAAAGGATGCAAGACATCCAAGAGTTTAGTAATTTATGATAGACGTCATTGATATCATTATGTGTATAAGGGGTTATGGCAAAACGAACAAGTTACGCTGATGAATGCATGAATGGGTCAAGGTTGGGAAAAAGGGGAATAAGCCGAAGAGATAAAAGTCTGAAACTTTGTTAATCCGGATGTCGGATCTTAACTCCGAAAGATGGAGAATTAAATTACGGACGTGTAGGAAAAAGAATCGGGTAAAACGGACCAATAACGAAGAAGTTATGACCGTTTCCGTGAAACGCGGACGTGCTGAAATCTGCAGCACATCAGCAACAAACATTCTGTTTGTTTGATGGCGTCGCGCTACGCGACGGGGTGGCTGGTTGTCGAAAGTTGTTTGTTGGTTCCGTTTTGTATCGGGAACTCGTTTAAACGCGTTTTAAGTCGCGTATAACTAGTTTAACTCATGTTTTATGACCATTAGGGTAAGCGTATGTGTGAATGTATAAAGGTGGGATGACATGATCGTGCGTGACGATATAGGTATGTTGGTTCCCCTTGGGATCCCATACCCCAGGCAAGAATCCCACCTTAGGTTCCTGAACCTTAAAGTGGGATCCCATACCCCAGGCAAGAATCCCACCTTAGGTTCCTGAACCTTAAAGTGGGATCCCATACCCCAGGCAAGAATCCCACCTTAGGTTCCTGAACCTTAAAGTGGGATCCCGTACCCCAAGTAAGAATTATTAATTTAATTCTCATTGGCAATCGCCCTTATGTGGATAAGCAAGTATGTATGTATGTATGAGTATATACGGGGATGTAATGATGTAGGAGTAGATAGTATGTATAAGTAGTCAAGGGAGTATGTACGAAGGTATGCACGTATGTAAGTTGTGAGAAGGTATGGAATAAGTATGTATGCATGTATGTAATTATGTATGTATGTTGGTATGCAAGTATGTATGTAGGTTTGTATGTAAGTATGTATGTAGGTATGTATGTATGTATGTAGGCATGTAAGGATGAATGTATGTATGTATGAATGGATGTGTTTAGGTATGCACGAACGTATGTATGTAGGTACACAGGGATGTATGTTGCTATGTGTGACCGTAAGTTTACGTATAGGTTGTATGAAAGTACGTACGCATGTATTCAATGAAATTGAGCACTAACGATAATAACATCGTGCCTGGTGATGAAGTGTAACGCAGGAATGTCAAAGATGTCTCACTACGGATCTTATGATCAGAAGGAAAGACGGGATGTAAAGAGTTAATGAAACGAAAAGTAAACGTGAACAAGTCTTGTATGCTTATGATACGTACTAATGTATGAATTTTATGTGGTGAGCGCAGGTAGTACCAGTCATGAGGATAACCAAGGTTTGGAGATCGAGGATCGAGTCACAAGACAGATTGTACGGGAATGCTTAAATATGTAATTTAGTGTTGATAAGGCATGTTCTTATATTCTAAAAATGAATTATTAGAATGTCAAGATGTATGTCATGAAAGAAATTTTTCAAACTCGAATTTCCGCTGCGTTGTGTTAAGGTTAAATGAATTAGGGTCTTACACGTTAGGCGGTGACATTATCCCAAGGACCTAGAATGTGCAACAACTTAGGCGCTGTTATATGTAAGACTACAATTTCTTTCATTTTGTATTACAAGTACATGGCCTTACGCCACATTTTGATCAATATACAATAGTTTCTACAACTTCATTGTTTATATTATCAAGTCTATAGAACTGTATTACAAATGCATGTATCACTTTGAGGTATTCACAAAAACTGATTGGCTAAAACTAACAACTTAAAACAAAATAAAAAATCTGATCTTCAAGGCAAGCCATTGCTTTGCGCAAAGCAAGATCACTCGCAATTTTTTTAAAGACCAATTTTTATTCGCAATACCTGCACAAACTGGTTAACACATCCAAACATTGTAATACAGTTCTATGTAAGTTCAGCATTGTCATGTGCCTTACAATGGTCGCGCAAGCTGTTAACTTTTTATTTGCGCCTTTAATTGGCCTAGCAATTTTAAAGTTATTTACTTGCACCTTACAGTGAACAATAAAAAACTATGTTCTTACGATCCTGCGCCTTACGATGGCCAAATCGTCGATTAAAGTTAAACGTTTCCTTTGACCTTTGGGCAGAGAAATGTGTTAACTTCCTATCTACTTGTGCCTCGGCAGTGGCCACAAAGTACACTAACTTATTATTTATTTGCGCCTCACAGTTAGGCTTGTAAACGAACCGAACGTTCAGTGAACCGTTCATGAATCGTTCGGCAGAGAATTCGTTCATGTTCGTTTATTTAATAAATGAACGAACATGAACAATTTTTTTTGTTCATTTAAATTAACGAACGAACATGAACAATGTCCCTTTTGTTCATTTACGTTCATGAACAATCGTTTATGTTCGTTCATTTACGTTCTTTTATGTCCGTTCATTAAAATTCGTTCGTTCGTGTTTGTTTATATCCGTTTGTTTATGTTCATCTTTTAAATTTAGTTATTGCTAATTAAATTTAAAAATCTATTTAACTTTTTTATCATCCCATAACTAGCTTTGACTTTCCGATTTCAAAACACGACCTAGGGTTTAGAACAGGCATACCTGGACCTGTCGCAATTAACGCCTCCAGCGCTTACGCATCAGGAACACGAAAGTTCCGGACGATAGTCTCGTACCATCCTTCTTCATCAGCATCGCAGCTTTCTGTGACGATCCTTCCCTTGCTATCTGACGCAAACATG
The DNA here is from genome assembly GCA_030545235.1 of Helianthus tuberosus. Classification (NCBI taxonomy): domain Eukaryota; kingdom Viridiplantae; phylum Streptophyta; class Magnoliopsida; order Asterales; family Asteraceae; genus Helianthus; species Helianthus tuberosus. The sequence continues at coordinate 82,737,269 of CM060382.1, read as the reverse complement.
CGCCACAAAAGAACGAATACAAAGCGCAAACACAATTAGTAACAAGGTGCCATAATCTAATAAGGCACAGTTGAACAAATCTACTTGTGCCGTTCTCCCTGCACACGACCTTCTGCCTGCTGTCCGGCTTCTAGCGCAACATCATGCACATTGCGATTAACCCCTTGTTGCTTACAGTAGCCAAGGGAAGCGCTTGAAGCGCACCATACCACTCCTAAAATTCCGGAACGGCCAATGCCTCTCTCGGTATCTTCCGGTAGACGCTCCGAACTTCGAGCCTACATGCAATCGCAGCCGCCTTGATGTAGAAAAACTTGGACTTCAACTCATGGAAGCCCTTGGGAGGCACAACTAGTATCCTCTTTACGCCCCTGCGCGCAAAGAATGAGTAAAAACCCAGCTGAGCCTGAAGCCGATAAAAACGAAGAAAATGCTCAATCGTCGGCTGTATCTTCTGTGACCAGAAGCAATAATCGAAGTGACGAGCACGAACCATCCCCAGTGGGCTTAACTGGTAGATGTGGATCTTGTAGTATTCAAGAAGGTCGGCCATGAACACCGTCAACGGCAACCGGAAGTTCCCGTCGTGGAAGAAATCGTCAAATAAAGTCACATAACCGAAGGGGGCGTCGGCGGAAGTCTCACCCTCTGCCGGATATCGGGCACCGTATTGTACCGGTATATGGTAGTCTGATAACAAGGTCTGAAAAGCACTTTCAGATCAGTTTAACACCGGCAACACGTCGCCGACATCAACATTCTCAGGGTTTTCACCCCAGATGTAGAAGGAGAAGCAATTGGGAGCAAAGTGTGGAAGATTGAAGAAGCGAAGGTCTGAAGATGAAAGGTTTCACCGGAAAATTCATCGAAGAAGGGAGAAAGAGCAGCTGAAACGGCGAAGGTTTTTGAAAAAGTGAGAAACCTTAAGGTTTTATCGACTATTTATACCGATCGCATTTAATGCGAGGGATAAACGTGCAGAGAACATGCGCCGTCTCACCCAATCAGAGTTCGCCAGCTAGCGAGACATGATGTACTAACAATTATCACGCGCGCGTGGCTTCTCATGCACCTAACACAGACAAACAAACCTCCCTGCTACAGTGATGTAACGCCTCGGGCGGTGCACTAGTCACAACAACATCACCTTTTCACCAACCAATTCTCACCAACATCTCAACTGCGGTGCAGGAGGCTAGTTACACATCAACTAACTATACATCACGCGCCTTGTTTTCACAAACACCCCTTGCGCCGGCTGGCGCAAGGCTACTTTCAGTGTCAAGGCCTGGCACCTGAATTCTTGCACGACTGATGTCAACAATCTTGCGGTTGTGCATTTGGGTTAGCAAAGCATGCAACACCACAGGTCGAGTATTTTCTCCAAGTTGCTTTTGAAGTAGTAAAGCTGCAAACGACATATTTTCTCTTAGTCCAGCATTCCACCAACTCGCAACTTGCGTATAGGAGCAACACTAGACTGGGGGACTTGAAAGGGTATGGTCCCAGATCTTATGCCAGGCTTAGGCGCAAGTGACCACACCCAGTGTAGCTTGCCACTTAAGGCTAAAAACATGCTTCAGTCCCGCGTGGGCGAGCACACGGATAACATCAGATGATGGATCCTTCTCTTGACTTATGGCAGAGTAGTTAATGGGGATGTGTTGTTTTATACTGTGGAACTCATCAAACACATACTACGGTTTTGCGCAAGCCTACAGGGCGCGCGCACAAGAACAACATACACAGAATGCGGTGGCTGCTACTAAAGATGGTAGTTGTGACTCGGTGGTGATGGGTGGTCAATGTCATTTAACCCCTCAGCATCCCACTCATCCAACACATGCTACGGTCTTGCGCAAGCCTACAGGGCGCACGCGCAAGGGCAACATTTTATTACGATGCAAGTGGATCTGCCACTTTTACTTTGTGACCAACTGGCAAGTGGCACACCCTGACACTTACAACAACGGTCAGCTGACCGTGCAATACGTGGCTACCCGGTCCACTAGCAGAGCTTCCACTTGCATAAAGCTGATGAACAGACTCACAACCAAAGCTAACAGGCCACGTGGCGGCTGCTCCTTCGTGCACCTGACACAACTGGACACATGGCGACACCTCTACAGTGCGCCTAACACTTCTGCAGCCTACACACCCTGACAGACTAGTGGATAAGCTGCAAATTGTCAGTCAGTCCCAAGGCCCATCAGAAGGCCCGTTGGCCTCTCTCCTTCACTCTTCAGCTATAAATACCAGACTTCGAACAAGGTTTGAGGTAATGCTAATCTGCTATCTCACACTTACTAAATCACTTATCTTGCTTCTTAAGCAAATACTGATTCTCACACAGGATGGTGGTAACAAGGAGCAACCCCCACCTCATTCTCTTTGTTGCGAGTCATGGTGTGTTCATTGCGCAGGTGACATGTAAGATCATCCAGTTATCGATCGAGGAAAGAAAATATTAACCCTATATTAACGAGACTCAACCCATGGACTAACCTAGTTATACAATGATCAATATTTTCATATATTATATGTTATATTATATATCACATTTAGTATTTTCAAACTCGAAAGTGGTATTCACATTTATTAATTGAAAACCAGAGAATATTCGCTTTCGTAAAAACTATGTTTGTGAGTCATAGATTTGTTGGTTTACCCGACCGCTCTTAGTATTTCATTTATAAACTTTGTTTATCTTACTTTTTTGGTTTCTGACATTCTTTACTAATAATACATATATTAGAGGTGAGCAAAAAACCGAAATAACCGAAAAATCTGGACCGAAAAAACCGAACCGAAACAAAAACCGACGGTTCGGTTTTCGGATTTTTAATAACCGAAAATTTCGGTTCGGTTTTTGGATAATTATTTTTAATAACCGAACTGAACCGATAAGTTTTAATAGTATACCAAATCTATATATTTTTATGTTTAAGTGTTTACCCATGCTATTAAGAATTATTAATTTTATTCTTGTTTGTTAAATATTTATAATAAGAACATTACCATGTTTATTTATCATTAAAATTATCCATTGTTTACAAGAACTAATAAAGTTTAATATAAAAATTAAATGGTTTTCAAAGTTTTATAAAAGAAAACGTCTTAACAAAAACTTTGGAGAAACATTAAAATAGATTAGAAAGTTAGGTTTATGTGAATAATATTAACTTGAATGACTAAATATATTAACTTAAATGTAAACATTCAAGAAAGATTCTTAAACTTTGAATTATACTTTTGGGTTTTGAATCTTACATAATTTGTTTCAAAAACCGAAAAACCGGACCAAACCGTTGCTAAAACCGAAATAACCGAAACGGAAAAAACCGAAACCGAACGGTTTTTAAAAACCAAAAACCGAACTTTCAGTTACGGTTTTGGTTTTTACCCAAAAATCGAACCGAACCGAACCTTGCACACCCCTAAAATATATTATCAGAACTATTTGTTTACGGATGCAAAATTAAAATACTTGCCATTATGCTGTCCATAAAAAATAATGTTGCAGATTGTCGAACAAGTTATTCCATTAATAACAGGCATATATAATGTTTTGGTCAAAAATTACCGAAGCAATTAAGTGATCAAATTAGTTAAGTGAGGTAGTGTGCTAAAAATGTGAATAAAAAATAGGCTAATTTAGTTGTTTGCAAAAACAGTTTTCAGGATACAGCTCAGGATATCGAGCTGTATCCACAATCAAACAATGAGCAAAAATGTAAAGGGTGACACGGGATGTACGAGGAAAGCCCTTGATCAATCTAGATCGCCGGCACAAAACCTCGGGAGCTGACAATCGCAGATGCCTTGTTCTTCTTATTACTTCAAATATCAGGATACAGTGCAGGATATGATGCGGATCAACTAAGTGTTACAATGCGATTTGAATACAAGTGTAAGTGTGTTGTGAGTGTTTGCAGCTAGAGAACAAGAGTGTACGAGAGATTGTGTGTCCTCTTATCTGATCCGATTAATCCTATTTATAGTAAAGTAAAATTAATCAACTAGCCTACAAATCCGGGATATATCGAATATTCCCTATGTGAACGTTGTAGTCCACGTCTTCCGGCTTCAACGTCCATAATCCAACAGATTTGTCCGAGTCTTTAGGAGAAGAAGTCCACTTGAACGTTATAGACTTGCACCATTAATCTGCACGTGAATTAATTAATCATTACCAGGATACTGTATCAGGATGTTACCAATATCCTGATCCGGTATCCTGATCACAACAAAAGGAACATAGTCAGAATATTATTCAGGATATACGAGTAAAAAACCACCCATAACAATTGTCCCCAAAATATATTTGTTGGTATACCAATTCCAACGGATATATTTTAAAGCTTATCTCGCGAATCGAGGCAATTAAGCTGAAGCGACGATTGAGGTGACATTGTGCAACTTCCAACACGTTTTATACTCAATGGCTATCCATTTAGCCCCTATATCTTCTCTCTTTTTGCTTGATAACCTGTCATCTTCATCAGAATTCCCAGGTAATTTCTGTCTTCCCTTTCTTCTCCGCTATTCTTCACCAAAATCCTCCATGGCCAGTAGAACGAGATCACACACAGCCGATTCGATCCCGTATTTCGAAACCCAAAACCTTCTCAAAGAACCTAAAAAAGAGGTCTGTTCATTCGATAATGCTGACATTGCTGCCCTACGGGCCTCCGGTGCTTTCCCTGTTGACGCGATTATCCGTCCTTTTGACCGAGAGCTCCGATCAGATGTCTTTTCCAACGAGTGAGTGTGCTTCTTAGCTTACCCCTTTTCCATAGGAATCTGATACCCCTTTCCGGCTTTCATAACTCGTTTCTTCGAACTTACCGGTCTTAGTTATGCCCAAACCATGCCTATGGTTTGGCGTGTGCTAGTGACCTTAGACCAAATCAAATCCCGCTTCATTCCCGACCTTTGCATCGAGGATCTTCCGGTTGCCTATCGCCTTCGTTCTCACGGCAACAGTCGTTTTCTCCTTTTTTCAACCTCCAAAAATCCCCTCATCCTCAAAGCCACAAAAATGAGGATAGGTGGCAACGAAAGTTCTTTTTTGTAAAAAGGGATTCTATTACTGGAGGTTTTGACCTTCCGGTGAAGTGGTTAACTTCTGGTAGGATTTAGGGTTTTAGGAATATCCCCAAACGTATCCCGAAGTTATATCCGGAACTGATATCTTTATTTCTTGTGTAGCAAATTTCAAAGAACTAGCCCCTCCAAGCGCTGAATCAGAACAGAGGATCAAAAGCATTTACCAACTCCCGGAGAGTGAGAGAACTTTTTCTCTGTCCTTTGCAAGTTCAAGCCAAAGATCCAGCTCCGATATGTCTGGTAAGTACATCAGTATATATGAAACAAATATATTAGTTTATAAATATTCAAGAGTTAATCGTTTCTCCCTTTCATGCAGCACCAGTCAAAGTTCCAGAGGTCTTCGATCTCGACGAATTGGACAGCTATTCTGCCCCAATCTCGGTGAAGAAAGAACCAAGCCCTAAAGCCACCACGTCTTCCAAGCCCACCGGTTCGAAAGCTGCTGCTACCCCCAAGCCTCCTCCAGCCACCAAGACTCGTGCCTCCAGTGCCCGGAAGAGAAAGGAAATGGACTCTCTGGCTACCTCTTCCAAGCCCACCGGTTATGAGAACCACGGATTCAATGAAGCCAGCGGGTTCATGTGACAACTCTAGGTTTTCCCGAGCAAATATCTTGTATTAACATTATGTGTATATACGTTATTAAATGGTAGTGCGTGTTATCTCAATGATGTTATGTGATCCTTGTGCTAAGTGTGATGAATATGTGTATATTATATATGTATGTATGTTATATGAGTGGGCCGAGACCCCAAAGGACCCGACTCGAGACCACCCTCGGTCTCGAGTGAACCGTAAACACTTGGGCTGGTTGGGCCGTAACCTAGAAGCCCACCCGGAAACCCCTAACCCACTCGATATATATATGACCAACCCTCACAACTTTCACCATTTTTGCAACATCACTCTCTTACATCCTCTCACTCACACTCTCCCTCTCTTATCTTCTCTCTCTAGAAACCCTCACAAAACCACACCTTCATCTCGGGTTCATACGAAGAAGCATCAAAGGCCCTTGGACCGGCTCGTGTTCTTCGCTTAAGGATTCCCTTTCATCAAGTCTACTCACCTTCACACTCTTAATCTCTAACCGGTTAGTTTGATGTTTTAGTCTAGTTCCCTTGCAAAACAAATGAAAACATTAGATAAAGGTGCTTGCTTGATGACAAAATGCATGATGAGTGTTTACTTGTTTGAGTGAATGATGATGTGCAACTTGTTCATGAATTTAACTATGCTTCTCTTTGATTAAAAGATGTAAACCGAGAGACATTGATATGGATAGCTTAGTGTGTTCATGACTAGATAATGCATGTTAGATAGTGTGAGACAAATGTTGCCTTAGTGATGATATGCAAGTTGTCGTACATGTCCCTGTTTTGGGTGAAAGGTATGCTAGAATTAGGATTTGAGTATTCATGTAGGATGAATGATGAAAACCCTAAAAGGATGAACAAGTTTGAATGATGATATGATGATTATGTGTTAAATATGCATGAATATATGAAGAACAGTTTGAAGATCATGAAAATATTTGAAATAAGCCCTGTTTGATCTGATTTTGTTATGAATTAGACAATAAAACATGTTTAAGAAATTCTATTGGTTAGTACAAAATCTCATGAAAACAGAATTCCATTGGTTAGTACATCCGCCAGGTTCTAGAAGGATTCTTGTGCACGTATCCGATGGTTGCGACTCGAAACCCCCGGTTGCGACTCGAGACTACGTGATTGCGACTCGAGACCGCCCGGTTGCGACTCGAAACAAGACCATGACGAGTCGAAACCTCCGGTTGCGACTCGCAACCAAAACGTGACAAGTCGAAACACCGGTTGCGACTCGCAACCAAGACATGACAAGCCGCAACCTCTGGTTGCGACTCGCAACTATGTGTTCTCGAGTCGAGACACCTGGTCTCGACTGGGCTGTTAGTTATTGGGCCCAAGTGTATTAACTGTGCATGCTTGTTACTGTTTAAGTGGGCTACGTGTTAACTGTTAACTGTTGCTGTTAAAGAACTTAGACGGACCCAATGACTTATTGGGTAATTATATGTTGTGCATGCTATGTGTTAGTTATGTGTAGATTATACGTGTTTACTTGTACCCCAACTTGACCTATATTGGTAACCATGCTAGGACGTGGTGACCAACGTGATCGACCGGGTAATTAATCTACCGAGCAACCCAAGGTGAGTTCACAACCTAAAGCATGTATTCCCGGTGGTTTGGGAAACGGAACTAAAAACAACACTATCCCCTTATGAGGGATACAACTTACTTTTCTTCCCTTGTTATTGGGAACCTTTTAGTTAATTACTGTTTATACGGATTGCAACAAACGGCACTAAACGAAACTCTATCACTCAAAGTCCCTACTACTTAATACCGATTAGTCGCCGGGGCCAGGCGAACGGGTTATTAGTTGATAGCGCTATTTAGGTCTTACCAACCTCACACCGTGCCAAGGTATGGGATCGGTCGTGAACTAATGTACTCAGGCATCCGTCAATGATGATAGAACATTGACATCGGGGCACTCTTGCGGATACGCAACGGTCACCTAGTGTTCGGTATTGGAAAAACAGTTTAGTTGCTAACTTTTGGGGTAGCTCCCCATGGCATGTATAAACGGATAAATTAACTGGTGAAACAAGTTTTTGGTAATTAAAACTGGACAACTAGTGAACTCACTCAGCATTATTGTTGACCCCTTACTGCATGCTTTGCAGGTAACCAGTGACTGAGGAGCTGCTGCTTGGGAAGTGTAGTGGTCGTCTAAACCCGCGTGTTGGGTTCTAAATAAATTGAACTATGAACTTTGTTTAAACTATTTTGCCTATGCTTCCGCTACTTACTTAAACTGTTATTTGAACCTAACTTTCGAACTTTAAACTATGATGCTTACGAACTATTTGGTTATTAAATCAATTATTCAGTATAATTGGTGGCTGGATCCTGGTCGGTCACGCCCTCAAGCGGACGGTACTCCGCAGGTGGATTTTTGGGGGTGTGACAGATTGGTATCAGAGCCATTGGTTATAGTGAACTTGGTTTTAAAAAGGAAAGTCTTTTTGAGAAAAACCAGACTATAACCCGTGACTCGTGACGACACTACACTCCAAGGGCAAGACTCGACATACTAGACCTCGTAGCTCGGACTTGTGTTTACTTGCTTGTTTATCCTATGTCGACTGCTCTATTATACATACTAGTGTGCCTGATTAGATAGATACACCTCCCTCTTCTATCTTATTCTCGCTACGTTACGACATCACACTCATACTGTGTTTTCTGGTTATGAAGACAATGAGTGGACGCGGAAGAGGAAGCGTTAACATGACTCAGGCTCAATTCGCTAACTTGCTCAACACGGTGGCTGCAGCTTTCGCAGCTCACCCTGGAGGTAAACTCGTTGCTATAGGATGTTTAGATCCTACCCCCACATCGTCTTTTCACCCCTAAACCTATTCGCTCCATTTCTCACAACAGGTCAGCCTGCGCCTGCGCAACCACGTGTTTGTACTTTCAAAACCTTCATGGATGGAAAGCCTCTCCCTTTCAACGGCACTGAGGGTGCCATAGGCCTTCTGCATTGGATTGAAAAGGCCGAAGCTGTCTTTGCCGTCTGCGAGTGTCCCCCTGCTAACTGGGTTAAGTACGCAACTGGTACGCTTGAAGGAAACGCGCTTTCATGGTGGAAAGCACAGATTCAGATGCTTGGTCTGGAAACTGCTAATGCTACGGCATGGGAAGATTTCAAGGACATGATCAAAGAGGAGTACTGTCACAGGGATGACATCCACAAACTCGAGAACGAGTACTATGCGCTCAAGATGGTCGGATCAGAGATTGAGACCTACACTAAGCAGTCCAACGACTATGCTGCACTTTGCCCAAACATGTCCCAACCTATGTATCGAAGGGTCGAATTGTACATCAAAGGCTTGGTCCCAGAAATCCGGAGCCATGTGACCTCGGCCAACCTTAATACCATACAGCCTGTGGTTCGTCTTGCTCACAAACTCACCAATCAGGCTGTGGAAGAGGGCAAGCTGCCCCAGAGGATCGGTGCTACTGCTGGAACTTCAGGCGATAACAAGCGAAAGTGGGATGGAAGTCAGGGAAAGGATGCTAACCCCACTCAGGCCCCAGTTCAACAAAGGAAGACTGAAAGCAACAAGGGCCCTCAGCAACAGGGTGGCTATCGAGGAAACCACCCTAAGTGTAACAAATGTAACCGACATCACAGTGGGCCATGTGGAAAAGGTCAGTGTCAGCGATGCAACAAGATGGGGCATGAAGCCAAAGACTGCCGAAGCCAGTTCCCAGCTAGGCAGAATCAGCAGCAACCACAACAACAGCAGCAACAAGGAAACAACCGTGGATGCTTCAAGTGTGGAGCAATGGGGCACATGCGAAAGGATTGCCCTGAACTGAATCAAAACAACAACAATCAGGGTGCTGGGAACAATAACAACAATGCTGGAAATGGTGCTAGAGGAAAAGCTTTTGTGATTGGAGCTGGGGAAGCAAGGAACGACCCCAACGTTGTAGCGGGTAAGTTCCTACTTAATGATCGTTATGTTTCCATGCTATTTGATTCCGGAGCAGATGCTAGTTATGTATCCCTACGTATTAGTAAGAAACTTAAGCTCACTCTTACGCCGCTGAGCTCTAAGCACACCGTTGAAATAGCTAATGGTAGAAACCTCGAGGCCTCACACATAATTCGTAACTGCAAATTAGAGTTGTCTGGTCAGACCTTCTGTATCGATCTTTTCCCCATCGTTCTTGGAAGCTTCGACGTCATCATTGGTATGGATTGGTTATCCAAACATCGAGCCGAAATCCTCTGCCAGGAGAAAGCTATTCGTATTCCCCGTCCCCCTGGCAAACCTCTTATAGTTCAAGGCGACAAGAGCGGAGAAGTCACAGGCATCATTTCATTCTTAAAGGCCCAGAAGTACCTACGAAAGGGGCACACCGCTATCTTAGCACTCATAACCGACACACAGAAAATGGAAAACAGGATTGAAGACTTTCCAGTTGTACGCGACTATCCCGAGGTATTCCCGGAGGAACTACCTGGACTCCCTCCTCACCGTCAGGTCGAATTTCAAATCGAGCTAGCTCCCGGAGCAGCGCCTATAGCTCGTGCACCTTATCGATTAGCCCCCGCGGAGCTCAAGGAGCTTTCTACTCATCTACAAGAACTTTTGGACAAAGGTTTTATCCGTCCTAGTTCATCACCCTGGGGAGCCCCAGTGCTCTTCGTCAAAAAGAAAGATGGCTCATTCCGAATGTGCATTGACTACCGCGAACTTAACAAGGTTACCATCAAGAACCGTTATCCACTTCCCCGTATCGACGACCTGTTCGACCAGCTGCAAGGGTCGAGCTATTATTCCAAGATCGATCTGCGATCGGGTTACCACCAGCTGAGAGTCCGCGATGAGGACATCTCTAAGACTGCTTTCAGAACCCGCTACGGCCACTACGAATTCCTTGTTATGCCTTTCGGTATGACCAACGCACCTGCAATCTTCATGGATCTCATGAACCGAGTATGCAAACCCTACCTCGATAAGTTCGTAATCGTGTTTATCGACGACATCCTAATCTACTCGAAGAGCCAAGAGGAGAATGAACAACACCTACGTCTTATTCTCGAACTCCTTCGCAATGAGCAACTGTACGCCAAATTCTCGAAATGTGATTTCTGGCTTAGAGAAGTCCATTTCCTTGGACACATCGTCAACCAGGAAGGGATACATGTTGACCCTGCTAAGATTGAGTCCATTAAGAATTGGCCTGTGCCTAAGACTCCGACTGAAGTTCGCCAATTCTTGGGATTGGCGGGATACTATCGAAGATTTATCAAGGGATTCTCTAAGATCGCTCAACCACTTACGACACTCACTCAGAATGGTGTTGCTTACAAATGGAGTAATGCTCAGGAATCTGCCTTCCAGGAACTAAAGAAGAACCTTTGTAGTGCTCCTATTCTTTCCTTACCTGAAGGTACCGACGACTTCGTCGTTTACTGCGACGCTTCTATTCAAGGACTTGGCTGCGTATTGATGCAACGCGAGAAAGTTATTGCTTACGCCTCGCGACAACTCAAGGTCCACGAACGGAACTATACGACGCATGACTTAGAATTTGGAGCTGTGGTCTTCGCGCTCAAGCTTTGGAGACACTACTTGTACGGCACCAAGTGCACGATTTACACTGATCACAAGAGTCTCCAACACATAATGGGACAAAAGGAGTTGAATATGCGGCAACGCCGATGGGTCGAACTCCTAAATGACTACGAGTGTGCGATTAAATATCACCCAGGCAAGGCTAATGTGGTAGCCGATGCCCTCAGCAGAAAGGAGACCAAACCCAAGCGTGTTCGTGCCTTACAGCTCACTATCCACTCGAACCTCCCTAATCAAATTCGTAATGCTCAGGTTGAAGCGTTGAAAGCCGAGAACATCAGGGCGGAGTCCCTACGAGGATCGAGACAACGATTGGAACAAAAAGAAGACGGTGCTTACTACGTAGCCGGACGCATATGGGTTCCGCTTTATGGAAATTTACGTGACCTTGTGATGGATGAAGCTCACAAGTCCCGTTACTCAGTATATCCGGGTTCAGATAAGATGTACCACGACTTGAGGGCTACCTATTGGTGGCCTGGCATGAAAGCCCACATAGCAACCTATGTCAGAAAATGTTTAACTTGTGCAAGAGTCAAGGCTGAGTATCAGAAACCATCAGGCCTACTCCAACAGCCAGAAATCCCGCAATGGAAATGGGAGCAGATTTCCATGGATTTTGTTACTAGCCTGCCTAGGTCTCAGCGCGGAAATGACACCATTTGGGTGATAGTGGATCGCTTAACTAAGTCTGCACACTTCTTGGCCATTAAAGAAACAGACAAGTTCTCTACCCTAGCAGAGGTATACTTAAAGGAAGTGGTCTCGAAGCACGGAGTGCCTACCTCTATTATTTCTGATCGAGATGCGCGTTTTACTTCTGAGTTGTGGCAAGCCATGCACAAATCTTTTGGCTCACGTTTAGACATGAGCACCGCTTATCACCCGCAAACGGATGGGCAGTCTGAACGCACCATCCAAACCCTCGAAGACATGCTTAGGGCATGTGTGATCGACTTTGGCAAGAATTGGGAGAAGCACCTACCATTGGTGGAATTCTCCTACAACAACAGCTACCACACCAGCATTCAGGCAGCACCCTTTGAGGCATTGTACGGCCGTAAATGTCGATCGCCTCTCTGCTGGGCTGAGGTTGGTGACAGCCAGATCACAGGCCCGGAACATGTAGTCGACACCACAGAAAAGATTGCCCAGATTAGGCAACGTATGGCGGCAGCTCGTGACCGTCAAAAGTACTACGCCGATAAAGATAGGAAACCGCAAGAGTTCCAGGTTGGTGAACGGGCTCTACTTAAGGTCTCACCCTGGAAGGGTGTGGTCCGTTTTGGAAAACGGGGCAAGCTTAATCCAAGATATGTCGGACCCTTTGAAGTTACCGAAAAGATCGGCACGGCCGCTTACAGATTGAATCTGCCTGAAGAACTGAGTGCTGTGCACAACGTCTTCCACGTGTCTAATCTGAAGAAGTGCCTGTCAGATGAAACACTCGTCATTCCTTACAAGGAACTTACTATTGACGAACAGCTACACTTTACTGAGGAACCGGTTGAGATCACGGATCGTGAGATCAAAACCCTCAAACGTAGCCAGATACCCCTCGTGCGAGTTCGTTGGAACTCACGCCGTGGCCCAGAGTTTACCTGGGAGCGGGAAGACCAGATGAAGCGCAAGTATCCCCAGCTGTTCCCAAATGAAACCCCCAGCACTGAAGCTACCACTGAATTTCGGGACGAAATTCCAAACTAACGGGGGGATGATGTGACACCTCGTTGAAACACTCTCACTTTTACTAGCTCGTCAGTGGCTGCTTTAACTTTCGGGGTCAGTGGCTGCTTTAACTTTCGGGACGAAAGTTCTTAAAACTTGGGGATAATGTGACAACTCTAGGTTTTCCCGAGCAAATATCTTGTATTAACATTATGTGTATATACGTTATTAAATGGTAGTGCGTGTTATCTCAATGATGTTATGTGATCCTTGTGCTAAGTGTGATGAATATGTGTATATTATATATGTATGTATGTTATATGAGTGGGCCGAGACCCCAAAGGACCCGACTCGAGACCACCCTCGGTCTCGAGTGAACCGTAAACACTTGGGCTGGTTGGGCCGTAACCTAGAAGCCCACCCGGAAACCCCTAACCCACTCGATATATATATGACCAACCCTCACAACTTTCACCATTTTTGCAACATCACTCTCTTACATCCTCTCACTCACACTCTCCCTCTCTTATCTTCTCTCTCTAGAAACCCTCACAAAACCACACCTTCATCTCGGGTTCATACGAAGAAGCATCAAAGGCCCTTGGACCGGCTCGTGTTCTTCGCTTAAGGATTCCCTTTCATCAAGTCTACTCACCTTCACACTCTTAATCTCTAACCGGTTAGTTTGATGTTTTAGTCTAGTTCCCTTGCAAAACAAATGAAAACATTAGATAAAGGTGCTTGCTTGATGACAAAATGCATGATGAGTGTTTACTTGTTTGAGTGAATGATGATGTGCAACTTGTTCATGAATTTAACTATGCTTCTCTTTGATTAAAAGATGTAAACCGAGAGACATTGATATGGATAGCTTAGTGTGTTCATGACTAGATAATGCATGTTAGATAGTGTGAGACAAATGTTGCCTTAGTGATGATATGCAAGTTGTCGTACATGTCCCTGTTTTGGGTGAAAGGTATGCTAGAATTAGGATTTGAGTATTCATGTAGGATGAATGATGAAAACCCTAAAAGGATGAACAAGTTTGAATGATGATATGATGATTATGTGTTAAATATGCATGAATATATGAAGAACAGTTTGAAGATCATGAAAATATTTGAAATAAGCCCTGTTTGATCTGATTTTGTTATGAATTAGACAATAAAACATGTTTAAGAAATTCTATTGGTTAGTACAAAATCTCATGAAAACAGAATTCCATTGGTTAGTACATCCGCCAGGTTCTAGAAGGATTCTTGTGCACGTATCCGATGGTTGCGACTCGAAACCCCCGGTTGCGACTCGAGACTACGTGATTGCGACTCGAGACCGCCCGGTTGCGACTCGAAACAAGACCATGACGAGTCGAAACCTCCGGTTGCGACTCGCAACCAAAACGTGACAAGTCGAAACACCGGTTGCGACTCGCAACCAAGACATGACAAGCCGCAACCTCTGGTTGCGACTCGCAACTATGTGTTCTCGAGTCGAGACACCTGGTCTCGACTGGGCTGTTAGTTATTGGGCCCAAGTGTATTAACTGTGCATGCTTGTTACTGTTTAAGTGGGCTACGTGTTAACTGTTAACTGTTGCTGTTAAAGAACTTAGACGGACCCAATGACTTATTGGGTAATTATATGTTGTGCATGCTATGTGTTAGTTATGTGTAGATTATACGTGTTTACTTGTACCCCAACTTGACCTATATTGGTAACCATGCTAGGACGTGGTGACCAACGTGATCGACCGGGTAATTAATCTACCGAGCAACCCAAGGTGAGTTCACAACCTAAAGCATGTATTCCCGGTGGTTTGGGAAACGGAACTAAAAACAACACTATCCCCTTATGAGGGATACAACTTACTTTTCTTCCCTTGTTATTGGGAACCTTTTAATTAATTACTATTTATACGGATTGCAACAAACGGCACTAAACGAAACTCTATCACTCAAAGTCCCTACTACTTAATACCGATTAGTCGCCGGGGCCAGGCGAACGGGTTATTAGTTTATAGCGCTATTTAGGTCTTACCAACCTCACACCGTGCCAAGGTATGGGATCGGTCGTGAACTAATGTACTCAGGCATCCGTCAATGATGATAGAACATTGACATCGGGGCACTCTTGCGGATACGCAACGGTCACCTAGTGTTCGGTATTGGAAAAACAGTTTAGTTGCTAACTTTTGGGGTAGCTCCCCATGGCATGTATAAACGGATAAATTAACTGGTGAAACAAGTTTTTGGTAATTAAAACTGGACAACTAGTGAACTCACTCAGCATTATTGTTGACCCCTTACTGCATGCTTTGCAGGTAACCAGTGACTGAGGAGCTGCTGCTTGGGAAGTGTAGTGGTCGTCTAAACCCGCGTGTTGGGTTCTAAATAAATTGAACTATGAACTTTGTTTAAACTATTTTGCCTATGCTTCCGCTACTTACTTAAACTGTTATTTGAACCTAACTTTCGAACTTTAAACTATGATGCTTACGAACTATTTGGTTATTAAATCAATTATTCAGTATAATTGGTGGCTGGATCCTGGTCGGTCACGCCCTCAAGCGGACGGTACTCCGCAGGTGGATTTTTGGGGGTGTGACAGTTCATGACTTCATTCCTCAATCAGGTAAAAAATCTCATCTGGTATCCTGCACATATATGTTGAACTACTATCCTGGACAACTTATACATGTTGATACCTATACTTTTGATTGCAGGGCCTTGATGTAACACCCGTTCTTATAATTCAAGGTTTAACGTATATTTTATAAAAACAATCATGTAATTTAAGATTACATATACATTGGAAATACGGGTTTATTAAAACTTTTATAAATCATAAGTTATTCAACACAACGTGATCGAATTCGTCGTTTAAAATTTACGACGAGGCAATGTGCGGAAGCATGTATCTTTATCGTGTTCGGTTCTTCGATGAGCTTGATCGTCTTTCGGCATCCAAAATGTACCTACATTTCATAAACATAAAATGCTTTAGTCATATGGGGTTTAAAATGTGTCTAAACGAGTCCTGGAAACGAAACTGATTAAATACATTAAATTTTAGGGTCCACCGTAAATTACGGTGGCTACCGTAATTTACGGTAGCCCCTGAATGTTGATTCTTCCACCGTAAAGCAGGGGGTTTGTGGCGTAAAGACTTTTAGGCTACCGTAGGTTACGGTAGCTACCGTAACTTACGGTGGCCTCTGCAGGATTTTCCAAGTTTGTTGTTTTCTAAAACGGAAACCTTCGTAACTTTTAATCCGCTTGTCCATGTTACGCGATTCTTTTTCCTACGCGTCCGTAATTTAATTCTCCATCTTGTGGAGTTAAAATCCAACATCCGGCATAATAAAATTTCAGACTTCGGCATATTACCCTTTTTACCAATTTTTGACCCGTTTGTGATATTATCAAACAAACATGTTTATTCGATCTTTAAACTCATGAAATTTATAATTTTAATATCCTCTATCATATTAATCTTAAATCACGAGTTTCTTACATAATAAAAACCCGTTTACGCTCAAGTGCTTATTTTGACCCGTTAGGGGTATTTGCGCATTTTTAAGACTTTGACTCATGAAGATCAACTCTCCTCTTACTTGCTTGTCCAAAGTAATTATTTAATCTAATGACTCGTTTTTAACAACCTTTTAAAGTTGTTTACTCAATATACCTATCGAGGGCATTTCTGTCAACTTAGCTCTGTCCTTTACCATAAAGAACTTCATTGCACTTTCAGCCAATCCAATCACTTATCCTAAATTTTAAACACACATACCTGACTCGGATCAATATATTGACCCGTTTCAATACCTTGTCTCCATAGCCACTAAGTAATAGCGATGTAAATATCCACTTGATAATTA
The DNA here is from genome assembly GCA_030545235.1 of Helianthus tuberosus. Lineage (NCBI taxonomy): Eukaryota > Viridiplantae > Streptophyta > Magnoliopsida > Asterales > Asteraceae > Helianthus > Helianthus tuberosus. Next base: position 82,720,398 of record CM060382.1, on the reverse strand, counting down.
TTTCTGTAATCATACAACTCGGCAATCCATTAGTCGATATTGTAAAAAGGGTAATAATTTCACCCCTTTGACCCGTTTGGTCTAAATGACCGATTATATTGGCGGGATGAAGCTTATTGCTATCTCGTCCACACGACTCGCTCCGGTTTACACCGCGCGGTCATTTCAATTATAAATCTCCACTTAACTCTTTTTAACCTATTAAGGCTTACGAGAATAAGTATCTTTCAAAACCAACAATTATTGTCACAAGTGACCAAGTTACAATTTTACCTTTATTGGTTATCATGATTTTACCTTATATGGTAACCTTTTAAAGTACGTGTTTCATTCGTCATAACATGATCGAATTACCGATTTAACTCATTTTTAACCATCAACACGGTTTCTTATCCTATTTAGTTATCTTGTTCCGTACCACTACACGCCGGAACACAATAACTCAATTATGCATTTGCTTTATTCGTAATCAAAACGACAAAAGAACATTCTAAAATATATGACTAGTGTAAGTTATACTTACCTCATTTCCATATTACGCCTTTCTTCCCATACTTGATTTGTTTGACCCGCCTTCTCCCCAAGCTTCACCTAGCTTGTTAAGCGCCAACAATTATTCACCATTCACAAGGTGGTTAGTTTAATCATGGCTTTATACGATTATTCCACCTTACGCATTTCTATATCTAATTATCATTCATCACATCGTAGGTCAGTTTGACTTTTAAAAGTCAAATGCCCATAAGTGTATAAAATGCGCATCCAAGTTTATCAACTAGTTTAGACATTTTCTCTAATCACCCGGTAGGCGTTCTTTTAAGCCACCGTCTAATAAATCTTTTACCCGGTTCCTTATATTTACAATATCTCAACTAGTTCAAGTGATTATTAAATCTAACTTATTTATTTATTTTCGCAAGAACTAAGGTTTCTCATTTATAAGTGAAAACCCGTTTTATCATATAACTAGCATCCGTCCGAACACCTAATAAAATCTAGTTCTACATATCAACTAGTAGATATCATGATTTCAAACATCCATGTTCATGAATAAAATCATCAACTTCACCATAACATAATTAACCCATTTCATGGCAACTATGAACATGTACCTAAACTCATAATTTGTTCAAGTATCATTCCTAATACTACCATCCATGATGGTTTCAAACATGATTATCTCATTAGCTTCATCATATCATCAAAACCCACTTGATAATCTACTTGTTCATCATTTAGAAGTAACCTACATCAAGTATTTCATAATCTCATCATATCTAACGAAATTAGGCATACATAAACATCTAATTTCATCTTTGGATCATAATCCATCAGTTTATTCGCAAGTAATCTACTTGTTGGACCGTTCCTTGACCCGAAAACATCAATCCGAGTAACTCATCTTCATATATGAAGGCGGAATCAACATATAAGAAGTTACAACAGCTTGTTCTATCAATTTCCTTTCTTTTATTGCTTATCAACTGAGATTTTGACAAAGTTTCGTTCCAAGCACACACATACAACTCTAAGACTCTGATCCGCTCAAATGAACAATCTCACCTATATATAGATATTGTGGTTCGCTCATATGACATACCATATGAGCGATCCAGACACTTGACGTATAAGCGGACCAGAACTAATACATATAAGCGAACCAGACATGACCCTTTGAGCGAACCAGACCTAACCCTATGAGCGAACTAGACCTATAAAATACATATTTTAACACTTTTGACTCTCTGTTGACCAATCTTGACTTGTAACTTTTTGTAGACGCAGTCAACAGACATTTCATGTATCAACAGACTCCCCCTTGGATGTTGACGTAGTCTTTTAGCTCCTGAGTCTTCAATCTTAGTCTTTTCTTCAACTCTGTCTTTTCATCATAAGCACACTATCTTCACATTCCCATTGATTGTTGATCCAGACTCCCCCTTTCACAGACTCCCCCTCTCAGTATGCTGGGATCTTGAAATATCTGGTTCAAACTTTGACAATTTGCCTTCGTTGGGAAATAATGAAGATCAAACCTGTTACTCAACTAACAGTCATTACAATCTATCTTTTCAAAATTAAATCATAAAAACAAACTCAATCAGTTATAGCAATCCACTCAAATATTCAGGTCCAAGTTAATGACCCTGATTATTTGATTAATCTACCAAGTCCAATTTAATAACCTTGGTTGATCTTTTGACGAAACAAACTGATTTCAAAACAACAATTTCAAACTATTTCTGAAAATAACAAGTATCAAGTTAATGAACTTGTTTTTATCACATCAAACAATTCAAACTTCTTCAAAGTAAGCTCTCCTCATTCTTCAGTTCAGAATCTCCTACATCTGCTTCAAACATCTAAGAATCCGACAATCCACTCTCCACTTTGGTTTGTCTAAAATAAAGCAGAAATAAAATCTTTTTGGATTTTATCAAAGTGTTCTAAACTAAGAAATGAAATACAAAAAACTTAAATTGCAGAAATTAAACAAAGTAAACTATTTACAAACATATTTTTGATGAGCGTGTCAGGGAATCATATCAGCTTTTCAGACAGATCACAAGTACCGTTAAGCTACATTACATACTCAGACTTAAACAATTTACCTCGATTGTCGATATACTGATCCATCTTAAATTCTCATACAAATTTCAACTTATTCAGGATACGATTTAGATGAATTAAGAACTTAGATCATTCATGTGTCCCACCTCTTGAATATACTCCCGTATCCAGAATCTCAATAATCAGTCTTACAGGTGAGAATACTACAATGATATCTGTATATAAATTAGGTATGCGAGGGCCGAGGGATCTCAGATCGATACTTCCGTATACGCAGAGAGATATCAGCTTCGACTTTTCGGTGTGTCCCCTTTAGAGGATCTTTTTGCTTACAACAACAGCATATATCAATTTTAATTGTTTCAGCATGCTGAGGGTTTAATGCTGTGTTTCAAGCATTTTAGCAAGTATTAGCCAGGGACTAGGTCAGAACTACCGTTCAGCAGAAGTCCCGGAATAATACCCCAGACATCATAGAGTATAAAGACCTAGTATATCAGATTACGAGACCTTTCAAACGAGATTTCAGGGGTTACCTATATATCCAAGTAGTGTTCCCCACGAATTCACAAGTTTGAATTTTAGGTTTATATCCCGAATAAATCTACTAAATGTACGAAAACCTATCAACACATCATCAGTAAGATTGTTTAACTCTTTTAAACTTTTCAAATCTTTAGCATACTGTAATCGTCTAGCTGATGTACTATCATTTTCCCTATATACACAAGCTCTTTTTTATTTTATCATGTTTTTGTATTTTTGCATTTTTTACTGTTTTTGTATTTTCTGAAAACATAACTATGTACAAACATCTACTCCCCCTAAATACCAAAACAAGTAAAAATTCGACAAACCATTGCAGATTGTTTCTCGTCTTCATCCGCAACAGTACTCTCATCAACGCCAATTATGCCATCCGACACTGACAGAAGCTTCATACCATTCAGTTTTAACAAATATTTAAACCGATTTTTATCAAAAGCTTTGGTATGTAAATCAGCTTTCTGTTCGTCTGTGTGGATTTTCTCAATTCGTATCAACTTTTTCTCAAAACAATCACGAATAAAGTGATGACGAATTTCTATGTGTTTAGTTTTAGCGTGATGTACTGGATTTTTAGTTATATTTATCGCGGCCTCATTATCAACAAAAAGAGGTGTGTTAAGAAACTGCAAACCGTAGTCGCGCATCTGTTGCTGTATCCACAAGATCTGAGAGCAGCAACTGCTAGCAGAAACATACTCCGCTTCACAAGTAGATAATGCCACAGACGTTTGTTTCTTACACTGCCAGGTAACCAATCTAGAACCAAAGAACTGGCATCCTGCAGTTGTTGATTTTGAATTGACTTTGCAGCATCCGAAATCCGAATCGGAATACCCTTCGAGCGTAAAGTCGCCTTTTCTAGGATACCACAACCCCAATGAAGAAGTTCCTTTCAGGTAGCGCAATATCCTCTTTACAATAATCATGTGCGATGCTCTCGGGTTAGACTGAAATCTTGCTGCGAGGCACGTTGGGTACATGATATCAGGACGTGAAGCAGTTAGGTACATTAAAGAACCTATCATGGATCGATAAAAAGTTTCATCAGCCCTATCTCCGGTGAGATCTGGGTGAATTCCATGATTTGTTGCAAGTGGGGTAGCAGCAGGAGTAGAACTTGACATCCCAAATTTCTCTAGAATATCATGAACGTACTTTGACTGATGAATGAAAATTCCCTCAGGAAGTTGTTCAACTTGTAAACCCAGAAAAAATTTCATCTCCCCCATTGATGACATTTCAAACTTCTGCTTCATCACTGATTCAAAATCTTTACATAGATTTTCATTTGTCGACCCAAAGATTATATCGTCCACATAAATCTGAACAATCAGAAGATGATCATCGACCTCCTTAGTGAAGAGAGTGGCATCCACTTTTCCACGAATGAACTTGTTGGCTAGTAGGTGTTGAGACAAAGTCTCATACCAGGCTCTCGGGGCCTGGTGTAAACCATACAGCGCTTTGTCCAATAAGTAGACCTTGTTTTTTGTGGATTGGATCGGTAAAGCCCGGCGGCTGACCGACATAAACCTCCTCTTTAACCTTCCCATAAAGAAACGCCGATTTAACATCCAACTGATAAACTTTGAAGTTCTTCCAAGACGCAAATGCTAGGAAAATTCTGATTGCCTCTAGTCGTGCGACAGGAGCATAGACTTCGGTAAAATCAATTCCCTCCTGTTGACTAAATCCCTGAACAACGAGTCGAGCTTTGTTCCTTACGACAACTCCTCTATCGTCCCTCTTGCACTTAAACACCCACTTAGTGTTAATTTTCCTATGACCATCCGGCAAATCAACTAACTTCCACACTCCCAATTTCTCAAATTGACTAAGTTCCTCCTGCATTGCATTGACCCAAGAGTCCTCAGTAAGCGCCTCTTTGTAAGTTCTTGGTTCAATCTGCGAGATAAAACAACTTAATGAGAATTCAGTTTGCAAAGGAGCAACTTTTGAATAAAAACAAGTAAGCCCTTTATCAATCTGATTTCGAGTGCGAACTCAAGCTTGCAATTCTCCTATAATCAACTCCTCTGGATTATATGAAAAAGTTCGCGGCATCACTTCACTCGGAACATCTACATTTCCCTCCAGATTAGTAACATTCTGTTCTGCATCTTGTTCACCAACTTGGTTTGTTTGACCTGAAATCTGAATTTGCTCCCCCTCAGAATTTGAATCTGAATCACCGTGATCAAATACTGGCATGTTTTCAACTTCTAGATTATCATTCTGAGCCGACTGATTCTCTTGAGCAACTTCATTCTGTTGGACATCATCATGTTCACCAGCATTACTTGGACCTGCTTCATCATCATTTGAAGTTTCTCGTGGTCTCCTCGAATACTCAGCTGGGAATCTTAACTGCGACTCATATTCACGCAAAATATCCAACTCATCAAAGAAATCTTCATCATCCTCTGATTCTTCTCTCATATCAAACGAATCCCAAAGATTGTCATAATGATAACGCCATGAATCACCAGGATTCTGCGGCGGCATAGTATAACCTTGACATTCAACATTTGCAGCTTCAATAATTCGCTTCTCACTTGGAACGAAGACACGTCGCAATGGATTTGAATAACCAACAAATATACCCTCAATGCACTTCGGACCAAACTTCCCAAAAGGCTCTATAACCGTACAAGGTGACCCAAACGGTTCTAGATACTTCAAATTCGGTTTGCGGTTATTGATTAGTTCAAAGCATGTTTTGTTGAACTTTTTGACAGTGAGAACTCTGTTGAGCGTATAGCATGCGGCGGAAACAGCTTCAGCCCAAAAATTAATCGGTAACTTTGAATCTGCGAGCATAGTTCTAGCCGTCTCGATTAGTGTCCTGTTTTTGCGTTCTGCAACTCCATTCTGCTGCGGAGTGTACGGAGCACTAAACTCATGCAAAATACGTTTTTCATCACAAAATTCTTCCATCTTGCTGTTCTTGAATTCAGTACCATTATCACTTCGAATTCTCTTGATACGCCTTTGGTACAAATTCTCAATCTTTCTGAACAGACCCATCAAACTATCAAATGTTTCATCTTTTGTCTTCAAGAAAGAAACCCACGAAAATCTGGAATAATCATCAGTAACGACCAAGCAATAGTAATCTCCTGTAATACTTTTAACATTCACTGGACCAAACAAATCCATGTGAAGTCTTTCCAGAGGTCTCGAAACTGAATTGACTTACTTTGTAGGGTGTGACTTTTTCTTCTGCTTGCCTTTGATGCAGCTAATGCACTCCCCTTCCAGATGAAAACCTTTGATATTAACTCCTAATACCAAATCATTGTGCACCAAGTGATTCATCTTCCTTAGATGAATATGCCCCATCTTGCGGTGCCACAATCTCGATTCTTTCTCAGTTGCTCTAGACACAAAACAATGTGCTTGACCAGTAGTTGTAGTTGCTACAGACATATCTAACACATATAAATCGTTCACTCTAGGTGCCCTCATAATAATCCATTCTTCAGGGATAACAAAACCAGGTTTCAGAATCAAACATTCTTTATCAGTGAAGTGAGTAGTATACTGATTGTCACAAATCTGCGAGATACTAAGCAAATTGTTCTCCAGCTCAGTGATGTAGTTAACTCTCTCAAACGTCACAATCCCATTGGATAACGTTCCTTCACCAACAATTCTACCACCTTCATGACCAGCAAATCCCACATAACCACCATTAATGTTCTTCACATCATACAGTAATGCAGTTTTTCCTGTCATATGTCGAGATGCGCCACTATCCATGATCCATCTTGAAATGGCTCTTGGAAGATCCTGCATATAATAAACTTCAAATTAACCAACTTTAATAAAGATGCCGATTCATGCTTCGCAAACCAGGAAGCTCCGGCAATTCAAACTGCTTATTCGAACATGGTGTCCACCCAGGCTTCATCAGCCTTAGGTGTAACCTTGACTCTCGCAATTTGAATTTTGAAATTTTCAGCCTTCAAAGGTGGAAAATTTGCATCATAATCAACCGAAATTGATTCTTCAGCCTTTTTCACTTCAGAAGTTGAAATTTTCTTCTCTGTTTTAGGTTTCCAAATTTGTTCAGTTAATGCAACCCGTTTATAAAATTTTTCATTTTTAGTTACCACTTTCTTTACGGATTCATTTTTCACTTTGATGTTATCATTTTTAACTTTTTGCTTCTCTATCACTTTCTTCTCAACATACATTGGTGATTTACCCTTTACATCAACCTTCTTTTGTTGAACCTTCACAGCTTCAGTCTTAGGCTTCACATATGTACACTTTCGTGCAATATGACCAACTTGTTCACATCTAAAACAAGTACGAGTATCAGCTACTCGACTCGTGCCTTCAGACTGAGCCTGCGAAACTCTCTTCTCAAAGAACTCTTTATTTGATTTTGAAAAAATTTCATTTTCCTCATCAGAAAGTGAACTTGAACCATTTACAAACACCTTCTTTTCTGCAAACCTTCTGTTTTGAAAACTCCTTTTCTGATAACTCTTACCACCTCGATAACCACCCGACCAATTGTTTTGATTGTTATTATAAAAACGTGGTGGAACAATAGGCTTTTTGTAATAAGCTTTATCTTTCTCAAAATTCATTTGCCTTTTTGTTTGACTCAAACTGTTCACCTCTGACAACTCAACTTCAACTAACTTGAAAACATTTGTCAACTTTTTCACATTAACATTCTCAATGGGAAACTCAGAATCCGAATACAACTTATCAGATCCAGCCATCTTGTACATCACAAGACCCGGTTCATCACTTAAGTTGTTTTTGGACTTTTGTTTCTGAATGTATTTATCAAAGAAACACCCATCCTCCTCAGAAGTGTCACAATCCGGTTTAAGCACTTTGTCTACCACACTTTTCACCACATCACTTTGGACACCCTCGTCATTGGAAGATGTGAACGTGACATCAATGTTTTCACGAAGTTTAACTTCACTTTCTTCCTCAATTTCCACCAAACTAGACTGCTTTTTCGTGTAGTTGTCTAAAATTGGCGGTGGAACTTTGTGAAAACCTACACCCGTTCCATCAGAAAACACATCCTCGCCATCTTTGTTTTTCCCTATAGGTTTAGGCACAATATGCTGCAAAACAAAGCTTGCTGATTTATAGCTGTTAAGCTTCAACTGGATTCGTTCATTCTCAATTTCAGCTTCTTGAACTTTAAGTTTCAGTTTAGCAATTTGATCCAGTTGTTCATTAATCGATTCTTCTTTTAATCTCAAAACAGCTCTTAGATGTTCATTTTCTTTAAATGTTTTGCCATTACGATCATCACTATCTTTAACAATGCTTTTCAATTTCTCAAACTTTTCAGAAATTTGACGGTTTTCAAGAATTAACTTTTCATTTTCAGATTTTAATTTCTCACATTCAGTTTTATCATTTTCAATTTGAGCCGTTAATTCTTTGATCCGTTCAGTTGAAGCTCTTACACTTTTGTCACGATCAAGAATCTGATTTTCAACATTTCTAACCTTTGTTGTCAGATTCTGGATTTTCTCATTGTTAAGATACGTGACAGTGCTACAAAAATTGCATTGTTTGGTGCAATTTTTGCAGTCAGCATTTCCATCAATCTTGTTACCTAACTCAATCTTGTTACCTGACGCATTTGTTGACACACTTTGACTGACCGACTCCTTTGACTCAGTAACAGAATTAGGATCTACCTCAAGTGCTTTTGCAGCTAGCACTTTGTCAGCCATCACTCCCAGGTTCTTAGCTGTCAACTCTTGCGTAGTATCAATTATGCCTGTATCAACCTGCTTTTCTTTCTTCTCTTTCTCCTTTCTCTCTTTCTCTTTCTCTTCTTCAATCATTTTCGAAGTTGGAGTTCCCCACCACTTATGTTGCCAATATTCATCTTCTTCTTTGTACTCCTTGATAATGGCTTCGATATCTAGCGTTTTGTCATCAATTGCAATGTTGCCATACCTATCAAGATAGCACTCTCTATCTGGATCCCATCTGTTTGCTCTTCTAGCTTCCAGAAAGATACCAGAAAGTCTGATAATCTTGGTTTCAGCAGTCATTTTCCGGTAGTGATACTTCTCTTCCTCAGTACGATCATCTTTCCATGGCTTAGGTTCATCATTACTTGCCATGAATGCGTAACCAACCGCATCTTCTTCTGGTAGAACTTCCTTACTCCAATCATACCCCTCATCATCATAAATCACAGCGAGAGCCCTTGATTTGTCTCTGTTATCTTCAACTTGCTTCAATCTAGGCGGCTCAGATTTATTCTGATGATAGATTGCCTTTTTGTTATAATCATCTCTGAAAGGGTTCTCTGACTCATCAGCATAAGCATTTCGGCATTCTCGTTTGAAGTGACCCTTCTGCTTACATTTGAAACAAGTCACCTTCGATTTATCAAACCCCAGCTTGGTAGAAGCACCACCAATTGTTTTTCTCCCTGTAATCTCCATGAAGCGTTGTGCACGTCGAACTGCACTTGCCATTGCCCAACGAATGTCTATCAGCTCCATTTCTTCAGGATCTATCTGATCGTAGTCTTCTTTCGTCAGATTTGTATTCCCGATTTTTCCAGCCACCAATCCTTCGTAGGATTCCAAAACAGACGCCAAAAAGACCATTTGTTGCTTGGCCGACTCCGCATCAAAATTCTGTGCGTTCTTCAGATCTATCGCGATATTGCAAGAAAACTTCGCATCAGAATGATTTGCAGAAGATGTAGATCCACTGTGATAACCACTATGGCTTCCACTGCTTTGACCACCTTGACTTTCTTTTCCAACTGTAAAAACATTCTCAGCAGAAAATGCAGTTTTTGGAGAAGTAGCTTTCGGCATCATGCTTTTTGGATAGTACAGTTCCAGATTCTGTTGATAAGATGACTGATTAACTTTGTACGTCTTTTTCAACTCTAGCTCATGACTCTCGAGTTTTTCAATCAGCAAATCTAATGTCAGCTTTTCTGGTTCTTTGATGGTATTCTTCAGCATCATCGCATAATATCTCCAATCCATCTCATCAGGCAACGAATCGAACAATTTGTCGATAAGATCTTCTTCAGAAATGTCAATCTCATGTCTTACTAATTCTAGCTTCAGATGACCAAACCGTTCTATCATTTTACACACTGACTCGTTCTTTATACAACCAAACAGATCAAACTCTTTCCTAAGAAGTTTCTTTTTGTTTTTTACAATCTCTTTGCTTCCAAGACACTTCTTTTTGAGTTTTTCCCATAAGTCTTTAGAATTTGAGTAATCTATCAGTGAAATGATGTCTTCACGCACCGATTGAAACAATAATGCCACACATTTTTGCTCAGCCACAAAATTATCAATCTCTTCAACTGATCTTAATGCTTCACCATTCTTCTTTCCTTGGGCAAAACCATTTTTCATACTTTTCCAGCAAGGAAAAGCAAATGCCATCAACCAATCTTCGAACTTTGTTTCCCACCTACTATAATCTTCTATAGCCATCAGCTTAGGAGGTTTGTTAAACGTTCCAAATGCGCTTTCGGACTCCCAAGCTTCCTTCTTTCTTTCTTTTGGTGGACTTTTGTTTGCATCGCTTGAAGAAGTATCGTTGTTTCCTGAACTACCCGTGAATGCGTACATATCGCTGAAGGGATTCATGAAAATATCATCCATTTTATCGTTCCTGCAAAATCAACCAACACTTAGACAAATTTCCGAGAATTTTGAAAATCAAACCACAAAAGAGAATCAATCTGTGCTCGTGACAGATAAGCGGACTAAACAGAAAGTGTCTGTTCAAGCGAACCAGATGTTGTCCGTTCGAGCGGACCAGATCGTATGTAACAGCGATCCAGAAAATGATCGTTCGAGCGGACCAGATCGTATGTAACAGCGATCCAGAAAATGATCGTTCGAGCGGACCAGCTAATGTCCGTTCGAGCGGTTCAGAATGTGATCGAATAAGCGGACCAGGTCAATGTCCGGATAAGCGGACCAGATCTTCTTCCGGATAAGCGGACCAGATCAATATCAAGTATGTTCACTCGAGCGGACCAGATCTACGTCCGGATAAGCGGACCAGATCTACAAAATACATATTTTAACACTTTTGACCAATCTTGACTTGTAACTTTTTGTAGACGCAGTCAACAGACATTTCATGTATCAACACTACTTGTATCGAATTTCAACTTTAACCAATCTAGGTTTTGTGACATACCTTATGATCCCCATGACCCGGTGATCATTGTTATGCGTTCATGCAGTGATTTAGGGCTTGGATCGAGCTTCAATTTGATGATTTGTTGAGATTAGGGTTTGAGCTCCATGGGAGCTTCCTCCTGGTCCTCTGGTCGATCAAACACACCATTGTGTGTGTGTTTTTATTTTTTTTTTATAAATGTTTTCATTAAAACACTTTCTAAATTACCCACCTTTAGCCCCTCATGTTTTGGTTTGTTATTAAGTAGGCTACAACCTACTTATTTCTAGTAACATTCCCTCTTATTAACCAGGTTAATTATTCCTAGTTATCTTAATGGGTTCGGGGATTTTATGACTAAGTTTATTTTAAGTCCCGTTGACTCGGGCATTCTATAAACTTTATTTCGTCAAAGCATTTATTCTCTTTTTTTTTTTATTAATTATTAGGCTTATTTATTTAAATCCTAATAAGTTTCCGGGTTAATCTTTACCGCTAACGGTATTTTACCCGCTCTTTTGTATTAGCAGGGTTTAATTACCAAACCCATTTTCGGGGTGTTACAAGTCTACCCCCCTTAAAGAGGTTTCGTCCCCGAAACCTTTCTCACGTACTTTACTAGATTAGATCATCCGATCCTTAGCTTCGGTGATCGCTTGAGCATTGCTCGCACATAATACTCTTACCAGGGAAGTAGGGTAATGTGCTTTTGGTTTCAAACGTATACGCCTTTTATGTGTATGGTCTCGCAGGCCGATACTTTCATTTTGTATTTCTTATTCTTGTCATTTATTTGACCGAGTTGTCATCTGATCGCTCGGTTATATTTACTTTCCTTATGTTTACTTCAAGTTAGTCTTATTTCAACAGGCGCTTTATATAAGTGATAATTCGTAACACTACTCCGACTTTGAAGGGTTTTACTGATCAGACTTATTAGCCGCCGTCATTATACTCCCCGTCATTAGGGTATATCTTATTGCCAACCCGGCCTTTTATGATCTCTTCGATTTTGACCCATTTAGTTAACTTAGCGAAACCTATCGCTTTTATACGAACTTTATCTCCCGTTATTATTTTACGCCGAAAGTTACAACCAGTTTCCTCATCTTATACTATTGACCCGTAGGTTCTTTCACTTAGCCTCGTAGGCTATTTCTTTAGATTTTCACCTTTTTACCTTTTTAAGGTGAAACCCCGACAATTTGTTTCTTTCTATTTGTGACCCAAAGGTCTTCTTGGTCCTGTAGATCTTAACACTACTTTTAACCCCGTAAATTAGGATGATCCCGTAGATCATCTTTTATTCATGTCTATATTCAAATATATATATATATATATATATATATACACATATAGCTTCAAGGCACCCCTTGTTATATTTGGAATCATTTATTTTCGCTTTTGAGCTTTAGTTGACCTTGACCGTGGTCAAAGGCTTCATTCGTTTACTTTCGGACTAATCTTCCGACTTTATGACTCCTTACATTATTTACACATTGGTTTGTTTTACGCTCACCGTTTCCCGGTTCATAATTATACTTATTTACAACCCATTAATCGGGTTCCTTTATTTTAATGTTTGCAACGCCTATAATCCTTTGCCTAGGTTTATTAATATTTCTCACTTTCATTTACTCGGTTCGTGCTTACTTATTTTAGCAAGCGTTGTCCTTTATTAAATTCGTTTGACTTGTTGCGTGAAAATTCATCGCTTATGAATATAAAACTTCATTCTTTGTTCGACCCGTTCAACTTTAAAATAGTTGAACGTAAATTTGTCAAAATTTCTATTTACTTCATCTTGTCGTCTTTTAGTCATGACTCAAAACCCGAGTCTTTTGACTTTCTATGCGAATTCCCGTTTCTCGGTCTACTCATGTGTTTAACTCCTTACCCATCAACCGGGTGTTTTACCAAAGTCGTTATTATTGCAACCCTTACGGTACGCATTATGACTTCGTTTCGTTTTTATATTCCTACTTTGTTCTCAAGTTTGGCGTTTTACAAAATCGGCCCGTTAAGAATCATATTTGCATTCTCCGGGTTCGAGTGTAAGCACACCCCTCCCAATGCATACCTTAATCGTTTTACATTAATCTTTGTCCCTTCACTCAGGCTCATCATCCCTATGTAATACGCTTCCGTCACCCGGCTGTGCGTTTACATTATTATAAAATATTTTGCTTATTTGATTCATTTGGGTACTTTTTAAGTTAGTCCCATTCACCCCACCCTTACTACATCGGATGTAAATGTGTCCGCTATAAGAAACTCATGGTATCATATGCCACTACTTACTTGGCCAGAGTAAGCGATTAACACATGACATACACGACCTTTTTATAGTTTTCACATCACGCCCTATGTAAGTAACGCCTCTATTTAGTTTTCTTGGAAATAATATCCTGGATATGTATTTCTATTCAGGTTTTCCAAGTTTCTAATTTACATATGCAACAATCATTCTCTACTTGTTTATTGCATATTGCTATTTGTGCGATTATATTTAAAAGCGTGCACCTGGTAATGCTTGCCCCGTCGGGCATTCCCTGCCATTAACCTTGTTCGCGGTCGTTACGCGAATTAGCCCTTGGTGAGCATGCTCCTCTTGTCATACTTCGGACCATTCCTCTATCATATCCGTAATTAGTTCAACTCTTGTCATCTTTAAATGCAAGTATCCTTCAATTAAGACATTTGCAAAAGTTAGTAATGTCAACTTTACTAAATGCCCGTATCATAATACAAGGCTTTTCTACTATATGTGTCAACGTACGAAATTTTGTTAGCTATATCTATCATTTAATTGGGGTAACGTTTATTACACGATAACCCTATGTGTTGTTTACAACACTTTAATACGCTAAACGATTAACATACATGCACTTGCCGGATTTGCGATCAAGCCTTGAACCGAACACCAATCTTTATCAAGAGCATAAGGTTTAAGTCCAAGCATAGTTTTCCCACCATACTTGAATCTCTTAAACCAAGGCTCTGATACCAACTTGTAACACCCGTTCTTATAATTCAAGGTTTAACGTATATTTTACGAAAACAATCATGTAATTTAAGATTACATATACATCGGAAATACGGGTTTATTAAAACTTTTACAAATCATAAGTTATTCAACACAACGTGATCGAATTCGTCGTTTAAAATTTACGACGAGGCAATGTGCGGAAGCATGTATCTTTATCATGTTCGGTTCTTCGATGAGCTTGATCGTCTTTCGGCATCCAAAATGTACCTACATTTCATAAACATAAAATGCTTTAGTCATACGGGGTTTAAAATGTGTCTAAACGAGTCCTGGAAACAAAACTGATTAAAATACATTAAATTTCAGGGTCCACCGTAAATTACGGTGGCTACCGTAATTTACGGTAGCCCCTGAATGTTGATTCTCCCACCGTAAAGCAGGGGGTTTGTGGCATAAAGAATTTTAGGCTACCGTAAGTTACGGTAGCTACCGTAACTTACGGTGGCCTCTGCAGGATTTTCCAAGTTTGATGTTTTCTAAAACGGAAACCTTCGTAACTTCTAATCCGCTTGTCCATTTTACACGATTCTTTTTCCTACGCGTCCGTAATTTAATTCTCCATCTTGTGGAGTTAAAATCCAACATCCGGCATAATAAAATTTCAGAATTCGGCATATTACCCTTTTTACCAATTTTTGACCCGTTCGTGATATTATCAAACAAACATGTTTATTCGATCTTTAAACTCATGAAATTTATAATTTTAATATCCTCTATCATATTAATCTTAAATCACGGGTTTCTTACATAATAAAAACCCGTTTACGCTCAAGTGCTTATTTTGACCCGTTAGGGGTATTTGCGCATTTTTAAGACTTTGACTCATGAAGATCAACTCTCCTCTTACTTGTTTGTCCAAAGTAATTATTTAATCTAATGACTCGTTTCTAACAACCTTTTAAAGTTGTTTACTCAATATACCTATCGAGGGTATTTCTGTCAACTTAGCTCCGTCCTTTACCATAAAGAACTTCATTGCACTTTCAGCCAATCCAATCACTTATCCTAAATTTAAAACACACATACCTGACTCGGATCAATATATTGACCCGTTTCAATACCTTGTCTCCATAGCCACGAAGTAATAGCGATGTAAATATCCACTTGATAATTATTTCTGTAATCATACAACTCGGCAATCCACTAGTCGATATTGTAAAAAGGATAATAATTTCACCCCTTTGACCCGTTTGGTCTAAATGACCGATTATATTGGCGGGATGAAGCTTATTGCTATCTCGCCCACACGACTCGCTCCGGTTTACACCGCGCGGTCATTTCAATTATAAATCTCCACTTAACGCTTTTTAACCTATTAAGGCTTACGAGAATAAGTATCTTTCAAAACCAACAATTATTGTCACAAGTGACCAAGTTACAATTTTACCTTTATTGGTTATCATGATTTTACCTTATATGGTAACCTTTTAAAGTACGTGTTTCATTCGTCATAACATGATCGAATTACCGATTTAACTCATTTTTAACCATCAACACGGTTTCTTATCCTATTTAGTTATCTTGTTCCGTACGACTACACGCCGGAACACAATAACTCAATTATGCATTTGCTTTATTCGTAATCAAAACGACAAAAGAACATTCTAAAATATATGACTAGTGTAAGTTATACTTACCTCATTTCCATATTACGCCTTTCTTCCCATCCTTGATTTGTTTGACCCGCCTTCTCCCCAAGCTTCACCTAGCTTGTTAAGCGCCAACTATTATTCACCATTCACAAGGTGGTTAGTTTAATCATGGCTTAATACGATTATTCCACCTTACGCATTTCTATATCTAATTATCATTCATCACATCGTAGGTCAGTTTGACTTTCAAAAGTCAAATGCCCATAAGTGTATAAAATGCGCATCCAAGTTTATCAACTAGTTTAGACATTTTCTCTAATCACCCGGTAGGCGTTCTTTTAAGCCACCGTCTAATAAATCTTTTACCCGGTTCCTTATATTTCCAATATCTCAACTAGTTCAAGTGATTATTAAATCTAACTTATTTATTTATTTTCACAAGAACTAAGGTTTCTCATTTATAAGTGAAAACCCGTTTTGTCATATAACTAGCATCCGTCCGAACACCTAATAAAATCAAGTTCTTCATATCAACTAGTAGATATCATGATTTCAAACATCCATGTTCATGAATAAAATCATCAACTTCACCATAACATAATTAACCCATTTCATGGCAACTATGAACATATACCTAAACTCATAATTTGTTCAAGTATCATTCCTAATACTACCATCCATGATGGTTTCAAACATGATTATCTCATTAGCTTCATCATATCATCAAAACCCACTTGATAATCTACTTGTTCATCATTTAGAAGTAACCTACATCAAGTATTTCATAATCTCATCATATCTAACGAAATTAGGCATACATAAACATCTAATTTCATCTTTGGATCATAATCCATCAGTTTATTCGCAAGTAATCTACTTGTATCGAATTTCAACTTTAACTAATCTAGGTTTTGTGACATACCTTATGATCCCCATGACCCGGTGATCATTTTTATGCGTTCATGCAGTGATTTAGGGCTTGGATCGAGCTTCAATTTGATGATTTGTTGAGATTAGGGTTTGCGCTCCATGGGAGCTTCCTCCTGGCCCTCTGGTCGATCAAACACACCATTGTGTGTGTATTTTTATTTTTTTATTTTTTTTATAAATGTTTTCATTAAAACACTTTCTAAATTACCCACCTTTAGCCCCTCATGTTTTGGTTTGTTATTAAGTAGGCTACAACCTACTTATTTCTAGTAACATTCCCTCTTATTAACCAGGTTAATTATTCCTAGTTATCTTAATGGGTTCGGGGATTTTATGACTAAGTTTATTTTAAGTCCCGTTGACTCGGGCCTTCTATAAACTTTATTTCATCAAAGCATTTATTCTCTTTTTTTATTAATTATTAGGCTTATTTATTTAAATCCTAATAAGTTTCCGGGTTAATCTTTACCGCTAACGGTATTTTACCCGCTCTTTTGTATTAGCAGGGTTTAATTACCAAACCCATTTTCGGGGTGTTACACTTGAGTGTCTCATGCACGTATATGAAGAAGCTTGTGGGCTCAACAAAATGGTGGAGGTCAAGCTCAAGAAAGCCGAAGTCACCATTGTTGATCAAGGGATGATTGTTGCCGCCAAGTCTCAGCATTATGAAGACAAATTCAAGGCGATGACCCAGGAGCATCAAGCTGCCATTCACAAGGCCAATGAAGATGCCCAAGCCAAACTGGATGCTGCCCATCTTCAATACCAGCAGGATATGAATTCTTACCGGGATGGCCTCAAAGGATTTGTTGTAATTTCCCTTCTCCAAGCCAGGTTAAGGATAGCCTATGAGGCCAAAGCCTTGGGCTTTGAATGCCCCTCCTGGAATGTCAACGCTTGGGAGGCGAAATTAAAAGATCTCGGAGGCAGTCCCGTGGAACATCCTACGAAGCCCACTGGTGAGGAGCCTTCCAAGGCGGGAGAAGAGGTGGCTGATGCTGGTGGTGATGCCAAGAAGAATCCTGAGGGTGATTCTGATGCAGGTGCTGGAGGAGATGCCGCTGGTCAAGAAGGTGCTGCTCTTTGAAAGCAGCAAAGTGGGCAATGATAGATGTCCGTGCCTAGGCCAGAGCCCACTTTTTTAAGTTTGTTGGTTATGGTTTGTTGAACAATTTCTATTTCCTGTCTTTTTAAACAATTTACTTTCCTGCATTAAGACAATATGATGACCAAAGGTGGATGGGTCCTAGGTTTCAGGATGAAGCCCTCGGTCATCAATTAGTATGGTTTATTTTGAGCAATATAACAGTTGGAGGTGGATGGGTCTCGGTTTGAGATGAAACCTTCAACTGTTAAGTAAATATGGTAGAAAACTAACTGTGCTTTTGGTGGATAGGTCTCAGTTTGAGATGAAACCAAAAGCACAATCTTTTGATATGTTAATAATATAACCTTTTTATGACCTTATCTATCATTGTCCTTTTTAATTCTTGTTATGCATTGCTTAGTTTGAATATAATTTCAATGTTCCAAACTTAGTGCAATATTTCAAACATCCTATCCAAATATCATGAAAATATCTTGATCAGGATACTCGCAAATATCCTATTAAGACTTTTATCAAATAGGGTTTTTATAACCCAAACAATTTAGATAAAATTTTCAAAGGAAAAGGATAGTTCACTTTTATTTTACAAAGCTTGTTTCGATAATAGATGTTTGATTCAAGTATAGTTTCAATTTTCCAATCTAATTACCATGCCTTAAACATTCTGAGTAAATTTCCTGAAATATATCCTAAGGATATATCCTGAGAATATATCTTGATCAGAATATTCTCAATCTAAGTATTATACTCATAAGTGTTTTAATCAAACTTTCGTTGAACACAATTCCAGAAATTTAAACGATTTATATAAGGCAAAAAGGAAAGATCATACCAGATACGGAGTAAAACCCTATCCTCATACTTTAATCTTTTTGCAACTTCTCCACCAGGGATGTCCCCGGTCTGGGACACTTAGTGAACTAAACCCAAGCTTGACCCCCTAAGTTCTTCACAATGCCTTAGTAGGAATGTCCCCTGTGCATCATGTTTTTAATACTTAGAAATTTTCTGGACTTCAATTGCAACTGTTTGTATAATTTTTGCGTTACAGGGGATAAACCCTAAAATATCCTGGAGATAAATCCTTAGTGTTCTGGGGATAAACCCATATGTTTTCTGCGGAAAATCCCAAGTTTTCATGCGCTACAGGCAGGAGTGTATAAACTCCAAGACTTATAAAGATGAATACCTTTAAACCTTAGAGAGTATGAAAATACCCTTTCGTGAGAGAGGGTGATCAATCCTCATATACCTTAAGGATCCAGGATATAGCCAATGATAACGAAATTGTCATCCACTTTTACATGAACTGGTCCCGCTATCTTGAACTATTCCTGGATAACTTGCGCTCCAGGCAGGGTGTTTAAACCCAATTCAAGAGAAAGGTGAATACCTTTAAACCTGTGAAGGGATCAGGATCCCTTAAACGTGAGAGAGGGGGCCAATCCTCTAATCTTTCGAATTATCCTGAGTGTATATCCCGGAGTTATATCCCGAAGCATATTCTGCAAAACAACCTTAAACTAAGGTGGGTGTTAGCTTGGCTAACACCCCTCCGATGCTTAAGTTAGTACTGGGTTTAAATAAAATAGAATCGTATTTAAAAGAGATAGAATTCATACCATCTGAGTTAGAAATTAAATTCTAAACTCACTTGAAATAGGCTTTGAGATGTATAGCATTCCAGGATCTTGGCAACATATCCCCTTCCATATTCTTAAGCCGGTATGCTCCTTTTCCGGATTCTGATTCAATCTCATAGGGTCCTTCCCATTTCGGAGCTAATTTTCCATCAGCAGGATTGGTAGTGTTCTGAAAAGCCTTCCTTAATACCCAATCTCCAACTTGAAACCTCCTAGTCCTTATACTCTTGTTATATGCTCTGGATATCCTCTATTGATATGCTGTCATCCTTAGCTTTGCCGCATCTCTTGTCTCATCAATAGTATCCAATTCTTGGCATAGGGCTTCAGGATTCAGCTCAGGATCCCGGAAGATGGATCTTGCTGTAGGTATTACCATCTCCGTAGGGATTACTGCTTCTGTTCCAAATACTAAGGAAAATGGGGTTTTCCCAGTTGCATTTTTCACCGTCGTTCTATCAGCCCATAAAACAAAGGGTAATTCTTCTACCCATCTTCCTTTCTTAGCTCCTAGTCTTTTCTTCAAATTGTTGACAATTATCTTGTTTGAGGATTCTGCTTGTCCGTTTGCTTGAGGATGTACTGGTGTAGATGTAATCATTTTAATTCCCCAACTCTTACAAAAATCAGTTGTCCTCTTACTGATAAACTGAGAGCCATTGTCACAAATTATCTCAGTTGGTATTCCAAATTTAGTCAGGATATTCCTTTTTATGAAGGATACTACTTCTTGGTCTCTAACTTGAACAAATGCCTCAGCTTCAACCCATTTAGAGAAATAATCAGTCATTGCCAGCATAAAGACTTTTCCTCCTGGAGCCTTGGGCAATTTTCCTACTATGTCCATCCCCCACTTCATGAATGGCCAAGGGGAAGCAATAGGATATAGTGGTTCAGCAGGTTGATGAAGTATATTACTATGCCTTTGACATGCATCACACCTTCGGGCATATTCTGCAACATCTTTCCTCATCGTCGGCCAATAGTATCCTGTTCTTAATACCTTTGAGAATAATGATCTGCCCCTAGTATGGTTACCACAATCCCCTTCGTGTATATCCTGAAGCACTTCTTTGGTTTTGGGATCCTCCAAGCACCTCAGGTATGGTCCTGCAAGAGATTCCTTATACAAAACATTATTTATAATAGTGAATTGTGATACCTTCATCCTAAATGCCTTAGGATTCTCATCTTTTGGGATGTGTCCTTCCTTGAGATATCTCATAATTGGAGCCATCTAGGACTTAGGATCCTGCTCAGGATACTTATCATCAGGATCCTGGATACTTACTACTTCCTTATCCTGAGATTTGAGAAGATCCATCGCAGAATACAAGATATGTAGTATTGGTATTTGGGTTCCCTCCGGTATCCTGACCGATGATCCTAGATTTGCCAAGGCATCTGCTTCAGCACTATCCTCTCTTGGTACCTGTTCAAGTGTAAAAACATCGAAATATCCTGCTAATTTTTTTAGAATTTCGAGATACTCGATTAGCTTCTCACCTTTAACTGCATAGGATCCATTAAAATGATTAGTGATTAACAAGGAATCGACATACACTTGTAAACTTTTAATATTCATATTCCTGGCCAATTCTAATCCTGCTATCAAAGCTTCATATTCTGCTTCATTATTAGTGGCAGGAAATTCACACCTAATAGCCTGGGGTAATATGTCCCCCTGTGGCGATTTTAGTAGTATACCCAATCCTACACCTCTTATATTAGATGCACCGTCAGTATATAATGTCCAGGATTCTAGATTTTCTCCTAGCGTTGTACTTCTAGGTCTACTTCATTTTGTATATCACTACTGAAATCAGCCACAAAGTCGGCTAGAGCCTGAGACTTTATAGCATTTCTAGGTTCATATACTAGATCATAGGTGTTATGGGTCATTTTCTAAACATATATCCTGACTAATATTCTGGCTTTGATTGTTTATTTGTGATCAGGATACCGGATCAGGATATTGGTAACATCCTGATATGATATCCTGGTAGTGACTAATTTAACCACGTGCAGATTAGAAGGTGCAAGTCTCCAACGTTCAAGTGGACTTCTTCTCCTCAAGACTCGGAAAAATCAGTTGGGTTATAGACGTTGAAGCCGGAAGACGTGGACTACAACGTTTACTTATGGAATATTCGCCGGATCCCGGAATAGTAGGATAGTTAGTTGCTTTCTTTTTACTATAAAAGGGGATTGATCGGATCAGATTAGGGACACAATCTTTCTCTCTACTTGCAAACACTCACAATGCACTAACACTTGTACTCGAATTGCATTGTAACACTTAGTTGATCCGCATCATATCCTACACTGTATCCTGATATTTGAAGCAATAAGAAGAACAAGGCAGCTGCGATTGTCAGCTCCCGAGGTTTTATGCCGGCGATCTAGATTGATCAGGGGTTTTCCTCGTACATCTCTTGTCACCCTTTACTTTTTTGCTCATTGTTTGATCATAGATATAGCTCAATATCCTGAGCTATATCCTGAACCTGTTTTTGTAAACAACTTAACTAGCATATTTTTAACATACGTTTTTAGCACACTACCTCACTTAACTAATTTGATCACTTAATTGCTTCGGTAATTTTTGACCAAAACAATTAGGCACCCACCGTGGGGCAAGTGGTGCTACTTCTACTGAAAGTTTTTGCAAAATCGTTACTTGGTTTTTTATTTTCAAAACTTTTTGCTACATAATTTTTAATGGCCTCGAGATCAAACATGAGCTCTTCCACCGTGTCTGCTACAACCTCTGCAACAATTGGTTCGGTGCTTCCACCACCTCCTCCGAGAATGCAAGCCTCTTCACAGGGAATTGAAAGTCATGTGGCTCGGGATGTTATCCCCGCTCGCAATATCCAGGGATCTGCTCCTGTTTTGGCTTCCAACGAAGAAATTCTAAATTTGTTTGGTAGTGTACAGGAACAGATGAGGCAGCAACAGGAAACTAATCAGATGCTTATGAGAGAGATACAACTCTTAAAATTTGGCCCAAGTAGGCCTACTGAAGATACTGTCACTCCCTTGTAACCCAGGGCTTTGAACTTCAGTTCTGCAGTTTATACTGAGGATAACCGGGGGAATATTGTGCCTAGCCATTCCCAGAATCATACCCCTGAGATACCCTCTTCAGCAAGAGTATCACCTGTGAGAAGCTCAGGATATGCTTCAGGATATGGCCAGAATCCCCAGAATGGTAATGTATCTAATAATAATAATACTCTTGCTACTAATGGTGTTGGATCTTTGCAGGATGCAGGTATGACATCAGCATTTTCCAGAGAGCTTCAAAAACTGAAAGACATGATATCCAGTGTGCCTGGGGTGGTCCAGCCAATTCCAGAAGTGTCCCAGGACAGCCACAGGATATCACGGTTTGCATATCCTATTTGTGATGCTGAAATCCCAAAAAGATTTCAAACCCCTAACATGAAACTCTATGACGGAACTACGGATCCTGAGGAGCATATTGCCCAGTATAGGGAAAGGATGGAAATCAACCCTATCCCTCCAGATCTCAATGAAGCATGCCTGTGCAAGGGTTTTGGTTCTACCTTAACAGGACCAGCCTTAAAATGGCTATTAAACGTTCCTCCTCACTCAATTACTTCATTTTCTCATTTAGTTAATTTATTTAATAGTCAATTTTCTTGCAGCCGGAGTTTTGAGAAACTAACCAGTGATCTTCACAGGATAACTCAAGGACCTCAGGAATCCTTGCGGGATAATGTGAACAAATTTAGTCGGGGATCTTTGGATATCCCACATCTTGATGTTGCAAGAGCTGTGCAAGCCTTCAAGATGGGGTTGCAAAAGGATTCTCAATTTTATCAGGATCTTGTAATGAATCCCTGCAGGAATCTGGACGAAGCTCGTAACAGGGCTTTAAGATACATTCGGTTGGAGGATTACAAAAAGATGCAAGAGAGGATGAATTCATCCACAACCTATGAGTCAACCAACAGGAAATCAGAATCCTCGTATAAACCATATCGCTCAAAGCCATATGGCAGAAATGACAGCAAGAAAGTGAATGCTGTTGAAGATGAGGATCCTGAGGAGTATCCTGAGTTGTCTGAATATTGTTTTTCCGTTAATATACCTGAACTAATGTATGCTATGCAGGGTTTAGGAGACAAAGCAAGATGGCCCCGGAAAAATCAACAAAAGGCTGATTGGAAGGACAAGTCCAAATGGTGTGCTTTCCATGAGGACTTCGGACATATTACCGAGGATTGCATCGCTTTAAGGAAAGAAATAAGCTATCTCTTAAGCAAGGGATATCTGAAGGACCTCTTGGGAAGAAAGAAGAGTAAGGGCCAGGATCCTGAGAAGGATCCTGAACGGGCAGCATCACCTCCTGCGGATGCAAAAATAATTAACTTTATTTCAGGAGGATCCGACATCTGCGGCACATCATATTCTGCGGTGAAAAGACACGCGAAGGAAGCCAAAGCAGAGAGGGGAGATAAGCCAACCAGGATGTCAACCCTCACGACTGACAAAGTGATCACGTTCGATAATGATGACAGGGATACTGTCCAGGATCCTCATCATGACGCTTTAGTAATAACGTTGTATGTTGCTAACCATTTTGTGTGCAGGATATTAGTGGATAATGGCAGCTCAGTCAACATAATTCAGTTGGAAACGTTGAAGAGGATGAATGTATCCCCGATGGATATTACTTCGAAGTCCACTGTGCTCGTTGGTTTCAGTGGAGAAGCTAGGAATACCGTAGGAGAGATAAAGTTACCCGTGTATATTCAAGGGGTCAACTCAATGCAGTGCTTTTGTGTCATGGACTCTTTATCCTGCTATAATATTATATTAGGCAGGCCTTGGATCCATGATATGAAAGCTTTTCCGTCAACCTACCATCAATGCATCAAAATCTCTACCCCTTGGGGAGTTGTCAAGGTGGAAAGTGATCAACATGAAGCGAAGGAGTGTTATTCTTCTTCAATGAAACCCTCAAAAAAACCTAGTGCAACATAGCAATTAAAGATGTGAGGCCAGGATATCATGGAGGCTTCTGAGCAGGATGTGAAGAAAATTATCCTGGATCAGGATAATCCGGATATCTCGGTGCTCGTAGGAACCAATATCCCTAAGGATATTGAAGATCAATTGACTAACTTTTTGAAATGCAGGATGTCAACATTCGCGTGGAAACACGAGGATATGACAGGAATATCCAAGGATATTATAACACATAAGCTCGGTATTGACAGGTCGTTCAAGCCTGTCCAACAAAAGAGAAGGAAATTTGCTCCGAAGCAAAATATGATTATTCAAGAAGAAGTAGAGAGGTTATTGAAATCCAAAATGATCAGAGAAGTCAAGTTTCCAAGATGGCTAGCAAATGTAGTGGTGGTGCAGAAGAAAAATGGGAAATGGAGAGTTTGTGTAGATTACACAGACTTGAACAAAGCTTGTCCCAAAGATCCATTTCCTCTTCCTTATATTGACTCAATGGTGGACGCTACTGCCGGCCATGAGATGTTAACCTTCATGGATGCATCCTCAGGATTCCAGCAGATCCAAATGGAACCTTCAGACCAGGAGGATACTGCCTTCATGACACCAACATGTATTTATTGTTACACTGCTATGCCCTTTGGTTTGAAAAATGCAGGTGCAACATATCAAAGATTGGTGAACATGATGTTCAAAGACAAGCTGGGGGACACCATGGAGGTGTACATCGATGACATGGTAGTAAAATCTAAAAAGGCTGAGGATCACCTCTAGGATATTAAGAGAGCATTTGATATCCTGGATCAGTATAACATGAAGCTGAATCCTGCTAAGTGCCATTTCGGAGTGGGGGCAGGAAAGTTTCTAGGATATATGGTGACTAAAAGAGGGATAGAAGCAAGCCCAGAACAGATCAAAGCCATCTTGGATATCAAATCACCCTCTAACATGAAAGATGTTCAAAGAGTGACAGGATGAGTAGCAGCATTGAATAGATTTATCTCAAGATCCTCAGAAAAATGCAAGGAATTTTATGATATCCTAAAGAAGAACAAGAAGTTCGAATGGGGAGTAAAGCATGAAGCAGCCTTGCAGGATTTGAAGCAGTATCTTTCATCTGCACCCCTATTGATGAAGCCTGAGGATGGTGAACCATTATCCCTGTATCTTGTAGTATCAGGGAATGCAGTAAGTGCTGTCCTTGTAAAGGATCATGAAGGTCAGCAGTATCCTGTTTATTATGTTAGTAAAAGTTTATTAGATGCTGAAACTAGGTATTCTCATTTAGAGAAATTGATATTAGCCCTAGTTATGGCGTCAACAAAACTTAGACATTATTTTGAAACACATAGGATTCATGTTAAAACCAACTATCCTGTAAAAAATGTGCTTAGGAAACCAGAGATGTCAGGTAGGATGGCTAAGTGGTCAGTAAAATTAAGTGCATATGATCTAGTGTATGAACCTAGAAATGCCATAAAGTCTCAGGCTTTAGCTGACTTTGTGGCTGATTTCAGTAGTGATATTCAAAGTGAAGTAGACCTAGAAGTACAACAGCTAGGAGAAAGCTTAGGATCATGGACATTATATACTGATGGTGCATCAAATGTAAGAGGTGTAGGTTTGGGTATACTACTAAAATCGCCACAGGGGGACATATTACCCCAGGCTATTAGATGTGAGTTTCCTGCCACTAATAATGAAGCAGAATATGAAGCTTTAATTGCAGGATTAGAATTGGCTAAGAGCATGAATATCAAGAGTTTACAAGTATTTGTTGATTCTTTGTTAATTACTAATCATTTTAATGGGACCTATGTAGTTAAAGGTGAGAAGTTAATCGAGTATCTCGAAATTCTCAAAAAATTAGCAGAATATTTCGATATTTTTACACTTGAACAGGTACCAAGAGAGGATAATGCTGAAGCTGACGCCTTGGCAAATCTTGGATCATCAGTCAGGATACCGGAAGGGACCCGAATACCAATATTACATATCTTGTATCATGCGATGGATCCTCAGGATAAGGAAGTAGTAAGTGTTCAAAATCCTGATGATGAGAATCCTGAGGAGGATCCCAAGTCCTGGACGGCTCCAATCATAAGATATCTCAAGGAAGGACACATCCCAAAGGATGAAAATCCTAAGGCCTTTAGAATGAAGGTATCACGATTCACTATTGTAAATAATATCCTGTATAAGAAATCTCTTGCAGGACCATATCTAAGGTGCTTGGAGGATCCCGAAACTAAAGAAGTGCTTCAGGATATACACGAAGGGGATTGTGGTAACCATACTGGGGGCAGGTCATTATTCTTGAAGGTATTAAGAACAAGATACTATTGGCTGACGATGAGAAAAGATGTTGCAGAATATGCTCGAAGATGTGATGCGTGTCAAAGACACAGTAATATATTACACCAACCTGCTGAGCCACTTTATCCTATCGCTTCCCCTTGGCCATTCATGAAGTGGGGAATGGATATAGTAGGGAAATTGCCAAAGGCTCCAGGAGGAAAGGTCTTCAAGCTGGCAATGACTGATTATTTCTCTAAGTGGGTCGAAGCTGAAGCATTTGTTCAAGTCAGAGATCAAGAAGTAGTATCCTTCATAAAAAGGAATATCCTGACTAGGTTTGGAGTACCAGCTGAGATAATTTGTGACAATGGATCTCAGTTTATAAGTAAGAGGACTACTGACTTTTGCAAAAGTTGGGGAATCAAAATGATCACATCTACACCGGTACATCCTCAAGCAAATGGACAAGCAGAATCCTCAAACAAGATAATTGTCAACAATTTGAAGAAAAGGCTTGGAGCTTTAGATGTATAGCATTCCAGGATATTGGTAGCATATCCCCCTCCATATTCTTGAGTCGGTATGCTCCTTTTCCTAATTCTGATTCAATCTCATAGGGTCCTTCCCATTTCGGAGCCAACTTTCCATCAGCAGGATTAGTAGTATTCTGAAAAGCCTTTCTCAATACCCAATCTCCAACCTGGATCCTTCTAGTCCTTATATTCTTGTTATATGCTCTGGATATCCTCTGTTGATATGCTGTCATCCTTAGTTTAGCTGCATCTCTTGTCTCATCAATAGTATCCAATTCTTGGCATAGGGCTTCAGGATTCTGCTCAGGATCCCAGAGGTTAGATCTTGCTGTAGGTGTTTTGGTCAAAAATTACCGAAGCAATTTAGTGATCAAATTAGTTAAGTGAGGTAGTGTGCTAAAATTATGTGTGAAAAATGTGTTAACCAAATTAGTTATGAAAACAGTTTCAGGATACGGCTCAGGATATCAAGCTGTATCTACAATCAAACAATGAGCGAAAATGTAAAGGTTGACACGTGATGTACGAGGAAAGCCCTTGATGAATCTAGATCGCCGGCATAAAACCTCGGGAGCTGGCAATCGCAGCTGCCTTGTTCTTCTATTGCTTCAAATATCAGGATACAGTGCAGGATGTGGTGCGGATCAACTAGGTGTTACAATGTAATTTGATTACAAGTGTTTGTGTGTAGTGATTGTTGAAAGCTAGAAAGCAGAAGTGTTCGAGAGTGTGTGAAAGTTGCTTCATGCCTTAATCTGATCCGCCCCCATCTATTTATAGTAAAACAAATGTAACTAACTATCCTACATAACCGGGATCCAACGAATATTCCTTAGTCGAACGTTGTAGACCTGGTCTTTCGGGTTCAACGTCTCTCCTTTAACAAATACGCCCGAGTCTTGAGGAGATGGAGTCCATTTGACCGTTGGCAAGTCCCAGTCTTCAACCTGCACGTGATTAATTCGATATACCTCAGGATATCACCCAAGATGTTAGCAATATCCCCGTCCAGTATCCTGATCACAGATAAACAATTAAAAGCAGGATATAGTTCAAGATAAGTATGCTTAGAAAATGACCCATAACAATTGTCCCCAAATATATCGGTTGGTATACCAATCCATAGGATATATTTTAAAAGTTTTATCCATAATTCAAGACATTTAAAACGAAGCGACGGTCAAGATCACATCATAACCTCAAACGCGCTTTTTGCTCAATGGAGATCCACAATGCCCCTATATCTTCTCTCTTCTTGTTTGAAAAGCCGATATCTCTAACAGAGTCTCCAGGTAATTCCCCATTTCTCCTTCACTTTCTATCAATTTTTCTTGGCTTATTCGTAATGGCTGCCGAGACCTTCACCCAGCAGAATCTCCTCAAAAATCCTGAAAAGGAGGTCTGCACTTTCGACAACGCAGACATCGCGGCTTTAAGAGCTTCCGGTGCTTTCCCAGATAACACAGTCTTTAGACCGTTCGATCGGTCAATTCGATCGGATGTTTCTTCCACAGATTGGGTTTGCTTTCCAGCATACCCCTTTTCACTGGGTCTTCGATATCCCTTTCCTGAATTCATGATGCAATTCTTCCGAACCACTGGCATCTCTTTTGCTCAAACCATGCCCATGGTTTGGAGAGTATTAATCGTACTTAACCAAATAAAAAACCTTCATTGTCCCGACCTCTGCATCGAGGATCTGCCTATTGCTTATCGCCTCCGATCCCACGGCTCTAGCCGGTTCTTGCTTTTCTCGACCTCTAGCAAACCCCTTATTCTTAAAGCCACCAAAAACGAAGACGGATGGCAACGCAAATTTTTCTTTGTCAGACGAGACTCCATTGCTGAGGGTGCCAACCTTCCGGTGGAGTGGTTAACCACCGGTAGGGTCATAAATGTTCTTATGTACCTTTAAGTTTCTATCTTTTACTAATATCCTTCTTTTCGATCCTTATGCAGTCAACTTCAAGGAAGTAGCTCCCCCTACCGCTGAATCAGAGGAAAGAATCAAAACTGTTTACCAATTATCTGTAATAGACAGGACTTTCACCACACACGTCCCGAGTTCCAGTCAATACTCGTCATCTGAAATGTCTGGTAAGGATTACTTTCAAAATAATTAGTTAATATGAAAAGTAATAATAGTGCAAAACTTTTCCCTTTATGCAGCACCGGCCAAGATCCCTGAAGTCTTTGACCTCGACGAGTTGGACAGTTATTCTGATCTGGTTCAGGTCAAGAAGGAACCTAGTACCAAGGCCACAACCTCTTCCAAACCCAGCAGTTCCAAAGCCATCGTCATTCCCAAACCTTCGCCGGCTACTAAACCCCGGAGTTCAAGTTCCCGTAAAAGGAAAGAGCCTGATACCCTTGTCATTTCTGACACAGTTCCCTATGAGAAGCACGGGTTCATTGAAGCTAGCGGGTTTATGACTTCCTTTCTTAACCAGGTTAGTATTCTCAAACCACATCCTGCAGCTTATTTACAAAGATTTATCAATATTAATAGGTGTCCTCTTACTTTCGCAGGGTCTTGAGCATCTGGTTCATCTATATCAAGAATCCTGTGGGCTTAACAAGACGCTTGAATCCAAGTTAAAGGAAGCAGAAGTCACGATCTCCGATCAAGGCATGATTGCAGCCGCCAAATCTCGTCATTACGAGGAGAAGTTCAAAGCTATGATTCAAGAACACCAGACTGCTCTCAACAAAGCTACTCTTCAAGCCCAAGCCGATCTTGAAGCTGCCCATGTGCAACATGAACGGGATATGGTCACCTACCGGGAAAGCCTTAAGAGTTCCGTCGTCACTTCTCTCCTCCAAGCCAGGTTGAAGATGGCCCATAAAGCCAAAACATTAGGTTTTGAATGCCCTTCTTGGGATGTTGGTGCCTGGGAGACCAAGCTAAAGAACCTCGGCGGCACTTCTACCAGACCAGCTGCCGAAGAATCTTCCAAAGCAGTTGAAAAAGCAACCGATGCTGAGAAGGATGCTGAGGCGGATCCCAATACGGATGCTGCTGAAATCGTCATGGATGAAGAAGGCACTGCCCCCTAAAGCTTATTTCCTTTAAATTGTTTGAACAATTTTATGTCTTATGAACAATTTTTATTTCTGCATCAAAACAATTTGATAGCGGAAGGTGGATGGGTCCTGGGTTTCAGGATGAAACCTTCGGTTATCAACTAGTGTTGCTTATTTCATCTTTCATTTTTCTTGCTATCACTTCCTGTCTTTCTTATTATAGACCTTAGTTTTGCAAAATATAGTCAGTAATAGATTACCAAAACTTTTATTAATTCAATCACCTTTAGAGAAAATTAAAAGATAGTTCATTTTAAAACCTATTATGACGGTACTAACTTAATTAAAGTTTCAAACTAGTACCAGTTTCATATATCTTAATCAAATATCCTGGAAAGTATTTTGAAAATATATTTTGAGAATATATCCCGAGAATTTATCCTAATCAGGATATTTAACCTTTTACCAAACATAGTATTGTCAAAAACTTAAACGATGTTTACAAAGGAAAGATCATACCAGGAATAGGGTATAACCCTATTATCAGACCTCAGTCCCTTTGCAACTTTTCCAATAAAGATGTCCCCTGTCTGAGACACTTAGTGCATTAATTCCGAGCCTTATCCTTTGAGCTTTACATCATTGCCTTAGTAGGAATGTCCCCTGTGTACAATGTCTTCAAATACTTAGAAATCTTCTGGATATCAATCCCCGTTGTATAGACAATTTTTCATGTTACAGTGGTAAAACCCAAGAATGTTCTGGAAATAAATCCCTTGAATTCTGGGGGAAATCCCAAATTTTCGTGCGCTACAGGCGGGAGTGTATTAACTCCAAGACTTAGAAAGGTGAAAACCTTTAAACCTTAGAGAGTATGAAAATACCCTTTCGCGAGAGAGGGTGATCAATCCTCATATACCTTTAGGATTCAGGATATAGCCAACAGTAACGAAATTGTCAGCCACTTTTACATGGACTGGTCCCGCCACCTTGAACTATTCCCGAATAACTTGCGCTCCAGGCGGAGTGTTTAAACCCAATTCGGAAGAAAGGGGAATACCTTTAAACCTGTGAAGGGATCAGGATCCCTTATACGTCAGAGAGGGGGCCAATCCTCTAATCTTCTGAAGTATCCTGAGTTAGCATCCTGGAGCTATATCCCGAAGCATATACTGCAAAACATCATTAAACTTAGGTGGGTGTTAGCTTGGCTAACACCCCTCCGATGCTTAAGTTAGTATTGGGTTTCAAAGAATAAATTAAACCAAACATATTTAAAAAAGATAGAATTCATACCATCCTGAGTTAGAAATTAAATTCTAAACTCACTTGAAATAAAGCTTAAGGTGTATAGCATTCCAAGATCTCGGTAGCATATCCCCTTCCATATTCTTGAGTCTATATGCTCCTTTCCCTGCTTCTGATTCAACTTCATATGGTCCTTCCCATTTTGGAGCTAGCTTGCCATCGGCAGGATTAGTAGTATTCTGAAAAGCCTTTCTTAACACCCAATCTCCAACCTTAAATCTTCTGGTCCTAATATTCTTGTTATATGCTATGGATATTCTTTGTTGATATGCTGCCATCCTCAGCCTTGCTGCATCTCTTGTCTCATCAATAGTATCCAAATCTTGACATAAGGCTTCAGGATTCTGTTCAGGATCCCATAGGGTAGATCTTGCAGTAGGTATTGCCATTTCCGTTGGAATCATTGCTTCTGCTCCAAATACCAAGGAAAATGGGGTTTGGCCTGTTGCATTCTTTACCGTTGTCCTATCAGCCCACAAAACAAAGGGTAATTCTTCTGCCTATCTTCCTTTTTTGGCTCCAAGTCTCTTCTTTAAGTTATTGACAATTATCGTGTTTGAGGATTCTGCTTGTCCATTCGCTTGAGGATGTACCGGAGTAGATGTTATCATTTTGATTCCCCAACTCTTGCAAAAGTCAGTAGTTCTCTTGCTTATAAACTGAGAACCATTGTCACAGATTATCTCGGTTGGTACTCCAAATCTGGTCAGGATATTTCTCTTTATGAAGGATACTACTTCTTGATCTCTAACTTGAACAAATGCTTTTGCTTCAACCCACTTGGAGAAATAATCTGTCATTGCCAACATAAAAACCTTCCCTCCTGGAGCCTTTGGAAGCTTTCCCACTATATCCATACCCCACTTCATAAACGGCCAAGGGGAAACAATAGGATACAGCGGTTCAGCAGGCTGATGTAATATGTTACTATGTCCTTGACATGCGTCACTTCTTCGAGCATATTCTGCGGCGTCTTTTCTCATTGTCGGCCAATAATATCCTGTCCTTAATACTTTTGAGAATAATGACCTGCCCGCAGTATGGTTACCACAATCCCCTTCATGTATATCCTGAAGTACTTCTTTGGCTTCAGGATCCTCCTAGCACCTCAAATACGGTCCTGCAAGAGATTTCTTGTATAAAACATTATTTATAATAGTGAATCGTGATACCTTCATCCTAAATGCCTTAGGATTTTCATTTCCGGGGATGTGTCCTTCTTTGAGATATCTCATGATTGGAGCCGTCCAGGACTTAGGATCCTCTTCAGGATGCTCTGATCCAGGATCCTGAATACCCGCTACTTCTTTATCCCGAGGATTCGTTGCAGGATACAAGACATGTAATATTGGTATTTGGGTTCCTTCTGGTATCCTGATCGATGATCCCAGATTTGCTAAGGCATCTGCTTCAGCATTATCCTCCCTTGGTACCTGTTCAAGTGTAAAAACATCGAAATATCCTGCTAATTTTTTGAGAATATCGAGGTATTCGATTAATTTCTCACCCTTAACTGCATAGGATCCATTAAAATGGTTAGTAATTAACAAGGAGTCAACATATACTTGCAAATTCTTGATACTCATATTCTTAGCCAATTCTAATCCTGCAATTAAAGCTTCATATTCTGCCTCATTGTTGGTAGCAGGAAATTCACACCTAATAGCCTGGGGTAATATGTCCCCCTGTGGCGATTTTAGTAGTATACCTAAACCTACACCTCTTATATTGGATGCACCATCAGGATATAACGTCCAGGATCCTGAAGATTCTCCTAATTGTTGAACTTCTAGGTCTACCTCGTCCTGAATGTCACTACTGAAATCAGCCACAAAGTCAGCTAAAGCCTGAGACTTTATGGCATTTCTAGGTTCATATACTAAATCATAACCACTTAACTTTACTGACCACTTGGCCATCCTACCTGACATCTCTGGTTTCCTAAGCACATTTTTGACATGATAATTCGTTTTAACATGGATCCTATGTGTCTCAAAATAATGTCTAAGCTTTGTCGATGCCATGACTAGAGCTAATATCAATTTTTCTAAATGAGAGTACCTAGTTTCAGCATCTAACAAACTTTTACTAACATAATAAACAGGATACTGCTGACCTTCATGATCCTTAATAAGAACAGCACTTACAGCATTCCCTGATACAGCGGGGTATAGGGATAGTGGTTCACCATTCTCTGGCTTCATCAATAGAGGTGCAGTTGAGAGATATCGCTTCAAATCCTGCAAGGCTTCTTCATGTTTTGCTCCCCATTCGAACTTCTTATTCTTCTTGAGGATATCATAGAATTCCTTGCATTTTTCCGAGGATCTCGAAATAAATCTGTTCAATGCTGCTACTCATCCTGTTAACCGTTGAACATCCTTCATATTCGAGGGTGATTTTATATCCAGGATAGCTTTAATCTGCTCTGGGCTTGTCTCTATCCCCCTTTTCGTCACCATATATCCAAGAAACTTTCCTGCCCCCACTCCGAAATGGCACTTAGCAGGATTCAGCTTCATGTTATACTGATCCAGGATATCAAATGCTCCCTTGACATCCTGGAGATGATCCTCAGCCTTTTTAGATTTCACTACCATATCGTCAATATATACCTCCATGGTGTCCCCCAGCTTATCTTTGAACATCATGTTCACTAATCTCTGGTATGTTGCACCTGCATTTTTCAAACCGAAAGGCATGGCAGTATAGCAATATATACCTGTTGGTGTCATGAAAGCAGTATCCTCCTGGTCCGAAGGCTCCATTTGAATCTGCTGAAATCCTGAGGATGCGTCCATGAACGTTAACATTTCATGTCCAGCAGTAGCATCTACCATTGCATCGATATGAGGGAAAGGAAATGGGTCTTTAGGACAAGCCTTGTTCAAGTCCGTGTAGTCTACACAGACTCTCCATTTCCCGTTTTTCTTCTGTACCACAACTACGTTTGCTAGCCATCTTGGAAACTTGACTTCTCTGATCATCCTGGACTTCAACAATCTTTCAACTACTTCTTGGATAATCGTATTCCGCTCAAGAGCAAATTTTCTTCTTTTTTGCTGAACAGGCTTGAATGATCTGTCAATTCCAAGCTTGTGAGTGATAATGTCTTTGGATATGCCTATCATATCCTCGTGCTTCCATGCAAACGTTGACATCCTGCATTTCAAAAAGTTAGTTAACTGCACTTCAATATCCTGAGGGATATTGGTTCCTATGAGCACCGAGATATCAAGATTATCCTGATCCAGGATAATTTTCTTCACATCCTGCTCCGAAGCTTCCAAGGTATCCCGGGCCTGCATCTTTAATAGCTATGCTTGATTAGGCTTGGTTGAAGATTTCATCGAGGATGAATAGCATTCTTTCGCTTCCTGCTTATCACTTTCAACCTTGACAACTCCCCAAGGGGTAGGGATCTTGATGCATTGGTGATATGTTGATGGCACAGCCTTCATATCGTGAATCCATGGTCTTCCCAGTATGATGTTATAGCAGGATAAGGAGTCCATCACACAGAAGCGTTGTATCGAGTTGACCCCTTCAACATATACTGGTAACTTTATCTCCCCTACGGTATTCCTAGCTTCTCCACTGAAACCAACGAGCACAGTGGACTTCGAAGTAATGTCCATCGGAGATATATTCATCCTTTTCAATGTTTCCAGCTGAATTATATTGACAGAACTACCGTTGTCCACCAATATCCTGCGTACAAAATGGTTAGCCACATATAATGTTATTACCAGAGCATCATGGTGAGGATCCTGAACAGTATCCCTGTCATCACTATCGAAAGTGATCACTTTATCAGTTGTGAGGGTAGTCATCCTGACTGGTTTGTCTCCCCTTTCACTCTTAGCTTCCTTTGCATGTCTCTTAGCCGCCGAATACGAAGTCCCACAAATGTCGGATCCTCCTGAAATAAAGTTAATTATCTTGGCATCTGCTGGGGGTGATGCTGCTCGTTCAGGATCCTTCTCGGGATCCTGCCCTTTATTCTTCTTTCTTCCCAGCAAGTCCTTCAGATACCCCTTGCTTAACAGGTAACTTATCTCTTTCCTTAAAGCAATGCAATCCTCGGTCATATGTCCGAAGTCTTCATGGAAGGCACACCATTTAGATTTATCCTTCCAATCAGCTTTCTGCTGGTTCTTTCGAGGCCACCTAGCTTTGTCCCCTAAACCCTGCATAGCATACATTAACTCAGGTATATTAACAGAAAAGCAGTATTCAGATAAATCAGGATATTCTTCTGGATCCTCGTCTTCAACAGCATTCACTTTCTTGTTATCATTTCTGCCATATAGCTTGGAGCGATATGGCTTATATGAGGATTCTGATTTCCTGTTAGTTGATTCATAGGTTGAGGTAGAATTCATCCTCTCCTGCATCTTCTTGTCATCTTCCAAACGGATATATCTCAAAGCCCTGTTACGAGCTTCGTCAAGATTCCTGCAGGGATTCATTACAAGATCCTGATAAAACTGAGAATCCTTTTGTAACCCCATCTTAAAAGCTTGCACAGCTGTTGCGATCTCAAGATGTGGGACATCCAAGGATTCTCGACTGAATTTGTTCACATAATCCCTCAAGGATTCCTGAGGTCCTTGAGTTATCCTGTAAAGATCACTGGTTAGTTTCTCAAAACTCCGACTACAAGAAAATTGAGTGTTAAATAAATTAACCAAATGAGCAAACGAAGTAATTGGGTGAGGAGGGACGTTTAACAGCCATTTTAAGGCTGATCCTGTCAGGGTAGAACCGAATCCCTTGCATAAGCATGCTTCCTTGCGATCTGGAGGGATATGATTGATTTCCATCCGTTCCCTATACTGGGCAATATGCTCCTCAGGATCCGTAGTTCCGTCATACAGTTTCATGTTGGGAGTCTGGAATCTTTTTGGGATTTCAGCATCACAGATAGGATACGCAAAACGGGATATCCTGTGGCTGTCTTGGGATACTTCCGGAATTGGCTGGACCACTCCAGGTACACTGGATATCATGTCCTTCAATTTCTGGAGCTCCCTGGTAAATGTTGACGTCATACCTGCATCCTGCAAGGAGCCATTGTTGTTAGTAGCAAGAATATTATTATTTGACACATTACCGGTCTGAGGATTTTGGCCATATCCTGAAGCATATCCTGAACTCCTCACAGTCGACATCCTGACCGAGGAGGGTATCTCAGGAGTATGATTCTGAGAATGGCTTGGGACGATATTCCCCCTGTTATCCTCAGTGTAAACTGCGGAACTGAAATTCAAAGCCCTGGGCTGTATAGGAGTGACAGTTTCTTCAGCGGGTCTACTCGAGCTAGCTTTTAAGAGTTGTATTTCTCTTAACAGCATTTGATTAGTTTCCTGTTGCTGCCTCATTTGTTCCTGCACACTTCCAAATAAAGTTAGAATTTCATCATTAGAGGCTAAAACGGGAGCAGATCCCTGAACACTCCGAGTAGGGATAACATCTTGAGATTGTGAAGAAAATGGCATCCTTGGAGGAGGTGGTGGAAGCACCGAACCGGTAGTAGCAGAGGTTGCAGCAGACATAGTGGAGGAGCTCATGTTTGATCTTGAGGCCATTGTAAACAATGTGGCAAAAAGTTTTGAAAATAGAAAACCGATTAACGATTTTACAAAGATTTTTAGTAAAAGTAGCACCACTTGCCCCACGGTGGGCGCCAAATTGTTTTGGTCAAAAATTACCGAAGCAATTTAGTGATCAAATTAGTTAAGTGAGGTAGTGTGCTAAAATTATGTGTGAAAAATGTGTTAACCAAATTAGTTATGAAAACAGTTTCAGGATACGGCTCAGGATATCAAGCTGTATCTACAATCAAACAATGAGCGAAAATGTAAAGGTTGACACGTGATGTACGAGGAAAGCCCTTGATCAATCTAGATCGCCGGCATAAAACCTCGGGAGCTGGCAATCGC
This sequence comes from Helianthus tuberosus, assembly GCA_030545235.1. Taxonomy (NCBI): domain Eukaryota; kingdom Viridiplantae; phylum Streptophyta; class Magnoliopsida; order Asterales; family Asteraceae; genus Helianthus; species Helianthus tuberosus. The sequence goes on along the minus strand of CM060382.1, from coordinate 82,682,672 downwards.
AGCTGCCTTGTTCTTCTATTGCTTCAAATATCAGGATACAGTGCAGGATGTGGTGCCGATCAACTAGGTGTTACAATGTAATTTGATTACAAGTGTTTGTGCGTAGTGATTGTTGAAAGCTAGAAAGCAGAAGTGTTCGAGAGTGTGTGAAAGTTGCGTCGTGCCTTAATCTGATCCGCCCCCATCTATTTATAGTAAAACAAATGTAACTAACTATCCTACATAACCGGGATCCAACGAATATTCCTTAGTCGAACGTTGTAGACCTGGTCTTTCGGTTTCAACGTCTCTCCTTTAACAAATACGCCCGAGTCTTGAGGAGATGGAGTCCATTTGACCGTTGGCAAGTCCCAGTCTTCAACCTGCACGTGATTAATTCGATATACCTCAGGATATCACCCAAGATGTTAGCAATATCCCCGTCCAGTATCCTGATCACAGATAAACAATTAAAAGCAGGATATAGTTCAAGATAAGTATGCTTAGAAAATGACCCATAAATGGACTCCATCTTCTCAAGACTCGGGCGTATTTGTTAAAGGAGAGACGTTGAAACCGAAAGACCAGGTCTACAACGTTCGACTAAGGAATATTCGTTGGATCCCGGTTATGTAGGATAGTTAGTTACATTTGTTTTACTATAAATAGATGGGGGCGGATCAGATTAAGGCACGACGCAACTTTCACACACTCTCGAACACTTCTGCTTTCTAGCTTTCAACAATCACTACGCACAAACACTTGTAATCAAATTACATTGTAACACCTAGTTGATCCGCACCACATCCTGCACTGTATCCTGATATTTGAAGCAATAGAAGAACAAGGCAGCTGCGATTGCCAGCTCCCGAGGTTTTATGCCGGCGATCTAGATTGATCAAGGGCTTTCCTCGTACATCACGTGTCAACCTTTACATTTTCGCTCATTGTTTGATTGTAGATACAGCTTGATATCCTGAGCCGTATCCTGAAACTGTTTTCATAACTAATTTGGTTAACACATTTTTCACACATAATTTTAGCACACTACCTCACTTAACTAATTTGATCACTAAATTGCTTCGGTAATTTTTGACCAAAACTATTTGGCGCCCACCGTGGGGCAAGTGGTGCTACTTTTACTAAAAATCTTTGTAAAATCGTTAATCGGTTTTCTATTTTCAAAACTTTTTGCCACATTGTTTACAATGGCCTCAAGATCAAACATGAGCTCCTCCACTATGTCTGCTGCAACCTCTGCTACTACCGGTTCGGTGCTTCCACCACCTCCTCCAAGGATGCCATTTTCTTCACAATCTCAAGATGTTATCCCTACTCAGAGTGTTCAGGGATCTGCTCCCGTTTTAGCCTCTAATGATGAAATTCTAACTTTATTTGGAAGTGTGCAGGAACAAATGAGGCAGCAACAGGAAACTAATCAAATGCTGTTAAGAGAAATACAACTCTTAAAAGCTAGCTCGAGTAGACCCGCTGAAGAAACTGTCACTCCTATACAGCCCAGGGCTTTGAATTTCAGTTCCGCAGTTTACACTGAGGATAACAGGGGGAATATCGTCCCAAGCCATTCTCAGAATCATACTCCTGAGATACCCTCCTCGGTCAGGATGTCGACTGTGAGGAGTTCAGGATATGCTTCAGGATATGGCCAAAATCCTCAGACCGGTAATGTGTCAAATAATAATATTCTTGCTACTAACAACAATGGCTCCTTGCAGGATGCAGGTATGACGTCAACATTTACCAGGGAGCTCCAGAAATTGAAGGACATGATATCCAGTGTACCTGGAGTGGTCCAGCCAATTCTGGAAGTATCCCAAGACAGCCACAGGATATCCCGTTTTGCGTATCCTATCTGTGATGCTGAAATCCCAAAAAGATTCCAGACTCCCAACATGAAACTGTATGACGGAACTACGGATCCTGAGGAGCATATTGCCCAGTATAGGGAACGGATGGAAATCAATCCTATCCCTCCAGATCTCAATGAAGCATGCTTATGCAAGGGATTCGGTTCTACCCTGACAGGATCAGCCTTAAAATGGCTGTTAAACGTCCCTCCTCACTCAATTACTTCGTTTGCTCATTTGGTTAATTTATTTAACACTCAATTTTCTTGTAGTCGGAGTTTTGAGAAACTAACCAGTGATCTTTACAGGATAACTCAAGGACCTCAGGAATCCTTGAGGGATTATGTGAACAAATTCAGTCGAGAATCCTTGGATATCCCACATCTTGATATTGCAACAGTTGTGCAAGCTTTTAAGATGGGGTTACAAAAGGATTCTCAGTTTTATCAGGATCTTGTAATGAATCCCTGCAGGAATCTTGACGAAGCTCGTAACAGGGCTTTGAGATATATCCGTTTGGAAGATGACAAGAAGATGCAGGAGAGGATGAATTCTACCTCAACCTATGAATCAACTAACAGGAAATCAGAATCCTCATATAAGCCATATCGCTCCAAGCCATATGGCAGAAATGATAACAAGAAAGTGAATGCTGTTGAAGACGAGGATCCAGAAGAATATCCTGATTTATCTCAATACTGCTTTTCTGTTAATATACCGGAGTTAATGTATGCTATGCAGGGTTTAGGGGACAAAGCTAGGTGGCCTCGAAAGAACCAGCAGAAAGCTGATTGGAAGGATAAATCTAAATGGTGTGCCTTCCATGAAGACTTCGGACATATGACCGAGGATTGCATTGCTTTAAGGAAAGAGATAAGTTAGCTGTTAAGCAAGGGGTATCTGAAGGACTTGCTGGGAAGAAAGAAGAATAAAGGGCAGGATCCCGAGAAGGATCCTGAACGAGCAGCATCACCCCCAGCAGATGCCAAGATAATTAACTTTATTTCAGGAGGATCCGACATTTGTGGGACTTCGTATTCGGCGGCTAAGAGACATGCAAAGGAAGCTAAGAGTGAAAGGGGAGACAAACCAGTCAGGATGACTACCCTCACAACTGATAAAGTGATCACTTTCGATAGTGATGACAGGGATACTGTTCAGGATCCTCACCATGATGCTCTGGTAATAACATTATATGTGGCTAACCATTTTGTACGCAGGATATTGGTGGACAACGGTAGTTCTGTCAATATAATTCAGCTGGAAACATTGAAAAGGATGAATGTATCTCCGATGGACATTACTTCGAAGTCCACTGTGCTCGTTGGTTTCAGTGGAGAAGCTAGGAATACCGTAGGGGAGATAAAGTTACCAGTATATGTTGAAGGGGTCAACTCGATACAACGCTTCTGTGTGATGGACTCCTTATCCTGCTATAACATCATACTGGGAAGACCATGGATTCACGATATGAAGGTTGTGCCATCAACATATCACCAATGCATCAAGATCCCTACCCCTTGGGGAGTTGTCAAGGTTGAAAGTGATCAGCAGGAAGCGAAAGAATGCTATTCATCCTCGATGAAATCTTCAACCAAGCCTAATCAAGCATAGCTATTAAAGATGCGGGCCCGGGATACCTTGGAAGCTTCGGAGCAGGATGTGAAGAAAATTATCCTGGATCAGGATAATCTTGATATCTCGGTGCTCATAAGAACCAATATCCCTCAAGATATTGAAGTGCAGTTAACTAACTTTTTGAAATGCAGGATGTCAACGTTTGCATGGAAGCACGAGGATATGACAGGCATATCCAAAGACATTATCACTCACAAGCTTGGAATTGACAGATCATTTAAGCCTGTTCAGCAAAAAAGAAGAAAATTTGCTCCTGAGCGGAATACGATTATCCAAGAAGAAGTTGAAAGATTGTTGAAGTCCAGGATGATCAGAGAAGTCAAGTTTCCAAGATGGCTAGCAAACGTAGTTGTGGAACAGAAGAAAAACGGGAAATGGAGAGTCTGTGTAGACTACACGGACTTGAACAAGGCTTGTCCTAAAGACCCATTTCCTCTCCCTCATATCGATGCAATGGTAGATGCTACTGCTGGACATGAAATGTTAACGTTCATGGACGCATCCTCAGGATTTAAGCAGATTCAAATGGAGCCTTCGGACCAGGAGGATACTGCTTTCATGACACCAACAGGTATATATTGCTATACTGCCATGCCTTTCGGTTTGAAAAATGCAGGTGCAACATACCAGAGATTAGTAAACATGATGTTCAAAGATAAGTTGGGGGACACCATGGAGGTATATATTGACGATATGGTAGTGAAATCTAAAAAGGCTGAGGATCATCTCCAGGATATCAAGGGAGCATTTGATATCCTGGATCAGTATAACATGAAGCTGAATCCTGCTAAGTGCCATTTCGGAGTGGGGGCAGGAAAGTTTCTTGGATATATGGTGACGAAAAAGGGGATAGAGGCAAGCCCGGAGCAGATTAAAGCTATCCTGGATATAAAATCACCCTCGAATATGAAGGATGTTCAACGGTTAACAGGACGAGTAGCAGCATTGAACAGATTTATTTCGAGATCATCAGAAAAATGCAAGGAATTCTATGATATCCTCAAGAAGAATAAGAAGTTCGAATGGGGAGCAAAACATGAAGCAGCCTTGCAGGATTTGAAGCGATATCTCTCAACTGCACCTCTATTAATGAAGCCAGAGAACGGTGAACCACTATCCCTATACCTCGCTGTATCAGGGAATGCTGTAAGTGCTGTTCTTATTAAGGATCATGAAGGTCAGCAGTATCATGTTTATTATGTTAGTAAAAGTTTGTTAGATGCTGAAACTAGGTACTCTCATTTCGAAAAATTGATATTAGCTCTAGTCATGGCATCGACAAAGCTTAGACATTATTTTGAGGCACATAGGATCCATGTTAAAACGAATTATCCTGTCAAAAATGTGCTTAGGAAACCAGAGATGTCAGGCAGGATGGCCAAGTGGTCAGTAAAGTTAAGTGCTTATGATTTAGTATATGAACCTAGAAATGCCATAAAGTCTCAGGCTTTAGCTGACTTTGTGGCTGATTTCAGTAGTGACATTCAGGACGAGGTAGACCTAGAAGTTCAACAATTAGGAGAATCTTCAGGATCCTGGACGTTATATACTGATGGTGCATCCAATATAAGAGGTGTAGGTTTAGGTATACTACTAAAATCGCCACAGGGGGACATATTACCCCAGGCTATTAGGTGTGAATTTCCTGCTACTAACAATGAGGCAGAATATGAAGCTTTAATTGCAGGATTAGAATTGGCTAAGAATATGAGTATCAAGAATTTGCAAGTATATGTTGACTCCTTGTTAATTACTAACCATTTTAATGGATCCTATGCAGTTAAGGGTGAGAAATTAATCGAATACCTCGATATTCTCAAAAAATTAGCAGGATATTTTGATGTTTTTACACTTGAACAGGTACCAAGGGAGGATAATGCTGAAGCAGATGCCTTAGCAAATCTGGGATCATCAATCAGGATACCAGAAGGAACCCAAATACCAATATTACATGTCTTGTATCCTGCAACGAATCCTCGGGATAAAGAAGTAGCGGGTATTCAGGATCCTGGATCAGAGCATCCTGAAGAGGATCCTAAGTCCTGGACGGCTCCAATCATGAGATATCTCAAAGAAGGACACATCCCCGGAAATGAAAATCCTAAGGCATTTAGGATGAAGGTATCACGATTCACTATTATAAATAATGTTTTATACAAGAAATCTCTTGCAGGACCGTATTTGACGTGCTTGGAGGATCCTGAAGCCAAAGAAGTACTTCAGGATATACATGAAGGGGATTGTGGTAACCATACTGGGGGCAGGTCATTATTCTCAAAAGTATTAAGGACAGGATATTATTGGCCGACAATGAGAAAAGACGCCGCAGAATATGCTCGAAGATGTGACGCATGTCAAAGACATAGTAACATATTACATCAGCCTGCTGAACCGCTGTATCCTATTGTTTCCCCTTGGCCGTTTATGAAGTGGGGTATGGATATATGTTAGGGGAGGATTTTCTAACAATTAGTGATCCTTATTCGTTATCCTAACTGGTGATCCTTACTTCTGTGACAGGTGGTGATCCTCAGAAGGGCTTTAGAATCAGGATCATGGATCACTTCAAGGATCCTCGTACTGACGATTGTTTACTTATGTTTTATAACATCTCGCAGGTATAACAAGCTTGACCAAGTCTTGGCGACATTCTTGGAGAATATTCCCGAAGTATTCTGCACGTGCTAGATCAAAACTAGACGTTATGGAGAACGTGGAGGCTTGGCCCGAAAGTCGGAGAGTTTGTTAGCTAGATATTTTTCTTATTTTAAAGGGAGTAACGAGCTAAGTTAGAAAGTTAGTGACACTTAGTCATTTTGGCAGTTACACACACTCGCAAACACGCTCATACAAGCTCTCATTCAAACACTTAGCAACTACATACGTTTTACACACACTTCACCGTAGTGATCCTTGTACCTAGCTCGTTACTATCCGAAGTTGTAAACATTTAACAATTTATTTTAGCTTGGTGATCGGTAGTTTCCATCACCCGGGGTTTTTTGTGCCGGAGATCAACTCTTGATCAAGGGCTTTTTCCCCGTATAAATCTTTGTGTTGTTTGTGCACTTTACATTGAAGTGATCCTCATCACTGTTATACATTTTAAGCATCATTCCCCTAAACAAAGAGTTTGGTTGCAATATCCTCATCAGATTTTCTGACCAAAACAGTTTGGCGCCCACCGTGGGGCAATTGGTGCTTTGTCCTTAGAAGAATTCGCATTTCTGTGCTCATTCCGGTTCATTACAACCAAGCAAATGGCTTCCTCAGCGAAGAATGCTTCAAACTTGATGCCCTCATTCACTTCCTCACAAGGCGTCCCTCCTTTGCCTCCACCACCTTCTGGATCCCAGAAGAATACAGAGAATGCTGCGAAGAAACCGACTCCCATTTTCTCAAAACCACCTACTTCTTCTGTTTCAACTAATCCTACTACTAATGATCTCTATGCCTTGATTTTGCAGATGAGGAATCATGCACAAGAGCAGGATAAGACCAACGAAAGGATCCTCCGGGAGATTGATGAAATTAAGAAACAGAAGAAAACGGCAGAGGATCATTCTCCACTGATGCCCAGATCTTTGAATTTTGACACTCCGGTGGTTACTTCTCAGCCGTCAGTGGTTCCAAACATTCAATATGCGGGTGGACCAAAAGGAGTGCACTACGGAACAACAGCTATGACCCAGGCACTAGGTTCATATTTCCAGCCAGCAGGATCCTATCCCCAGCATACGGGATCCCTCACGAATACAGGAGGATATTCAGGAATGCAGCAGTTTCAAGGATCCTCCTTCGTTCCAGGATCATCCCAGGTTCAAGGATCCTCCTTCGTTCCAGGATCATCCCAGGTTCAAGGATCCTCCTTCGTTCCAGGATCATCCCAGGTTCAAGGATCCTCCTTCGTTCCAGGATCATCCCAGGTTCAAGGATCCTCCTTCGTTCCAGGATCATCCCAGGTTCAAGGATCCTCCTTCGTTCCAGGATCATCCCAGGTTCAAGGATCCTCCTTCGTTCCAGGATCATCCCAGGTTCAAGGATCCTCCTTCGTTCCAGGATCATCCCAGGTTCAAGGATCCTTCTTCGTCCCAGGATCATCCCAGGTTCAAGGATCCTCCTTTGTTCCAGGATCATCCCAGTTTCAGGGATCCTTCCAGATGCCAGGATCCTTGAGGAGTTTGCAAACAGGAAGTTCAGATGTCCATCAAGGAGATTTTATTCCAATGCAGACCAATGCCTCTGCTGGCCCCTCGATCATTCCAGAGTCTCAACAATATGGATTAACCCCCATACTTCCTAACCTGAATCCAATGGGAGGTAACACTTTTAATAATTCTCATACTATTAACCATGGTTTTATGCAGGATCCAGGTATCAATCATGCCATGGCCAGAGAATTGCAAAAGCTAAAGGATATGATCTCGAGTGTTCCGGGAGTAGTCAAACCTATTCCAGAGATTGCAGATGGGAGCCACAAGATATCTCGCTTTGCACCACCAATCTGTGATGCTGAGATACCCAAGAGGTTCCATGTGCCTACAATGAAACTGTATGATGGTTCGACGGATCCTGAAGAACACATAGCACAATACAGGGAGAGGATGGAGATCAATCCAATCCCAGAAAAGTTAAAGGAAGCATGCCTATGCAAAGGATTCGGATCCACTCTTACTGGATCAGCTCTCAAATGGCTGCTAAGTCTTCCTCCCTATTCTATTACCTCATTTGCAAACCTAGTTAACTTGTTTAATACTCAGTTTTCCTGTAGTAGAAAATTTGAACGACTAACTAGTGATTTATATAGGATAACCCAGGGTCATAATGAATCATTAAGGGATTACATTACCAAATTTAGTAAAGAATCCTTAGACATTCCCAACTTAGATATAGCCACGGCTGTTGAAGCCTTCAAAATGGGATTACTTAGGGATTCCTTATTTTATGATGATCTTGTTATGACACCGTGCAGGAACCTAGATGAGGTAAGAACCCGGGCCCTCAGGTTCATCCGGCTAGAGGATGATAAGAGGATTCAGGAGAGGATAACATGATCCTCAAAGCAGGATAAGCAAGGATCCTCATTCAGAAACAACAAGTTCAGATCCTACAACAAATCTGATAATCAGAACGTGCATTCTATTGATCAAGAAGAGGATGATGAGGATTATCCTCCAATTTCTGAATATTGCTTTAGTGTTGACAACAATGAACTAATCCTTGCCATGCAGAACCTAGGTGAAAAAGCTAGATGGCCAAGAAAGAATGACAGGCCAGCTGCAACTAAGGATAAATCAAAGTGGTGTGCATATCATGAAGATTTTGGGCACCTCACAGAAGAATGCATTGCATTAAGAAAGGAAATTGGATACTTGCTGAACAAAGGGCATCTAAAAGAGTTGTTGGGAAGAAAAAAGTCAAGGACTCAGGATCCTGAAAGGATCCCTGAGAAGGCTCCAGCCCCTCCAGCAGACGCACAAGTGATAAACTTTATTTCTGGGGGATCCGACATTTGTGGCACATCCTTCTCAGCAGCTAAGAGGCATGCAAAGGAAACTAAAATGGATAACGGAGAAAGGCCAGTTCGAACATCGAGTGTCTCCGAAGGAAAAGTCATAACCTTTGATGAAGAGGATCGTATTGATATCCAGGATCCTCATCACGATGGTTTAGTCATTACTCTTTTTATATCTAACTATTTTGTCCGCAGGATCCTAATAGACGGAGGAAGCTCAGTGAACATTATCCAGCTTGATGTTCTAAAGAAGATGGGTATCCCTGAATCAGAGATCATACCAAGATCCTCCGTGCTCGTAGGATTTACTGGCGAGACCAAGAACACCCTGGGGGACATTAAACTCCCAATATATATTGAAGGCTTACACTCTTATCAAAAGTTTTGTGTTATTGACTGTTTATCTTGTTGTAATGTTATCCTTGGCAGGCCCTGGATACACGATATGAAAGCAGTCCCATCTACTTACCATCAATGTGTGAAGCTCCCTAGTCCTTGGGGAATAGTAAAGACTGATAGCGATCAGCAGGAAGCTAAGAACTGCTACACTTCATCGATGAAACCAGCTTCGAAGTCAAGCGAGCAATAGCAATCAAGGTATCCTCCAAGGAGTGTCTTGGAGGCCAGAGAGCAGGATGTGGTAGAAATCCTCATGGATCCTGATGATCCTGAATCCAAAATCTATATCGGGTCAGGGATCCTTGGCGAAATGAAAGAAGACCTCATATCCTTCCTGAAAAGGAGAAAGACTACCTTTGCATGGAAACACGAAGACATGACCGGTATTTCCAAGGATGTTATCACTCACAAGCTCGGCATCGATAGATCCTTCAAACCAATCCATCAAAGGAGAAGGAAGTTTGCACCAGAAAGGAATGCCATTATCCAGGAAGAGGTAGAGAAATTGCTCCGGGCAGGTATGATTAGAGAGGTCAAGTATCCAAGATGGTTGGCCAATGTGGTTGTTGTTCAAAAGAAAAACGGAAAGTGGAGGGTATGTGTCGATTTTACCGATTTAAATAAGGCATGTCCCAAGGATCCTTTCCCTTTACCCCACATTGACTCCATGGTGGATGCAACTGCGGGTCATGAACTGTTAACTTTTATGGATGCTTCATCTGCATTTCAACAAATCCAAATGGAACCATCCGACCAAGAGGATACGGCCTTCATGACTCCAACTGGTATATATTGCTATATTGCTATGCCGTTCGGATTGAGAAATGCAGGTGCAACGTACCAAAGGCTGGTGAATATGATGTTCAAGGATCAGATTGGACAAACTATGGAGGTTTACATAGACGATATGGTGGTAAAATCCTTAAAAGCTGAGGATCACCTAAGAGACTTGGAGGAAGCATTCGATATCCTTGACAAATATAACATGAAGCTTAATCCTTCAAAATGTCATTTTGGTGTTAAAGCAGGTAAATTCTTAGGATACATGGTGACTAAGAGAGGCATCGAAGCTAGCCCGGAACAAATCAAAGCAATAGTAAACATCAAATCTCCGGCCAATGCTAAGGATGTTCAAAGGTTAACAGGAAGGATAGCAGCCTTGAACAGATTCATATCCAAGTCCTCCGAGAAGTGTAAAGAATTCTATGATATCCTAAGGAAGAACAAGAAATTTGAGTGGATGGAGAAGCATGAAAATGCTTTAAAAGCCCTCAAAGATTACCTATCCTCGGCCCCGGCTTTAATGAAACCAGAAAAAGGTGATGTGTTATCCTTGTATCTTGCAGTATCCTCAAAAGCAGTAAGTGCGGTCCTTGTTAAGGATCATCAAGGAAACCAGAGATGTCAGGAAGGATGGCTAAGTGGGCAGTGAAATTGAGTGCATATGATATAAGATATGAGCCTAGGACAGCTATCAAATCCCAAGCATTAGCTGACTTTGTGGCTGATTTCAGTAGTGATTTACAAGAAGAAGCTGAGCTAGAAGTCCAGCAGCTAGAAGAGACCAAGGATCCTTGGATACTCTATACTGATGGATCCTCAAATGTCAAAGGCACAGGGCTCGGAATACTACTAAAATCGCCACAGGGGGACATAATACCCCATTCTATAGCTTGTGAGTTCCAAACCACTAATAATGAGGCTGAATATGAAGCCTTAATTGCTGGTTTGCAAATTGCAAAGCATATGGGGATCAGGTATCTTGAGGTACACGTAGATTCTTTGTTAATTACAAATCACTTTAATGGATCATATGCTGTTAAAGGTGAAAAGCTAACCAAATATTTGGAGATAGTCAAAAGTTTGGCACTCTCTTTTGTCTCTTTTAGTTTGTCACAGGTACCAAGGGAAAAAAATACAGAAGCTGATGCATTGGCTAACTTAGGATCATCTTTGAAGATCCTAGAGGATATCAAGATCCCTATTATCCATATCCTGACCCCAGCTATTGAGGATCATGTGGCTATGGAGATAGGGAATAATTCTGCAATGATCCCTAGTGAGGATACTCGATCCCATCCAGGATCAGGATCATGGATCTCACCAATTATGAGATACTTACAACATGGAGAGATTCCTACAGGAGAAAACCCTAGGGCTTTCAAATCTAAGGTATCTCAATTCACAATTATGAATAATATGTTGTATAAGCGATCTCTTGCAGGACCATACTTGAGATGCATTGAGGATCCTGAAGTTCAGGAAGTTTTAAAAGACTTCCATGAAGGAGATTGTGGAAACCACACTGGGGGCAGGGCTTTATTCTCAAGGATCCTGAGGACAGGATACTACTGGCCAACCATGAAGAAAGATGCTGTGGAGTATGCCAGAAGATGTGATCCTTGCCAGAGACACAGCAATATCCTTCATCAACCAGCTGAATTATTGCATCCTATATCCTCCTCTTGGCCATTTATGAGATGGGGTATGGATATAGTTGGAAAGCTCCCTAAGGCACCTGGTGGGAAAGTATTCATGCTAGCTATGACTGATTACTTCTCCAAGTGGATAGAGGCTGAAGCTTTTGCTCAAGTTAGAGAAAAGGAAGTTATATCCTTCATTAAAAGAAATATTATAACTAGATTTGGAATTCCTTCTGAGATTGTATGTGATAATGGTTCCCAATTTATTGGGGGCAGAACCACTAACTTTTGTGACAGCTGGGGGATTAAGATGATAACATCAACACCAGTCCACCCACAAGCTAATGGTCAAGCAGAATCATCCAACAAGATCATCATCAACAACTTGAAGAAGAAGCTTGGATCCAAGACAGGGAAATGGGCAGAAGAACTACCCTATGTGCTCTGGGCTGATAGGACAACCCCTAAGAATGCTACTGGTCAAACACCATTCTCTTTGGTGTTTGGAGCAGAATCAGTGATCCCAACAGAAATGGTGGTTCCAACTGCTAGAACAAGTACTCGTGATCCTGAGGAGAATAATGAAAACTTAGCTCAAGACCTGGATACTATTGAAGAAATCAGGGATATGGCTAGGATAAGGATGGCCAGTTATCAACAAAGAATGGCTGGTGCTTACAACAAAAATGTCAGGATCAGGAGGTTTCAAATTGGAGATATGGTATTAAGGAAAGCATTTCAGAATACCACCAATCCTGCCGATGGAAAATTGGCTCCAAAATGGGAAGGCCCCTATTTGATTGAAGCTGAAGCAGGAAAAGGGGGCATATAGATTGCTAACCATGGAGGGTGAATTGCTACCAAGAGCTTGGAATGCTGTCCACTTGAAGAAATATTTCATGTAAGCAGGATCCTTATGGCATAGGTGATCCTCATGATAGGGATATCCTTAAAGGATCCTCAAAGTATCGGTGATCCTTACTCAGGTAACATCCTAATCTTGAACTATTTCATTTCTTAATTTTCTCATATAAGGATAAGGATCATGTATCCTTTATCCATCTCTCACGTGAGTTCAAGTTTTGAAAGCTCAGGTATCTTCAGCACAACGTTGGTTATCCACAGAAGCAATCCGTCCTTTGGGTTTAACCCCAGTTATTTGGGCTTGTCCCCAGATTCCGCCTGTAGCGCACGATGATCCTGGTATAGTTCAAGGCTTTGGGACCAGTACTCGTTCTAGGGGCTGATAATTCCATTGTTCTGGCTATGCTTAGGATCCTACGTATAATGGTAGACGTACCATACATCCGTTCATAAGGTTTCTAACGTTTTCACGTTAGCTAAGGTTTCTAACGTTTTCACGTTAGCTAAGGTTTTGGCATCTTCATGTCACTAAGTTTGGATAGTCGCCAGTTAGGGCCATACTCCAGTCTACATACGATCCTTGGGCTTGTCCCCAGTTATCCTTGGGCTTGTCCCCAGTTATCCTTGGGCTTGTCCCCAGTTATCCTTGGGCTTGTCCCCAGTTGCTAACTCTTTTCTTATATCGGCTTAGTCCCAAGTTATGCTCTATTTCAGGTCCTTGAAGATAGGCAGCTAGGGATCCTTGATCCTTATTTCACTCTAAGGTTTATCTTATAGTTATCCTTATTATGGTTAGGATTCTAACTTGGATCCTCAGGTATGATCCTTAACTTTTTTGGTTTTATTCATTATTCATTTGAATAACCCCTATACTTGACAACTGAACTTGTGATTCTTAAACGATACCATTTTTTAAAACTTATCGGTTATGGGATATGTGATCCTTGTTCGTATCTTAAACTTTTTGGATATCTTTTCTAGTTTTTCAAGGCTTGACAAGTATAAACAAATTGAACATTACAACAGTTGGAAAATAACATACTAAAAATGATAACAACACAAGATAAGCGACAAAAGGTTAAGTTTTTATTTATTAACATAAGGCTAACCCTTTAAAGGTTGTCAAAATTACCTACCCGAGCTTCTACCAGCAAAACGTGGCCCGTCCGCTGGGGTAGGTAAAGGGTGTCCATGATAATGAGTTCAAAAGAAGTGCAGGAATATAAAGGCAGCAGGATCACAATGGCTTCATCCCCCAAACAGAGGATCCCTCCACCAATTGCAATCCTGCCTATTGTCCAAAGGATCATACATGATCCTTAATCCTAAAACCTATTGTTCAAAGTACAACCCATGAAATTGTCTTAAACATCACAACCACAAAAAACAACCATCAAACTAAAAAATTGGGCTCCGGCCTTGGCACATATATCCATCATCGCCCAATTGTGCAGCCTATACCTTTGCTGCATCCTCTTCTCCTCCAGCTGCGGTATCCTTCACCTGATCCTTCCCACTGCCACTTGCCTCAATTGCCAGGACATCAGCTGCCTCCTCCTCATCATCCTCAAGATCAGCCAACCTTGCCTTCCAGCCTTCAACATCCCAGCTGTCTTTGTCAAAAGCAGGGTCTTGAGCTTCCTGGGCCATCTTCAACTTAGTCTGATACATTGTGATGGCAGCAGAGAGCTTGGCATTTTCGATGAGGTCATGCTTTTCATAATCAAAGTTAACCAGCACCTTGGCCATTTCCTGCTTGGTATCCTGGAGTTCCTTCCGAGCATCAGCAAGTGCAAGATCTTTGAGCACGGCAACCTGTTGCAGATCAGCTATTTTCTTGTCCAGCTCCTCAATATTGCCCACGTAATCCTCGATCTCAGCAAATTTCTGCAGAAAGAAGATAAGGCAGTTCAAGGTCAAGTGATCCTCATAAGAGCAGGATACCTAGGCAAAGTTAAGGATCCTTACTTCATTGAAGTATTCAAGGAATTGGTGGCGGATCAGTGGCAGCCCTTGAAGATCCTCAGCATCAGAAGTTTTCCTCTTCTTGACACCCTTTCCTTTAGTGGGTGCCCTTGGAATGGAGATGCTAGGACTGGTAGTGGACCTCTTCTTCCTGGGTCGTACGAGATCAAGGTCAGCTGTGTTGAATTGGGAAACAGGCTTGACAGATTTTCCAGCACCTACACAATTAAAACAAGATAAGTATCTTTTCCTAGTTCATATTTCACTATATATTTAATTTTAAACAAGGATACTTACTTGACATTGTGACAGAGCCTGAGGATACCTCCTGTGAATCTTGGGTTGTTGTCTTGAAAGTTCTTATCTCAGGGTCAAGTTTCTTGAAGGCAAGGAGCCTCTCTTTAGCAGCAGGGGACAGTTTGAGGCGTGAAACGGTGATAGCTGCAAAACAAGAAAGCAAAAATATAAGTTATCCTTACAATCAAAGAAAGTTCCTGGTGATCCTAATCAGGATCCTCCATCCTACCATGGGTAGCCCAATTTTTAGGAAGATCCTTTCCATCCTGGATAGAATCTCTCTTGACAAAAAAGAAACGTCGCTTCCAATTAGTGTCATTCTTGGTGGCTTTGAAGATCGGGTGTTCCTCACCAGGTTTACGTTTGAACAAGTAACGATGAGAGCCAAAGGTGGTAAGATCATATAGCTCTCCCAGCTCTGCCATTCCTAGATCTATTCCCTCCTCATCAATGATCCTTTCAAGGGTGTGCAAAACCCTCCAAATCATCGGCATGGCTTGGATATAAGAGATGCCGGTTAGGGAGAAGAAAGATTGGGTGAAGGCTGGAAAAGGATAAGAATAACCTATGGTGAACGGAGTGACGGGGAAAGCAACCCACTTATCGGAGATATGATCGCTCAAGGCATTGGGGTCAAAAGGCCTGAATTCGGTGTTCGCCGGAAAGCAGTGGCGGATCCTATCTATCTGAGCATCATTGAATAGACAACGTTCTTTAATGGAGTCTTCGATAATCCCCTGGCTTTTCGGAGGACTGTTCTTTGGGTGATCCTTGGCTGGTGAACTTCGGAGCAACATTTTCAAAGAGACAAAGAAGGAAAAACAGAGTAAGAAAGGAAGAAAGAAGAGAAAGAGTTACCTGGTTGTTCGTCGACTGAGAATTTAAAGGGAGTCTCTTTCGAATTTGAATGCATAATGATCCTATCTATATCTCTATTTATAATTATGATTCTGCAGGATTGTTACTTCTGTGACATCATCATCGCAACGGCTAGTTCAAAATTAACGGCTATATATCCGTTAGTTTGTTACGGATAAGATCAAGAAAACATAACTCGCTAATTTTACAATTTCACTCCTTATATTTTGGGGGCAATTGTTAGGGGAGGATTTTCTAACAATTAGTGATCCTTATTCGTTATCCTAACTGGTGATCCTTACTTCTGTGACAGGTGGTGATCCTCAGAAGGGCTTTAGGATCAGGATCATGGATCACTTCAAGGATCCTCGTACTGACGATTGTTTACTTATGTTTTATAACATCTCGCAGGTATAACAAGCTTGACCAAGTCTTGGCGACATTCTTGGAGAATATTCCCGAAGTATTCTGCACGTGCTAGATCAAAACTAGACGTTATGGAGAACGTGGAGGCTTGGCCCGAAAGTCGGAGAGTTTGTTAGCTAGATATTTTTCTTATTTTAAAGGGAGTAACGAGCTAAGTTAGAAAGTTAGTGACACTTAGTCATTTTGGCAGTTACACACACTCGCAAACACGCTCATACAAGCTCTCATTCAAACACTTAGCAACTACATACGTTTTACACACACTTCACCGTAGTGATCCTTGTACCTAGCTCGTTACTATCCGAAGTTGTAAACATTTAACCATTTATTTTAGCTTGGTGATCGGTAGTTTCCATCACCCGGGGTTTTTTGTGCCGGAGATCAACTCTTGATCAAGGGCTTTTTCCCCGTATAAATCTTTGTGTTGTTTGTGCACTTTACATTGAAGTGATCCTCATCACTGTTATACATTTTAAGCATCATTCCCCTAAACAAAGAGTTTGGTTGCAATATCCTCATCAGATTTTCTGACCAAAACAATATAGTGGGAAAGCTTCCAAAGGCTCCAGGAGGGAAGGTTTTTATGTTGGCAATGACAGATTATTTCTCCAAGTGGGCTGAAGCAGAAGCATTTGTTCAAGTTAGAGATCAAGAAGTAGTATCCTTCATAAAGAGAAATATCCTGACCAGATTTGGAGTACCAGCCGAGATAATCTGTGACAATGGTTCTCAGTTTATAAGCAAGAGAACTACTGACTTTTGCAAGAGTTGGGGAATCAAAATGATATCATCTACTCCGGTACATCCTCAAGCGAATGGACAAGCAGAATCCTCAAACAAGATAATTGTCAATAACTTAAAGAAGAGGCTTGGAGCCAAAAAAGGAAGATGGGCAGAAGAATTACCCTTTGTTTTGTGGGCTGATAGGACAACGGTAAAGAATGCAACAGGCCAAACCCCATTTTCCTTGGTATTTGGAGCAGAAGCAATGATTCCAACGGAAATGGCAATACCTACTGCAAGATCTACCCTAC
The DNA here is from genome assembly GCA_030545235.1 of Helianthus tuberosus. Taxonomy (NCBI): domain Eukaryota; kingdom Viridiplantae; phylum Streptophyta; class Magnoliopsida; order Asterales; family Asteraceae; genus Helianthus; species Helianthus tuberosus. The sequence goes on along the minus strand of CM060382.1, from coordinate 82,665,406 downwards.
GGGATCCTGAACAGAATCCTGAAGCCTTATGTCAAGATTTGGATACTATTGATGAGACAAGAGATGCAACAAGGCTGAGGATGGCAGCATATCAACAAAGAATATCCAGAGCATATAACAAGAATATTAGGACCAGAAGATTTAAGGTTGGAGATTGGGTGTTAAGAAAGGCTTTTCAGAATACTACTAATCCTGCCGATGGCAAGCTAGCTCCAAAATGGGAAGGACCATATGAAGTTGAATCAGAAGCAGGGAAAGGAGCATATAGACTCAAGAATATGGAAGGGGACATGCTACCGAGATATTGGAATGCTATACACCTTAAGCTTTATTTCAAGTGAGTTTAGAATTTAATTTCTAACTCAGGATGGTATGAATTCTATCTTTTTTAAATATGTTTGGTTTAAGTTATTCTTTGAAACCCAATACTAACTTAAGCATCGGAGGGGTGTTAGCCAAGCTAACACCCACCTTAGTTTAAGGATGTTTTGGAGTATATGCTTCGGGATATAGCTCCAGGATGCTGACTCAGGATACTTCAGAAGATTAGAGGATTGGCCCTCTCTCTCACGTATAAGGGATCCCGATCCCTTCACAGGTTTAAAGGTATTCACCTTTCTTCCGAATTAGGATTTCCCCCAGAATTCAAGGGATTTATTTCCAGAACATTCTTGGGTTTTACCCCTGTAACATGAAAAATTGTCTATACAACGGGGATTGATATCCAGAAGATTTCTAAGTATTTGAAGACATTGTACACAGGGGACATTCCTACTAAGGCAATGATGTAAAGCTCAAAGGATAAGGATCGGAATTAATGCACTAAGTGTCTCAGACAGGGGACATCTTTATTGGAAAAGTTGCAAAGGGACTTAGGTCTGATAATAGGGTTATACCCTATTCCTGGTATGATCTTTCCTTTGTAAACATCGTTTAAGTATTTGACAATACTATGTTTGGTAAAAGGTTAAATATCCTGATTAGAATAAATTCTCGGGATATATTCTCAAAATATATTTTCAAAATACTTTCCAGGATATTTGATTAAGATATATGAAACTGGTACTAGTTTGAAACTTTAATTAAGTTAGTACCGTCATAATAGGTTTTAAAATGAACTATCTTTTAATTTTCTCTAAAGGTCATTGAATTAATAAAAGTTTTGGTAACCTATTACTGACTATATTTTGCAAAACTAAGGTCTATAATAAGAAAGACAGGAAGTGATAGCAAGAAAAATGAAAGATGAAATAAGCAACACTAGTTGATAACCGAAGGTTTCATCCTGAAACCCAGGACCCATCCACCTTCGGCTATCAAATTGTTTTGATGCAGAAATAAAAATTGTTCATAAGACATAAAATTGTTCAAACAATTTAAAGGAAATATGCTTTAGGGGGCAGTGCCTTCTTCATCCATGACGATTTCAGCAGCATCCGTATTGGGATCCGCCTCAGCATCCTTCTCAGCATCGGTTGCTTTTTCAACTGCTTTGGAAGATTCTTCGGCAGCTGGTCTGGTAGAAGTACCACCGAGGTTCTTTAGCTTGGTCTCCCAGGCACCAACATCCCAAGAAGGGCATTCAAAACCTAATGTTTTGGCTTCATGGGCCATCTTCAACCTGGCTTGGAGGAGAGAAGTGACGACGGAACTCTTAAGGCTTTCCCGGTAGGTGACCATATCCCGTTCATGTTGCACATGGGCAGCTTCAAGATCGGCTTGGGCTTGAAGAGTAGCTTTGTTGAGAGCAGTCTGGTGTTCTTGAATCATAGCTTTGAACTTCTCCTCGTAATGACGAGATTTGGATGCTGCAATCATGCCTTGATCGGAGATCGTGACTTCTGCTTCCTTTAACTTGGATTCAAGCGTCTTGTTAAGCCCGCAGGATTCTTGATATAGATGAACCAGACGCTCAAGACCCTGCGAAAGTAAGAGGACAGGTATTAATATTGATAAATCTTTGTAAATAAGCTGCAGGATGTGGTTTGAGAATACTAACCTGGTTAAGAAAGGAAGTCATAAACCCGCTAGCTTCAATGAACCCGTGCTTCTCATAGAGAAATGTGTCAGAAATGACAGGGGTATCAGGGTCTTTCCTTTTACGGGAACTTGAACTCCGGGGCTTAGTAGCCGGCGAAGGTTTGGGAATGATGATGGCTTTGGAACTGCTGGGTTTGGAAGAGGCTGTGGCCTTGGGACTAGGTTCCTTCTTGACCTGAACCTGATCAGAATAACTATCCAACTCGTCGAGGTCAAAGACTTCAGGGATCTTGGCCGGTGCTGCATAAAGGGAAAAGTTTTGCACTATTAATACTTTTCATATTAACTAATTATTTTGAAAGTAATCCTTACCAGACATTTCAGATGACGAGTATTGACTGGAACTCGGGACGTGTGTGGTGAAAGTCCTGTCTATTACAGGTAATTGGTAAACAGTTTTGATTTTTCCTCTGATTCAGCGGTAGGGGGAGCTACTTCCTTGAAATTCACTGCATAAGGATCGAAAAGAAGGATATTAGTAAAAGATAGAAACTTAAAGGTACATAAGAACATTTATGACCCTACCGGTGGTTAACCACTCCACCGGAAGGTTGGCACCCTCAGCAATGGAGTCTCGTCTGACAAAGAAAAATTTGCGTTGCCATCCGTCTTTGTTTTTGGTGGCTTTAAGAATAAGGGGTTTGCTAGAGGTCGAGAAAAGCAAGAACCGGCTAGAGCCGTGGGATCGGAGGCGATAAGCAATAGGCAGATCCTCGATGCAGAGGTCGGGACAATGAAGGTTTTTTATTTGGTTAAGTACGATTAATACTCTCCAAACCATGGGCATGGTTTGAGCAAAAGAGATGCCAGTGGTTCGGAAGAATTGCATCATGAATTCAGGAAAGGGATATCGAAGACCCAGCGAAAAGGGGTATGCTGGAAAGCAAACCCAATCTGTGGAAGAAACATCCGATCGAATTGACCGATCGAACGGTCTAAAGACTGTGTTATCTGGGAAAGCACCGGAAGCTCTTAAAGCCGCGATGTCTGCGTTGTCGAAAGTGCAGACCTCCTTTTCAGGATTTTTGAGGAGATTCTGCTGGGTGAAGGTCTCGGCAGCCATTACGAATAAGCCAAGAAAAATTGATAGAAAGTGAAGGAGAAATGGGGAATTACCTGGAGACTCTGTTGGAGATATCGGCTTTTCAAACAAGAAGAGAGAAGATATAGGGGCATTGTGGATCTCCATTGAGCAAAAAGCGCGTTGGAGGTTATGATGTGATCTTGACCGTCGCTTCGTTTTAAATGTCTTGAATTATGGATAAAACTTTTAAAATATATCCGTTAGATTGGTATACCAACCGATATATTTGGGGACAATTGTTATGGGTCATTTTCTAAGCATACTTATCTTGAACTATATCCTGCTTTTAATTGTTTATCTGTGATCAGGATACTGGACGGGGATATTGCTAACATCTTGGGTGATATCCTGAGGTATATCGAATTAATCACGTGCAGGTTGAAGACTGGGACTTGCCAACGGTCAAATGGACTCCATCTCCTCAAGACTCGGGCGTATTTGTTAAAGGAGAGACGTTGAACCCGAAAGACCAGGTCTACAACGTTCGACTAAGGAATATTCGTTGGATCCCGGTTATGTAGGATAGTTAGTTACATTTGTTTTACTATAAATAGATGGGGGCGGATCAGATTAAGGCACGACGCAACTTTCACACACTCTCTAACACTTCTGCTTTCTAGCTTTCAACAATCACTACACACAAACACTTGTAATCAAATTACATTGTAACACCTAGTTGATCCGCACCACATCCTGCACTGTATCCTGATATTTGAAGCAATAGAAGAACAAGGCAGCTACGATTGCCAGCTCCCGAGGTTTTATGCCGGCGATCTAGATTCATCAAGGGCTTTCCTCGTACATCACGTGTCAACCTTTACATTTTCGCTCATTGTTTGATTGTAGATACAACTTGATATCCTGAGTCGTATCCTGAAACTGTTTTCATAACTAATTTGGTTAACACATTTTTCACACATAATTTTAGCACACTACCTCACTTAACTAATTTGATCACTAAATTGCTTCGGTAATTTTTGACCAAAACACCTACAGCAAGATCTAACCTCCGGGATCCTGAGCAGAATCCTGAAGCCCTATGCCAAGAATTGGATACTATTGATGAGACAAGAGATGCAGCTAAACTAAGGATGAAAGCATATCAACAGAGGATATCCAGAGCATATAACAAGAATATAAGGACTAGAAGGTTCTAGGTTGGAGATTGGGTATTGAGAAAGGCTTTTCAGAATACTACTAATCCTGCTGATGGAAAGTTGGCTCCGAAATGGGAAGGACCCTATGAGATTGAATCAGAATTAGGAAAAGGAGCATACCGACTCAAGAATATGGAGGGGGATATGCTACCAAGATCCTGGAATGCTATACATCTAAAGCTCTATTTCAAGTGAGTTTAGAATTTAAATTCTAACTCAGGATGGTATGGATTCTATCTCTTTTAATATGTTTTGATATTATTTATTCTTTTGAACCCATTACTAACTTAAGCATCGGAGGGGTGTTAGCCAGGCTAACACCCACCTTAGTTTACAGTTATTTTGTAGTATATGCTTCGGGATATAGCTCCAGGGTACACACTCAGGATACTTCAAAAGATTAGAGGATTGGCCCCCTCTCTCACGTTTAAGGGATCCTGATCCCTTCACAGGTTTAAAGGTATTCACCTTTCTCTCGAATTGGGTTTAAACACCCCGCCTGGAGCGCAAGTTATCCAGGAATAGTTCAAGATAGCGGGACCAGTCCATGTAAAAGTGGCTGACAATTTTGTTATTGTTGGCTATATCCTGGATCCTAAAGGTATATGAGGATTGATCACCCTCTCTCACGGAAGGGTATTTTCATACTCTCTAAGGTTTAAAGGTTGTCACCTTTCTAAGTCTTGGAGTTAATACACTCCCGCCTGTAGCGCACGGAAATTTGGGATTTTCCCCAGGATACCTATGGGTTTATCCCCAGCATACTAAGGATTTGTCTCCAGTATATTTTAGGGTTTACTCCCAGTAACACAAGAACTGTTCAAATGGTTGGAACTGATATTTAGAAAATTTCTAAGTGTTCAAAGCCTTTGTGCACATGGGATATTCCTTCTGAGGCGATTGTGTAAAGCTCGAAGGATCAAATTTGGACTTAGTGTATTAAGTGTTTTGGTCAAAAATCACACAAGGATAATGCAACCAAATCTGATTTTGTGAGGTATGATGCTTGGTTAATTGTATGAACGACAAGTATATGAAATCAACGATGAACACCGAGATTTATACGAGGAAAAAGCCCTTGATTAAGAGATGATCTATGGCATAAAAAACCTCGGGTGATGGAAACTACCGATCACCAACTATATTACAAAAACAATAATGATCCTTGTACAACTTCAGAAGAAAACAAGCTCAATACAATGAATTGCTAGTATAAGTGTGTGTTTTTGCTAAGTGTTTGCAGAGAATTCGAGTGTTGTGTGTTTTTTCTGTGGTGTGTTCGACCTATGCCTCAAATGAGCTCGTTTTCCCCTTAAAAGATAAGAAAAAATCAACTAACTAACTTCCCGAAAAAGGTGGAAGTCACCCATGATCACCACTAACGGTTATTTCTTCATTAAGCACGTGCCTAAGAAGCATATTCCACGAGATTCCAGAAAAGAAGTAGTCCACTACGTCCATTATCTGCATTTAAACATTAAAAACGTGACAATTGTTAGAAATCATAAGTTCTGTTAAGGATCCTGTGATCCTCAGACTCAGGATCCTCAGACTCCCTGCATCATCCATTAAGGATTCGTGATCCATGCCCAGTCTCAGGATAGATAATCCTTAGCATAAAATTCATGCCCTAACAATTGCCCCCAATATGGCAGTTGTGATAAGGATTCACAGCTGTCATATTTCCGTTAGAAGTGGACTAGCCGTTGCTGCTGGTAACTAGTCGTTACACTGCCTGTCGTCACTGATAAAACCTGCTATAATCATCATTGCAAAATATAGAGTTAAAGATAACTCCTCAAGTGCCTTTAAAGATCAGAAGATCCTTCTGTTTGTGGAGAATGGATCCTTCTACACCGTTCGCTATTAACCTTCCTGCACTTTAATATCTGCATAGACACTTTAACTGTTAGATAGCCATGTCCGGCCTGGGTGGATGGTCCACGGTTTTGCTGGTGAAATCCAGGCCAGATGATTTGATACATAATGAATGGGTGATAACATTAAACTTTTTTAGCTACAACTGTTGTTGTTTCTTTCCTCTTTATTTTTCATGTATGCTTTCTATTTTCAAAGATATCATCGCCAAACAATTGGAAAGTTATTGGAAATCTGATGATAATGTTAAACTTTTAACAGAAAACTTGAAGTGTTCATATAAATGTGGATCAATGATCCTTAACCAAAAAGGATAAGAGACAACTTGCAGCTTAGAAAAAGTTAGAACATAACATACAAGAGAATCCAAGTTAGGATTCTATATCCTTGTAAACTAATACTGAATAAAATGTGTGAAAAGTAAAGTTTCCAGGATCCAGGATCCTTATTGTCAGAACTTGTATAACTTTAGAGCTCCAAGATCCTGCAAGAAAAACAAACTTGGGACCAAGCCAAATAATTGGGAATGAACCCATAATAACTGGGGACAAGCCCAAATAAACTGGGGACAAGCCCAACAAACTGGGGACAAGCCCAAATAAACTGGGGACAAGCCCAAATAAACGGATGTAAACTGGGGTCAAGCCCAAATAAACTTGTGTAAACTGGAGTATGACCCTCACTGGCGACTATCCAAACTTGAGCGACATGAAAATGCCGAAACCTTAGCTAACGTGAAAACGTTAGAAACCTTAGGAACGGATGTATGGTACGTCTACCATTATACGTAGGATCCCGGATACAGCCAGTACAATGAAATTGTCAGCCCCTAAAGCGAGTACTGGTCCCATTGCCATGAACTGTATCAGGATCATCGTGCGCTACTGACGAAACTGGGGACAGGCCCAAACTGGGGACAAGCCCAAAACTGGGGACAAGCCCAAATAACTGGGGACAAGCCCAAATAACTAGGGACAAGCCCAAATAAACTTTGGAGAGTTGGCCAACCACTTTGATCTTCTGTAAAATGATAACAACTCTGCAAAAGCTTAAACTTTATGATAAGTAATAAGTATAAGATGAATGAAGATGAAAGTAATGTGTTACCAAATGTAGAATCATATATCCTTTGAGGATCCCGGATCCTTAATCAGAATACTGGCATCGCTGAGGATCCCTGATCCTTCTTACATAAAGTACTTTTTGAGATGAACAACATTCTAAGCTCTTGGTAAGAGGTCACCATCCATTGTCAACAAACGATATGCCCCATTTCCTGCTTCAGCTTCAATTAAGTAGGGACCTGACATTCTTGTTGTATGCTCCAGCCATTCTTTGTCAATGAAGGATATTGCTGTGTCTTTGACAAGGATCACATTTCTTGGCATAATCCACAGCATCGTTCTTCATAGCAGGCCAATAGTATCCTGTTCTAAGGATCCTTGAGAACAGTACTCTGCCCCCAGTGTGGTTTCCACAATCTCCTTCGTGAAAATCCTTTAAGACTTCTTGAATTTCTAGATCCTCAATGCACCTTAGATATGGACCTGCAAGAGATCGTTATATAACATGTTATTTAGTATTGTAAATTGAGATACCTTGACTTTGAAAGCTCTAGGATTTTCTCCAGTAGGAATCTCTCCATGTTGTATATATCTCATGACTGGAAGGGTCCATGATCCTGAATGAGATTGTGTATCATCACTAGGGATGATTGCAGAATCTTCCACTATCTTCATGGCTACGTGATCCTCAATTGCAGGAGTTAAAACATGGATGATGAGTATTTTCACATCCTCTGGAATCTTCAGTGATGATCCAAGATTAGCTAGAGCATCAGCTTCTGCATTTTCTTCCCTGGGTACCTGTGATAGACTGAAAAAAGCAAAAGAATCTGCCAGTTTCCTGACTATTTCTAAGTACTTGATTAGCTTTTCACCTTGGACAGTGTAAGAACCATTATAATGATTAGTAATTAATAGGGAATCTATGAATACTTGAAGATACCTGATCCTCATATTCTTATCTAATTGCAAACCTGCTATCAAGGCCTCATATTCAGCCTCATTATTAGTGGTTTGGAATTCACATGCAATGGATTGGGGTATAATGTCCCACTGTGGCGATTTTAGTAGTGTGCTTTGTCAAGTTCCTTTAACATTTGAAGCTCCATCCATGAAGAGTGTCCAAGGATCCTTGGTCTTCTCAAGTTGTTGAACTTCTAATTCAGCTTCCCTTTGTAGATCACTACTGAAATCAACCACAAAGTCAGCTAAAGCTTAGGACTTGATGACAGTCCTAGGTTCATACTTAATGTCATATGCATTAAGCTTTACTATCCACTTTGCCATTCTACCTGCCATTTCAGTTTTCCTGGGAACATTCTTAATAGGAAAGTCAGCTTTCACAATAATAGTGTGAGTTTCGAAATAATGTCTATGTTTAGCGAAAGCCATAATCAAATCAAGAATTAATTTCTTTAAATGAGAATACCTGGCCTCAGCATTAAGTAGACTTTTACTTACATAGTATACCGGATGTTGAGAGCATTCATGATCCTTAACTAGGATCACACTTACTGCTTTAGCTGAAACAGCTAAGTATAAGGATAATGATTATCCATTTTCTGGTTTCATCAGGGCTGGTGCTGAGGATAGATAATCCTTAAGAGCCTTGAGTGCAGCTTCATGCTTATTAGTCCACTCAAACTTCTTATTCTTCCTCAATATGTCTTATCTGCCTTGAGCAATTTGTCTACCTCTTCTTGGATAATGGCATTCCTTTCAAGTGCAAACTTTCTCCTTTTTTGGTGTATTGGCTTGAAAGACATGTCAATACCAAGTTTGTGAGTAATAACATTCTTAGATATACCTGTCATGTCTTCATGTTTCCAAGCAAAGGTAGATTTTCTTATTTTCAAGAAAGGGTACTAAATCCTGCTCAATACTGTCTAGGATCCCGGATCCTATAAAAATTTTGGATTCAGGATCCTCTGGGTTCAACAGAATATCCTTGACGTCTTGCTCTCTTGCCTCCATGACATCTTGCTCCTTGGAGGCTAGTTTCATTGAAGAAGTTTAACAGTTCTTTGCCTCCTGCTGATCATCTCTATCTTCACCACACCCCATAGAGTTGGGAGCTTGACACATTGATGATATGTTGAGGGGGGCTGCCTTCATATCGTGTATCCATGGCCTGCCAAAGATAACATTACAACAAGATAAGCAATCAATAACATAGAATTTTTTTAACATAATTCACTCCCTCTATATAGATAGGAAGTTTGATGTCCCCCAATGTAATCTTTGTCTCTCCACTGAATCCCACAAGGACAGATGATCTTTGGACAATATCGGATTCAAGGATGTCCATTCTATTGAGGACATCCAACTGGATTATGTTCACTGAGCTTTTCCCATCAATGAGAATCCTGCAAACAAAATGGTTAGATATAAATAATGTAATAACCAAACTGTCATGATGAGGATCCTGCACATCTACACGATCATCCTCATCAAAAGTTATGACTTTCTCCTGTGTAACAGTAGAGGTCCGGATGGGTCTATCTCCATTATCCATCTGGGTCTCCTTGGCATGTCTTTTGGCTACTAAAAAGGAAGTACCACAAATGTCTGATCCAACGGATATAAAGTTTATAACTTGTGCATCTGCTGGAGGAGCAGGAGCACTTTCTGGGATCCTCTCAGGATCCTGGGTCCTTAACTTCTTTCTTCCCAAAAGCTCCTTCAAGTGCCCCTTGCTTAACAAGTAACCAATCTCTTTTCTAAGTGCGCACCATTTGGACTTGTCTTTGGTAGTAGGCGGTTTGTCGTCCTTCCTTGGCCACCTAGCCTTGTCGTCTAAATTCTGCATAACAAGGATTAGTTCATTATTATCAGCAGAAAAACAATATTTAGAAATAGGAGGATAATCCTCATCATCTTCCTCTTGTTCCACAGCATGCACATTCTGGTTGTCATGCTTGGAGTATTGCTTGGATCAGTTATTCTTGAAATAGGATCCTTGTTTGTCTTGCTCTGAGGATCCTGAAAATCTCTCCTGGATCCTTTTGTCATCCTCTAAACGGATGAACCTACGGGCCCTGTTCCTTACCTCATCTAAGTTCCTGCAAGGTGTCATAACAAGATCATCATAGAACTGAGAATCCTTAAGTAAACCCATTTTAAAAGCTTCAACAGCAGTAGCAATATCTAAGTTAGGGATTTCTAAGGATTCTCCACTGAATTTAGTTATGTAATCTCTTAGTGATTTATTATGACCTTGGGTTACCCTATATAGATCACTAGTTAACCGTTCAAATCTCCTACTACATGAGAATTGGCTATTAAACAAGTTAACTAGATTAGCAAATGAAGTAATAGAGTAAGGAGGAAGACTTAGCAGCCATTTAAGAGCTGATCCTGTCAGTATGGATCCAAAACCCTTGCATAGACATGCTTCTTTTAACCTCTCCGGGATGGGATTGATCTCCATCCTTTCTCTGTATTGAGCTACATGCTCTTCTGGATCCGTTGAACCATCATACAGCTTCATGGTTGGTATTTGATGTCTCTTCGGTATCTCTGCATCACAAATTGGTGGTGCAAAACGAGATATCTTGTGGCTTCCATCCGGAATTTCAGGAATGGGCTTAACCACTCCTGGAACGCTGGATATCATATCCTTAAGCTTTTGTAATTCTCTGGCCATAGCTTGGTTGATACCTGTATCCTGCACAAAGCCATGGTTAGCATTGCAAAAATTATTCAAAGTGTTACCTCCTGAAGCATTCAAGTTTGGAATTCCAGATGTGAATCCATGTTGACGGGATTCTGGCATAACCGAGGGACCAGGGGAAGCAATGGTCTGCATCGGTATGAAGTCTCCTAGATGAACATCTAAACTTCCGGGTTGCACACTCGTTAAGTATCCTTGATCTTGGAAGATGTTGGATCCTTGATGTGCTGTGAATGAAGGTCTTGGAGGATAATCCATGGATCCGGAAACCTGAGATGAGGATCCTTGAACCTGGAAGGAGGATCCTTGAACCTGAGAGGATCCTTGAACCTGAGAGGATCCTTGAACCTGAGAGGATTCTTGAACCTGAGAGGATCCTTGAACCTGAGAGGATCCTTGAATTGGCTACGTCCCCATGCATTCTCCTAAACTGGTGAAGAATCCCTGATGCTGAAATGAGGATCCTGAAGGCTGGAAAGAGGATCCTTGAGCCTGAGACATTGCCGATGATCCAGAACGCATTCCTGTTGATCCACCCTGGTATTGGACATCTGGAGCTGCAAAGTGCCGGGAAGTTATGACCGGAGTGTCGAAATTCAGCGACCTCAGCATCAAAGGGGGATGATCCTCTACTGATTTTATCAATTTTGCGAAGGATCCTGCCATTAGTTTCGTCCTGTTGTTGCAGGTATCCCCTCATCTGCAAAATCAAAGCATAAAGATCACTGTTAGTAAGTGTAGAGGAAGAAACAACAGTTGGTTTTGTGAAAACGGGGGTTGTCTTCTTCGGATCATTCTTCTGGAATGCAGGGGGAAGATGATGCAATGGTGGAATGCCATGTGATGAGGAAACCGCCGACATGGAACTTGAAGTAGTTTTTCCCTGAGAAGCCATATGGTTGAAGGTAATGAACCGAAATGAATGAAATGAACAAAATTTCTCAGAATTGAAGCACCAATTGCCCCACGGTGGGCGCCAAACTGTTTTGGTCAAAAATCACACAAGGATAATGCAACCAAATCTGATTTTGTGAGGTATGATGCTTGGTTAATTGTATGAACGACAAGTATATGAAATCAACGATGAACGCCAAGATTTATACGAGGAAAAAGCCCTTGATCAAGAGATGATCTCCGGCATAAAAACCTCGGGTGATGGAAACTACCGATCACCAACTATATTGCAAAAACAATAATGATCCTTGTACAACTTCGGAAGAAAACAAGCTCAATACAATGAATTGCTAGTATAAGTGTGTGTTTTTTCTAAGTGTTTGCAGATAATTCGAGTGTTGTGTGTTTTTTCTGTGGTGTGTTCGACCTATGCCTCAAATGAGCTCGTTTTCCCCTTAAAAGATAAGAAAAAATCAACTAACTAACTTCCCGAAAAAGGTGGAAGTCACCCATGATCACCACTAACGGTTATTTCTTCATTAAGCACGTGCCTAAGAAGCATATTCCATGAGATTCCAGCACAGAAGTAGTCCACTACGTCCATTATCTGCATTTAAACATTAAAAACGTGACAATTGTTAGAAATCATAAGTTCTGTTAAGGATCCTATGATCCTCAGACTCTGGATCCTCAGACTCCCTGCATCATCCATTAAGGATTCGTGATCCATGCCCAGTCTCAGGATAGATAATCCTTAGCATAAAATTCATGCCCTAACATTAAGTACCTCGGACTGGGGACACTTTACTGGAAGAAAATTGCAAAAGGATTGAAGCTCGAAAATAGGGTTACACTCTATTCCTGGTATGATCTTTCCTTTGTAAACCTTATTTGAACCTTTGAAACTATGCTTGAAGAAGGCTTAAATATCCTGATTAGGATATATTCTTAGGACATATTCTCAAAATGTGTTTTCGGAATATGTTTCAGGATATTTGGTTGGAATGTTTGGGATATAATACTTGGGTTGGAAACTAATACTCTGGTCAAACAAGTATTATCAAAACGAATTTTGAAAAATAAACTATCCTTTTTTCTTTAAAGACTTTATCTGAATTGTTTAAATTTTGAAAAACCCTGTTAGACGAAAGTCTTTGTAGGATATCGCTGAATATACTGATCAGGATATCTTCAAAAAGTAATGGCACAAATTTTGGAAAGTTAAAATCTAAACTAAGCAATGCATAACAAAAAAATTAAAAGGCAACAACAAATAAGTTAAAAGGAGGTGGTATTGTCCAAGATAAGCGATACTAGTTGATAACCAAAGGCTTCATCCTAAAACCTAGGACCCATCCACCTTTGGTTATCAAATTGTTTTAATGCAGGAAATAAAATTGTTCAAACAGACATAACTATCAAATTTAAAAGAAATGAGTTTTAGGGGGCAACGCCTTCTTCGTTCATCGCGTCTTCACCAGTATCCGCTTCAGGATTAGCTTAAGCCTCCTTCTCAGCCTCATCGTCAGCACCCGTTAGCTTTTCCATCGCTTTTGAAGACCCTATAGCCGCAGATTTAACGGGATGCTCCACGGGATTACCTCCAAGACTTCTCAGATTTGTCTCCCAGGCGTCGACGCTCCAAGAAGGGCATTCGAAGCCCAGGGCTTTGGCTTCGTAAGCCATTTTTAGCCGAGCCTGCAGAAGGGAGACGACAACGGAGCTTTTAAGGCCTTCCCGGTAAGTGGCCATATCCTGCTCATGTTGGGCATGGGCAGCTATTAGGGATATATTTTCTAAACCTAAGGATCACGGATCCTCAACTACTGCCAGGATCACGGATCCTCAATTCTGTTTGAATTAAGGATTCTCGGAAGACGTTGCAGGATCAGGATCCAGGATCCTCATTGTTATCCTAACACTAACGGTTGTCTTCATTATATGTGAGCTTGTTTTGCAGGAGTATACGCGTTGAACTTGGTCTTGCCGATATACTTGGGGAATATGCTCTCAATATTCCGCACGTGCATAGCTTGGTGACCGTTTTGGAAGTCGTGGGTGGCTTGCACATTTAGCGGATAGTTAGTTATGTAGTTTATTTCTAATTTTAAAAGGGGATAACAAGCTGGAATTAGAACAAGTTAGCTAATACACACACACTCGCAAGCTCTCGGGAATACATTGGCGATTCCATACACTTTTGCACACTAGTGATCCTTGTAGCAAGCTTGTTATCATCCCGAGTTGTAACAATCATTTGTTTAATTATAGCTGGTGATCGGTAGTTTCCATCACCCGAGGTTTTTTATGCCGAAGATCAACTCTTGATCAAGGGCTTTTTCCTCGTATAAATCCTCGTGTCACCTGTTCATTTCATTTGCAAGTTGTTCATATATTTGTTCATTGATTCAAGCATCATACCTCACAACAAAAGACTTGGTTGTATTATCCTAGCCTGATTTTTGACCAAAACAGTTTGGCGCCCACCGTAGGGCAATTGGTGCTTCATTTCTGAAAAAAAATTTAGCCATTGTGATCATTTCGGTTCAACCAGATGGCTTCATCAGCAAAGAACACTTCAAGTTCCATGCCGACAATCACTTCTTCACAGGGCGTTCCACCTTTGCCTCCACCACCTTTTGGATCTCAGAAGAATGCTGAGAATCCTGCGAAGAAACCGACCCCCGTTTTCTCAAAACCACCAACTTCTGCTGTTTCTTCTAGCCCTACTATTAGTGATCTTTTTACTTTGATTTTGCAGATGAGGGATCACATACAAGAGCAGGATAAAACCAACGAAAGGATCCTCTGGGAGATTGGTGACATCAAGAAATAGAAGAAATCAGTGGAGGATCACTCTTCTCTGATGCAGAGGTCGTTAAATTTTGACACTCCAGCTATAACCGCACTGCAATCTGCAGCTCCGAACACCCAGTACCAGAGTGGATCATTGGGAAGACGTTATGGATCAACGACCATGACTCAAACTTTAGGATCCTACTTCCAGCCTTCAGGATCCTCATTTCAGCCTTTAGGATCCTCCCAGGTTTATGGACCCTCCCAAGTTCAAGGATCCTCCCAGGTTTAAGGATCCTCCCAGGTTCAAGGATCCTCTCAGATTCAAGGATCCTCTCAGGTTCAAGGATCCTCCTTTCAGGTCCAAGGATCCTCATCTCAGGTTTACGGATCCATGGATTATCCTCCAAGACCTCCAGTCACAGCACATCAAGGATCCAACATCTTTCAGGATCAAGGATTCTTAAGGAATGTGCAACCTGGAAGTACAGATGTTCATCTAGGAGACTTCATTCCAATGCAGACCATTGCTTCTTCTGGTCCTACAGTCATACCAGAATCCCGTCAATATGGATTCACATCCGGAGTCCCAACCTTGAATCCTTCAAGAGGTAACACTTTGAATAATTCTTATAACACTAACCATGGCTTTGTGCAGGATACAGGTATCAATCAAGCTATGGCTAGAGAATTACAGAAACTGAAGGATATGATATCCAGCGTTCCAGGGGTGGTTAAGCCCATTCCTAAAATTGCAGATGGAAGCCATAGGTTATCTCGCTTTGCACCACCCATTTGTGATGCAGAAATTCCAAAGAGGTTCCAAATACCAACCATGAAGCTGTATGATGGTTCGACGGATCCAGAAGAACATGTAGCTCAATATAGAGAAAGGATGGAGATCAATCCAATTCCTGAGAGGTTAAAAGAAGCATGTCTATGCAAGGGTTTTGGATCCACACTCACAGGATCAGCTCTTAAATGGCTGCTAAGTCTTCCTCCTTACTCTATTACTTCATTTGCTAATCTAGTTAATCTGTTTAATAGCCAATTCTCATGTAGTAGAAAATTTAAACATTTAACTAGTGATCTATATAGGGTAACACAAGGTCAAAACGAATCACTTAGAGATTACATCACTAAGTTTAGTAAAGAATACTGTTACACAGGAAAAAGTTATAACTTTTGATGAGGATGATCGTGTTGATGTCCAGGATCCTCATCATGATGGTCTTGTTATTACCTTATTTATATCTAACCATTTTTTTCGCAGGATCTTGATAGATGGAGGAAGCTCAGTAAACATCATTCAGCTTGATGTCCTCAAGAAAATGAACATCCCTGAATCGGATATTATCCCAAGATCCTCAGTTCTTGTGGGATTCAGCGGAGAAACCAAGAATACATTGGGGGACATTAAACTTCCCATCTACATTGAAGGACTTCATTCTTATCAAAAAATTTGTGTTATAGATTGCTTATCCTGTTGCAATGTTATCCTTGGTAGGCCATGGATACATGACATGAAGGCAGTTGCATCTACATATCATCAATGTGTGAAGCTTCCTAGTCCATGGGGGGTGATAAAGATTGAGAGTGACCAACAAGAAGCAAAGAATTGCTATACCTCATCAATGAAGCCAACCTCAAGACCAAGGGAGCAATAGCAACTAAAGTATCCTCCAAGAGACGTCTTGGAGGCAAGAGAACAGGATGTGAAAGATATCCTTATGGATCCTCATGATCCTGAATCCAAAATCTTCATAGGATCAGGGATCCTCAGCAACATTGAACAGGATTTGGTATCCTTCCTTAAGAGGAGAAAAACTACCTTTTCCTGGAAGCATGAAGACATGACAGGTATCTCTAAAGATATAATTACTCATAAACTTGGCATTGACAGGTCATTCAAACCCATACATCAAAAGAGGATGAAGTTTGCACCTGAGAGGAATGCTATTATCCAGGAGGAGGTAGACAAATTGCTCTGAGCAAGTATGATTAGAGAGGTTAAGTATCCAAAATGGTTAGCCAATGTGGTTGTTGTTCAAAAGAAAAATGGAAAGTGGAGGGTATGTGTCGATTTCACTGATTTAAACAAGGCATGTCCCAAGGATCCTTTCCCATTACCCCACATTGACTCCATGGTGGATGCTACCGCGGGTCATGAGTTGTTGACTTTTATGGATGCTTCATCTGGATTTCAACAAATTCAGATGGAACCATTTGATCAAGAGGATACAGCCTTTATGACCCTAACTGATATCTATTGTTATATTGCTATGCCATTTGGAATAAGGAATGCAGGTGCTACTTATCAAAGGCTAGTCAATATGATGTTTAAGGAACAAATAGGACACACTATGGAAGTCTATATAGACGACATGGTGGTTAAGTCCAAGAGAGCTGAGGATCACCTTAGAGACCTGGAAGAAGCATTCAATATCCTTGAAAAATTCAATATGAAGTTGAATCCTTCAAAGTGTCACTTTGGTGTTAAAGCAGGCAAGTTCCTAGGCTATATGGTAACAAAAAGAGGCATAGAAGCAAGTCCAGAGCAAATCAAGGCGATTGTGAATATCAAATCTCCTGCCAATGCCAAGGATGTGCAAAGGTTGACAGGGAGGATCGCAGCCTTGAATAGGTTCATATCCAAGTCATCAGAAAAGTGCAAGGAATTCTATGACATTTTGAGAAAGAACAAGAAATTTGAATGGACTGAAAAGCATGAAAATGCTCTCAAAGCCCTTAAGGATTACCTATCCTCAGCTCCTGCCTTGATGAAACCAGAAAAAGGGGATATATTATCCTTATTTCTAGCGGTATCCTCTAAAGCAGTAAGTGCAGTCCTTGTTAAGGATCACGAAGGTACACAACATCCTGTCTATTATGTAAGTAAGAGTTTGCTTGATGTTGAATCCAGGTATTCACATTTAGAAAAACTTATCCTTGCTTTGATTATGTCATCAACTAAACTAAGACATTATTTTGAAACTCATGCATTATTGTTAAGACTAACTTTCTAATTATGAATGTTCTCAGGAAACCTGAAATGTCAGGAAGGATGGCTAAATGGGCAGTAAAGCTTAGTGCTTATGATATAAGATATGAACTAAGGACTGCCATCAAATCTCAAGCCTTAGCTGACTTTGTGGCAGATTTTAGTAGTGATTTACAAAGAGAAGCTGAGTTAGAAGTTCAGCAGCTTGAAGAGACTAAGGATCCTTGGATACTCTTCACCGATGTAGCCTCTAATGTCAAAGGAACAGGACTTGGAATACTACTAAAATCGTCACAGGGGGACATAATACCCCACTCAATAGCTTGTGAGTTCCAAACTACTAATAATGAGGCTGAATATGAGGCCTTGATAGCTGGTTTGCAAATTGCCAAGCATATGAGGATCAGGTATCTTGAGGTACATGTAGACTCACTATTAATTACTAATCACTTTAATGGATCCTATGCTGTTAAATGTGAAAAGCTAATCAAATATTTAGAGATAGTCAAAGAATTGGCACTCTCTTTTGTTTCCTTTAGTTTGACACTGGTACCCAGAGAAGAAAATGCAGAAGCTGATGCATTGGCCAACCTAGGATCATCCTTGAAAATTCCAGAGGATATCAAGATCCCTATCATCCATATTTTGGCTCCTGCTATTGAGGATCACATAACTATGGAGATAGAACAGGATTCTGCAATGGTTCCTAGTGATGGTGCACAGTCTCATTCAGGATCATGGATCCTTCCTGTTAGTGCATATGTCTATTGACTTCGTCTTGTATCGAGTCTTGTAATCAGATAGGACAAACCAGGCTCGTTAGCCTAGAAATCAGATTAGTGTATGTGAAAGCTATTTCGCACGAAATGACCAAAGGTCATTTCGTACGAAATACCTAGTCTATATATAGGGGTACTTGGTTTGTCATTTGTAACTTTTGGAAATCGGTAGCGAAGCTCTGCCGAATTGTCTCCAGGTGCTGTAACTCTATTATATCAATACTAGAGACATTATAATTGAATCAAGCTGCAAACAATTCCGTATCTCTGAATTCTGCCTTTGATTCGGATCCAAACTCTTCTGATCGACTCATTCAGGTCGCACAACGATCCTACAAGTGGTATCAGAGCTCAGGAGGAAGAGTTCTTACAGAATTCAGCTTGATTTCATCAGATTTCTAATTTCTACATCTTTTTTTTTCAAAATTAACAAGTTTTTACGGACAAAATGGATTGATTTTCATACATTATACGCGAAATACAGTTTTAACAAAGCCTTGAAAGAATCAGATCTTAATTGGACTTATAACTGGATCAATTGGACAAAAACTTGATCGAAAGTGTGACATCATCATCATTCCGCACGAAATCAGCAGCTCATTTCGCACGAAATAACCAGTTTGTATTTCATTTCGCACGGAATCAACTTTGAAGAACCTCATTTCGCACGAAATCAACATCAGGAACCTCATTTCGCACAAAATCAACATATTGGACTTCATTTCGTACGAAATAGACTTTCATTTCGTACAAGAGAACTGTTTCGTTTGAAGAGGGTGATTTCGTTTGACTTTTTCGCACGAAATAGTCATTTCGCTTGAAAGATTACCATTTCGTACCAAAGTTGCTATTTCGCTCCAAATCTACCATTTTGTGTGAAAGATACTTCTTTTCGTTTGAAAGGGTCATTCCGCACCAAACTCATTCCGCACCAAATAGTCATTTCGCATCAAAATCATTTCGCACCAACTGTGTATCTGTTCAATTCAGTTAACTGTCAAGTGTTTTATACTGATTTTTTTGTTTGTCTCCAGGTAATTCAAGAAGTTCACATTATGGCTGAAGAATTTTACAACACATTTTACAAGGCGTTTACGTCCGAGTCTTCCGAAACTTCAGTTGTTACACCAAAAACAATAACAAAGGCGATCAATGAAAACATTAAACATGATAACTTCTATGGAACACATTCAAAACCACCAACTCTTGAAAGTATTGAAGATTACACTTGGTGGAAAGAACGTTTCATCAATTAGGCAAAAGCTTATGCTCATGAGAGCTTGTTCTGTTTGGAGTTTGGTTATAGTATGCCAGTCAATGATAAAGGAGAAGAAACCCCACTCAAAAGTTTATCCAAAGAAGACAAATCAGATTTTGCAGCTGAACAGAGAATGATTGCTTTAATCCAATCATCAATTAGAAATGACATGTTTGCATTATTACAACATGATGGGTGATCAAAATCTGTTTGGGAAGCTTTACGTGTTAAAGCTGGGGGGGGGGTAAACAAATCAAGAAAAATAAAATTGCTTTATTAAAGAAAGAATTTGATTTGTTTGATAGCATGAAAGGTGAATCAGTTCGACAAATGATAGAGAGATTTGGTCATTTAAAAAATTGAACTTGATCGTTTTGGAATTGTTAAAACTCGAGAAGAAAAAATCGATAAAATCATAGAAGCGTTACCACGAGCTGATCAGTGGCAAACGTTTGTGTTCATATTGAAAAATGATGTGTTATATGATGAAATTTCTCTTGATGTCTTGAAAGAAAAAATTGAAAGTCATGAATTGGAGTTGCAGAAGCAAAACAAGATGAGCAGTTCTTCACATCAACAAAATGTGGGTCTTTATTACAAAGGTAACATACCTTCGGTGAAAGTTGGTGATTCACCAAAGACAGCATTCAGTGCTGAGAGGACAAAAGAACCACAGAAAAGTTCATCAAGTTACAATCCAGGATACCATTCATCTTCTTCAAAAGCAAACACTGAAGAATCTGAAGAAGTTCTATGTAACATTGCTCTTAAATTGAAGAATTCTCTGATAATGAGCATTAATGCAGCAAAACAGCAAATGAGTTTCCTTGCATCTGTTCTGGAATCATATGAAGGTCTAGTAGCTGGCAAAATTGGAAATTCTGAATTGACCAAAGAAGACTATGACCAGATTGATCCGGAAGAAATGGAACTCATAGACATTCGCTGGTGTTTGGCAAGTTGCATCCGCAGAGCCCAGAGATACATGGAGATTACTGGGAAACAGACAATTGGTGGACCATCAACAAAACTTGGATTTGATAAGTCTAAAGTGACCTGCTTCAAATGTAAGCAAAAGGGTCATTTTAAGAGAGAATGCAACAATTCTGCAGTTGATGGAAATGAACATCCTTTCAATGATGATTATTACCAAAAGGCAATTTACCATCGAAGCAAAGAAGAGCCGAAGATGATCGAAAATAATCCCAAAGAGAAGTCAAGAGCATGTGCAGTAATCCATCATGATGAAGGATATGATTGGAGTGAGATTCTTCCAGAAGAAGATCGTGTTGAAACAGCTCATGGCAGAACAACTTCAAAAAGCAAACATTATGTTTTTGTTGCTGAAATCAAAGAGAAAACCAGAGAAGAGATTCTGAATGAGAAAACATACAGAGAAAGAAACATTGTTGGAAACAGAATTGATGACATGCAAGAAGAATATGAAAGTGCTGTAAGCAATAAAAGATGGGACAAGAAGCGAGAGTGCTATGTCAACAGAGAGGGTGAACCTGTTGTTCCCAAGAAGGACATAATTTTTTATGATGTTCTTTTAGTAATTCCTCGATCTGTGGAATACTATACAAATGTTGAAAAAGATAAAACATATGTGAAGAGGCTGAATAAAATCATCAGAGATGCCATGACTTCAAGTTTGAGGAAGAGGGATGAAGAAAGGATGAAGAAGAATGTTGAGAATTTGGTTGATAATTTGAAGAAAGTCGCTGAGGAAAGCAAAGTTGATGCTGTTACAAAGGAAGAAGAAGATGTGAAGACTTCTGAGGAAAGGAAGGAAGAAGAAAAAGTTATTGAAATAGAAGCTGTTACTGAAGAACAGCAGGTTGAAGAGGTTGAGAAAAAGGTTGAAAGTTCAGTTGATATTGTTGGAGATGTTGGTATTGGTAAAGAAAAGAAGAGTGAAGCTGAACAGAAGCAGACAGAAGTAAAGACCAAGGTGTCAATCACTGAGGTAAATTCTGATTCTGAAAACTTAAATGAAAATGTTGAACAGTGCAAGAAATGCATGGAACCATGCAGTGCTTGTATTGAAAAAGATGAAAATTTCAGAACAAGAGATCTTGAATTTACCAAAATAGAAGAAGTTTTCAAAAATAAATACAAAGAAATGTTAGAAAATGAAGAAGTTTTGAAAGATAATGATGAAAAACTTTCGGAAAAATGTAAAAAATTAGAAAAAGAAAATGAAGTTTTGAAAGAAAATGTTTTGAAAAAGACAGAAGAATGTGATCTAAAAGAGAATGCTTTTCAAGAAATGAAAAAAGAATATGATTCAATAAAATTGGCTTATCATATTACTAAAACGTCATATAAAGATGTAAAAAGTCAAATGAAACTTGTTCAATCGAGATTGAGATACTGTTCTGAAACAACTGATATGTTTAAGCGACAGTATGAAATAAAGCAACAAGTTGTAAACTCTTACATTGAGGATGTTGCTAAGCTAAAGCGTCAGATTGCTGATTTAGAACGGGATAATAACAAGTTAAAAAGTTATCACGCGTCATCATATGTGCTTGAAAGAATTTTCAACATAAAACCGGATGGTAAAGATTCTGAGCAAAACAAGAAAGGTATTGGCTCAGAGTTTCATCAAGTTCCTCCACCGGAAAAGTTTGCATTTTATGATGATGAAAAGGTCGAAAAAGCTTTCAACATGGTAGATCAATTGCCAGATAACATTGACGTAACCTATTCCAAATCTGATGATTCTAGTGATTCAGAGGTGGTAGGTAAGGTCGTTGAAAGTGTGTTGAAAGAAGAGTCAGTTGATACAGGTAAAACTGAATCACATGATGAAAATGAAGGTAATTTTCATGATGGATATCTGAAAAACTCAAAATCTGAGAAAAATTTGAATGATGATTCAAAAGGATTGGTTTATTCCATGATTGGATCGGACAAATTATTCTTAGATATTGTATTCCCGATTCAGAATGTGATTTCAGAAAAGATTGACAAAGTTTTCAAATTGGTTGAGATTGAAAAGTCTGAAATTCTAAAGTTTGCTGGAAAGTGTCACAAAACTTTTTATAACAAACCTGGTTACAAGAAGAAAAACATGAAGGCTGGGTTGGGTTATAAGAAGAAACAAAATTGGAAGAAAAATGAAACGCAAAATTTTCAGGCAAAAATGAATTTTGTTCATGGAACAAGTTCCGAAGAAGAGAAAGAACTCCAATTTAGACGACAGTCTAATGAAGAGTTCTATGCTCAGAAAAAGCAACACCAACAGGTCAAAGATGTGTCCAAGCGAACATGTTTCAAATGTGATCAAACAGGACATCTTGCTCGTAAGTGTCCAAATCTGAAACCTGTTGATGTTGAGACGAAAAAGAAGTCTGATAATGTTCAAAAACAGAATTTGACGTTGTGAATCAGAAGTCAACCAAGTTTGATTCAAAGCAAACTTGGAAACCGAAAATGTCAAAGAATGACTCACAACAAACATGGAAACCAGTGACGTCCAGATTTAAAACAACACAGAGTTGGAAAACAACAGTTGATGCAACAAAACCAAACCAGTTTTGGAAACAAAAAGTTGTTGTTCAAAATCAAAATGTTCAAAAAGAGTCACATTTTTACAAAAGAGGTACTCCAAAAGGTCAAACATGGAATGTTAAGAAACTAGTGACTTCTGTGAATGATGAAAAAGTTGAGGTCAAACTTGAAAAAAGTTTTTGTTCAGAATGACAAAGATTTTCCCAAATTAAATGATGCATATTGTGTTGAAATGCCTAAGGTCAAACAGACCTGGGCTAAATTGTTCAAATAATTGAGTAATTTGAATGTGCAGGTGCTTAAGAAATTTGAAGATTGTGAAAATGGAAATAGGAGCAGCCTGGCACGGGAAGAGGGGGCTGTTGAACCCTGTATTGGTTGAAACAGGGAGTTTTATGTTTCTGTAAATAAATAAACAATATTTCAAAAACCCTAAAAATTGAAAAATTAAAAAAAATCAAAAATATGTTTGTTTTTTAAATTTGTCAAAAATTAAAAAATTTAAATAATATGTTGATTGAATACGCCGAAACCCTCACGGCTGAACAAACATGATTACATTCACAACATTGAAAAACGGTTTTCAAACTGTCGAAAATCAATGGGTTGTAAATCATGGGGGTACATTATTTTTTTTGCAAAACAGAGCACGAAAAGCAGAAAATGGATGGCGAGACAAAGCTATCAGTATCGGGTTGTCAAATTTTCTTTAAATGGTTTTGCATTTTAGGGGGAGTATTATTGTCAGAAAATCCAAAAAACATTTGAAAATTTGAAAAAAGCCAAAAACATGATAAAATTTAAAAATTGAGTTTTTGTGTAAAAAGAGGAAATGATAGTACATCAGTAGACAATCACAGTACGCTAAAGAAATGAAAAGTCAAATGTGATAAACGGTCTCACTGATGATATGCCAGTAGGTTTTTACACGCTTAGTAGATTGTTTTCGAGATATAAACCTAAATATCATACTTACTTATTTCGTGGGGAACATCTCTCGGATATATGGGTAACCCCCGAAATCTTGTTTGAAAGACCCCTCTTTCTGAGATACTAGGTCTTTATGCTTAGTGATATCTGGGGTATTATCCTGGGACTTCTGATTTTGCGGAAGCAATGGCCTAGTCCCCGTATAATACTTTTCGCTTGCTTGAAATATAGCACCACCCTCAGCATAAAAAATGATGAAACATTGCAAAATGCTAATCATGTGCTGTTGAAGAAAAGATTCTCTAAAGGGAACACACCTAAAGTCGAAGCCATCATCTCTCTGATTTTGCGGAAGCAATAGCCTGAGCTCTCATGGCCCTCGCATTTAACCCTTTACAGATATCATCTAGGTATACTCACCTGTAAGACTGAATATTGGGATCTAGATACGGGAGTATATTCTGAGGTGGGACACGCGTATAAGTTTAAGTTTCTAAAACATTAATCTCGTATCTCGAATCAGTTGAACTTTGTGTGAAAATTTAAGTGGATCAGTATACTAACAATCTAAGTGAATTGTTTAGAACTTAAAGTGTTAAAAGCTCAACGGTGCTAGTGATTTGTCATAATCTGATATAATCCTCTGACACGAACTCAAACAAAAATATCATCTGTAAATATGTTTGTAAATATTTCTTTACTGCTTTATATTTCAGAAAATTACAAAAAGATTTTGATTTCACTTTATTTTCGACAACCGATGTCTGAGATGCTGAGTTTCAAAATCTAAGTATGCTGATTGTGTTTCTGAAAATAAACAAGTTCATTAGCTTGATACTTGAAGTTTTATTCAAAAATCAAAAACAGTTTGTGATATCTCCAAGGTCATTAATTTGGACTTGGATGATTAACTGTGAGGGAGTTGAATTCTTAGATTGTTAAATTCTGTTAAGAGAGCCAGGGTTTTTGATCATGGATGTTCAAAACACTGTTACTTATAAATGTTTGAGTATTGCAGATGTTGTACCAGACTACGATCCCGACAGCTGAGTCTAAGGGGGAGTCTGAAGATGAGCTCGAAGCAAGGGGGAGCTTATAACCGGAAAAGCCAGGTGTCGATCCCAAAAGCACGGAAGCTTAACAAAAGGGGGAGCCTAAAGAAAGAGATTTTGATAGAGAGAAGAAGATAAAGATTGATGGATGCTTACAGTGTTAGACAATTTGGAAAGAGGAAAAAGACTGATCAAGACTGAAGATGTGTCATGCTAAAAACTCGACACTGAAGACTTCATCAACATCCAAGGGGGAGTCTGTTAGTGCATATGTCTATTGACTTCGTCTTGTATCGAGTCTTGTAATCAGATAGGATAAACCAGTGCTCGTTAGGCTAGAAATCAGATTAGTGTGTGTGAAAGCTATTTCGCACGAAATGACCAAAGGTCATTTCGCATGAAATGAAGAAATTCATTTCGTATGAAATGAACTGAAGTCATTTCGTACGAAATACCTAGTCTATATATAGGGGTGCTTGGTTTGTCATTTGTAACTTTTGGAAATCGGTAGCGAAGCTCTGCCGAATTGTCTCCAGGTGTTGTAACTCTATTATATCAATACTAGAGACATTATAATTGAATCAAGCTGTAAACAAGTCCGTATCTCTGAATTCCGCCTTTGATTCGGATCCAAACTCTTCTGATCGACTCATTCAGGTCGCACAACGATCTTACACTTCCAATCATGAGATATATACAACATGGAGAGATCCCTACAGGAGAAAACCCCAGGGCTTTCAAAAGCAAGGTATCTCAATTTACAATATTAAATAACATGTTATATAAATGATCCCTTTCAGGTCCATATCTAAGATACATTGAGGATCCCGAAATTCAAGAAGTCCTAAAGGATTTTCATGAAGGAGATTGTGGTAACCACACTGGGGGCAGGGCATTGTTCTTAAGGATCCTTAGGACAGGATACTATTGGCCTACTATGAAGAAGGATGCTATGGATTATGCCAAGAAGTGTGATGCTTGTCAGAGACATAGTAATATCCTTCATCAGCCAGCAGAACTCTTGCTTCCTATATCCTCTTCTTGGCCATTCATGAGATGGGGAATGGATATAGTTGGTAAACTTCCCAAAGCACCAGGAGGAAAAGTGTTCATGCTTGCCATCACTGATTACTTCTCCAAGTGGATAGAGGCTGAATCCTTTGCTCAAGTCAGAGAAAAAGAAGTGATATCCTTTATTAAAAGAAATATTATTACTAGATTTGGTATCCCTTCTGAAATTGTTTGTGAAAATGGATCCCAATTTATTAGGAGTAGAAATACTAACTTTTGTAACAGCTGGGGGATTAAGATGATAACATCAACACCAGTCCACCCACAAGCTAATGGTCAAGCAGAATCATCCAACAAGATCATCATCAACAACTTGAAGAAGAAGCTTGGATCCAAGAAAGGAAAGTGGGCAGAAGAACTACCTTATGTACTATGGGCTGATAGGACAACTCCCAAGAATGCCACTGGCCAAACTCCATTTTCTTTAGTATTTGGAGCAGAATCAGTGATCCCTACAGAGATGGTGGTTCCTACTGCAAGAACAAGCATCTGTGATCCTGAAGGAAATGCTGAAAACTTGGTTCAAGACTTGGATACCATAGAAGAACTCAGGGATTTAGCAAGGATAAGAATAGCTAGCTATCAACAAAGGATGGCTGGAGCTTATAACAAGAATGTCAGGATAAGGAAGTTTCAAGTCGGTAATATGGTATTAAGGAAAGCATTCCAAAACACCACCAATCCTCTGATGGCAAGTTAGCACCAAAGTGGGAAGGTCCTTACCTTATTGAAGCTGAGGCAGGAAAGGGGGCATACCGATTGTTAACAATGGAAGGTGATTTGCTACCAAGAGCTTGGAATGCTGTCCACTTAAAAAGATACTTCATGTAATAAGGATCCAGGATCCTTAGCCATTTTCGTGTCCGAAGTTCATGAAGGATCCTTAGAGGATAAATGATCCTCATTCTGGTAATGATCTAACCTCAATTTATCTATTTCTTTAATTAACCTATATACGAGGAGAAGGATCCTGGATCCTTTATCCTTCTTTCACTTAGTTCTGAGTTTTGCAGAAGGTTGATATATCCTTAACAAAGGATTGAGTATCCACAGAAGTCTCCGGTTATTTGGGCTTGACCCCAGTTATTTGGGCTTGACCCCAGTTTTTTGGGCTTGACCCCAGTTATTTGGGCTAGTCCCCAGTTTTTTGGGCCTGTCCCCAGTATCGCCAGTAGCACACGATGATCCCGATGCAGTTCATGGCAATGGGACCAGTACCCGCTTTAGGGGTTGACAATTTCATTGTACTGGCTGCATTCAGGATCCTACGTATAATGGTAGACGTACCATACATCCGTTCCTAAGGTTTCTAACGTTTTCACGTTAGCTAAGGTTTTGGCATTTTCATGTCACTAAGTTTGGACAGTCGCCAGTGAGGGCCATACTCCAGTTTACACAAGATCCTTTGGGCTTGTCCCTAGTTTTTTGGGCTTGTCCCCAGTTTTTTGGGCTTGTCCCCAGCTTTTTGGGCTTGTCCCCAGTATATTGGGCTTGTCCCCAGAATTGTTGGGCTTGTCCCTAGTTGCTAACTCTTCTCTTATATTGGCTTAGTCCCAAGTTATGTTCAATTTCAGGTTTTTGAAGTTAAACAGCCAAGGATCCTTGATCCTAACCTTTTATTAAGGTTTGTCTTTTGGTTATCCTGATTGTAAATATTAAAGGTTTAGGATCCTAACTTGGATTCTCAGGTATGACCCTTAATCACTTTAATTTTATACTTTATTTGTCTAAGTGACCCTTATTCTTTGACAACAGCTTGCATGATCCTTAAGTCAGATCACCTTTTGAATTTTTCGATTATAGGATATTTGATCATTGATCATATCCTGAATTTTTTGACATAATCTACTAACCTTTTATTCTTAACTTATGAATTCAAACAAAGTGTATCATAGCAACTGAAAGGTAAAGTATTCACAAATGTAACAACACATGAGATAGTCAAAAGATTAAGCTTTTATTTACCAAAAGTTAAACCCTTAAAAGGTTGTCAAAATTGCCAACCCAAGTTTCTACCAGCAAAACGTGGCCCGTCCACTTGGGTTGGCAAAGGATGTCCATATTAACAAGGTCTAAGTGCAGGAAATAAAGGTGGCAGGATAACAAGTGGTTTCATCCCCCAAATAGAGGATCCATCCACCACCCATTATCCTACCTATTGTCCAAGGATCCATGATCCTTAACCCTAAAAACTATTGTTTAAGTACAGACCAGCATTGTTCAGAAAACACCACAACCAAAAAACATTAAAATCATAAAAATGGGCTCCGGCCGCGTCTAGATAAATCCATCATCGCCCATTGTTGCAGCCTACACTTTCGCTGCATCACCATCACCATCACCTTCAGCCCCTGCATCACCAGCATGATCCTTCGCCCCACTGCCGCTTGCCTCAATCATCAGGACCTCTCCAGCATCCTCTTCATCATCCAGCTCAGCTAGCTTAGCCTTCCAGCCCTCCTGCTCCCAACTGGTCCTGTCAAAGCTAGGATCCTCAGCTTCCTTGGCCATCTGCAGTTTGATCTTGTACATGGCAATGGCGGCAGAGAGCTTAACATCCTCCATCACCTCATTCTTCTCCTGATCAGCAGTGATGTGGGCCATGACCAGCTGCTTTTTCGCCAAGTTGAGCTCCTTCTCGATGGTAGAGATGGTTTGATCCTTAGCCAGGAAAATCTTCTGGAAGTCCAGCTCCTTCTGCTCAGCCTCTTCAACATACGCATCAAAGAGCATCTGGATCTCAGCAAATTTCTGCAAAAGAGGAAAGATACAATTCAGGATCCGTTATCCTCAAATGGGCAGGATAGGATTAAGGATCAAGGATCCTTACATCAGAGAAGTATTCTTCAAACTGATGCCAGATGAGGGGCAGGCCTTCAAGATCATTAGCAGTCTTCCTCTTCTTTCCTCCCTTGCCCTTGGAGGTGACAGGCTTAGGAACTGGAACACTAGGACTGGCAGCAAGTCGTTTTTTGCCGGACCGGGCAGTGACAGCATCAAGATCACCGACGCTGAAGCGAGAAGCTGATTTCGAGGACTTTCCAGCACCTACAAATGGCAAACAACAGATAAGTATCCTTAATTTATATCTATTTAATTATTCATGAATATGAACACTTACTTGACATGGTTACTGAACCAGAGCATACTTCTTGAGAATCCTTTGTGTTTGCCTGGAATGACCTAACTGCAGGATCAAGGCTCCAAAAAGCAGCGATCCTTTTTTTTGTTGCAGGTGACTTAATGATATGAGAGACTGAGATAGCTGCAAAACAAAAAAGGATCAATTATCCTAGGCAGAAACAGGGTTATCCTATGATCCTTCTATAAGGATCCTATGTCCTACCATGGGTGGTCCACTCTTTAGGGAGATCTTTCCCATCTGGGATAGAATCTCTCTTAACAAAGAAGAAACGCTTTTTCCAGTTGGTATCGTTCTTTGTGGTTTTAAGGATTGGATGAGGATCACCGGGCTTATGTTTGAACAAGTAACGGTGTGAACCATGGCTCACAAGGTTATACAATTCAGCCAGTTCTGACATTCCCAATTCTATGCCTTCCTGCTCAATGATCTTCTCTAAAGTATACAATACTCTCCACATCATTGGCATGGCCTGAATATAGCACATGCCGGTGAGGGAAAAGAAAGATTGGGTGAAGGCAGGGAAAGGATAGGAGAATCCTATCAGGAATGGGGTGGCCGGAAAAGCAACCCAAGTGTCTGAGACAGAATCACTCTTAGCGGAAGGGTCGAAGGATTTGAAGACGGTATCCGCCGGAAAACAATGGCGAATCCGGTCAATCTCTGGGTCAGTGAAGCAGCAGAGTTCCTTCGAAGGATTTTTGATAATCCCTTGGGTTTTCAGGGGGCTGTCTTTCTAGTGATCCTTGGCGGGGGAGGATCGTAGCTTCATTGTAATCTAAAGATTTTGATGAAGATCAGAATAAGAAGATGAAGAGAGAAAGAGAAGAGAAATACCTGATCAGTCTTTGGATGATGATTTAAAGGGAAGTAACACACGAATTTAAATGCCTATCGATCCTTATCTCTAATCTCAAATTTATAATGATGGTTTTGCAGGATGTCATGTCGCTGACGTTTGGCCTGCAACGGCTAGTTCGATTCTAACGGCTATATATCCGTTAGTCAGTTCGTTGGAGATAAGATCAAAAAATACGACTCGTTAATTTACATTTTACTCCTCATATTTTGGGGGCAATTGTTAGGGATAGATTTTCTAAACCTAAGGATCACGGATCCTCAAATACTGCCAGGATCACGGATCCTCAATTCTGTTTGAATTAAGGATTCTTAGAAGACGTTGCAGGATCAGGATCCAGGATCCTCATTGTTATCCTAACACTAACGGTTGTCTTCATTGTATATGAGCTTGTTTTGCAGGAGTATACGCGTTGAACTTGGTCTTGTCGATATACTTGGGGAATATGCTCTCAATATTCCGCACGTGCATAGCTTGGTGACCGTTTTGGAAGTCGTGGGTGGCTTGCACATTTAGCGGATAGTTAGTTATGTAGTTTATTTCTAATTTTAAAAGGGGATAACAAGCTGGAATTAGAACAAGTTAGCTAATACACACACACTCGCAAGCTCTTGGCAATACATTGGTGATTTCATACACTTTTGCACACTAGTGATCCTTGTAAAAAGCTTGTTATCATCCCGAGTTGTAACAATCATTTGTTTAATTATAGTTGGTGATCGGTAGTTTCCATCACCCGAGGTTTTTTATGCCGGAGATCAACTCTTGATCAAGGGCTTTTTCCTCGTATAAATCCTCGTGTCACCTGTTCATTTCATTTGCAAGTTGTTCATATATTTGTTCATTGATTCAAGCATCATACCTCACAACAAAAGACTTAGTTGTATTATCCTAGCTTGATTTTTGACCAAAACATCAGCGTCCAGATGGGCTTGGGCTTCATGAGTGGCTTTTTTGAGAGCAGCCTGATGCTCCTGAGTCATGGTCTTGAACTTGTCTTCGTAGTGTCGAGTTTTAGCAGCAACGATCATACCTTGGTTGGAAATGGTAACCTCAGCTTTCTTCAGCTTGGACTCGAGCATCTTGTTGAGCCCACAGGATTCTTGGTACAAATGAACCAGACGTTGGAGGCCCTACACCCAAAGACACAGGTATTATGATAATCAGGATATTGGTTTGACGTATATGTGCATGATATGGAATAGGAATTTATACCTGGTTAAGAAAGGAAGTCATGAACCCGCTTGCCTCAATAAACCCATGATTCTCATAGGGGAATGTATCAGAGATGGTAGGTGAATCAGTCTCTTTCCTTTTGCGAGAACTTGAACTCCGGGGCTTAGTTGCTGGCGAAGGCTTGGGAATGATGATGGCTTTGGAGCTGCTGGGCTTGGATGAGGCCGTAGCCTTAGGACTGGGCTCCTTCTTGACCTGGACGTGATCGGAGTAACTGTCCAGTTCTTCAAGGTCAAAGACTTCTGGGATTTTTGCTGGTGCTGCATAAATAGAGAAATCTTAAATCTTTACTGCTATTTCGCTATATTATATTAATTAGTAATTTGCAGGATAACTCTTACCAGACATATCAGATGATGAATATTGACTGGAACTTGGGAGGTGTGTGGAAAAACTCCTAGCACCTTCCGGTAACTGGTAAATTGCTTTGATTCTTTTTTCAGATTCTGTAGTAGGAGGGGCTACTTCTTTAAAGTTCACTACATAAAGGCCAAATAAGAAAATATTAGCACAGGATAAAGGCCTGGAAGTATCTGGGGATATTCTTGAAACCCGAAACCCTACCGGTGGTTAACCACTCCACCGGAAGGCTAGCACCCTGATAGATGGAGTCTCGCTTAACGAAGAAGAATTTACGTTGCCATCCATCCTCGTTCTTGGTGGCTTTAAGGATGAGGGGTTTGCTGGAAGTTGAGAAGAGTAAAAACCGACTGGAACCGTGTGATCGGAGGCGGTAAGCAATCGGGATATCCTCGATGTAGAGGTCAGGACAATGAAGATTTTTGATTTGGTTGAGGACAATCAGTACTCTCCAAACCATGGGCATTGTTTGGGCAAAGGAAATGTTTTGGTAAAAAATCAAGCAATGATAATGCAACCAAACTTTCTGTTATGAGGTATGATGCTTGAATTGATGAACAACAATAAGGATCACTATGAAATGTAATGAACAAGTGACACAAAGATTTATACGAGGAAAAAGCCCTTGATCAACGAATGATCTCCGGCATAAAAAACCTCGGGTGATGGAAACTACCGATCACCAACTCAAATTAAACAAGAAATGTAATACAACTTCGGATGATAGCGAGCTAAGTACAAGGATCACTATAGTGTATTGTGTGAAAAAGTGTGTAATCGCCAAGTCAGTTAACGAGAGCTGGTGAGAGCGGTTGTACGAGTGTGTGTGTAGCCAAAAATAGCCAAGTGTTTTCTAATTAGCTCGCTACCCCTTTAAAAATATAAAATATCTACTCTAACTAACATTCCGCAAATGGTGCAAGTCCTCCACGACTCCATAACGTCCACTTCTGGCCAAGCACGTGTGGAATAAACATAGAATATGCTCCAGGAATATCGCCAAGACCAAGTCCAAGTTGATACTCCTGCAAAACAATTTCGAATTCAAAGTAGACAACCGTTAGTACAAGGATCCTTATGATGATCCATGATCCTGATCCTGCAACACTTCTGAGGATCACTACTTCAGACAGAATTGAGGATCACTAATCCCAACAGTAAATGAGGATCACTGATCATATTGAAATCCACCCCTAACAATTGCCCCCAAAATATAAGGAGTAATTATGTAAATAAACGAGTTGTATTTTGTTCTTATCCACAATCAAATCAACGGATAACTAGCCGTTGGAGTCGGACTAGCCGTTACGAACATGACTTCACTGAGGTGACTATCCTGCAAAATCATCATTATAAATAGGAGTTAGAGATAGGGATCAATCTGCATTTAAATTCAGGAGAAACTCCCGTTAAATTCATATCCGAAGATCAATCAGGTATCTCTCTTCCTCTTCTTCCTTTACGTTTTCTTTCTCTGCCCCTTCTCTCTTCACCTTCTTCACAGTCAAGATGATGCTAAGATCCTCACCGGCGAAGGATCATAAGAAGGACAGTCCTCTTAAGAGCCAGGGATCATCAAAGATCTGGCGAGTGAAAGATGCTGTTTCACTGATCCGCAAATAGATAGAATCCGCCACTGTTTTCCGGCAAATACTGTTTTCAAACCATTTGATTCCACCGTTCTTAGTGATTACGTTTCTGAAACATGGGTAGCTTTCCCGGTCACACAATTCACAATAGGATACTCGTATCCTTTCCCGGAATTCACCCAATCTTTCTTCTCCCTCATCGGCATCTCCTACATTCAGGCCATGCCAATGATCTGGAGGGTCTTATATACCCTGGAAAGGATCATTGAGCAAGAAGGAATCGCTCTAGGAATGTCGGAGTTGGCAGAGATGTATGATCTCACAACATTTGGATCCCACCGATATCTATTCAAGCGTAAACTCGGTGAAGAACATCCCATCTTCAAAGCCACTAAAAATGATACTAACTGGAAACGGAGATTCTTCTTTGTCAGAAGGGATTCTATCCCGGATGGAAAGAATCTGCCAAGGAAGTGGAGCACCCATGGTAGGATAGAGGATCCTGAGAAGGATCACCAGATATTCTTGTTTTTGTATAAGGATCACTAACACCCTTTTGTTTCTGTTGTGCAGCTATCTCTGTTTCGCACCTTATACCATCACCTGCCACCAAGGAAAGGCTCGCTGCTTTCAGAAGACTTGATCCTGCAACAAGGTCATTCAAAACAAACACCCAGGATTCACAAGAAGTATCCTCAGGTTCTGTCACTATGTCAAGTAAGTATCCTGTATTTTGTATAGTCAAATATTTAAATAAATAGTTGAATAGAAATAGGATAAGGATACTTATCTGTTTTGAATGTGTAGGCGCTGGAAAATCCTCGAAATCTGCCTCCAAATTCAGTGCAACTGATCTTGACACTGTCAGATCCTCAAAGAAAAGGTCTGCTGCTAGCCCTTCCATTGTAATCCCCAAGGCTACCACTTCAAAGGGAAGAGGTGGAAAGAAAAGAAAAACCTCTGAAGCTGACAACCTTCAAGGCTTGCCTCTGATCCGCCATCAATTCCTCGAGTACTTTAATGATGTAAGGATCACTGACTTAGCTTAGTTATCCTATCTACTTGAGGATCACTTGATCCTAATCTTTGCATTGTCTTCTTCGTAGAAATTTGCGGAGATCGAGGACTACGTTGGAAATGTTGAGGGTCTTGAGGAGAAATACTCTGATCTCCAAAAGGTAGCGGTGCTCAAGGATCACAAAATTGCATCCCTTGAAAAGGATCTCAAAGATGCCAAAACTCAGATAGCTTCAATTCTGATCAACTTTGATTATGAGAAGAGCGAGATCACGGAGGATGCTAAGGTCTCCGCTGCCATTGCCATGTACAAGACCAAGCTACAGATGGCTCAAGAAGCTCAGGATCCTGCCTTTGACAGGAGCAACTGGGACATGGAGGGCTGGAAGGCTAGGCTGGCTGAATTGGAGGATGAAGCTGATGAGGCTGATGAGGCTGATGAGGTTCTGGCAATCGAGGCTAGTGGTAGCGGCAAGGATCAGGCGAAGGATACTGGAGCTGGAGGGGATGATGATGCAGCGAAGGTGTAAGCTGCATGAATGGGCGATGAAGGACATTTCTAGACGTAGCCGGAGCCCATCTTTTAGTTTGGTTATGGTTTTTATTTTGATGATGTTTTGATTAACAATGGTTGGTATATACTTAAACAATAGTAATTAGGGTTGAGGATCGTGGATGATCCTTTGAACAATAGGTAGGATAATGGGTGGTGGATGGATCCTCTGTTTGGGGGATGAAGCCACTCGTTATCCTTCCGTCTTTAATTTCCTGCACTTATTAGACCTATGAACAATGGACACCCTTTGCCAACCCATGTGGACGGGCCACGTTTTGCTGGTAGAAACGTGGGTTGGCAATTTTGACAACCTTAAAAGGGTTTAATCTTTTGTGAATAAAATAACTTTAACTTTTTGGCTTATCCTGTGTTGATATCCTTATTGGCAGTTTACTTTCCAACTGTTGTGATGTTCATGTTGTTTAAACTTATCAAGTAAAGAAAAAATTTAAGAAATATCCCCTAAAAGTTTAGGATATGATGAGGGACCACATATCCCATAGCCGATTAGTTTTGAAAAGTTATACAGTTTAAGGATCACAAGTTCAGTTGTCAAAGGGTAAGGGTCAATTAGATAAACAATGAATGAAATCAAAATAGTTAAGGATCATACCTGAGAATCCAAGTGAGGATCCTAACCTTTAACAGTTGTAAACAGGATAATCCATAAGACAAACCTTAGTAAAAGGTAAGGATCAAGG
This sequence comes from Helianthus tuberosus, assembly GCA_030545235.1. Taxonomy (NCBI): domain Eukaryota; kingdom Viridiplantae; phylum Streptophyta; class Magnoliopsida; order Asterales; family Asteraceae; genus Helianthus; species Helianthus tuberosus. The sequence goes on along the minus strand of CM060382.1, from coordinate 82,629,750 downwards.
ATCCTTGGTCATTTAGCTTCGTAAACCTGAAAGAGGATATAACTTGGGACTAAGCCAATATAAGATAAAAGTTAGTAACTGGGGACAAGCCCAACAATTCTGGGGACAAGCCCAATATACTGGGGATAAGCCCAAAGGATAACTGGGGACAAGCCCAAAAGATAACTGGGGACAAGCCCAAAGGATAACTGTCACACCCCCAAAATCCACACGCGGAGTATCACCGCTTGGAGGCGTGACATGACCAGGATCAAGCCACCAATTATATTGATCACACATAAAAGTAAACATAAATCACCCAAACAATATGAAAGGTGTTTCAAAAACCCAAGCCTAGTTAAATGTTTAGCGGAAGCATAATAGTAAAACCCATAGCAAGTATTAAGTATGAAATAAAGTAAGGTTTAAAGCATGGCACACACTGCCATGTCCCACAACGACTGTTCCTCCCTGTGCAAGCTCCCAGAGTACCTAATGACCTGCAAGGCATGTAGCAACGAATCAATAACAAAGTTAAGCGAGTTCACAGTAAGTAAGTTTGTAATAGTAAGTTCTTTTAGTAACATGTGGCTCTACTAGGCCGATAGTATGTTCTATTAGTGGGGGCTTCCCATATTTGTATATACACTAGACTATTTGTGACCATAAGTGTTCTTCTTAACCCGAGAACAGTAGTACGTACAAGGTTTACGTAGGTTTTACGTAAGTGCCCTTCTTTACCCGAGGACAGTGGTACGCGTGGGGTTTACGTAGGTTTTACGTAAGTGTCCTTCCTGACCCCGGAAGACAGTAGCATGTGTGAGTTTACGTAGGTTTTACGTAAGTGTCCCTCGAAACCTGAGGACAGTGGTAAGTACTTGTTTACGTAGGTTTTACGTAAGTGCCCTGCTTAACCCGAGGACGATGGTAGATAGTCTAGTAGCCGTGTAAGTACGAGTAATTGTTAAATCCCATCATTCAACCCATTCCCAATCGCTGGGAATCCCATGCCTTGGTAAGAGTGTGAACTCACCTTGGTTTGCTCGGTATGCTAAAAGGGTTACACGTCCACAATTAATCAATCACGACCTATAGTACGCACGTGTATATAATCAGTTTTCGTTCGTAACAATCTTGCACACAAATCTAACGTCACATAGTGTGTTTATGCATTTCTCATCAAGTAGCACATAACAGTTGGTTCATGTTCACACAGTCATACTCCATATAACTGAGTTCTTGGTAATATCTAACATGGTTAATCAATTAACATGCTCGACAGAGCTAACAGGTTTAACAAAGTTTACAACTTAACGGAATCAACATACATACAGGAATATAAACTAACAGTGTTAATTATCTAATAGAGTTCACAAACAATTAGGTTATCAGCTTACCAACTTAACTGAAGTTCATTTGTTTAACAAAGTTACATACCTAAAGTTAACTGAGTTAATAAACTTAACTCAGTTAATAAGTTAAAGGTAGTTGCATACTTAACAGATTTCATATACAAATTAAGGACTATTAGCCGAAAACACTTTTGGACCAAAAACACTTGGGCCGAAATCATGGGATTTCGTCGAGATGTTTTCAAGTGGGGTGGGGTTTTCGTCGACTACATCATCACTCAATCATTATTCAATAATGGCAGGTTGATATAAATATACCTAATTTGAAAACACATGTAACAAGCACATGATTACAGACAATCATATGCAAATATGATAACAATGGCCGACAATTATGATGGATCCTTATCATACAAATCAATAACATATATGCAAACAAATAACATATGAATCTTGACTAACCTAACCTGACAACACACACATGGGCCGCCCTTTGACAATTCAAACAATCAATTAATTCTCATCAATTAATTCTCACATCATTGGACCGATCAATATGTGCCATCGAACTAATGATAGCAGTATGCGTGGAACCCTAGTCATCCTTGACTAATGATAGCACTTATCACATTACATCCTATATAAAAACACATATAGCAACCACATGACTTCTGACATCCACATGCATAATAATCAGCCATGAATCTCCTACAACAACTTTTAATTTCACAAACCAATCACATGACCTCATCGTTGTATAGCATTTATATAAAATTCACAAACAAACAAGATCAAACGGCCGAGATTCAACATGAATAAGAATTCACTAACCACAATCTTGATCAACTGGGATGATGCTTCGAAGGGGGGGGGGGGGTATGCCTACTGCCGTCGAGCAATCAAGAAGGAGAAACAGAAGGGAACTAGGGTTTGCAAGTTATGTTTCACGTAATATAACCAAATGCAACTTAACTAAGTATGACTTGGCCTATCCTGGGTCGAAGCCCATTACCCTTTTTGGTTTTCGTCATATACAGCAAAGTATATTAATAAATATACATACAATATTAATAACACCTTTCATAGTTCAAAAAATCCATAACTTGCATTCAATCAATTAATCACTAATTAGTAGTACACAAAACTGATAACCGGTGCACATAACGAATTAAGAAAACGTAGTTGTGAGGAAGGACCTTGGAAACTCGGGTTGTCACATTATCCCCAACTTGAAAGAAATTTCGTCCCGAAATTTAGCACGTAGTTACTGAGGAAGCTAGTTGTGTTGTGTAGTTTACTGGTTTTCCTGGGGTGTCACATCATCCCCCCGTTGATTTGGAATTTCGTCCCGAAATTCTCTAGTAGCTTCAGCCTCAGTAGTGGTTGCACTGTTTCCGAACAACTGGGGATATTTGAGTTTCATTTGATCTTCTCATTCCCAGGTGAACTCTGGGCCACGACGGGAGTTCCAACGAACTCGTACAAGAGGTATTCTAGTGTGCTTGAGGACCTTGACATCCCGGTCCGTGATTTCAACTGGTTCCTCGACGAATCGCAACTGTTCGTCGATAGTAAGCTCCCTCAAAGGAACTATGAGGGTCTCATCTGACAGACACTTCTTCAGATTCGACACGTGAAAGACGTTGTGAACTGCACTGAGTTCAGCTGGTAAATTCAGTCTGTAGGCCACTCTGCCTATCTTCTCAATAATTTCGAACGGTCCGACATATCGCGGATTGAGCTTGCCTCGTTTGCCAAAACGAACCACACCCTTCCAGGGTGAAACTTTGAGTAGCACTCGATCCCCAACCTGGAACTCGAGTGGTTTCCTGTCTTTATCGGCGTATGCTTTCTGACGGTCACGAGCTGCCGCCATGCGTTGTCGTATCTGAGCAATCATTTCTGTAGTATCAACTACGAGTTCTGGACCTGTGATTTGACTATCACCCACCTCCGCCCAACAAAGAGGTGATCGGCATTTACGCCCGTACAATGCCTCGAATGGAGCGGCTTGTATGCTGGTGTGGTAACTGTTGTTGTACGAGAACTCCACTAATGGGAGATGTTTTTCCCAGCCGTTGCCGAAATCGATTACACATGCACGAAGCATGTCTTCTAAAGTTTGAATAGTGCGCTCAGACTGTCCATCCTTCTGAGGGTGATAAGCTGTGCTCATGTCTAAGCGTGAGCTGAAGGATTTGTGCATCGCTTGCCAAAGTTCTGAAGTGAAACGTGCATCATGATCGGAAATAATAGAGATGGGCACCCCTTGCCTCGAAACCACTTCCTTCAAGTAAACGTCTGCTAAAGTAGAGAACTTGTCTGTTTCTTTGATAGCCAAGAAGTGTGCAGACTTTGTGAGTCGATCCACGATCACCCAAATAGTATCATTCCCACATTGAGATCTAGGCAGGCTAGTAACGAAATCCATGGAAATTTGCTCCCATTTCCATTGTGGTATCTCTGGTTGTTGGAGTAGGCCTGAAGGTTTCTGGTATTCGACTTTGACTCTCGCACAAGTCAAACACTTGCTGACGTAAGTTGCTATGTGGGCCTTCATGCTAGGCCACCAGTATGTAGTTCTGAGGTCGTGGTACATCTTATCCGATCCAGGATGTACCGAGTAGCGAGACTTGTGTGCTTCATCCATCACAAGCTCTCGTAGGTTACCATAGAGTGGGACCCAGATGCGTCCTGTTACATAGTAGGCACCGCCTGCCTTTTGTTCTAACCGTTGCCTTGAGCCGCGTAGAGCTTCAGCCTTGACGTTTTCTGGTTTCAATGCTTCTACCTGAGCATCTCGTATCTGTGAAGGAAGACTAGACTAAATAGTGAGTTGCAACGCTCGTACACGCCTAGGTGTAGTATCCTTTCGACTGAGGGCGTCGGCCACCACATTGGCTTTGCCCGGATGGTACTTTATAGCACATTCGTAATCGTTTAAAAGCTCGACCCATCGACGTTGTCGCATGTTCAATTCCTTTTGCTTGAAGATATGCTCGAGACTCCTGTGATCGGTGTAGATGGTGCACTTGGCACCGTACAGGTAATGTCTCCATATCTTGAGCGCAAAAACAACAGCTCCCAGCTCTAAATCATGTGTAGTGTAATTCCGTTCGTGAATCTTAAGTTGGCGCGAAGCATAAGCAATGGCTTTATCCCGTTGCATCAACACACATCCAAGACCTTGGATAGATGTGTCGCAGTAGACTACAAAATCGTCCGTGCCTTCAGGCAATGAGAGGATAGGTGCGCTACAAAGTCTATCCTTTAAGTGCAGAAACGCTGTTTCCTGTGTATTACCCCAACGGTAAGCAACACCTTTCTGTGTCAGTAGTGTAAGCGGCTGTGCAATCTTTGAGAAGTCTTTGATGAACCGTCTGTAATAACCCGCCAAACCCAAGAATTGGCGTATTTCGGTTGGTGTGCGAGGTGCATGCCAGTTCTTAATCGAGTCTACCTTAGACGGATCAACATGAATCCCATCCTTGTTTACCACGTGGCCTAGGAAGTGGACTTCACGAAGCCAGAGGTCGCATTTTGAAAACTTGGCGTACAGCTGTTCCGTTCGAAGGAGTTCCAAAATAAGTCGTAGATGCTGCTCGTGTTCCTCCTGACTCTTCGAATAGATCTGGATGTCATCGATGAAAACAATAACAAACTTGTCAAGATAAGGTTTGCACACCCTGTTTATAAGATCCATGAAAACCGCAGGTGCGTTCGTTAACCCGAATGGCATGACCAACAACTCGTAATGGCCGTAGCGAGTTCTGAATGCTGTTTTGGAGACGTCCTCATCCCGGACTCTCAATTGATGATAGCCTGACCTCAGGTCAATCTTCGAGTAATAGCCCGACCCTTGCAACTGGTCGAAAAAGCCGTCGATGCGTGGAAGAGGATAGCGATTCCTCACGGTCACCTTGTTCAGTTCGCGGTAATCTATACACATGCGGAAGGTACCGTCTTTCTTCTTCACAAATAATACTGGAGCTCCCCAGGGCGAAGAGCTAGGATGAATGAAACCCTTTTCCAGGAGTTCTTGCAATTGCTTAGATAGTTCTTCCAGTTCAGTTGGAGCTAAGCGATAAGGTGCTCGAGCTATGGGTGCTGCTCCTGGAGCTAGCTCGATCTGAAATTCGACCTGGCGATGAGGCGGTAACCCAGGTAACTCTTCAGGAAACACTTGAGGAAAGTCGTGTACAACTGGAATATCCCCTAACTTCTTCTCTTTCGTCGATGTATCTGTAACGAGTGCTAAAATAGCAGTGTGGCCCTTTCGCAAACACTTCTGTGCCTTCAAGAAGGAGATGATGCCACTCACGACACCACTCTTGTCGCCTTGAACTTCGAGAGATTCTTTGCCAGAATGGGGAATGCGAATGATCTTCTCTTTGCATAGGATCTCTGCTTGTTGTTGGGATAACCAATCCATCCCAATGACGATGTCGAAATTACCCAGAACTATAGGAATGAGGTTGATGGAGAAGGTCTGACCAGCTAAGACGAGGTTACAACCCTTGACTACCAGAAGATTGCTGACCAGGGCTCTGATAGTCATTAATCTTTCGCTGCTGTGCCTGGAACTGAACCGTAGTCGAACCCTTGCTGGAGGTTCCATCCCATTTTCGTTTGTTATCACTGGGAGTAGCAGGAGGAGTAGTAGTAGTAGCACCGATATGCTTAGGCAGCCTGCTCTATTCCACTGCCTGGTTTGTGAGACGATGAGCAAGACGAGTAACATCCTGGATAGTAGCAAGGTTAGCAGCAGTCACATGGCTTTGAATCTCTGGTACTAAGCCTTTGAGGTACAGCTCAATGCGCTTGATGGGAGGATCCACCATAGTTGGACATAACACTACCAGTTCGTTGGATCGTTTCGTGTACGCTTCTATCTCTGACCCCGTCATCTTCAGGTTAAAGAACTCCACTTCCAGTTTGTGGATGTCATCATGACTACAGTATTCCCGTTTGATTAGTTCCTTAAAGTCGTTCCATGGGGTGGCATTGGCAGCTGCCAACCCTAACATTTGCACTTGTGCGTTCCACCAAGTCAACGCAACGCCTTCGAGAGTACCAGTGGCATACTTCTCCCTACGAGCCTCAGGGCATTCATACATTTCGAAGACTGACTCGAGCTTCTCGAACCAGTGGAGGAGTCCTACTGCTCCTTCAGTGCCACTGAAAGTACTAGGACGACAGTCCATGAAAATTTTGAACGTGCACACAGGTGGCTGAGCGTGTTGACCTGTCGTGTGCGTAAGAGTAAACATACTTAAGCACGAGTGTTAGTTGACGAGAGTAGGATCTAAAGATCCTAGAGTAAGTGGTGATGGCAGGTTACACCTCTTGCCTGGGCAGCTGTGAGTGCTGCAGTAACTTGTTTAGTGATCGAAGCCGCCAACTGGGCTTGAGTTAGGTTAACGCGTCCACTCATGATCTTGATATCAAGGAGAACATGAGTGAGAGAGGTTCGCGAAAGTGCAATGACAGAAGAGAGTGAGCACACAAGTATTCTCAAGCAATAGGGGTTATGTGTATCTAAGCATACCATGAGCAAAGATCTATGTAATTCTAGCAAGTAGGCAATAAAACATATACCATATTACCTAGAATGTTCAGTCTTGCACGTGGAGCGAGGCGTCGTTGTGGATCGTTGAGCACTGTACAGGTTATAGTCTAGTTTTAATAAAAACGTTTTCCCCTTATTAAAACCGAGTTCTCTATAACCAATGGCTCTGATACCAATCTGTCACACCCCCAAAATCCACACGCGGAGTATCACCGCTTGGAGGCGTGACATGACCAGGATCAAGCCACCAATCATATTGATCACACATAAAAGTAAACATAAATCACCCAAACAATATGAAAGGTGTTTCAAAAACCCAAGCATAGTTAAATGTTTAGCGGAAGCATAATAGTAAAACCCATAGCAAGTATTAAGTATGAAATAAAGTAAGGTTTAAAGCATGGCACACACTGCCATGTCCCACAACGACTGTTCCTCCCTGTGCAAGCTCCCTGAGTACCTAATGACCTGCAAGCCATGTACCAACGAATCAACAACAAAGTTGAGCGAGTTCACAGTAAGTAAGTTTGTAATAGTAAGTTCTTTTCGTAACATGTGGCTATACTAGGCCGATAGTATGTTCTATTAGTGGGGGCTTCCCATATTTGTATATACACTAGACTATTTGTGACCATAAGTGTTCTTCTTAACCCGAGAACAGTAGTACGTACAAGGTTTACGTAGGTTTTACGTAAGTGCCCTTCTTTACCCGAGGACAGTGGTACGCATGGGGTTTACGTAGGTTTTACGTAAGTGTCCTTCCTGACCCCGGAAGACAGTAGCATGTGTGAGTTTACGTAGGTTTTACGTAAGTGTCCCTCGAAACCTGAGGACAGTGGTAAGTACTTGTTTACGTAGGTTTTACGTAAGTGCCCTGCTTAACCCGAGGACGATGGTAGATAGTCTAGTAGCCGTGTAAGTACGAGTAATTGTTAAATCCCATCATTCAACCCATTCCCAATCGCTGGGAATCCCATGCCTTGGTAAGAGTGTGAACTCACCTTGGTTTGCTCGGTATGCTAAAAGGGTTACACGTCCACAATTAATCAATCACGACCTATAGTACGCACATGTATATAATCAGTTTTCGTTCGTAACAATCTTGCACACAAATCTAACGTCACATAGTGTGTTTATGCATTTCTCATCAAGTAGCACATAACAGTTGGTTCATGTTCACACAGTCATACTCCATATAACTGAGTTCTTGGTAATATCTAACATGGTTAATCAATTAACATGCTCGACAGAGCTAACAGGTTTAACAAAGTTTACAACTTAACGGAATCAACATACATACAGGAATATAAACTAACAGTGTTAATTATCTAATAGAGTTCACAAACAATTAGGTTATCGGCTTACCAACTTAACTGAAGTTCATTTGTTTAACAAAGTTACATACCTGAAGTTAACTGAGTTAATAAACTTAACTCAGTTAATAAGTTAAAGGTAGTTGCATACTTAACAGATTTCATATACAAATTAAGGACTATTAGCCGAAAACACTTTTGGACCAAAAACACTTGGGCCGAAATCACCTGGGCCGAAATCATGGGATTTTGTCGAGGTGTTTTCAAGTGGGGTGGGGTTTTCGTCGACTACATCATCACTCAATCATTATTCAATAATGGCAGGTTGATATAAATATACCTAATTTGAAAACACATGTAACAAGCACATAATTACAGACAATCATATGCAAATATGATAACAATGGCCGACAATTATGATGGATCCTAAATGAGATTGAGTATCATCACTAGGGATAATTGCAGAATCCTCTCCTATCTCCATGGCCACATGATCCTCGATAGCAGGGGTCAGGATGTGGATAATAGGGATCTTGATATCCTCCGGGATCTTCAAAGATGATCCTAGATTGGCTAATGCATCAGCCTCTGCATTCTCTTCCCTTGGTACCTGTGTCAAACTAAAGGAAACAAAAGAGAGTGCCAATTCTTTGACTATCTCTAAATATTTGATTAGCTTTTCACCTTTAAAAGCATAGGATCCATTAAAGTGATTAGTGATCAGTAAAGAATCTACATGTACCTCAAGATACCTGATCCTCATATGCTTAGCAATTTGCAAACCAGCTATCAAGGCTTCATATTCAGCCTCATTGTTGGTAGTTTGAAATTCACAAGCTATGGAGTGGGGTATTATGTCCCCCTGTGGCGATTTTAGTAGTATTCCAAGCCCTGTTCCGTTTACATTGGAGGATCCATCAGTGAACAGTATCCAAGGATCCTTGGTTTCTTCAAGCTGTTGGACTTCTAGTTCAGCCTCCTTTTGCAAATCACTACTAAAATCTGCCACAAAGTCAGCTAAGGCTTGGGATTTGATGGCAGTCCTTGGTTCATATCGTATATCATATGCACTCAGCTTCACTGCCCACTTAGCCATCCTTCCTGACATTTCAGGTCTCCTGAGAACATTCTTAATTGGAAAATTAGTTTTAACAATAATGACATGAGTCTCAAAATAATGTCTTAATTTAGTATATGCCATAATTAATGCGAGGATAAGTTTTTCTAAGTGTGAATACCTGGATTCAGAATCAAGTAAACTCTTACTTACATAATAGATAGGATGTTGTGTACCTTGGTGATCCTTAACAAGGACCGCACTTACTGCTTTTGAGGATACTGCTAGGTACAAGGATAATACATCCCCTTTTTTCTGGTTTCATCAAGGCAGGGGCTGAGGATAGGTAATCCTTAAGAGCTTTGAGGGCACTTTCATGCTTCTCAGTCCATTCAAATTTCTTGTTCTTCCTTAGGATGTCACAGAATTCCTTGCACTTTTCTGAGGATTTGGATATGAATCTGTTCAAGGCCGCGATCCTGCCTGTCAATCTTTGAACATCTTTAGCATTGGCAGGAGATTTGATATTCACAATAGCCTTAATTTGTTCTGGACTTGCTTCAATGCCCCTCTTTGTTACCATATATCCTAAGAATTTACCTGCCTTCACACCAAAATGACACTTAGAAGGATTAAGTTTCATATTATATTTATCAAGGATATTGAATGCTTCCTCCAAGTCTTTAAGGTGATCCTCAGCTTTCTTGGACTTAACCACCATGTCATCAATATAGACTTCCATAGTGTGTCCAATTTGCTCCTTGAACATCATATTGACTAGCCTTTGATAAGTAGCACCTGCATTCCTTAATCCAAATGGCATAGCAATATAACAGTATATACCAGTTGGGGTCATAAAAGCTGTATCCTCTTGATCAGATGGTTCCATCTGAATTTGTTGAAATCCAGATGAAGCATCCATAAAAATCAGCAACTCATGACCCGCGGTAGCATCCACCATGGAGTCAATGTGGGGTAGTGGGAAAGGATCCTTGGGACATGCCTTGTTTAAGTCAGTAAAATCGACACATACCCTCCACTTTCTATTTTTCTTTTGAACAACAACCACATTGGCCAACCATCTTGGATACTTAATCTCTCTTATCATACCTGCCCGAAGTAATTTGTCTACCTCTTCCTGGATAATAGCATTCCTTTCAGGTGCAAACTTCCTCCTCTTTTGATGAATTGGCTTGAATGACCTGTCAATGCCAAGTTTGTGAGTAATTACATCCTTAGATATACCTGTCATGTCTTCATGTTTCCAGGCAAAGGTGGATTTCCTTCTCTTAAGGAAGGATACTAGCTCCTGTTCGATGTCGCTAAGGATCCCTGATCCTATAAAGATCTTGGATTCAGGATCCTCAGGATCCATGAGGATTTCTTTCAAATCCTGCTCTCTTGCCTCCAAGACATCTCTTGAAGGATACTTTAATTGCTATTGCTCCCTTGGTCTTGAGGCTGACTTCATTGAGGATGTATAACAATTCTTAGCCTCCTGTTGATCACTCTCAATTTTCACCACTCCCCATGGACTGGAAGCTTTACACATTGATGATAGGTGGATGGGACTGCCTTCATATCATGTATCCATGGCCTGCCAAGGATAACATTACAACATGATAAGCAATCAATAACACAAAACTTCTGATAAGAATGCAATCCTTCGATATAGATTGGGAGTTTGATGTCCCCCAATGTATTCTTAGTTTCTCCACTGAATCTCACAAGCACCGCGGATCTTGGGATAATATCAGACTCCGGGATATTCATCTTCTTGAGGACATCAAGCTGGATGATGTTCACAGAGCTTCCTCCATCTATAAGGATCCTGCGAACAAAGTGGTTAGAAATAAACAACGTAATTACAAGACCATCATGATGAGGATCCTGCACATCAACACGATCATCCTCATCAAAGGTTATCACTTTATCCTGGGTGACAACGGAGGTCCGGACGGGTCTGTCTCCATTATCCAACTTGGTTTCCTTAGCATGTCTTTTTGCTGCTGAAAATGATGTACCACAGATGTCTGATCCACCGGATATGAAATTTATGACTTGTGCGTCTGCTGGCAGAGCAGGAGCCCTTTCCGGGATCCTTTCAGGATCCTGGATCCTTGACTTCTTTCGACCCAAGAGTTCCTTCAAATGCCCCTTGCTCAACAAGTAACCAATTTCCTTTCTTAGTGCAATACACTCTTCAGTGAGATGCCCGAGATCCTCATGATATGCACACCACTTGGACTTATCCTTTGTAGCAGCTGGTTTATCACTTTTCCTTGGCCACCTAGCTTTCTCACCTAGATTCTGCATTGCAAGGATTAGTTCATTGTTATCAACAGAAAAACAGTATTCAGAAATAGGAGGATAATCCTCATCATCCTCTTCTTGTTCCACTGAATGCACATTCTGGTTATCAGACTTATTGTAGAACTTGGATTTGTTGTTCCTGAAGTAGGATCCTTGTTTCTCCTGTTTTGAGGATCCTGTCAATCTATCCTGGATCCTTTTGTCATCCTCTAGACGGATGAACCTAAGGGCCCAGGTTCTTACTTCATCAAGATTCCTGCAAGGTGTCATGACAAGATCATGATAGAATAATGAATCCCTAAGCAATCCCATTTTAAAGGCTTCTACAGCCGTAGCAATATCCAAGTTAGGAATATCTAAGGATTCTTTACTAAACTTGGTGATGTAATCTCTAAGTGATTCATTTTGACCTTGTGTTACCCTATATAGATCACTAGTTAATCGTTCAAATTTCCTACTACAAGAAAATTGACTATTAAACAAATTAACTAGATTAGCAAATGAAGTAATAGAGTAAGGGGGAAGACTTAGCAGCCATTTGAGAGCAGATCCTGTAAGTGTGGATCCAAATCCCTTGCATAAACATGCTTCTTTAACCTTTCAGGAATTGGATTGATCTCCATCCTCTCCCTGTATTGAGCTACATGCTCCTCTGGATCCGTCGAACCATCATACAGTTTCATGGATGGTATCTGGGATCTTTTGGGTATCTCAGCATCACATAAGGGTGGTGCAAAACGAGATATCTTATGGCTACCATCTGCAATTTCAGGAATGGGTTTAACCACTCCTGGAACACTGGATATCATATCCTTGAGCTTCTGTAACTCCCTGGCCATAGCCTGATTGATACCTGTATCCTGCATTAAGCCATGGTTAGTGTTGTATAAATTATTGAAAGTGTTACCTCCCACGTGATTCGTGTTTGGAATCCCAGATGTGTATCCATATTGACAAGACTCTGGCATGATTGTAGGACCAGAGGGAGCAATGGTCTGCATTGGTATGAAGTCTCCTTGATGAACGTCCGAGTTCTGAGGCTGCATACTTCTCAAGAATCCTTGATCCTGAAGAACGTTGGATCCTTGAAGTTGAGATGATCCTTGAACCTGAAAGGATCCTGGAACCAGAGAGGATCCTGGGACAAGGGAGGATCCTTGGACCAGGAAGGATCCTTGGACCTGGGAGGATCCTTGGACCTGGGAGGATCCTTGGACCTGGGAGGATCCTTGGACCTGGGAGGATCCTTGGACCTGGGAGGATCCTTGGACCTGGGAGGATCCTTGAACTGCATGCATTCCCAAATATCCTCCTGACGTGAAGTATCCCTGATGCTGAGAAGAGGATCCTGATGGTTGAGAAGAGGATCCTTGAGGCTGGAAGTGAGAGCCAAATGCCTGACTCATAGTTGCTGTTCCATAACGCCTTCCTAGTAATTCACCCAAGTATTGCACGTCCGGAACTGCTAAGTGTTGGGAAGTTATGACTGGAGTGTCGAAGTTTAGCGATCTTGGCATCAGAGGAGAGTGATCCTCCACTGATTTCTTCTGTTTCTTGATCTCGTCGATCTCCCGGAGGATCCTTTCGTTGGTTTTGTCCTGCTCTTGTGCATGATTCCTCATCTGCAAAATCAGAGTGTAAAGATCATTAGTAGTAGGATTAGTTGAAACAGAAGAAGTTGGTGGTTTTTGGAAAATGGGGGTTGATTTCTTCGCAGCATTCTCAGCATTCTTCTGGGATCCAGAAGGTGGTGGAGGCAAAGGAGGAACGCCTTGTGAAGAACTGAATGATGGCATCAAGTTTGAGGTGTTCTTCGCTGAGGAAGCCATCTGCCTTGTTGTTATGAACCGAAATGACCGCAAAGATATGAATCTTCTTAGGAATGAAGCACCATTTGCCCCACGGTGGGCGCCAAACTGTTTTGGTCAAAAATCAAGCAATGATAATGCAACCAAACTTTCTGTTGTGAGGTATGATGCTTGAATTGATGAAAAACAATAAGGATCACTATGAAATGTAATGAACAAGTGACACATATATTTATACGAGGAAAAAGCCCTTGATCAACGAATGATCTCCGGCATAAAAAACCTCGGGTGATGGAAACTACCGATCACCAACTCAAATTAAACAAGAAATGTAATACAACTTCGGATGATAACGAGCTAAGTACAAGGATCACTATAGTGTATTGTGTGAAAAAGTGTGTAATCGCCAAGTCAGTTAACGAGAGCTGGTGAGAGCGGTTGTACGAGTGTGTGTGTAGCCAAAAATAGCCAAGTGTTTTCTAATTAGCTCGCTACCCCTTTAAAAATAGAAAATATCTACTCTAACTAACATTTCGCAAATGGTGCAAGTCCTCCACGACTCCATAACGTCCACTTCTGGCCAAGCACATGCGGAATAAACATAGAATATGCTCCCGGAATATCGCCAAGACCAAGTCCAAGTTGATACTCCTGCAAAACAATTTCGAATTCAAAGTAGACAACCGTTAGTACAAGGATCCTTATGATGATCCATGATCCTGATCCTGCAACACTTCTGAGGATCACTACTTCAGACAGAATTGAGGATCACTAATCCTAACAGTAAATGAGGATCACTGATCATATTGAAATCCACCCCTAACAGGAAATACCAGTGGTTCAGAAAAATTGCATCATGAATTCAGGAAATGGGTACCGAAGACCTAGCGAGAAAGGGTATGCCGGAAAACAGATCCAATCGGCAGAAGAAACATCCGATCGAATTGACCGATCAAATGGTCTAATAATAGTGCCATCGGGGAAAGCACTGGAGGCTCTCAACGCTGCATTGTCTGCATTATCAAAGGCACAGATCTCCTTCTCGGGATTTTTGAGAAGGTTTTGCTGGACGAAGGTCTCCGACGATTCACTGGTTTGGGAGAAGGTTCTAGTGGCCATTGGAAGTAGAATAAAGAGATTAACAGGAAATCAGGAAGGATGAGTGATTACCTGGAGACTCTGTTGATGATATTTGGTTTTCAAACAAAAAGAGAGAAGATATAGGGGCGTAATAGATATCCATCGAGTGAAAACCGCGTAGGGAGTTGCATAGTGCTATCTTGACCGTCGTTCCAATTTATTAACCTCGATTTGAAGGATAAGATTTAAAATATATCCGTTGGAATTGGTATACCAACAGATATATTTTGGGGACAATTGTTATGGGTCATTTTCTGAACATATATCCTGACTAATATTCTGGCTTTGATTGTTTATTTGTGATCAGGATACCGGATCAGGATATTGGTAACATCCTGATACGATATCCTGGTAGTGACTAATTTAACCACATGCAGAATAGAAGGTGCAAGTCTCCAACGTTCAAGTGGACTTCTTCTCCTCAAGACTCGGGCAAATCTGTTGGGTTATAGACGTTGAAGCCGGAAGACGTGGACTACAACGTCTACTTATGGAATATTCGCCGGATCCCGGAATAGTAGGATAGTTAGTTGCTTTCTTTTTACTATAAAAGGGGATTGATCGGATTAGATTAGGGACACAATCTTTCGCACACTCTTTCTCTCTACTTGCAAACACTCACAACGCACTAACACTTGTACTCGAATTGCATTGTAACACTTAGTTGATCCGCATCATATCCTGCACTGTATCCTGATATTTAAAGCAATAAGAAGAACAAGGCAGCTGCGATTGTCAGCTCCCGAGGTTTTATGCCGGTGATCTAGATTGATCAAGGGCTTTCCTCGTACATCTCGTGTCACCCTTTACTTTTTTTCTCATTGTTTGATCATAGATATAGCTCAATATCCTGAGCTATATCCTGAACCTATTTTTGTAAACAACTTAACTAGCATATTTTTAACACATGTTTTTAGCACACTACCTCACTTAACTAATTTGGTCACTTAATTGCTTCGGTTATTTTTGACCAAAACAATAGGCACTTAATTTTACTGACCATTTAGCCATTCCTCCTGACATCTCAGGTTTCCTAAGCACATTTTTAACAGGATAATTAGTTTTAACATGGATCCTATGTGTCTCAAAATAATGTCTAAGCTTTGTCGATGCCATAACTAGAGCCAATATTAATTTTTCTAAATGAGAATATCTAGTTTCAGCATCTAATAAACTTCTGCTAACATAATAGACAGGATACTGCTGACCTTCGTGATCCTTTACCAGGACAACACTTACTGTGTTCCCTGATACTGCAAGATATAAGGATAATGGTACACCATCCTCGGGCTTCATCAATAATGGTGCAGTTGAAAGATACTGCTTTAATTCCTGCAAGGCTGCTTCATGATTCTCTCCCCACTCAAATTTCTTATTCTTCTTTAGGATATCGTAGAATTCCTTGCATTTTTCCAAGGATCTTGATATAAACCTGTTTAATGCTGCTACTCATCCCGTCAGTCTTTATACATCTTTCATGTTGGAAGGTGACTTGATATCCAAGATGGCTTTGATCTGTTATGGGCTTGCTTCTATCCCCCTTTTAGTCACCATGTATCCCAAAAACTTTCCTGCCCCCACACCGAAATGGCATTTGGCAGGATTCAACTTCATATTGTACTGGTCCAGGATATCGAATGCTCCTTCAATATCCCAGAGATGATCCTCAGCCTTCTTAGATTTTACCACCATATCATCAATGTATACTTCCATGGTGTTCCCCAGTTTGTCTTTAAACATCATGTTCACCAATCTTTGGTATGTTGCACCTGCATTTTTCAAACCAAAAGGCATAGCAATATAACAATAGATACCTGTTGGTGTCATGAAAGCAGTATCCTCCTGGTCCGCAGGTTCCATTTGGATCTACTGGAATCCTGAGGATGCATCTATGAAGGTTAACATCTCATGGCCGGCAGTAACATCCACCATTGAATTGATATGAGGTAGAGGAAATGGGTCTTTTGGACACGCTTTGTTCATGTCTATGTAATCTAAACAAACTCTCCATTTCCCATTTTTCTTTTGTACCACAACTACATTTGCTAGCCATTTGGGAAATTTCACTTCCTTAATCATCTTGCTCTTTAACAATCTTTCAACTTCTTCCTGAATGATTGCGTTCCGTTCTGGAGCAAACTTCCTTCGTTTTTATGTTGGACAGGCTTGAAAGACCTATCAATTCCAAGCTTGTGGGTTATAATATCCTTGGAAATACCTGTCATATCCCCATGTTTCCATGCGAATGTTGACATCCTGCATTTCAAAAAGCTAGTCAATTAATTTTCAATATCCTGAGGGATATTGGTTCCTACGAGCACCGAGATATCTGGATTATCCTGATCCAGGATAATTTTCTTTACATCCTGCTCTGAAGCCTCCACGATATCCTGGGCTCGCATCTTTAATTGCTATGCTGCATTGGGCTTTGTCGAGGATTTCATCGAAGAAGAATAACACCCCTTTGCTTCCTGTTGATCACTTTCCACCTTGACTACCCTCCAAGGGGTAGGGATCTTGATGCATTGATGATAGGTCTATGGCACAGCTTTCATATCATGGATCCATGGCCTACCCAATATAATATTGTAGCAGGATAAGGAGTCCATGACATAGAAGCGTTGCATTGAGTTGACCCCTTCAACATTCACAGGCAACTTTATTTCTCCCACGGTATTCCTGGCTTCTTGACGTGTGCGTATATATACATAATATTTTGCAATGAATTACACACGATTGGGTTTTAAATTTATAAAAGTGATTATTACTTTTACATCAAAACACACACGAAAGAGGCAAGTGTACCCCGTCATATATGTAATAAAGTATTGGTAAGAACCAAGTATCGATCCAAGGAAATGGGCGGAGAATTTGTACTAGACCTCTGTCACTAAACTACCGGTAAAAACATAGATTTTGTTGATTTAAACTAAACTAAAGTAAACATAACCAAATACAAAATAAAAACATAATAGATAGTAGATAAAAAGCCTTGCTAAATACACAACCACAGCATGTCAACTAAGTCAGTTTTGGCACTAGAAGCATTCGGTCAATTTTCCAATTTAAAACAATTAGTATCCCTTTCGGGAATCCTAATATGACAATCATTCGGAAAGCTAAAACGATAAACACACTTTAACCACCTAAAATTGTTCTTTAACGTGCAATTGATAAATGTCTATGAAAATCTCTTAAAAAAAAGTTAGGCAGCCGTTAGGATTATTCTAACCTCACTTAAACAAGGAAAGCGACACCGATAAACACAATGCAACCACCGAGATAAGCATAAACTAGATTAAATCACAACCGAGTTCATTTTACAAATCTTGCACAATAATTCACTAAGATAGCAATTTTGGCCTAAATTACTAACTAAGCTAACAAATCATGGCAAGAATTCATAACGACACCATCTAACCCGTTTAGGTCCTTCCGTGACGGCAAGCTCTCTTGATTAACAATAATTACATTTTATTAAATCACTAACCATTTCTAGTATCATGATGCATACATTTAAACCAAGTTAAACTAGTTAACCAAATTCAAAGTTTACTAATACAAGATTAATTAAGCTTCATTTTACAACTATCTTAACTAACCAAGCATCAATCATCCAACATAATTACTTATAATCAAGAAATCAATATCAATAACAAGGTTCCAAACTAATCATCAAAGATTAACATAGAAAATACTTCAAATGTCATTACAAACAAAGTTTAACAAACTAATGGTTATAATCTAGCAAGGGATTGTTGTGTTTTTGCCCAAAGGCTACAATAATACATAAATCATAATCTAAGTACTTGAAAGATTAACAAAAACTTGGAAAGATTAGAAAATCAAACCATAAACAAGTACTAGACTAAGGATCCGGGTAGTAATCGAGCTAATCGGGATAATGTGGCTTGAATCCGGGTGAAAGCTAATGCCTCCGGAGCCTGAAAATCGCCTGAGAGCTCTCCAAAAATCCAGAATTTCCCAAGATCACGAGCAAACTGTTTCTGCTGAGTTTTTATACTTTTTTGCTGTTGCACGGTCGTTCCCCATATGGAACGACCGTTCACTTTATTGAATTATTGATGATGGGTCGCCATACTGCATACGTCACCGGATCGTTGACCAGATCTGAAGTTGCACGGTCGTTCTTCGGGATGGAACGACCGTTCAGTTCCGAGCTATACATGTTGCACGCCAGGTCGCACCGACCGTTCAGTTCCGAGATGATCTTCGATGTCGGAGATGCACGGTCGTGCATCAGGTGGAACGACCGTTCCACAGGCCCAGTTCTGAATTCTTAACAGAATATCCGCAGCTTCTTCGTTTCGTCCGGAAAGTCCTCGTTTTTGCTATCATCTTGTCTGAAATGCAGTTTTAGGCCTGTAAACACAAATGTAGATAAATAAGTATCCGAACGACGGTTTTACGGCCAAAAACGCATAAAATAGGGGTAAAATGGGGGACTAAAATATGTGTAAATTAGAGTGTATCAAATCTCCCCACACTTAAACCTTGCTTGTCCTCAAGCAAGCTAAACTAAAAAGCAATAAAAGACATAAACAAACAAGAACGATAATTTACACACTATTTTATTGAAAACTAATATATAAACGGTTAGCCGGTTTGTCGAAAGACAACATCAAAAGATTCAAACCCAAACAAGCATATGCAATTATATAGCGATAACCAAAAAGCCGTGACTTCACATTTAATTGACTCAACATGTTAATCTTCACACAACTCACAATGTTCACACACACTCGGTTTTATTTATGAAACATACATAAAATGTGTACGTGCAAACACTCAATGCCTCGTCAATGAAATGTGTAATATCATAAGCTTGTCATAAGATCTCGTCTCCACCAACTAACATGCGAACAAGTGTAAATCAAGAGGTCTTTACGGGTTGTAACGTTAGGCTTGGGCGAAGGGTATGGAAATGGATATTTAAAGTGGCGAAAATGGTTAAAACTCGGTAGTAGCGTTTAACTAGCAACAAACAATACAACTATACATACATATGCCTTAAAAAGGCGACTATTGCGCAATCGAGCTCATAAACAAGATGTCCTCATTTTATCATTCAAAATTGCTCGAATTTTGTCTACTTCACCCTATTTTAGGGTGTTTTATTTTCTGTTTTTTTTTTTTTTTTTTTTTTTTTTTTTGCAAACTAATGGATTTATACAATGAATAAAAAAACTATAACAAGCGCTAGTTAAACGATTATTTTGACCGAGTTTCAACACTAAAAGGTTTAAAACATAAAAAGGCTAAATTTGGCTAAGTGGGCGATAATGTGGGTAAACAAAGGTAAACGGGAAGGCTCGACATGGTTAATCCTAAAGGGTAATATAAGGTTTACAGGAAGCACAACACAAAGAACAAGGTTTACAACAAAGGGGTAATCTAAGTGCCTCTGTCACTTCTACACAATTCCACAAGTTCATGGTCTTAACAAGCATACTAGTGACAAGTTCTAAATTACACATAACATCCGGCTCACTCCTATATCCGAAATGAACAAATATATAACAATATAAGGCTCAAATATGCTCACGTAACGGAAGGAATGGGTAAAAGTGTGAAAACTATCATGCAAGTCTTTCTTTGTTTGTCACGCTTTCCGGTTTCCTTTTTCAAAAATATTTTGCTTGTCGAGTTTTTATCAAGTCCGAAGCTTTCTAAAACACAACCAACCGGTTTATTTACTAAAATATATACAAAATACAGGTATTTTTGAATGATTTTTCTGATTTTCTAATTTTTTTTTTTTATTTTTTTTTTTTTTGAGGACAAACAAAGTTAACCCCCTCCCCACACTTGAACTTCGCATTGTCCCCAATGCGAGACCCGAAATATAGAGAAAATGATAATAGTACTCCCCTCAAGATGATGTTGATGCAACGAGACTTCCGAAGCTGTATCTGCCACGTGCTCCGGTCCAAGATTTGATACCCAAAGCCTGCAAGTATGTCACATGTGCACCAAAACAGAACAGAAACAGAAAAACAAAAATAAACCATAATGTACATAAATATAAGACTAACATCCAAACAAATACAAGACATAAAGTAAATTGTCTGAAAATAAAATACAATCCGAGGGTGTTTGAAATAGTAGCCAAAATGAACACCCGATAAATACACTACTAAAAGATAGAATTTTTTTTTTTTTTTTTTTATAAAAAAAAATGCCCCTGACCATGCGCACGGGAGTGCGGATTTTCGCACGGGCGTGCGGATCCGATGTTGACCCATTCTAGCACGTTGACCTCGGTAATGCACGGGGGTGCGACTCGAGGTGCAGGCCAGCCCGAAATCGCACGGGCGTGCGACCCATGGCACGGCCGTGCGAGATCTGCAGACATGTCTGTTAACTGCAGAATGCAGTTTCAGCGTCCGAATCGACCATTTTTCGCCATTTTTACCATTCGCACGCTGTTATAACATTATTTCAACCTAGACCCTACGCTCGGCACGTTTAAAAACTGTACAAACTAACGAAATCTACCAAACACACCTAAATTACTCTAAAACTATAAAAGCACAAAGAAGGACGATTTTACCCTTATAGCGCCAAAGACGCTCCTGCTACATTTTTAATCACCGAGTCAGTAGCGTAGACTCATGCTAAATTTTTTTCGGCGAGTCGATAGCAAGACTCATGCTAAATTTTTGTCGGCGAGTCGATAGCAAGACTCATGCTAAATTTTTGTCGGCGAGTCGATAGCAAGACTCATGCTAAATTTTTTTTCGGCGAGTCGATAGCAAGACTCATGCTAAATTTTTGTCGGCGAGTCGATAGCAAGACTCATGCTAAATTTTTGTCGACGAGTCGATAGCAAGACTCATGCCCCCACACTAATTACATGTGCGGATCATTACCACGCCCCTTCGGATTCTGCACCATATTAATAATACTAGATTTAATTTCAAAAACAGGTGCATCTACAGTAGGTCGTAGGATACTCGGCTCCAGGCCAGCCCGTCCGGGCTGATCTTATTCATTCAAAGGTCGCTCGTCGTCCGCCATGATTGCGTTCCTACGCCCCCTGAGCCCTCGGCTTCAGCGGGTACCACTGGCTCGTCCGCAGCTGCTGCGAGTTGCAGCGCAACCGCGCGGGATCTCTCACGAAGACGTCTCCTCAGATCACGCTCGGGTTCGTCTGAAGGCTCAACAGCATCGGGAGCGGGGGGTTGAGGACGACAACCTGCAAACGAGAAATTGACACACATGCATATAATATTATTATAATAAAGTTTTTTTTTTTTTTTTTTAGCTGAATAGAAGCAGAAAATTATTATAAAAGGGCTGAAAATTTTATAAAAATCCGAAAAATAGCCCGAAATTTTATAAAAATTCAACAAAATAAATAAATGAATCGACTAATACAAAAAATGGCTTTAGGGTGCCGAAAACCCAAAGAATAAGCGAATAAATGAACCCGGATCAAATAAATAAATGAAACAAAAATACCGCAAAAATGAATAAATCGAATAAAACAAGAAATATTAACAAATAAATAAACAAATAAATAATCAAGAAATTATACACAAATATTAACAAGTATATACACCGATAACCAAATGACTCGGGTCGTTCCTAAAACTCGCCATCTCCCCGGCAGCGGCGCCAAAAACTTGACGTGTGCGTATATATACATAATATTTTGCAATGAATTACACACGATTGGGTTTTAAATTTATAAAAGTGATTATTACTTTTACATCAAAACACACACGAAAGAGGCAAGTGTACCCCGTCATATATGTAATAAAGTATTGGTAAGAACCAAGTATCGATCCAAGGAAATGGGCGGAGAATTTGTACTAGACCTTTGTCACTAAACTACCTGTAAAAACATAGATTTTGTTGATTTAAACTAAACTAAAGTAAACATAACCAAATACAAAATAAAAACATAATAGATAGTAGATAAAAAGCCTTGCTAAATACACAACCACAGCATGTCAACTAAGTCAGTTTTGGCACTAGAAGCATTCGGTCAATTTTCCAATTTAAAACAATTAGTATCCCTTTCGGGAATCCTAATATGACAATCATTCGGAAAGCTAAAACGATAAACACACTTTAACCACCTAAAATTGTTCTTTAACGTGCAATTGATAAATGTCTATGAAAATCTCTTAAAAATAAGTTAGGCAGTCGTTAGGATTATTCTAACCTCACTTAAACAAGGAAAGCGACACCGATAAACACAATGCAACCACCGAGATAAGCATAAACTAGATTAAATCACAACCGAGTTCATTTTACAAATCTTGCACAATAATTCACTAAGATAGCAATTTTGGCCTAAATTACTAACTAAGCTAACAAATCATGGCAAGAATTCATAACGACACCATCTAACCCGTTTAGGTCCTTCCGTGACGGAAAGCTCTCTTGATTAACAATAATTACATTTTATTAAATCACTAACCATTTCTAGTATCATGATGCATACATTTAAACCAAGTTAAACTAGTTAACCAAATTCAAAGTTTACTAATACAAGATTAATTAAGCTTCATTTTACAACTATCTTAACTAACCAAGCATTAATCATCCAACATAATTACTTATAATCAAGAAATCAATATCAATAACAAGGTTGCAAACTAATCATCAAAGATTAACATAGAAAATACTTCAAATGTCATTACAAACAAAGTTTAACAAACTAATGGTTATAATCTAGCAAGGGATTGTTGTGTTTTTGCCCAAAGGCTACAATAATACATAAATCATAATCTAGGTACTTGAAAGATTAACAAAAACTTGGAAAGATTAGAAAATCAAACCATAAACAAGTACTAGACTAAGGATCCGGGTAGTAATCGAGCTAATCGGGATAATGTGGCTTGAATCCGGGTGAAAGCTAATGCCTCCGGAGCCTGAAAATCGCCTGAGAGCTCTCCAAAAATCCAGAATTTCCCAAGATCACGAGCAGACTGTTTCTGCTGAGTTTTTATACTTTTTTGCTGTTGCACGGTCGTTCCCCATATGGAACGACCGTTCACTTTATTGAATTATTGATGATGGGTCGCCATACTGCATACGTCACCGGATCGTTGACCAGATCTGAAGTTGCACGGTCGTTCTTCGGGATGGAACGACCGTTCAGTTCCGAGCTATACATGTTGCACGCCAGGTCGCACCGACCGTTCAGTTCCGAGATGATCTTCGATGTCGGAGATGCACGGTCGTGCATCAGGTGGAACGACCGTTCCACAGGCCCAGTTCTGAATTCTTAACAGAATATCCGCAGCTTCTTCGTTTCGTCCGGAAAGTCCTCGTTTTTGCTATCATCTTGTCTGAAATGCAGTTTTAGGCCTGTAAACACAAATGTAGATAAATAAGTATCCGAACGACGGTTTTACGGCCAAAAACGCATAAAATAGGGGTAAAATGGGGGACTAAAATATGTGTAAATTAGAGTGTATCACTTCTCCACTGAACCCAACAAGCATAATGGATTTTGAAGTAATATCCATCGAGGGTACATTCATCCTCTTCAGTGTTTCCAGCTGAATTATGTTGACGGAACTGCCATTATCCACCAGTATCCAGCGTACAAAATGATTAGCAACATATAAAGTTATTACCAAAGCATCATGGTGAGGATCCTGGATAGTATCCCTGTCATCACTGTTGAACGTGATCACTTTATCAATTGTGAGGGTTGACATCCTGGTTCGCTTATCTCCCCTCTCTGCCTTAGCCTCCTTTGCATGTCTTTTGACTGCAGAATAAGAAGTTCCGCAGATATCGGATCCTCCTGAAATAAAGTTAATTATCTTGGCATCCGCAGGAGGTGATGCTGCTCGTTCAGGATCCTTCTCAGTATCCTGGCCCTTATTCTTCTTTCTTCCCAGGAGATCCTTTAGATATCCTTTGCTCAGCAGATAGCTTATTTATTTCCTCAGAGCAATGCAATCCTCAGTAACATGTCCGAAATCCTCATGGAAGGCACACCATTTGGACTTATCCTTCCAATCAGCTTTTTGTTGATTCTTCCGGGGCCACCTTGCTTTGTCTCCTAAACCTTGCATAGCATACATCAGTTCAGGTATGTTAACAGAAAAACAATATTCTGACAACTCAGGATACTCCTCGGGATCCTCGTCTTCTACAGCATTCACTTTCTTGCTGTCATTCCTGCCATATGGCTTAGAGCGATATGGTTTGTACGAGGATTCTGATTTCCTGTTGGTTGACTCGTAGGTTGTGGATGAATTCATCCTCTCTTGCATCTTTTTGTCATCTTCCAGTCGAATATATCTTAAAGCCCTGTTCCGAGCTTCATCCAGGTTCCTGCAGGGATTCATTACAAGATCCTGGTAAAATTGAGAATCTTTTTGCAATCCCATCTTGAAAGCCTGCACAGCTGTTGCAACATCAAGATGTGGGATATCAAGAGATCCCCTGCTAAACTTGTTTACATAATCTCTTAAGGATTCCTGAGGTCCTTGAGTTATCCTGTAGAGATCACTAGTTATTTTTTCAAAACTTCAACTGCAAGAAAATTGACTATTAAATAAATTAACTAAATGAGCAAACGATGTAATTGAATGAGGAGGAACGTTTAAGAGCCACTTTAAGGCCGATCCTGTTATGGTAGAACCAAAACCCTTGCAGAGGCATGCTTCCTTAAGATCTGGATGGATAGGGTTGATTTCCATCCTTTCCCTATACTGGGCAATATGTTCTTCAGGATCTGTGGTCCCGTCATAGAGCTTCATGTTGGGGGTTTGAAATCTTTTTGGGATTTCAGCATCACATATAGGATATACAAACCGAGATATCTTGTGGCTATCTTGTGATACTTCTGGGATTGGCTGGACTACTCCAGTTACACTGGATATCATATCGTTTAATTTCTGAAGCTCCCTGGAAAGTGCTGATGTCATACCTACATCCTACAAAGATCCAATACCATTAGTAGCAAGAGTATTATTATTAGATATGTTACCAGTCTGAGGATTCTGGCCATATCCTGAAGTATATCCTAAACTTCTCACAATTGACACCCTAACCGAAGAGGGTATCTCAGGAGTATGATTCTTGGAATGACTAGGCACAATATTGCCCCTGTTATCCTCGGTGTACACTGTTGAACTGAAGTTCAATGCTCTTAGCTGTAGGGGAGTGACAATATCCTCAGCAGGCCTACTCGGACCAGACTTCAAGAGCTGTATCTCCCTCATCAGCATTTGGTTGGTATCCTGCTGTTGCTTCATCTGATCTTGTATACTACCAAATAAAGTCAGAATTTCATCATTAGAGGCCAAAAAAGGAGCAGATCCCTGAATATTCCAAGTGGGGATAATATCCTGAGGCTGTGAAGAAGCTTGCGTCCTTGGAGGAGGTGGTGGAAGCACCGAACCAATTGTTGCAGAGGTTGTAGCAGACACGGTAGAAGAGCTCATGTTTGATCTTGAGGCCATTGAAAATAGTGTGGCAAAAATTTTTCAAAATAGAAAACCAAGTAATGATTTTGCAAAAGCTTTTAGTAGAAATAGCACCAGTTGCCCCACGGTGGGCGCCAAATTGTTTTGGTCAAAAATTACCGAAGCAATTAAGTGATCAAATTAGTTAAGTGAGGTAGTGTGCTAAGAATGTGAATCAAAAATATGCTAATTTAGCTGTATCCACAATCAAACAATGAGCAAAAATGTAAAAGGTGACACGGGATGTACGAGGAAAGCCCTTGATCAATCTAGATCGTCGGCACAAAACCTCGGGAGCTGATAATCGCAGCTGCCTTGTTCTTCTTATTACTTCAAATATCAGGATACAGTGCAGGATATGATGCGGATCAACTAAGTGTTACAATGCGATTTGAATACAAGTGTAAGTGTGTTGTGAGTGTTTGCAGCTAGAGAACAAGAGTGTACGAGAGATTGTGTGTCCTCTTATCTGATCCGATCAATCCTATTTATAGTAAAGTAAAATTAACCAACTAGCCTACAAATCCGGAATATATCGAATATTACCTTTGTGAACGTTGTAGTCCACGTCTTCCGGCTTCAACGTCCATAATCCAACAGATTTGCCCGACTCTTTAGGAGAAGAAGTCCACTTGAACGTTATAGACTTGCACCATTAATTTGCACGTGAATTAATTAATCATTACTAGGATACTGTATCAGGATGTTACCAATATCCTGATCCGGTATCCTGATCACAACAAAAGGAACATAGTCAGAATATTATTCAGGATATACGAGTATAAAACCACCCATAACATATAAACCGTCATCTTTGATAATCAATTTATTTAACCCAAACATAAAAACTAGATAAAGTAATAAATTTTGTACAAGAGTAAAATGCACGGATAGTCCCTGTGGTTTTGCAAAATAATACCTATAGTCCCAAACTTTTGGAAATTACACCGGTGCTCCCTGTGGTTTGACAGTTTGTTAATCATATAGTCCCTGGAGTGTATGACGGTTAGTTTTCTCCATTAAGTGGATGTGAAATGGAAAATTCACCCTTTATCTTCTCCACTATATAAAAACAGAACAACCCCACCCACTCCCCACCTTTCTCTTTGTTTCCCCACCATTAACCACCAACCACTACCCAGCTCCGCCACTGCTCTGCCATTAAAACACACTGCACAGTCGTTCGGAAGAAGAAATTTTGGAGTTTTTGGTGGGTCGGTGGAAGGTGGCGGATCTAACCGGGATTTCGGGTGAAGGGCTTAAAGCCCAAGTCTCTGTGTGTGGGCTGCCATCAAGAATTAGAAGGCTTAAGGAGAGGGCTGCCGCAAGGGAAAAAGAAGGCCCGAGTATTCTGTTTAGTTGGATCTTTGATAGAGAAGTGAAGCTCTAAAAAACAAGTTTTAAGGTTCTGTTGCTTTCTATGGATAGAGGTTAAAAAAACCTATGTTAGGGGTTTGTTTTGTGTAGTGATTATGTGTTTTGTTCTTGAATTTGGAATGTGTTACTAGTTTGAACTCGTTTGGATGTTGGACATATTATAGAACTTGTTGTACCAGTTTTGATGATGATGGTGGTTATCGTCTGTATCGTGTTGTGTTGTTGAGGCGTGGTTGCTACAGTTGTTTTTCGAAAGGGTTCACCATCACCCTCCCGTTTTCGAGGTCACAGATCATGAACTGTGCAGTGTGTTTTAATGGCGGAGTAGCGGCGGAGCTGGGTGGTGGTTGCTGGTTAATGGTGGGGGGAAACAGAGAGAAAGGTGGGGGTGGGTGGGGTTGGGGTGGGTTGTTTTGTTTTTATAGATGTAGGAATTAGGTTCACCTTTTATAAAATATAATTACAAAATATATTATAACGAGACTCTCGTTATTCGTAGGAAATATCATAGTACAATACCGGTTGCAATAACTAAATAAAAAGAATATAAAACATAATTATATATACCAATCTTGATTCAAGCCGCATCTCTGGTGGGTCCTTCATGCGCACTTGATAGCATCCTAGATTCGAGTATTCATCATCTTGAGACTTGGAAAATGCTTCTTGACTCCAACAAAGAGCACACTAAAACATTGATGATTTTGGTTGAGGCACGTGTTCAACACGCTTCCCTTAAAACAGATTTCGCGCCTCTACTAAAGACAACGCATCTGTCTCCCAGGGTACAACAGCCGAAGCAGTCTGTACTGCCGGAGATGGTTCAAACGCCCAAGGTTACATCCGGTAATTGTAGTGTTTGAACTCATGTGGTGGAAAACAAGTAGAGAGTACTCATCTCTCTAGTTGGTCTTCAAGTGTTCATCCTCATTCTAGTATTCTTCATATATCAAGCAATACCCTATTCTTGTTGTAACAAAAGAAGCACATAGCCTACTATTTGTACAAGACTTAAGGATTAGTGAAAGGTTTCACTTAATTAGTCACTTAATTAGAGACTTAAAAACTCTAATAAAACTAATTAAATGTCATCAAGAAGCTCTACTCAAGAGTTTCTCTTTTTTATTTACCACATGAAGATTCTAGTTAATATTTATAATTACATTAAATTATAAATATATTAAATATCCATTCACCAAATTTCCAACAATCCCCCACATGAATGGAGATCGTTCTAAACACATAAAATTTCCAATGGAACCTCGACAGTTGAATTTTGCATACGATAGGTAGGTGTTACCCTTTGAACCTTCGCTCATGAAATGCACTTAGCCCACTTGCTTTGAGTATTTCCCGATGTCTTTGAACTCGTCTGCCGTTTGTGTAGACGACAATACACTTCACACAAGACTCTCCCTAGCCGGGTCATCTCCTCATAGTCGTGTCCAATAATGGTCGTGGAACACTTTCCTGGTTTTACGAGAGCTCTAGGAATTGTGCCCCCAATTCCATTCGAAGCGACCCCACTTCTCTCTAACATAGGTGATTCTCCTTAGATCATTAAAAGCATTGTGGTTATCGTGATTTATCCAAATCATTTACCACGTATTATGCTTAGCCTCACTCTTTGTCACTGAATATCATAGGAATAGACTAGGACGTATTTAAACACCCTTTTATACTTTGGGGGTATGTATAACCATATATACTAGCTTATGCATATCATTTATGCCCCTACAGTGACCACCTTTAGGCATATGAGTTAGTTGTCCTATTGAACTTAGATCTTGGGATCTCCAGTCAACTAAGTTAGGTGTCCTTCACATACCTTTTTTTCATGGGCTTCAGTCTCATTCCACAACTTTATCTCTAATAAACCCTTAGGTTGTTGGATCCATAACATTAACAAATAACTTTGGGTATTTGAGATCAGTTGTCATGATGTGTTCTTAACTTGTAAGTTAATTTTGCCTATTGTCAACTTCTAAGACTATAACCTCAGTGGCCATCTGAATCTGGTTATAATATATGTCTTTGTAAGATACGCTTATCATTTAAGGCAAACACATCTCCATTGTGCACTGCGACCTTTGTGTCCTCCACATAGTCGTCTGTTTGCAATGTTAGATTGTATTACAAAATCCTTATTGCCAAACTTTTATGATACAAATGCAAGACACCCCCACATTTAAGTGTTATAAGATATCATCCAGATGGGGGTAATGAAAACCATTTCTACATACCCTTATAGGGTTGTTTCTAAATGGATCCCCCCCCCCCACATTTCTTGCCATTTGATCAACATTTCCGTAACTTCACTTATGACGACATTTATACACATATGATTGAACAAGATCAACCTCATTGTATCAATGAATTCAACTCATATTGCATTCTGAGCTGACCAAAGCAACACATGCCATTGTCATAAGGTTGTCACCAACTTAGAATAATTCTAATTTAACATCTAGAATAAGCTTAGACAATGAGCTCTCCTCATTAGCATTTTGAACAAACTCTTAAAAAGTTACATGTCTTTTCCTTATAATGAATGAAAATTTTCCCCAACTTTGTCTATACACAAATTCTTTTTGTGTTCATACACATTTGAATGTTTAGAGTTAATTAGTCTCCGTCAAGACCCATAATTAACCAAGTATTAGTCTAGCATGCTTTAGACTACAATACTTTAGCATGTGAACAGAAGATGCATCATTCTGATTCTTCATAAAGGATATCATAATATCACTTTGCAATATTCATCCCTTGTTAAGACAAAATAATGAGACTTATTCATAATCCTAAAACATCAATATTTAGGAAGGTCTCATAAATTATTGTATATAGCACATAGCTAAATTTCATCATTCAATTAAGGAACATAACTTGATTAGCTTTGATCTCTAATAATCTACCATTAACTCATAAGTACTTAAACATAAGTCTTAATCCAAGTCACTTGGTGAACACATTCATCACCAACAAGATGAAAGTTTCTCGTCTACAATCACTATTATGTGTGAGATAGAGGCAACTAGATCGACACTCAACAACATGGCATTCATAATTTTGCCATAAGTAATTTGCACACATCTATTGTTATTCATTAGGAGATATGTATGTTTAGGATGATCTCCCAAACAAATGTAAAATCTCCATATAGTTCTAACAATAATCAAGTGGTAGACGCATCTACGTATAGATCACTCGGAACAAATCTCGTAAGATTTATCAAAGTTATTGAAGGGGTATGGTCCCAGATCTCGCACCAACATGGTCGCGAGTGACCATTACCCATATCAAAATACCCCCACCGACAAGAACTTATCTGCGTCCGTGCAGGCACGCGCGAACGCAACGATCGAATCTAATCGGTCAAGTGATGAGAAGACTTACCTTGTGTATGGAAATGGGCGTTACACATAGCGATGCGGCTTGGCACCGCATCCTATGAACATTTTCGTCACGACAAGGGATCGACATAACAACAGTTACCACATGCGGCGATGCTGCCTAGCACCGCATCCCGTACATGTCTCGGCTAAAACAAGGACGCGGAAACAACGACAGTTACCGCGAGCAGCGATGCGGCCTAGCACTGCATTCTGCCCACAGGGCAAGTGGGACTGACACCACTCAGCAAGTGGCGCCAATGACAGTTTCCTGTCGGCGCACACGTAAGCAACAAACTGACACCGCAGTAGGACGTGGCATCACCTCCATAACTGACAAGCCTGACACACCTGCAAAGGGGTTGCGCGTTGTCAGTCTAGCCACTCAATTACCCTCCTTCACTCCTCGGCTATAAATACCCATCCCAAACCAGGTTTGAGGTATCACTTATCAAACTCTCTCACTACTATTACCATCACACACTTTGCTCTCAAGCAAATTACTGATTCTCACGCCGGAGAGTGGTAACAAGGAGCACCCCCCACCCCATCCTCCTTGTTACGAGTCACGGTGTGTTTTCCTTGTGCAGGAGACAGATCAGTGGATGATCCAGCCACCGATCCTCGGAAAGAAGGGATTAACCCTACTTGACGAGACCAGTGAATTAACCTCCCTTGGTTAACCATTATTTCATTATTGTTGCCCACCGCTACTCTTAGCTCTTTTTTTCACATCTCTCTCTCTTTCTTGAAGATCATGTCTGATCGTCAAAACAATGCTACCGGGGTAAACCTCAACCCCGCAAATTTGGGGCCTACGGAGACTACTCCCCCAGCCCAACCAATAGGCCACATTGGCACATCCACTCAATGGGGAGTTCCCCCCGTGTTCACACCAGATTTTTCACAATACAGTTAGTGATACCCCCAGGAATGGATGTCCATACCTGGTATTACCAACAACAGACTGCCCTTGCGATAGCCTACAACAAAGCTTGCGCAGAGGCGCAAACACCTGGAGGGCCCACCTCCACACCATACACACCTGCGGCTCGTATCTTGTGGGCAAAACGCATGCCCAAACATAGCGGTCTCTCAAACCGCATGCGGGCAAACCGCATCCCTAAACGGAAGGTCAATCCTCCCGCCAAGACCCCAAACGTAACAACAAGCGCAACCGGGATACGTGGAATCATGGAAACGATTCCAAACCATACGTACCGCACGGATATCAGCCCGACGCAAGGGCAACGATTAATGCCCAGCGTGACCAACGGGCATCCAATAAGGAATCTCGGGACCGCAATTGGACCGAGATCAACAAGTCGCCAAGAGACGTCCTTCTTACGGACGCACAATTCTTGCGACCGACCCAACCAATGAAGAATAAGACAAACCAAGATCTAACTCTTTACTGTGAGTATCATAAAGACTCGGGCCACTCAACCAACAACTGCATCAGTCTCCGGTTAGAGATCGAGCAAGTCCTAAAAGAGGGGAAGCTACAACACCTGTTGTCAGCCGCGCAGAAGCAAACCAAGCGCATCACCCCCCACGACGAGGGCACCTCCACAGGCAAAAATATCCATGTATGTGGCCACAACCCACATGATCCATGGAGGCCGGGGAAGGACGCACAAGGCGGCAAGAAGAGGATATAACGACTGGAAAGACGAACAGGTCGTTTTCCCCAAAGTCCTAGGAGGGGACCGCGCGACAGGCACGTCGTCGTCATCACCGGCTACCTAGCTCATTACTGCATGGAGTGACTGTTTATCGACCCGGGCAGTACCTCCGACGTTATCTATGAGCAGTGCTTCAACCAATTTGATCAAGAAGATAAAGATCGGTTGCAGCCGGTGGACTACCCATTGGCCGGTTTCGCAGGGGAAACAGTGTTCCCCCTAGGCCAAATCACATTCCCCGTGCGCCTTACCAATGGTAAGCACACGCGGACCGAGGAAGTAAACTTCATGGTTTTACCCCGCACCTCCCGATACGACGTACTCCTCGGGAGGGAGTCTCGGGGTAATTTTAACATGATCACGTCCGTCCCCCACTCTACTATTGGTTTCCCAACCGAGATGGGGGTCGCGATAATTTATGCCCGCAGAGAAGTAATGTCCACGGACGAACTGCGTCTGACCAATACGGCAAGGCTCACCCCAACACCGAACTAGAGAAATGGGTCCTTAACGCAAGGTACCCCGAACAGATGGTGACATTGGGCCACACCTTGTCTAACAGCACAAGAGCGTGCCTGAAGCAACTCTTCTTCAGGAATCAAGACATCTTCGCGTGGACACCCGCCGACATGGCAGGTATCCCACGCGAAGTCGCGCAACATTTCTTGAATACCCTACCAGGTATCAAGCCTGTGATCCAAGGCCAATGCCACCTTGGATCCGCAAAGAATGAGGCGATGAATGAGCAGGTCAAAGAACTGCTCTCCGCAGGCATCCTGTGGGAAGTCAAATACTAGACTTGGTTATCCAACCCAGTCATGGTAGAAAAGGCGACCGGTGGCTGGCGCATGTGCGTCGACTATAAAGATCTCAACAAAGCCTGCCCCAAAGATTGCTAAGCACTTCCAGAGATCGACGAGAAAGTCGATAACCTTGCCCCATTCCGATGGAAGTGTTTCCTCGATTGTTATAAAGGCTATCACCAAGTGCAGATGGCAATCGAGGACGAAGACAAAATGACATTCCGCACCACAATGGGGAATTACTGTTACACAAAAATGTCGTTCGGGTTGCGCAACGCGGGCACAACTTATTAAAAGCTGATGAACGACACTTTTGGTGATCAAAACAGCAAGAGTGTCGAGATCTACATGGACGATATAGTCGTCATGAGCATGGAGGAGGATACCATGCTCAAAGATATTGAAAGAACATAAAACTCTGTGAAGCGTTAACATGAAGCTCAATCCTAGGAAATGCTCGTTTGGAATGGAAGAAGGAAAAATTCCTTGGATTCATCGTCACCAAAGATGGATTCAAGGTTAACCCGGAAAAAGTCCAGGCGATCGAACGCATGCCATCACCTTCCACAATAAAGGAGATGCAACGACTAGCCGGCCGGCTAGCCGCGTTAAACAGATTCTTAGCCAACCACACGGCTAAATCTTACCCCTTTATCAGTACTCTGCGCAACTGCTTAAAAAAGGGACGGTTCCAATGGACCGCAGAGGCAGAGAACACTTTCCGGGAGATGAAAGAGTGTTTGATCCAACTCCCAACTCTCACGGCACCACGCAAGAAAGAACCACTCATCATGTACTTTTCCGCCACAGACAACGCGGTGGGCGGGGTACTCATAGTGGAGAGAGAAGGAGTCCAAACACCAATCTATTATGTCAGCAAAATGCTTAACAATCCAGAGACAAGATACTCCATCATGGAGAAGTTGGTACTTGCACTGGTACATGCATCCAGACAGCTACGTCGTTACTTTGTAGATCACATCATCACTGTGTTAACCAACTACAGGATCAGGCAAATCCTCTCCAAGCCCGAAATCTCTGGAAGACTAGCCAAATGGACCATTAAACTGGGCGCCCACACATTGATTTACAAACCACGCCCAGCAATCAAAGGCCAGGTTTTAGCTGACTTCGCCGTGGAGGTATCGGCAAATCGCATTCAAGAATGCGAAGATGAACAAAACCCTACACCCCCGCCGTCCTCATCAGACATCTGGGCACTATACACCGACGGTGCGTCCAACAAGGACGGTGCAGGTGCAGGTCTGCGACTCGTCAGCCCTAATGGTCAAGAGCTTACTTATGCCATCCGCCTCGATTTCAAAAGTACAAATAACGAGGCAGAGTACGAGGCTTTACTAGGAGGGTTGCGCTTAGCAGTCAAGCTCGGCGTCCAACACTTGGAAGCACACGTCGACTCATTACTAGTTGCAGGCCAAGTCCGCGGCGACTATGCCATGAAAGGGAATATCATGATCCTAAATCTTGAGTAAGCCAAGCAACTAAAATCACTATTCACTTCCTTCAATATCCGCAATATCAATAGGAGTGAAAACAAACCCCCAGATGCACTTTCAAAACTCGCATCCACCAGCTTCCAACATCTAGCGAAGGAAATACGTATTGAGATCCTGCAAAACCCCTCAGTACCCCTGCGCCAAGTTAACGTCATCCAATATGGGGCAACGTCCTAGATGACACCAATTATCTCATATCTACAATCAGGTATCACCCCCAAAAATAAAGCAGAGGCACGCAAGCTACAATACAAGGCGTGTCACTATCAGATGGGGGACGGTATTTTATACCTCAAGTCATACCTGGGGCCACTCCTACAGTGTGTCAACCCTCAAGATGCCACGTATCTTATCAGATAGATACACGAAGGAATATGCGGCATACACGCGGGCCCGTGCATGGTAGTGGCCAAAATCATGAACGCTGGATACTACTGGCCCGGCATGCACCTTGACGCGATTAAAGTCTTGCGTAAGTGTTTTAATTGTCAACGATACGCACCAAAAACATTGCGCCCAAAGAACAACCTGGTCCCGGTCACCACCGCATGGCCTTTCCAAAAATGGGCAATCAACGTAGTGGGACCCTTTCCAGACGCACCAGGTGCGGTTAAGTTTATCATAGTAGCTGTCGACTACTTCTCCAAATGGGTAGAAGCAAAACCGCTAGCTTGTACCACCGCTATGATAACAAGGAAGTTTGTCTAGGAACACATCATCTGCCGTTTTGGTCTACCAATGTGCATCGTAACCGATAACGGCACCAACTTCGCTGCCGATGATTTCCAAAACTGGATAAAGGAACTAAACATTGAGCACGTCTTCTCCTAGTGGCACATCCGCAAGGAAATGGCCAAGCTAAGAGCATCAATAAAAGTTTAGTCGAAGGCATAAAGGCACGGTTGGGAACAGCCAGACGTGGCTGGGTCGATGAACTCCCAAGTATCCTATGGGCTCATAGGAGTAACCCAAAGACAAGTCACGGTGAGACACCCTTCAGCCTAGTCTATGGCTCTGAGGCGGTGATCCCCGCAGAAATAGGTCTCCCTTCACCTCGAATGTTAGCCGTCAAAAAATTGACAACGCCAACGAACGCAGGCTTGACTTAGACCTCTTGGAGGAAAGGTGTGAGAATGCAGCAATCAACGAGGCTAAGTACAAAACAAAACTTGAAAAATACTACAACGCACGCGTTCGCATTTGTACATTCAATTCGGGAGATTATGTCCTTCAAGATAATGAGGCTTCTAACGCAGAATTCCCAGGGAAACTTGCCCTCAAATGGGAAGGACCCTATCTCATCCAAGAGGTTTTGGGCAAAGGCGCGTACAAACTACAAACATTAGAAGGAGACCCTATCGCAAGAACATGGAATGCACAGCAGCTTCGACGCTGTTACATGTAAGCTACGTTTTCCATTTTCTATGTAACCTACTGGCCCGCAGGCCATTTGTCAATAAATAAATGAACAATTCAATGTAATATTGTTTATCCTTTCTATTACAAATGCGTGTTCCACTTTACGGTATCTACAAAAACAAATTGGCCAAATCTTCATTCGTGATACCTGTTGTGGGTGGTTTTCTGAACATATATCCTGGATTATATTCTAACTATATTAATTTTGATTATGATCAGGATACCAGATCAGTATATTGGTAGCATCCTGATGCAGTATCCTGGTAATAGCTAATTATTTCACGTGCAGATTAGTGAGGCATGCTTATAACGGTCAAGAAGACTGCTTCACCTGAAGACTCGCACTAAGTGGTTGAGAAGAGAACGTTGAAGCCGCAAAGAAAGGGTCTCCAACGTTCAAAGGGGAATATTCAGAGCATCCCCCATTTGTAGGATAGGTTGTTATTTCATTTGCTATATAAAGGAATGATCGGATCAGTAGGAACACACAACTTTTTACGTACACTTCTGCTCTCTACTAGCTACAATCACTCACAAACACTTACACTTGTACTTGAATCTCGTTGTAACACTTAGTTGATCCGCATCATATCCTACATTGTATCCTGAAGTTTAAAGGAATAAGAAGAACAAGGAAGCTGCGATTGTCAGCTCCCGAGGTTTTATGCCGGCGCTCTAGATTGACCAAGGGCTTTCCTCGTATATCTCGTGCCACCCTTTACTTTTTTGCTCATTGTTTGATTGTTGATATAGCTCGATATTCTGAGCTATATCCTGAAAACTGTTTTTACAAGCAACCAAGTCACCATATTTTTCACAAACACTGCTAGCACACTACCTCACTAAACTAATTTGATCACTAAATTGCTTCGGTAATTTTTTACCAAAACAATTTGCGCCCATCATGGGGCGAGTGGTGCTATTTCTACTAAAAGCTTTCTTAAAATGGTTACTTGGTTTTCTATTTTCAAAGCTTTTTGCACAACTATTTTCAATGGCCTCAAAATCAAACATGAGCTCTTCTACCGTGTCCGCTACAACCTCTGCAACAATTGGTTCGGTGCTTCCACCACCTCCAAGGATGCAAGCTTCATCTCAGCCTCAAGCTCCTCCAAGGAGGACCGAAACGCACGTGGCTCGGGATATTATTCCCACTCAGAATGTTCAAGGATCCGCTGCTTCAGGGAGAACCCCTATTATGGCTTCTAATGATGAAATTCTAACTTTCTTTGGTAGTATACAGGATCAGATGAAGCAACAGCAGGAGACCAACCAAATGCTGATAAGAGAGATACAACTCTTGAAATCCAGCACAAGTACGCCTGCTGAGGATACTGTCACTCCCTTGCAGCCCAGAGCATTGAACTTTAGTTCGGCAGTATACACCGAGGATAACAGGGGCAATATTGTACCTAGTCATTCCCAGAGTCATACTCCTGAGATACCCTCATCGGTCAAGATATCGACTGTGAGAAGCACAGGATATGCTCCAGGATATGGCTAGAATCCTCAGGCTGGTAACGTGTCTAATAATACTAATACTCTTGCTACTAACGGTGTTGGATCTTTGTAGGATACTGGTGTGACATCAGTACTCTCTAGGGAGCTTCAGAAGTTGAAGGATATGATATCCAGCGTACCTGGGGTGGTCCAGCCAATTCCAGAAGTTTCCCAGGATAGCCACAGGATATCCCGATTTGCATATCCTATATGTGATGCTGAAATCCTGAAAAGATTTCAAACCCCCAACATGAAGCTCTATGACGGAACCACGGATCCTGAAGAGCATATTGCTCAGTATAGGGAAAGGATGGAAACTAATCCTGTCCCTTCGGATCTCAAGGAAGCATGTCTTTGCAAGGGTTTTGGTTCTACTCTAACAGGATCAACCTTAAAATGGCTCCTAAACCTTCCACCTCATTCAATTACATCATTTGCTCACTTAGTTAATTTATTTAATAGTCAATTTTCTTGCAGTCGAAGTTTTAAAAAACTAACCAGTGATCTCTACAGGATAACCCAAGGTCCTCAAGAATCCCTAAGGGATTATGTGAACAAATTCAGTAGGGAATCTCTGGATATCCCACATCTTGATGTTGTAACGACTGTACAGGCATTCAAAATGGGGTTGCAAAAAGATTCCCAATTTTATCAGGATCTTGTAATGAATCCTTGCAGGAACCTGGATGAAGCTCGAAACAGGGCATTGAGATATATTCGACTGGAAGATGATAAAAAGATGCCAGAGAGGATGAATTCATCCTCAACCTATGAATCAACTAACAGGAAGTCAGAATCCTCATACAAACCATATCGCTCTAAGCCATATGGCAGGAATGACAGCAAGAAAGTGAATGCTGTTGAAGACGAGGATCCTGAGGAGTATCCTGAATTGTCAGAATATTGTTTTTCTGTTAATATACCTGAACTAATGTATGTTATGCACGGTTTGGGAGATAAAGCGAGGTGGCCTAGGAAAAACATACAAAAAGCTGATTGGAAGGATTAATCCAAGTGGTGTGCCTTCCATGAGGATTTCAGACATGTTACGGAGGATTATATTGCCCTGAGGAAGGAAATAAGCTACCTGCTAAGCAAAGGATATCTGAAGGATCTCCTGGGCAGAAAGAAGAATAAGGGTCAGGATACTGACAATCGCGAATACCAGAATCGAAAAGAACAGATGCAGGTCGATTGTTAACAAGGAACGTACCATCAACCACCTCGTTGTCAGCCCTCGCTTCGTTTGCATTCAGATTGTATGCTCGTCCACGAGCGGGATTCACATTCGCATTTGCATTCGGATTTGCAATCGCGTTCACTAACCTTGGGCAGTTGTTGCGGAAATGACCCATTTCTCCGCAGTTGTAACATGAACCAGGTGGGAATCTGCCAACATTTCCCTGAACTTGTGCTGGAATCTGAGCAGCTTGATTCTGACCCAAGCGACAGTTGTTGGCCAGATGTCTAAGTTTACCACACGTAGTACATTGTTTACAAGCCTGATGAGCAACGTGATGACCATTGCACCAAGCACAGTGAGGTGTAGTACCAACATATTGTTTCTTCGAAGGAGGTAGTGCTGGTGGGTTCTGAGCATTCTACGCAGTTACTGCAAAATTGTGGGAAGCCTTGGGCTTCCTCGACTTCTTGGAAGACTCTCCCTTCTTCTTACCTTTACCTTTACCTTTACCCTTGTCTTGAGTGGAATCTGTTGAATGCTTCTTATCACCCTTTCGAGTAAGTTTACCCTTCCTGACTTGAGACTCAGTCAGGGTTGCAGCCAGTTCAATCGCTTAACGAACAGTAGTAGGATTACTGCCAGTCACAATGTCTTGCACAGAATCGGGTAAACCATCGATATACCTCTCTATCGCCTTTTCCAATGGGGTAACCATAGTAGGACACAACAAACTGAGCTCCTCATAACGATCCGTATACGCACGGTGTTCTCCCCCATCTTGTTTCAAATCATCGAATTCTCGTTCCAACGCTCGAATCTCATGACGGGGACAAAACTCTTTCATCATAAGAGCTCGAAGCTCTTCCCATGTTTGTGCCATTGCTACATCGGCACCACTATCACGCATCACACCGTTCCACCATGTAAGAGCACGCTTCTCGAATACACTTGATGCAAATTCAACCTTACGCTCATTCGGACATTGCACGTGTCTGAATGTGCTCTCGATACTCTCGAACGACTGCAGGAGCGCAGTTGCTCCTTGAGATCCAGAAAACTTCAACAGTTTAGCAGAATTGAAATTCTTGAAATTACACTGAGCGTTGTTGTTGTGATTATTGTTGTTGTATAATTGATGGATCTGGGTCACTATGTTCGGAAGCACTGCAACCATTTGTTGAGCGACAAGGGCTGCGACTTCTTCATTAGTTAGGGGTTGTGCATCTCGTCGAGGAGGCATTTTCTAAAAGGAACAAGGAAACATGTGAAACGAGTGAGATTGACAATTGGATAAACAAAAGAGGTATTGAAAACATCGACAAAACAATAGGAAGGCGAGCATTTATTCGTTACCTCGAACAAACAAACGACACGCAGTGACTAATCAAAGTAGATGGGTCAATATAATGTATCGCGAAGACCTTCTTTAGCCTATAAGTGAACACTCATCCCAAGCGTTCCCAGGTAAGAGTGACTGGTCCGATTATGTGGATTTGTACGAACACTCTAGCCTTAGACAGAAAACTCAGGATGCAGGCGTTCACCCTTCCAGATTGCACGTGTTCACACTATAAGACCCAAACTTTGATGAGATTTTGAAAACTTAGAGGGTTCAAAACCTTATAACAAATCATTTACGAAGAAATGATTGGTTTTTCAAGCGGATTCGAACTTTGTGTTCTCATTGTGGTTATCACCTAAGGATAGGTGACGGTATTGTTTTAGGATCTAAACGCAAGAAGACTCGCATTGGGGTCCTAGAAAAGTTATAGTCTATGTCACACCCCCAAAATCCACCATGCGGAGCGTCACCGCTTGGAGGCGTGACATGACCAGGATCAAGCCACCAATCATATTGAACATAACAAGTAAGTAAAATTCAACCACACAATATGAAGGGTGTTTCAAATCAAAAACGTATTCAAGTGTTTAGCGGAAGCATAATTGTAAAACCCAATGTAAGTATTAAGTACGAAATAAAGTAATGTTTTTAGCATGGCACACACTGTCATGTCCCACAACGACTGCGCCTCCATGTGCAAGCTCCATGAGTACCTAACGACCTGCAAGGCATGTAACAACTAATCAACAACAAAGTTGAGTGAGTTCACAGTTGGTTGTTCAGTTAATAAGTTCGTATCAGAAATCGTAAGTTCGTTTCATCACCATGTATTACCCATTATCCTTGATTCCCAACCTTTATGATGTTTAGTGGGGGCTTCCCATTTTGTATGTTTCTAGACTAGTCATATCCATAAGTGTCCTTCCCAATCCGAGGACAGTGGTAAGTATGAGTTCACGTAGGCTTTACGTAAGTGCCCTTCCCAATCCGAGGACAGTAGTAAGTATGAGTTTACGTAGGTTTTACGTAAGTGCCCTTCCCAATCCGAGGACAGTAGTAAGTATGAGTTTAGGTAGGTTTTACGTAAGTGCCCTTCCCAATCCGAGGACAGTAGTAAGTAGTCTAGTAGTGTTGATAGTATAAGCAGTTATTCAATCCCATTCCCAATCACCGGGA
Organism: Helianthus tuberosus; assembly: GCA_030545235.1. Taxonomy (NCBI): domain Eukaryota; kingdom Viridiplantae; phylum Streptophyta; class Magnoliopsida; order Asterales; family Asteraceae; genus Helianthus; species Helianthus tuberosus. The sequence goes on along the minus strand of CM060382.1, from coordinate 82,588,363 downwards.
ATCCCATGCCTTAGTAAGGGTGTGAACTCACCTCGGTTGCTCGGTTTGACTCTCAAAAATAGCTAACAGTCGAGGTCGGTCAATCACGTCCTAGTATAATTTCAGGTTAGTCATTTAGTGGTTTTCAAATAGAGCACAAAGTTCCTACACGTATCTATCACATGACATGCATCACTTTAACGGTTTATGCCCATATAAGCTTCCCATCTATTCTCGTCCATAAGCAAACATACGACATTACACATAGCACTTTTATTGACATATAATCAGGTTAGATTATTCTCGGATAACCTACCCGCCATTTAGACACGCAAATCACTACTTATGTCGTTTCAGCTTTTATATTCAAAACTGAGCTGTTTTCGGGGATTTTAATAAAATAGTTAACTTATTTAAAAAATTCCCTACTTTTTACAGAAGGTCTTAAACGATCCAAATATTATTGTGTAAAAATCTCGGGATCCAATTCATCACCAATATTTTATAAAAATTCATTTTCTGGACAGAACTCAGATTTATCTTTTTCTGACTGCAGTCCACCGAATAATTTATTTAAAATTCATCGAGAGTCCGATTTACGAAATTCCAGTGGGGTAATTACAAATACATTAGTTGTCATCTACTGTACAAATTTCATGAGCTGATTCATCATAGATTTCCAGTTATGACCAACAATATAACACCTATTTTCAGCAGCAAAAATGCAGCTTGAGCGGCTGTCACAAAATGACCCTTTAAAAATAGTAAACGAAGTCCAAAAATTATGATTCCAGTGCCATTAGAACCGTATTTCATAATACATAAATCTAGAGTTCAGAAAACACATTTTCTGCTTTATTAAGGTCCGGTTACAGCCAACTGAAGTTGGCTGTAATCACCAAACAGCTTTCTGTTTTCCAGCTTTTACATTCTAATGCGAGTTATATTGGTTCCGTTAACATGCATAATGATCAACAACATTTCTAGTACTCAATGTTAACAAGTAAATCAGCAAGTAATCAGCAATATATCCAAACAACTTCATACTAACATTTTTACATCATGTTTCATCTTCTTGTTTAAACCCTTTTTAGTGTTCTTGTAGATTTAACATATTACATCTTTTAATCATGAAACAAGATGAACAAAGATGACATAAGGAACTTACTACTAGCTTAAAGCTAGGGATGATTCTAGTGATGAAAATGTAGAGAGAAGATGATGAAAAAGACTAGAATAAAGCTCCTTAGAAATTCCTTCAACTTGCAACCTCCATGGATGAACTTCAAGCTTTGAATGGAACTTGTAATTGGAGAAGATGAAGATGTTGAGGGGTGGTGGTGGGTTCGGTTATGGGGGTGACCGAAATAGGGAGAGAGAGTAGTGAGGAGAGAGAGTGAAAGATTGTCAATGATCTTGTAAGAGGTATTGGCCATACATATAAGAGATTCCCTAATATTTTGTTCATACTTGCAAGCAACAATCAAAGAAGATCTAAACAAAATATATAGGGGAAATCATGGTGATCTTTTTGGGGTCCACCTAGGACAGAAAATCAGGTTGGGGGGGGGGGGGGGGTTAGTGTAACATTTTCAACTAAGTTGCAATTCCAAGTAGATCTCAAGTGTATACTTATGTGTGTTATTTACTAGAGAAGTTAGTGGGTGTTAGGGTGTTCGGGGATCATGCCTAGTCAAAAATAAATACAACAATGTATTTGACAAATATTTGGTGTCCCGGGTAATGTCCGGTTGTTCGGTCGGATACTGTTCCATTAAATTGTTTAATTGTTCCTTAAGGCGTCTTATACATATATTTTTGTAACACAATTAATTCCTAACACATAGGAAAATATTCAGGACCATTTAGTCGAGTTTTCTGCATACTACTAGTATGCTAACACGCACATGTAAGTATAACACCGTAATCAGAGAGCAATTAAATAATTTAGCACAATCATCAAGCACTTTAATTATCGTTAAATAAATTGTACGGATACATGGAATTACGAGGGTTGTCACAGTCTAGGTCGAAGCATTACAAATAACCTAATTCCCTATAACCATTGGCTCTGATACCAACTTCTTCTGTCACACCCCGACCGCGTTAAAACAACGAAACCGCGAGGGAAACGTCGGGGAGTGTTGCAACAGAATTATTGTTTCACAACCATGGATACAAAAGTTTCGTTTTATTGATAATATTAAACATTAACATTGTCTTAAAGCTAAACAAACAAGTTAAACATAGACTATCATCGTTATTAGATCACTAAGGCCTTGTCCAGATCCTATGTGAGCATGCATCCTAACAATCAACATCATTCAACAACACCTGAAACATAAGTAAAAACAAAGTCAGCAAAGAAATGCTGGCAAGCACATAGGTTTTATGAGAGTATTGGATTCATGGCTCGTTTACATGTTGCATACCTTATTAAAAACCTTGTTGTGAAAAGTGTATTGTATTGCAACTTAATCAACCAACTCAAATCAAGTGGGTTATAGTTTTAAAATCTCGTAGCCATGATTCTTAACCCCAAAACATTTGTTTTAGTAAACCAAATTGTAAAACATCTCGTAAAATCTCGTTAATAAAACTCGTATGGTTTATATCCTTTCGAAAACATCGTTATGTGACATCGTTTCAAAATCGTTTACCCAATTGAACTAAATAACGCCACGGTATGTAACATGATGAAAACACTTATATATAAGAAGTACCAGCGGCGTATCTACCATGTTGTCATCACATTACACCCGTCCCATTATCTAAACACTAACCAAAAACAAATCGTTTGTTCAATTCGTTTAACTCGTTCCAAAATCGTTTAATTGTTCCAAAGTCGTTTAATTGTTCCTAAATCGCTCTCGTTTTAATTGTGAAACTACTTTTGGTCGTCTCGTTAATAACATCCAAACCTTCGCAACTCGTCCATCGTTAAACTCGCATTAACAAACCACCAAAGGATAAGTTAACAATCACATATTCGGTCGTTACCTACATAACCCCCACACATAACCATGGGTGTAGTCTGATAACAGGATTTGTCAGATCCTATGGTTCCATAACCTAATACTGGTCTATTCGGCCAAAACTAATGAATGTTATTTGTTATGTAATTATGTCCAACAAGTTTGTTCACATTATCGAAATCGTTATTAGTTTAATATAAACCATTATTAATCGTTTTTGAAACCATCGTTAAAAATATCGAAATCGTTTAACACATATGAATCAGCCCAAAACAATTGAAAACAGTAAAATAGGGGAACTATGTACTCACTTGAAGTGCAAAGTATCCTCAGTCTAAAGAACTCTACAAGCTCAGGCAAACCAAGGAAATTCAAGTAGTACCTTGTAATCGAATCACTAGTCAAATAATCGACACCTAAATCGGAAGATCGGATAGAATGAGGTCTTGTAAACCAAATGAGTATTGGGACTCATGTATGGTTTAACAAAGCCTACATCCTAAATCGGAACCTAACCTAAGTGCTTTCGACCCGTCGCGACCCATTAAGGTAGCTTATGCTACTTTAACGCGTCGTTCGCGCAAATGCGCGTTCGAGACGTCTAACTAGTCCTATGAATGGTATTATATGCCTAAACATGTTTAAATATGTTGCATAATCAGTTAAGTGACAAAAGTTTAAGTTACATATGCTTAAAATCCAATTATGCATGAAAAGGGCATTTTGGTCATTTACCTAAGGCATATAAACTACCTATCATACAACTAATTAAACCTAAGTGACCATAAGGTATAACCTCGAAAGGTTATTCCCTATACAACTATGGTCACTAAACATGCTTGGTCGGATCCTAATGATCGACCAAACGGGTCGAGTTCGAAAGTCTAAGCGGTTGTTTAGACCGCTTGACTTAAGACTCTACACAAGCACTAAACTAAAAGTGACGAGCTAAACATGTTGAAACATGTTTAACTAAGTTAGAAAACAGGTTTTGATATCAAAACAAACGGTTTTGATACCCAAAAATAGTTTGGTTACAAAATACGCATAAATACGCATTTTGGTCAAAACTATGACTCGTCACTACACCTAATCAACGTGGTAATCAGTAGGTATAGTCACTAGGGACTATAACTATCGTGATTACGCTCACGTTGCGAAGTTCAAACGAACTTCGTGTTAACCAAAGACTGGTCAAAGCAGATAGTCAAACACTGTTTGACTTTCGTGCTTAAAAACGCATAAAAAGCACGAAAGAATACTTACAAAGGGTCCAAGCTAGGAAGATCTTGATCAAACTACTCAGGTATGAAGTTCTTGAACTCCAACTTAGAGTAATTCAATCAGATTTGTGAGGAATGAGGAATGAAGGTGATGGGTATTTATAGAAAACCCACAACCGTTAGGATCGTTCCTCGCAAAACTTGCTTCGATCTTGACCCTCCATGTGGGCACATGGTATTGTAATACAAGGGGCACACTAAAAACCATCAAATCTAGCCCATAGAGTGCAAAACTTAGGGTTAAAACCAACAAAAACAGGCTGGAAAGCCAGATTCAATGTTTCTGATCTGGGATGCTGACATGGGCTGCGTAAGAATAAGCACATGGCTTACGCGCCCCTCCTAAGGACTTTGGCAGAATTACACTTTTAGTCCCTGCAGCCTAGAAACTTGGTTTTTGATGCATTTTTGACACGTTTAAGCCCCGTTAACCCTATTTCAAGGCTCTAAAATGAAGTTAAAGTATAGGGAACTTAAAATATGCTCAAAAAATCTCGGATGTCGGTTCGTTTGGTCGTACAGTTGCGTTATTCGGGTAATTACGACGGAAGTCGTAACGAACGCAAAAACGATCCAAATTAAGCGACAAATGGAATTTTTGCTTGCCAATCACTAAAATAAAATATTTTAATGATTACATAAATTTTTGGATGTCCGGATATATTCAGAACGTAAGATATGCGCGAAAATGCAAACTTATGCACTTTTTGACGCTTTTAGTCCCTATTGATCAAGAAAGTTTATTTTAGCACACCGAACACCTCAAAGCCTATTTCTAAGCTATGTAAAGGATATTTAAGGCATGTTTAACTTATGATCAAGTTCCAGAATGTTCGTTATCACACGAATCGGCATACTTTCACAGTTTGACACAAATAGTCCCTGCGATCGAATAAACTTGTTTTCAACACACCAAACCTTCCAAAACTTATTTCTAAGTTATGTAGAGGTTATTTAAGGTATGTTAAGCCTATGTCACTATTCCAGAGTGTTTTTCGCGTTAAATTGGCTGTGTTTACGCACCAGTTTGCGTATAACCTTCTAGAAAGCGATTTAAAGCTTGAAATCGTAATCGAATCAAATCGTAAAATCATCAAACACAAATACACACATAATAACACCAAAACACATTATTTTATTGATAATTAACATTCTTTTACATTGATCATCGAATACAGAGCACAGTTGTCACAGTCTCCCCTACTTCAGGAAATTTTGTCCCGAAATTTTAACTAGAGGAAGCTTGTGAAAACAAATGCGGATATTTCGCCTTCATTTGGCCCTCACGTTCCCAAGTAAACTCTGGGCCACGTTTGGACTCCCAACGAACCTTGACCAATCGAATTCGCTTGTTCTTCAGCTGTTTGACTGCACGGTCAATTATCTCCACTGGTTTCTCGACAAAGTGCATAGTCTCATCAACTTGAATCTCGTCGAGTGGAATATGAAGATCAGCATCGACCAAACATTTTCGCAAATTGGACACATGGAATGTTGGGTGAATATTCCCAAGCTCTGGAGGTAGCTCTAATCGATAGGCAACTTTTCCGACCCTTTCAACAATCTTAAATGGACCAACATATCGAGGTGCAAGTTTTCCTTTCCTTCCAAATCTCACCACTCCCTTCCAAGGTGACACCTTGAGTAGGACACGGTCGCCGACTTGAAATTCTAAGGGCTTGCGTCGCATATCCGCATAACTCTTTTGACAGCTTCTAGCTGTCACAAGATTATCACGAATTTTCTTGATTTTGTCTATTGTTTCCAGAATGAGCTCAGGTCCAGTAAGCCGAGCTTCACCGATCTCATTCCAACAGATAGGTGAACGACATTTTTGACCGTAGAGAGCTTCGAATGGTGGCATATTAATGCTAGCATGATAACTATTGTTGTAAGAGAACTCAATCAACGGAAGATGAGAATCCCAATTACCACCAAAGTCTATCACGCATGCTCTAAGCATATCCTCCAAAGTTTGAATCGTCCTCTTAGATTGTCCATCTGTTTGGGGATGATAAGCAGTGCTTAGATTTAGTTGGGTTCCTAAAGCAGATTGCATGGTCTTCCAAAAATGAGATGAAAATCGAGCATCACGATCAGATATGATATCCAAAGGAACACCATGTCGAGATACAATCTCATCAACATAAATCTTTGCAAGTTTATCAGCAGATAGATCCTCGCGAATCGGAATAAAATGAGCTGACTTCGTTAATCGATCGATAACAACCCAAATAGCATCATGACCTCTAGATGTACGCGGTAACTTAGTGATAAGATCCATTGCAATGTTCTCCCACTTCCAAACCGGTATCTCTGGTTGTACAAGCAAACCAGAAGGTCGTTGATGTTCAGCCTTGACTTTGAGACAAGTTAGGCATTTTGATATATACAAGGCAACATCCTTTTTCATACCAGGCCACCAGTACTGAGTACGAAGATCCTTGTACATTTTATCAACACCAGGATGGATAGAATATCGAGACTTGTGAGATTTGTCCATCACTAGGGTGCGGAGATCATCTTGCTTCGGAATCCACAAGCAATCCTTGAAATAAAGTAACCCATCGCCTTTCGTTTCGAGTTTAAGCTCAAGTTGAAGCGGTAGCTCATATTTCAATAAGCCTTTGATCACACAAGATCGTTGAGCTTGAAGGACACGTGATTGAATATCAGATAGAGTTTGAATAGAATGAAGCTTGATTCGTTCCTTTCGACTAAGCGCATCGGCTACGAAATTCGCCTTACCAGGATGGTAGCGAATTTCGCAATCATAGTCGTTTAAGAGTTCAACCCAACGTCGTTGCCTCATGTTCAGCTCCTTCTGATTAAGAATATGCTGGAGACTTTTGTGGTCTGTGAAAACCACACACTTCGTGCCATAAAGATAGTGTCTCCAGATTTTAAGAGTGAAACCACAGCACCTAACTCAAGATCGTGAGTCGTGTAGTTCTTCTCATGAACTTTTAGCTGTCTTGACGCATAAGATATAACTTTACCTCGTTGCATAAGGACACAACCAAGGCCTAGATTTGACGCGTCACAATAGACAATGAAATCATCATTTCCATCGGGCAAAGATAAAACAGGAGCATCACATAGCTTCCGTTTTAGCGTTTGGAACGCTTCTTCTTGCTTGGGTCCTCACTCAAAAGGCTTATTCTTTTTAGTCAAAGCAGTGAGTGGAACCGCGATCTTCGAGAAATTTGAAATGAAATGACGATAATAACCAGCAAGACCAAGAAAAGATCGAACTTTTGTTGGTGTCGTTGGTGTATTCCAATCCTTAATTGCAGCAATTTTGGATGGATCCACATGAATACCCTGCTCATTAAATATATGACCCAAAAACTGAACTTCTTTAAGCCAGAATTCGCACTTGGAGAATTTAGCAAAAAGTTGTTCCTTCTTTAGGAGTTCCAGTGTCAAACAAAGGTGTTGCTCGTGATCTGCTCGAGACTTCAAATAGATGAGAATATCATCGATGAACACAATGATGAACTTGTCTAAATAAGGTTTACAGACCCTATTCATTAAGTCCATGAAGATAGCTGGGGCATTCGTCAAACCAAAAGGCATGACAGTAAACTCATAGTGCCCATATCTCGTACAGAAAGCAGTTTTGGAAATGTCTTCTTCGAATACACGAAGATGATGATACCCAGAACGCAGATCGATCTTAGAAAAATATGATGCACTTTGCAGCTGATCAAAGAGATCATCAATTCGAGGTAGGGGATATCGATTCTTGATGGTAAGCATGTTAAGCTCACGATAATCGATACACATTCGAAATGATCCATCTTTCTTCTTTACAAACAGGACAGGAGCGCCCCAAGGAGAATAGCTCGGTCGGATGAATCCTTTATCAGACAACTCTTGAAGCTGTTTAGATAACTCTTGCATCTCGGATGGTGTAAGACGAAAAGGTGCTTTCGCAATCGGGTTAGCATTGGGCATAAGATCAATATGAAACTCGACTTGACGAACTGGAGGAAAACCAGGCAGTTCATCAGGAAACACCTCTGGATAATCCCGAACAATCGGAATATCTTGATACACTTGCTCTTGCCTTTCTCCTCAGTGACATGTGCCAGGAAAGCAACATATCCTTTTCGTAAATAACTTTGGGCCTTCGTACACGACATTAGTTTCAATCCACCAGATGGTTTCTCGCCACGAACTTCTAGAACTTCACCAGACGAAAGAGGAATACGAATAATCTTATCGAAACAAACCACCTCAGCATGGAACTTAGTCAACCAATCCATCCCAATGATAATGTCAAAACTCCGAAGTTGCATCGGCACGAGGTCAATAGGAAAAAGATGGTTATCGAGGTTCAACTGAAAATCACGAATAACAGAATCGAGTACAAGAGGTTTACCAGTAGCAACTTCGACAGATAAGGGTTTCCTCAGTTTAGTTCTAGGTATCGCAAGCAAAGGCTCAAATGATAATGAAACAAAACTTCTATCGGCACCAGAATTGAAAAGAACAAATGCAGGTCAATTGTTAACAAGGAACGTACCATTAACCACCTCGTTGTCAGCCCTCGCTTCGTTTGCATTCAGATTGTATGCTCATCCACGAGCGGGATTCACATTCGCATTCGCATTTGCATTCGGATTTGCAATCGCGTTTACTAACCTTGGGCAGTTGTTGCGGAAATGACCCATTTTTCCGCAGTTGTAACATGAACCTGGTGGGAATCTACCAACATTTCCTTGAAGTTGTGCTGGAATCTGAGCAGCTTGATTCTGACCCAAACGACAGATGTCGGCCAGATGTCCAAGTTTACCACACGTAGTACATTGTTTACAAGCCTGATGAGCAACGTGATGACCATTGCACCGAGCACAGTGAGGTGCAGTACCAGCATACTGTTTCTTCGCAGGAGGTAGTGCTGGTGGATTCTGAGCATTCTGCGCAGTTACTACAAAATTCTGGGAAGCCTTGCGCTTCCTCGACTTCTTGGAAGACTCTCCCTTCTTCTTACCTTTACCTTTACCCTTGTCTTGAGCGGAATCTGTTGACTGCTTCTTATCACCCTTTCGAGTAAGTTTACCCTTCCTGACTTGAGACTCAGTCAGGGTTGCAGCCAGTTCAATCGCTTGAAGAACAGTAGTAGGATTACTGCCAGTCACAATGTCTTGCACATAATCGGGTAAACCATCGATATACCTCTCTATCTCCTTTTCCAATGGGGTAACCATAGTAGGACACAACAAACTGAGCTCCTCATAACGATCCGTATACGCACGGTGTTCTCCCCCATCTTGTTTCAAATCATCGAATTCTCGTTCCAACGCTCGAATCTCGTGACGGGGACAGAACTCTTTCATCATGAGAGCTCGAAGCTCTTCCCATGTTTGTGCCATTGCCACATCGGCACCCCTATCACGCATCACACCGTTCCACCATGTAAGATCATGCTTCTCGAATACACTTGATGCAAATTCAACCTTACGTTCATTCGGACATTGCACATGTCTGAATGTGCTCTCGATACTCTCGAACCACTGCAAGAGCACAGTTGCTCCTTGAGATCCAGAAAACTTCAACGGTTTGCAGAATTGAAATTCTTGAAATTACACTGAGCATTGTTGTTGTTATTATTGTTGTTGTATAATTGATGGATCTGGGTCACTACGTTCGGAAGCACTGCAGCCATTTGTTGAGCGACAAGGGCTGCGACTTCTTCATTAGTTAGGGGTTGTGCATCTCGTCGAGGAGGTATTTTCTAAAAGGAACAATGAAACATGGGAAACGAGTGAGATTGACAATTGGATAAACAAAAGAGGTATTGAAAATATCGACAAAACAATAGGAAGGCGAGCATTTGTTCGTTACCTCGAATAAACAAACGACACGCAGTGACTAATCAAAGTAAATGGGTCAATATAATGTATCGCGAAGACCTGCTTTAGCCTATAAGTGAACACTCATCCCAAGAGTTCCCAGGTAAGAGTGACTAGTCCGATTATGTGGATTTGTACGAACACTCTAGCCTTAGACAGATAACTCAGGATACATGCGTTCACCCTTCCAGATTGCACGTGTTCACACTATAAGACCCAAACTTTAATGAGATTTTGAAAACTTAGAGGGTTCAAAACCTTACGCGCCCCTCCTAAGGACTTTGGCAGAATTACATTTTTAGTCCCTGCAACCTAGAAACTTGGTTTTTGATGCATTTTTGACACGTTTAAGCCCCGTTAACCCCATTTCAAGGCTCTAAAATGAAGTTAAAGTATAGGGAACTTAAAATATGCTCAAAAACATCTCGGATGTCGGTTCATTTAGTCATACGGTTGCGTTATTCGGGTAATTACGACGGAAGTCGTAACGAACGCAAAAACGATCCAAATTAAGCGACGAAAGGAATTTTTGCTTGCCAATCACTAAAATTATATATTTTAATGATTATATAAATTTTTGGATGTCCGGATATATTCAGAACGTAAGATATGCGCGAAAATGCAAACTTATGCACTTTTTGACGCTTTTAGTCCCTATTGATCAAGAAAGTTTATTTTAGCACACCGAACACCTCAAAGCCTATTTCTCAGCTATGTAAATGATATTTAAGGCATGTTTAACTTATGATCAAGTTCTGGAATGTTCGTTATCACACGAATCGGCATACTTTCGCAGTTTGACACAAATAGTCCCTTCGATCGAATAAACTTGTTTTCAACACACCAAACCTTCCAAAACTTATTTCTAAGTTATGTAGAGGTTATTTAAGGTATGTTAAGCCTATGTCACTATTCCGGGGTGTTTGTCGCGTTAAACTGGCTATGTTTACGCACCAGTTTGCGTATAACCTTCTAGAAAGCGATTTAAAGCTTGAAATCGAGATCGAATCAAATCGTAAAATCATCAAACACAAATACACACATAATAACACAAAAACCATTATTTTATTGATAATTAACATTGTTTTACATTGATCATCTATTACAGAGCACAGTTTTCACAACGTTCGACAATGATTACAGTGATACTGTTCAGGATCCCCATCATGATGGTTTGGTAATAACTTTATATATTGCTAATCATTTTGTGCGCAGGATACTGGTGGATAATGGTAGCTCCATCAACATTATATAGTTAGAAACATTGAACCACTATATCCTATTGCTTCCCCTTGGCCATTCATGAAATGGGGTATGGACATAGTGGGAAAGTTGCCAAAAGCTCCAGGAGGAAAAGTTTTTTTGCTGGCAACGACAGATTATTTCTCCAACTGGGTTGAGGTTGAGGCATTTGTCCAAGTCAGAGATCAAGAAGTAGTATCCTTCATAAAGAGGAATATCCTGACTAGGTTTGGGGATACCGGCTGAGATAATTTGTGACAATGGCTCTCAGTTTATCAGTAAGAGGACTACCGATTTTTGCAAGAGTTAGGGAATCAAAATGATCACATCAACTCTGGTACATCCTCAAGCAAATGGGCAAGTAGAATCCTCAAACAAGATAATAGTAAACAATTTGAAGAAAAGATTAGGAGCTAAGAAAGGAAGATGGGCAGAAGAATTACCCTTTGTCTTATGGGCTGGTAGAACAACACTAAAAAGTGCAATTGGGCAAACCCCATTTTCCTTGGTGTTTGGAGCAGAAGCGGTGATCCCGACAGAGATAGTAATACCTACAGCAAGATCAAGCCTCCGGGATCCTGAGACGAATCCTGAAGCTTTGTGCCAAGAGTTGGATACTGTTGATGAAACAAGAGATGCAGCAAAGCTAAGGATGGCGGCATATCAACAGAGGATATCCAGAGCATATAACAAAAACCTAAGGACTAGAAGGTTTCAAGTTGGAGATTGGGTATTAAGGAAAGTTTTTCAGAACACTACTAATCCTGCTGATGGAAAGTTAGCTCCAAAATGGGAAGGACCATATGAGATTGAATCGGAATCTAGGAAAGGAGCATACAGGCTTAAGAATATGGAGGGGGATATATTGCCAAGATCCTAGAATGCTATACACCTCAAAGCCTATTTCAAGTGAGTTTAGAATCTAATTTCTAACTCAGGATGGTATGAATTCTATCTCTTTTAAATATGATTGATTTTATTTATTCCTTTGAACCCATTACTGACTTAAGCATCAGGTGGGTGTTAGCCAAGCTAACACCCACCTTAGTTTGAAGGTGTTTTGCAGAATACGCTTCAGGATATAACTCCAGGATATACACTCAGGATGAATCAAAAGATTAGAGGATTGGCCGCCTCTCTCACGATTAATGGATTCTGATCCCTTCAAAGGTTTAAAGGTATTCACCTTTCTCTCGAATTGGGTTTAAACACCCCGTCTGGAGCGCAAGTTATCAAGGAATAGTTCAAGATAACGGGACCAGTCCATGTAAAAGTGGCTGACAATTTCGTTATTATTGGCTATATCCTGGATCCTAAAGGTATATGAGGATTGATCACCCTCTCTCACAAAAGGGTATTTTCATATCCTCTAAGGTTTAAAGGTTTTCACCTTTCTAAGTCTTGGAGTTTATACACTCCCGCCTGTAGCGCATGAAAATTTGGGATTATCCCCAGTATACTTAGGGTTTATCCCCAGAACGTTGAGGATCTATCTCCAGAGTATTTAGGGTTTATCCCCTGTAATACTAAAGTTATATACAAGTGTGAAATCAGTTACGATTGATGCACAAAAATTCCTAAGTATTTGAAAACAACATGTACAGGGGACATTCCTACTAAGGCATTGTGAACAATTCAAAAGATCGTATTTGGACTTGGTTTACTAATTGTCTCAGACTGGGGACATCTTCGATGGGAAAATTGCAAAAGGATTAAAGTCTAAGGACTGAGATATATTTTATTTCTGGTATGCTCTCTACTTTTTGTTCTTTGGAAGCCTTATTCAAATTTTCTAAGTTTTGAAACCATGTTTGGTAAAACTCTTGATGGAATATTTATGGGTATCCTGACCAGGATATATTCTCAGGATATTTGGTTAGAATAGTTGAAATATTGTACTAAGACTAAAAATAGAAACTACATTCAAATCAAACAACACATAACAAGCTTTGCAAAATAAGAATGAACAACAATGAATAAGGCCAAAAATGGTTAGTTTATTATTAACATTGCAAAAGGTTGTGCTTTTGGTTTCATCTCAAACCGAGACCCATCCGCCAAAAGCACAATTAGTTTTTAACTATATCTACTTAACAGTTGAAGGTTTCATCTTGAAACCCAAGATCCATCCGCCTCCAACTGTTATATTGTTCAAAATAAAGCATACTAATAATTGATGACCAAGGGCTTCATCCTGAAACTCAGGATCCCTCCACCTTTGGCCATCAAATTGTTCTAGAAGTGCAGGAAAGTAAATTGTTTAACAGACAGGAAATTAAATTGTTCAACGACTACCACAAACTATCAAAGATTAAAAAGTGGGCTCCGGCCTAGGCATCAACATCCATCATCGCCCACATAGCTGCTTTCAAGCAGCAGCACCTTCCACCACGGCATCACCTTCTCCACCAGCATCCTGTCCAAGATCCGCTCCAGCATCTTTCTCGGCATCGCCACCAGCCTCAGTCACCATCTCAACCACCTTAGGAGGCTCTCCAGCTGTAGGCTTCACAGGGGCGCCACAAAGATCCTTCAGTTTTGTCTCCCAGGCTTCGATGGTCCAAGTTGGGCATTCAAAGCCTGCAACCTTGGCTTCATAAGCCATCTTCAACCGAGCCTGAAGGAGGGAAACGACAACGGAGCTCTTGAGGCCTTCCCTGTAAGAGGCCATATCCTGCTCGTGCTGGACCTGGACGGCGTCAAGCTTTCCCTGAGCTTCATGGGTAGCCTTCTTCATATCAGCTTGATGCTCCTGGGTCATCGCCTTGAATTTGTCTTCGTAGTGCTGGGATTTGGCGGCGGCAATCATTCCTTGATCGGCGATGGTGACTTTCGCCTTCTTCAGCTTGACCTCCAGCATCTTGTTGAGCCCACAAGCTTCCTCGTATAGGTGCATGAGACGCTCAAGGCCCTGCAATCAAGAACACAAGTATCAGCATATATAAGCTATTCAGGATAGTAGTTCAACATATATGTGCAGGATACAGGATAGAAATTTTTACCTGGTTGAGGAATGAAGTCATGAATCCACTGGCTTCATTGAATCTGTGATTCTCGTAAGGAAAGGTCTCGGAGCTAGCAGGAGAGTCTGTTTCCTTCCTCTTCCGGGCACTGGAAGCACGTGTCTTGGTAGCTGGAGAAGGTTTCGGGATGGCGATAGCTTTTGAACTGGTGGGCTTGGATGACGTGGTTGCTTTAGGGCTTGGCTCCTTCTTCACCTGGACAGGGGCAGAATAGCTGTCCAACTCATCAAGATCGAAGGCTTCTGGAACCTTGGCTGGTGCTACATAAAAGGGAGAAATACTTAACTTTTGAATACTTATAAATTGTAATTAGTTTCATATATATGAATGTACTTACCAGACATGTCGGAACTAGATCTTTGGCTTGAACTTGCGAAGGACAGGGAAAAGGTTCTTTCACTCTCCGGGAGTCGGTAGATGTCCTTGATCCTTTGCTCTGATTATGCTCTCAGAGGGGCTAGCTCTTTGAAGTTTGCTGCACAGGAAATAAAGATAACAGTTTAGGATATAGTTTCAGGATACATTTGGGGATATTCCTAAAACCCTAAATCCTACCAGAGGTCAACCACTTCACCGGGAGGTCAACACCCTTAGCGATGGAATCCCTTTTAACAAAAAAGAACTTTCATTGCCAGTTATCCTCATTCTTTGTGGCCTTGAGGATAAGGGGATTTTTGGAAGTTGAAAAAAGAAGAAAACGATTGTTGCCATGAGAGTGAAGACGATATGCGATAGGAAGATCCTCGATGCAGAGATCAAGAATGTGACGAGATTTGATTTGGTCCAACACCACTAAGATTCGCCAAACAATAGGCATGGTATGGGCATAACTAAGGCCGGTGAGTTCAAAGAAACGGGAAATGAAAGCTGGAAAAGGATACCGGAGCCCTATGGAAAAAGGGTAAGCCAGGAAGCACACCCATTCATCGGAAGATACGTCCGATCGGACCTCTCGGTCGAACGGACGAATAATCGCGTCGGCGGGGAAAGCACCGGAGACTCTTAGGGCGGAGATATCGGCATTGTCGAAGGAGCAGACTTCTTTTTCAGGTTCTTTGAGAAGATGCTAGTCTTCGAAGGTCGGAATTGAGTCGGCCATCTGCGATCTTTTTCGACTAGCCATAAGGAACGATGTGGTGTTACAGAGAAAAACAAAGAAGAGAGTGGGAGGAAATACCTGATTGTTCTTGGATTATGGTAATGAATATCAACGAGAAAGTGAGAAGATATAGGGGCGTAATAGATAGCCATCAAGTATAAACCGCGTTGGAAGTTGCACGCTGTCATTTCAACCGACTCTTCAACTTAATTGCCTCGATCCAAGAGATAAGATTTAAAATATATCCGTTTGAATTTGGGATTCCAACAGATATATTTTGGGGACAATTGTTGTGGGTGGTTTTCTGAACATATATCCTGGATTATATTCTAACTATATTACTTTTGATTATGATCAGGATACCGGATCAGGATATTGGTAGCATCCTGATGCAGTATCCTGGTAATAGCTAATTATTTCACGTGCAGATTAGTGAGGCATGCTTATAACGGTCAAGAAGACTACTTCTCCTGAAGACTCGCACTAAGTGGTTGAGAAGAGAACGTTGAAGCCGCAAAGAAAGGGTCTCCAATGTTCAAAAGGGAATATTCGGAGCATCCCCCATTTGTAGGATAGGTTGATATTTCATTTGCTATATAATGGAATGACCAGATCAGTAGAAACACACAACTTTTTACGTACACTTCTACTCTCTACTAGCTACAATCACTCACAAACACTTACACTTACACTTGTACTCGAATCTCGTTGTAACACTTAGTTGATCCGCATCATATCCTACACTATATCCTGAAGTTTAAAGGAATAAGAAGAACAAGGCAGCTGCGATTGTCAGCTCCCGAGGTTTTATGCCGGCGATCTAGATTGATCAAGGGCTTTCCTCGTATATCTCGTGTCACCCTTTACTTTTTTGCTCATTGTTTGACTGTTGATATAGCTCGATGTCCTGAGCTATATCCTGAAAACTGTTTTTGCAAACAACCAAGTCACCATATTTTTCACAAACACTGCTAGCACACTACCTCCCTAAAATAATTTGATCACTAAATTGCTTCGGTAATTTTTGACCAAAACAATACCCATACAAAGTGGCAACCACACACAAATATTGTAATAGGCCAACAAAGGCAACACATCAATGTCTATCTGGCCGGATACGTACACGCGGTTTTCCAAAACCTAAAAACAATTCCTAGGCCCTAACGGGATAAAAACGGGAATTGACTGCTACTTACACGACAACGGTGTACAGTGTACTCCACCACGCTTTAGAGCCAACAGAGTCATTCGCATACTTGCATATCACCTTGACATGCAAATGGAAACTATGACTTAGTATTATGTACACGCGCCTGAAACATTGGCCTTAAATAAACATTATTTCACCCGCGCTCACACAAAGACAAAGTAAATACCCTTTACTTATACACTTTGAGCCACATGTACTTGCATATCACCAAGACATGCAAATGGCAAACTTGGACTTAATGTTATTTACAAAAGGCCTTAAACATTGGCCTTATAAAACATTAACCCACATACGTTCAAAAACAAGAAGTAAAAACACTTGTGCAATTTGAGCCGAAGAATGAATTTTATATCCAAAAGACTTATACACCTATGCGGTGCATAAGGAAGTTCTACATAAGTTTTTTCAACCATTTACATAGAAGAGGAAGTCAAATAAGGCATGCATCATTCTTCGCACTACCGAAAGCTTCATCCTCCTCCTCCGGTCAACCAAACAACAGCCGCAAACGATCCACATAATCTTCCGCCTCCAAACATTTCTCAATATCATCAAGGGCGGAAAGGGACAAGTTGTTGTATGCATCCACCGCTGCGGCATAAACAGCTTCAGTATCTACGCTATGAAACCCAAATCTTTCATCAGTAAAGCTGCTCTTAAAGAAGGGGTTCACATGGGTAAGGCATTCGTTGTAACCAGCCTTAAACCCAGGCTGCCGAGCACGCTCCTTAATCTCATTAACTGCAGTCGCGTTCTCGGGCGCGTTAAGTATGGTTTCCACAATCTGAACATATACGAACAACAAAATTATCAAAGGCAAACACACAAGTAAAAGGGACACCAGAAACTTACATGCGCGATGCCATGGTCACGCATCCAGACACGATCTGCAGTAAGTTGGTTTAAAGAGGTAGTCAACCGATCTCTGACCTCTTCAGCTTGCCTTTCCCGCACCTCAGCCTCAGTAGCGCTGGCACTCACCTCCTCAAGGATGGCCACTCAACTCTGTACGTCCGCCAGTTGACAATTGACACAGAGAAGTATAAACAGACAATATCTTACACTTAAGAAACAGGGACACAACTCAGGTATAGTCATAGTTTATACCTTGAGTTCCTCCGTAACTTTTTTTCAGCTTGGTGTGGTCCGCATCAACCTCTTCAAGCGCCTTGGAAGCACGCGCCTCCGCTTCTTGCAACGCGGTTGCACCACGCGTCTCTGCCTCTTTTGCAGCCGCTTCAGCCGCGGCCTTTTCCTTTAGCAAAGCAGCGTTCACAGCCTTGAGATTGGTCAACTCCTGACGAATACGGAACAATTTTTCTTTCTCTCTAGCACAAGCTTCCCTCCAACCCTTGCGCTCATCAGAAAGCAGTTTTATAAGAGAACGAACCTGTTTAAGACCGGCAGATGCAACCTAAGTCTCAGTCTGCTTCAACTTCTCAAATGCAGCTCTATCTTTTTTCAACTGCTCCGCACCCTCTCGAGCAGCCTTCACCATCGCTTCAGCTTCAGCCCACAGCTGAATGGTTTCCTCCTCTCTGCGAGGCAAGACATTATAGTCTTCCATAATTGCATTCGCAATTATGGAACTTCCAACAAGCATGGAAGATAGCTGATTTATCCGGTATTCACGAAGCAAACCACGGGCCCGATCAGTCTCAAAAGGGGTGCCCAAACCCCCCAAAATCTCCCTACATGCGGAGGGGTCATTCAAAACATCATCCCCCTGCATAACATTCCAAGGGGGACGGTGGTAGTCAAGGCCCCGATCTATCAAAGAAGATCGGTAATAAAACTCCAATTCGCTATCCCCAAGTTGAATTGGAGGTTGATCTTCAACCCATGTGCCTGCGGCAATAGAACCACATGCCTTTTCAGCAACAGGGGATTTCAGATTCTCACCCCCTTGAACCCTAGCATCTTACGAGTCAATCAAGTTATTGGAAGAATCCAACATATCAACAACCATTTCACCTGCGGTCTTCTTTAAGGTCTCCTCTACACGAACAGATGGCGGAGTACCACCACCACTAACCACTTCAATGGAAGGGCTTCTTCTACCCTCCTTCTGGACTTCCACGTCCACCGCTTTCGGAGAAGAAGGATGGGTGGCAAACAAAGAGACCGGTTCTTCCTGGGTTTCAACACAAAATAGAGCACATTTATCAGTTACAACTGGGACAACAACACTTGTATAACACATTATCAACTTACCAGTTATAACCGGAGGTTTTGGCTTCGAGATCGCGGTCGCCTGAGTTTTTCTCAACTTAGGAGCTTTATGCCCACCTGCAACAGGGGCATCTACTTTCCTCTTCTTATCATCAACGGGCTTGGTACCCACTAACGATCCACCCGCAGTCGCGGAACCACCTGGAACACCCAAACCCTCAAGAGTGTTATATACTACTATGTAATCGTCGTATTTACGTAAACGGGTACGAGGGATACCTGCCACCTCTGGCACCAAAGGAGGAATAACAACCGCCTCGTGCGGCTTCTTCGTTCTACGCTGACGTTTATCACTAAACTTCAGCACAGTTTCTTTGGGAACACCCGTTGTAGCAGGGTCCCCCAAGGCCCCAAGATCCCCTGCGTTTCGATCATCAACAAACACTCATCGGGGATAAGTTGTTTAAAAACAATAAAGGAACAATAAACTACTATACCTTTGCCTTGCGGCAACACCGCCTCCAGTCCGACCCGATCAGGCAACAAGAAATTATTACGAATGGCGCGGTTGAACCCTTCCTCACCATCCACACAAGAAACTATCGCAACTTCCCCCTTGAAGTCGGGGTAAAAGATCCTCCACAACGGAGTCTCCTCTGATAACCAAATGTACAAAGCTCAGTAACAAAAACAGGAAAGTAAACACAGGTAAAGAGACACTTACCACCGCTCTTTTCCCGCACCACTGGTCGTGCGTTCCTGCTCATCCTACCAAGAATCATCCGCAGCACCCATAGCTGCTTGTTATCCAACTTCACCCAACCAATGATCCGTAAACTGGGGAACCAATCTACCGTACCTGCTGTCGGGACACTAATGTTCTCCGTTATGATTGTCCCCGTCACGTTTCTAAACTGCAACTTTGCAGTAATAGCAACAGCTTTAACGTAGAAGAACTTCGTCATCCATTTCGTCATACCCTTCGGAGGGATCATCAGCTTGGGAGTATACTCCCGTTGACGGAAAGAGTAAAAGCCCATTGACACAGACAACTGATAAAATCGCCGGAAATCTCCAACGATGGGCTCTATACCCAGAGCAAGAAACGTATACTCAAAGTTTCGAACTCGGATAATTCCCAAAGGACTAAGTTGAGAAATATGAAGTTTATAGTACTCCAAAACTTCAGCCACAAAAACAGTCAAAGGCAACATGATGACATATCCCGCCAGAGCATCACCGGCAGTGTCACCTTCTTGAGGATAGGTAGCCCCATACTCTGGAGGAATTTGGATATCCCTCATCAGCATCTCGAACGACGACCTCGACCACCTCAAAACCGGTAAATTCTTGCCCGGAGCATTAACTTCAACCTCCTCCTCCTCCGCCACCACCGGCGATGACGGTTCAGGGTTTTCACCCGAAGTAGACAATGGGTTCAATGGGTCAGCCATTGAGAAGAGGAAGAAAGAAAATGACAGATGAGTTAAGAAACTCTGAAGAAATCTCACCGGAAAGTCAAAGGGTTTGACCGGAGAAGACGAAAGAACCAGCTTTCTCTCACCGGAATTTTTTTTTTGAAATTTCGAATAAGTGAGGGGAAACCTCAAACGGTTTCCCCTTTTATACTCATCGCATAAAATGCATCACAGAAACCGAACAGACGTGCACAAAAGAAACCAGTTATGCGTCGCCACATGTACAGCGACGGTTTCTCTGACGGTTACCACGCGCGCGTAGCCGCCCACGCGACTGACATTACACGACTTTTGCACTCCTGCTACAGTGACTTTATTACCTTGGGCAGTGCAAACATCCTTTCATTTCAGCACATGCCAGGAAAATCCCACCAACTTCTACCAACCCACACGTGCGGTCTACCACGTGTACAACAAACAAAAAGCGATGACAACATTCAAATTAAGCGGCATGCGGTTTTTCTGGTATTCCACACCATAACCCATATCGCATGTCGTTTTTTACATACCCCTCAATATATATATATATATACACTATGTAAAGGGGGATACCCAATACCTTCATATCTCCATCAACAAACGTGGAATATGCGGAGATGACACACACGAGCCCGCACAGGTGTGTCAGATACTCAGAACCAACAATGTTCTTTGGACTGCGAAAACCGCACCGCAGAAACAAGAAAGGCGTCATGCCTTACAGCTTCTTCAAGTTTCAAATCCCTCGTGTCCGGTTCACAACCACGGAGGGGAAACAAACAGCTTCTCCATAGGAAAAGGATAAGCATGATAAGCGACCGCACATCAGCAACCATGCCGTCTGAACCTTCAAGAGCTACATTCAAGAGTAATACTCTTTTAAAGCGAGTCTTTTGTTACAAACCGCAGACACTAATGAGTCGCTGCGGCTAAACGTAACTACGCGAACGGTAGCTACGGAAGAGTCACGACTAAGTCATCACACGGATGAGCAAAGCTACTTCAAGGAAAACTGCTCTACAACTCCGCGTGAAGGAAAGTGGCTACAGAACGAATGCGGACGAGTTTCACCCAGATTCCTAACCATCAGCGGTGATCTCATTGAGCAACAAGCCAGGCAATAGTGGTAACAAGTCTGCTTATTACTTTGTTTGCCCACCTGTGGACTGCATAGAATAAACAATGGTGGGCACTAACTTGCCTATGACCATGTTTATTTGCCCATAGTCCAATACAACTACTCACATTGTTCGACCAAACACGGCTAACAATGACGCAAAATTCCCCACATTGTTCGACCAAACATGGCCAACGATATACGGGAACGAGGTAACCGCAAAGGACGTGCGGTTACTTGAGAGCTAAACTGGAAGAAAATGAACACCCCACAAAGTAGGGATCATCGTTACATGTCCAGCAGCAAGGCACTTAACACCTAGAGTCGCGGACACTGACATCTTCAGTCACCGTCTCAAAGTTTGGTTCGGCACATCAACAGGTGGCTACCAAACCTGATGAAATCAGAAAAACGTAGACCACACTACCGGATCAAAATTCTCGGCTTAGAATTTCGCATCAAACGAAAAATACTCACTGGTACGGAAGAGACGTCACACGACTCTACCAGCTCCCCAGCTTGACTTACTTGAAGCAGGAGCCTCCGGTCTGGCCTAGAATCTTCTCCACTCCAAGACCTCATAGTCCAGTATTCCTCCCACATGCAACTTGCATGAGGAAACAACACTAGACTGGGGGGACTTGAAGGGGTATGGTCCCAGATCTCGCACCAACATGGTCGCGAGTAACCATTACACTTATCAAAATACCCCCACCAGCAAGAACTTATTTGCATCCGTGCGGGCACGCGCGAACGCAGCGATCGAATCCAATCGGTTAAGTGATGAGAAGACTTACCTTGTGTATGGAAATGGGCGTTACACATAGCGATGCGGCTTGGCACCGCATCCTATGAACATTTCGTCACGACAAGGGATCTAGATAACAACAACAGTTACCACATGCGGTGATGCGGCCTAGCACCGCATCCCATACATGTCTCGGCTAAAACAAGGACGCAGAAACAACGACAGTTACCGCGAGCAACGATGCGGCCTGGCACTGCATCCTGCCCATAGGGCAAGTGGGACTGACACCACTCAGCAAGTGGTGCCAATGACAGTTGCCTATCATCCCACACGTAAGCAATAGACTGACACCGTAGTAGGACGTGGCATCACCTCCATAACTAACAAGCCTGACACACCTGCAAAGGGGCTGCGCGTTGTCAGTCTAGCTGCTCAATTACCCTCCTTCACTCCTCGGCTATAAATACCCATCCCAAACCGGGTTTGAGGTATCGCTTATCAAACTATCTCACTACTATTACCATCACACACTTTGCTCTCAAGCAAATTACTAATTCTCACGCCGGAGAGTGGTAACAAGGAGCACCCCCACCCCATTCTCCTTGTTACGAGTCACGGTGTGTTTTCCTTGTGCAGGAGACAGATCAGCGGACGATCCAGCCACCGATCATCGGAAAGAAGGGATTAACCCTACTTGACGAGACCAGTGAATTAACCTCCCTTGGTTAACCACTATTTCATCAGTTATACAATAACATATAGTTTTTTTTCTTTCATATGTTAAAATTCACACTTGTGAATTTTTCCAATGACTTCTAACGAAGTATTTCACCATGAATCTCGTTTGTGTATTTCATCTCAATACACTCACTACTCACTCGTGATGCGGTTACACATTTGATGTTTCGTCTTTGACCTTTAGTCAATACAACAACTCTTAAGTTGTTTATGTCCAAGAATTTTCATGTGCTATCCGTCTAAAACCATATTCTGTTAAACAATGTATAATTGACGTTATAATTATTACCACAAAAATAATTTATACGTCACAAACATGAGTGATTTATTTCTTTGTAAAAAATTGCATGTGTTATCCGAAGATATTGAACACAAAACAATAATATACATTGGAAATTAAATCATAAGTGCCGAACACTTTTGAAATTTAAACGAAAGCATAGACGATATGTAGACATCAAATATCAACATGTTTTTATCTTCAACACTTTATATTCTGACCGAAATCTTCTCAACGATATCGTCCCATGGCATGTCTTGAGGTACTCCCTCAATAAGACTCCATGCACTTGTAAGTACAAGTTCCCCATTTCATCTTGAAACTTTGAACTTGGACAAGTTTGCTCAAAACAACACCAAGTTATTACAAAGGCTACATTTAAGTAGCAAACTTGAACAATTAAATTTGTTCACAACAACACCAAGTTGTTTTCCAGCAAATCAAATTCACGAGATTGTTACTTTGTTCAACTAATGCTACTTCTAGCAAGAGTAGCAAACCATTTGAATTCTAAAACTATGCAAAATAGGCAATTAAATGTTTACATAAAACATTTCCATTCCTTATGGCTTATACAAAGTACAATCTTTAACCTTGTATTTGTGATACACATTTTCTAACACACGTGTTAGAAAATTTAAGTCATTTTATATAAAACATGACCATTTAGATTTAGAAATCACAAATTAAAGTTGGTGATAAATCACACAGAACTACACCATCACTTTATGGTGATTTAATTATTGTATTCTTACTATTGTATTTTTTTCCAATCTCATCAAGTTAGGCACATAGCCTACTTTAAATACAAGAGACATGGGTGGAGATAAGTCTCACTTAATTAAATATTTTATTAGAGACATAAACTCTAATAAAAACTAATAAATTGACATAAAACTCTCCTTAGGAGTTTATCTTCCATATGAAGAGTCTAGTAAATAATTTTAATTTCATGAAATTCGTATAAATACCACACCATCACTTTGTGGTGATTTAATTCCTTGAAGCTAATCAAACATCAACTTCAATGCATGACATTTTGTTTCTAAATCATACAAAGCATTAAAAACAATGCTACAACAAATTACTTATATAAAATGTTTACATAAAACATTTCAAAGCATTTGTATTTTAACCATTTTTAACAATCATGTTAAAATGAAAGAAATTCTAACGCGCACGTTAGAAATATTAACATTTCCACAAAATGTTAATTTGACTTGCTAAAAACACATATATGTTTCAAATAAATAAGTCATTTCTAATACACACGTTAGAAACTAAACAATTAAAAAATTGCTTCCAAACTAACGCTTTTCATGAACGTTTCTAATACACATGTTTGAAGACAAATGATTACAAAATCATTATAAGACTTATTTGTTCATATCAATCTATGGGTGGATGAAGAGGCTACTTTAAATAGAGACTTAATTAGAGACATAAAACTCTAATCAAGTAACATAAAACTCTTATTTAAAGACATAAAAAAAACTCTACTTAAGAGAATTTAACGTTTAAAAAAACGTATGGTTTACACCAATAATTCCGGTCTAACACACATGTTAGAGAATTTAACGTTTAAAAAAAACGTATGGTTTACACTAATAAACCCGATCTAACACAAAAGTTAGAAAAATTAACGATTCCCAAAATCGTTTCAAAACCAAACGTTGGAACCAAAACTGTTCGTTTTGTACCACGGTATAGGATTTAAGATTATATCTCAATCTCAAAAATCCAAACACAACAAGTTGTACTACATACATATTTCCCAAAAAAAATATTTATAAGATCATAACCTCTAAAAATATTTTTTTTAATTCTATTATAAATCCTTTCGTAAACCCAAAATCCTTATAAATAAGGTTTTTAAGATTGTACCAACAATCTCACGAAATCTGTTTTAAGTTTGTAGGAATTAGGTTCACCTTTTATAAAATATAATTACAAAATATATAATAACGAGACGCTCGTTATTCGTAGGAAATATCATAGTACAATACCAGTTGCAATAACTAAATAAAAAGAATAGAAAACATAATTATATATACCAGTCTTGATTCAAGCCGCATCTCTGGTGGGTCCTTCATGCGCACTTGATAGCATCCTAGATTCGAGTATTCATCATCTTAAGTCTTGGAAAATATTCCTTGACTGCAACAAAGAGCACACTAAAATGTTGACGATTTTGGTTGAGGCACGAGTTCAACACGCTTCCCTGAAAACAGATTTCGCGCCTCTACTAAAGACAACGCGTCTGTCTCCCAGGGTACAACAGCCGAAGCAGTCTGTACTGCCGGAGATGGCTCACACGCCCAAGGTTACATCCGGTAATTGTAGTGTTTGAACTCATGTGGTGGAAAACTATCACAACCCGCGTCCCCTATCTGTCCCGGGAATGGGCGGCCGCGAGACCAGTTTTGGTGGTATCGGTGTTTATCAATTTGGCAGCGGAATTTTCATCAGGACCGTAGTTAGGAAATATTTATCAGAGTAAATACCACACTTTTATAATATATTGGTATAAAACCCAAGTTTTCATTACAAACATTTTCATAGGGAAAATCCCTATTTTATTGAATAAAACATCTTCTTTTATTTAGGTAACTTTTATAGCCATTTTTTTTCAAGCCTTCAGTGCTGTCCAGCTGGCTTCTAGTTGGCTTTCACATTTTGTTACCTGAAATGCGTTTAAAAACATTTTTATCAGTGGGAAATACTGGTGAGTGAATCCCAGTTTAATCAAGAAGAGTTTTATCCTTTAACAGTATTGAGAGCTATTACAATGTTTATGTCTACACAATTACTCATTCAGTACTGTCAATCCTGACTGGTGGGTCATATTACACATTGGCTAACTCTTTGTCCAATGGTAACGTGTTCCACATTTTGTATACAAAATCCCAACATACCGGCAGTAATTGAAGAACTACAAAGATTCAATCACTGTTTAACCACATTGTAAAAGATTTAAGGTTTTGTAAAAACAATTTACAAAAAGGAGATTACTCACATTGTTGTCTTAGACTTCTTTTAAGGGTTTCCTGGTGTTTATCTATTAATTACACATATATACATGTGTTAGTATAATAACCCAATATTTACATTAGTAATACCCTCCCCGAGACGACATTCCAACGACTACGTCGGGCAGAACCTCAACAGCCGTTACGGAACCCTGGATCAATCGGGCAGCGTATCTAATACGTAACCGGGGTTATAATACTTACAACGGGGCAGGACTTCGTTAATTGGGGGGTATAATGCCCGGAAATTATGCCTACTATAGTGAAATTGAGAGAGAGAAAAGAAATTTGAAGGGTTTGTGAACTGTGCTCGTCGACTCCATTTATAGAGCTGATTTCGGACCTTGGCGCGCCCCGCGTAGCAATTCTTCAGGGCCTACGCGGCCCGCGAGGGTGGCTAGGGTAGGCCCTAGCCTTGCTGACTTGACACGTAGCTTCGACACGAGTCCGACACGTGGCGGCACCGGGCTGCGCCTCATGTCTACTCGGTCGCGGCCCACGTAAGAAGCAGCCATGGACTACGCGCCCCGCGAGAGACCCTGAAAATTTGTTTTTATTTTATTTTTAATTATATATTGTATATTGGGCTCGGTTTTCACATACGGGGTACATTTTAAGACATATTAGGATATTTTAAATATATTAGGGTGTCAAAAATATTCAGGAGGGTTGTTATATCCTACCCACCTTGTTTTAGAGCTTGTCCTCGAGATTTACTGGAACAAGTGTGGATATTTCCTTTGCATTTCAGATTCAAGCTCCCATGTGTATTCTGGTCCTCTTTTGGAGTCCCATTTCACTTTGACCAGAACTAATCTCTTGTGCTTGAGGTTCTTAACTTTCCTGTCTTCAATCTGTAGAGGTCTTTCTACAAACTTTAACTGTTCATTTACCTCTATATCCTTAACAGGTACTACGAGTGATTCATCAGCTAAGCATTTCTTGAGATTAGATACATGAAATACATCATGTATTCCTGCCATTTCCTCTGGCAGTTGTAGCTGATAGGTTACAGGTCTTATTCTTCTAATAATCTCAAAAGGTCCAACATACCTGGGACTTAGCTTTCCCATTTTGATGAATCTTACCACTCCTTTCCAAGGAGAGACTTTCAATAACACCTTATCTCCTACTTGAAATTCCAATGGTTTTCGTCTGTTATCTGCATAACTCTTTTGCCAATCACGTGCTGCTTTCAGTCGTTCCTTGACTTGAATGATCTTGTCTGTTGTTTCTTGTACTATCTCAGGTCCAGATAGTTGCTTTTCTCCAATTTCTGCCCAACAGACTGGCGTTCGGCACTTTCGTCCATAAAGTGCTTCGAATGGTGCAGCATTGATACTGGTGTGATAACTGTTATTATAAGAAAATTCTATCAATGGTAAGTGATCGTCCCAGTTACCTCTGAAATCAATTACACAAGCTCTAAGCATGTCCTCCAATGTCTGAATTGTCCTTTCGCATTATCCATCCGTTTGAGGATGATAAGCGGTGCTTAGATTCAACTTGGTTCCCATGGCTTTTTGGAAACTTGTCCAAAAATGAGAGGTAAAACGACTATCTTTGTCAGAAAAAATTGATAGAGGAATTCCATGTAATGAAACTATTTAATTTACATATTGTCACACCCCTATTTTCCACGTGTCACCGGTGGGCCCGGTGGGGAGTATCGTGACGTAGTTGGAATCATCATAGACAAACAACACAATATATAAATGCACAGCGGAAGCAAAGATAGATTCATTTCAACTTTAATAAAGTGTAATATCAAATATCACAAATAGTTGAAACGGATCCACAGGCGGATCAAAATAAAATAAGATATTGTTCAACAGCTTTATTGTCATCCAAGCTTGCGAGACTTATTGTGGACGCTCTAGAAGACAGCCAGCCTAGTACGAGTAGTACCTGCACTTAATCTTTTTGGAAAAATACGTCAGTTTACACTGGTAAATACAATTTAACTGACTCATTTTGAAAAGGGTTGAAAATTGATTTGAATGCACGTGGCACAAAACATTTTATAACTTGGGATAATTATGTAATATAATCTTGTGAACGAATTACATGTTACTTGTGCGTTCAGTAGCCCGGATCTTGTCCGGGTTAAAGATCAATAGACACACCACAATAATGAGTTATACACTGACAGGTGTACGCCTACACCCCGTGCTCAGGTCGTGGCCATTTCGTAAAATGATGCCAGGGATATCCGGGACATGGTCATTAACCCCCCAAAGGCTTTAAGTGAACAAGACTGTTTAAACGAGTCGATCAAATTATTCAATTAACCACCCAACGATGTAAGATTTGATGCTCGATCAAGCGGTATTCTATATACCGTAACCCAAGCCCGTATAGGGAAAATAAGTTAAAAGTATTTACCTGAGTAAAGTATAATTCACAATAAGCAAGTGAAGGTAGCTTTTACTGGTTCTTCTTATTCTGGAACAAAGTTTTATAAAAACCTATTAGATTTCTAACGGGTCTTTATTTAAGCCTAAGCTTAGACCGGCTAGTGTTAAGGATGATACGGTTCAAACGCACGATTAAGCGAAGACCGGATAGAATGTGATTTAGACCCGACAAGTTTGAAGACTTGTATAATATGGGTATACTAAACACATTCTGGATTTTGAGACAAAAATGATAATGTTTGACCCGTTTTGGTCAATTTATGCAAACTAGTTACATAAACCGAACCGAACGCGAAAAGGGCGTTACGGGCAGCCATAAGAGTCATATGCAAGTTCCCTGAGTTAATATGCTTTAAATATGTTATAATATCAGTAAGATATCTTTTATTATGCCCAAAATGGATTTAAACACAATTTATGCCTCATAAGGGCATTTTGGTCATTTAAAAGATTATAAAAGAGTTAAATTAGAAATCTGAGTTACAGGTCTGGTTTATACAGTAAATATACTTAATTTAACATGTTATAACAGTAGGGTATGACCCATATGTGAAAATTATCATTTAAAACCAAACTATGCACCTTAGGGGTATTTTGGTAATTTCACAAGGGCTAAAGAGATCAAAACTGGAAACCTGAGTTCAAAAAATTTTACTTACTGTTATTATCTCAAAATATACTAAAAACATCAGTAGGTATGAACCTTATATATTTAATATGGTTATAGCACATACTATGCGTTAAAAACGCTTAAAAAGACGATTTGGAGCCATTTCCGGGTTTTTAAAAGAAAACTGATATTTTTATAATTCCAGAAGGCTCAAAATATTTTATTTAACAAATAAAATCAGTAGAAAAAGGTTTGGGGTCAAAAGGATTTGTAAAACTCATTTTATGGCTTAAAAGGGCAAAACCGTCATAACCGAATCAAATCTAGAGACCTATGTTATGCTCAGCCAAAAATTAAATAAAAATCTTTAAAAATCCCAAAATATTATATAACATCAGTGGGTAAAAAGTTTGATATCAAAAAGTGGGTTTAAATAGGCTATTTGCTAATTACGCCATTTAATTAACATAAAGCTTTCAAATTACGATAATGAGCATAACTCTTAATCTAGACCTCAAACTGATATCAAATTTTTGGTGAAAGTTTATAAATCAGTAACAAATGTTTCTACTCTTTCACTTTTTCAAAAATCACGTTTTATAGTCAAAAGGGCATAATAGTCAACATTTAAGCATAAATCGGAAACATGCATATGAATTGGATAAGTATTGAACCAAGTTGTAAAATCTCAGAGAGTTATACTTATGTGAAACTTGGTCCAAAATAAGCTCTAAGACAGATCTCAAACATGCATGAACGGATCAGAACTGATAGTCAAAGCAAAAGTCAAATTATGCGACTTTCGGGTCCGATCCGGGTTTAAACTGAAAATTGTCGAGTTGAACATGTTGAGACATGTTCTTACATTAGTTACCAAGTTATTTTAATGATCAAACAGGTTGCATGTACCCTACATTGCTAATTATGCTTAAACTTGCAAATAATCATTCTGTTGACTTTTTAAAGTATGCTTTGACTCGACAATTAGCATAGTTAGAGTGGGAATCTGAAAATACCCTTTTAAGGGTTTGTTACCCACATAAATACCTACTTGTAGGTACTTTCAATTCGAGAAATGACTGAGCAAATTTCGTTTAATCTTAAAGTCAAACTTAAATTACGATGGTTTGACTAATAGCTAATTAACTAAGCTACAACGAATTAGAAGGGGTTAGGAATACTTACAAGAGTCCTAATTAAGCTTAGAGAGCACTAGAAAGCCTGAGGTTGATCAGAGAAGCTCCAGAAGTGGTCTTGTAAATTCTTGTAAATGCAAGTGTTGAATGTTGCAAGCTTCAAGACCCTTTTATGCCAACTTTGATCTCATTTGATGCGGCCACATGAGTCTATAAGTGTTCTAAGATGTGTCCAAGTGCCCCTAAATGCATGTACATCCATTGGTGAGGCTCAGGTATCGGATACAGCTGTTTACAACTCGAAACAGACCTGAATAACTGGCACCTGCACGTTTTTGTCGTTGGCAGCTTGTAGGCGGGCCGCGAGACCCCTTACGCGGGCCGCGTACAAGTGGGTAACCAGCTTAACAAGTTTTCATGTTTTACATTTTGGTCCTTGGTCCTTTGAAACGTGGTTTTGGCTATTTATCTTGCACTCTTGACCCTCAAATCTGATTTTTAAGGACCTTGGGACATTTACAAATATGGTAAAGTCCTTGATCAACTTTGTGCTTACCCGAAAAGTCACGAATTTCAACGTTAACGCAATTAACCCTTCGTGCACGGTTTTGATCATAACTTTCTCATACGATAACGAAACTTGATGAAATTTTTACCACATATTCTAGTGAGTATATTTTATCATTAAAAAGCTTCGGGTTTGCCAAAAGGTCACTCAGAGGTATACTTTCAACATGTTGACACGTTTAGCCCCTGTAGTTTGTAATTACTCACTTTCTTTCATTTTTCGCTTTGTATGATCCATGATTTAATCGTTTAAGATTATAAAAACCATGTAGGGTTATTGTAGGGCCTATTTATCCATTGTTGACACTTTGGACCCTTATATTCACATAGTTTCACTGTTTGTCAACTTTAGTCCCTCTAAAGTACTTTTTCACATATTCCAAGCTTATGACACGTGTCAGTACATTATTGGACGTAAATTTTCGAGGTGTTACACATATAATCTAGCTAATTGTTCCATACTGAAAGTTTCCTTCATTGGTAGGAAATGAGCTGACTTAGTTAGCCTGTCTACAATCACCCAGATTGTATCATTACATTTTCTTGTTTTGGGTAATTTGGTAACAAAATCCATTGTTATTAATTCCCATTTCCAAACAGGCATTTCTAATTGTTGCAGCAAACCTGAGGGTTTCTGATGTTCAGCTTTGACTTGTGAACAGGTTAAACACTTTGCAACATATGCTGCTATATCCTTTTTCATTCCTATCCACCAAAAATTCTTTCTTAAGTCCTGATACATCTTATCACTTCCAGGATGCATCGTATACTTAGACTTATGGGCTTCTTATAATATACGGTGGCGTAGGTTTCCTAATTTAGGTATCTAGATTCTTTTCTTATGGAATCTCCAAATTCCATCTGTTCTTTGTTCTAATTCTTTAATCATTCCTTTTAATTTTTCAGTATCATTCTTGATTACTGATTCTTGTGCCTTTCTAATATGTTCATTTAAATCTACTTGCAGATTTAACTTAAGAGAACGCACTATTTTCGGCTTTTCATGATACTTTCGACTTAAAGCATCAGCTACTACATTTGGCTTTCCTGCATGATACTGGATATTACAATCATAATCACTAAGTATCTCCATCCAGCGTCTTTGTCTCATATTCAATTCCTTTTGCCCAAAAACATACCTTAAACTCTTATAGTCGGTGAAAATGGTAAATTTACTACCATAAAGGTAATGTCTCCAAATTTTAAGGGCGAAAATTATAGCTCCTAACTCTATATCATGGGTTGAATAATTCTCTTCATGACTCTTAAGTTGTCTAGAGGCGTAAGCTATAACCTTTTGACGTTGCATTAACACACATCCATACCTG
Organism: Helianthus tuberosus; assembly: GCA_030545235.1. Classification (NCBI taxonomy): domain Eukaryota; kingdom Viridiplantae; phylum Streptophyta; class Magnoliopsida; order Asterales; family Asteraceae; genus Helianthus; species Helianthus tuberosus. Next base: position 82,556,092 of record CM060382.1, on the reverse strand, counting down.
AAGGGGTAAGGTACCAAAAATCTCACTTCGAGTACTTGGGCCATACCACAACCTCATCTTTCTAACCTTCTTTAGACCTTGCGCGGCCACGCACTGGTCCAACAAAGAGAACTTAGAAAGAAAACAATAAACAACACCTGCGCGCCAAAAGGAGGCTAACGAATCCTTGCATCTTTCCACATAACAGATAAGGATAAATAATCCTGATTAACACCCCTACATAAATAATATCCAGACTTGGACATTATTTGCTTCACTGATACCACACGATAAGGAGCCACACAGGATTGCAGCTGTAACCTTCTGGAAAAACCTATCGTGCACCACTAGACGGTTATAACCGTCTGGCCACGTTTCATCATCCCAGGCTCCCTTGAAGTCACGATGATGGCACGAAATTGAACAGAAATCTCCACTTGCTCACTTTCCACATGGCAGTACCCCAACCGTTGATCAAGGTCGCGATCTGTGTGCTCTCACGTCCGATTAAGAGATTAACGGAGGGAAAAATAACCGCTTACGGAGTAAGCATTTTCCGTCAATATTTCAATAACAGTTTTTCCCGCCCAAACTTCGGCTATAAATAGAAGTATAAATTCAGGTATAATCTTCAAGTTATATTCACTTCACTTATACTTCTTCTTCTTCATATACCGATACTTATTCTCACGCCGGAGGGTGGTCACGGAGAGAACCCCCATTCTCCCCATGGCGAGTCTAACGGTGTCTGTTTTGCAGCTATCGAGAAGAGAAGAAGATCTGACATCCCTGAACCAAACGGGGAGAAACCAACCCTTTTTATGCAGAACCTAACCCCCTGGTTTATCTGATTCCAGTCATTTAACCAGTTTTTCTTCATTGGCGCCCACCGATTTCTCAGTTTCATCCGTTTTTTCTCGTTTCGATTCATTTTTTTCATCCTCTGTTTTCGTATGGCAGAGAATTCATCATTTCACCCATCAAGTCCTCGATCTGAAATCAAGGGTTCTGTAACCCAAGATATCCAGATCGACGGAATCATGGGCAATGAAGGAAACAACACAAGTCATGTGGAAGAAGACGGTTCCTTGCCACAGATTGGAGACCGTAACTGTTCAAATCTACTCCGGGAGGAAACTCAAGAGTACTGGTTTGCCAGATTCCAACTTGCCATGAAACAATTTTTTTTCTCAAAATATCAGATCCGAGTTGTCAAACAACAGATCTGATATTCAAGAAGAAAATCTGAAAAAATTTGACACTAGAAAATTGGACCCACAGTTAGTTCATCAGTGGGACATCCAATCCAGCAGTCATAAGGAGGTAGCCGAACCAAAGCAGATAAACATGGTACAAGGAGGTCCCTCGCGAAGGCCAAACAAATGGAGCCATAATCAGCATTGGAGAGAACAACAAGTCATATTCCCTGTCGTCCCAGGGGGCCCTCAGGAGGAACGTCTAGTAATTATCACCAGTATCTTCGGCCACTACAGAACTGACTACATGTTCATAGATCCAGGAAGCTCAATGGATATAATCTATGAACAATGTTTTAAACAACTTTATCCAGAGGATAAAGCACGTTTAGAACTAGTTGATTTCCCTCTCACTGGTTTCTGCAACGAAGCTGTTTTTCCATTGGGACAAATTGCTTTTCCTGTGACTCTTTCAGATGGCGAGCATTCGCGTAAAGTCACAGTAAATTTCATGGTCATGCCAGCAACATCACGCCATGATGTACTACTGGGGAGACGATCGCAGAGAGAATTCAGCATGATTACTTCCATACCGCACGCTGCTTGTGGCTTTCCAACGGAAATCGGAGTAGCAATTTTGTATTCTAGCAAGGAAGTCATGTATGTGGACGATGAGCCACCAGCAAAGGTTTCCAAACCTTCAGCATCAAACGAACCGGAAAAATGGGTTCTCAATGAAAAGTATCTAGAACAGACCATATTACTAGGGCACGCCATTTCACCGGCAATACGGATACAGCTGAAGGAGTTACTGTCAAACAATAAAGGCGTCTTTGCCTGGTGTCCAGCAGACATGACTGGGGTACCACGAGACATAGCGCAACATTGCTTAAACGTCCGACCTTCAGCAGAGCCCGTAGCGCAAGGAAGGCGTAGTCTCAGCACAGAGAAAGCGGAAGTGATGAACGAACAAGTGACAGAGTTACTTAACATCGGGATCTTGCGCAAAGTACAGTACCAAACCTGGATCGCCAACCCAGTAATGGTTCAAAAACAGCGGCGGATGGCGCATGTGCGTTGACTTCAAAGACCTCAATAAAGCTTGCCCGAAAGATTGCTATGCGCTTCCCGAAATAGACAAAAAAAGTCGACTCTTTAGCATCTTTCCGTTGGAAGTGCTTTCTAGACTGTTACAAAGGCTACCATCAGGTGCAAATAAAAGAGGAAGATGAAGACAAAACGGCTTTTCGCACAGACAAAGGCATCTTTTGCTATACAAAAATGCCTTTCGGTCTGCGTAATGCCAGAGCTACTTACCAGCGCTTGATGGATACAGTCTTCAGGGAAAACATTGGTAAAACAGTAGAAGTTTATATGGATGACCGCGTCATCATGAGCCAAGAAGAAGAGACCATGCTCGCAAACATTCAGCGCACGTTCGATTCCTTGCTCGGCGTCAATTTAAAACATAACCCAACAAAGAGCTCCTTTGGAATGGAAGAAGGAAAATTTTTGGGGTTCATAGTAACTAGAGATGGTTTTAAGGTTAACCTGAAGAAGGTGCAAGCCGTCCAGCTAATGCCGTCACCAGCAACAGTGAAAGAAATGCAACGACTGGTGGGACGATTAGCAGCCTTGAACAGATTCTTGGCGAATCACGCTGCAAAATCCTATCCGTTCATTAGCACAATTGCGAAAAGAAAAGCCATTTTCAGTGGACGCCAGAAGCAGAGATAGCCTTCAAGCAAATGAAGGAGTGTCTAATCCAGCTACCAACATTGACAGCACCGCTAGAAAAAGAGCCGCTAATCTTGTATTTGTCCGCAGCAGAGGTAGCGGTTGGTGCAGTATTAATGGTGGATAGAGAGGGCGTTCAGACACCAATATACTACATTAGTAAGATGCTAACCGGCCCAGAGACACGCTACTCGATGATAGAAAAACTGGTCCTCGCGCTAGTACATGCATCACGAAGACTACGCCGGTATTTTTCTGGCCATGTTATTACAGTTCTCCCTAATTATCATCTAGGCCAAATATTGTCTAAACCCGACGTTGCAGGGCGTCTGGCCAAATGGGCCATTGAACTTGGAGGATACAATATCCTATATAGACCTTGACCATCAATCAAAGGGCAAGTTTTAGCAGACTTCGCCACAGAAGTTCCTATAGACAAAGTGCAGGAATGTGAGGCGATCCAAAACCCTATTCCAGTCTTCGACGATAGGGTTTGGACGTTGAACACAGACGGAGCTTCTAATGACGATGGAGCAGGCGTAGGTCTTTGACTGGTTAGCCCAGACGATCACGAGCTTACGTACGCGATACGCTTAGACTTCAAGAGTACTAACAACGAGGCAGAATATGAAGCATTTCTTGCAGGCCTCCGTTTGGCACTCAAAATGGGAGCAAAAATCTCGAAGCTCACGTCGATTCAAAGCTAGTGGCCGAACAGGTTAATGGACACTACGATGCAAAGGGCGAAGCCATGGCTTTGTATCTAGAACAAGCACGAATGCTTATCAGCCAATTCCAAACGTTTAAGATAATTCACATAAACAGAAGTGAAAATAAGCATGCGGACGCATTGAGCAAACTGGCCGCCACCAGTTTCAAATATCTAGCAAAGGAAGTGCGCATCGAGGTGTTATCCAACCCATCTGTTCCTCTCAAACAAGTAAACGTCATTGAGGTCGGCAGCCCATCCTGGATGTCTTCGATCATCATGTATTTAAAGCATGGCAAACTACCGGAAGGGAAAGCGGAAGCTAGGAAGATCCAGAACAAAGCGCTGAATTACGAAATGGCGGATGGTATTTTATATCGGAAGTCATTTATGGGTCCACTCCTACGCTGTGTCGACAAAACCGATGCGCAGTACTTAGTCAGAGAAATCCACGAAGGATTATGTGGGATACACGTCGGACCACGCATGGTAGTAGCAAAGATAATGAATGCAAGCTATTATTGGCCAGGAATGCATGTGGACGCGGTGGAATTATTACGCAAATGCGCAGCTTACCAGCGTCACACGCCAAAAACCCTCCGTCCAAAAAATCCGCTCGTATCGGTCACTTCTGCCTGGCCTTTTCAACAGTGGGGTATCGACCTGGTCGGTCCTTTTCCTGATCCGCCAGGCGCAGTTAAATTCATTATCGTAGCAGTTGACTACTTCACTAAGTGGGTAGAAGCTAAGGCATTGGCATCAACCACAGCGATGGTAATCCAAAAATTTATATGGGAGCATATCATCTGTCGGTTCGGATTACCCTTACGCATCATTTCAGATAACGGAACAAATTTTGCCTCAGAAGACCTCCAGAAGTGGTTTAAAGAAATGAAGATCGAGCACAACTTCGCTTCTATAGCACACCCACAAGCAAATGGGCAGGTCGAGAGCGTAAATAAACAAATAGTTGATGGCATCAAGGCGAGATTGGGGACGGCACACAGAGGATGGGTGGATGAGCTCCCTAGCATCTTGTGGGCCCATCGCACCATGCCAAAGACCAGTACGGGGGAAACCCCATTTAGTCTTGTGTATGGATTAGAGGCGGTAATCCCAGCCGAAATCGGCCTTCCGTCACCGCGCATGCTTGCCATGGAAAAACAAGGCAACGAAAAAGAACGAAAGATGGATCTAGACCTCCTCGAGGAAAGGTGTGAAAACGCAGCCATTGCGGAGGCAAGGTATAAATCCAAACTTGAAAAATATTACAACGCGCGCGTTCGGATATTTACCTACGTACCAGGAGACTTCGTCCTGTGACGTGATGTCGTGGTCACAATCAAATTTAATCCAATAAATACTAAATAGATAGCGGTAAGTGGGTATCGAACACAGGGAGTTTATGGAATATGTGCTATTTAAAGTGTTTCTCTACGTTAACTAAAATTAAACTAATTGCAAAGAAAAGTACATTCAAGAGTTGGATTGGTTGATTTCAAAACTAAGATTGCTAAAGTAATTGCAAAAATGGAAATTTGGGTTGTAAACAATTTAGAGACAAATGACCATCTTTAGTTTCCGGTTTGCTTCGACATTTATGCTAACATTCCACTAGAAAGAACTACATAGACATAGTTCATGTGTGATTACTTGTTGTGATGAAAGGGAACTAAGTACTCAGATTCCTAGAACGTGAGGTTGTTACCCAATGACCAATTAACCCTTACCCAATCCTAATTCTACCCATGATATCTCGATTGCCAACGGCACCAAGAACGTATGGTTTCAAACTAGATTAACATAAGAATCAACAATTTACAAGCAAGCAATCACACACCATAACAAACAAATCATGAAGATAAATTCATTATTCTAGAAATATGAAATCCAAACATAAAGTCTTACGCAAACCTTCAACCAAAGATAGTCACCATAAGTTTAGCCACTCATGACTTGGACAATCATCATCACATACATATCAATGTTCATCGGAATTAAAAAACACTAAAAAGATGTTTTGAAATTGTTTCAAGCTCTCAAGAACACCCAAAAATCGCCCATAGACTGCTGGTAACCGAATGGTAATGATTGGACTTGAAAGGGCATCATAAATCCGCATTAAAAGGTGGAAGTTACACATTTACTTATGTCAGCGCCGTAAGCTACGGTGGCCACCGTAGCTTACGGTAGCTTGGAATGGCTTATGGTGGCTTTAAACTGTCATACGGTGACAATTTATGTCAGGGACCACCGTAAGCTACGCCATCCACCGTAGGCTACGGTGGGCTTCAGCATGAAATTTTGTTTTCAGCCTAACTTTTTCGTTTCAACTCCGTTTTCTTCGCCGTTTTCGCCCACATTCTCGTAATTTCATCCTCTATCATGTGATATTCTTAGTTCTTCCATTCCAATATTTTATTTTTTATTGATGCTCCAAATTCCTTCCCATTTAAGCTCCATTTGTACCTAAAACACAAACAACCGTAGTTACCTAATTCTAGACAATTACATGGATAAATGTGGGGTTAAATTATCATTTATAACACTTAAGGGTTGTCCTATGGACTACCCGTCACATCTACACACTTAACCGTTGCTTGTCCCAAGCAACCCGTTCAACAAAACACAATTTATTCAAGCGATCAATTACAAACCAAGCAACAATTGTCCTCATTTACTAACTTTTTCTTAAACCCGCACATAACACACCCCTCACAATAACTCTCTTCTCGGTGGCAAGTAATAACTAGCAAAGATACGCTAGATCACACTCAAGGCAAACGGGTAGTTGAACAATAATATTCTTGTACTCTTGCTAGACATGCACGTGAATCAAAGGGACTTAGAGGTTGTAACGTGGCTAGGCAAATGGGTAGGAAATGGAAATATATATGCAAAGTAGCTAACAATTCAACCCGGTCTTTTATTTCTAACTAAGCAAAACATAAACAACTATGTGCAACATATGTCATTCATTTTTTTTTTCATTTTTCATTACTTTTTCTCTCTTTTTTTTTCTTTTTCCTTTCATATCTTTTTTTTCTATATTTTTTTCTTTTCAAACATAAAGATAAACATACTAATACGAGATGCAACACTAATAGAACGGGTCAAATACGGGTTAAATTTAGAGGAACTAGGCACGGGTTACAAATGATCAGCTTCAAGCTCAAATGGGCTACTAAAGTCCAAACCCCCGCCCCTCTCACTACCATGCTCATATATATAATTTATGAGGTCCAACCCCCCAAATCCCACACTCGCACTCACCATGACGAGGCTACCTAAATGCCCTTATCATTTTCACATTCATGCAAAGCTAAGGCCTCAAACCGCATCTAAGCACAAGTTCTAATATACCCCCACCCATTGCCACTCTCATCAAAGAAAAATATTTCTAATAAATTCAAAGAGATGGCTCAACTCTCACCAAGAAAGAACAAGGGAATATGCGGTTTTGTATTCAAATGTTTAATTCGGACCATTGTCACTTGATTTTTTAAAAATTTACAATTTTCCCAAATTTTTCAAAATTTCCCCTCATCCCCACACTTGGGATACATTGTCCCCAATGTATGGTTTTGAAGGGAAGATCGCTTAAACACCAAAAACATCAACTTTGTTTATTTTTTTAATTTTTTTTTATAAACAAAAGCAAACTAATAAACTAACAATATTTCAAAGCTAAAGAACATGACAAGTCTAAGGAAAAAGTACATTGACCTGGTGAAGTTTGACACAACAGATATTGTAAATGATCCAATTTCCTATCACCACCTTCACACAAATATCTGCACATCTTCCCCACACTTGAGTGTTGCCATGGCCCTGAAACATAGAAAACTAAAGAAATAACAAGAACAGTGAAAAACCTCGGGTTGCCTCTCGAGCAGCGCTAAGTTTCCAGGTCTTCAGCCAGACCGTGCCACCCCCATTTAAGGTGGCTCAAAGAAGCGGTTCCTGCCATCTCCATCACTTCCTCGTGCCATTGAGCAAAATTCATCCGTCTCGTTTCGACTCGATGGGTAATCAAATACACTCTTGCTTGAACCCATATTTTTTCTTCACGATCCGTTGGGTGATTTCTTCTCATTCTTTGAAACACCTTTTCACTAAACCCGTTATCCTTCACCTCAACAAAGTCGTAACTAATCATCTTAGTCTGAACATCAAATGACAACTTACGGTTCTTTTCGGTCATGGTAATGATTCCTTCTCTACAATCGATTTGAGCATTCGCCGTATAGAGAAACGGTCGAGCCAAAATCACCCTTTGTTGTGACGCCATCATGGTAGTAGCATAATCTAAAACCAGAAAATCCACCGGGTATTCGAATTCTCCCAACTGAATCATAACATTCTTAACCATTCCCCATGGACGCCTCCAACTTTCATCCGCCAAACTCACCATGGTGTCTGCATCCTGAAGCGGACCAAAATCATACATATCATATAAGTCACCTGGTAGCACACTCATACTCGCCCCATAATCCAATAATGCATGGGGAATTTTTTAGTTTTCCCACTCGGATGGGCACAAGTGGTGCTCCATGCTCCTTGTCTGTTTCAACCTCGGCATCCCTTCCTATACCTGCACCCACTTGACAAGAAGAAGTAAGAAATGATTCATTAATTTCATTATTAGGAACGGTGCTTACCACATTGATATTCATGCTTTTTGTGATCTTGGGATTTATCACTGTGTCACTCGGTAGTTCACCTTTCGTTTTCTTCAATATTGCCACTTCACTTGCAAGTTGACCCATTTGGGTGGTCAACGACTGAATTGCTTTATCACGGATTTCGTCTTTTTGAATGCGAGCATCATCAAGCTGATTCCTTCGTTGCATCTCAATTTGCATCTCCTTCAACATCTCCATTACTTTGTTTCCACCCGAAGAGCTTTGACTCGAAGACCCACTTTGTTCATTACCTGGTTGTTGGAATTGCCTTTGGAAACCTTGATTATTAAATTGTTGGCAAGGAGCATAATTTCCTTAGTTTCCTTGAAAGTTCGAGTTAAGTTGATTTGACGGGTTCCCATATCTAAAATTCGGGTGGTTTCGTAACCCGGCGTGGTATGTATTTGAATTCATGTTGTAATTTCTACCACCCCCTCCTTGCCCTTGCAATGCATTCACCTCCTCATATTGCCCTTCCACTCCTTGGCAATTTTCAGCCGCATGCCCTAACTCATTACAAAGCGCACAAACATCATAAATTTGATTAGAAGTTTGAACATTACCATCGTCTACCGCGTGCACTTGAGTTCGGGTAATGGCCGGTCGTGCTCTCCATGATGCTTGAGCTTTTCTCTTTGATGTGACCGCCATTTGTTCCAAGAATTCCCAATCGTCATGCTCGTAATTTGTGCCAAAAGTGCCATTTATGATAGACATTAAATCACGAGCATCTTCGGAACATAACCCCTCATGAAATGCATTCATCAATTCCCATAGCTCTATCCCATGATGAGGACAATTCTTTATCATCATGTTGAACCTCTCAAATGCTTCATGAAACATTTCACCCGTTTGTTGTTGAAAACTTCTCAAACTTTTTCTAGCATCATTCATCTTTTGAGCGGTGAAAAATTCATCCAAAAAGATTTGTTGCATTTCCGCCCATGTATAGATAGATGTCGAAGGTAATGTATAGAACCATTTTTTCGCCTTATCTTCTAAGGAAAATTGGAATAGCACCAATTTGACATCATCGGCTGAAAATCCTTGACCCCCAATAGTGTTGCAAATCGAATCATAAGCCTCCAAATGAAAATAAGGATCCTCCGTTGCTAGACCCTTATATTTTGGCAAACTTTGTAACGAATTGGTTCGAACTTCAAAAGTCCTTCCTTGATCATTTTGAGGGATAACTACTGGTGAAGGATTATGAGTGATCACCGGTCTAAAATGTGCTTCAATGCCTCTCGCGTGTTCTCGAAGATGTCTTCTTGGTACCCCCAACCGAACTCTTGGGCGTATAGGACCCATTGGTCTTTGAACTTGCATTCGTAGAGGCCCAAATTGTTGTGGAGGTGGTTGAAATCTAAGCCCCACATGAGGTTGTTGAACTCGTCTTTGCACCGGTGGACCTTGTGGTGGCAGTTGTTGAGGTATGATTTGTTGTTGAGGAATCCCACCAACACTTGACATTCTTTGATTTTGACCTTGAACATAGGTATACTCCCCTTGATCTCCATCACCCCCATACATGTATCCTTCTTCATCATATCCCACAAAGTCATCCTCAAACTCATCATCGAACCCATCTTGTCTTACTCCCGAAGTATGTTGAAATTGCACTCTTGGTTGGAATGGAGTAGAATGGATAATAGATGGACCTGTTTGGTATAAGTTAGGTGGTGGTATTTGTGATGATGAGGGTTGGCCGGATGTTGGGAAAAATGTTGAATAAGCTGGAACAACGGATGATGTAGGGTTGTAACTAAAGGAGTGGTCAGGTTGTGTGTTCTCAGGTAAAGTAGTGTTGGTTGGTTTGATTTCTGGTGTGGATGTAGGAATGGTAGTATTTGGTGATGGTTGTGTTGAAGATGGTATAAAGGGTGGTGTAAGTTCACCCGTAGTGGGTGGTGGTGGTGGTGGTGGTGGATTCATGTATGTGATTGGTGTAACTGGTGTAGCAGGTGTTGTTGGTGAATCGCTGATTTTGTTTTCTCTTAGCAAAATTCTGATTCTTCTCAAAGTTCGTTCAATTTCTTGATCAAATGCCAATGGTTATAGCTTGTGAGAGCTCCTAGTACGTATGCACCTGTAAATACCTGCACATTAACACACCCAGCGTAAACCAGAAAAATAACAAACTTAGAAAGATCAAAAATAACACACGTTGCGCACTACTCCCCGGCAACGGCGCCAAAATTTGACGTGATGTCGTGGTCACAATCAAATTTAATCCAATTACTACTAAATAGATAGCGGTAAGTGGGTATCGAACACAGGGAGTTTGTGGAATATGTGCTATTTAAAGTGTTTCTCTACGTTAACAAAAATTAAACTAATTGCAAAGAAAAGTAAATTCAAGAGTTGGATTGGTTGATTTCAAAACTAAGATTTCTAAAGTAATTGCAAAAATGGAAATTTGGGTTGTAAACAATTTAGAGACAAATGACCATCTTTAGTTTCCGGTTTGCTTCGACATTTATGCTAACATTCCACTAGAAAGAACTACATAGACATAGTTCATGTGTGATTAATTGTTGTGATGAAAGGGAACTAAGTACTCAGATTCCTAGAATGTGAGGTTGTTACCCGATGACCAATTAACCCTTACCCAATCCTAATTCTACGCATGATATCTCGATTGCCAACGGCACCAAGAACGTATGGTTTCAAACTAGATTAACATAAGAATCAACAATTTACAAGCAAGCAATCACACACCATAACAAACAAATCATGAAGATAAATGCATTATTCTAGAAATATGAAATCCAAACATAAAGTCTTACGCAAACCTTCAACCAAAGATAGTCACCATAAGTTTAGCCACTCATGACTTGGACAATCATCATCACATACATATCAATGTTCATCGGAATTAAAAACACTAAAAAGATGTTTTGAAATTGTTTCAAGCTCTCAAGAACACCCAAAAATCTCCCCTAGACTGCTGGTAACCGAATGGGAATGATTGGAGTTGAAAGGGCATCATAAATCCGCATTAAAAGGTGGAAGTTACACATTTACGTATGTCAGCGCCGTAAGCTACGGTGGCCACCGTAGCTTACGGTGGCTTGGAATGGCTTACGCTGGCTTTAAACTGTCATACGGTGACAATTTATGTCTGGGACCACCATAAGCTACGCCCTCCACCATAGGCTACGGTGGGCTTCAGCATGAAATTGTGTTTTCAGCATAACTTTTTCATTTCAACTCCGTTTTCGCCCACGTTCTCGTAATTTCATCCTCTATCATGTGATATTCTTAGTTATTCCATTCCAATATTTTATTTTTTATTGATGCTCCAAATTCCTTCCCTTTTAAGCTCCATTTGTACCTAAAACACAAACAACCGTAGTTACCTAATTCTAGACAATTACATGGATAAATGCGGGGTTAAATTATCATTTATAACACTTAAGGGTTGTCCTATGGAATCCAAACTTGAAAAATATGACAACGCGCGCGTTCGGATATGTACCTTCGTACCAAGAGACTTCGTCCTGCGCGACAACGAAGCGTCAAACGCGGAGAAGTCAGGAAAATTAGCGCCTAAGTGGGAAGGACCATACATTATCAACGAGGTCCTGGGCAAAGGGGCCTACACCCTGAAAAGAATCGATGGAACAACTGTTCCTTGCACCTGGAACGCGCAGCAGCTGCGCAGGTGTTACATATAGCCAAGCTATTCAAACAGACAGACTTATACAGGCAATGTATTTTTCCATTTCACTTTGTATTATTGGCCCTGCGCCCTATTAATGCAAAAGTTATCCTTACACATTTTCTGTTTATTACAAATTGCATGTAATTCCTTTTGGTACGTGCGAAAACAACATGGAAACATTGAAAACCTCACAAACGGTCTAATGGGCGCAAGCCCCGCGCACAGCCCAGACCTACGTGAGATCAATACCATTCTCATTCGCCATACCTAACAAAGTAATTATACACATGCAACATATTGTAATTCAAACACAAAACTAATAGATCATACGCAACAAACACAGCACATGTATGCATAACATTTCATCAAAAAAGGGAAGTTATTAGTGCAACAAAGCACTTTAACATTTATAAAAAAGCACAGCAGTGTATCAAAAAAAAGTATTAGCTACAAATCCAACAAACTACACACCAGGGAACATGTCTAACACATCAAACGGAGTATGAAGAACTTCACCATACTCAGAAAGAGGGCGAGGATCGATAATCCAAGGGTTAGCATCTTCCCTGTCATCTTCAGCAGCAACAGCCATATCTTCACCAGTCGGAGCCTCAGCCGAAAAAACAGCACGGCGGCCTCACTGGTATACAATCGAACAACTTCCCCTCCGATCAGCCGGGAATGATCGAGTTACAATATGTGCTGACAACCTAGTAACTCCTCCGTTGTTGTCATTCACAAGATCGGAAAGGGTCCGATCCCTTGAAGAATCAGGCAGAATAACACCGTGAAAACTTCCATCACCGGTGGTAGGATCACCCAATGGGCCAGAAAGCAGAAGTCGGCCGTGAGCAGCGTCAAAGGTCTTCAAGATCTCAGATATTCTTCGGCGTCGGATCCGTCGCTTAATCTTCATTTTCCCAAAATTGGAAAATATCAGCACCCTTCAAAAGAATATATAGACCAGAGAAGGACGGTGTCAGCATTGAAAGAAGGATTATGATGATTAAGTGTCTAATCAGTTGACTCAGACACGGCGCTGCCACTGCGTCACATCACATTAAAAACCCTCTGACACAAATCTGCACGTTCTTTTAAAAAACTACTGCTCAATGAGAAGACGAAGCGGTAATACAAAATACATTTCCATTCTCGAATGACGTGAGCAACAGTCAGATCATGATTACAAAGCTCTTCAGGTAAACAGTTCAAAGAGCAGAAAACTTCTTCACGAAGATTTCCACCTTTTCGTTCAAAAGTCAAGATTTTCAAAATCAAAACTAATAAGAAAAGAGTATCTTCTTCCAAAAGATTCTCCCCTTTCGTGACAAAAAACCCTACACTTATTTGCAAAAAGCAACTCTCTCTCATAGTCCAGTGCTCCACTTATTTGCATAAGAGCAACACTAGACTGGGGGGACTTGAAGGGGTAAGGTACCAAAAATCTCACTTCGAGTACTTGGACCATACCACAACCTCATCTTTCTAACCTTCTTTAGACCTTGCGCGGCCGCGCACTGGTCCAGCAAAGAGAACTTAGAAAGAAAACAATAAACAACACATGCGCGCCAAAACGAGGCTAACGAATCCTTGCGCCTTTCCCCATAACAGATAAGGATAAATAATCCTGATTAACACCCCTACATAAATAATATCCAGACTTGGATATTATTTGCTTCACTGATACCACACGATAAGGAGCCACACAGGATTGCAGCTGTAACCTTCTGGAAAAACCTATCGTGCACCACTAGACAGTTATAACCTTTTGGCCACGTGTCATCATCCCAGGCTCCCTTGAAGTCACGATGATGGCACGGAATTGAACATAAATCTCCACTTGCTCACTTTCCACGTGGCAGTACCCCAACCGTTGATCAAGGTCGCGATCTGTGTGCTCTCACGTCCGATTAAGAGATTAACGGAGGGAAAAATAACCGCTTACGGAGTAAGCATTTTCCGTCAATATTTCAATAACAGGTTTTCCCGCCCAAACTTCGGCTATAAATAGAAGTATAAATTCAGGTATAATCTTCAAGTTACATTCACTTCACTTATACTTCTTCTCCTTCATATACCGATACTTATTCTCACGCCGGAGGGTGGTCACGGAAAGAACCCCCATTATCCCCGTGGCGAGTCTAACGGTGTCTGTTTTGCAGCTATCGAGAAAAGAAGAAGATCTAACATCCCTGAACCAAACGAGGAGAAACCAACCCTTTTTATGCAGAACCTAACCCCCTGGTTTATCTGATTCCGGTCATTTAACCAGTGTTTCTTCAATACCCTAACTTAGAAGCGTCACAATAGATTATAAAATCTTCAGTTCCTTCTGGTAACGCTAGTATGGGTGCGTTGGTTAGTCTTTGCTTAGGAATTCTAAAGGCTTCTTCTTGTTTTGGTCCCCATTCAAACTTAACGAATTTACAGGTTAACTTAGTTAAGGGAATGACTATTCTAGAAAAAACTCGAATAAATTTTCTATAATAACCGACCAATCCTAAGAAACTTCTAACCTCAGTTGGTGACTCAGGGGTTTTCCATTTGGTAATTGCCTCGATCTTGGTGGGATCTACATGAATTCCTTCATGATTAACTAGATGTCCAAGAAATTGTACCTGTTCTAACCAAAACTCACACTTCGAAAACTTAGCATAAAGCTTTTCTTTTCTTAATAAACTTAGAAGTGCGTGCAGATGCGCTGCATGTTCCTCTTTGCTTTAAGAGTAAATAAGAATATCATCTATAAAGACAATTATGAATTTATCCAAATATGGCTTACATATTCGGTTCATCATGTGCATAAATGCAGCTGGGGCATTTGTTAAACCAAATGGCATGACAGTAAATTCATAATGGCCATACCTTGTTCTGAAAGCAATTTTAGGAATGTCCTCTTCCTGTACCTTTAATTGATGATATCCTGACCTTAAATCGATTTTAGAGAAAAATCGTGCTCCTTGCAACTGGTCAAACAGATACGCATTGATCCGTAGTCAATGCACATACGCATTGATCCATCCTTCTTTTTAACGAATAAAATCGGTGCTCCCCAGTGTAACACCTCGAAAATTCACGTCCTATAATGTATTGACACGTGTCATAAGCTTTGAACGTGTGAAAGAATGTCCTAGAAGGACTAAAGTTGACAAACATGAAAAGTATGTGAATATAAGGGTTCAAATTGTCAACAAGGGATAAATATACTTTACAATAACCCTACATAATGTTTATACCTTCAAACGAATAAATCATGGATCATACGAAGCTAAATATGAAAGAAGGTGAGAGATTACAAACTACAGGAGTTAAATGTGTCAACATGTTTAAAGTATACCTCTGAGTGACCTTTTTGCAAACCCGAAGCTGTGTAACGATTAATTATGCTCACTAGAATACATGATAAAAACTTCATAAAGTTTCGTTATCGTATGAGAAAGTTATGATCAAATTCGTATACAAGGGGTTAAAGCGTCAACGTTGAAAATTATGACTTTTCGGGTAAACATGAAGTGACCAAGGACTTAACAAAGTGGGTATAAGTCTTGGAGCCCTTATATGTCAATTTGGAGGGCTCAAAATGCAAGAAATAAAGGTTGGATGACCTTTCGAAGGGCCAAGAGACAAGATGCAACAACTAGAAAATGTTTAATCTGACAGCAGTCCTCAAGCGGGCCGCGAAGCCCATGAAGACCCTTACGCGGGCCGCGTTCGACGCCCAGATGCAGAAAGTTGGGACAACAGCCTGTTTATGCCCAATACCCGACTTAAATCAGATATTTTCACTCCATGGGTGACCCCTACATGCTTTTTAGACCTTAGGGACATCTGTTGATGATCCATGACCAATGGTAGCATGATTTGTCAACAATCTAGTGTCATTTAAGCACTATATAAAGGCCCTTGTGTTGCAACAATTGATCACACCTTCCATCTGCATTCTTGAAGACTTCTGGAGCTCCAAAGCAGACCCAAGTCATCCCTAGTCGTGCATAGGACTTTGGTAAGTACCCTTGACCTTCCTTAATTGAGTTTTTACTTAGTTTTAGCTTAAAAGTCAAACCGTCGTAATTACCGTTTGACTTAGCGATTAATCATTAATGGTCAAGTGATTAGTTGAATTGAAGGTAGTTATAAGTTGGTAATTATGTGGGCATTAAACCCTTAAAAGGGCACCCTCTGATTCCCACTCTAACTAGACCATTTGTCGGGTCAAAGTTGATTAGAAAAAGTCAACAGAACTATAATTTGCGAATTAACATGTAATTAGCAATGTAGAAGGCATGTAACCTATTTTGTCACTCATATAACTTGGTAATAAGTATAAGAACATGTCTAAGCATGTCCGACCCGACAATTTTCTGTTTTGACCCGGTTCGGAACTGAAAGTCGCAAAACTTTGACTTTTGCTTTGACTTCAGTTCTGACCCGTTTTAGTAGAGTTTGGAAATGCCTTAGGACTTCCTTAGGACCAGGTTACATGTTGGTATAACCCTCTGTGGTTGGTTCATTGATTACCCGAGTCGTTTACACGTTTCCGTTAAATGCTTAAAGTTGACCATAATGCCCTTTCGTCCATAAAACGAGAATTTTGGATATATGAAAGGACAATAATCTTTGTTACTGATTTATAAACATGTCCCTAAATTTTCACATCAGTTGGAGGTCTAGATTAGGAGTTATGCTCATTAGCGTATTTAGAACGCCTTTTAGTAATTAAACGGCGTCATTAGCATAAAGCCTATCTAAACCAAAATTTTGACACCAAACCTTTTACCCAATGATGTAATATAATATTTTGGGATTTTTAAAGATTTTTAAATATTTTTAACCTTCTCATAACCTAGGGTTATGGCGTTGATTCGGTAAATACCGATTATACCCTTTTTGGTTATAAAATGATTTCTACATAATATTTTGACACCAATCCAATTGCTACTGATTTTAAATAATAAATAAAGTATTTTGAACTTTATAACCTGATCAGAAAACTCAGATTTCCTGTATAACCCGGAAATCGCTTAAAATGGCTTTTTACGCGTATTAAACACAGTTTAGGTTTAAAACCATTTTTGGCACTTAGGACTTATCACAACTGATATGACCTATTAAAATAAGTTATTTTACTGATGTATTCAGATCCGAATCTCATAATTATAAAATAACCTCTTTTATAATCTTTAAAATGACCAAAATGCCCCTACGGGGCTTATATATAGATTAAACTCGTTTTGGGCATAATGGAAGATATCCTACTGATATCACAACATATTTAAAGCATATTGACTTAGGAAACCTATATATGACTCTTACGGTTACCCGTTACGCTTCTTACGCGTTCGGTTCGGTTTATGTAACTAGTTTGCATAAATTAACCGAAACGGGTCAAACCTTGTCGTTTTTATCTCAAAATCCAGAATGTGTTTAGTTTACCCATATTATACAAGTCTTCAAACTTGTCGGGTCTAAATCACATCCTATTCCAGTCTTCGCTTAATCACGCGTTTGAACCGTATCTTTCCGTGAAACTAACCGGTCTAAGTTTAGGCTTAATTAAAGACCCGTTAGGATTCTAATAGGTTATTATAAACCTTCGTTCCAGAATAGGAGACCCGGTAAAAGCTACACGCACTTGCTAATTGTGATTGATACTTGCAAAGGTAAATACTTTTAACTTATTTTCCCTTATACGGGCTTGGGGCACGGTATATAAAATACCGCTTGGTCCAGCATTGAATCTTGAATCGAATAGTGGTTAAATCATTGATATGCTCCGTTTTGAAATGTTTTGTTTGCTTAAAGCCTTTGGGGGGTTAATGGCCATGTCCCGGATATCCTTGGCATCATCTTACGAGATGGCCACGACCTGAGCATGGGGTGTAGGCGTACACCCGTCAGTGCATAAATAAATAATGTGGTGTGTCTATTGATCTTTAACCCGGTCTACGGATCGGGCTACTGAACGCATAAGAAACATGTAATTCGTTTACAAGTATTATATTCAAATAATTATCCCAAGTTATAAAAAGTTTGTGCCACGTGCATTCAAATCAATTTTATTAAACCTTTTCAACTGAGTCAGTTGATTGTATTTACCAGTGTAAACTGACGTATTTTCCCAAAAAGGTTAAGTGCAGGTACTATGCGAACTAGGCTGGCTTTCTCCTAGCGTCCACAATAAGTCTCGCAAGCTTGGATGTCGAAACTGTTGAACAATGTTTCCTATTTATTTTTGATCCACCTGTGGATTATTTAAATATTGTGTTGTTTGACTGTAATGTTACCAACCACATCACGATACTCCCCACCGGGCCCACCGGTAATACGTGGAAATATCGGGGTGTGACACCCAGGGCGATGAGCTTGGTTGTATGAATCTTTTTTTCCAATAATTCATCTAACTGTTTCTTCAGTTCCTGCATTTCTACGGATGCCAAACGGTAAGGTGCTTTGTCAATTGGTGCGGTTCCCGGTATCAAATGGATTCTGAATTCAACTTCTCTATCTGGAGGTTGCCCTGGTAATTCTTCTGGAAATACATCTGAGAACTGGGATACTACTGGAATATCCTTTAATTCTTTTCCTTTAGTGTTAGTGATTATGGAAATCAAATACACTAATGACCCTTTTCTTATATAACTTGTTGTTTTTATCACAGAGATGAACTTTGTGGATCTAGAGGTTTTATTTCCTTTAATTGTGATCTTTTCACCCTTTGGTGAATTTACTTGAATTGACTTTTGATCACATAAAATACTGGCTTTATTGGCTATTAACCAATCCATTCCTAACACAACATCAAATCCTGCCAGATTCATTGGGTAAAGGTATGCAATAAATTTTTTGATTTAGAAATTCTATTCTTGCTCCCTGCAAGATTTCAGAAATTTTAATGGTTTCCCCATTTGTTGTCTCTACTAGACATTCTTGTGGAAGTTTAGTTAATGGTTGATTGAGAAGTTTGCAAAATTGAAGAAACACGTAACTAATTATGAGACTAATCAGTTGGGGTTATGTTCCTATCATAGTGGTTAATCTTCTTTATGGCTTTCTGAGCTCCTTAATGACTAGTTATCCTGCAAAACAGAACACCGTTACTCGTTAAGAGGGGAATGTGGGGGTTTCCCTCTTAACCGGGCTCCGGCGTGAGAATAAGCGACTGATTTCGGAAGATAATTAAGTATTAAGAGTGAGAGTGGAGGGAATGGAATGTTTAACCTGTGAAGTGACGTCTCTATTTATAGCCGGAGAGGTGTAAGAGGATGTGGGCTGATGGGCCTTGGGCCTGAAGGTGACAACACAAGGGATATGTTCCTTGTCTCACTGGTGTCGACCGTTAGTGGTTAGCAGGAGTTCTTGGGAGCTGGAGCAATGTGATTGGAGCCACGTGTCACTGTTGTCGGCCTGGCCGCCCTTCTGCCATCAGCAGGTAAGTGGAGATCGTGGGGCAGTTGTCTCTACCTTGTGATTGGTGCCATGTAGGTGTCCTTAAGTACTTCTTGTCTCCTGCATGTCAGATGATCGTGGAGCACGATCGAGCAGGGCCAGAAGGACGCGGGTTGGCCCTTTTCTTCTGCCACTTGTACCTAGTGTGCTATCTGAAACAGCCTTGCGCTACTGCCCTGTGCGATTCTTGTTGGGCACGTAACTAAGCCGCGCAGGGTTTGGATGACTGAGTGCTCTTTTAGAATGCTGAGTGTTGTGATTGGAGCTTCCTATTGTCTAGACCTCGCGCCGATTAAATGAAATGTGTTGTAGCTCGCGCGGGGTTGTCAATAAGATAGCAGTTGAATAAGGAGTATGGTCCCGCGCGCAACCATGGCGAAGGTTTGCGCAGCGTTTTTGGGACCATACCCCTTCAAGTCCCCCCAGTCCAGTGTTGCACCATGCGCGAGGCAAGTGGTTGAAGCTCTGGACTAAGAAAAAGAGTTGCAGAAAATGCTTGTTTTTTGATTGGTAGACACGCGCGTGCAAGTGTTTGACAGTTGTTACGGCGCGACTACATATCTGGTTGGTGATGATTCTTTTGCTTTATACTGGTATGGCGCGTGTGCCTTTGGTAACTTCTTCGTTAAGTTTGTAGTAATTTTGGGCGGTAAATCCCTTGAAATTTGAAATCTGACAAGTTGGTGAGAAACGTCGTTGATGGTGACGTTTGAGTTGACACTTACACGACTGTCATCAAGTTGTCTCTGACGGTTGGTTTTTCCGTCAGGAGAGTGAGCTACACGCGCGCGTGGTAACCGTCACTCCGGGATTCTCGCCTTACGTGTCGTCTTCTGATTGGTCACGTGCGCGGTTATCTCGGCACGTTTACCCATCGCATTAAATGCGATAGGTATATATATCCGATCAGGGTTGAGGGCACATCACTTTTCCGCTTCTGTTGTCCTCTCTTTCCTATTTGCTCTTGCATTCCCTTTGAATCTTCAAGACTTTGAAGAACATCGTAGCAGATATTCAAGTCCTTGAAGAACATCGTAGCAGATCTTTAAGTCTGTTTCCAGAATATTCAAGGCTTCTTTGTCGATTATCAATGGCTGAAGAACATCACGAAGAAAATCCCGGAGAAGAAGGCCCTGTTCCCGTTCTCCGGTGGGATTTAGGGTTGTTTGAGCAAATCACGAGGAGTTTCCGGTTTCCACCGGAATGGGATGCCAGATATCCCGGTCAAAATCAGACGGCCGCCGATGCACCGCCGGGTTATATCACATTATTTGAAGACTTCTTTCATCAGGGAAACTTTCGGCTGCCGGCGACGAATTTTATGGCCCATATTCTTCAGTTTTATGGGTTTCATATCTCACAGCGAGTCCACCAGGGATGGTAAGAGTTCGACATTTCGATTTTTTATGTCGCTCTCATGATATCGAGCCGACGGTTGAGAGGTTCAGGGCATTCTACCAGCTTATCCGGAATATGGGCTTCTATTCCTTTGCTAGTCGAGGCGCTGCCAAGAAGATACTCCTTAATCCTCCTAAGAGTTTCCATGATTGGAAACCGAAATTCTTCTATATTCGCGAGGAAGTGATTCCGATCGCCATGACCTTTCGCGCTTGGTCTGAATCCATTGTGAAGGAAGATTTAGCGATCCCCAAAACTGAGACCTGGTATCAGAAGCTTACTGCCACCCCAAACCGAGTGTTTGGTGAGAATGTCTTGGTCGCGGCACGAATGAGCGATCAATGGTTGCCTGACAGCGAGGAGGTTCCTATTCTGATGTTCGACGATAGAGGTTAGTAATTTCCTTAGTTTTGTTGATTTCGTTTTTTGTAACTTGTGTTTTATTTATGTAATTTAACTTGTAGAGGCGCATCTGTATCAAGCTGCCTTTCCCACCTTTGGCAGTTCCATGGGCGTGCGCCCGCTCCAGGCTGGAGAAGAATATTGGTATGAACAGATCAAGGGTAATTTCATGTACCCAGTTGCTGGTGCCTTCGCATCTCCGCCTACTGTAACTGAAGTTGCGCATATACCTAACCCTCGTCCCTTACGCTCTGTGACTTCTGCTGGGAAAGAGATTGTCTATCTTTCCAGCGAGGAGTCTGTGGGATCCTCAAATGGAGAGCTAAGTTCGTGGTCTAACGTCTTTGCAGGTGTGTTGCGCGACTTGGGGATTAACCCCGAATATAAGAAGAAAAAACCTGTGAGAAAGAAGAAGGTTATCACCCTGGATCCTGAGGTGACCAGCAAGGGAGCTGGGAGTAGTCGCGCAACCGCTAGCGCTGCTGACAAAGGTACTCTCCGCCTTCGTCAAAGTAACTTGGAGGATTACGTTATTATCAGTGATTCATTTGAAGGATTGTCGCATATAGGCGAGAAGAAGTCTGGAGGAGCTGGTTCAAAGAGCTCCGGAAGCGCGGGTTCTCGCAACCCAGAAGCCGGTGCGACTCCTTCCTCTATTGCGCCTGATGAAGAAGAGGAAGAAGAAGCAGAAGGGGAGGCTGCCGCAAATTTAATCACCAGGAAAAGAAATAGGAGTGAGACCACCGCTGGTGTTTCCACTGCGCCGCAGGGTGGCGAGGTTCCTTTGATTGGGAAGCGGAGCAACCTGCCCTCCTTGTACAAGTTCTCTCCTGGTAAGTTCTTACTCTCTTCCTTATGTTGTTTCCTCTTTTTAACACTTGATCTTCTGCAGAGGCCAAGAAGATGACCCCTGAAAAGAAGGGTGTTGTGTTTACGGAGCCCTCTGAGCCGGTGCATAAAAGGCCTAAGATTACTATCAAAGCTTCCCAGACTGCTGGAGTGGAGTCTGAGAAGGGTAAAAAAGCTGCTGAGGGGGAGAAGGAGAAAGTTGCTGAAGAGGAGAAAAAGGCTGAGGAGAAGAGAGCAGAGGAGGATAGGAAGAAAAAGGCTGATGCAGAGCGCAAGAAGAAGGTCGAAGAGGAAAAGAAAAAAAACTGATGAGGAGAAGAAGAGAAAAGCCGAGGAGGAGAAAAGGAAGCGAGCTGAGCAGGAGAGAGAGAAAAGGGCTGCTGAGCGGGAGAAAGAGCCTACAGTTGATAAACCTACCCGCCCATCGCAACCTCATTCTCCCCAACATTCTGCTAAAGTGACTTCTGCTGCGGGATCTGGTCCGCATGCTTCTGGTGACGCGAGTTCCGGGGGAGCTGGGGGGTATCACCCCCAAACCATTGGACCAAAGGATACTCTCGGGGATATTTATTACAAGACTTACACCGAGGCAGAACGTGGGAGTGCCCCCCATCGAGCTCCTTGGAATTTGAAGCAGAAGGATACATTTCAGGAATTTGCCCCTTGCCGCGACTGGTTCTTGAATTCCATTCCCCCTGGTGAGGTGAATCGACAAAAGGCGCGTACTCATGATGAGCTATATGCAGCGTATGTAATTGGGGAGGCCAATACTCTTTCTGCCAGTCATGAAATTGTGCGTGAGTGGCGCACCATGATTAGGGAGCGGTCGGATTGGGAGAACTACCGCCAGCGCCTTGTGAGGCAAGTTAAGGAGTTTGAGAAGGCTAATGCCAAGTTTGAGGAAGAGAAGTCAAAATTTGAGGCTGATAAGAAATCGGAGGAATGGGGGCGCGAGGGCCTGAAAAGCAAGCTACAAGCTGCCGAGGACCGGTTGGCGAAGGAGAAGGCTGAATGGAAGAAGATCTGTGAGAAAGTCAACCAGCACGCTTATGTTGCTCGAAATATGATTACTGAGCTCGAAGGCAAGGTTGCTGAGCTGTCAGCGAAGGTCGAGGATGCGCAGGCGACGCAAACTGCCATGGAGAAAACTGAGGTTTGTAAAACGTTTTACTCCTTTCCTTGGTGTTTTGTTTGCATAATAGCCTAAGTCTTTTGCCCTTTGTAGGTTGAGCTGGCTAAGGCGAAGGCGCAGCTGACTGGTAAAGACAAGGATTTGATGGCCAAGGATGTCGAGAATGCTGAGTTGAAACGCCGTCTGCATGAGCAGGTTGACAAGTGGGAGTCATTGGAAATCGATCTTGAGGCGGAGAAAGTTAAGGCAGCTACTGCTGAGAAGGCCAAACAGAAAGCAGAAGAAGCGTGAGATATTAGTATATATGCTCTTAATGCGGCGCAGAACAACTATTCTGATGCTCAAGGCATTATTGATACTTTGGTCTCCGAGGCTGAGTGGCTGCGCGGCAGAGGATTAGTTCTGGTATGATATTTTTAACCTTGGCTTTACCCTTCACAACTTGGTTACTTATGTGTTACGTTTGCTGTAGATGGCCAACTCTATCCTAAATGCTGGAGAACTGGATAAGGCTGTTGCGGCCGTTATAGATGCTTCCCGCGCAGTTGGTCATCGTGGTGGGTATCTTGAATGTGTGCAACATGCTACTGAGATGCTTGGACAGGAATTTGACACTAGTCACTGCTCAGTGACTGATCAAGCTGAGGCTGAGCTGGCTCGCGTTGAACATGGTTATGATCATCTATCAATACCTGTGATGGATTTGGTTGCTGAAGCGCTGAAGCATGATGATTGGTGTCATCGGCTAAAGACTATCCTTGATCCACCAGAAACCGTTGAATTGTCTGATGAAGAGGAAACTGCGGGCGATGATGGTGAAGGTAAAGGCGATGGTGACGGCGACAAGCACGATGATGATGACGCCGGTGATGGCTTTGAGTAGATAGTCTTGGAGGTTTCTTGCCTTGTAATTTTGTTTAGGTTTTGAATATAGCATGTCGCGCGGTCGCGCTTGATTTCGGGCAAATGAATGATAGGCTGTGTAACCGTTGCGCGTTTGCGCTTATCTAAACATGATGTTTTATGCTTGTTTTGTCTCGTCACAATTATTGCATTGTTGTTAGAAACTTTGGTTAAGTTAGCGCGAATAAATGTAAGTGTAGTTCTGGTCTCGCGCTATGTTCGCGGAGGACCTCGGAGGCATAACTCAAGAGCTCGTAATTCACTGAAGTGTTTTCGTGCTAATCAAAAGTTTAACATGCATTTGTAACTCAAGAAGCAATATGATAAAAAGAAAACATGTCGTATGCTTTCATTAATTTGGAAACAGGCGCATAGGCCAAACAAATATTGCAGATAAGTAACATAGGGGCGTTTAGCCAACGTAAGAAATTTAAATGGCGCGTGGCCAGCACGAACTAAATGGCGCATGGTCTAGAGTAGTTACATATAGCACTTGCGCAGTTGTTGCGCATTCCATGTGCGCGGGATGATATGCCCATCCAGAGTGCGCAGTTTGTATGCCCCCTTGCCTTGCACTTCGTGAACCAAGTATGGGCCTTCCCATTTGGGTGCTAGCTTCCCGGGGCGTTCAGCGTTTGAAGCTTCGTTGTCTCGGAAAACGTATTCTCCTGGGATGAAGGTACAAATGCGGACTCTCGCATTGTAGTACCTTTCCTGTTGTGTCTTGTATTTCGCTTCTTTAATACGCGCAATCTCGCGTCTTTCTTCCAGGAGATCCAGATCGAGACGGCGCTCTGCTTCATTATCAACCGTATTGACAGCTGTCAAGCGCAGCGAGGGGGGTCCAACTTCCGCCGGGATAACTGCCTCAGAGCCGTATACTAGGCTGAAAGGAGTTTCGCTGGTGCTCGTCTTCGGCATGGTTCGATGAGCCCACAGGATGCTTGGGAGCTCATCTACCCAGCCTCTTCGCTTTGTGCCCAGTCGGGCTTTTATCCCCTCCACGATGCTCTTGTTAACGCTTTCCACTTGACCGTTGCCTTGAGGGTGCGCAACGGAGGAGAAGGTATGTTCAATCTTCATTTCCTTCATCCAATTTTGAAGATCTTCGGAAGCAAAATTGGTACCGTTGTCTGTGAAGATTTTGAGTGGAAGGCCAAATCTGCAAATGATGTGCTCCCAAATAAACTTGCGCACCATCATTGCTGTGGTTGAAGCGAGGGCCTTAGCTTCCACCCACTTAGTGAAATAATCAACGGCCACGATTATGAATTTACGGCTCCCGGAGCGTCAGGGAAAGGTCCCACCATATCAATTCCCCACTGTTGGAAAGGCAAAGCAGTGGATACGGGAATGAGATCATTTTTTGGGCGCAGGGTTTTTGGAGAGTGCCGCTGACAGGAGTCGCATTTGCGCAGCTCCTTCAGGGCGTCGACGTGCATCCCTGGCCAGTAATATCCAGTGTTCATAATCTTCGCGACAACCATGCGTGGTCCAGCATGGATGCCACAGATCCCTTCGTGGATCTCTCTGATCAAGTAATTCGCATCTTGGGGGTCCACGCAACGCAGTAGTGGCCCCAAGAAGGACTTGCGGTATAAGATACCACCATTCATCTCATAATGCAGAGCTTTGTTTTGAATCTTTCTTGCCTCTGCCTTGTTCTTAGGGAGTGTTCCTTCTTGCAAGTACTGAATTATAGGGGTCATCCACGATGGCTGCCCTATTTCGATCACATTTACCTGGCGCAGCAGTACTGATGGATTTTTTAGTACTTCAATCCTTACATCTTTTGCGAAATGTTGAAAAGAGGTTGAAGCGAGCTTGCTCAAAGCGTCTGCTGGTTTGTTCTCAGAACGATTAATGTGTATTACCTTGTATGGCTTGAATTTTTGAAGCAGTTCCTTCGCCTGATCCAAATATAAGGCCATAAGTTCGCCTTTCGCATCATAGATTCCGTTGATCTGACTGGCGATCAAAAGTGAATCAACATGCGCTTGAAGGTTTCTAGCTCCCATCTTTTTGGCGAGGCGTAAGCCTGCCAGAAATGCCTCATACTCCGCCTCGTTGTTGGTGTTTTTAAAATCCAACTTGATGGCGTAAGTAAATTCATGATTTTCGGGGCTCACAAGGCGCAATCCAGCTCCCGCGCCATCCTCGTTTGAAGCCCCATCAGTGTACAACATCCATAACTCATTTGTTGATTCTTTTACGGGAGTCTCAACAAGCTCACAATCTTTGATTTTATCAATTGGGACTTCTGTGATGAAGTCCGCTAGAACTTGACCCTTGATGGCTAGGCGCGGCCTGTACAGGATGTTGTGGCCCCCCAGCTCGATCGCTCATTTTGCTAACCGCCCAGACATCTCTGGTTTTTGCAATATCGTGCCGATGTGGAAATTGGTAAGCACAGTGATAACGTGGCCTGTGAAGTATCTGCGGAGCCTTCTGGAAGCATGAAGCAATGCAAGTACCAACTTCTCCATTGTTGAATATCTCGTTTCTGGGTCGGTGAGTACCCTGCTGACGTAATAAATTGGAGTTTGGACTCCATTTCTCTCCACCAGTAATACCGATCCAACTGCCTTGTCCGATGATGACAAGTACAAGATGAGCGGTTCCTTTTCGAACGGTGCAGTCAGGGTAGGGAGCTCGATCAAACACTCTTTCATTTGCTGAAAAGCGGCCTCAGCTTCAGGCGTCCATTTGAATTCTTGCTTCTTCACACAATTGCACAGGGTGCTGATAAAAGGATATGACTTGGCGGCGTGGTTTGACAGAAAACGGTTAAGCGCGGCTAGGCGGCCGGCCAACCTTTGCATCTCTTTGATTGTTCGTGGTGATGGCATACGTTCTATTGTCTGGACCTTTTCTGGATTCACCTTAAATCCGCCATTTGTGACTATGAAGCCTAAGAATTTCCCTTCTTCCATACCAAAAGAACATTTGGCTGGATTCAATTTCATGTTCACGCTGCGCAGCGAGTTGAATGTTTTCTCGATGTCCTTCAACATTTGGTCCTCCTCAGGACTTTTAATCACCAGGTCATCGATGTAAACCTCTATATGCTTCCCGATATCTCCAGCGAAGGTCTTATCCATCAGGCGTTGATATGTCGCACCAGCGTTTTTGAGGCCGAATGGCATCTTTGTATAACAAAAGATCCCGAGATCGGTCCGAAAAGCTGTCTTGTCTTCGTCTTCAAGTTTCATTTGAACCTGATGGTATCCTTTGTAACAATCTAAGAAGCATTTCCATCTATATGGTGTGAGAGAGTCTATCTTTTTATCGATCTCAGGCAAAGAGTAGCAATCTTTAGGGCATGCCTTGTTGAGATCGGTGTAATCAACGCACATTCGCCATCCTCCACTAGACTTCTCCACCATTACTGGGTTCGCAACCCAACTTTGATAACGGACCTCCCGCAAGATCCCTGCCTTTAGCAACTCACATACCTGCTCATTCATCGCTTTGGTTTTATCTGCCCCTAGGCTGCGTCTCCTTTTCATTTTTGGCTCAACGGAGGGATAAGTGTTTAGGCAGTGCTCGGTGATGTCGCGCGGGACACCGGTCATGTCAGCCGGAGTCCAGGCGAAGATATCCATATTTCTGAACAGGAGTTGCTTGAGATGCGTTCGGATGTTTGGTGAGATTGCGTGGCCTATCGTCACCGTTTGCCCCGAGTATTTTCGGTTTAATACCCACTTCTCTGGCTCGGTTGTTGAAACCTTCGCCGCTTTCGTTGGGCGCATCTCTTCCGTCGACATCACTTCTTTTTTGGCGTAGATAATTGCCTCCCCGGTCTTAGTTCGGAACCCTATCGCTGAGTGGGGCGTGGAAGTTACCATGTTAAGTTCGCCTTGGGTTTCTCTCCCAATCAACACATCATGCCTCGACTTGACAGGCATCACCATGAAGTTTACATTCGTTGTTCTTGAATGCTTCCCGTCAGAGGGTGTGACGGGGAAGCTGATTTGGCCTAGCGGGAAGACCATTTCGTTGCAAAATCCAGACAGTGGATAATCAACTGGCTCAAGTCTCGCTTTATCATCTTCATCAAACTGATTAAAACACTGCTCATAGATGATATCGGCCGTACTTCCTGGGTCGATGAAGACATACTCCGTTTCATAATGGCCGATAATGCCGGTAATAACAACGGGTCGAGTGGCGCGAGGGCCCCCGCGTACTACCGGAAAAATGACCTGTTGCTCTTGCCAAGAAGGTTCATAAGGGCGCTTGCCTTTATCTCTTGCGCTGTATCTAGGTCCGTTGACCATGTGGGTTTCTAGGCGTCGGACTTTCTTTTGGTTTCCCTCGTCATGGCGCTGTAGGAGTCGCGTATCTTTGCGCATGTTTTTAACCAAGTGGCTCAGCTTTCCGCTTTTCAGCGCTCTCTCAATCTCTTGACGTAAGCTGATACAGTCATCCGTCAGGTGCCCTGTGTCCTTATGGAAGTCGCAGTATAGGTTGGGGTCTTGCCCCTTCTTGTTCGTCATAGGCCTTGGCGCCTTGAAATCATGATTCTCCGTCATCAGCACCTCTTTTGGTGTTTTTATGAGCGGAGTCCAGTGCTTGTCTCGGTTGTCATCCCTGACTGCCTTTCGATACCCAATTCGATCAATAGTGTCTCGCGCATCTTCTCTGTAGCGCGACCGTTCTTCATAACGAGGTCATTCACCATAACCGCTGGAGTGGTTGGCTTTCCACCCAGGGTTTTTGCCTTTATTCCGTCTGTTGTCATCGCGCGAATGGCCCCCTTTAGAAAATCGATCTTCAGTACGATAACTCTTGTTTCTGGCGAGTGACTCTTCAGTTTGCGTGACTATCTTGCGGCTTCCATGAGCTTATCCCATTCTTTGGGCATTCCATCCTTCCCAGTGATGGTTCTGATGAGACTATCACAGCGAATGGCTTTCTTGAAGTGGCAGCGCATGAGTTGTTCACTTACGCCCCCGATTTCCAAGCACTCCTTGTTAAAGCGAGTGATGAAATCTTCCAGACCCTCGTTATCTCTGCGCCAGATGTCCTCTACCTCGGCTGTGTCGCGCTGGTAACGTCTCTGTTGACTGAAGTGATTCAAAAACTGTGTCCTGAAATCCACCCATGACTTGATCTTTCCCAGAGGAAGGCTGTCGAACCAGGCGCGAGCAGCCCCAGTAAGCGTTTGAATAAACAGATGGCACCACATGGGCATATTCCATCCTCCCATGCAACCTACGCTTGTGAAAACTCTGACGTGATCATCGGGATCAGTCAACCCGTTAAACTTTCCAACCGTCGGAGGTAACTTCTCTCTTGAAAGTGGCGCCAGCGCAATTTTTGGAATGAACTTTGAATGTTCTACAGCTTCAGCTGGTCGATAGGCGAGGCGAAAGTCTTGCTCTACCTCTTCGGTGTACCCAACGTGTTGTCTTGGTTTGTAGTATTCATGGTTCCTCTGTAAACGATTGAAGACTGAAGATCCTTCATCGTCTTGCCAAGTTGGATCATTCGGGTCAGTATCTTCCCATTCATTGTTCATGTTGCGCGGCGTGAGCCGGCTATGAACTGGGCCTCTTTGGACGTTTGACGGATAGTCATAATAGCTTTCTGTTTCCCCCCGTGTGTTGCGCGTGTCCTGCACGCTTAGTCTTCTGGTAGGGGGAGGTCTGTTAGCTCTTCCTTGGATGTTTCGCTGTGGTGGCATCTGGCGCGCCCCGTGACTGGGGCCTGTTGGTGTAACCAAGGACGGTTCTGCCGTTAAGACAGCTTGTTGTGCGATCAGAGATTGATACGCCGCATTAATGGTAGCAATATTTTTGGCGTACCATGAGGCTGGAGTCTCGCCCTCTGGTAGCCCTAATAACGCCGAGGCGTTCTGAGGTGGGGATGGATTTGAAGGTCCAACGCCGTTGCTTCCTGGGGTTGCCGTCTGAGTGATGCGGGTGATGCTCCCGCGCTGTCCCCCAGTATTGGTTACTTCGATTTCGCCAATTTCTTCAATGTGTTGGGGTTGGACGTTTTGGTTGTCATCCCCCAACGCTGCATTAGAATTTGCTCCGAAACCGACAAACTCCAGAATGATTCCTTGACCAGCCATGATCGAAGGAAGAGAAAACAACGAAAACTCAGAAAAAAGAAGATGAAAGTGTTTGTAGAAAACCGGTGGGCGCCAATGAAGAAACACGTAACTAATTATGAGACTAATCAGTTGGGGTTATGTTCCTATCATAGTGGTTAATCTTCTTTATGGCTTTCTGAGCTCCTTAATGACTGGTTATCCTGCAAAACAGAACACCGTTACTCGTTAAGAGGGGAATGTGGGGGTTTCCCTCTTAACCGGGCTCCGGCGTGAGAATAAGCGACTGATTTCGGAAGATAATTAAGTATTAAGAGTGAGAGTGGAGGGAATGGAATGTTTAACCTGTGAAGTGACGTCCCTATTTATAGTCGGAGAGGTGTAAGAGGATGTGGGCTGATGGGCCTTGGGCCTGAAGGCGACAACACAAGGGATATGCTCCTTGTCTCACTGGTGTCGACCGTTAGTGGTTAGCAGGAGTTCTTGGGAGCTGGCGCAATGTGATTGGAGCCACGTGTTACTGTTGTCGGCCTGGCCGCCCTTCTGCCATCAGCAGGTAAGTGGAGATCGTGGGACAGTTGTCTCTGCCCTGTGATTGGTGCCATGTAGGCGTCCTTAAGTACTTCTTGTCTCCTGCATGTCAGATGATCGTGGAGCACGATCGAGCAGGGCCAGAAGGACGCTGGTTGGCCCTTTTCTTCTGCCACTTGTACCTTGTGTGCTATCTGAAACAGCCTTGCGCTGCTGCCCTGTGCGATTCTTGTTGGGCACGTAACTGAG
Source organism: Helianthus tuberosus (assembly GCA_030545235.1). NCBI lineage: Eukaryota > Viridiplantae > Streptophyta > Magnoliopsida > Asterales > Asteraceae > Helianthus > Helianthus tuberosus. Next base: position 82,525,148 of record CM060382.1, on the reverse strand, counting down.
CCGCGCAGGGTTTGGATGACTGAGTGCTCTTTCAGAATCCTGAGTGTTGTGATTGGAGCTTCCTATTGTCTAGACCTCGCGCCGATTAAATGAAATGTGTTGTAGCTCGCGCGGGCTTGTCAATAAAATAGCTGTTGAATAAGGAGTATGGTCCCGCGCGCAACCATGGCGAAGGTTTGCGCAGCATTTTTGGGACCATACCCCTTCAAAAATGAAGTATTAATAAAACTTTGGTTCGCACCAGAGTCAAATAATACTTTAGCAAAAACATCATTAACTAAAAACGTACCGGTGATCACATCCGGGATCATCTTTGCTTCTTCTGCAGTGAGAACAAATGCTCTAGCATTTTTAGTATTCTTGGTATTCGTGGCTCGAGCAAATTTTAGACAGTTAGGCTTGATATGACCTTGTTCTCCACAGTTGTATCATATCCTGTTGTTAGGCTTTTTCCTGCAATCTTCCTCCTTGTGTCCCGATATTTTACAGAAGTTACAGTATATGGAGCATCTTCCTGAATGCTTCCTTTTTCAATACCTGCAATAGGGTGCAGAGGTAGAGCCTACATTTTTCCCACGATTAGAATTTCCAGAACGGAATTCCTGGGTAAGCTTCTGGGTTAGGTTTCTCCTTTGATCCTCTTCTCGTGTACGGACTAATTCATCTGTCAAGGTGTTTGCTAGTTCTATAGCTTCTTCTATGGTTTGAGGTCTAGCTGCCTTGACTACATGCCTTATCTCCCCAATTAATCCCTGTAGGATCGTTGTGTGACCCAAATGAGTCGTTCAGAAGAGTTTTTGATCAAAACGAGAGGCGGAAACAAACGTTTTGATGTTGAATCAGCTTGAATTGCACTAAGAAGTAGTTTAAATGTCTTCTGTATTGATTTGACAACGATTTACAACCTGGAGACACCTTGGCAGAGCTTCGCTACCGGAATTGTGAAAGTTACAAATGAAATCTCAAGTCCTCTATATATAGGCATTCCATTCCACACGAAATGGTACAAGTCCATTTTGCACGAAATGGTCCATTTCGTGTGAACATGCCATTTCGTGTGAACATGCCATTTCATGTGGAATGGCCATTTCACATGGAATGGACATGTTCCATTTCGTGCGAAATGGACATCCTTCTCTAAAACTCTATTTTCTCGTACTTTGTGACTTGATCTATCTAATCTATTACAAGACTCGATACAAGACAAAGTCGACAGACATATGCACCAACAGACTCCCCCTTGGATGTTGACGAAGTCTTCGGTGTCGAGTCTTCAGTATGACAAGTCTTCAGTCTTGATCAGTCTTCTCGCTCTCTCCAAAAGTGTTCTCCGTTGTAAGCATCCTCAATCAATCTCTTTCTCTATCTTCTCTCTCTCTCTCTTCCAAAATCTCATTCTGTCTCTATCTTCTCTTGATCAGATCTCTTGATTCCTTAAGTTCTTCGGCATCAGCAGCTTGCGTGAACAGCAGAAATCAGATCTTTCTCTCTATCATTCAAACTCCCCCTTGAATGTTGATCCATGATCAGAAACTGGCTCTTGCATCTTCAGACACCCCCTTTCGATAAGCTGGGATGGCAGTCTGGAATTCTCGTTCTAGGATCATGACCTGGTTCAAATTCTGCTCACGCTTTGCAGCTTTCACAGGAATCGGAACCTGGCTTTCTCATATCTTTTAGGAGTCGAAACCTGGCTGCTTCTACCTGCACAATCTCTACCTCACAATAAATTTCACAAATTTAACAATTTGACAAATTTATAAAACATTTGCAGGTATCGTTTAATCATCAACAACTTACTTTTGGGTAGATTTATTTATAACAATTTTCATTTCAAAATCAACTCTCCCAACCCACTGTTCATCATGTTTAGCACTTGGAATTTTGAAAATCAGCTTTTCAAGATCAGTTGTCGAAAATCTTTTTAGATTTTTCCAAAACTTTATACTAAAACACAATCTTTTTGGGTTTTTGTTTTAATGAAAAGCAGTAAAGAAATATTTACAAACACTATTTTTGTGAGTTTGTGTAAGAGGATCATATCAGTTTTTTAGACAAATCACTAACACCGTTAAGCTTTAAACATTTTAAGTTCTAAACGATTCAGGTAGATTGTTAGTATACTGATCCACTTAAATTTTCACACAAATTTCAATTGTTTCGAGATACGAGATTAATGTTTTAGAGACTTAAACTTATTCGCGTGTCCCACCTCAGAATATACTCCTGTATCCAGACTCCTATATTCAGTCTTACAGGTGAATGTACACTAATGATATCTGTAAAGGGTAAATGCGAGACCATGAGAGCTTAGGCTATTGCTTCCACAAAATCAGATAGATAATGGTTCGACTTTAGGTGTGTTCCCTTTAGAGAATCTTTTCTTCAACAGCACATGATTAGCATTTTTCAATGTTTCATCATTTTTATGCTGAGGGTGGGCTTTAAGATTAAAGCAATGTAAAGTATTATACGAGGACTATGCTATTGCTCCCGCAAAATCAGAAGTCCTGGTATAATTCGCCAGATATCACCACGCACAAAGACCTAGTATGTCAGAAATAGAAAGCCCTTCAAACGAGATTTCAGGGGTTACCTATATATCCGAGAGATGTTCCCCACGAAATAAGTAAGTAATGAAATTTAGGTTTATATCTCGAATACAATCTACTAAGCGTGCGAAAACCTACTGGCATATCATCAGTGAGACTGTTTATCACATTTGACTTTCCAATTCTTTAGCGTGTTGTGATAGTCCACTGATGTGCTATCATTTCCTCTTTTTCACAACAAAACTCATTTTGAAATTTTTCGATGTTTTTGGCTTTTTAGATTTTATCATGTTTTTGGATTTTTCAAATTTTTGAAATTTCTAAATTTTTACTCCCCCTAAAATCAAAAATATGTTTCAATTTTTTATTTTCAAGGAAAATTTGAAAATAAACTGTACAAATAACGTGACAACTGTTGTGAATTGCTTCAATTCTCCATCCACTTGGCATAAACAATCAGTACTCCCCCTGACAACAAACTATTTTCCATTGTGATTTCAAAACACTTAAGTTTGTTTTAATCAAAATGGTTTTTCCGGAAAATTAGTTTTGTTAATTTCACTTGTAAAATCGGGGATATATTCATCACATTGTTTTCTCAACCACTTGTATGAAAGTTAAATCAAGTTTAACTTAATGACCTTGATTAACCACTTGTAGGTGAAAATCCCTTTTTCAACCACTTGTAGATTCACTTATCAACCATACCATTGTAAATTGAAATATGACAATTTTCAAGAGTACTACCACTTGTAGGTCAAAATAACATTTAACAACCATCATTCACGAAAGTGATATTTCTCAAGAAAGATGATGATTCCTACTCCCCAATTACCAACCTGGGAGTTCCGGCAAGTCAGGATTTTACATATGGTATACAGACATCCAAGCCTGACTAGCTTTAGGTGTAACCTTTTCAGTTTCAGTCGGGGTTTGAACATTTCTTTTTTCTTCATAAAAATCTTTCACCCCTTTCGCCTTACCCTTGACCATTTTCCCAAAAATATGCTTCACTTTCCCATTAAACGCCTTTTCGACATCAAATTCTTTCTTTTCAGAATAGAATTGATTCGAGATTTCCATTTTTCCAACCTTTGATTTTAAATTTTCAGCCCGCAATGGTGGAAAGTTAACATCATCCATTAGCGGTACTGAATTTTCTTGTTTAAGTTCAACTTGTGCCTCTTCTGACTTTGACGAGTCAGATTCATCGCCAGATTTCACATTTGATTTCTTAACAACCCATGTTTGGTTGTTAAGATTTACTCTTCTTTTGTAAAACCTTCTTGAACTCTCACCAACTTCATATGTTGAGTTTTTAAACACTTTGATTTTTTCAGTTGGTGGTTCAGTTTTATCAACAACTTTTTCTTTGAGTTTAGAAACAACTTCTTGTTTTGTGTTGGTTGCCTTTGGACAATTCCAGGCGATGTGACCAACTTCTTGACATCGGTAACAGGTTCTTGTCTCCCTTTTCTGATTAGCTCCATTCTTTTCAAACTTTTGCTTTTCTGTAAAGAACTCTTTGTTTGATTGTTTCCAGAATGAGCTCTTCTTCTCTTCTTCAGAACTGGACCCTGAAACAAATACTGTGTTTGTTTTAGAAATTTTCTCATGTTTATGATTTTCGGGTGAAGTAAAACCTAAACCTTTCTTTTTGAAATTACTGTTATGGTTTGGTTTCTTTTGAAAACCAAAACCAGAACTGTAACCTTTTTCTTGTTCAATCTTTGTTGAACTCTTGAAGTGTACTTTTTAGGTTTTTCATTAAGATTTACATCTTTTATTTCAGAAATATTAATTTCTGTTAATTTGAAAACCTTTTTAATCTTTTCAATTTGAACACTTCTTATTGGAAATTCCTCATCAGAAAATAATTTGTCTGAATCATTCAAAGTATATGCTACTTTGAATGTTTCGTTATTCAAAATATTTTTTGATAACAGAAATTCTTTTTTGTAAACCCTTTTGACCGACGATTTTGGACTGTCAACTGATGAACTCGAACTCTTGGATTCGGACTTTGACTCTGACTCCTCATCCTTATCCAACACCTGATCGACAACTTTCTTTATTAACTCAGACTCATGATCACTGTCAGACGATGTGAATGTGACGTCAATGTTATCTGGCAACTCATCAGTTGTTTCAGACTTTAACTTTATATTGACAGCCTTTTTGACTTGTTCCTCATTTGGTTTTCTGGGAGAATAACCTTCCCAAATCGGAGGCGGACACTTATTATAACTGGCACTTTGTTTCTTACCAGTATCTTGTCCTGAAAGACTTCAAAACCTGCAACAGTTGGATAAATTCTATCAATCAAATAATCAGAACTTGAATAACTTTGCAATAATCGTCTAATTCTTTCATTCTCTATCTTTTCAGTCTCCAACTCTTGCTTCAAATTTGCACATTCTTCAATGTAGTGATTGATAGCCTTCTGCTTAGACATCATCACTGCATTCATCATGGTTAAAGCATCTTCTCTTTCAGAATTTGTCTTTTGCAGACTATTCACCGTTCTGTTCAACACATCATACGATTCTTTCACATACTTAACATCGAACAATAATTTTTCTTTCATCTTGTCAAGCTCACTAAATTTCTCATCTTTTTCTTCACAATGCTTGCATTGTTCCAAACATTTTAGACACGGTTTTGTAATCTCAACAATTTTTTCAACTTCGATAATCTTTTCAACTTCGACTATCTTTTCAACAACTTTAACTTCTTCACTTTGTTCATTCTTCACCTTCTGATCAACATTCACACATTTTGCCTCTTTCTTTTCTTTTGCAGCTCGTTTCTCCTTTAACTTCTCCAATTTATCTGCAAAATAAAATTTGAAACTTTCAGTAGATAAATGAGTTTTTCCAATGTTTATTTGATTAATTTCTTCATCATCATCACTGCTATCAGTTGATGATTGATCAAACACTTGTATCTTTTCTGAACTATCATCTGAAGAAACAGACTCTTCATCTTGGCTTTTCTCATCATCTGCAAACACATCCATCCACTCTTTCATCAACTCTGGTTCTTGAACTATTTGTGCAATGAATGCTCTGAACTTTGAATCAGCCGGAATGTATTTGTCCCAGCTAAAACCTTCTGGCAATTTTTCATCATCTTGATTAACCAGATAAGCTTTCTTCTTTCCATCTTCAATAGCATTTGATGATGATGGTTGTTGAGCAACTTGTTGATATATAGCTTTCCGATAATAATCATTATTCCCGAACGGATTCTGACCTCCACCTGCTTCTCGATTGGTACATTCCCTCTTGAAATGTCCTTTTTCCCTGCATCGAAAACAAGTAACTTTAGATTTGTCAAAAACTAAAGTAGAAACATTAGCATCACGGAAGTCATCTCTTCCTGTAATCTGCTTAAATTTCTCAGCTCTCCTCAACACACTCGCTAAACACCACTTAATATCCATAAGCTCCATTTCCTCAGCATCGATCTGATCGTAATCCTCTTTTGTAAGCATAGGATTTCCGATTCTTCCTGCATCCCAACCCTCATAAGATTCTAACACTGTATCTAGTAATGCCATATGACCTTTAGCGACTTATTCAGAGAAATTTTGACCATTCTGAAGATGCAACGCGATGTTGCATTGTAACACATGACCATTACTGTTGTTTGAACTTTGAACACTCAGATTGACACTTGGATATGAAGAAAATCCACTATTACTGTTTGAGCTTTGATTGAGTGATCCGGATGAGTTCTCTACGCTGAAAGCGGTTTGGATCTTCGGACTAGCTTCAACATTTTGAACATTACCTTTGTAGTACATCTTGATGTCTTGTTGACCGCTTGAACTGTTCATTCTAGCAATCTTTTGTTGTTCAAGATCTTGTCCCTCAAGTTTCTCAATGAATTGTGCAATCGACAATCTACTATATTCACCAGAATTCTTCAAAATCATGAGGTATGTACCCCATTCTTTTTGAGGTAACGCATCGGCTAATTTCTCAACCCATTCCTCTGGAGTTTTAGTAATTTCCAATCGAGACATTGAACGCACTAGATGGCAATATCTCTCAATGAGAGTCTTTGTAGTTTCACCTGGCACACTTGTAAATAATTCAAAATCTTTTTTTAATAATGATTTTTTACTCTTGATCATCTCTGCACTTCCTTCGAATTTTTTGCGAAGTGCATCCCAAATCGAATAAGCACTACTATCATGTTGAAGTAATATGAAAATATCTTCTTTCACAGCTTGTTGAAGTAAACTGACCACCATTTTTTCTGCCTTGTACATATCTCTCTCTTTATCTGAAAATTCCGAGATAATCTTTGCAACTCCCAAATCAGACAGTGGTCTAGCATACTTAGTTTCAATACTTTCCCATGACCTTAGATGATTTGCTTGAACCCAATTCTCGAAACGTTCTTTCCAACTATGATATTCTTCAATGCCCATCAGTTTTGGAGGTTTCTGTAATGTTCCAGTTTCATTTTCCATGGTTACACTCTGAGCAACGGTAACCGGAGTACCCGGAGTTGTAGCAAACGCATTGTAAAACTCGGTTTCCATGTTTCGGTATCGAAGGATTTCTCAAACAAGCTTTCAAACGAACTGGTTCACCTCGTGAAACTCCTGGAGAATACAAAAACAAATGATCAGTTTAAATGAACTGAATATGTGAACGTGTGTGACAGTTGAATAGATCTAGTACTCGTGTCGAAGATTTGCGGACTCGTTCAATGTATTTCGGGTATAATCACTGAATGAATGGACTAGATCAAATGGGCCACGAAATATGGGCTTCAAATGGACCGCAAACGATGAAGTTCACTTGATGACCTGATACACTTAAAATCTGATTGGGCCTCTTGATTTAGTGGACTGACAAAGATTCAATTCACATGCAAACCTTGAGCTGTTCACACAATTCAAAATTCTTTCACGTGATGCATGTAATCAATTAACTTGTTGGGCCGTGTAATTCATTAAATGAGTCCACATGTGATAGCTTATAATGGCTGATAACATGAATCACATGGGCTGACACCTTTAATTGACAACACAATTCTCATTGGGCCGCTAAATTAGATCATTAATTCATTCTATTGGACCGATGGATATAGCGAACTGTTAACTATTTTATATACAAAACTTTAATTGGGCCGAAGACAATTGTTCACGTGATGTGGCCGACAATTATCTGAATGATATCACAAAACTCAATTGGACCAAAATACCCACTAAGCCGACACACATCAATCAATTTTAATTCTATTGGGCTGCTATTCCTTTGAGCAGTGTGATCACATGGGCCGATAACAATAAAGTCAATCTGAATCAATATACAATCTGATTACTCCTTTTGAACTTGGCCGACAACAGTGATCACAACTCAATTTTCATTGGGCCTCAATGTTAAGCTGGCCGACAACTATTACGATTCAATTGGACCGATGACAATAATTCACGTGAAGACTGTTGTTTTTCAAACCGATCTGATGCAAACTGAAACAAACTCCTCAAACGAAATGACAGTCCAATACGTACGAAATGATGACATGGGTGCACTTCAAACGAAATGAAAGTCCAATACGTACGAAATGATGACCTTGGTGCGAAATGGAGTCAAATCATTCCAATCCGTGTGAAATGGATTGTATTTTCACATGAAATGACAATATTCAAACGAAATGGAGTTCTATCTCGTGCGAAATGGCGACATATTCGAACAATCGGATAGTATTTTGACAAATTGATCAACTTTTAAGATGAATTAGGGTCTGGTATGTTCAAGGATTGATTAAAACTATGTTTTGTATGTAATATATGAAAATCAGTTCATTTTGACCGTAAAATCTCGGTTAATTTTGAAAAAAATTTGAAGAAAGAAGGTGTAGAAGTGAGATTTTCAGATGAAATCAAGCTAAATCGGTAAGAACTCTTCCTCATGAGCTCTGATACCACATGTAGGATCGTTGTGTGACCCAAATGAGTCGTTCAGAAGAGTTTTTGATCAAAATGAGAGGCGGAAACAAACGTTTTGATGTTGAATCAGCTTGAATTGCACAAAGAAGTAGTTTAAATGTCTTCTGTATTGATTGACATTTACAACCTGGAGACACCTCGGCAGAGCTTCGCCACCGGAATTGTGAAAGTTACAAATGAAATCTCAAGTCCTCTATATATAGGCATTCCATTCCGCATGAAATGGTACAAGTCCATTTTGCACGAAATGGTCCATTTCGTGTGAACATGCCATTTCGTGTGGAATGGCCATTTCGCATGGAATGGACATATTCCATTTCGTGCAAAATGGACATCCTTCTCTAAAACTCTATTTTCTCGTACTTTGTGACTTGATCTATCTAATCTATTACAAGACTCGATACAAGACAAAGTCGACAGACATATGCACCAACAATCCCCAAATGTAACGGGAGATTAATACTGGTTCTGGTGATGCAAGGGTTGGTACTATTCGAGCATATTCAAAGAATAATGTAGTATAACCCTTACTGCCTACTCCGGTCATCCTAAGGTTTAGGAATTTGTTTGCTATCTATTCCTTTTCATTGGGAGGGAAGAATTTCCTTTCTACCATGTTTTTAAATTCCTCCCATTCCATATTGTAAGTTCTATCACTTACCCTCGACTGGAGGATAGTGTTCCACTATTCTAGTGCTGAATTCTTAAACAGATTGGAAGCAAACATTATCTTATCCTCTTCCGCGCATTTACTTATTCTTAAGACTGCCTCAGTCTTTTCTATCCAGCGTAGAGATGCAACGGCCCCTTCATTGCCCGAGAATTTCATTGGTTTACAAGACTAGAATTCTTTATAAGAACAACCATAAGACACGGTTCTTCTTCTTTTGGGAATGGGCACTTGAAGTACGGGTCCATTGTTTACGCTGTTTTCAGGTTCAGAAGGTCGTTTACTATCATGTTTACTTTTATTTTCCGCTTCCTTAACCGTTTTGATAATATATGGCATCGCATCTATTATTCCTTGTGCCACTATATACTGCATGGCACTGTTATCCACTTGGTTTCCATTATTGTTGTTGTTCGGGTTTTCGTTATCCGGGTTATTGTTACTCTAGTTATCATTATTCTGGTTTTACTGGTTCACTTCGTTGTCCATCTGGATTTTAAACATTTATCAATTATTAATATCACAAAATAATTTATAATTTAGGCAACAATCACACAACACACATATTGGTCAAAAGCGTCGAACATTGCGACTTACTATTTCTTATAGTATGCATCTAGAATTATTACAATACAACGGAAATAAAATACAATACTATTATGCATTTCTAACCACAAAGTGGTCTATACTACGATAGAGTTATTATTATTATTATTATTATTATTATTATTATTATTATTATTATTATTATTATTATTATTATTATTATTATTATTATAAAAATAAATTATTATCTTTTTCATACACACATATTATATATTATTATTATTATTATTATTATTATTATTATCTCTACCATCACTTTCATGGATATGGATTCATCTAGAAATCCATATGGCGCTCATCGTACTTCCATACGAGTCGCTCTCCGACCTGCCTTATCCTCTCGCTACTCTCTAAAATCTCTTCTCCGAAAGTTCGGAGTTCTTGCACATTTTCTGCATCCATTGGGGGTGCAGGTTGTAGGTCCCTATCCCGTATGGATCGTAACAAAACTGACAATCTACCAAGGGTGCGGAATCCCCTTGATAAATCTATCAAACAGAAACAAGAACACAAGATGTTTTACCAACTGATCTTCTATGATTATCCAACGTAAACGTTTACAATCACTAAAGATCTCCAAGAACCAACAGCCAATTTCTGTTTGTTCTAGAACTCTCTCTCACTTCGAATGCTAACAATAATCTCCAAAAGTCTCAAAAATGTCTAACCCTAAAACTCTAGGTAAAGGTTGTTTATATAGCACAACCTATACAATTCGACCTGGGCCAAGCCCATACGAATTCTGTTTACAAATCCGGGCTAAACTAGTTAGACTTTAACTTGAACTTGAACTTGGACGATTTGGGCTTTAACAAACTCGAATTCCATTCAGTCTTCATAAGTCTTCGCGGCCCAAACTCGTTTAATATCCAAAGACCAATCCAACGCTGTTGTCACATAAAATGCACCAACAAACTCCCCCTTGATAATAGCTTGCAAAGGAAACTTTAGTCTTCAGAATCTCACAGTCTTTTGGTCTTTGGATAGCGTCAGCTTCAACATGAATTCTGTCAGCAACAGACTCCCCCTAAGCTGATGTATCCAATCACCAAATCTTCCAAGTTGTATTCAACATTCTCAATAAGTCTTCACAGCATCCATTCTGCATTGTAGAAGGAGGACTCTACCAAGCAGCAACAAACTCCTCATCTCTTCAAATCAACTTCTCATCAACAAACTGCTTCAATCTGTATACTATAAAACAAACATCTCGAGAAACCATAAGAATTTGTCAACATAGTTAAAGAATTATTATTATTCAAGAGATAGTTAAACTGTATCAGATTAAGCATTTTCAAATTAAGCACCAACACGCAACAATTTTTAATCAAACACCTTATAACCTGCATCATTTCAAAATTTTGAACCCACTTAGTAACACCGTCTCCCCCTATCAGTAACAACTCCTCCAAGAATAACAGTTTTCCGTACATTAAGAATTTTAAACAGAAAAAGACACTATTTTTGTATTTTTGTATTTTTCTGAAAGCAAATAAATACGAAAAGCAATAAATACTCTGTTTTTGTGAGAATCACCGGTAAGAAGATCATATCAGCACAATCAAACTGTTTCACACTATTAGATAATTCTTTATTTAAGTTTTCGTGAAAAGCAGTTCAAGACGATTACCAGTATGTTTGTCCATTTAAACAAAATGCATGAACATTTCAAGTACCATTACCGTATGATACATTAAGGTAATTTTAATTACTGATATACTAGTGTGTCCCACTTCAGGATATACCCCCACGATCAAGGTATGCACAAAGATTCATCGTAGTAGGTGAGTATACTGATGTCATCCTTTAAGATATCATGACAGTGTCTAGGTCTGCATATAATCTGTTTTATCATGTTTTGATTGCTTAACAATGAACACCCAAATAAATACTAATCAAATCCTGGAAATATAAACAACACACTCTATCATGCAAGTATCTTCCCTACCACATATTTCACAAGTCCAATCCAGATTTCTGAAATCTTAACTGGGAATAGGTTGAGAAGAGAACAGAATAGATCTTTAGGAGAGATGGTATAATATACAGATCAAATGAGTTTCCTCAGTTTGATATAGGGTTATTGGGTTTCTTTTGGGCACTTGAGGGCCTATTTCGGGTGTATTAGATCTATAGCACGACAACGTACAGCTAGGTCAGCATGTATCTGGATGCAGCAGAAGCTGTCGTTGCCTAGCACCTCCAGGTCAGCATATATCTGGATGCAGCAGAGGAGGTACACGATTTTTTCAGAGAAGATTTCAGAATCAGATCAAAATTGTGTGTATCGGGACAACATACAGACATTCAAATAGAAATGAGCTAATTCCAAGTGACTTTCTTTCCTGGGGTCATGTACAATTTTAGTCCTAAACAGAAGTACAGCCATGATATCCCCAGATGAAATAACAGTATAAAGACCCAAAACTTCAGATTTTGGCAATCTATCAACGCAAGATTTAAGGTCATTAAACCATACACCACTGATGTGTTCCCCACTCATACCCATTGCATTTATGTTTATATCACTTTGGTAAGTTGATTATTTCATGCTTTTGCCTACTGGTACATCATATGATGAAACTGCTATCACACTTAAGCAATTTAATTCAGTTTGAGTGTGACAGTCTAACTTGCAGATGTACTATCATTTCTTCTTTTTCACACAGTGATAACTCATTTTTGATTGTCTATTTTTTTTAATGTTTTTGATTTTTTCAATGTTTTTGTATTTTTGATTTTTGAAAAAGCAGTAAACTATTTACAAAATTCTTATGAAAAACCAGTTATTCAGGATTCCTCATCCCGTTGAGTTCGACTAAGTGTTCAAAGCGAGCTCGATCAAAAGCTTTTGTGTAAAGATCAGCAAGGTTATCTTCTGTGTCGACTCGATGTAGTTCAATTAGTCGTTTTTCAGCACAATCCCGTATAAAGTGATGACGTATGTCAATATGTTTAGTTCTACTGTGCTTTACGGGATTGTTTGTGATTGATATAGTGGCATTATTATCTATCATAATAGGAGTACGAGTGAAATCCAAACCGTAATCGCGCATCTGCTGTTGAATCCAGAGAACCTGAGAGCAACAGCTACCAGCAGCAATATATTCAGCTTCACACGTAGATGTAGACACACAGGATTGCTTCTTGCATTGCCAAGACACGATCCTGCCTCCTAAGAACTGACAACCACCTGTTGTAGACTTCCTGTTTGATTTGCATCCTCCAAAGTCTGAATCAGTGTAAGCAACGAACCTCAAATCACTATCAGCTGGATACCACAACCCAAGTTTAGGTTTCCCCTTCAAGTAACGAAGAATACGCTTCACTGCTTTCATGTGTGACTCTTTCGGATTCGCCTGATATCTGGCACACAAGCATACGGCAAACATGATGTCAGGTCTTGAAGCAGTCAAGTACATTAGAGAACCAATCATCGCCCTGTATTGAGTAGGATCAACATCTTCAGTACTTTCATGATCTGGGCCGAGATTGTGATTTTCGCAAATGGGTGTGTTGAAAGTAGAGCAATCATTCATTTTGAACCGATCCAAAATGTCATACACATACTTTGTTTGATGAATAAACATCCCATCCTCCTTCTGTTCAACTTGTAATCCCAGAAAGTAAGACAGCTCACCCATAGCACTCATTTCAAACTTACTCTTCATCACCTGTTCAAATTCCTTACACATGTTCTCATCTGATGACCCAAAGATGATGTCATCCACATACACCTGTACCAGCAGAAAATCTTCCTTCTTTCTCTTGATGAACAGTGTACTGTCAATCTGACCTCTCTCAAAACCATTCTTGATCAGATGTGTAGACAGTGTCTCGTACCACGCCCTAGGAGCTTGATGTAATCCATATAAAGCCTTATCAAGTTTGTAAACTCGATCTGGATAGTCTGGATCAACGAACCCATCTGGTTGTGAGATATACACCACTTCTTGGACTTTCCCGTAAAGAAATGCACTCTTCACGTCTAGTTGGAAAACTTTAAAGCCCTTGAATGAAGCGAAAGCTAGAAACAAACGAATTGCCTCCAACCTTGCCACTGGTGCAAACACTTCATTATAATCTATACCTTCTTGCTGATTGAACCCTTTTACCACTAACCGAGCCTTGTTGCGCGTGACAATACCTCTATCATCCTTCTTGCACTTAAACACCCACTTAGTGCCAATCTCTCTTTCACCTTTAGGAAGGTCCACTAACTCCCAAACCTTCAACTTCGCAAACTGGGCCAATTCTTCTTGCATAGCTTCAACCCATGAATTGTCTTTAAGAGCCATGTGAATGTTCTTCGGCTCCTCTTGGGAAATAAAGCAACTATACAAGCACTCGTTCACTATCCCAGTCTTCTCAATCGAAACAAATAACCCAGAATTCGCTGCGATGCTTCTTCTCGTCTGAACACCTGCAGTAGGATCTCCAAGTATCATGTCAACTGGATGATCTCTATTTGCTCGTGTAGAAGCAACTGCATCAACTTCAAGATTATCACCCAGGTTTGATCCAACCTCCCCCTGAATATTCTGATTTGCAAACGGATTAATGAACTCCTCCCCCTGAATAGGTTCAAAGTCACTATCGCTTGAATCAGGATTAGTAGCACCATGGGAAGTTTCCGGAGCATCTGTCACATCAACATTCGATCTAGGCATAAAATCGCCTTCATCGTCTTCACCAATCACTGTTTGAATCAGCTGAGAATCATCTGCATCAGAAACCTCAGGAATATTAAAAGATTTAAACACACTTTCATAATCATATAGTATAGCAGGACCAGTCGTTGATTGTTGAGGTTTGTAGGAAGTAATTTCCACATTAAAAACAACCTCAATTTTACCAGTTTTGAGATTAAAAACCCTTTTATTCGGTGTGCCAGGCACGTAACCCAGAAAGTAGCCTTCGTCAGCCACCTCACCGAATTTTTGTTTATCTTTGTTTCGCACAATGGTGCAGGGTAATCCAAATGGTTCAAAGCCTGTTAAGTTTGGTTTTTCGTTAAACATCAACTCATGGCAAGTTTTGTTAAAACGTTTAACAGTTAAAACTTTGTTTAGGACATAGCAAGCTGTATTCACAGCTTCTCCCCAGAAAAGAACTGGTAGCTTTGAATCTGAAAGCATCGTCCTAGCGGCTTCAATCAACGTCCTGTTTTTCCTCTCTGCGACTCCATTCTGTTGAGGTGTATAAGGAGCAGAATATTGATGTTCTATTCCCTTTCGAAGACAGTAGAGATCCAGAACTCGATTCTTGAACTCCGTGCCATTATCACTCCTTATCCTCTTGATCCTTGCATCATGGACGTTTTCCAATTTCGTAAAAAGATCTATCAACATCTGTGATGTTTCATCTTTTGTACCTAAAAAGAAAACCCATGAATAACGTGAGTAATCATCAGTGACAACAAGACAGTAGTACTTTCCACCTATGCTCCTCACATTCACTGGACCGAATAAATCCATGTGAAGTAATTCATAAGGGGCATTAATGGAATTTACTGTTTTAGACTTATGAGGTTTCTTGTGTTGTTTTCCCTTTTGACATGGAAGACATTTATCTTCCACTTGAAACCTCAGCAATGGAACCCCTTTCACTAGCTCATTTTTTATGATATAATTCATTTTGCGATAGTGAATGTGGGCCATGCGTCTGTGCCACAACATAGATTCAGCTTCAGATGCTTTTGACAGTAAACACGCCACCGCAGCAGTTGGATCCTTGGCACCCATGTCCATGACATAAGTATCATTTTTCCTCGGTGCACGCATCACTATCCAATCGTCCGGAATAACCAAACCCGGTTTCAACACCAATGCCTCAGTATTTGTAAAATGGACCGAGTGACCCTTGTCGCAGACTTGTGACACGCTCATCAGATTGTGTTTAAGCTGCTCAACATAGTTCACTTTGTCCAAAGTGATCTTCCCATTCGTCACTTTTCCTCGTCCAGTTATCCTACCACCTTTAGCACCAGCAAAATTTACATGTCCACCATCATATTCTTCAAATTCAGAAAACAACCTCGCATCCCCCGTCATGTGCCTAGAGCAGCCACTATCAACATACCATAAGTTGATAATCCTCCTTAGCAGCTCCTGCACACACCAACCAAAAGATTAGTTAGATTGGGGGACCCAAGCCTTAATGGTCTTGGGTCTTCCAGATTCATCAACTACAGGAACATCCATCCAGTATCCATCACTCCTAGCTGGAGTCTTGGATCTTGGGCCTGGTGATGGAAATGGGACATGATTACCATAAGGTCTCTGGTCCTGAGGGTACCTATTTGTGTTTGGACTATGTGACCTTTGAAAACTTTGATTTTGATTCCAAGAACCTTGATTGTTGTAATTTCGAAAGCCATTGTTATAAAAAGTTCGACCACCATTATTTTGGTATCGATTTTGATATTGACCTTGACTTCTGAAATTATTGGAATTTTGATTATTCATTCTTGGCGAGTTACTCCTAGGTCTTTCATATCTGCCTGATGTAGCTTCGGGCTGAAATCTTGGTTGATTTCTTTGGAAACGAGGAACTTGTGGAGTTCCCCTTTCAGCCTTATCTACACCACTAGCAACACCCGGTTGTTGCTTTGGAGCAGATTTCTTTGGAGAATTTGAGACTTTCTCCTCATTATCACCTTGCTTCTCAGGTGATTTCCCTCTTTGTTTCTCACTAACTTGTGCTTCACTCTTTTTGTTAGGACAGCAGCTAGCTACATGTCCCTTGGTGTGACATTTGAAGCACGATCTCTTATTCGAAGACTTCTTAGCTGAAGCCTTTGAACTAGATTCTGGTTTAGATGATGATGCCTTAGAAGGATTTGGTTCAGTTTGCTTAGTTTCAAGATTTTCTATGTTTTTGTTTTTAGCAAACTCTACATTTGATTCATTTTCTATAACAGCTGTTTCGTTTTTCATATCACTTCCTTGAACAAAATTAACCTTTTTAACAAAAGTTGGATTTTTATTCGTAGGATTTGAATTTTTCTTTTTCAAAACAGGTTTGCTGTTATTGACCTTCTTGGCATCATTATCTTCAAACACATCACCTTGACTAGATGTGAAACTACTTGGTGATGTCGACAGAAAGTCTGTGAACTCATCTTCATCAGGTAAGAAAGAATAGTCATGACTAAGAGGAGGTGGAACTTCATTGAAGCCCTTGAATCCCACACTTGTCTTGTCATTACTTTTCTTTAACCCACCCATCATGTGTTTCATAACAAAAGTAGAATCCCTGAATTGACCTAATTTCTTTTCGAGTTCAACAATTTTGAGTTGTGCATCTGACAACTCTTTGCATTTTTCAGAAATTTCTTTTGTTTTCTCAGCCATCATGTCATGAGCTAAGTCTATGACTTGAAGTTTTTCGTTTAATTTGCCGGTTAAAACTTCAATTTCAGCTTCATAGCCTTTTATCTTTTTCAAATATGATGACTCATTTCTTTTTGCAAAGAAATTTGATTCTTTTACGTTAGATATTTCGCTCACCAGACTTTTGTTTTGAGTTGACAACCTGTCAACTTCACCCTGTAATTCACGACACTTTAAGCAAACAGAAGTAGCAGAGTTACTTACCTCTCCAGTCGATTTGTCTGAGTTGGCCATAAGAGCAGCAAGTTGAGCTTCCATCCTTTTGATGATTTCATCCTTCTCTTCAGCTTCCTTTTCATGCTCAGACTTTGGTGTTTCTTTTTCAGCATCTGTTGTCTGATCAGCCTTATCTTCCTCAGCTTCACTTTTCTTCTCAACTTCAGCATTCATGTTAGCTTCAGCTTCATCAACGGGAACAATCTCTGCCATAAATGCTTGAGTGACATTCTCATCATTTTCCAAGTGAATACTCCAGTCATATGAACCTTCTCGTGCAGTAGAGATCAATGCCCTTGAGTTAGAGTTATTGGAAGCATTCCTGTTGTTTGAATTCTGACTCGACGTCTCTTGCTTTTGTTTTTGACATTCTCTAGCGAAATGTCCATAACTTTGACAGTTAAAGCACCTTACTTTGGTCTTGTCAAAACCAACAGTTTTTCCTACAAACTTCCTTCCCGTTCTGTTCATGAACCTCTTCACACGTCTGGTAATCATGGCCATTTGCCATTGCAAATCCATATCTTCAAGATCATCAGGGTCAATCTGATCGTAATCTTCATCTAAAACGGCAGGATCAGATATCTTCCCCTGAATGTAATTTTCATAAGAAGCAACAAACGAAGCAAGTAGAGCAAGATGTTCTTCAGCAGACTTCACGCTCATTGGCATCGATTTTGAACTACTACTTTGCTTAGCGGCTGATGTTCTCTTGACTCCTGTTGATCCTCCTGAAGCAGCTACAAAACATACATCACCATCCTCATTTACTGTGACCTGCTCAGTTTCACGCGAGAGAAAAGCAGTGGCAGAGTCGCTAGAAGCATCGTGAGATGAAGAAGATGCAAGCCCATTGTAAACCCCTGGATCTTGAACCTGATCATAACCAGTGTCCTTCTTCTTCATGTTGAGCTCATAAGCTCTAAGCTTTCCAACCACTTCTTCCAGTTCCTTTGTTTCATAATCAGCTTCTCCCTTTATCATGAGAGTGTAAATATCCCATTTTGCAGGCAGAGCATCAAGCAGCTTGTCATTTTTCTCTATGTCAGAATAGCAATCTATATCATAATTATCCAATTCTGACATCAGATGGTAGTATCGAGTAATGACGTCCTCAAGTGACTCATTTTTCATGTACTTGAACACAGCAAACTGTTTCTTCAGTAGATCAATTTTGTTCTTCTTGACATCAGAATTCCCTTCATATCTCTTCTCTAGCGCATCCCACATTTCTTTTGAAGTAGTGTACTTCTTAAAGGTGTGTTTGATGCTATCAGGTAGGGACATCTTGATAGCTGCCAAGGCTTTCTTTTCAGCCTCATACATCCTTTTATCATTATCTTGCATGTTCACATAGGGTGTGACACGCGGTCTGCCCTCAAAGTCATGTGTTGGGTTTGTGTACCCATCTTCAATACAAATCCACATGCGTGTGTCCTGATATTCAATAAAGGATTGAAACCTATCCTTCCATGTCAAGTAATTCTCCACCTTCATCATCTTAGGTGGTTTGTTCGTTGTGCCTACCTCGTGTTCCATCCTTAAAAGCTCGTTCAATTTAGACATGTTCGACATTTTATCTTAAGCAGACTGGTTAAACCGTACAATTTTAGTCCGAAACCTGTTTTTACTAAATTATACCCTTAGATTCGTCTCGAGATTACGATTCCAATGATATATAATGTCTAAAACCTATTTCGGGATTTTCCAGAGTCTTTTTTTTTTTTTTTTTTTTTTTGTCCTAAAAAACCAACGAGTCCAGCGGTGCAAACGGTTTGTCCAGATGAGTTACGGATAATTCTCTAAACACGAAACAGTGAAATTTTTCTTACGATTGCCTAGAAAAATTCCACCACTTTGAAACCACGGTTGCGAGTCACGGTTGCGAGTCAACCAGCACAAGTCGTAACCACGGTTGCGAGTTACGGTTGCGAGTCACGGTTGCGAGTCAACCAGCACAAGTTGTAACCACGGTTGCGAGTTACGGTTGCGAGTCACGGTTGCGAGTCAACCAGCACAAGTCGAAACCACGGTTGCGAGTCACGGTTGCGAGTCACGGTTGCGAGTCACGGTTGCGAGTCAACCAGCACAAGTCGAAACCACGGTTGCGAGTCAACCAGCACAAGTCGAAATCTCTGGTTGCGAGTGAACAGTACCAGTCGAGACCTCTGGTTGCGAGTCGAGACCTGCACCCTTGAGTCGAAACCAGCTATTTTTCAACCAAAATCCCACAAAATCAGCACCTTTTACACCACAGAATCCTCTGATTGATAACTTTCCAACTGAAAATCCTAAAAACAAGCAAACAAATCAGATCAATAACCAAAACGAATCAAACACTCACAATTTTTGAATGTTCTTCGATGTTCTTCACTGTTCTTCACCCCGAATTCGAAAATCAACAAACGAACAAAATCCTTGAATCTGTAAAATCAGTTTTGAACCGTACACAAGAGCAAACGCTCTGATACCAATTGTAGGTCCCTATCCCGTATGGATCGTAACAAAACTGACAATCTACCAAGGGTGCGGAATCCCCTTGATAAATCTATCAAACAGAAACAAGAACACAAGATGTTTTACCAACTGATCTTCTATGATTATCCAACGTAAACGTTTACAATCACTAAAGATCTCCAAGAACCAACAGCCAATTTCTGTTTGTTCTAGAACTCTCTCTCACTTCGAATGCTAACAATAATCTCCAAAAGTCTCAAAAATGTCTAACCCTAAAACTCTAGGTAAAGGTTGTTTATATAGCACAACCTATACAATTCGACCTGGGCCAAGCCCATACGAATTCTGTTTACAAATCCGGGCTAAACTAGTTAGACTTTAACTTGAACTTGAACTTGGACGATTTGGGCTTTAACAAACTCGAATTCCATTCAGTCTTCATAAGTCTTCGCGGCCCAAACTCGTTTAATATCCAAAGACCAATCCAACGCTGTTGTCACATAAAATGCACCAACAAACGATCTTCTATGATTATCCAACGAAAACGTTTACAATCACTCAAGATCTTCACGAACTCACAGCCAATAATCTGTGTTTTCGAACTCTCTCTCAATTGCCTAAAAGTCTCCAAAAGTCTCAAAATGTCTAACCCTAAAACTCTAGGTAAAGGTTGTTTATATAGCACAACCTATACAATTCGACCTGGGCCAAGCCCATACGAATTCTGTTTACAAATCCGGGCTAAACTAGTTAGACTTTAACTTGAACTTGAACTTGGACGATTTGGGCTTTAACAAACTCGAATTCCATTCAGTCTTCATAAGTCTTCGCGGCCCAAACTCGTTTAATATCCAAAGACCAATCCAACGCTGTTGTCACATAAAATGCACCAACACAGGTGCTGGTACCGGGTCTGGGTACTGGGGCATGGGTTCCTCCCGAGGGTACGGATTCTCTAAGATCTCCCTAATGTATTCATCGTTATCGTAGTAGGGATCTAGAGGGTCCAGACCTGGATACGCTGCTAGATTCGGCATGAGTTCGTCATTTAGGTGATAGCGTGGCACATAATCCCTATGATCATCAAACCATGGATCATAATCTGGATCTAAGGGATTAGGGGCTGGTATCCTAGGTATCTCCTCTGGGTTGAAATCATGCATTTGAACTTGGTTTTCGGGGTTGTTTTCTATCTCCATCGGCTGCGTGGGAAACAAAGGTAAGGGTTGTGGGGCTACTAGTTGTTCCAGGTTTGGGCCGGCAGCTGTGGTTGCTAGGATATGAAAATTGGCTAAGCTCCTGTTAAGCATATCATGTGTATGGGCATCTGTCTCTCGCTTAGCTGCTGCTAGGACTCTCTGCTGTTGCAACTTTCGCATTCTTTTCCTATGCTCGTGTGCTCCCTTACTGAACCATCCTCTTTTTTTCTGAGGGAATGGCTCTTCAGACTGAGCCTTAAACACAAACATCCCTTCTTCATTATCAGCTGCATACCTAGAGAGGGCAGGCTGTGAAGAGGTACCTTCACTCCTAGGTGAATCGGACAACTGATGATATGCGTCTGAGGGTCCTTGATCACTCATACTATAAACTAACAAATAGTCAAATAACACATAACAATAAAATACAGATATGCACGTATTTCCATAATTAATTTCCTAACAATTTGAATAATATCTTGGTGTCAGCAGAACACTTTTGTGACTGAATCAGTGGCTTAGCTCTGATACCAACTTCTGTCGCAACCCCCGTCCCCTATCTGTCCCGAGAACGGGCGGCCGCGAGACCAGTTTTGGTGATATCGGTGTTTATCAATTTGGCAGCGGAATTTTCATCAGGACCGTAGTTAGGAAATATTTATCAGAGTAAATACCACACTTTTATAATATATTGGGATAAAATCCAAGTTTTTATTACAAATATTTTCATAGGGAAAATCCCTATTTTATTGAATAAAACATCTTCTTTTATTTAGGTAACTTTTATAGCCACTTTTTTTCAAGCCTTCAGTGCTGTCCAGTTGGCTTCTAGTTGGCTTTCACATTTTGTTACCTGAAACGCGTTTAAAAATATTTTTGTCAGTGGGAAATACTGGTGAGTGAATCCTAGTTTAATCAAGAAGAGTTTTATCCTTTAACAGTATTGAGAGCTATTACAATGTTTATGTCTACACAATTACTCATTCAGTACTGTCAATCCTGACTGGTGGGTTATATTACACATTGGCTAACTCTTTGTCCAATGGTAACGTGTTTCACATTTTGTATACAAAACCCCAACATACCGGCAGTAATTGAAGAACTACAAAGACTCAATCACTGCTTAACCACATTGTAAAAGATTTAAGGTTTTGTAAAAACAATTTACAAAAAAGAGATTACTCACATTGCTGTCTTAGACTTCTTTTAAGGGTTTCCTGGTGTTTATCTATTAATTACACAAATATACATGTGTTAGTATAATAACCCAATATTTACATTAGTAATACCCTCCCCGAGACGGCATTCCAACGACTACGTCGGGCAGAACCTCGACAGCCGTTACGGAACCCTGGATCAATCGGGCAGCGTATCTAATATGTAACCGGGGTTATAATACTTACAACGGGGCAGAACTTCGTTAATTAGGGGGGTATAATGCCCGGAAATTATGCCTACTATAGTGAAATTGAGAGAGAGAAAAGAAATTTGAACGGTTTGTGAACTGTGTTCGTCGACTCAATTTATAGGGCTGATTTCGGACCTTGTCGCGCCCCGCGTAGCAATTCTTCAGGGCCTACGCGGCCCGCGAGGGTGGCTATGGTAGGCCCTAGCCTTGCTGACTTGACACGTAGCTTCGACACGAGTCCGACACGTGGCGGCACCGGGTTGCGCCTCATGTCTACTCGGTCGCGGCCCGCGTAAGAAGCAGCCATGGGCTACGCGCCCCGCGAGAGACCCTGAAAATTTATTTTTATTTTATTTTTAATTATATATTGTATATTGGGCTCGGTTTTCACATACGGGGTACATTTTAAGACATATTGAGATATTTTAAATATATTAGGGTGTCAAAAATATTCAGGAGGGTTGTTATAAAAACAAGTAGAGAGTACTCATCTCTCTAGTTAGTCTTCAAGTGTTCATCCTCCTTCTAGTATTCTTCATATATTAAGCAATACCCTATTCTTGTTGTAACAAAATAAGCACATAGCCTACTATTTGTACAAGACTTAAGGATTAGTGAAAGTTTTCACTTAATTAGTCACTTAATTAGAGATTTAAAAACTCTAATAAAACTAATTAAATGTCATCAAGAAGCTCTACTCAAGAGTTTCTATTTTTTGTTTACCACATAAAGATTCTAATTAATATTTATAATTACATTAAATTAAAAATATATTAAATATTCATTCACTAAATTTCCAACAATAGAGTGGAGAAGATGAAGGGTAAATTTATCATTTCACATTCACTTAACGGAGAAAACTAACCGTCAGCCACTCCAGCGACTATCCGAGTAACAAACTATCAAACCACAGGGAGCCCCGGTGTAATTTTCAAAAGTTGGGGACTATAGGTGTTATTTTGCAAAAACACAGGGACTATCCGTGCATTTTACTCTTTGTACAATAACATTTTGTTTTAGAAATCGAGGAAATGTTCCCTTTCGTCTTCACCTCTCTATTTATCATTACGGATTTAAGCAGTGAGAAAACAACACGAGCCCCCCCCCCCCCCCCCCCCCAATTCGCTGTGGTGTTTAACAAGTTGTTCATTTACTTTAATTAAACGAACACCACAACAGGATTTGTTAGATCACTATACAAGACAACAATTCATATTACATACAAGGGCGGACCTAAAGGTATTGGTGGGTGGGCGGGCGCACCTCTTGAAAAAAAAAATTAATGTATTTTATAGGCTAAAATCCCGATCTCACCCCTTGAAAATATAGCCTCGTTCACACCCTCAACATATAATTACGGGGTCCGACACTGATTAGGTGTAAGTGTGTAACATGAATATTTGATCAAATCATGATAAATGTACAAATGAGCAGTTGATCATGGTATAGAACATGTGAGAACTTTAACGTTTAATGTAGTGACAAATCTAGACAAGGCACAGATGCATGTGTTTTGATTGTTAACAATTTATGATTTTTTGTAGTTATAAAAAATCGATAAACACAAAGAATCGGATACGTGGAGAGTGAGGCACATGGAGTAGCCACTCATGTCAACATGTGATCCATTCATGTGGGCATAGTCTTAGATCCACAATTAATTATTTTTTAATATTATTAACTCTAATTTCATTAAATTTTTAATTTTGAGATATTAATATTTCACAACAAACATGCAGCTAAATGCAACTTAACTAGTTTTTGCCCCGCTCGTGTTGCGGGGCACTAAACCGAATATTTCTCTCTTATAACATGTACATCTGTGTTTCGGTTAGTTGTACATACTACTCATAACACGATCTAAAAATAATTACATAGAGTTAACCAATTAAAACAAAACACTACTATAGTTTGGCAAAAACAAAAGTTGGAAACACTATATCTTTTTAACTGGGGGCAAAATTGTAATTTTTTAGGACAAATGAGCGTGTGCCAGACAACCGCCTAGAACAAATAAAAATAACACCAAGTTAACCAATTAAAACAAAACACTACCTTAATTTCGTCAAAAAAGAAAACCTAAAATGATGGCATTACTGTAATTTTACACTGGGGGAAAAATCAGAATTTGACAGGGAAAAAACAAAAACGATGGCAAATATGTAAATTTAAACTGAGGACAAAGTAGTAATTTGGTTAGGAAAGGAAAAAACAAAACTAAAACCAATGGCAAAACTGTAAATTTACACGGGGGAAAATCGTAATTTGACATGAATGATGGGGAAGCGCCAGCCAAACAACTGGCCACCCATTTTCTCCAATGAGGAAAACACTATTCCCTGCCATGTTGTTATAGGTAATAACTCATATATTTTTAGTTAGAAAAATGTTAACCATTAAAGCTAAATGTAACTTATATACACACATTTCTCGGCCTACAACTATTTGCATAATACTAGATAACATTGAAAGACGTTCAAACCGTTTAAGACACATAATTTAAAGAACTATTTTTGTGATATAATAAGCGTATACGTGATATAAAATTTTACCAATTTACCCTCATAAAATTATAGAACTCGTAACATATAATAATAAACTCCAAGTGGGGCCTATAAATAGAAAGCTTTGCCAGTTGAAGCTTCACTCGCCTTAAAAATGGCCCCTCCCGACATTTCTTCCCCAATCAATAAGCATTTCATCCTATAACTCTATCCAAATATTAAGTCTTCTCTACCCAAAATTTCATATGGGTTCCAAAGGTCAAATCAATATTAGTGTCACAACAATTTCGTCACCTAGAGCTAAAGGTGGCAAAGAGGATGCAAGTGGTGGCGGCGATGATAGTGGCGGTTCGGTGAATTCCCCAAGAGGACAGTTGTGTTTATGTTCACCTACGACGCATCAAGGATCTTTTAGGTGCAAGTTTCATCGACAAGGGGCTAAAAACGAGTTCAGTAGATCCCAATCCATGCCACATACACGAAATGATAATACGAACAATGCTTCTAAACTCTCCCTTGAGTCTTGAAAGAGTCGAATCTATATGTGTTATGTTTATTACATGTTTAGTTTCTTATTTGTGTCTTTCCATATATTATGAAACTTGAGTGAATAAATCATGTTGCTATACGTTTTATATATTTAATTGACTATAGTTTTTTCCATTTTTTTCTAGCATGATAAGATGCATGCATTAGAATTTTGATTCATGCATTTTCTAGTTTTTTATTGATAATATATGCTACAGCTATCTTATATATTATAATTATTATATAAAATACTATATATTAAAGAGCATCATGTTGCTACAGTACCAATGTCCCCTCTAATTTTCTTTTAGTTACATGAATGTCTTCTATACTTGCATATTGGCATCTTAGGGTGGGATAAGACTTTAGGATCAATTGGTCCTGGGTTCGATTCCTGCAAGGGGTTTTTCCCATATTTATTAGGTTTCCTCCTGAATTGGTGTATAGACATTATGCCTAGTGGAGATAGAGATGATCGGGTGGTTCCGCTGGTGGCACGATGATACTCCAGTGGTCCGTCAGTGATCTAAATTTGCCGTTCAAAAAAAACTTGCATATTAACTTTTTTATGGCATTTATGTAATTTACACATTTTTTAATGACATTCATAAGTCTCTCACAAAATTTCTTTTGGTTTATATTTTGACCATGTTTTGGTTCTTATACTTTTGCCCCCTCAACTTTTGTTAGTTTTTTAAACCATCTCGCAAGATTTCTTTTGTTTTGTTTTATATTTTAAGAACCAGGGTTTTGGTTCTTACACTTTTAGCGGCTACATTTCTTTCTTTCTTTCTTTTTTTCCTTTTTTTAAGTTTCAAATTAACCCTGTACATTATAATAAATTACGTTTTTAACTCAATAGTTTTATCGTTTTATTTTCCTTTTATAACTTTTATTCGTGAGTTTTTTACAAAAAAAAAAACTAAATACGTTATATAATATTTTTTTGCCGGAAATGGCTCAACACCACGTCACCACCACCATTTTTTCTGTCTGTTTGTCTAGGTCGCAACACCATGTCAAAGGTACCATGTCACCATTTTTTCTTCCATTTGTTACATTTTATTTCAATTTAAGTTACGCATTTATATTTTCCATCTTCATATCGGTCTTTATCGTTTAGTTCGTACACGGATTCCCCGTCGCAACGCGCAATGAGAAAATCCTAGTATATATTAAATAATTTAAATTACATCATATTAGCTATAGTAAGATTATTTCTATTTTGTTTTCGTCATAAAAAAATTTTCTTTTTTCACTTTAGCCACATGAGACCTAGGCATATTTTATTTTATTTTTATAAACCAAATAGTATATATAAATAATTCTAAATTTTATACTCAAAATATATATTTTTTTCTAAATATTAAATATGTTAAACAATTTGTGACTTAGGGATGAGCATGGTGCTGGACCGGTACCGAAAAACGGGAAAAAGGATACTGGTACCAAATATAACCGGTAGGTACCGTAAATCAACCAAAATATCGGTACCGTACAGACACCAGTACAAAAAATGAAAAAAATGGGTACCGATACCGAATATAACCGGCACGCCACCGGCACCAAATGTTCATCCCTAATTTATGTGTGATATTATCAATATTTTTTTTTCATTAGAATAACTATAGTTTTATTTGATTCTTTTTACTAAATTTATTTATTAACTGTAATAAATTAAGATATGATACGGTTTTACTAACGTAACTTTTTCGTGATTTGCGATTATACCGTCACAAGTGTTTTTATCTACATTTCGTAACAAATGTTTTTTATCTACATTTTTATAGTTTTACTCAAGTTCAATATACGACGTGACGTACCGCTGCAACGCGTGAGATATTTTACTAGTTTATAATAAAAGTGGGTGTTTATTCAAGATTTAAACTAAAATCAAAATAAATAACCATAGAATAAAAAGTAACTTTAACAAGAATACCTTTATTAACATAACAGAAGTTATAGCTTTATAGGCATGCCATAGAATAAGTGCATCCGTAGTCATGAGAGTGGTTGTCTTCAAATAACTTCAGTTAGGTTGGGGTGTGGGATGGAGCCCCTAGGGGCTTTATCAAGACATGTCAGCGTCAGTTAGGATCCACGTCAGCTAGGGGGTTTTATCACGCCCCTCTTTAACTTACAGGGTGTGGCATGAAGCCCCCGTCATCATTACCTATTTATTTTTCTTAAATTTAAAAATTATTTAATTTTGATATATTAATTTATAACTCATAATTTAAATAATAAAAATAAAATGCCATAATTGAAATAATATAAATAAGATGCGATAATTTAAATAAAGGGATTTCGCCCGCAAGATCATTAGAAATTTTAACGAAAAGACGACGGCTCATACGAAACCTGCGCTTAAACTGACCATCATCATACAACGGATTTTCACAAAAATAATCTTGCACTAGACGTTCATGAGCACCTAACCGATCTCGTTCAAGAGCCGGTTGTCTGGTACGCAATGTAGAGGATTGGGCTTCTTCTTGCAAATAATTAATCGCCTCTTGCGTAATTGCGATAACCATATCGTCAAGAACACCGTCGGATGAAGAGCTCGAAGAATCGGATGACATTTCTTAGTTGTGATTGGTGTGTGTTTGGGTTGTGATTGGTGTGTGTTTTAGTTGTGATTGGTGTGTTATTTAGTTTGGGATAGGTTTGTATTTATATTTAAATAAAAAAAACTTTTTTTTAAAACGAACGTTAGCAACGGATATCTTTGACCACCCACCTCGATCCTCTCAATTTCAAACCGTTAACATGGCGGCGAGGACCCTATAGCGCCCCTAGTTAAATTTGTGGGTGTGGGTCGATGGCGTCGGGTGGCGCTATAGGGGATGAGGTGGCCTTGGTGGCGCCTCCATACCCTCCGGCCTTACAGTAAATAATTGTACGACGATTATCTGTTTATTAACTATACCATTTCAAAGAATTCATTTCATATTTAGTTTTACTTCAGGTGTATAAAATCAACTATCTTGAATTTATATATCATGTTTTATAAAATACATTTTTTTAAGTTTTGCTTGATTAGTTATATTACTTTCTAGGGGAAATGGATTTTATCATCCTAAACTAAGCAAAATTGGCCAATGCCACTCCTAACTTTCATTTTGGCTCTCACCACCATCTACTTAACATTTAGGTGGCAATGTCACCCCTTCGTTAAATAATCACTAACTAAGTTTGGTTTTTAATCCTACGTGTCATGGGGATGATGAGGTGGATAACCTACGTGGACTCACCCATTAAACAACCCCTGTATTATTAATAAAAACCCTAAAATCAGTTGCATTTCATCTCAAACCCCAAGTCCACTGCGATGATGGCGATCGAGACCTAAGACTCTGTTAGTTGATGATTGAAACCAAAATTCAGACAACGCAGAGGTAAGGTTTATGTTAGGGTTGATTGCATTGTGATTTTACACACCGATTTAACTGATGGAACGTATCGATGTTATGCTTTGGTATGGTGGTTCTTTAGACTTTTCTTTTGATCAACCTAAGTATATTGGAGGTGAATCTAGGTTGTTGGTCATGGATTTTGACCATCTCTTATACTTTGAGCTAGTAGAGTATGCCATGGAAACCAACCAGTACAAAAGTAGGGACAAAAGAGTCCAGTTCTGATGATGACGATGGATTTTCTGATGAGGATGTGGTTCAGGATGAATTGATTGGCTTAGATTCAGACATAGAAGATGTTGAATGGAGACAGTCACAAGATGCCATTAAAAAGGCTAGCAAGGATGAAGTAGCAGCCACAAAAAAGCTACTTGAAGAGTGTCTAAAACCTAATGAAAAAGAAGGTAATTTGTATGAATCTAATGATGCAGGTTGTGCACATGTAGAGGGATACAGTAGTTATGAAGAATCTGATGATGACATTGCCACACCAGGTGATAGTGAAAATGATGTCAGAGGTAAAAAGTTTAAAGAAACTACTCCTAGTGTAAGTGCACACACTAACTAGAAGAAGTTTGTTTGGAAAGTTGGGACAAGGTTTGCTTCAAGGGATTCTTTTAAGGAGGCAGTTAGAAGATATGCTATGTCTAATGGCAGGAATCTATTCATAGCAAAGAGTGATAAGAAACAAGAAGGTCGTGTAGTAGTCAAGTGTGTAGCAGGGTGTCCTTTCTATCTGTTTTGTTCACTGCACACAGGGAAAGAGTGTTACATGATTAAAAGTGTGAAAAACAATCACACTTGCCAAAGAAACATGATAAAGAACAGGCAACTAACTGCTAAGTTTATAGGTGATGAGTTCCTACCTTTATTTAAGGCCAAACCACACTGGTCTGCTAAGGAAATCATATATGTTGTCAAACAAAAGTACAAGGTGATTATAACTAAGTGGTTAGCTTATAAGGCTAAGACATTTGCACATAAGAAGCTTCATGGATCAATGAGAGATCATTATAGTAAGATTGGTTCATATCTGGATGTATTAAGGAAAGCAAATCCAACATCAACTTTCAAATTAGAAAATGCTCCACCAGGTTTCATTAATCTAGATCCAGAGGCCACATGTGACGCATTTTTGAGACTGTTTGTATGTTTTGATGGTCTTAAAAAAAGGGTTTCTAGTTGGATTCCAGAAGGTGTTGCGCTTAGATGGGTGTTTTCTAAAGACCTTCCTTGGAGGAATGTTGTTAACTGCTGTTGGGAGGGATGGTAATGAGCAAATGTATCCCTTGGCATAGGCAGTTGTTGAAGGAGAAAATAATGACAGTTAGGAATGGTTCATGGATGAGCTAATGAAATGTTTGGAAGTAATTAATGGTGGGGCATCATGGACATTCATATCTGACCAGCAAAAGGTTGTTACTTACTTCTGTCTTCCTAAATTAGTTGTTTAGTTATTCATTACTTATGTTAATTGGTGTGGCAGGGTTTGTTAAATGTTGTTTCATTGGTGTGGCCCTATGCAGAGCACAGAAACTGTGCAAGGCACATCTATGCAAATTGGCACAAAACATTCAAAGATGAGGAGCTGAAGGAGTTGTTCTGGAAATCAGCTAGGGCTTATTGTGAAGCTGACTATCTGCAATCCATTAAAGACATGAAAGCAATCAATCCTGATGCAGTAGAGGCCTTACTGAAGCAGGATCCCAAGTGGTTTAACAGGTGCTATTCGGACACCCACACCAAGTGTGATGTAATAGTAAACAACATTGTAGAAACCTTTAAGGGTTTTATCATTAAGCAAGGTCAAAACACATAATACATATGTTAGAGGCTATAAGGATTCAAGTCATGAGTAGGTTAGTGCCAAAAGGAACAGAAATGGCTGCCAGAGATGTTATCATATGCCCTAAAATCCAGGAAAAGCTTGAATTTTCAAAAGGTGCTTCTTATAGATGTGAGGTGTATCCCTCATCATATCATGTTTTTCAAGTTAGGGATTTTGATGATGTCTCTATGGATTTGGAAAACAGAACCTTCACATGTAGAAAATGGGATTTAAGGGGATATCCTTGTAAACATGTATGTGTTGTTGCTGGTTTTTTTACATAAGAGTGTAGAAGACTATGTTGATGTGTGTTATTACAAAGATACATACATGAAGACTTATGAGTTCTCAGTACCTCCATTGCCTAGTGAAAGGTATTGGCCAAAGATCCATCATCCTATGGATCCACCACCAATCAAATATGCTCCTGGTAGGCCTAAGAAGAATAGGAAGAAAGATCCTCATGAAGATCCAAAAAGACTAGGGAAACTCACAAAGCATGGGGTTATAATGAAATGTAGTATCTGTAGGGCTAGAGGACACAAGAAAAGAAAGTGCACTGACAAGGGGAAAACAATTGAAGGTAATTTTTATTAAGTTTAATGTTATTGGTTAGTTAATTATGTGGCTTAAAGTTTGTATCTCTAGGTGGTTCTGCTCGCAAGAGACAGAAGAAGAGTAGCCAGAAATCAACTCAAAAGGGAACCCAACAGTCTACTCAAGAGGCAACCCAGCAGTCTACTCAAGAGGCAACACAGAAATCAACTCAAAAGGGAACCAACAAGTCAAGTCAAAAAGGAAAGAGAAAGACCAAATAGAGGGGCAACAAGGAAGGCTGAAGTTATTTAAAAAGATGTGATCTTTTGTGCTTTGTGGGACAAGTTAATGTTATTTTAAGACTTATTTACTCTAATATTTTGTCTAAAACCACCTTCTAGTAATGTGGGACAGGTTAATTAGTCAATGTATGACTTTTCTGTGTTGTTTGACTTTTTCTGTGTTGTTTGACTTTTGTGTGCAATTTGGATAATGGTCATTTTGTAAGCAATTTGGATAATGGTCATTTTGTAAGCAATTTGGATAATGGTCATTCTGTGTTGTTTGACTTTTGTTGTTTGACTTTTCTGAGTCACACATTGGTGTACATAGTTCCAATTTGGACATTGTGTACACATTAACAGGTTGACTCAAACATTAGTTCAAGTCTATTTCAGGTTTGATATGGTCATGCTTCAGTTTGGTATGGTCATTCTGCAAGTGCAGTTGCAGTTTGAGTCAAAATTGGTCATGCTTTAGTTTGGTATGGTCTTTACACAGTTTGACTGCAAATTGGTCATGCTTTACATAGTTTGACTGCAAAATTGGTCATGCTTTAGTTTTGTATGGTCTTTACATAGTTTGACTGCAAATTGGTTATTCTTTACACAGTTTGACTGCAAAATTGGTTCAAACATTGGTAATATGCTTCAAGTGCAGTTTGAGTAAACATTAGTTCAGGTCTTTACACAGTTTGGGTCAAAATTGGTCATGCTTCAGTTTGGTATGGTCTTTACACAGTTTGAGTCAAAATTGGTCATGCTTTACACAGTTAGAGTCAGTTTTGGTTCAAACATTGGTAATATTCTTCAAGTGTAGTTGCAGGTATGGTCAATGTGTATATAAGTTAGATGTACAGTTGACTCAAAATAACAAAAGCTTGCAAATTCCATTTCAAAACAAGTGGGTACAAATGGACACAAATACAACCAGCAGTCACTAAATACTAATTTGACAAATACAACAATATTGCAATTGCAATTAACAAGGTGCTCTAGCACACATGATTTCTTTGACTTCGTCTCTCTATCAAATGTCCTTGCTTTCAGGTTCTTATTCTCTTCTATTAATAACATATTGTGTAATTCAAGGTTCTTTATCTTCATGTCTTTAAACGTGACTGGAATTGAGGTGTCGTTTGAACGTTCAATGAACATGTTATCAACATCTTCTTTCCACAAGAAGAATTTTGTAAGGCCCTAGTTCGTATTTGACAAAAAGTCGCAGCGGAAAATTCGTGCCATAAAATTTTTTTTATTATAAACTTTATACCTTACTTGAAAGTTCATTTTTAAAACAATTCTTTTATATTGAATACATCAATCTAACTCATTTATAGAATAAAACATAACTTATGTGTATCAAATTACATTTTCAGACAATCCTGTACAATCCTTCAAGTGACTCGGTCCTAGATCTCTATCCCTTGATGATCCTCGTGTTTCGTACTACCTGCGCTCACCACATAAACTTCATAACATTAGTACGCATCATAAACATACAAGATTTACTCACGTTTACTTTTCGTTCCGTTAACTCTTTACATTCCGGCTTTCCATCCGATCATACAATCCGCGGTGAGACTTCTTTGCTATTCCTGCGTTACACTTCGTTCACAAGGTACACTATTAATAATGTCGATACTCGATCGTATTGAAAACTTGCGTACAACCATGCATACTTACTTGCTTACATGCATACATACGTACCCACATACATACATACTTTCAAGCATAACTACATACTTGTATACGTTAATACATAACTACTTCCATACATGCCTTTCGCATAATTATGTACATACATATATATCTTCTATACACATCACGCATACTAGTTCATACGACTTAAACTCACTATGACTCCAATTATTCATATCTACATACCATCCTATTCACTTAAACTTAATTAACACACCTCCCTAGTCATGCATATGATCATCCGATAATAGACATACTTATAAACAAGTTCCATCCATTCGCATGTATAACACATTCGGTCAAAATCTTACAAAAGAAAACCGTTCAAACCCCCCAGGGGCCGTAAATTACGGCCTATCCAGTAAAATACGACCCAAAATACGGCCTGCCTACTGATTACGGGCCTCAAACATGATGCTGATGCAGGGGAGGCCGTAAATTACGGCCTGGGCCGTAATTTACGACACCTGAGCCTTTGTTTCGTCCGTTTACGCTAAAACTTGCGTAACTTTCAAACCGTTTACCCGTTTAACCTCCCGTTTCTTCCCACATGATGGTAATTTGATGTTCTATCATGTGAACTTGAAATCCAACATCCGGATTAACAAAATTCTAGACTTTTAAGCTATCGACTTATCACCTTTTTACTAAGTTTCGACCCGTTCATGCATTTATCAAAATAATCTGTTTATTTGACCTCAATTTCTCATGAGCCTTATAATTTCAACGTTTTTTATCATAAAATATTAAATTCTTGGATGTCTTACATCCTCTTAACCCATTTCCACTAAAAGCCTATTTTGACCCATTATGGGTATTTACGCATTAAGTGGTCTATGACATACAAAACCATACTCTTCGCTTTCACACATGACCAAAACATTACTCTAATCGATTAGCTTGTTTCCAATTGACGTTTAAGGTCGTTTGCCCGATATACCCATCAAGGGCGTTTTTGTCAACATTGTTCCATCCTTTACAACCAAGGACTTCATCGCATATTTAACCAATCCTACCACTTAACTACAATTCTAACACACATACCTTGCTCGGATCAAAGCTAAGATCCGCTTAATACTTCATCCACCATGTTAAATGATCTCAGCGAAATCCTTCCGCTATTCATTCTGTAAATTCATAATACTTGCCAAACAATTCATTAGTCGATATTACAAAATGGTGATATCTTCACCATTTGGCTCATTTAGTCTAAATGCCCATTTCATCCTTATGAGATCTTTAATTAGTCATTATTCCCTCCATGTAACTTATCCATTCATTAACTCGTAACTAAAATTACCATACTACCCTTTTTAACCATGAAACTTAGTTTCTTACCATGACCACATGTTCCGACCCGTATCAAAAATTGTCGGAACATCATACTTCACATATACACTTACCATGTTCATAATCTATTCAACGAGTAGATATTCTAATACAAATAAAAAGGGGTAAGCTTTACTTACCTAACATCCGAATATGCTTCCCGTGTGCATTAGTCCCGATTGACCCGCTTCTTTCCCAAGCTTCCATGTCGCTTATCAAGCATCAACTATCATATATCATTCTCAAGATGGTTAGCTTATTTATCATTCATCACAACCTTTTCATCACACGGATCTTATATTAAGTTTATCATTTAACCTTATAACATGCTAATTCATCATTTCTTATCCAATTTCTTTAAACATACATACACATATGATTTTCAAACATCATTAACATAAGCATATCATTACTTCTATCATATCATCAAAACCCACTTCATAACTACTTTGTTAATCACTTACAAGTGATCTAATCTCAAATTCCTCATAAGTTCATCATATATACTACCTCCTAAGCATAGTATACAACTAATTCATGCATATTCTTCTAATCTCACACATAATTCATCAAATTCTTCATTCTAATCAACATGAATCATCCATACATAAACATCGACCTACTAGTATCACATTTCTTTCAATCCCTCTAACAAGAATCCATCATATATATCAAAATACATCAATAATAAGCAAGAATTTGGACATGGATGATTTACCCATGTCATCATCTTCACTATAACAAATGGGTTTCACCCTTAAACATCAAATTAACCTAAACCATGCATAATCCATGTTCTATATGATGATTCTAACACACACCCGTTCTCAATTTCATACAAATTCGCAACTTACATCATAACCCACTTCGTGAAAGATCACCAATCTAACTTTTAAGACATACCTTATGATCCCCTCGTGTAGGTGATCATTAATCCGTGTTTATTCATGAATTTAGACCTCGATTCACCCTTCAATTTGATGATTCTTCATGCTTAGGGTTTCTTGAGCTCATGGAGCTCCTGCTCGTTCTAGAACACACACGATTTGTGTGTTTGTGTGTGTTTTTCATATATTAAATTCAACTTTTACTTTGCCCCACTTTAGTCCCTCAAGTTTGCCACTAAATAATATTGGCATAACTATCATCCTTTAATTGCTTTTTACCACATTCCTAACTAGGTTAAATAGCCTAGTTGTTTATTTCATGATATACCATATCAGAACATTTACCGAATATAAACATTCGGGTTTTGGGGTGTTACAAATTTGCAATCGCCTCTCTACAAAACACAACAACTGTAAAGAAATTGCAATCAGCTATCTACAAAACACAACTGCATTACAACACAATTGAACTTACAGGCCAATGAGAGCAGCCGTAAAAATTCTCCACCATGTCTTTTACTTTTAAGTCCAGCTACTTGAAGAACTGCAACAATTTCATGATGGCAGTAGACATTTCCATCCAAATCGACCTTGAAGAGTTTAGGTTTTCGAATTATACTAGAGGTAGAAGACGAGGACATCTTGAATCAAAGTTTCCAGGAGCACTGGTAATGAATTCGACGACTTGGGGAGGAATTAGGGCAAGAACGGCTAGGGGGGATTAGGAGTTCCGATTGATTTTGCTCTGCAATTTGGAGAATATGTGTTTGTGTTGAACTCGCAAGTGATTTAGGGTTTTTATTATGTTTACAAAGATGATAAAGGGTGATTCCACGTAGGTTGTCCACCTCACAAGTCCCTTGCCACGTAGAATTAAAAAACAAACTGCGTTAGTAATTATTTGACGAAGGGGTGACACTGCCACCTAAATGTTAAGTAGAGGGTGGTGGGAGCTAAAATGAAAGTTGGGAGTGGCATTGGCCAATTTTAATTAGTTTAGGGTGATAAAATTCATTTTCCCTGTTTTCTATTTAAAAGTTAATGAAACTTTTATTAACAAATAGAATAAAAAAGTGTACCAAACCCTAACAACTATGAATCACACATAAGATATGTATTTCAGTAGATATGAATCGCACATGAAGGAAAGATGTTATGAAATAATAAAGGTTATAATAAAAGTAATTATGCAAGACATACATATGCATATTATGATACTAGTAGGGTGTCCGCGCAATGCAGCGAGGGTGACACTTTGCATTGCGGCACTCGTGTCTGATAGTTTTCTTATTCGTATAATATTTATGATAACATTGTTGTGGTGGATGTATGTGATAAGTGTTACACATATGTAAAGTGTTGTTTTTTTATAAAAATTAATAATCAAAGGACAAAAATATCATTTTTTTTATAAAAAATTAATAATCAAAAGACAAAAAATAAAAGATAAGTTGTTATAATTGCAAAGCATGTTTATTTTATTGGTTAAATTATAAAGTATAATTTTATTCTTTAAAGTTTATAACTTTTTTTAAATATCCACATAGTACTCATCCAATAAACTTTAAGTTTAAAATTTTCGTTTTTATAAAAATAAAATATAGTCTTTGACTTGTAAGTACGTTTTAGACCTTTAACTTAAATTGTTAAATTTCATTTTTTTACAGATATAAAAAAATTATATTTTTATAAAATTTCAAGAACCATTTTTATAAAAAAAAAAATAGGATGTTAAGAGTTTATATCTTTATTAACTTTATATCATACTAAGGGGCTGTTTGGCATCTTCTGAATGATTAAGTGTTGAACCAGTAAAATGTCTGAACCATTAAGTGTTGAACCAGTAAGAGGTCTGAACCATTAAGAGCCAGTATAATGCTTAACCGTTCAGATGCAAATGTCTGACCAATTCAGATTAGAGGTCTTAACCGTTCATACTTAGTATAATACTTAACCATTCAGAGGCAAATGTCTGAACCATTCAGACATCTGCTCACGAAGCAAACAGTCTGAACCATTAAGTGTTGAACCAGTAAGAGGTCTGAACTATTAAAAGGTAAACAAACAACCCCTAAGTTTAGATTTTTAGTTCCTAACTAATCTTATCCGTATGAGTCTACTTTTAACTTATAATCCCTAAAAATATGCAACACACTCTAATATTATCCAAGTTAGTAAAAAATTCTTTTGAAACTGACTAATATTATCTATAATAATATAGTTGAACTTATAATTCCTAAAAATTTACAACACAATTTAGAACTTATCTAGTAAAGATTGTAAATTTCTGGAGTATTTTATTTATATTACTTGTTACAAAAAAAATGTTTATTAAAGAAATATTTTTTTATAAAAACAAAATGTTTTGTTTATAAATAAAGTAAAAAAACTGTTTTACACATGTAAAGTTTCGTTTTTAATAATAAAAAAAATAATAATCAAATGACAAAAAAGATAAGTTATTATAGTTGTAAAGTAAGTTTATTTTGTTGGTTAAATGATAAAGTTTATAATTTTATTCCTTAAAGTTTGTAACTTTTTTTTAAATATCCACATGGTACTCATCCAATAAATTTTAAGGTTAAAATTTTTGTTTTTATGAAAATAAAAAATAGTAGTTGACTCGTAAGTACGTTTTACACCTTTAACTTTAATTGTTAAATTTCGTTTTTATATATAAAAATTTATATTTTTATAAAATTTTAAAAACAGTTTCTATAAAAAATAGGATGTTAAGAGTTTATATCTTTATTAAATTTATATCATAGTAAGTTCAATTTTTTTAGTTTAGCTTTAAAGTTTATTACTT
The DNA here is from genome assembly GCA_030545235.1 of Helianthus tuberosus. Classification (NCBI taxonomy): domain Eukaryota; kingdom Viridiplantae; phylum Streptophyta; class Magnoliopsida; order Asterales; family Asteraceae; genus Helianthus; species Helianthus tuberosus. The sequence goes on along the minus strand of CM060382.1, from coordinate 82,486,855 downwards.
CATTATTTTTTAATTAAGAAATACAAATTATTAGATTAATATCCAAGAATAACTGAAATATTTTTTTTAATTTCAGCTTAATTATATCTAACTGCAATATCTATTTATTACAAAATTAGGATATTAACTTATATAAGTTCAGTTGACTTGTAAATTTAGGATACTAACTTTATTTTGAACTTTATTAATATGGTCAATAACTACATTATATTAACACCAAAAATAAAGTTTAAAAATAAAATAAACTTTATTCGTACGTGAGATCAAACATAACAACTGAAAATGAAAAAAAAACATAAAAACACTTGATAGATTTCATATTAGACTGTATCAAATTTGTTCCGCTTCTGAATTGACACTCGAGGTATTTTTAATCGGGTTTTCTGGTTTGTGTTTGAATCGGCAATATCTTTTAATTCCTCTTTTTTGTCATTGTCATCAGAATCGTCTAAATTAATAACCTCACTTCATTTCCATTCAGAGAGTCTCTTGGATCTTTTCCTTTGAGTCTCAAACTTTTGATCCTTAAAAAGGACAAAAATTGAATACAAAAGTAAAAAAAAAAAAGATTAAATAAACCTTAAATTACCTCTTCAATAAATTCACGTTGAAGATTAGACTTGTATAGACTAAACATTGCACCATAAGAACTAATATCAACACTTTTATCACTATCATCCTGCAATAAAACACACATATAATAACATAACGAACATGTTAATATAAAAGATATACGCAAAAAATAGTACTTAAAAACCAGCAAAATCAATACCTTAGAAGCTTGTTCGACAACTGGGTTGTTTAAATTGGCATGTTCATCATGCAACCGAATCTGAAAAATCAAATAAGTTAACATTCACATAAAAGTAAATAAAAGAAAACAATTATTCATTGTTGCGATATAACTGACCTTAGAATTTTCAATCTAGCATGCTTGGTTTTTCGCAACAATTGAATTCAGAACTGGATCCATTTTTTTAACTTTGTTTAGCAAGAGATATAAGGGTGTCATGCTATGTATTTATAGTAGTAATTATAGAAGTGCATTATGGTTTAATTTTAGATTTGTCACCCCTTTATTTAGGAAGTTTGTTATAGTTAGTTTTAAGTTTTTATAAGATATATCTAAGTATAGATATTAGGCAGTTTTAATAAAATAAAGTGTGACACATAATGTCTTCATTTTATGTTAAGGTACTTTTAATTCTTTTTTTTTTTTTTTTTTTTTGCATAGATGGAGCCCATCTTTGTAGATTAGGCGCATTAGATGACAAGTATTAATTACTTGTACATTAAAGCATTATCGACTTGTACATTTTAATCCGTGTGTCGATATTGAACAAGACAACTACCGAAACGTCGAGAAAAATATGTAGGTCGTCATTCTATCTTTGGATTTTTTTAAACAGTATAGTTTATAAGATATGCCAAGAATACGTAAAAAAAATTATAAGTTTGTTGTGGAGGGGTGAATTGTAACTAATTATCTATAATTTTGTTAAAACCTCAGGGGTTTAAGTGTAATAAGTTTAAGGGCTAAAAAATAAATAGTGTTTAAAAGACCAAACTACCCTCATTTTAGGGGTCTTTCTATAAATAAAGGGGGGGAGTTCTTATTTTTTTAGGTATCTTAAAATATCTCTCACTCATGCATCATTATCATTATCATTATCATTATCATTATCATTATCATTATCATTATCATTATTATTATTATTACATTTTTCTGCTAAACATTATGCTTAAGTAAATAGAGAATAATTCAGCAAATGATTCCAGCCCAGCTGGTTGATGCATTGGAAATGATGGAGAAGGACTCAGGTTCGACTCTTGATCCCACACGAGTTTTCTACTACAGTGCATTTACTCCAGAGGGTCGGCTCTTGTGGAGGGTGCAACTTGTCACACCCCAACCGATGGCGGAAACATCAGAGTGAGACGAAAACGAGATTGCAATAGGCTTCATAACGCTATTGATGACAAGTATTCATTTATTGATCTTACATCACTTGAAATTAATATACCTTTTTCTGTCACGGCCCCAGACCCATTTCAGGAGCCGCGGCAGAAAATACTGCGGTATTGATTTAATTGAGTTTAACAGCGGAAACAGGATCGCTTAAAGCTAAAATTTTTTCCCCGATTATTTTATTTCACAATTCGGGATAAAACCCCGATAATTTACAATAGTATGTTTTTACTATAAAAGCGTGATATTATAAAAGTATTTATTTATTTTATATTGAGCCACTATCTTTAAGCTTGAAATACTCCACAGCACTTTTCCTGAATTACAACAGATCACCTGAAAAATGTTTGAAAAAGGTTTTGTCAGCGGGAAATACTGAGTGAATCATTCTATTTACTAAAATGACACATTTGTTATAATTTACAGTATTAAGAGCGATTACAATGTTTCTGATATCAAGCCAACTACCCACGGTACTTGCCACTCGACCCATTGGCCCATTCGTCCAATGGTGTCTGTGACTATGGTCATATCCCCCACTGGCTGCCCCAATGGTGACGATTATCAAGTAATGTATACAGAACCCCACATACCGGCTGTAACTTGGTGATTACAAAGACTTAATCCCCGTAATTATAACTTTGAAAATAAACATGATTTTGTAAATAGATTTGATAAAAAGAAAGAATGACTCACATTGCTGATTTAATATGGTCAGAGTCTAATCTATGGTTTAGCCTTGTTAACCTAATATAAATACAATGCACACAAAACTGGGTTAGTAATCAATCTAGCAATTACGATAATTTACGAAATCAAATTATCACAATGAATGTCAAAATGCAATACTTTGTCCATCGAATTAACGATGATCCATTGAATTAACAATGAATGACAATGTATAATACTTTACCCATCGAATTAACGATGATCCGTTGAATTAACAACGAACGATAAAGTATAATACTTTACCTATCGAATTAACGACAATCCGTCAAATTAATGACGAACGATAAAGTATAACCCTAATGTGGGCGGCATTTAAACATGCATTGGATATCTTGATCTTCGAATAATTGAATCGTAGCAGCGATTGTGCTAATACCCTGTTTTGTAGCAGAATTTCGATACCCGGGGGTTGAATTATGGAATAACAGATCGAACTTAGTGTATTTGTGAGAATTCGGTCGACGTAAAATGTTCAGAAAACGAATGCCAATGTCTGCTATTTATAGGTGAATTTTTTCTAGCTTACGGACCGTAAGCTTGTCAACGTTGCGGTCCGTATGACTGCTTACGGACCGTAAGGTTGAGACTGTTGCGGTCCGTATGGAATCAAAATAGGCTATAGGGTAGCCACGACTGAAACTAGCTTTGCTGAGTTGAAATTTTCGAAATTCAGTAACTTGACAACGAATTTTGAAGATAATTATCAACTAGGGTTTACCCCCCTTGAGTTTTAGGGGCCCTAATCCTGATTCTGAAAATTATGAAAATTTCAGGGTTTGTTCAGAATCACTTGGGTCTCTCAATTAGGGTTTCCTTTTAGACTAATTAATATAATAAGTATGACTTTTGATGAGAGTTGTTACATTCTCCCCACCTTAAGAAAAATCTCGTCCTCGAGATTTACTGGAACAAGTGTGGATACTTTTTCTTCATTTCTGACTCCAGTTCCCAAGTGTATTCTGCTCCCCTCTTTGAATCCCACTTTACTTTGACTAAAACTAGTCGTTTGTGCTTGAGAAATTTGATCTTTCGATCCTCAATTTGAAGAGGTTTCTCAACAAATTTCAATTTTTCGTTTACTTCTATATCTCGAAGAGGTACTACCAGAGATTCATCTGATAAGCATTTCTTGAGATTGGATACATGAAATACATTATGTACTCCAGATAATTCTTCTGGTAATTGTAAACGATAAGCTACTGGTCCTATACGTTGGATCACTGAAAATGGTCCTACGTACCTTGGACTTAGTTTTCCTTTCTTTCCAAATCTGACTACTCCTTTCCAAGGAGAAACTTTCAATAGTACGCGGTCTCCAACTTTGAATTCTAACGGCTTGCATCTATTGTCTGCATAACTCTTCTGGCGATCTCGAGCCGTTTTCAATCTTTCCTTGATTTGAGTAATCTTATCAGTTGTTTCTTGCACTATTTCAGGTCCTGATAACTGACTTTCTCCTATTTCTGCCCAACAAACGGGAGTTCTGCACTTTCTTCCATACAGTGCCTCGAATGGAGCGGTTTCAATGCTTGAATGATAACTATTGTTATAGGAGAATTCAATTAATGGTAAGTGATCATCCCAACTTCCACCAAAGTCTATTACACATGCTCGGAGCATATCTTCTAGAGTTTGGATCGTCCTTTCACTTTGTCCATCTGTTTGTGGATGATATGCAGTGCTCAGGTTTAGTCGAGTTCCCATAGCTTGCTGGAAACTTTTCCAGAAATGAGAAGTAAAACGACTATCTCTATCCGAAACAATGGAGAGTGGAACTCCATGTAAGGATACAACTTCATCTACATATAATTTAGCCAGTCTTTCCATACTAAAGGTTTCTTTCATAGGTAAAAAGTGAGCTGATTTGGTTAATCGATCCACAATTACCCAAATCGCATCATTACCTTTTCTGGTTTTAGGTAACTTAGTAACAAAATCCATTGTTATAAGCTCCCATTTCCATACTGGCATTTCTAATTGTTGTAGTAACCCCGAAGGTTTCTGATGTTCTGCTTTAACTTGTGAACAAGTAAGACATCTAGAAACATAGCTGGCTATGTCTCTTTTCATTCCTATCCACCAGAAATTTTTCCCTAAATCTTGGTACATCTTATTGTTTCCTGGGTGCATAGTATACCTAGATTTATGAGCTTCTTCTAAAATCTTAGATCTTAAGTCTCCCTGCTTAGGTACCCAGATTCTACTTTTATGGAATCTCCAAATTCCATCTGCTCCTTGTTCTAATTCTTTGATTCGTCCTTTCATCCCTTCAGCATCATCCTTGATTGCTGTAGTTTGAACATTCTTCAATTGTTCCATTAAATCTATTTGTAGATTTAATCTGAGAGCACGAACCCTTCGTTGTTTCTCATAATACTTACGACTTAGGGCATCTGCAACTACATTCGCCTTTCCTTCGTGATACTGAATATCACAGTCGTAATCACTTAGGATTTCCATCCATCTCCTTTGCCTCATGTTTAACTCTTTTTGCCCAAATATATATTTTAAACTTTTGTTTACACCTTCTAAACCCTAGATGACTTCTTTATTCAAACGCAGCTTGAAAATACGTGCATACCGTGCCAGATCCATTAGTTTCCTGAAATACATGTAATTTGAAAAGTCAACATAACGTTGAGCGAGTTCATGTGTAAGTGAGTAGATATGAACCTTCGTAAAAATGTCTGTATGTATAAAAATCCCTGGTATGTAGCAATTAAGGAAAAAGAGACCACCATTGGGTTGCAAAGCCAATGATAAGTGTGAAGTGATGCAGGAAGACTCAAACCTAGCGGATTTGTGCGTCGGGCACTTAGTCACTTCATGGTCCACTCGGCGGACTCAGGAGTGGGGCTCGCTACACCCAAATAGATCTATCACTAATGTCCCTCGGTCCTACAACGAGGATTGATGGCCTTAAGTGTTGTGCCCACCACTCACATGTTTGCGTAATAAAAACCCTCCTTAAGCTAACCATACCATGTATATAAATGTCTGTAAATGTCTGTAAATGTCTGTAAATGTCTGTAACATGTATTTCACCCCCGAGGTGTAAAACTGAAAATAGTTAAGAGAAAAGGGGGACATGAACTCACAGTATTGCGTCTTCGTACTCGTAACCCAAATCTCTTCAGCAAACACGACTACCTACAATGGTCTAACGTCAGTCAAATACATTTATTTGATGAATTCACTATCGGACTAAAGTGAAGTCAATAATTGATATGATTACTGTCACATTGAAACTGTCATTATTTGACAAATACTGAGTGAATTGGGTAAATATAAAAACCTTAATACTGTAAGGTATAACAATATATTTATAAAAATGGAATGAATTCACTCAGTATTATCGCTGACAAAACCTTTTTCAAACATTTTTCAGGTAATCACAATAGATTGGAATAAGAGCTGGATACGACACTAAAAGGCTTCAAGAAGTGGCTTATTTTATTAATTAAATCAAATTAAGAAATATTGTTTTATGTAAACAAATTTATCTTATAAACATGGGTTTATCCCATCTATTTAATAAATAAAATCCGGTGTTTCTAAACTCTGATATACCGGTGATTATTTTAAAAACATTGCAGCGGAAATTTCATCAGGACCGTGAGTTAGGAAAAATATCAGAGTTTAGAAACACCGGATTTTATTTATTAAATAGATGGGATAAACCCATGTTTATAAGATAAATTTGTTTACATAAAACAATATTTCTTAATTTGATTTAATTAATAAAATAAGCCACTTCTTGAAGCCTTTTAGTGTCGTATCCAGCTCTTATTCCAATCTACCCAATGCCTGCTATTTATACACGAAAATTGACTAGCTTACGGACCGTAAGCTTGCTGATGTTGCGGTCCGTATGACATCTTACGGACCGTAAGACTCACAGCTTTACGGTCCGTATGGGACACAAAGATGCTATATTTTCTCGCTATATTTGGGGGCTAATTAGCGAAATCCGCAATATTGTTAAAGCTGCGAGACCACGCACTATTGATGATGCGGTAGAATTAGCCAACACTCTGACCGATGAATTGGTGCGCACAAGAGATGAAGATAGGAAGAAGGCACTAGCTCAAAAAATTACCCAAGGATTTCGTGTGGGTAATAATAACAGCTTCAAGAGAAAAGGAACAGGGCAATCTTCAGGTCCGTCATTTTGCAGGTCACGGCCCTCGACCCGGTTTGACCCGTTTCAGGAGCCGCGGCAGAAAATACTGCGGTATTGATTTAATTGAGTTTAACAGCGGAAACAGGATCGCTTAAAGCTAAAATTTTTCCCGATACGGACCTCAACCTTGAGAAGCTTACGGTCCGTAAGCATGTCAAATTTCGTGTATAAATAGCAGCGTTTGGCACTTGCTTTCTGGTGTTCAAACGACGAAAGAATTCGTCCAATTCTTCAAATTCTCTTCTGTTTACTTCAATTAACACACACGAATCTTCAATTAAGCATAGCGGGGTGCTGCAGAACAGGGTATTAACTTAATCGCTATTACGATTCATTGTCCGATCGATCCATATATCCAATGAATGTTTAAGTGCCGCCCACATTAGGGTTATACTTTATCGTTCGTCATTTATTTGACGGATTGTCGTTAATTCGATAGGTAAAGTATTATACTTTGTCGTTCGTCGTTAATTCGACGGATCATCGTTAATTCGATGGATGAAGTATTGCACTTTGTCATTTGTTGTGAGAATATGATCTCGTGAGTTATCGTAAAATGCTATATTAAGTTACTTACCTAGTTCGTGTGCATTAGGTTAAAAAGGTTAATCAATAGGCTAAGCTCTGCTCAAATTAAATCTGCAATATATCAAGGATTATCTGTAGACTAAGCTTTGCCCGTAGAAATCTGCAATGTGAGTTCATTTCTCTTTTCTCACAGTTTGTGAGTCCATTATATTTTCTCACAGTTTTATCACCTTTTTGTGAAACAATTATATTTACAAAGATTTTACAGAATCTTAAATAATTACCAGTTATACTTACAGTGATTAAGTTTTTATATTAACTGCTGGTATGAAAGATTTATATATTATTTGATTCTCATTATTATTTGCCAGAAAGTTAGGTAATATTATCATGATTATAAATAACAGTGGAAATTATGCATTTTACTAAGATTATATTTTAGTCTTAGTCACGTTAAAATATTAAATAATGATATTACAATTATTTAATTAACATATTTGATAAGTTATAGTAATTTGACATAAATTGAGATATGTCATTTTCTGGATTAAATGGTTTAATGCCAAAAGTAATATATTTGATAAAGAAATGTCACGGGACATCATTATGTCCGAAGACACGGGTTGAGAGAATGATCAACAGTGTTATGAATAGAAATTACTAGTTGAAAGAATGATCAACAGTAATATAATATGAGTTACTAGTTGAAAGAATGATCAACAGTGACATTACCAAAAGCACTAGTTGAGAGAATGATCAACAGTGTTATAGAATCACTAGTTGAAAGAATGATCAACAGTGATATGACCAGAATCATTAATTGAAAGAATAATCAATATTGATATGATTATAGTCACAGGAATCGCCTAGTGACAGATAAATTGAATAATAGTCAAATACATTTATTTGATGAATTCACTATCGGACTATTCTGAAAATTATGAAAATCTTAGGGTTTGCACAGAATTACTTGGGTATCTCAATTAGGGTTTCCTATTGGTCAAATTAATTTAATAATTATGACTTTTGATGAGAGTCCAAAATGGATGTTGGGAATAGGATCCAAGAGACTTTGGGACAGATTTCCTTAAAATATGATGAGAAGAAATGCCGTTACTAGAACATCATCTGACAAAGGATAGGAGATTATGAAACTGTGGTTGTATAATAGTAACAGTAAAATCAGTATGTGTAAAATAAATAATAAAACGGGTGTATATAGAAACAAGATATAAGGAAATATTAGAAAAGTTACAATTTTGTTTGTATATTCGTTTATGAGATTATGTGCAACTAAATTGTGACATTAGTATTTTTCCTGATTACAGCCACTGGATTAAGCTAATTAAGTATTTAGAAATACTTAATTTTTCCTGATTACTATTATGTGATTATGTGTTTTATTAACTGGCTATTTGTTAATGTTAATATAGGTAGATTTTTATTTTGTTACTCTATTATCATTGTTAATCGAAAAATATTATATATAAATTTATTTGATTAATATATGGAATTACCTAATATAGTATTACTATATTATGGTAAAGAAATAATATTTTATGTTTGTCACATTGAAACTGTCATTATTTGACAAATACTGAGTGAATTGGGTAAATATAAAAACCTTAATACTGTAAGGTATAACAATATATTTATAAAAATGGAATGAATTCACTCAGTATTATCGCTGACAAAACCTTTTTCAAACATTTTTCAGGTAATCACAATAGATTGGAATAAGAGCTGGATACGACACTAAAAGACTTCAAGAAGTGGCTTATTTTATTAATTAAATCAAATTAAGAAATATTGTTTTATGTAAACAAATTTATCTTATAAACATGGGTTTATCCCATCTATTTAATAAATAAAATCCGGTGTTTCTAAACTCTGATATTTTTCCTAACTCACGGTCCTGATGAAATTTCCGCTGCAATGTTTTTAAAATAATCACCGGTACCGCTGGACTGTTCACGGCACCCGATTCCGTCCAGGGTGGGTGCTTACGGACCGTAAGCTTGTCAACGTTGCGGTCCGTATGACTGCTTACGGACCGTAAGGTTGAGACTGTTGCGGTCCGTATGGAATCAAAATAGGCTATAGGGTAGCCACGACTGAAACTAGCTTTGCTGAGTTGAAATTTTCGAAATTCAGTAACTTGACAACGAATTTTGAAGATAATTATCAACTAGGGTTTACCCCCCTTGAGTTTTAGGGGCCCTAATCCTGATTCTGAAAATTATGAAAATTTCATGGTCCGTTCGTCGTTAATTCGACGGATCATCGTTAATTCGATGGATAGGGAATTAGAATTTAGGATTCATTTAATTCCAGGAACTACACCGATAGCCAAATCACCTTATCACTGTTTTCTTTTTACAGTTCTCTTCACGATGTCCTACAGCTTTGCAAAAATTGCAAGTAATATCGCATCTTCCAAAATGCTTCTTTTTGCATTTCCTGCAAAACTCAGTGCCTGAAAGTGAATTCCTTCGTCGAACAAATGCACAGAAGTCAGTCCCAATGTTAATTCAACGGATCCTCGTTAATTCGATGGGTAAAGTATTATACCTTGTCGTTCATTGTTAATTCAATGGATCATCGTTAATTCGATGGACAAAGTATTGCATTTTGACATTCATTGTGATAATTTAATATCGTAAATTATCGTAATTGCTGGATTGATTACTAATTCCAAATTGTGTGCTTGTTATTGAAATTAGGATAAAAGGTTAATCAGTAGGCTAGGCTCTGCCCGTATAAATCTGCAAAGTGAGTCATTCACTAGCTTTGGTCACCAATCGTATTATGTTTGGTTTTATTTACTTAATTGAATTGTTCAATATGATTGGTGGCTCGATCCTGGTCATGTCACGCCTCCAAGCGGTGAATTTACGATATTAAATTATCACAATGAATGTAAAAATGCAATACTTTGTCCATCGAATTAACGATGATCCATTGAATTAACAATGAACGACAAGGTATAATACTTTACCCATCGAATTAACGAGGATCCGTTGACGCGTAAAACAACAAATCGCGGCGGAAACATCGGGGCGTGTTGCGACAGAATTAATTGTTTCATAACCATGGCATACAAAGTTTTAATTTATTTATCAACAAGGGTGTTACATTGTCTCAAAACAGTAAAATAACGAGTTCAGAACATAATTAAACATAGTCTATCTTCTTTTAAAGTTTCTAAGGCACAGGTCCGCCCTAGTATCATGATCAACATCCTATGGAAAAGCACCTGAAAACACATGTGAAAATAGGTACGTCAGCATAAAAATGCCTGTGAGATACATAGGTTTTGTGAGAATAGGATTCATGACTTATGTTTAAGAAAAATGTTTAGTCATGAACCTTGTAATTTGCTTTGTCATGTAAATCATTTGAAAACAATAAGATCAGATGATATGTATAAGTAATTGTCAGGTTAAATAAATGACCATGTAAAAATGTGTTTGTATAAGATAAGTTGTTTGTAAATCAACGTCTTGTGAAAAGTATGTTATTTGTATAAAATGTTCTATGTCTCAAACTGAAATGATTCAAATAACGTTACGCCATGTAATACCATACAAACACTTATATATAGGAAGTACCAGCGGCGTATCCACCATGCTTGTATCATATTACACACGCATCGTTACTTAATCACTTAATCAAACCAAACCAATTGTCAAATGTATTGAAAAATATGTCAAAGTGTTTATGTCAAGATGTAAATCATGTCAAATGTCTATGTCAAATATCCATGTCAAATGTCTATGTCAAATATCCATGTCAAATGTCTATGTCAAATATCCATGTCAAATGTCTATGTCAAATATCCATGTCAAATGTCTATGTCAAAATGTCATGTATGGCAAGCGAAATGTCTCAACTAAACCATATGCACGAAAACAAAGTATTGAAGTAAAACTTGGTTTAAATCAAAGCTATGTTTTGTGTAAATGCATGCAACTATTTAATATGAACATCTATGCGGTATTGTGAATATGCATACATCCAAGCCTGGCGACTGTGGTGATAAACCCTTTAAACAAATTAAAGGTCTATCTGTCTTATGTCAACGAATTCGGTCATTCCTTTCTGTCCCCTTTCCCTGGGATGTCCGGAACGGGAGTTGTCAATTCCTATGGTACCACTACCTACTAACGAACGGCGTAGCTAATGTTAATGAATGTATTGTCCCATGTAAACAAACCAAATGTCATAACAAAATGTGAGCATGTGAAAACGATGCACTAAGTATGTAATCAAATGAACATACGTAGCGTGAAATGTCATGTAAAACGATGTACTAAGTAATGCACACAATGGGCACACCTAGCATGAAATGTCATGTAAAACAATGTACTAAGTAATGCACACAATGGGCACACCTAGCAGGAAATGTCATGTAAAACAATGTACTAAGTAATGCACACAATGGGCACACCTAGCATAAGATGAAATGAAATCATGTACTATAATGTACTAACGAACATAGCATGTATATGATGTGAAAACAGGAAAGCATGAAAGTAACAAGTAGGCACATGTGTTCCACCCCAAAACAGTTTTGAAAAACAGTAAAAGAGGGGTCTATGTACTCACTTGAGATTGCTCAGTTGTATAAAGATAACCACCAAGCAATGCAAGAGATCTCGGAATCAAACGGCACCTAGTATAGGTAACTATGTTAATAACCGGACCTTAATCGGATGATTGGATAGAATGAGGTTTCGTAAACCAAACGAGTGTAGAGACTCGTGTCATTTGGTTTAACAAAGCCTACATACTAAATGAAACCTAACATAAGTGTTTACGACCCATTACGACCCGTTTAGGTAGCTTATGCTACTTTAACGCGTCGTGCGCGTGAAACGCGTTCGGATCGCCTAACTAGTCCTATGACAAGTGTTATATGCCTAAACATGTTACATAATCAGTTACGTGACAAAAGTTTAGGTTACATATGCTAAATTACCAATTATGTATGAAAAGGGTATTCTGGTAATTTACCTAAGGCATATAAACTACCTATCATACAACTACTTAAACGTCGTGACCATAAGGTATAACCTCGGAAGGTTATGCCCTTCCTACTATGGTCACCTAATGTATTTGGTCGGATCCTAATGATCGACCAAACTGGGTCGGGTTCGAAGGTATAGCTAATAATTATCTATATTTGCGTGCTCCGGAAGTTGAAATTTAAAATATCGTCGACTCATCAAGGCTGGAAACACACGTGGCCTCCTTATAGCCATTTTGTTAACCTTACGGACCGTAAGGTCACCAAGCTTACGGTCCGTAAGCTGTCATACGGACCTCAACCTTGAGAAGCTTACGGTCCGTAAGCATGTCAAATTTCGTGTATAAATGGAGAGTACGTAATTCGGATAATTGTAACAGTGGAAATTATGCATTTTACTAAGATTATATTTTAGTCTTAGTCACGTTAAAATATTAAATAATGATATTACAATTATTTAATTAACATATTTGATAAGTTATAGTAATTTGACATAAATTGAGATATGTCATTTTCTGGATTAAATGGTTTAATGCCAAAAGTAATATATTTGATAAAGAAATGTCACGGGACATCATTATGTCCGAAGACACGGGTTGAGAGAATGATCAACAGTGTTATGAATAGAAATTACTAGTTGAAAGAATGATCAACAGTAATATAATATGAGTTACTAGTTGAAAGAATGATCAACAGTGACATTACCAAAAGCACTAGTTGAGAGAATGATCAACAGTGTTATAGAATCACTAGTTGAAAGAATGATCAACAGTGATATGACCAGAATCATTAATTGAAAGAATAATCAATATTGATATGATTATAGTCACAGGAATCGCCTAGTGACAGATAAATTGAATAATAGTCAAATACATTTATTTGATGAATAAAACATTGCAGCGGAAATTTCATCAGGACCGTGAGTTAGGAAAAATATCAGAGTTTAGAAACACCGGATTTTATTTATTAAATAGATGGGATAAACCCCCCTAAAACTCAGGGGGGGCATTCCCTACTTTACAATTATCCGAATTACGTACTCTCCAAGCTGAATTTTTAGAAAGTGTCAAGTCATCAGAGCTAGTCCCACACGTGGCTACACTATAGCAGCTTTGTGTCCCATACGGACCGTAAAGCTGTGAGTCTTACGGTCCGTAAGATGTCATACGGACCGCAACATCAGCAAGCTTACGGTGCCATATTAAATCAGCAATGTGAGTCATTCTCTCTTTTGAATTAATTGTTTCAAATCCATGGCAATTGAAGTTTCGTTTTATTGATTAAAAGTGTTACAATGTCTTAACAAACAAAGAAATACAACATAATTAACTAGTCTTGCATCTTTTATTGTCACTAAAGCCCAAGTCTGCCTATATATATCTTGATCATCTTATGCAACAGTTCCTGAAAAACACATGTGAAAATAGGTACGTCAGCATAAAAATGCCTGTGAGATACATAGGTTTTGTGAAAATAGGTTTCATGACTTATGTTTGAGAAAAATGTTTAGTCATGAACCTTGTAATTTGCTTTGCTTTGTAAATCATTTGAAAAACGATAAGATCAGATGATATGTATAAATAAGAGAATAATGTATGGTTAAATGAATAACCATTGTAAAATGAGTTTGTATAAGATAAGTTGTTTGTAAATCAATGTCTTGTGAAAAGTATGTTATTTGTATAAAATGTCCTATGTCTCAAACTGAAATGATTCAAATAACGCTATGATATGTAATACCATACAAACACTTATATATAGGAAGTACCAGCGGCGTATCCACCATGCTTGTATCATATTACACACGCATCGTTACTTAATCACTTAATCAAACCAAACCAACCAATGTAAGAAGTCTATGTTTAAATCAATTGTCAAATGTATTGGGTAATGTGTCAAAGTGTTCATGTCAAGATGTAAATCATATCAAAATGTCTATGTCAAATATCCATGTCAAATGTCTATGTCAAATATCCATGTCAAATGTCTATGTCAAGATGTCATGTATGGCAAGTGAAATGTCTCAACTAAACCATATGCACAAAAACAAAGTATTGAAGTAAACTTGGTTTAAATCAAAGTTATGTTTTGTGGGAAATGCATGATCAAATGTCAATCATGTTAAAATGTCTATGCCGAAATGTCTATGTAAAACGATGTACTAAGTAATGCACACAATTGGGCACACCTAGCATGAAATGTCATAAAATCATGTACTATAATGTACTAACGAACATAGCAGTATATGATGTGAAAACAGGAAAGCATGAAAGTAACAAGTAGGCACATGTGTTCCACCCCAAAACAGTTTGGAAAACAGTAAAAGAGGGGTCTATGTACTCACTTGAGATTGCTCAGAAGTCCTTGAGTAACAATTCGGGCCGGTTGGGCCGTAACCTTAGCCCACCCGGAAACCCCTAACCCACTCGATATATATATGGCCAACCCTCACAACTTTCACCATTTTTGCAACATCACTCCCACACTCTCTCATCTCACACACTCTCCCTCTCTCTCTCTCTAAAAACCACTAAAACCCTAAGGTTCTAACATCAAACTCACCTCCTCTCCTCTCCCTCTCTCGGATCAAACCGGCGATAACCAAAGGAGCTCTCGGATCATCTCGGATCATCTCGGATCATCACTCGGAACTTGGTTCATCAATCTCTTGTACTCCTCCATCTAACCGGTTAGTGTATTATAGTTGTTTGACTTAAAATGATGGTTCATGATGCACAAACTATTTGATTAGTTGGATATTTGATTGAGTATATTGCTTATTAGACAATAGATTGTTGTCAATGTTTGAATGATGAATGGATGAACAATGTGTTTTATTCATAAACCTTATGAATGCCTTGAAATAACTATATGATAAGGATAAGCTAGTGTGTTTGAATAAATGATTCATGCTAGAAAATGAAGGGAAATGTTGCTTTGGTATCTAGTCTATGTGCTATGATTTCTGCCCGAAAAATAAAAGGTTGTGTAGGATGAGGATATGATGATTATGTGTTAAATATGCATGAATATTTGATGAACGGTTTGAAGGCTGATATGAATATTCAAATATGCTTGTTTTGATCCATTTTCATGTGATATTAGACAAAGAAACATGTTATTGCAATATGGTTGGTTAGTACAAAATCTCATGAAAACAGAATTCTATTGGTCAGTACATCAGAGGTTCTAGAAGGTTTCTTGTGCACGTTTCCAAGGTTGCGACTCGAAACCTCCGGTTGCGACTCGCAACCAAACCATGACAACTCAAGACCACCGGTTGCGACTCGAAACCGCCCGGTTGCGACTCGCAACCAAAACTTGACAACTCGAGACTACGGCAGTTGCGACTCGCAACCAAGACATGACAAGTCGAAACTCCGGTTGCGACTCGCAACCAGCCCATGACAAGCCGCAACCTCCGGTTGCGACTCGTAACTGTGTGTTCTCGAGTCGAGACCACCTGGTCTCGACTGGGCTGTTAGTTATTGGGCCCAAGTGTATTAACTGTACATGTTTGTTACTGTTTAGGTGGGCTACGTGTTAACTGTTAACTGTTGCTGTTAAAGAACTTAGACGGGCCCAATGACTTATTGAGTAATTATATGTTGTGCATGCTATGTGTTAGTTATGTGTAGATTATACGTGAATACTTGTACCCCAACTTGACCTATCTTGGTAACCATGCTAGGACGTGGTGACCAACGTGATCGACCGGGTAATTAATCTACCGAGCAACCCAAGGTGAGTTCACAACCTAAAGCATGTATTCCCGGTGGTTTGGGAAACGGAACTAAAAACAACACTATCCCCTTATGAGGGATACAACTTACTTTTCTTCCCTTGTTTATTGGGAACCTTTTTAGTTAATTACTGTTTATACGGATTGCAACAAACGGCACTAAACGAAACTCTATCACTTAAAGTCCCTACTACTTAATACCGATTAGTCGCCGGGGCCAGGCGAACGGGTTATTAGTTGATAGCGCTATTTAGGTCTTACCAACCTCACACCGTGCCAAGGTATGGGATCGGTCGTGAACTAATGTACTCAGGCATCCGTCAATGATGATAGAACATTGACATCGGGGCACTCTGCGGATACGCAACGGTCACCTAGTGTTCGGTATTGGAAAAACAGTTTAGTTGCTAACTTTTGGGGTAGCTCCCCATGGCATGTATAAACGGATAAATTAACTGGTGAAACAAGTTTTTGGTAATTAAAACTGGACAACTAGTGAACTCACTCAGCATTATTGTTGACCCCTTACTGCATGCTTTGCAGGTAACCAGTGACTCAGGAGCTTGCAGCTTGGGAAGTGTAGTGGTCGTCTAAACCCGCGTGTTGGGTTCTAAATAATTTGAACTATGAACTTTGTTTAAACTATCTTGCCTATGCTTCCGCTAGTTACTTAACTGTTATTTGAACCTAAACATTTGAACTTTAAACTATGGTGTTTACTAACCATTATGGTTGGTGATCATCCTTACTAATATCCAATGCTCAGTATGACGAAGGAATTCACTTTCAGGCACTGAGTTCTGTTCGATTTACTACAATTAACACACACTAAACTCTAATTAAGTATAGCGGGGTGCTGCAGAACAGGGTATTAGTACAATCGCTGCTACGATTCATTTATCCAACGATCATTATATCCAATGAATGTTTAAATGCCGCTCACATTTCCGCGTAAAACAACAAATCGCGGCGGAAACATCGGGGCGTGTTGCAACAGAATTAATGTTTCATAACCATGGATACCAAAGAGTGTTTCGTTTTATTAAACATTGAATAATTTCATCGTCTGGAAATCTAAATACACAATTTAAACATAGTCTATCATTGTTATTGAGTCACTAAGGCCTTGTCCAGTCCTATGTGAGCATGCATCTTATCAATCGATATCATCCAACAATACCTGAAACATATGTGAAAACGAGGTCAGCAAAGAAATGCTGGCGAGATACATAGGTTTTGTGAAAATAAGATTCATGACTTCTGTTTAAGAAAATGTTTAGTCATGAACCTTGTAATTTGCTTTGTCTTTGTAAATCATTTGAAAAATAATAAGTTCGGATGATAAGTATAAATAAGAGAATAATGCATGATTAAATGAATAACCATGTAAAATGAGTTTGTATAAGATAAGTTGTTTGTAAATAAATGTCTTGAGAAAAGTATGTTACTTGTATAAAATGTTCTATGTCTCAAACTGAAATGATTCAAATAACGTTACGCCATGTAATACCATACAAACACTTATATATAGGAAGTACCAGCGGCGTATCCACCATGCTTGTATCATATTACACACGCATCGTTAACTTAATCACTTAATCAAACCAAACCAACCAATGTAAAATGTCTATGTTTAAATCAATTGTCAAATGTATTGAATAATATGTCAAAGTATTCATGTCAAGATGTAAATCATGTCAAAATGTCTATGTCAAATATCCATGTCAAATGTCTATGTCAAATATCCATGTATGGCAAGTGAAATGTCTCAACTAAACGATATGCACAAAAACAAAGTATTGAAGTAAAACTTGGTTTAAATCAAAGTTATGTTTTGTGGGAAATACATGATCAAATGTCAATCATGTACAAATGTTTACCCAATCGTTAAACCATCTTGTTTGAATCGTTCAAATCGTTCTTGTTTTAATTGTTCGAATCGTTCTTGTTTTAATTGTGAAACTACTTAATGGTCGATTCTCTAATAACATTCAAACCTTCATGACTCGTTCATCGTTCCAACTCGCTCTCGTTCTCGTTCTTAACAAACCCTTACCAAAGGATAAGTTAATAATTACAGATTCAGTCGCTACCCACAACCCCCACATATAACAATGGGTGTAGTAAATAACGGGATTTGTCAGATCCTATGGTACCATAACCTAATACTGGTCGGCTTGATCATTGCTAATGAATGTCATCGGTCATGTAAACTACAACCAACAAGTTCGTTCACTTTATTGAAATTGTTATTAGTTTTTGAAATCATTGTATTCGTTCTTGAAATCATTGTATTCGTTCTTGAAATCATTGTTAGCGTTCTTGAAATAATTGTTATTGTTCTTGAAACCACATAGTAATTGTTATTGAAATCATTGATAAAACATTTAGCACATATGAGTCACCCCAAAACAGTTGAAAACAGTAAAAGAGGGGAATAATGTACTCGCCTGGGAGTGCTTAGGAGTCTTGAACAACTACCAAGTAAGCTAGAGGAGTCCCGGAAATCAAACGGTACCTAACATAGGTAACTACATAATTAACCCGGACCTAAATCGGAAGACTGGGTAGCAGGAGGGTTTGTAAACCAAATGAGTGTAGGAACTCATATGATATGGTTTAACAAAGCCTACATACTAAATGAAACTTAACCTAAGTATTATCGACCCATCGCGACCCATTAAGGTAACTTATGCTACTTTAACGCGTCGTGCGCGTGAAACGCGTTCGGACCGTCTAACTAGTCCTATGACAAGTGTTATATGCCTAAACATGTTACATAATCAGTTATGTGACAAAATTTTAGGTTACATATGCTTAATTACCAATTATACATGAAAAGGGTATTCTGGTAATTTACCTAAGGCATATAAACTACCTATCATACAACTACTTAAACGATGTGACCATAAGGTATAACCTCGGAAGGTTATTCCCTACACTATGGTCACCTATTGTATTTGGTCGGATCCTAATGATCGACCAAACTGGGTCGGGTTCGAAGGTATAAGCGATTTATTAGATCGCTTACCCTACGACCCTAGACAACGTGGTAATCAGTAGGCATAGCCCCAAGGGACTATAACCATCGTGATTACAATCACGTTGCGAAGTTCAAACGAACTTCGCATTGACCATTACTCCACGTAGAACATACAAAACGTGGCGGAAATATCGGGGAGTGTTGTAACAGAATTAATTGTTTCAAATCCATGGCAATTGAAGTTTCGTTTTATTGATTAAAAGTGTTACAATGTCTTAATAAACTAATAAATACAACATAATTAACTAGTCTTGTATCTTTTATTGTCACTAAAGCCCAAGTCTGCCTATGTGTATCTTGATCATCTTATGCAACAGTTCCTGAAAAACACATGTGAAAATAGGTACGTCAGCATAAAAATGCCTGTGAGATACATAGGTTTTGTGAAAAATAAGATTCATGACTTATGTTTGAGAAAATGTTTAGTCATGAACCTTGTTATTTGCTTTGTCTTTTAAATCATTTGAAAAACGATAAGATCAGATGATAAGTATAAATAAATGTAAGGTTAAATGAATAACCAAGTAAAATGTGTTTGCATAAGATAAGTTGTTTATAAATCAATGTCTTGTGAAAAGTATGTTATTTGTATGAAATGTTCTATGTCTCAAACTGAAATGATTCAAATAACGTTACGACATGTAATACCATACAAACACTTATATATAGGAAGTACCAGCGGCGTATCCACCATGCTTGTATCATATTACACACGCATCGTTACTTAATCACTTAATCAAACCAAACCAAACCATGTAAAATGTTCATGTCAAGATGTAAATCATGTCAAAATGTCTATGTCAAATATCCATGTCAAATGTCTATGTCAAATATCCATGTCAAATGTCTATGTCAAATATCCATGTCAAATGTCTATGTCAAATATCCATGTCAAATGTCTATGTCAAATATCCCTGTCAAATGTCTATGTCAAAATGTCATGTATGGCAAGTGAAAGGTCTCAACTAAACCATATGCACAAAAACAAAGTATTGAAGTAAAAGTTGGTTTAAATCAAAGCTATGTTTTGTGTAAATGCATGCAAATATTTAATATGAACATTTATGCGGTATTGTGAATATGCATACATCCAAGCCTGGCGACTGTGGTGATAAACCCTTTAAACAAATTAAAGGTCTATCTGTCTTATATCAACGAATTCGGTCATTCCTTTCATCCCCTTTCCCTGGGACGTCCGGAACGGGAGTTGTCAATTCCTATGGTACCACTACCTACTAACGAACGGCATGATCGGTGTTAATGAATGTATTGTCCCATGTAAACAAACCAAATGTCATACCAAAATGTAAGCATGTGATGAAAAACAATGTACTAAGTATGCACGCAATGGACATAAATAGCATAAAATGTAAATGTAAAACGATGTACTAAGTATGAACGCAATGGACATACATAGCATAAAATGTAATGAAATCATGTACTATAATGTACTAACGAACATAGCAGTATATGATGTTAAAACAGGAAAGCATGAAAGTAACAAGTAGGCACATGTGTTCCACCCCAAAACAGTTTGGAAAACAGTAAAAGAGGGGTCTATGTACTCACTTGAGATTGCTCAGAAGTCCTTGAGTAACAACCAAACAATGCTAGAGATCGCGGATATCAAACGGCACCTAATATAGGTAACTATGTTAATTAACCGGACCTAGATCGGAAGATCGGGTAGCATTAGGGTTTGTAAACCCAACGAGTGTAGAGACTCGTGTCATTTGGTTTAACAAAGCCTACATACTAAATGAAACTTAACCTAATTGTATACGACCCATTACGACCCGTTTAGGAAGCTTATGCTACTTTAACGCGTCGTGCGCGTGAAACGCGTTCGGACCGCCTAACTAGCCCTATGACAAGTGTTATATGCCTAAACATGTTACATAATCCGTTATGTGACAAAAGTTTAGGTTACATATGCTTAATTACCAATTATACATGAAAAGGGTATTCTGGTAATTTACCTAAGGCATATAAACTACTTATCATACAACTACTTAAACGATGTGACCATAGGGTATAACCTCGGAAGGTTATGCCCTATACTAGGGTCACCTAATGTATTTGGTCGGATCCTAATGATCGACCAAACTGGGTCGGGTTCGAAGGTATAGGCGATTTATCAGATCGCCTACCCTACGACCCTAGACAACGTGGTAATCAGTAGGCATAGTCCCAAGGGACTATGACCATCGTGATTACAATCACGTTGCGAAGTTCAATCGAACTTCGCATTGACCATTACTGGTATTCTCTCTTTTTTTTCAAATCTATTTACAAAATCATGTTTATTTTCAAAGTTATAATTACGGGGATTAAGTCTTTGTAATCACCAAGTTACAGCCGGTATGTGGGGTTTTGTATACATTACTTGATAATCGTCACCATTGGGGCAGCCAGTGGGGGATATGACCATAGTCACAGACACCATTGGACGAATGGGCCAATGGGTTACCTATCGAATTAACGACAATCCGTCAAATAAATGACGAACGATAAAGTATAACCCTAATGTGGGCGGCACTTAAACATTCATTGGATATATGGATCGATCGGACAATGAATCGTAATAGCGATTAAGTTAATACCCTGTTCACGTGGCCTCCTTATAGCCATTTTGTTAACCTTACGGACCGTAAGGTCACCAAGCTTACGGTCCGTAAGCTGTCATACGGACCTCAACCTTGAGAAGCTTACGGTCCGTAAGCATGTCAAATTTCGTGTATAAATAGCAGCGTTTGGCACTTGCTTTCTGGTGTTCAAACGACGAAAGAATTCGTCCAATTCTTCAAATTCTCTTCTGTTTACTTCAATTAACACACACGAATCTTCAATTAAGCATAGCGGGGTGCTGCAGAACAGGGTATTAACTTAATCGCTATTACGATTCATTGTCCGATCGATCCATATATCCAATGAATGTTTAAGTGCCGCCCACATTAGGGTTATACTTTATCGTTCGTCATTTATTTGACGGATTGTCGTTAATTCGATAGGTAAAGTATTATACTTTGTCGTTCGTCGTTAATTCGACGGATGATGTCATTCGTGGTCATAGAGTTTAAAAGATGTATCCTATTCCTGGACGGGATACATGTTTCTAAGCTCAGGATTATTTAAAGTCTTTTGTTGAGTCCATGGGAACTCATTTGAACGTATTATGGTTTGTAACTAATTGACATCTATATTTTCAAGACAATGGTATTGTGGTATTTTCCTAACTTTATTAATGAATGAAAATCTTTTGGTTTTATCATATAGCATTGTTATGATTGATTGCTATGGTATTAAGAAGTCACATCAAATAAACCCACGATAGTGCCACTTTTGGCAAAAAAAAATTAAATAAGGATATTTTAGAGGTTAAAAACTGCTTACCATTGCCGTATAGTACTGTGTTGGAAGCTCTAGTCACAAAGCCCTAGATATAATTACACCAATTTTGAGCATTGCGAAACTGTGCACATAAATATGTGTACTTGGATGACAACGAATTTTGAATAGGTAAAGTATTATACTTTATTGTTCGTTGTTAATTCAACGGATCCTCGTTAATCCAATGCATGTTTAAATGCCGCCCACATTAGGGTTATACTTTATCGTTCGTAGCCAGATCATCGTTAATTCGATGGGTAAAGTATTATACATTGTCATTCATTGTTAATTCAATGGATCATCGTTAATTCGATGGACAACGAGTTATAATTTGTAAAACCTCGTAGCCATGACTCTTAACCCAAAAACATTTGTTTTAGTAAATTATTTGAAAAACAATGATAAGTTCAGGTGATATGTATAAATAAGAGAATAATGCATGATTAAATGAATAACCATGTAAAAATGAGTTTGTATAAGATAAGTTGTTTGTAAATAAATGTCTTGTGAAAAGTATGTTACTTGTATAAAATGTTCTATGTCTCAAACTGAAATGATTCAAATAACGCTACAATATGTAATACCATACAAACACTTATATATAGGAAGTACCAGCGGCGTATCCACCATGCTTGTATCATATTCCACACGCATTGTTACTTAATCACTTAATCCAAACCAAACCACCAAAGTAATGTTCATGCCCAAATGTAAATCATGTAATATGTATAACCAAAATAATATCGTATATCGCTTTGAAGCCAATCGTTTACCCAATCGTTAAAACATCGTGTGAAACCCAATCGTTACCCAATCGTTAAAACATCGTGTGAAAACCAATCGTAAATCGTTTAATTCGTTTTAGGTCGTGAAACTACTTATAAGGTCGTCTCGCTAATAACATTCAAACCTTCGTGACTTTCGTCGCTTCTCGTTTTCGTCGCTTCTCGTTTTCGTCGCTTCTCGTTTTCGTATTAACAAACCTCCATAGGGTAAGTTAACAATTACAGATTCAGTCGCTACCTACCATACCCACACATAACCACGGGTGTAGTAAATAACGGGATTTGTCAGATCCTATGGTACCATAACCTAATACTGGTCGGCTTGATCATTGCTAATGAATGTCATTTGTTATGTAACTACAACCAACAAGTTTGTTCACTTTATGAAATCGTTATTAGTTTTGTATAAATCGCCTTAATTGTTTATGAAACCATCGTTATAACATCGAAAACATTTAGCACATATGAGTCACCCCAAAACAATTGAAAACAGTAAAATAGGGGAAAATGTACTCGCCTGAGAATGCTTGGAGGTCTTGAACAACTACCAAGTAAGCTAGAGGAGTCCCGGAAATCAAACGGTACCTAATATAGGTAACTACATAATTAACCCGGACCTAAATCGGAAGGCTGGGTAGCAGGAGGGTTTGTAAACCAAATGAGTGTAGGAACTCATATGATATGGTTTAACAAAGCCTACATACTAAATGAAACTTAACCTAAGTATTATCGACCCATCGCGACCCATTAAGGTAACTTATGCTACTTTAACGCGTCGTGCGCGTGAAACGCTTTCGGACCGTCTAACTAGTCCTATGACAAGTGTTATATGCCTAAACATGTTACATAATCAGTTATGTGACAAAAGTTTAGGTTACATATGCTTAATTACCATTTATACATGAAAAGGGTATTCTGGTAATTTACCTAAGGCATATAAACTACCTATCATACAACTACTTAAATGATGTGACCATAGGGTATAACCTCGGAAGGTTATGCCCTATACTAGGGTCACCTAATGTATTTGGTCGGATCCTAATGATCGACCAAACTGGGTCGGGTTCGAGGTATAAGCGATTTATTAGATCGCTTACCCTACGACCCTAGACAACGTGGTAATCAGTGGGCATAGTCCCAAGGGACTATAACCAACGTGATTACACTCACGTTGCGAAGTTCAAACGAACTTCGCATTGACCATTACTGGTCAACGCTGAAAGTCAAACAAAGTTTGACTTTCTGACTCGAAAAGCAGTAAAATAAGGAAAAGAACGAAAGAATACTTACGAAGGGTCCCCGAATGCTAATCCCGATCCAAGAACTCAGGTATGAAACAATGGTTTCAACTTAGAGCTCTCAAAATCAGAATTCTTGTAAGAAATGAGGTTGGGGTGATGGGGTATTTATAGGAATACCCGAACCGTTAAGATCGTTTGTCGAAAATCGTGCCTTAATCATGTCCGTACAAGTGTCGGAAGGTTATGGTGACTAAATTGCCACTAACCATAGGGAATCAACACTTGGCAAGGGATAAGGGAGTGGATAACAGCTGTAAACAGCTGTCGATACATCGAATCCGGTCCCGAAAATGCGAAAAATGAGTTTAATGGTTATAGGGAATTAGGTTATTAGTAATGCTTTGACCTAGTCTATAACCTTCTTAGGACCCTAACGCGAGTTTACTTGCGTTTAGTCATAAAACAATACCGTCGCCTATCCTTAGGCGACTACCACAACAAGAACATGAATTTCAAAACCGCTTTGAAAACTAATCATCTGTTCTAGGATGATTGATTACTAGGTTTTGAACCCTCTATTGTAAGGTTTTGAACTCTCTGTTATATGGTTTTGAACCCCTTTGAGTTTTCAAAATCTCGTCAAGGTTTTGGGTTTTAAATAGTGTGAACACGTGCAAACTGGAAGGGTGAATGCCTGTATTCTGGGTTTTCTGGCTAGGCAAGCACTTCGTATACATCTCATCAGACGCGAGACCAGTTGTGCTTACCTGGGAATTCTTGGGATGAGTGTTCACTTATAGGCGAGCATGTCTTCGCAATACATTATTTTTGACCCATTTACTTTGAATTATCACCATCTCATTTGTTTGCCTTAGGTAACAAACAAATGATCACAATTTTCATTTGTCACCATTCTGTATTGATTATCCAATAACCTTTCACTTGCTTCTTCCTATGTTTTTCATTTTCTTCTAGAATGTCTCTTCCTCTTGGCACTGGTCAAACGCCCGAGCGAACAGCCAAATTTGTCCAGCAAATTGGCGAAGTGATTCAGAGGACTGTGGATTTAGGTATTGCCATGGCTCGTCTTAACAATGAAGCCTCTCGTCTCGACAATGAAGCCACTCAAGAGACACCAAAGGAAGCAGTAGTCAGGCTTGCAACAACATCAAGGAAGCGTAAGGCTTCAAGGAAACCCGCAGCGGTTACACCTAATCAAGCTGGACCTAGCCAAGTGGCAAGGCCACCAGCTAGGAAGCCGTACTTAGGAACTGCTCCTAGGTGCAAGCGATGCAACCGTCATCATTCAAACCTCATACCCTGCTCCAAATGTACCTACTGTGGACGGAAGGGACATTTGGTCAACACATGCCGCTTTGCTATCCAGAACAAAGCTGTTGCAAATCTTGCTGCTACCCAACTCCAAGTCAACCCTACTCAAGCTCGTTTCCCGCGTGGTACTTGCTACAACTGTGGCGATACGAGCCATTTCAGGAACAACTGCCCGAAGATAGTCAGTGCAAATCCAACCCTCGGATGAGCATTTGGCTGAACAAAGGATGTTGCTGTCTTATGCCTTTGTTTCTTTTGTTTCGTGTATTGTGAAACAATATGTCTTGTTCATAAATAAAAGTTGTTGTTCACAATTCTGCTATACAAATATCATTACATGTGTGTATGATTTTTCCTATGATACCTGCATTAAGGAACTATGTTCCTTACAAACTACTCTTGTGATTTTCACTTTCAAGTGATCGCTCATAATTTCCTCGAAAGTTCTAAATACTCGTTTCATTCTAAGAAACGAAGTACAGGAAATAAAGTGAAATTATGAGTAATCGTGCTTTTTACACATCAGTACCTTTGAATCCTTGGTTAGATAACTAAGGATATTTTCAAATCTCATACCCATTACGTTTTGATTTTTCAACATTCACAGTACAAGTATTTCAAAACAATCTTCATGATTTCAAAACATTTCATATAGATTGAAAACAATTTTTCTAAATGCCTTGTCTATGTTATTTCAAAAACATTGGCCATGTTATCAAAACCAACCTTTCTAATTTCAAAATATTTCATATAGTCTGAAGACAATATTAACACAATACATTTTCTTATCAAGTGCATGATTTCGAAAAGCATCATTCATGTCTTTCAAAAACCTTATACATAATTTCAAAATTCATCTCGCATGATTTTAAAACATTTTTATAAATATACCTATATAATACACCTACTTTATGATTTCCAAAAAGTATTATATATAAGGTTTCAAAAACGTTAAACACATTTTTCTTAAAAGAACCCCATGCATAGTATTCAAAAATATTTTCCTCATACATTGACTTAACCTTCAAATTCCGCTTCATATGTCGCCTTGACATATCAGGCATCTCAACTTCATAAGCATTTTACTTAATGTTTTGACTTAAGCACATCCCGTGCAAGATTTCAAAACATCTTCAACTTCTAAAATCCATATGGGATCTTTTTATCCCCACAATTAGACCCTTGTGGATAAACATCATTCAAATCAGAGTCCTTAATTGGATTCCTTATGTACCTGAATTCGAACATTTCGGTTCCTAGTAATCGAAATCGAATTTTCTTTTTGAATCTTTCTATCTTTATAGTTAGATTCTTGATAATGTTTAAAGTACCAAATTAAATCCACGAGATGGATTCCTAGTGTGCTTTAAATACATGTACTCCGTTAGCAGAACAAACTTCTAGTTAAACAATTTTGTGATTATGTGACTATGTGTTTATTCATCTTATGTTTTCTTTTATGCATTTTTAGTGTTTTTAATACTCTGGATATTCGTTATCCAAATCCTCGCAGGATCTTTCATATCTTCATATGAGAGATTCGTAGCAGGATATTCAAAAGGTACTACCTTAAATCCTTAATGGGCTTCTATGTAATAGTTAAGACCCTTGGATTATATAGTACTGCTCCATGATTCATTAGAGACCCTTTAGTGGTCTAATCAAAAAGATTGATTCACAATTTGGTTAAAGAACGACATCTAGTGATGTAGCTGGACAGACTCCTTGACAGTCTATTTAAATCATTTATTGATTTAGTCTAAAGGACTCTATGGCGGTCTAAGTCACGCTCATCACAGGATTGTTCATTTGGTTTTACCCTACACATTATAAAATAGACTGTGTGAACTGTGCAAGGAATTCTCTAATTATGGATGCGCACATAATTATGAAATTTAGTGCACAGAAATCCAGTAAGATTTATTATGTGAAAGAACCGATAGTGACAACAATAACAAAATGAGAACGATGTAATAGAGGCATGGTGGACGCACCAATGACGCTTCATATACTTGTATATAAGTGTCCCTCTTACATTGCAAACATAATGTTATTAAGGTTATTAGAAGTTCAAAAACCCTAACCAATGTTGTTCGATCTTTTCAACTTCATGTTTTAAACTCTCACAAGTTTCCTCTAAATAAATTTCGGGACGAAATTTCCTAAAGTAGGGGAGACTGTAACACCTGTGCCTCCACGGCCATCAAACAAATACCGAACCAATGAAATATTATATTTCATACTTGGGATTTGTAAAAATATGTGTATCATTTTGCACATATCAATTCTCGTTCAATTCCAAACTCTAAATTCACTTTCTGGAAGGTTATACGCGCACCGATGCGTAGATATAACCAGTTTAATGCAACAAACACTCCGGAATAGTGAAATAGGCTTAACATACCTTAAATAACCTTTACATAACTTAGAAATAAGTTTTGAAGGCTTTGGTATGGCAAAACCAAGTTAATTCGCTTACAGGGACTAAAGTTGACAAACTGCGAAAGTATGCCAATTTGAACTGTAACAGACATTCCGGAACATGACCATAAGTTAAACACACCTTAAATATCCTTTACATAGCTTAGAAATAGGCTTTGAGGGGTTGGGTGTGTTAAAATAAACTTTTGGGACATTCAGGGACTAAAAGTGTCAAAAAGTGCACAAGTTTGCATTTTCGCGCATAACTTACGTTCTGAATACATCTGGACATCCAAAAATTTATGTAAGCATGACTATATTATATTTTAGTGTTCGCCTTAAGAAAAATCCATTCGTCGCGTCATTTGGATCGTTTTTCGCGCTTATGCGCATTCCGTCGTAATTAAGCGAACATCGCGTTCGTACGACCAAACGAACCATCCTCCGGCATATTTTTGAGTATGTTTTGAGTTCCCTATACTTTAACTTCATTTTAGAGCCTTGAAATGAGGTTAACGGGGTTCAAACGCGTCGAAAATCGCTTAAACAAGGTGCAGGGACCATTTCTGAAAAATCTGCCAAAACAGGGGCCTAGCGGGACGCGAGGGACCTTAGCGTCACGCGAGCCCCCATCTGGACCAGATTCAGTGTTTTAAACGCAAGTTGCAGCCATTTAATCCTTAACCACATGTTTAAGATGATGTGTCACTAAGTTAAGGAGCATATGTGGCTCCATAAGCCTTTCAACAAGTGTACGGGCTAGATCTTTTCCCCTTATTCAAGAAACGATCCTAACGGTTACCCGAAAACTATATATACCCATCCACCCCCATTGCATTTCTCACTAGAATTCTGATTTTGAGAGCTCTAAGTTGAAACCATTGTTTCATACCTGAGTTCTTGGATCGGGATTAGCATTCGGGGACCCTTCGTAAGTATTCTTTCGTTCTTTTCCTTATTTTACTGCTTTTCGAGTCAGAAAGTCAAACTTTGTTTGACTTTCAGCGTTGACCAGTAATGGTCAATGCGAAGTTCGTTTGAACTTCGCAACGTGATTGTAATCACGATGGTCATAGTCCCTTGGGACTATGCCTACTGATTACCACGTTGTCTAGGGTCGTAGGGTAAGCGATCTAATAAATCGCTTATACCTCGAACCCGACCCAGTTTGGTCGATCATTAGGATCCGACCAAATACATTAGGTGACCATAGTAGGTAGGGAATAACCTTCCGAGGTTATACCCTATGGTCACATCGTTTAAGTAGTTATATGATAGGTAGTTTATATGCCTTAGGTAAATTACCAGAATACCCTTTTCATGTATAATTGGTAATTAAGCATATGTAACCTAAACTTTTGTCACATAACTGATTATGTAACATGTTTAGGCATATAACACTTGTCATAGGACTAGTTAGGCGGTCCGAACGCGTTTCACGCGAACGACGCGTTAAAGTAGCATAAGCTACCTAAACGGGTCGTAATGGGTCGTATACAATTATGTTAGGTTTCATTTAGTATGTAGGCTTTGTTAAACCAGATGACACGAGTCTCTACACTCGTTTGGTTTACAAACCTTAATGCTACCCAGTCTTCCGATTTAGGTCCGGTTTATTAATGTAGTTACCTATATTAGGTGCCGTTTGATATTCCGCGATCTCTAGCATTGCTTGGTGGTTATCCTAGGACTTCTGAGCAATCTCAAGTGAGTACATAGACCCCTCTTTTACTGTTTTCCAAACTATTTTGGGGTGAAACACATGTGCCTACTTGTTACTTTCATGCTTTCCTGTTTTCGCATCATATACTGCTATGTTCGTTAGTACATTATAGTACATGATCTCATTGTGTTTTATGCTATGTATGTCCATTTAGTTCATACTTAGTAC
This sequence comes from Helianthus tuberosus, assembly GCA_030545235.1. Classification (NCBI taxonomy): domain Eukaryota; kingdom Viridiplantae; phylum Streptophyta; class Magnoliopsida; order Asterales; family Asteraceae; genus Helianthus; species Helianthus tuberosus. The sequence continues at coordinate 82,456,572 of CM060382.1, read as the reverse complement.
ATCGTTTTACATTTACATTTTATGCTATGTATGTCCATTGCGTGCATACTTAGTACATTGTTTTCATCACATGCTTACATTTTGGTATGACATTTGGTTTGTTTACATGGGACAATACATTCATTAACACCGATCATGCCGTTCGTTAGTAGGTAGTGGTACCATAGGAATTGACAACTCCCGTTCCGGACGTCCCAGGGAAAGGGGATGAAAGGAATGACCGAATTCGTTGTTATAAAGACAGATAGACCTTTAATTTGTTTAAAGGGTTTATCACCTCAGTCGCCAGGCTTGGATGTATGCATATTCACAATACCGCATAGATGTTCATATTAAATATTTGCATGCATTTACACAAAACATAGCTTTGATTTAAACCAAGTTTTACTTCAATACTTTGTTTTCGTGCATATGGTTTAGTTGAGACCTTTCACTTGCCATACATGACATTTTGACATAGACATTTGACATAGACATTTCGGCATAGACATTTTAACATGATAAATATTTGCATGCATTTACACAAAACATAGCTTTGATTTAAACCAAGTTTTACTTCAATACTTTGTTTTTGTGCATATGGTTTAGTTGAGACCTTTCACTTGCCATACATGACATTTTGACATAGACATTTGACATAGACATTTCGGCATAGACATTTTAACATGATTGACATTTGATCATGCATTTACACAAAACATAGCTTTGATTTAAACCAAGTTTTACTTCAATACTTTGTTTTTGTGCATATGGTTTAGTTGAGACCTTTCACTTGCCATACATGACATTTTGACATAGACATTTGACAGGGATATTTGACATAGACATTTTGACATGATTTACATCTTGACATGAACATTTTACATTGTTTGGTTTGGTTTGATTAAGTGATTAAGTAACGATGCGTGTGTAATATGATACAAGCATGGTGGATACGCCGCTGGTACTTCCTATATATAAGTGTTTGTATGGTATTACATGTCGTAATTTTATAAAACAAGTCAAACACCATCCTTTTATACAACACTCAAATTACTTGGGAACTCTTTGTGGGATAAATTGTTCCCATTGGCCCATTCGTCCAATGGTGTCTGTGACTATGGTCATATCCCCCACTGGCTGCCCCAATGGTGACGATTATCAAGTAATGTATACAAAACCCCACATACCGGCTGTAACTTGGTGATTACAAAGACTTAATCCCCGTAATTATAACTTTGAAAATAAACATGATTTTGTAAATAGATTTGAAAAAAAAGAGAGAATGACTCACATTGCTGATTTAATATGGTCAGAGTCTAATCTATGGTTTAGCCTTGTTAACCTAATATAAATACAATGCACACAAAACTGGGTTAGTAATCAATCTAGCAATTACGATAATTTACGAAATCAAATTATCACAATGAATGTCAAAATGCAACTAAGTTCGATCTGTTATTCCCTAATTCAACCCCCGGGTATCGAAATTCTGCTACAAAACAGGGTATTAGCACAATCGCTGCTACGATTCAATTATTCGAAGATCAAGATATCCAATGCATGTTTAAATGCCGCCCACATTAGGGTTATACTTTATCGTTCGTCATTAATTTGACGGATTGTCGTTAATTCGATAGGTAAAGTATTATACTTTATCGTTCGTTGTTAATTCAACGGATCATCGTTAATTCCCCAGACCCATTTCAGGAGCCGCGGCAGAAAAATTGAACCCATAATCATCTACTACCCAAAACTTTATCTAATTTATCAACACTTATGTAGGAGATATTCTGATGATGAGCTATGTTTAATGTATGTCAAATTAAAGTTGCTAGGGAAGATTCTTGATGAAAAACGAGTGGATAAAAGCCAAAGAAAGTGGTCCGTAAAATGAAGTAGTAGTTTAGGTACTGAATTTGCCATTTTATGAAACTTTGAAGGTTTCAAAGTATTGTTTCACAAAAAGGTGATAAAACTGTGAGAAAATATAATGGACTCACAAACTGTGAGAAAAGAGAAATGAACTCACATTGCAGATTTCTACGGGCAAAGCTTAGTCTACAGATAATCCTTGATATATTGCAGATTTAATTTGAGCAGAGCTTAGCCTATTGATTAACCTTTTTAACCTAATGCACACGAACTAGGTAAGTAACTTAATATAGCATTTTACGATAACTCACGAGATCATATTCTCACAACAAATGACAAAGTGCAATACTTCATCCATCGAATTAACGATGATCCGTCGAATTAACGACACGGTTTGACCCGTTTCAAGAGCCGCGGCAGAAAATACTGCGGTATTTATTTAATTGAGTTTAACAGCGGAAACAGGATCGCTTGAAGCTAAAATTTTTCCCCGATTATTTTATTTCACAATTCGGAATAAAACCCCGATAATTTACAATATTAGAATTCAAGGTTCCACCTTTGAGCAAGCCTAAACAGAAGAAAAGAACTTATGTAGGATGGAGGAAAATCCGTAAGAAGAAGCCAGCTAAGAAACTGCCCAAAATAAATAATCCTTTGAAAAAGGGAAAAGAAGTTATAACTGAAGCGAGTTATAAACCACAAGAAATGGAAACTGGAGACAAAAAGAAGAATAAGGAGATAGAAATACAAATAGAGGAGATTACTAAAGAAGTAATAATGGAAGTTGGGCAAGGGTCTATACCAGCTCAGAGAGAAATCGGGGAGAGTTCCAATCCAACCCAGGAAAGAACTTTTCAAGATGAGATAGATTTTCTGTTGGAAAACTGTGAGACGATTCAGCCTGTTCAGACAAATCTTTTTACCTATCCTATTGAAAACCAATTCCCTATGAATTGGGAACCAGCAGCAATTCCAGATCCAATAGTTCACTCCCAACCCATAGGAATGGACGAATGGTGGACGAACGATTGGCAATTTCAAAATATTGTCAACGATCCATACTCTTTTCTTCCACAATTCGATCCAGAACCATTACCTAATCCACCCATGAGCAATGAAAACATGGCTGAACTCCGCCACTTTGGCGAAGAGTTATTTGATATGGGGAATAGAATGAGGGAGATAGGTGGACAGATTGCTTGGAAGTACGACGAGAGGGAAATGCGTTTTTAACAGCAAGTGACGAGAAATAAAATGATAGTTGTAAAATAGTACTAATAAAGTTAGTCTGTAAATAATCAATAAAACTTTGTATGATATCTGTGAGTAATGATGCATAATAGATATATAAATAAAATCGAAAGATCGATTATTTTGACTATATCTGTATTATACAATTTTCTGATTGTTTGTATATAATTATTATTTGTCAATTACTAATAAAATTTATATATATACATTATCAGATGGCAAACAGTGGTAATGAACCTATTAATGAAGTTAATCATTCTGAACAACATTCAAGAGATCAATATATGACTCGGCAAGATATCGAAAACATTGTTGCTCAAGGGATAGCCAATGCTATTCCAGCATTCGTCGCTGCTATCAAGAATCCACCCGAACCACAACAAATTGTTCCTAGTAAACAGATTACTGAAGATAATTTCAGTAATAGTGTAAATGGAGGCAATAATCATGTTAACCAGAATAAGGAACCACATCAAGCTCCATTAACCAAGAAAATGAAAACTGCAACGCCTGGTTGCACTTTCAAAGAATTCCTTGCTTGTAAACCCACTGAATTGCAGGCAATGAAGGAGCAACTGCATCACTGCGTTGGTTAGAGAAAACCGAAGCAGTCATTGCAATAAGTAAATGTGGTAAAGATGACCAGGTCATGTATTCATCCAATCTGTTCAAAGAAGGAGCACTCGAGTGGTGGAATACTGTGTTACAATCAAAAGGAAGAGCAATAGCTTATGCTATGACTTGGGAAGAATTTAAAGGTTTGGTGGAAAGAAAATTCTGTCCTGAGTATGAGAAAGAACAGATGGCGAATAAGTTTCTAAATCATCGGATGATGAGTGTGGATTGTCGCGGTTATACCTCGACATTCTTCGAATATGCAAGAGTAGTGCCAACATTGGCTTCGCCAGAACCGGTACTTATTTCTCGCTATATTTGGGGGCTAATTAGCGAAATCCGCAATATTGTTAAAACTGCGAGACCTCGCACTATTGATGATGCGGTAGAATTAGCCAACACTCTGACCGATGAATTGGTGCGCACAAGAGATGAAGATAGGAAGAAGGCACTAGCTCAAAAAATTACCCAAGGATTTCGTGTGGGTAATAATAACAGCTTCAAGAGAAAAGGAACAGGGCAATCTTCAGGTCCGTCATTTTGCAGGAAATGCAAAAAGAAGCATTTTGGAAGATGCGATATTACTTGCAATTTTTGCAAAGCTGTAGGACATCGTGAAGAGAACTGTAAAAAGAAAACAGTGATCTGTTTTAATTGTGGTAAAGCGGGGCATTATAAAACAGAATGTCCTAAATTGGTCAAACCAGTAGACAACAAACCAAAGACGACAGAAGGAACTACTAAGAAGAATGTTAGGGCATTTCAGCTGACCACCCAAGAAGCAGAACTTATTCCAGATGTGATAGCGGGTACGTTCCTAGTTTACAACGTCTATGCAAAAGTATTATTTGACTCTGGTGCAAACCAAAGTTTTATAAATACTTCATTCTGTCAAGCTCTTAGTTTACCTTTAACCAATACTAGGCAGATTTTTACTGTTGAAACCGCAGACGGAAATTCAGTTAAAGTAAATAAAGTGTTGCAAGAAGGAAACATAGAACTTTTAGGACATAAATTCTCTGCAAAACTATTGCCGATGAATTTAGCTGAATTTGATGTTGTATTAGGAATGGATTGGTTAGTAGCCAACCATGCTAGAATCCTTTGTGATCGGGTAATTGTAGATCGATTAACCAAATCAGCTCACTTTCTATCTATGAAAGAAACCTTTAGTATGGAAAGACTGGCTAAATTATATGTAGATGAAGTTGTATCCTTACATGGAGTTCCACTCTCCATTGTTTCGGATAGAGATAGTCGTTTTACTTCCCATTTCTGGAAAAGTTTCCAGCAAGCTATGGGAACTCGACTAAACCTGAGCACTGCATATCATCCACAAACAGATGGACAAAGTGAAAGGACGATCCAAACTCTAGAAGACATGCTCCGAGCATGTGTAATAGACTTTGGTGGAAGTTGGGATGATCACTTACCATTAATTGAATTCTCCTATAACAATAGTTATCATTCAAGCATTGAAACCGCTCCATTCGAGGCACTGTATGGAAGAAAGTGCAGAACCCCAGTTTGCTGGGCAGAAATAGGAGAAAGTCAATTATCATTTCCAGTAAATTCAACGTATTGGATTAGTTACTTATAGTTTACAACTACCCGGAAGGTTAGTTGGAATACATGATATATTTTATATATCTAAATCTCAAGAAATGTCTATCAGACGAATCTTTGGAAGTACCTTTCTAAGATATAAAGTAACAAATAATGTCAAGTAAAGTAGGATTCAAAGACAGGATCCTAATATACTTGGGAACTGGAATCCAAAAGGAAGAGAAAGTGTTCTCAATTTTTCCAGTAAATCTCGAGGACGAGATTTTTATTAAGTTGGGGAGAATGTAACGACTCTCATCAAAAGTCATAATTATTAAATTAATTTGACCAATAGGAAACCCTAATTGAGACACCCAAGTGATTCTGTGCAAACCCTAAAATTTTCATAATTTTCAGAATCAGGATTAGGGCCCCTAAAACTCAGGGGGGGCATTCCCTACTTTACAATTATCCGAATTACGTACTCTCCAAGCTGAATTTTTAGAAAGTGTCAAGTCATCAGAGCTAGTCCCACACGTGGCTACACTATAGCAGCTTTGTGTCCCATACGGACCGTAAAGCTGTGAGTCTTACGGTCCGTAAGATGTCATACGGACCGCAACATCAGCAAGCTTACGGTCCGTAAGCTAGTCAATTTTCGTGTATAAATAGCAGGCATTGGGACTGACTTCTGTGCATTTGTTCGACGAAGGAATTCACTTTCAGGCACTGAGTTCTGTTCGATTTACTACAATTAACACACACTAAACTCTAATTAAGTATAGCGGGGTGCTGCAGAACAGGGTATTAGTACAATCGCTGCTACGATTCATTTATCCAACGATCAAGATATCCAATGAATGTTTAAATGCCGCTCACATTAGGGTTATACTTTATCGTTCGTCAATAATTTGACGGATTGTCGTTAATTCGATAGGTAAAGTATTATACTTTATCGTTCGTTGTTAATTCAACGGATCCTCGTTAATTCGATGGGTAAAGTATTATACCTTGTCGTTCATTGTTAATTCAATGGATCATCGTTAATTCGATGGACAAAGTATTGCGTTTTGACATTCATTGTGATAATTTAATATCGTAAATTATCGTAATTGCTGGATTGATTACTAATTCCAAATTGTGTGCTTGTTATTGAAATTAGGATAAAAGGTTAATCAGTAGGCTAGGCTCTGCCCGTATAAATCTGCAAAGTGAGTCATTCTCTTTTTATCAAAGTATTTTATAAATTCTTAAATGTTTTTCAAAGTTATAATTACGGGGATTAAGTCTTTGTAATCACCAAATTACAGCCGGTATGTGGGGTATTGTGCACAGTATTACAGTTTTATCACTTTAGGTGGGCGAACCTAAATTTAGTGATATTCGTCATTCATTGGGGCAGCCAATGGTGATATGACCACAGTCACCGTAAAGATTCGAGTGACAAATACTGTGGGTAGTTGGATTGATATCAGAAAAATTGTAATCGCTCTTAATACTGTAAATTATAACAAATGTGTCATTTTAGTAAATAGAATGATTCACTCAGTATTTCCCGCTGACAAAACCTTTTTCAAACATGTTTCAGGTGATCTGTTGTAAATCAGGAAAAGTGCTGTGGAGCATTTCAAGCTTAAGATAGTGGCTCAATATAAAATAAAGAAATAAATTTTGTAATATCACGCTTTTATAGTAAAAACATAATATTGTAAATTATCGGGGTTTTATTCCGAATTGTGAAATAAAATAATCGGGGAAAAATTTTAGCTTCAAGCGATCCTGTTTCCGCTGTTAAACTCAATTAAATAAATACCGCAGTATTTTCTGCCGCGGCTCTTGAAACGGGTCAAACCGGGTCTTGGGCTGTGACAGAAAAAGGTGAGTAGATGGAATTTGGAGATTCCATAAAAGTAGAATATGGGTACCTAAGCAGGGAGACTTAAGACCTAAGATTTTAGAAGAAGCTCATAAATCTAGATACACTATGCACCCAGGAAACAATAAGATGTACCAAGATTTAAGGAAGAATTTCTGGTGGATAGGAATGAAAAGGGACATAGCCAGTTATGTTTCTAAATGTCTTACTTGTTCACAAGTTAAAGCCGAACATCAGAAACCTTCAGGACTACTACAACAATTAGAGATGCCAGTATGGAAATGGGAACTTATAACAATGGATTTTGTTACTAAGTTACCTAAAACCAGAAAAGGTAATGATGCGATTTGGGTAATTGTAGATCGATTAACCAAATCAGCTCACTTTCTATCTATGAAAGAAACCTTTAGTATGGAAAGACTGGCTAAATTATATGTAGATGAAGTTGTATCCTTACATGGAGTTCCACTCTCCATTGTTTCGGATAGAGATAGTCGTTTTACTTCCCATTTCTGGAAAAGTTTCCAGCAAGCTATGGGAACTCGACTAAACCTGAGCACTGCATATCATCCACAAACAGATGGACAAAGTGAAAGGACGATCCAAACTCTAGAAGACATGCTCCGAGCATGTGTAATAGACTTTGGTGGAAGTTGGGATGATCACTTACCATTAATTGAATTCTCCTATAACAATAGTTATCATTCAAGCATTGAAACCGCTCCATTCGAGGCACTGTATGGAAGAAAGTGCAGAACCCCAGTTTGCTGGGCAGAAATAGGAGAAAGTCAATTATCAGGACCTGAAATAGTACAAGAAACAACTGATAAGATTACTCAAATCAAGGAAAGATTGAAAACGGCTCGAGATCGCCAGAAGAGTTATGCAGACAATAGATGCAAGCCGTTAGAATTCAAAGTTGGAGACCGAGTACTATTGAAAGTTTCTCCTTGGAAAGGAGTAGTCAGATTTGGAAAGAAAGGAAAGCTAAGTCCAAGGTACGTAGGACCATTTTCAGTGATCCAACGTATAGGACCAGTAGCTTATCGTTTACAATTACCAGAAGAATTATCTGGAGTACATAATGTATTTCATGTATCCAATCTCAAGAAATGCTTATCAGATGAATCTCTGGTAGTACCTCTTCGAGATATAGAAGTAAACGAAAAGTTGAAATTTGTTGAGAAACCTCTTCAAATTGAGGATCGAAAGATCAAGTTTCTCAAGCACAAACGACTAGTTTTAGTCAAAGTAAAGTGGGATTCAAAGAGGGGAGCTGAATACACGTGGGAACTGGAGTCAGAAATGAAGAAAAAGTATCCACACTTGTTCCAGTAAATCTCGAGGACGAGATTTTTCTTAAGGTGGGGAGAATGTAACAACTCTCATCAAAAGTCATACTTATTATATTAATTAGTCTAAAAGGAAACCCTAATTGAGAGACCCAAGTGATTCTGAACAAACCCTGAAATTTTCATAATTTTCAGAATCAGGATTAGGGCCCCTAAAACTCAACGGGGGTAAACCCTAGTTGATAATTATCTTCAAAATTCGTTGTCAAGTTACTGAATTTCGAAAATTTCAACTCAGCAAAGCTAGTTTCAGTCGTGGCTACCCTATAGCCTATTTTGATTCCATACGGACCGCAACAGTCTCAACCTTACGGTCCGTAAGCAGTCATACGGACCGCAACGTTGACAAGCTTACGGTCCGTAAGCTAGAAAAAAATTCACCTATAAATAGCAGACATTGGCATTCGTTTTCTGAACATTTTACGTCGACCGAATTCTCACAAATACACTAAGTTCGATCTGTTATTCCATAATTCAACCCCCGGGTATCGAAATTCTGCTACAAAACAGGGTATTAGCACAATCGCTGCTACGATTCAATTATTCGAAGATCAAGATATCCAATGCATGTTTAAATGCCGCCCACATTAGGGTTATACTTTATCGTTCGTCATTAATTTGACGGATTGTCGTTAATTCGATAGGTAAAGTATTATACTTTATCGTTCGTTGTTAATTCAACGGATCATCGTTAATTCGATGGGTAAAGTATTATACATTGTCATTCATTGTTAATTCAATGGATCATCATTAATTCGATGGACAAAGTATTGCATTTTGACATTCATTGTGATAATTTGATTTCGTAAATTATCGTAATTGCTAGATTGATTACTAACCCAGTTTTGTGTGCATTGTATTTATATTAGGTTAACAAGGCTAAATCATAGATTAGACTCTGACCATATTAAATCAGCAATGTGAGTCATTCTCTCTTTTTTTTCAAATCTATTTACAAAATCATGTTTATTTTCAAAGTTATAATTACGGGGATTAAGTCTTTGTAATCACCAAGTTACAGCCGGTATGTGGGGTTTTGTATACATTACTTGATAATCGTCACCATTGGGGCAGCCAGTGGGGGATATGACCATAGTCACAGACACCATTGGACGAATGGGCCAATGGGTCGAGTGGCAAGTACCGTGGGTAGTTGGCTTGATATCAGAAACATTGTAATCGCTCTTAATACTGTAAATTATAACAAATGTGTCATTTTAGTAAATAGAATGATTCACTCAGTATTTCCCGCTGACAAAACCTTTTTCAAACATGTTTCAGGTGATCTGTTGTAAATCAAGAAAAGTGCTGTGGAGCATTTCAAGCTTAAGATAGTGGCTCAATATAAAATAAAGAAATAAATTTTGTAATATCACGCTTTTATAGTAAAAACATAATATTGTAAATTATCGGGGTTTTATTCCGAATTGTGAAATAAAATAATCGGGGAAAAATTTTAGCTTCAAGCGATCCTGTTTCCGCTGTTAAACTCAATTAAATAAATACCGCAGTATTTTCTGCCGCGGCTCTTGAAACGGGTCAAACCGGGTCTTGGGCTGTGACAGAAAAAGGTTGGGGGCTAATTAGCGAAATCCGCAATATTGTTAAAACTGCGAGACCTCGCACTATTGATGATGCGGTAGAATTAGCCAACACTCTGACCGATGAATTGGTGCGCACAAGAGATGAAGATAGGAAGAAGGCACTAGCTCAAAAAATTACCCAAGGATTTCGTGTGGGTAATAATAACAGCTTCAAGAGAAAAGGAACAGGGCAATCTTCAGGTCCGTCATTTTGCAGGAAATGCAAAAAGAAGCATTTTGGAAGATGCGATATTACTTGCAATTTTTGCAAAGCTGTAGGACATCGTGAAGAGAACTGTAAAAAGAAAACAGTGATCTGTTTTAATTGTGGTAAAGCGGGGCATTATAAAACAGAATGTCCTAAATTGGTCAAACCAGTAGACAACAAACCAAAGACGACAGAAGGAACTACTAAGAAGAATGTTAGGGCATTTCAGCTGACCACCCAAGAAGCAGAACTTATTCCAGATGTGATAGCGGGTACGTTCCTAGTTCACAATGTCTATGCAAAAGTATTATTTGACTCTGGTGCAAACCAAAGTTTTATAAATACTTCATTCTGTCAAGCTCTTAGTTTACCTTTAACCAATACTAGGCAGATTTTTACTGTTGAAACCGCAGACGGAAATTCAGTTAAAGTAAATAAAGTGTTGCAAGAAGGAAACATAGAACTTTTAGGACATAAATTCTCTGCAAAACTATTGCCGATGAATTTAGCTGAATTTGATGTTGTATTAGGAATGGATTGGTTAGTAGCCAACCATGCTAGAATCCTTTGTGATCAGAATTCCATAGAAATTCAATCACCTACCGGAGAAGTGATTAGGATTACAGGAGATAAACCACGGAAACCCATGAAGTTCATATCAGTAATGAAAGTTGCTAATTATGAACGAAAACAAGGAATAGTGTATATGATTTCAGTAATCATTAGCACTAAGGGAAAAGATCTAAAGGAAATACCAGTAGTATCGGAATACTCTGATATATTTCCAGAAGATTTACCAGGATTACCTCCAGATAGGGAAGTAGAATTTAGGATTCATTTAATTCCAGGAACTACACCGATAGCCAAATCACCTTATCGGTTAGCACCCACAGAAATGTTAGAATTGAAAAAGCAATTAGATGAATTACTAAGTAAAGGATTCATACAACCTAGCTCATCCCCTTGGGGAGCGCCAGTGTTGTTTGTGAAGAAAAAGGATGGTTCAATGAGAATGTGTATCGATTATAGGGAATTGAATAAGGTTACAATTAAGAATCGATATCCATTACCTAGGATTGATGATCTTTTTGATCAACTTCAGGGGGCTAGATATTTTTCTAAGATAGATTTACGCTCTGGATATCATCAATTGAAGGTACAAGAAAAAGACATACCTAAAACTGCTTTCAGAACTAGGTATGGTCATTACGAGTTTACAGTCATGCCCTTCGGGTTAACGAATGCACCTGCAGCATTCATGGACATGAGGAATAGGATCTGTAAACCGTACTTGGATAAATTTGTAATTGTTTTCATAGACGATATACTTATTTATTCCAAAAGTCAGACCGAGCATTGTGAACATCTTCATGCACTCTTAACTTTGTTAAGAAAAGAAAAGTTGTACGCTAAATTCTCGAAGTGTGAATTTTGGCTAAAGGAAGTGCAATTTTTAGGACACATGGTGAATCATGAAGGTATTCATGTAGATCCTGCTAAGATAGAGGCAATTACCAAATGGAAGGTTCCACAAACAGCAATGGAAATAAGAAGTTTTATAGGTTTAGCTGGGTATTATAGACGGTTTATTAAGGATTTTTCCAAGATAGCCGTACCATTAACTAAGTTAACCTGTAAAGCCACTAAGTTTGAATGGGGACCTAAACAGAAAGAAGCTTTTAGGATTTTGAAACAGAAACTAACTCATGCACCAATTTTAGCCTTACCAGAAGGAACTGAAGATTTTGAAGTGTATTGTGATGCTTCAAAATTAGGATATGGATGTGTGCTTATGCAACGCAAGAAGGTAATTGCGTACGCATCAAGGCAGTTGAAAAAGCACGAAGAGAATTATACGACTCATGATTTAGAGTTAGGAGCTGTAATTTTTGCCCTTAAGATTTGGAGACACTATCTTTACGGAAGTAAATTTACTGTCTACACTGACCACAAAAGTTTAAAATATATATTTGGGCAAAAAGAGTTAAACATGAGGCAAAGGAGATGGATGGAAATCCTAAGTGATTACGACTGTGATATTCAGTATCACGAAGGAAAGGCGAATGTAGTTGCAGATGCCCTAAGTCGTAAGTATTATGAGAAACAACGAAGGGTTCGTGCTCTCAGATTAAATCTACAAATAGATTTAATGGAACAATTGAAGAATGTTCAAACTACAGCAATCAAGGATGATGCTGAAGGGATGAAAGGACGAATCAAAGAATTAGAACAAGGAGCAGATGGAATTTGGAGATTCCATAAAAGTAGAATCTGGGTACCTAAGCAGGGAGACTTAAGATCTAAGATTTTAGAAGAAGCTCATAAATCTAGGTATACTATGCACCCAGGAAACAATAAGATGTACCAAGATTTAGGGAAAAATTTCTGGTGGATAGGAATGAAAAGAGACATAGCCAGCTATGTTTCTAGATGTCTTACTTGTTCACAAGTTAAAGCAGAACATCAGAAACCTTCGGGGTTACTACAACAATTAGAAATGCCAGTATGGAAATGGGAGCTTATAACAATGGATTTTGTTACTAAGTTACCTAAAACCAGAAAAGGTAATGATGCGATTTGGGTAATTGTGGATCGATTAACCAAATCAGCTCACTTTTTACCTATGAAAGAAACCTTTAGTATGGAAAGACTGGCTAAATTATATGTAGATGAAGTTGTATCCTTACATGGAGTTCCACTCTCCATTGTTTCGGATAGAGATAGTCGTTTTACTTCTCATTTCTGGAAAAGTTTCCAGCAAGCTATGGGAACTCGACTAAACCTGAGCACTGCATATCATCCACAAACAGATGGACAAAGTGAAAGGACGATCCAAACTCTAGAAGACATGCTCCGAGCATGTGTAATAAACTTTGGTGGAAGTTGGGATGATCACTTACCATTAATTGAATTCTCCTATAACAATAGTTATCATTCAAGCATTGAAACCGCTCCATTCGAGGCACTGTATGGAAGAAAGTGCAGAACTCCCGTTTGTTGGGCAGAAATAGGAGAAAGTCAGTTATCAGGACCTGAAATAGTGCAAGAAACAACTGATAAGATTACTCAAATCAAGGAAAGATTGAAAACGGCTCGAGATCGCCAGAAGAGTTATGCAGACAATAGATGCAAGCCGTTAGAATTCAAAGTTGGAGACCGAGTACTATTGAAAGTTTCTCCTTGGAAAGGAGTAGTCAGATTTGGAAAGAAAGGAAAACTAAGTCCAAGGTACGTAGGACCATTTTCAGTGATCCAACGTATAGGACCAGTAGCTTATCGTTTACAATTACCAGAAGAATTATCTGGAGTACATAATGTATTTCATGTATCCAATCTCAAGAAATGCTTATCAGATGAATCTCTGGTAGTACCTCTTCGAGATATAGAAGTAAACGAAAAATTGAAATTTGTTGAGAAACCTCTTCAAATTGAGGATCGAAAGATCAAATTTCTCAAGCACAAACGACTAGTTTTAGTCAAAGTAAAGTGGGATTCAAAGAGGGGAGCAGAATACACTTGGGAACTGGAGTCAGAAATGAAGAAAAAGTATCCACACTTGTTCCAGTAAATCTCGAGGACGAGATTTTTCTTAAGGTGGGGAGAATGTAACAACTCTCATCAAAAGTCATACTTATTATATTAATTAGTCTAAAAGGAAACCCTAATTGAGAGACCCAAGTGATTCTGAACAAACCCTGAAATTTTCATAATTTTCAGAATCAGGATTAGGGCCCCTAAAACTCAAGGGGGTAAACCCTAGTTGATAATTATCTTCAAAATTCGTTGTCAAGTTACTGAATTTTGAAAATTTCAACTCAGCAAAGCTAGTTTCAGTCGTGGCTACCCTATAGCCTATTTTGATTCCATACGGACCGCAACAGTCTCAACCTTACGGTCCGTAAGCAGTCATACGGACCGCAACGTTGACAAGCTTACGGTCCGTAAGCTAGAAAAAATTCACCTATAAATAGCAGACATTGGCATTCGTTTTCTGAACATTTTACGTCGACCGAATTCTCACAAATACACTAAGTTCGATCTGTTATTCCATAATTCAACCCCCGGGTATCGAAATTCTGCTACAAAACAGGGTATTAGCACAATCGCTGCTACGATTCAATTATTCGAAGATCAAGATATCCAATGCATGTTTAAATGCCGCCCACATTAGGGTTATACTTTATCGTTCGTCATTAATTTGACGGATTGTCGTTAATTCGATAGGTAAAGTATTATACTTTATCGTTCGTTGTTAATTCAACGGATCATCGTTAATTCGATGGGTAAAGTATTATACATTGTCATTCATTGTTAATTCAATGGATCATCGTTAATTCGATGGACAAAGTATTGCATTTTGACATTCATTGTGATAATTTGATTTCGTAAATTATCGTAATTGCTAGATTGATTACTAACCCAGTTTTGTGTGCATTGTATTTATATTAGGTTAACAAGGCTAAACCATAGATTAGACTCTGACCATATTAAATCAGCAATGTGAGTCATTCTTTCTTTTTATCAAATCTATTTACAAAATCATGTTTATTTTCAAAGTTATAATTACGGGGATTAAGTCTTTGTAATCACCAAGTTACAGCCGGTATGTGGGGTTCTGTATACATTACTTGATAATCGTCACCATTGGGGCAGCCAGTGGGGGATATGACCATAGTCACAGACACCATTGGACGAATGGGCCAATGGGTCGAGTGGCAAGTACCGTGGGTAGTTGGCTTGATATCAGAAACATTGTAATCGCTCTTAATACTGTAAATTATAACAAATGTGTCATTTTAGTAAATAGAATGATTCACTCAGTATTTCCCGCTGACAAAACCTTTTTCAAACATTTTTCAGGTGATCTGTTGTAATTCAGGAAAAGTGCTGTGGAGTATTTCAAGCTTAAAGATAGTGGCTCAATATAAAATAAATAAATACTTTTATAATATCACGCTTTTATAGTAAAAACATACTATTGTAAATTATCGGGGTTTTATCCCGAATTGTGAAATAAAATAATCGGGGAAAAAATTTTAGCTTTAAGCGATCCTGTTTCCGCTGTTAAACTCAATTAAATCAATACCGCAGTATTTTCTGCCGCGGCTCCTGAAATGGGTCTGGGGCCGTGACAGAAAACAAATAGTCAAATAATAAACCTTTATTTCATTTATGTAATGTAGTACATGATTTGGATACCAAATCCATCAAGTTTGGAAGTAAAATACAATATAATAAGCATTAAAGTTTAAATGCGTTTCTAGGCAATTCCTACTAGATTCTGGGCATCTTTATTTATATCGTCAACCTGCAATACATGTTAAAGCATAGTTCAATACAAAAAGCCTTGGCGAGCATACAAGTTTTGGATATAAATATAGATAAGAAAGCATTTTAATCAACTTCGCATGCCTAACCAATATACTAGATTAATGTAAACATTACGCGCAATCTACAATTTATAACACATATGATTTGCAAGTATAACACGTAAGATTACAAGTAAAACACATAAGACTACAAGTATAACACGTAAATTGTATAAATGATTTTTAAGTACATGTATTGTCCCCAAAAATAGTAAAGCGTAAAAAGGGGAACGATTATGCTCACCGAATTAATAAGTCCTTCGGTTATCCAGTGCTGACGAGCGTAAGAGATTAGGAGAATGGAACACCGAGGTCACCCAAGTCTCGGATGAACCGTCGACCCGTCAGTTGACCGGGTTTGACCCATGTTGACTGTTTGACCGTTGTTGACCGGGTTTGACTGAACCGAAACCAAACCTGAAACTGCCAATCACGACCCGAACCAAAGCTGCCTTTATTGACTAAGTTGACCGAGACCCGAATCCGCGCTAAAACTGAAACTGAGCCAAACCGAGACTGGACTAAGTGGGTCGAAACTGACGTGGAACCGCTCGTGAAACCTGACCCGTTGAACCACCACCACTGTTATAACCTAAGTCGGTGCCAGTCACTCCCGTTTCCACCACAGTCGTCATATGACCTGAACCGAATCTCAAACCAGAACCCTGAACCAGACCAAGCTCGAAACATGACTAAACATGTTGACCGTTTTGACTGAACCAACTGTGTCGCGAAACCCTAACCAGAGCCGAAGCCAAACAACCCAAACCGGAGCCCACACTCGCGACCTGACTGCCGGAACTGAATTCGCCGTTGTCGCCGGAGCCGACGCTGGTTCCGCCGTCTTTCTCTCTCTTCTCTTGCTCTGATCTCTCTCTCTCTCTCTCTCTCATCTCTCTATCTCCTCTGCGTCCTCGCCACTGTGCTCCACCACTAGATGGTGGTGGCCGGCCGGTTATGTAAGGGAAAGCAGTGGATTGAGGTGGTGTAAGAAGAAGAGGGGGTGAGTGATGTAGTGGGTGTTCGTCGGAAAAACGAACGGACGGAGGTCGCCGGAGTACGTCTACGGCTACCGGATTATTGGGAGAGAAAGAAGGAGTGATAAGGGGGGCTAGGGTTTTCTTTTGAAATGAAGAAGGAGTGAGGAGGTTATGTAGTTAGGGTTTCTCAAGTGGGTTGGGCCTAAAGCCCGTTTGCGGCCCAAATTGAGTTTCAAGACTCGTTTACGCACCCGACTTCATAAAATGTGTCGTATTATCTTATTTAAAGCTGAAACTATGTAAAATGGTGTCGGTGATCGATATTAGTCGTGTTCGTTTATCGGTTGCGTTAAAAGCGCGAAATGCACGTCGTTTGTCAGTTCTTATCCGTTTTTTTATCTGATTTCCACTGTGATTCTAAAAATTAAAAACAAACACGACTTTTATAAAAACATGAAATTACGGTAAGAGCGGAGCGTTACAGTCTACCCTCCTTTAGGAAATTTCATCCCGAAATTTATTCAAGAGGAAGACCTTGGGGAGGATGGCATTCTGGAAGTGTGTTTAAGTATAACTGAGAAAGAGGTTGCGAGTGATCAAAGTTTGTATTCAATAAGATATGGGGAAAACACTGAATTTCTCACGGCACGTTTTACGAAAGTTGGTAGTATGGTAGGAACACTTATATATAGGAAGTACCAGTGGCGTATCCACCATGTTAATACCATAATACGTCCGTTTCGCTATTTGATGTCATGTTACGTTCCGTGTTACGATACACAGTGGAACCTACTATGGTTTTCATGCGCCTACCAATATAATCATGTATGCATCCGTGATTATTTTGGTTTGTGCATGATCCGCATAGTTTGTACTAGTAGTATACGGGTCGGGGTACATTAACGTATTACGAGTGAGAATGATAGCGTATAGAAATTTGAATATGCATGCATGATTGTGTTTAAGTATGAGAGAGGTTATAAGTATGAGTATGATTAAAGTCTTTGAATAGTTCACACGGGATATTTAGTTAACTAGATTAACGCATTACTGGCATGTGATCTCACTGGTCAAACCATCGTGTCCGCAAGTATGTATGAATGTCTTAACATGACCGCAAGTCCATGCGGTGGGCGTTACTCCTATAGCGCTACACAAGCGCTATATATGTTAAGGTGAGGCTTCATTCGAAGTTAATGACAAAATGTCAACCCAACGTTTAACGCAAGCGTCATCTAATCATAGCACATGTCATCATTTCGTTGCTATGAAAAGATCCGTAAAAGTTTAACTTAACATGACCCCAAGTCCATGAGGCGGTGCGCTACTCCAATAGTGCTTCACAAGCACTGTATATGTTAAGGTGAGGCTCGAACAAATCGAACCAACGTGTCCGCTAGTATCATCTCTATAGCACATGTCATCATTTCGTTGCTATAAAGACCGTAAAAGTTTAACTTAACGTAACCACAAATCCATGTGGCGGTGCGCTACTCCTATAGTGCTTCACAAGCACTATATACGTTAAGGTGTGGCTTCTTACGAAGCTAATGACCAGTTCATCTCATAAAGAATGTCCAGTAATCCCGAATCAAGTATAACGTATCAGTATGCGTGTATTAATTTATTGTGTAAAAATGATGATTAGGTAACAAGTATTAAATCACATTAATATAAAAGAGAGGCTTGATAAGTATTAGAGTGCTTCGGGTTTAGAAACTTCGACTATTCCAAAGTGAATCTCAAGTCCTTCCGAATTAGGGAGACATGCTTTGGCCTAATAGGTATAATACTCTCGTCGCCAGGAGATTAATGGTATTTTACCCTTACAGTTAGTACATGTCCCTAATTTGATTGAAAATACGAAACTTTGGCGAGATTGAAAATCGTAGGGCGGAACCAGTCACCAAGGTATGGATATCAATCCTAGCTTGACAATTTCGTCCCCAAAATGTGGTTTATTGAACGAAACAAGATAAAATCTTGTCTCGTCAATAAGGAACCACTAGAGTATGAAATGGAAATTCCCATCAAGATACGGATATCACTCCGGACTTGATGGTGTAATTTCATGCAAAATAACATGTAAGGTGGATTGAAATTCGTCACCAAAGGCGGGAATCACCCCTATTCTGGAGAGTCATTTCGATTGTGGGATATGAGTATCTTCAAGTATGTATTGTGTGAAATGTTTTAGAAAAGTCACATTGTATATTTAGACAAAAGAAGAGGTAGAAGCAAATAGGAAAAATTACATATTAAGCAAGAATAAGGAATGGTCAAGTTTTGGTACTTAGACTATAGACTAGGTCGAACATGGCAATTCTACCTAATTCTCTATAGTTATGGCTCTGATACCAATCTGTCACACCCCAACCGATGGCGGAAACATCGGAGTGAAACGAAAACGAGATTGCAAGAGGCTTCATAACGCTATTGATGACAAGTATTCATTTATTGATCTTACATCACTTGAAATTAATGTACAACAAGTTTAAATCATTTACAACAAATAGTCAAATAATAAACCTTTATTTCATTTATGTAATGTAGTACATGATTTGGATACCAAATCCATCAAGTTTGGAAGTAAAATACAATATAATAAGCATTAAAGTTTAAATGCGTTTCTAGGCAATTCCTACTAGATTCCGGACATCTTTATTTATATCGTCAACCTACAATACATGTTAAAGCATAGTTCAATACAAAAAGCATAGGCGAGCATACAATTTTTGGATATAAATATAGATAAGAAAGCATTTTAATCAACTTCGCATGCGTAACATATATACTAGATTAATGTAAACATTACGCGCGATCTACAATTTATAACACATATGATTTGCAAGTATAACACGTAAGATTACAAGTAAAACACATAAGACTACAAGTATAACACGTAAATTGTATAAATGATTTTGAAGTACTTGTATTCTCCCCAAAAATAGTAAAGCGTAAAAAGGGGATCGAGTATGCTCACCGAATTGTTAAGTCCTTCGATTATCCAGTGCTGACGAGCGTAAGAGATTAGGATAATGGAACACCGAGGTCACCCAAGTCTCGGATACACCGTCGACCCGTCAGTTGACCGGGTTTGACCCATGTTGACTGTTTGACCGTTTGTTGACCGGGTTTGACTGAACTGAAACCAGACCCGACACTGCCAATCACGACCCGAACCAAAGCTGCCTTTATTGACTAAGTTTACCGAGACCCGAATCCGCGCTAAAACTGAAACTGAGCCGAACCGAGACTGGACTAAGTGGGTCGAAACTGACGTGGAACCTCTCGTGAAACCTGACCCGTTGAACCACCACCACTGTTATAACCTAAGTCGGTGCCAGTCACTCCCGTTTCCACCACAGTCGTCATATGACCTGAACCGAATCTCGAACCAGAACCCTGAACCAGACCAAGCTCGAAACATGACTAAACATGTTGACCGTTTTGACTGAACCAACTGTGTCGCGAAACCCTAACCAGAGCCGAAGCCAAACAACCCAAACCGGAGCCCACACTCACGACCTGACTGCCGGAACTGAAGTCGTCATTGTCGCCGGAGCCTCCGCTGATTCCGCCGTCTTTCTCTCTCTTCTCTTGCTCCGATCTCTCTCTCTCTCTCTCTTTCTCGTCTCTCTCTCTCTCTTTCTCGTCTCTCTCTCTCCTCTGCGTCCTCGCCGCTGTGCGCCACCACCAGATGGTGGTGACCGGCCGGTTATGTAAGGGAAAGCAGTGGATTGAGATGGTGTAAGAAGAAGAGGGGGGTGAGTGATGTAGTGGGTGTTCGCCGGAAAAACGAACGGACGGAGGTCACCGGAATTCGTCTCCGGCTGCCGGATTATTGAGAGAGAAAGAAGGAGTGATAAGGGGGGCTAGGGTTTTCTTTTGAAATGAAGAAGGAGTTAGGAGATTATATAGTTAGGGTTTCTCAAGTGGGTTGGGCCTAAAGCCCGTTTGCGGCCCAAATTGCGTTTCAAGACTCGTTTACGCACCCGACTTCATAAAATGTGTCGTATTATCTTATTTAAAGCTGAAACTACGTAAAATGGTGTCGGTGATCGATATTAGTCGTGTCCGTTTGTCGGTTTCGTTAAAAGCGCGAAATGCACGTCGTTTGTCAGTTCTTATCCGTTTTTTGATCTGATTTCCACTGTGATTCTAAAAATTAAAAACGAACACGAATTTTATAAAAACATGAAATTACGGTAAGAGCGGAGCGTTACACAACTCCTGTCATGTGGCAGGAGGCTGGAAATTTTCTCGGGGACAGCGTAACGCCCCTCTCGACCAAGCGTGGGCTCGGTTAAGACAACATAGTCCTGGTAATGAGTGGTGGCGTGCCTGCATCTTATGGGTGTGAATTAGCCATCTGTTGTGAAGTTCACCAGTAAAAGAAAAGGGAATAATTCAAAAAAAAATCCCTTTCACTTCTCATTCTCATGTTTAGTATGTTAAGTCCATTTGTATTCGATTTTTACCTTATATTTTATTTCATATACACTAATGAATCTAGCGTTTAATGAATCATTCGTGAACATTAGATGGAAAGTTGATTAAGTTCATTCATTTAATAAACGAACGAACTTGAACACAATTTTATTTATTTAATCAAGCCAACAAAAATGTGTTATGAACATAAAATATTTAAATATTTTGACTTCACTTTAAAACTTTGGAGATTAACTTTAACTAGTTGATTTTTCGCCCGTGTGTTGCGGCGGGGACCTAATGTTTGCGAAACGCGTATCGGTAACGAAAAGCAGATACCGAATATCAAAACATAAATAATGGTACCAACCGGTACCCGATACCATTTGCTCATCCCCTTGATGATGTTACTATTCATTGGGTTGTGTATGAAAAGTAATCTAAACGGTGCAATTACTTGCGTTGCTACGTTGTTACAGGATTTGATGAGCTTGGTACCAACCGGTACAGAAAATACCGTTACAAAAAAATCCCTAAAAGTGGGTACCGGTACCGAATATACCTGGCACGGTATGGTTCGGTACCGGTCGGTACTGGTACGGTACCGGTATTTGAGGGTAAAAACCGATGAATACCGGTGCCAAACCGATACCGAAAATGTCAAAAGTCGGTACCGATTCGGTATTGAAAATATACCCGGTTTAGTAAATTTGATACTGATACCAGTATCCGATACCATTTATTAATCCCCTTAATGATGTTACTGTTCATTGTCTGCAAATTTTAATGTTATATTACTGTTCATTGTCTTCGAATTTTAATATATAGGTAAAAAAAAATTTATTATTATTTTTTTTGAATAGCAAAAGATGGATTCATTCAAAAACTGGAAACGTTTACTCCACACAACTATTAGGCACGTGCAAATGGTATTAGTCTTGTAAATTTACTTAATTTCACTCTCATATTTTAATAATCGTTCTCGGAAACCTATTCCGGACACGATTCTAAGCAGGATTACGAAGCTGTTTGTCTCAAACCTCCCGGATCGATGCAGTGGGAGCGATTTGGCTAGTGTTTTACGTGGGCATGGCGATATCTTTGACATATACATAGCGAAAAAAAGGGACAGAGGAGGGAAAAGGTTTGGTTTTGTCTCCTTCCTCGATGTCAAACACAAAGACGAGATGTTAAGCAAATTGAAGAATCTGAGGATGGGGGATTACAAACTATCGTTTAATGTGGCTAGGTTTGTTTATGAAGAAGGGGAGATCAGGGAACCCCCTCAAAAGAAACCGCCTAGGGCTCAGGCTGTGCATGGTTCTACTCAGAGCAACGGTTTTCAGAAGACTAGGTATGAGAAAACCGGCACCTTCTCGTTCAAAGAGGCTCTTACGGGGGAGAGAAGTGATAACTCCGTGTCCTCTAAAGTTCTTAGGCTTGAAGATAAACTGCCATGTCTCAATGATCTACATGGGAGGTCTCTGTTGGTTAAGGTTTCGAATGTAGATTTGGTGAATGGATTTAAAGGTGAACTGGCTAATATGAAACTTGATGAAGGTGTGATTAAGTATCTCGGAGGTATGCATTTTCTTGTTACGTTCAAGTCTCATGATCATGCCATCATGGCGATGGACGAATTGGTAGGAAGGAGCGATGTTTTTCCCATCCAGGTATGGAATGGTCAGGAGGTTGAGTTTGAAAGGATTGCATGGGTGAAGATTGTAGGCATGCCTTTACATTTGCTTGATTCTGATCTTCTTGTAGAGGTGGCTTCTTTGTTTGGTACAGTGGTTCAACAGGCTAACTTTGATCAGTCGGATGTTGATTGGTCACGCAGGGTGGCCGGTATCGTAGTAAAGTCTGGAGGTATTATCAATGGGGAAGTTTCATTACTGTGGCAAGATAAGCTTTACACAGTTTGGGTGGTGGAAACCAACTGCGATTGGGCTCCGGCTTTCTGTAATGCTGCTGCTGACGTATACAAGGCTGTCCAGTCTGATTCCGAAGACAGTTCAGATGAAGACATGTTCGACGAAGACGATGCAGGTGACGATGAGAACAACGACGAGGCGGAAATTAAGGAAGGTTTTAATGACTTTAATGCTGATGACACTAATCTTGGAAACGCTCCAATCATTGCGGATTCTCCTCCAAATGACGTGGAGCCTGTTACGGAATTTTTTGCAACTCCAGGTATGAATTCAGTTGACCAAGTGGAACACTCTTTTGTGGCTAATAAAAACAAAAGGAAAAAGAAAAAAGATCTCTCGGGTGTGGGTCAGGTTTCTGGTTCTTATTCTAGTAGCAATGATAGACCACATAAAGAGTCCAGACTTGAAGAGAATGACCCGTTTGGGCTGGCCCCAATTATATTGGGCCTAAATGTGACTACTCAACGTGGGCCGGTGAACCTTGATAACAATGTGTTGGACTTTAACGATCTTAATGTTAGTGAGGAACAAAATTTAGACAATCTTTTTCAAAGTAATGATACACCAGACGAGCAGGAGATAGAAATTGGTTCTCATCCACCCAACAAGCCGAGCATTTTGGAAGAAGGTAAGAAAATGGAGAAAGAGGTACGTTTGACTACCAAGCTTGGGTCTGCCGTAGGGGTGGATGTCTCTAATTTCCAGTCGTTAATCCGGGAGTCTATTGTCAAGGAGGGGCTACAATCAGGTATTAAATGAATTTCCTATCGCTTAATATTCGAGGGCTTGGTGGTAATGGTAAAGCGGGTAAGGTAAAAGTTTTGAAGGAAAGAAATGGTGTTAAGTTTTTAGGGATTCAGGAAACTCATTTGGAGAATATTGGTAGATTTGATTTTCATCAGTTGTGGGGTAACGACGGGTTTGATTTCGATGTTGTTAACGCGTCTGGTAGATCCGGGGGTATTCTTAATGTTTGGGATCCAAAAGTGTTTAAAAAATCTTTTTCGGTCAAGCATCGGAATTTCCTAATTACCTCTGGTTGCTTGGTGGAAGACGGAACTGTGCTCAATTGTGTAAACGTTTATGCTCCTCAGAAATTGGGAGAAAAAAGGGCTCTTTGGGATCTGATTAAGGGCGTTCTAACTGGGTTGGAGGGGATGTTGCTTCTCATGGGCGATTTTAATGCGGTTAGGGCCCCGGAGGATAGAAAAAATTCCCGTTTTAATCACAGATGCGCTTCCAATCTGAATAAGTTTGTGGATAGCCTGGGTTTGTTTGAGTACATCATGAGGGGTAACAAATATACTTGTCTGACGGTTAAGGATAATGAGTTTAAATTGAGCAAGATTGATCGCTTTTTTGTTTGTCAAGGTTTTTTCAATAGGTGGCCAGAAGCGGTTCTCAGAGCCTTACCGAGAGAATGTTCTGATCACTCTCCGCTGCTGCTTTCTCTTGTGAAGACAAAGTCTGGTTCCATTCCTTTCCGTTGGTTCAACTCTTGGCTGGATAGGGAAGGGTGCAAAGAGGATATTATCAAAGTGCTTGAAAATCCTATGTTTGAAGGTACTCCCGAAGTAAAGATTTCGTTGAAGTTTAAGGCTCTTAAGGCTGCTTTGAGCTCCTGGTGGATTCGAACTAATAAGACTGAAGGAGAAACTTTAACAGAATTGCAAAAAGACATCGACAGTTTGGAAAAGGTGATGGAAGAAAGGGATTTAGAAGAGGAGGAGATTTGGGTGTGGGAGAAAAGCAAACAGGAGGTTGATTTTCTTAATCAATGCAAGATTAGAGATCTAAAACAAAAGTCTAGGGTCTGATGGGCGATGCATGGGGACGACAACTCTGCTTTTTTCCACGGGATTGTAAACGGGAGAAAATCAAAAATTCCATTCCGGGTTTAATGGTGGATGGGAACTGGATTACTAAGCCTTCGATTGTCAAGCGAGAGGTGTTAAAGCATTTTAGGGGGCTTTTTTCGGAAATGTATCCGAGGAGACCTTTATTACGGTGTGATCTTATTAAACAGGTTCCTCAAGATTGTTCAAATGCTTTGGTAGCGAAATTCACTAGAGAAGAGGTTAAGTTGGCGGTTTTTGATTGCGGGTCTGACCGGGCTCCAGGCCCGGATGGTTTTAATTTTAACTTCATTAAGAGTTTTTGGAGCTATCTTGAAGATGATTTTTTCTCCCTGTTGGATGCTTTCTATGATCCGGGTGTCTTTGGTAGAGGTTGCAGCTCATCCTTTATCACCTTGATCCCTAAGATTAAGAATCCGGTGGGTTTATCCGATTATAGGCCGATTACTTTGGTTGGGGCCATTAGCAAAGTGGGTTCCAAGGTGCTTGCTCTTCGGGTTAAGAAAGTGCTTGGTTATGTGATTTCTGATACGCAATCGGCTTTCCTCAAGGATAGATTTATTTTATATGGGCCTTTGATTCTTAACAAGGTCTATGGGTGGTTAGGCAAACGAAAGAAAAAAGCTTTTATGTTGAAAATTGACTTCGAGAAAGCCTACGATAATGTTAACTGGGGATTTTTAATTGATATGATGGATCAAATGGGTTTTCCAGACAGATGGGGGAGGTGGGTGAAAGGGATCTTGGAGTCCGCAAGGTCCTCGGTGCTAGTTAATGGTTCACCTACTTACGAGTTTCAATGCGAGAAAGGCCTTCGTCAGGGAGATCCTCTTTCTCCTTTTCTCTTTTTGATCGTTATGGAAGCTTTTACTTGCATTTTGGAGAAGGCTTGCGAAAGAGGTGAGTTCAAAGGCATTGATGATTCGAAGACCGGCTTAAAAATCTCTCACTTATTGTACGCAGATGATGCCTTGATTATTGGGGAATGGTCGGAGGGTAACATAGAGAATACAGCCAGACTTTTACGGATCTTTCATATGTGTACCGGTCTGAAAATTAATTTAAAAAAGTCGCATCTTTTTGGAGTCGGAGTTACTAGGGACGAGATAAATGCTATGTCTAATATCCTTGGCTGTAAGGTCGGAGATTTTCCGTTTGATTACTTGGGAATTAAAGTGGGCGCCAACATGAACCGAGTGTGTCATTGGAGTTCGGTTGTTGAGACGGTTGGCTCTCGGTTATCAAAATGGAAAGCGGATAGCCTTTCTATGGGAGGTCGTCTTACTCTCATTAAATCCATTTTATCCAATCTTCCGATCTATTATTTATCGTTGTACAAAGCCCCGGTTGAAATTGTGGAGCAAATAGAGAGGTTGATGAGAAGTTTTCTTTGGGGCGGCTCAAATGGTGTGAACAAAATGCATTGGGTTTCTTGGGATATTGTTACATCTCCGAAATCGGATGGGGGTTTGGGTATTTCAAGATTATCTGATGTGAATATTGCCTTAATTACTAAGTGGGCTTGGAGGTTCAAGAGAGATCCGCATAGCTCTTGGCGGCGTACGATAGAGGCGATTCATGGTGGAAAAGGTAGATGGAGTTTTCTTCCGATAAACAATAGTCAACCCGGCTGTTGGAAATCGATGATTACATTAGTGGGCAACTTGAAGCTTGGTGGCAAAGAGATACATAACATCATTAGGGGTTCAGTGGGTTCTGGGACAGAAGTTAGCTTCTGGCATGATATTTGGTATGGTACGACTACTTTATGTCAGCGCTGGCCCTGTCTTTTCTCTCTGGAAAAAAACAAAAGATGCACGGTTCGGGACAGATTACAGGATCGTAATGGGATGCTCTCCTTCGTGGACAATTGGCGTTGCGGTCTTTCTACTGTCGAGGAGTTATCGGAGTATAGAGATTTGCAAGAAATGGTTCCTAAATGCTCTTTTTCGGGTGGCAAGGATAGCTGGGTCTGGAATGCCGATTCGAGTAACAGTTTTTCAGTGCAGAATGTTAAAAAGATCCTCATCAATGACCGTAATGATAGGAGAGTCCATAATATGGTTTGGACCGGGTGGGTTCCGTTAAAGGTGAATATTCATGCTTGGAGACTCGATATGGATCGCCTTCCGACCAAGAAAAACCTTCGCAGAAGAAATATTAACGTGGGAGATGGCTCGTGTGTTCTTTGTCAGTCGGTAGAGGATTCGGCCTTGCACCTTTTCACCGGGTGCATTGTGTCGAGTGGTGTGTGGCAAGGGATAGAAAAATGGTGTCGTTTGGGTCCGATCTTCCTTTTTGATATCAAAGACATCTTCTCCTTGCCTTCGACGATTCCATGTACTAATACGAAGAAGAAAATTATTAGAGGGATTGTGATGACGACTTGTTGGGTCATTTGGAAGTCTCATAACAAGGCGGTTTTCGAAGATGCCAAGCCTCGGGTTTGTGATATGATTGCATGCATCAAATCTTGGTCTTATTTGTGGTTTCGTAGTAGATCTAAAGTCGATAACATTAGTTGGAAGGATTGGTGTAGATACCCAATGTATATGTTGTAATTGTTTGTTTTGGCGGTCCTCTTTTTGGTGGGCTTAGCCGTTTTCTAATGAAATTTAACGTTCAAAAAAAAAAATATTAGTAATAAATAAGTTTGAATAAACAAAAATAAGTAGATTTATTGAATATAAATAGATAATGGATTTAGTAAATGGAAAAAAAACTAATATATTGGTTAAAACATGAAAGGTAAATAAATGATAAATATCATTTTGGTAAATAGTTTTCTAAAAACACCATTTAGATAAGAAAAAATTACACTGTTGGTCCTTGTGTTTTCTGCAAAATTTCAATGTCAGGTATTAATGATTTTTTGTTGCAAAATCAGGTATTAACGTTCTAATTTGTCACAATGTATACTAAGGACAAACTTTGTCACAATTTTGAGTACTAACGCCAAATCTTGTTAACTTTTTTTTGTTAAATCTTACTAAAATGACTAAAATGCCCTTGAATAATTAGAGGGTCTATTTTTAATTAA
The DNA here is from genome assembly GCA_030545235.1 of Helianthus tuberosus. Lineage (NCBI taxonomy): Eukaryota > Viridiplantae > Streptophyta > Magnoliopsida > Asterales > Asteraceae > Helianthus > Helianthus tuberosus. Next base: position 82,428,675 of record CM060382.1, on the reverse strand, counting down.
TTATATTTGACTAATATAATTTAAAGTAATTTTTTCTGTTTAATTTATATTTTTTTTAAATTAAAGGCGAATTGAAAATAAATAATCCGACCTAACTCAATTTGGCCGATAATAATACCAAGTCAGTTATTGGCCGATAATAATCCGAACTAGTCAATTTTTTTGGGGAATTGGCCTGTAATAATCCCACCTAGACCTTATTGGCCATTAATAATCCCACCTCAGAATATTCCCCCCACCAGTCCCACCTTTCACCTATTTTTCCTACAACGGTCTCCCGTTAAAAAAACTTAACGGAGTTAAGCTTTTTTCCAAATTACAAACAATTTTTTTAGGGCTTTTGATTAGAATAATGATAGAGTCCATTGATGTAAAACATACTTCGAAATGGTGCTCCAAGTGACTTAATTTTGGTTAATTGGAAATTTAAACACCCGAATTGAAGCGTCGTTTTCATCGTTTGGAGCACCGTTTCGAGGCAAGTTTTACATCAATGGACTCGTATCGTCGTTCTAATCAAAAGCCCTAAAAATATGTTTGTAATTTGGAAAAAAGCTTAACTCCGTTAAGTTTTTTTAACGGGGGACCATTGTAGGAACAATATGTGAAAGGTGGGACTGGTGGGGTGGGGGAATATTCTGAGGTGGGATTATTAATGGCCAATAAGTTATAGGTGGGATTATTACAGGCCAATTTCCCTTTTTTTTTGTAAAACAGCCCGCCGTTAAAATAGCTTAACGGAGTTAAGTTTTTTTTCCGAATTACAAACCGATGTTTAGGGCTTTTGATCAGAACGAGGATACGAGTCGGTTGATGTAAAACTTACCTCGAAATTGTTCCTAACTAATCTTATCTATATGAGTCTACTTTTAACTTATAATCCCTAAAATATGCAATATAATCTACTATGTATCTAGTCAAGATGGTAAAGAATTCTTTTGAAATTGACTAATATTATCTATAACAATATAGTTGAACTTATAGTTCCTAAAAATTTGCAACACAATTTAATATTTATCTAGTAAAGATTGTAAATTTCTAGAGTATTTTATTTATATTACTTGTTACAAAAAAATGTTTATAAAAGAATTATTTTTTTATAAAAACAAAATGTTTTGTTTATAAATAAAATAAAAAATTGTTTTACACATGTAAAGTTTCGTTTTTTAATAAAAATACTAATCAAATGACAAAAAAATAAAAGATAAGTTGATATAGTTGTAAAGTAAGTTTATTTTGTTGGTTAAATGATAAAGTTTATATTTTATCTATATACATATATAAAGCATTTCCTATATCTAAAAATGTAATTTCACCCACAATTTTTAAGACGTCATTCCAAACGTCATCTTGTGTTTCCCTAATTTTACACCCTCTCTCCCAAATCTGCCCCCATTCAGTGCAATCTCAATGTTTCCTTCAACCAAAACCCTTGTAAATCGAAGAAGCAAATGAAACGGTGGGAGCAATAAGAACTGAATGTTATTGAATCGTTTGCCATCTCCATTTATAGTTATATTAAATGTCGAATTTCATGAGTTCTTCAGTTGTGAAACCGTTGTATAAATCAAATACCTCAAGGCTGAAACGATTCCCGTCGCCGCCGATATCTGCGTCACCACGCTCGGTTGTTTTTCTCTTCCTCCCATCTCGAATCTGTTGGCTGGTTCTTCCCGCCGCATTCAATGTCTGCTATAGCCACCTCTTCACTTTCTTTCTTTAAATCTCAATTGAAGCGACGGTTGAAGTAAATCAATGATTTCAATCTAGATGAAGCCTGAAGCGATCAATGCACCCTCATTCAGGTTCTAGGGTTTCGTCAAAATCTCTGTCCAAATCAAGCAAATCCATTTGGTTCTCCGTTCTCATCACAAAAGGTAACCTCTCCAACCTCAATCGACTATGTTCTTTTGAGTTCTGTATAATGACCATCTTTCTCTCCTTCAAATCAAGCAAAAGGTACGCATGCGGCGTCATTCTAGAACACCAAGATATATGTGTAAAGTTAAGCACTTTGATCAGGTCTGCAATGATGAGGTTTTATCTGTCTCGGATTTCTCAACAAACGACAACGTATCGATTTTCTTCAGAGATTCTGGCCGGAATCCGAGCTGACATAATGGATGCTCTAGGGTTTATGAAGGTTTGATGAACCCTGCTGCGTGTACTGGCGGTAATCATTTGCGTAAATTTGACGCCATTTTTGAGGTTGTATATATTATGTTTCTTTAGTTTTGGTTATTTTTTCATGTTTTTTACTTTAATTTTGTTTTGTAGATTAATAGATTATGTGATTGTTATTACTTGTTTTATGGTGTTAGTGTAATAAGCTGGCTCATTGACATGATTTTTTAAGAGTTATTTATTTTTTAATAGTATATTTAAGAGCAGCTTGTGGTATTGATATTACTTGCAATTGTTGTAGATTTTGGTTTGGCGGATTATAAATGTTGTTAATAAAGAAATTAAAAACAGGAGTTACTGTTTTTAATTAATAGATTATACGATTGCTATTGTTTACTTCATTTTATCAGCATAAAAATGGTTTAGGTGGTAGGATTCTTGAGCAGATTGGTGGCAACTGAGACGAGATTCCAGCAGTACATGGTTGTCAAGGTTGGTTCCGACAACCTGATTTTGATTTAGCGGCCACATGTATGTTTTTCGAGAACAAAGGTATGTCCGGCGACCTTCTTTTGATTTGTTAAGGTAACGTGCTTCAGTTTCTATTAGATTTAGCAACTGATGTTGACCTTTTGTAGTTCTGGAGGCTTTAATGATGATTCTAACAGCTGCAGTTGTGACAACCCGAGTTTTTAAGGTCTTGTCTCTACACGTTATTTGTTTACAATTGTGTTTGCATAACTTGTTTGTTTTGTATTTGTATATGTTTGATTATGCTTGAGATATGGTGTTACTGTTTGATTAATTAATGATAGAAATTTATTAACTGTTTGAAATCATAAACCCACAATCGACGAAACTTGGTGAGCCACACACACATCACGACGAAACATATGGAGTTTCGCCACCACTCTCACTCGACGAAACCTTTGGGTTTCGTCATTCACCTCCCGACGAAACTAGGGAGTTTCGCCATAATGGGCTTCGGCCCAAGTAGAGCCCAATCAAATCGGCAGTTACGTTATATAATGCACACGCCACAATACACGAAACCCTAGACTCTCTTTCTCTCTTGGCACCCGACGGCAACCATCATCTCTCTAGAAGTCCTTGTGTTTCATCTCACAACCGGTTAGTCTCGATGGTCGATTCGATTTACGTGTTACTGTGTGTGTAGATAACTATCATGATAAGTGAGTTCGGTTGCTGAATGATTTGACTATGATTGATACTTGAATTGAAAATCATGTAATTAGGGTTTTCATGTTCTAGTGCAAATCGATTTGTTTAGAAACTGCATGATGATAATTTATGGAATTGTATTCAGTCATGTTCACTAATTAGAGCCATGCTTCTGTCTGAAATTGTACTTGTGATGGAATGGATCTGATCATCGAATACATTCATGTTGCAATCTAGATCATATATGGTTATTTTGTGATTTAGGGTTCATGCTAGATGTTAAGTACCGTGATGCATTTGGTATGATGATAAGTAGCATTAATGGTTACTGTATTTGGATGATAATTGTATGACTAATGATAAGGATGAAACGGTTGTTGATGATTAGGGTTCAGTGTGTATGCTTAACTGTTACAGTGACGATGAAAGTCCCACCCGACGAAACACCTTTGACGACGAAACCCAGTAGAGTTTCCTCACATTCAATGACGACGAAACATGTAAGGTTTCGTCGCACCTCAGAGCCGACGAAACATGGGAGGTTTCGTCGCCTGGAGTTTCGCCGCCCAGAGTATGATTCACAGCAGACTGTGTTAACTTGTGTATGAAACCTGAATGCTCACTAATTGACTGTTTGTGGTGTTGATCATGATTGAGGAAATATGAGTTTGCATGCGGAACACAAATGTGAACTGTGGACTGATATGAACTAGATTAACTGTTAAGTGCTATGTGATGGTGTTGCCTGAATACACATTAGGATCATGACTTGTATGCGAACAATGTGTATGTCAACTGATTATGTATGTATGATTACTATAGGCTTTGACTGAATTATTTGTGAGCAAGTAGTTAACCATACCGAGCAAACCGAGGTGAGTTCACACTTTCTATAAGGCATGGGATTCCCGGTGGTTTGGGAACGGGTTACGAAACTAAAACGAAACCTGCATATTCTTCTTGAGTAGATTACGTACCTCCGTCCTCGGTTGGGAAGGACGACAACATATAACTTACTAGACAAAACTCTATCATGAAGTCCCTCATTTTTATATCGACTTAATCGTCGGGCCAATGGCGAGCGGGTCATTAGTTAATAGCGCTATTAGGGTTGACAAGCCTCACACCGTGCCGGGAGGACGGGCGTGTACTAATGGATCTGGGCACTTAGTCAATGATGATAGACATTGACGTAGGGCACAACTTCCTCAGTCAGTTGTCGATATGGTAACGGTCTAGTGGTTAACATGGGGTAGCCCCCACTGGTTATGGTTTGGGAAACAAGGAACTAATTAACTACCGGTTTTCGAATGAACTTATGGTTTTTGAAACAACTTTAAACTGGACAACCAACTGTCTTTGTTGTTGACTAGTTGTTACATGCCTTGCAGGTCGATAGGTATTTAGCAGGAGCTTGCATGGGAGGTGTCGTTGTGGAGCATGGACATTGTGTGTTCATGATGAACTTAAACACTTTTAACTTATGATTTGGGTTTTGAACTATTTGCTTCCGCTGATGACTTAGACTTGTTAAACTGTTTTTGAACACCAATTATATTGTGTGGTTGGACTTTTATTTACTTTACTATATTGTTCAATATGATTGGTGGCTTGATCCTGGTCAGTCACGCCTCCTGCGGTGATACTCCGCTTGTGGATTTTGGGGGTGTGACAGCAGTAGCCATTTGTGACACCGCGAGAGGCTATTAGAGGTATTTTTATCGTGTATGTTAGTTATGCATGTTGTAATTGTTTTTTGGTATGTTATTGAATTGGTGTATTAATTGAATGTATATAAGACACGCTAAATGAAATTGATTTGAATGGGTTGGATTGGTACTATCAAATGTGTATCAACTATGAGTAATAACCAGAATTCTGTATATATTTTTCTTTTGCTGCTAAAATGACTACACATCTAGAGTATATTACTGATAATGTAATGCATTTGCAACTCACTATGGCTAAAACATCATTTTTTTTTAGGATGTAAATGGCAGCCATCATGTTATTCATGAATTCTAGATTTTATCCTTTTTATGCTTTTTTTCAGCCATAGTTTTTTTTATAGTAGAAAGAGTTCACAATTCACATATTGAATTCTACATAGTGCTTTGTGCTGTGATTTATTTTCTTGTCGTTTTCATGTGGATTCTAATAAAAGTGAATGTAGTATGTATTGTCTGGACTGTTGTTGTAACTCTCTCTGTTCTTACTATTTGATCCACCACAAAGAGCATTGTGTTGTTCAGGTAAATACAAACGTACTTAGTGTTTGTTATGTGTTTGATGAAATGCTTGACTGAACACCAGTTTGTCATTTTGAACAAGTAATGTGCTAACTTCTTGAGCCTTTGTTATGATCGATTAGATACTGTGATCTTCATACCATAACATGATTATGTGTTCGATGAAATGCTTGACTGAACACCAGTTTACATTGTTGTGAAGGATAGTATGCACACCACCTATTTGTAGAAAGTCCGGACCCTGTTCTGCATCAATGCATATATTCAGTCTTTGTTTCCAAGTGAGCTGGTCGAGGTTTTAATCTATATATACACCTTATATATATAAATGTTCCCACTCCGTCTTGTCGACTCCGCCGCAACGCGCGAGTTTCCCACTAGTTCTTTAAAGTTCATAACTTTGTTTTAAATATCCACATGGTACTAATCCAATAAACTTTAAGTTTAAGATTTTTTGTTTTTATAAAAATTAAAAATAGTAGTTGACTCGTAACTAGGTTTTACACCTTTAACTTTAATTGTTAAATTTCGTTTTTATATATATTAAAAAAATATTTTTATAAAATTTTAAAAACAGCTTTTATAAAAAATAGGATATTAAGAGGTTATATCTTTATTAACTTTATATCATAGTAAGTTCAGTTTTTTAGTTTAGCTTTAAATATTATTATTATATTATTTTTTAATTAAGAAATGCAAATTATTAGATTAATATCCAAGAATAACTGGAATATTTTATAATTTCAACTTGACTATATCTAACTGCAATATCTATTTATTGCAACTTTAGGATATGAACTTATTCAGTTGACTTGTAAATTTATGATACTAACTTTATTTTGAATTTTATTAATATAGTCAATAACTGCATTATATTAACACCAAAAATAAAATTCAAATATAAATTAAACTTTATTAATACGTCTAGATCAAATATAACAACTGAAAATGAAAAAAAAACATAAAAACACTTGATAGATTTCATATTAGCCTGCATGAAAGCTGTTCCGCTTCTGAATTGACACTCGATGTATTTTTAATCGGGTTTTCTGGTTTGTGCTTGAATCGGTAGTATCTTCTAATTCCTCTTCTTTGTCATTGTCCTCAGAATCGTCTAAATTAATAACCATTTCCATTCAGAGAGTCTCTTGGATCTCTTCCTTTGAGCCTCAAACTTCTGATCCTTAAAAAGGATAAAAATTGAATGCAAAAGTTAAAAAAAGATTAAATAAACCTTAAAATTACCTCTTCACTAAATTCACGTTGAAGATTAGACTTGTATGGACTAAACATTGCACCATAAGAAATAATATCAACACGTTTATCACCATCATTCTGCAATAAAACACACATATAATAACATAACGAACATGTTAATATGAAACATATACGCAAAAATAATACTTAACAACCAGCAAAATCAATACCTGAGAAGCTTGTTCGACAACTGAGTTGTTTAAATTGGCATATTCATCATGCAACTGAATCTGAAAAATCAAATAAGTTCACATCCACATAAAAGTAAATAAAAGAAAACAATTATTCACTGATGCGACATAATAGAACTGACCTTAGAATTTTCTATCTCGCATACTTGGTTTTTTGCAATAATTGAATTCAGAACTGGACCCATTTTTTAACTTTGTTTAGCAATAGATATAGGGGTGTCCTGCTATGTATTTATAGTAGTAACTATAGAAATACATTAGGGTTTAATTTTAGATTTGTCACTCCTTTATTTAGGAAGTTTGTTGTGGTTAATTTTAAGTTTTTATAAGATATATCTAAGTATAGATATGAGGCAGTTTTAATAAAATAAAATGTAACACATAATATTTTCATTTTATGTTACGGTGCTTTTAATTCATTTTGTTTTTGTTTGCATAGATTGAGCTCATCTTTGTAGATTAGGCGCATTAGATCACAAGTATTAATAACTTGTACATTAAAGCATTATCGACTTGTACCTTTTAATCCGTGCGTCGATATTGAACAAGACAACTACCGAAACGTCGACAAAAATGCGTAGGTCGTCATGCTATCATTGGATTTTTTTAAAACAATATAGTTTATAATATATGTCAAGAATACATAAAAAAACTATAAGTTTGTTGTGGATGAGTGAATTGTAACCAATTATCTATAATTTTGTTAAAACATCGGGGATTTAAGTGTAATAAGTTTAGGGGCTAAAAAAATAAATAGTGTTTAAAAGACCAAACTACCCTCATTTTAGGGGTCTTTCTATAAATAAATGGGAGAAAAAGTTCTTATTTTTTGGAGTAAATTACGTTTTTTGCCCCTGTGGTTATGTCAGTTTTACTATATTAGCCCAAAATAAGAATTTTTAAGGTATCTGCCCCCATGGTCTCTATATCTAACCATTTTGGCCCTTAATTCTAACCAAACCCCAACTCTGGTTAACTTCTTGGTCGCATGGGTTGCACATGATGGGTAAAATTGTAATTTCCCCTCCCCATTTACTTTTACTGACTTTATAAAAAATAAAAGAAACAATAATTATCATCTGCACATTAGATCTTCAAACCACTTTCAAACCCAGATCTTCAAGAACATCTTCGTCTTCTTACCCAGATCTTTAAGAACATATCATCATCAAACCCAGATCTTCAAAAACATAACCATCATCATCATTCCCTAAATTTGACTAAAAATAGCAAAATAACTGAAAGATTGCCATGATATAAATAAATAATTCCCAGAATAACTAAAACTAGCAATACCCACTAACAATATTAAGAAGCACTTCAAAAAAAAAACCACAAAAAAATATTAAACTTTCTCTTCACTACTACTGGGATCTAATCCCCTTTTCTCCATAAACTTTCTCTGCATTTTCTCTGCTCAAAACACAGAAACCCCTCTTCAGATCTGATCTGATCTAACCCTAATTGAATCTTTACTAAAATCCAACCAAAAATTAAAAATAAAAAGGGATTCCAACAAAAAGATTAAAGAAGAACAAACCAAAACCCACATTTCAGAGGTGGTGAGAAGTCAAACATGCAGATTGACCAAATCGATGAGCAAATGCAGCTTGATCATCTTGTTGCTCAACAGAATTGAAATCATGGAAGGAGGTAAATAACAAAGATCCGATTTTCGGTTTCGATTTTGATGTGCCGCTGCCCTTTACTTTCGTGACAACCACCCAAATCCACCTTGGACTGCCACTAATTGATACTGAAACGGAGATACGAAGGGAAATAAGAAGGGTGGGGCCACCGCTGTGCACCACCGTGCGCCGCCACCTGCGGCTGCCATGGGTGGCTAGAAATCCACTGGTTTCATCTCTCTCTCTCGATCTCTCTGGTAACTACACACGCAAGTGTGTGTTATGTGGGGGTGAAAATGGAGATAAGGTGTGAGTGTTGTAGAAAAAAAAATAGAAAGTTGGGGTTAGGGTTTTGAGAAAGTGGAGGGGAGGGGAAGGAAAGAGATGAAGATGATGATGTTTTGTTGAATATCATGGATTTCTTTATAAAGTTATTAAAAGGGGAGGAGAAATTACCATTATACCCATCATGTGCAACCCATGTGACCAAGAAGTTAACCAGAGTTGGGGTTTGGTTAGAATTAGGGGCCAAAATGTTTAGATATAGGGGTAAATGATCAAATAAAAATAATATTAACGTACGTCTTGAGGGAAAAAGCAAAAAGTGGCGGTGTCATTTTGGTAATTATCAGCAACTTCAAAATTACTGGGGAAAAAGCAAAAAGTGTCTTGTAGAGTAATTTTGATAATTACCCTACACGACCAAAATTACTTTACATGAACATTTACAATGGTTTAGGTTTTTTTAGGTTTTTGGGGGTGGGGGGGGGGGGGGGTTAGTGTAATTTTGATAATTACCCTACAATTTTGATAATTACCCTACACGACCAAAATTACTCTACACGAACATTTACAAAATTACTCTACAGAACCTCAAAATTACTCTACTAAAGTAATTTTGAAGTTGCTGATAATTACCAAAATGACACCGTCACTTTTTTGACTTTTCTTTCAATTCGTACGTTTCGTACGTTTATTTTATTTTCACAGGAACTTAACTCTAGATATAGGGACCATGGGGGCAGATACGTTAAAAATTCTTATTTTGGGCTAATATAGTAAAACTGACATAACCATAGGGGCCAAAAACGTAATTTACTATATTTTTTGGGTATCTTAAAATATCCCTCTTTCATACATTATAATATAGTATAGATTTAAGTTTTTTTTAGAGGAAAAGTAGATATGCGACTAAAAGTTACATATCAGTTAGAGGTGTGAAGTTGTTACGAAATGATTAATTAAATATGTGTATTTTTTTTCTTTTACTTTATGTAACTTGATGTGTATTTTTTTTTTTTCTCTTTTACTTATTATATAACTTTGTCTTCATATTAATGCTTTTACAAATGTAGTGTCAAGTTGACACACATTACAGTCATCATACGACATGAGAAATGTGACTTTGCATCTATCTGAATACCGAGTGGGGTCAGAATTAGGGGTTATCTTATCTCTTTTTTCCTTAAAGGTCCAATGATGCTTTAAAAAAATGTGTTTTGATAGATTCAGATGGCGTTCGTTTTTATAAAAAAAAAAAAAATCTGCGAAGGCTTTTCTGTCTGCGTCGCGCAGACATTGTCATCTGCAGACTGTTTGTTTTTCAGAAGATGTTTGATTAAAAAACGTTTGCGCAGGCTCTTCTTGTTGCAGACTTGACCCAGTCACTTATAGAGTCTGCAGAGGGTTAAACACCACACCACACCACCCACCACCACCACCACTGTCCACCACTCACCACCGTCCATCACCACCACCACCGTCCACCACACACCTTCCACCACCGCCACCCACCACCACCGCCACCCACCGTCCACGTCCCCCACCCACCACCACCGTCACCGTCCACCACCGTCAAATATGACTTTTTCGATTTACTTTTCTTTGATATTTAATTGATAATGATAATAATTAGTCAAGATTTAATTGATAATGATTCTATTTATATATTATTAATTTTTAACATTATGGTGAATTAGAAGTTGTACTCTAAGCATATATTCTTGGACATTGGTTTTTTTTTACAAAACAACTAGGTGGTGTGATTTATTGTTTTGGGCCAACTCTCTTTAATTGTGCGGGTACCCATTATCCCCGCTTTTTGGTACCACTATCGGAATGGTACCGATATTTACTGGTAAAATACCGGTAAATACCGGTACTGGTACCGAACCGGTATATTCGGTACCGGTACCCACTTTTCCTGTTTTTCGGTACCGGTACTTTGGGTACCGGTACCAGTTCAATACTAAACATGTACCGTGCTCATCCCTAATCAACATCAAGTATTTGTATTTCCCTCCACAAGACATTTGGAAACACAATGTGATCGTTTGGATATCTAACTTGATACAAATGTGTGTAGTTAATCCTTAGGTTTGTGGTTTTAAAACGCAACGAGCGGGTCGATAGAGAAGTATAAAATAGATTCATTGCGCCGTAATTTGTAAGGGCCTAACCGTATAAAGTAGATTCATTGTGTCTTAATATGTAAGACCTTAGCCCCAACGCGGCGGATCTTACATCTAGTTATATTCATATAACAAGATATTTTATTGTTGTTTGATGTATGTATTAATGTATTATGCTGCTGGTGCTCGTTGTTGTATTAGGCTTTCCTTAGCTCCTTGCTAGGTTTGGCTTTGTTATGAGAAGTATAAAATAGATTCATTGCGCCGTAATTTGTAAGGGCCTAACCGTATAAAGTAGATTCATTGTGTCATAATATGTAAGACCTTAGCCCCAACGCGGCGGATCTTACATCTAGTTATATTCATATAACAAGATATTTTATTGTTGTTTGATGTATGTATTAATGTATTATGCTACTGGTGCTCGTTGTTGTATTAGGCTTTTGAAGAGGTATGGTCCCAATTCCTTGCCAACATGGCAAGGACCATACCACTTTCTCCATCCTACGTGGCAGTGACATCAACCGCATCATCCAGAAGCTTCTAGAAGCTTCTGGAAAAGATCCAGGTGACACCAAAGATGCTTCAGCCGACATAAAGGACAACACGTGTCACCAGGGATCAAGCGCCAAGTGGACCTGCAACAGGTCAGGGAGCAGCCCGACAACATTAGTACGATGTTTCCAAATTAGCCAAATACAGGCGCGCCACGTGTACCACTACACTGACCGCAGCAGAGGAGACCAAGGGGATATTCCCCTTGGTCGGACAGCTGGCGCGCGTCTACAGCTGGCACTGCTGCTCCTTCCCTTCTTCACCCTCCGGCTATAAATAGGACCCTTCGCCATCCAGGTTGATCATCTTGCTCTCACTATTCTCACACTTAACACACACTGATTATTCTTCCTCAGAACAGTACTTATTCTCACGCCGGAGCCTGGTTAAGAGGGAAACCCCCATATTCCCCTCTTAACGAGACTGACGGTTTGCTGTTTTGCAGGAGACGGTCATCTTACGAGTAGGAAGAGAGATTGAACCCACAGGAGAAGTAACCCCGCTGATTAACCCCAGTGTTAACCAGTGTTTCATCATTGGCGCCATCCGCTCTTAGCAAAACCACTCTCATCTCTTTTTCTTTTCGAAAAACTCGTCAAAATGGCCGAAAACAACCCTTCCCACCCAGTGGATGGAGACGTTTCTTCTTTTGAACTCATTGCGGACAACACACACGTCCAAAGAAGTCAAAGGAACGAAATTATCCAAGAAGGGCCGATGAACAACGATTTTCCTAGTATTTTCGGGAGTGCATCCAGGGTCGTTACCCAAAACACAACTGGTGCGACTTTCCAAACCCCACCTAGGATCATCACTCAAACCACGAACGGAGCTACCTTTCAGCCTCCGTCAGAGGTAGTCCAACAAACACCCCCACAGGTGCAAACACAGAGCCATGGAGCTGGCCCCTCAGCTCCATCGGACCAAGCACAACTGAACTTCTCTACACTACTAGGGCTACCCGAAGGAAAAACTCTGGCTTCCTGGTATGCTGAACAAGTGGCGTCCATAAACCTTGTCTACAAACAACTCAGTGCGCAGCAAGCTTTGCTCCAAGCACAAGCTCACCAGTCAGCATTTGTCACTCCACCGCAAAGGCCTTTGAGCGCTCCTATGCCTCAACAGGCCAATGCATACACTCTGCGTCCTGAGTCACTACCTCCACCGCATATTAGAAGGCCAAGCGCGCACGACACGCGCGATACTTACGGTGAAACAGAAAGCAATTACGTGCAATACTCTCAACCACCGAAGAAGCCAATACAAAGCCGTTTAGGCCCGCGCAACATCAACGACGAATTTGACGACGACAACGACACGAACACAGTGTTCAGCAGGTTACCACCAGAGCATGAAGCGTACAAACCTCGCAAACGCGCAGGTTATGATCCAAAAGCTGAACATGACTACACTCTAAGCTACCGTCCGGACGACATGGCTGAGAATTCAAAGTTCATCCGAGAGATCGCCACGGCTGCCATAGACAAAACCAAATTGCCACACAACGTGGGCAAATACAACGGGTTGACAGACCCAGACGATCATCTCCAAGTTTTCAACGGTGCGGGAGCAACGGGTGGATGGAACTTGCCAACCTGGTGTCATCTCTTTGCTCAAACCTTCGTAGGCGCAGCGCGCATCTGGTTTGACAGCTTACCAGCAGGGAAAATCAAATCATGGATCGATTTCCGAGAGAAGTTCCTGGCACACTTCTCACAACAACGACGACACACCAGGGATCCAGCCGACTGCTTGAACATATGGCGCAGAGACCACGAAAGCGTAGAAGATTTCATTACTCGGTACAACAAAGAATGTTTAGAGATCGGCGACTGCGGCGAGAAGATGATGCGCGCACACTTCATGCGGGCAGTCAAGTGCGATGATTTAATCAAGCGTGTAAAAGGTAGAGACGGGGGACCCAAAGATTGGGAAACCTTCATTGAGGCAGCCAAAACTATTGCACAGTCGGATAGACAGTTGACCGGCGACGATCACCGTCAACGCAGCTACAACCATAACGACCGGCATAGCAAGAAGGGCAGGAGCTAACCTTGGAAGGCGTCCGGTCACAGGGAACGAAGCCCGGTAAGAGAGGATGCGCGCCACACGATCAACCAAATCGCACACCGGAAAGAGGTGAAAAAAGAAAACAGAGAGAAGCAGTGGACACTCCTAACGAAAACCCCTTCAGAAGTCTTGGCAACCGAGAACCACCAGTTCAAGCCACCACTGCAAATGCGCAACAAGAGGGGCCAAGACCCGAATCTTTTCTGCGACTTCCACAAGGACACCGGCCACTTAACCGACGATTGTTTCAGCCTCAAACAAGAGATCGAAAGGGCTTTGAGAGACGGAAAGTTAACTCACCTGGTCAAAGGTGGCAGGCGTGATTACCGTCAGATTCAACGAAGAGAAGAAGGGCCGGACAACAAAAAACTCCGGAAGTTAGAAACCCACATGGTTCAGGGGGGTCCACGAAGACCAAGGAAAAATTACAACAAGCGCGCGCAGGATGACTCATGGCGCGAGAAACAAGTCGTTTTCCCAGTTGTAAGAGGAGGCCCACGAGAAAGAAGGCCCATAGTCATTTCGGGCGTCATAGGGCATTACCAAACGGATTACATCTTCATCGATCCGGGGAGCACTGCGGATATCATATATGAACTGTGTTTCAATCAGTTCGATCAGGAGGACAAAGCGCGCTTAGAACCAGTTGATTACCCGCTCACTGGATTCTGCAACGAAGCCGTTTTTCCTCTAGGACAAATATCGTTCCCAGTGTTGCTCTCAGACGGAAGAAACTCAAGAACAGAGGAAGTCACATTCATGGTGCTGCCAGCACATTCAAGACACGATATTCTGCTGGGAAGAGAATCCCAAGGTGATTTCAGCATGATTTGCTCTGGCCCACACTCCGCAGTGGGATTTCCCACAGAAACGGGAGTAGCCATCATCTATGCAAGCAAAGAAGTATTAGCGACAGATGAGCTAAGGCCTGCAAAGACAAGGAAACCAGAAGCATGCCAAGAGGCAGAAAAATGGGTGTTAAACAGCGCATATCCGGAGCAAACGGTAACCTTGGGACCTGCAATGTCCGATCTGACACGCGCGGCGCTAAAAAAGCTGCTGTTCCAAAATATGGATGTCTTTGCCTGGACACCAGCAGACATGGTGGGTGTTCCACGGCACATAGCTGAACACCGCTTAAACGTATCGGAAGAAGCCAAACCGGTGGTACATGCTAAACGCCACTTGGGAGACATAAAGCATGACGCCATGAAAGAGCAAGTGATAGAGCTGTTAAACGCGGGGATCATCAGAGAGGTCAGGTATCAAACATGGGTGGCAAGCCCAGTGATGGTCCAGAAGAACAATGGTAGCTGGAGAATGTGCGTCGATTACAAAGACCTAAATAAGGCATGTCCACGCGACTGTTACGCCTTACCAGACATCGATGAGAAGATCGATTCACTCGCCACATTCCGATGGAAATGTTTCCTTGATTGCTACAAAGGGTACCACCAGGTACAGATGGCCGTGCAAGATGAAGACAAGACCGCGTTCCGCACGCCAACAGGGCTATACTGCTATACCAAAATGCCTTTTGGTCTTAAAAACGCGGGCGCGACTTATCAAAGGCTCATGAACAAAACCTTTCACGACGCCATCGGCAAGTACATAGAAGTGTATATGGACGATCTGGTTATCATGAGCAAAGAGGAAAGTACAATGCTGCTGAACATCCAAAAGACATTTGACACTCTGCGCGGAGTCAGCATCAAGTTAAACCCAGCGAAATGTTCCTTCGGCATGGAGGAGGGGAAATTCCTGGGTTTCATCGTCACGAAGGATGGTTTCAAGGTAAACCCGGACAAGATACAAGCAATAGAGCGCATGCCGTCCCCGTCAACGATTAAGGAAATGCAAAAATTGACAGGTCGGTTGGCAGCACTCAACCGCTTCCTGGCCAATCACGCAGCTAAATCATTTCCATTTATAAAAACTCTACGCAACTGCATGAAGAAGAGCCAATTTCAGTGGACTCCGGAAGCTGAAAGCGCGTTCCGCGAGATGAAAGACTGCCTCATCAAACTGCCAACACTAACCGCGCCAGTCAAGGGCGAACCTCTGGTACTGTACTTATCAGCCTCCGACAGGGCAGTAGGGGCAGTGTTGCTCGTAGATCGACAAGGGGTCCAGACGCCAGTCTACTACGTGTCACGAACTCTCACCGACCCAGAAACCCGGTACGCAATCATGGAGAAACTAGTACTCGCATTGATCCATGCATCAAGAAGGCTGCGCAGGTACTTTGCCAACCACGTCATTCACGTGCTAACAAACTACAACATTGGCAACATACTCGCAAGGCCAGAAATTTCAGGAAGACTAGCAAAATGGGCAATAGAGCTCGGGGGTCACAACGTAGTGTTCAGACCAAGACCGGCGATCAAAGGCCAAGTACTCGCAGATTTCATGACAGAGGTGCCAGATGACAAAGATCGAGAATGCAAGGCGATGGAAAAGGCCGAGAAACAACAAGTGGAAGAACCATGGCTGCTATACACAGATGGTGCGTCAAACGAAGACGGCGCAGGTGCTGGTCTCCGGCTAGTGAGCCCTGACAAACATGAGTTCACCTATGCCATACGCCTGGATTTTAAGAGCACCAACAACGAAGCCGAATACGAAGCCTTCCTTGCTGGGCTAAGGTTGGCAATCAAAATGGGCGTACGACACATAGAAGCACATGTAGACTCCATGTTGGTGGCAGGCCAAATCAACGGGGAATACGAAGCCAGGGGAGATACGATGGCACTTTACCTGAGCCAAGCAAAGACACTGCTGCAAACCTTCTATTCCTACAAGGTGCATCACATCAATAGAAGCGAGAACAAACCAGCAGACGCGCTGAGTAAACTCGCCTCTACAAGTTTCCAGCACCTAGCAAAGGATGTACGAATAGAAGTCTTAAGCAACCCGTCAGTACCACTTCGAGAAGTAAGCGTCGTTTAACTAGGGACAACGTCTTGGATGACTCCGATAATCACATACCTCCAATCTGGAGTACTCCCGGAGAACAAGGCAGAAGCAAGGAAAGTCCAGTACAAATCCGAACATTACCAGATGGCTGATGGGATCTTGTACAGAAAATCATACCTCGGGCCTTTGTTACGATGTGTTGACCCCGAAGACGCACGCTATCTGATCAGAGAGGTGCACGAAGGAATCTGTGGTATACACGCCGGTCCAAGGATGGTGGTAGCGAAAGTCATGAATGCGGGATACTATTGGCCCGGAATGCATTTGGATGCGGTCAAAGAGTTGAGGAAGTGCAGCGGATGCCAAAGGCATGCACCCAAAACGATGCGCCCCAAGAATGAGTTAGTACCGGTCACCACCGCGTGGCCCTTCCAACAATGGGGAATAGACATGGTCGGCCCCTTTCCCGAAGCCCCAGGAGCTGTCAAGTTTATAATAGTCGCAGTTGACTATTTCACCAAATGGGTAGAGGCAAAGGCCCTCGCGTCGACCACAGCTACCGTTGTCAAAAAATTCATTTGGGAACAAATCATATGTCGTTTTAGTTTACCTCTCAAGATAATCACCGATAATGGAACCAACTTTGCCGAAGATAACCTCCAACAGTGGTTTAAAGAACTACACATCGAGCATACCTTCTCCTCGGTTGCACACCCGCAGGGAAATGGCCAAGTTGAGGCAGTCAACAAGAGTATCGTCGATGGAATCAAGGCAAGGTTAGGAGAGAAAAGAAGGGGCTGGGTGGACGAATTGCCCAGCATTTTGTGGGCACACAGGACGATGCCCAAAACAAGCAACGGAGAAACACCGTTTAGCCTGGTTTACGGGTCAGAGGCGGTAATACCAGCAGAGATAGGACTGCCGTCACCCCGAATGCTCTCGATGAACATGATCAACAATGAAGAAGAAAGGAGGATCGACCTTGACCTCCTAGAAGAAAGAAGAGAGATGGCAGCAATCAACGAAGCCAAATATAAATCGAAGCTGGAAAAATATTACAACTCCAAAGTTCGAGTCTGCACCTTCAACCCGGGAGACTATGTCCTCAGAGACAACGAGGCCTCAAATGCAGAGAGGCTCGGGAAGTTGGCTCCCAAGTGGGAGGGCCCATACGTCATCGACGCCGTGCTCGGAACTGGAGCCTATAAGCTGCGCACCATCGACAACAAAGACGTTCCTCGCACATGGAACGCCCAACAGCTGAGAAAATGTTACCTGTGAAGGAAATTCTTGTAATAGCAACGGCCAAGTCGCCAACACATTTATGATAATACAAGAAGTGTTTGGCTATCTTTCTATCATGCAAATTTCTGTCATAACTGCATATATTACTTTGGGCATACACGAAAACATCCATGGCTCGACCATTAGGCAACGTTGTAGACCTCCAAGGCCTGTCACAAACGAGTGCACAGCCGGGTCAGACACACAACTAAAGCCTAACAAACGCCAATCAAATACTTCGTGCCCACATAAACACGAAAAAGTCGAACACAGGACAAACAAACATTGTAAACACCCCCAAAGCTAAGAACAGCCGGGTACACACAATAACCTGTCACTCGATCACTTCGTATTCACGACCCACCTGCGCACAAATACGACAGAATAAAACGTTGTAACAAACACAACACAACCTGTCAGCGCCATTATTCATTCGTGATACCTGAATCAAAGTAATTACACATGCACATATTACGACGATAACAAATTCGCATAAAAACAGACAACTGTTAGCATAACACATGTCAACACACAGCCATATATCCACAAGCATAACAAGGAAGTTAAAATTGTTTGTCGAATTGTCAAATACAAGACCACCTAAGGTCATACGCGGCGCGCAGGCCGGAAGCCTTCATTCAGGATGACTGGGCCCAGCACCCCCAGCCGCACCACCTTCATCACCTAACGCGCTCTTCAACATAGCAACACCATCTGGCCTCCGAGCCAGCTTTTTCGCAGCTTTAATCACCGCAAACTCCAAGGACGAAAACTCCTGCCTCTTTGCGGCGTAAGCACCAGTGCAATCTTCCTTCCACAGCTCGAAATGGTGTTCTTTCTCCTTATTAAGGACCGCAGCCCTGCCTTCGTTGTATCCATCCTTACGACCACTGTTGTAACCAGCTTGCCCCAACTCATACATATAATGGGCAAGCTCGTGCGAATTAACAATGCGTTCAGCAATCTACAACAAACACACAAGTAAGGGACAAATCACGACAGTCACAAAAAAAAAACAGTACAAGAAATTACCAGAGGCACCACACGTGAAAGCAACCACTTGCAATCAGTGGACATTTCCTCAGCAAGGAGTTCAGCGGCTTGGCACTCAGCAGTCTTCTCCTGAAGAAGACGTTCAGAAGTCTCACATTGCCTCGCCAGAACTTCCAGCTTAGCGATACGTTCAACATACTCTTTCTCTTTCTTCTCAAACATCATGCGCGCCTGATTAGCCTCATCAGCAATATCCTTCTTCTCACCGGACAAACAAGTGATCGTGTCACGTTGAGTCTTGAGCTCGGCATTCGTGCGCGCGCACGCGGCTTCCCAGTTTTTCTGCTTATCAGCATTAGCCTGCCTCTCTTGAGCAAGTTTTTCCTCTGCATCGGCAAGCCTCCACTCTAACCCTTTTCTCTCAGCATTGAATTTCTCCTTCTCTTCCACAAACAGCCTCTTATCATTCTCAAACTCCATTGTATCCTCCCCCATCTGTTTCCACTCGCGGACAATCTCCTGAGTGGTAGAGAAAAAATTAACCCCGGCCTGAACATAATCATCCAACAGTGCAAACCGGCGGCGCTTCCTCTGAAACATCCTTTCAGCCGGGGGGAGAGACAACGAGTAGAAGTCATGAAAATTTTCAGGGTTGTCCATCCTAGAACCTTGGGTCAAGTTCCAATGGGGGATGTAGGGAAGGTCGTCACAAGCGGGATTCGTGGTATCAACGGAATCAGCATGAAATTTTCCAAATTGAGGGCTGCGGACGGCACCCGAGGTGGCACCACCACCATCACCTGGAGGGCGTTTGGTATACACAGTTCGATGAGGAGTAGTTTCACTCACCTCTACTTCAACCTCAACATTCTTACCGCGCTCACCACCAGCACCACCGCCCGCAGCACCACCTGCATTACCACCACCCTCCGCAACTTGCTCAACATCCGCAGTTTCTTTCTGCCCGTCAGGAGTATCATGAGGGGGAGACAACCCGAATGTCCTCGACGGCGGAGACGCAGGAGGTGTAATCTTGGATATGTCAACCTTATGCCCACTCTTGGCTGTTTTGGTACCTGCCCCAAAACGAGCAGAGCATATTCAAAGAAAAGGACCAACAAATAAAAACGTAAGAGACGCTGGGAAAAATAAAGCGAATACCAGAAGCTTCATAGATTTTCTGCAGCAAATCACTTGGCTTTTCAGCAAAAATACCCATATCAATATCCGATTCAGAAGGGGCAGGAGATTTCTCTTTCTGAAGTTTAATCCTCTTCGCCGCAAGCGCAGCCGCAGCCTGCTCGTCAAGCTTTCGTTTCCTATCATCAAACATCTTTTTCTGCATAATCTCCGTTAAAGTCGCCCGATCCTCAGGGTCCGACTCAGGGTGTTTCTCTCCAACCCCTAAACCGGGCAACGTATCAGAAACGACAACATAATCAAAGGTACGAGAAGTATGAAGTCGCTTACGAGGAGACTTAGAGGAGGTTCCTTCAAATTTTTTCCCTTTCCCTTCCGGCCTATCAGTTTTCTTCCTCCTCGTCTCCAACGGGTTAACAGTCTCGACCGGAATCTCCACATCTTCCTCCACAGGCTCGTTCACCGGCTCTTCCACAGCCCCTTGCACCGGACCTGCACGCGCGGAAGGAGACGTTAGGTCTTCCAACGATCTGCCAGAACCATCACTCGAGAGAACGATAAATTCTTCTCGAACAGAATCAACTGAATCACCCTCATTTTCAATCTCCTCACCTAACACAGTGTTCACATAAGCAGCGAAACTCTCATCACTCGGGTGCAGAAACCGATGGCGGATCTGATCCAACCAAGGTCCTTTGTCAGCCTTCGGTATTGCTTCAACCATTGCACCCGGAGCATCGGGATCCAAAACATTCATCAATGTGAACCCTACTGCAAAAAGGAGGAAATAAAGCACAATACAAAAATAATACAACCAAAGGAAAAACAAAAAGGGGATATGGAACAAACGTACACTTGCCACTATGACCATAAACCGGAACACCCAGCGGATTTTTAGGAACCCATTTCATGCTCATCCCAGCACCAACTAACGCCATCTCCTCAAGCTGAACTATCGGAGTGGCCTTACGGGTCAACCTCTTGTACCAGTCCTGATTAGCAAAGTCTGCAACCACATCAACCTTCGGGATACCCTCTCCCACAGATCTATAATGCATGTCTACAGGTACAACACCCCGGCGAATATAGAAAAACTTCTGTTTCCAGTCATGTATACCCTTTAACGGCACAGAACAAAATGGCGACACGCCGGTACGAGCACTAAAGGAGTAAAAACCATTTGTATACGTAACAGTGTAGAAGACGTTGAACATATCAAACATCGGATCTAACCGGTTGGCCATACAAACGAACTCAAAGTGGGTGATGCGGGGGAGCCCGATGGCATTGATTTGGGATATATGAAGTCCATAACCCGTCAACACGTCAGCAGTAAATCGAGTCATCGGAAGCCTAAAATTACCCTCCCGGAAAAAAGCGGCGTACAAAGTCATGTACCC
Organism: Helianthus tuberosus; assembly: GCA_030545235.1. Taxonomy (NCBI): domain Eukaryota; kingdom Viridiplantae; phylum Streptophyta; class Magnoliopsida; order Asterales; family Asteraceae; genus Helianthus; species Helianthus tuberosus. The sequence continues at coordinate 82,407,275 of CM060382.1, read as the reverse complement.
AGGAGGAGCTTCCATGGCGGTGGAACCAGCAATCGGATATTGAGCACCCCAATCAGGGAGAAAACCCATCTCCCTTACTAGATTCTGAAATTCCTCTTCTTTCCAACCAATAACCGCCTGATCTGGGCCGGGAGGAGTTTTACCCTTGTTCCTCTTTTTCTTTGAAGAAGGATTCGAAGTAGACATCGTGAAAAACGGAACAAAAACACAGATAAACTCCGGAGAATAAGGGAAGAAAACAAAGGAAGATGAGAGAAATCCGGTTTTCAAATTTTGAAAAGTGAAGTATGGAAGAGACCGCCTTGGAATTTATACCCATCGCATTTAATGCGATGGACAGTGAACCGCCAAAGATACAGGAAAGGACCCAATTAAGGCGAGACACGTCAGAGGAGAGAGAAAACGCCATCATCTTTTTTCGGAAAAGTATGCAACAACCGCCTGCCAATATGACGTAAAGTAACTGACGTGACTGAAAAGGCGCCTGTTCAACTGACACCAGGCTGTCACGTCAGTCACTCCTCCCTGAAGACAACACTCATAAAGCGCCAAAACCCATGCGCCATGCGTCATGCGTCCATTTGGCTCACTTCCGCAAGAAGTCAAAACCCATGCGCCACGCGTCATGCGTCCATTTCGCTCACTTCCGCAAGAAGTCAAAACCCATGCGCCATGCGTCATGCGTCCATTTGGCTCACTTCCGCAGGAAGTCAAAACCCATGCGCCATGCGTCATGCGTCCATTTGGCTCACTTCCGCAAGAAGTCAAAACCCATGCGCCACGCGTCATGCGTCCATTTGGCTCACTTCCGCAAGAAGTCAAAACCCATGCGCCACGCGTCATGCGTCCATTTGGCTCACTTCCGCAAGAAGTCAAAACCCATGCGCCATGCGTCATGCGTCAATTTGGCTCACTTCCGCAGGAAGTCAAAACCCATGCGCCATGCGTCATGCGTCCATTTGGCTCACTTCCGCAAGAAGCCAAAACCCATTCGCAGGACTCCATGTGTCATATGCTTATCAGGGGCAAATCTGTGAGAAAAACCATAAACGACCCCACATCACAACAAACACTACCTTCATAAGTCCAGAATCCCTCCTAGACGATCAACTCACCTAGAAGGCACACTGGACTGGGGGGACTTGAAGAGGTATGGTCCCAATTCCTTGCCAACATGGCAAGGACCATACCACTTTCTCCATCCTACGTGGCAGTGACATCAACCGCATCATCCAGAAGCTTCTAGAAGCTTCTGGAAAAGATCCAGGTGACACCAAAGATGCTTCAGCCGACATAAAGGACAACACGTGTCACCAGGGATCAAGCGCCAAGTGGACCTGCAACAGGTCAGGGAGCAGCCCGACAACATTAGTACGATGTTTCCAAATTAGCCAAATACAGGCGCACCACGTGTACCACTACACTGACCGCAGCAGAGGAGACCAAGGGGATATTCCCCTTGGTCGGACAGCTGGCGCGCGTCTACAGCTGGCACTGCTGCTCCTTCCCTTCTTCACCCTTCGGCTATAAATAGGACCCTTCGCCATCCAGGTTGATCATCTTGCTCTCACTATTCTCACACTTAACACACACTGATTATTCTTCCTCAGAACAGTACTTATTCTCACGCCGGAGCCTGGTTAAGAGGGAAACCCCCATATTCCCCTCTTAACGAGACTGACGGTTTGCTGTTTTGCAGGAGACGGTCATCTTACGAGTAGGAAGAGAGATTGAACCCACAGGAGAAGTAACCCCGCTGATTAACCCCAGTGTTAACCAGTGTTTCATCATTGGCGCCATCCGCTCTTAGCAAAACCACTCTCATCTCTTTTTCTTTTCGAAAAACTCGTCAAAATGGCCGAAAACAACCCTTCCCACCCAGTGGATGGAGACGTTTCTTCTTTTGAACTCATTGCGGACAACACACACGTCCAAAGAAGTCAAAGGAACGAAATTATCCAAGAAGGGCCGATGAACAACGATTTTCCTAGTATTTTCGGGAGTGCATCCAGGGTCGTTACCCAAAACACAACTGGTGCGACTTTCCAAACCCCACCTAGGATCATCACTCAAACCACGAACGGAGCTACCTTTCAGCCTCCGTCAGAGGTAGTCCAACAAACACCCCCACAGGTGCAAACACAGAGCCATGGAGCTGGCCCCTCAGCTCCATCGGACCAAGCACAACTGAACTTCTCTACACTACTAGGGCTACCCGAAGGAAAAACTCTGGCTTCCTGGTATGCTGAACAAGTGGCGTCCATAAACCTTGTCTACAAACAACTCAGTGCGCAGCAAGCTTTGCTCCAAGCACAAGCTCACCAGTCAGCATTTGTCACTCCACCGCAAAGGCCTTTGAGCGCTCCTATGCCTCAACAGGCCAATGCATACACTCTGCGTCCTGAGTCACTACCTCCACCGCATATTAGAAGGCCAAGCGCGCACGACACGCGCGATACTTACGGTGAAACAGAAAGCAATTACGTGCAATACTCTCAACCACCGAAGAAGCCAATACAAAGCCGTTTAGGCCCGCGCAACATCAACGACGAATTTGACGACGACAACGACACGAACACAGTGTTCAGCAGGTTACCACCAGAGCATGAAGCGTACAAACCTCGCAAACGCGCAGGTTATGATCCAAAAGCTGAACATGACTACACTCTAAGCTACCGTCCGGACGACATGGCTGAGAATTCAAAGTTCATCCGAGAGATCGCCACGGCTGCCATAGACAAAACCAAATTGCCACACAACGTGGGCAAATACAACGGGTTGACAGACCCAGACGATCATCTCCAAGTTTTCAACGGTGCGGGAGCAACGGGTGGATGGAACTTGCCAACCTGGTGTCATCTCTTTGCTCAAACCTTCGTAGGCGCAGCGCGCATCTGGTTTGACAGCTTACCAGCAGGGAAAATCAAATCATGGATCGATTTCCGAGAGAAGTTCCTGGCACACTTCTCACAACAACGACGACACACCAGGGATCCAGCCGACTGCTTGAACATATGGCGCAGAGACCACGAAAGCGTAGAAGATTTCATTACTCGGTACAACAAAGAATGTTTAGAGATCGGCGACTGCGGCGAGAAGATGATGCGCGCACACTTCATGCGGGCAGTCAAGTGCGATGATTTAATCAAGCGTGTAAAAGGTAGAGACGGGGGACCCAAAGATTGGGAAACCTTCATTGAGGCAGCCAAAACTATTGCACAGTCGGATAGACAGTTGACCGGCGACGATCACCGTCAACGCAGCTACAACCATAACGACCGGCATAGCAAGAAGGGCAGGAGCTAACCTTGGAAGGCGTCCGGTCACAGGGAACGAAGCCCGGTAAGAGAGGATGCGCGCCACACGATCAACCAAATCGCACACCGGAAAGAGGTGAAAAAAGAAAACAGAGAGAAGCAGTGGACACTCCTAACGAAAACCCCTTCAGAAGTCTTGGCAACCGAGAACCACCAGTTCAAGCCACCACTGCAAATGCGCAACAAGAGGGGCCAAGACCCGAATCTTTTCTGCGACTTCCACAAGGACACCGGCCACTTAACCGACGATTGTTTCAGCCTCAAACAAGAGATCGAAAGGGCTTTGAGAGACGGAAAGTTAACTCACCTGGTCAAAGGTGGCAGGCGTGATTACCGTCAGATTCAACGAAGAGAAGAAGGGCCGGACAACAAAAAACTCCGGAAGTTAGAAACCCACATGGTTCAGGGGGGTCCACGAAGACCAAGGAAAAATTACAACAAGCGCGCGCAGGATGACTCATGGCGCGAGAAACAAGTCGTTTTCCCAGTTGTAAGAGGAGGCCCACGAGAAAGAAGGCCCATAGTCATTTCGGGCGTCATAGGGCATTACCAAACGGATTACATCTTCATCGATCCGGGGAGCACTGCGGATATCATATATGAACAGTGTTTCAATCAGTTCGATCAGGAGGACAAAGCGCGCTTAGAACCAGTTGATTACCCGCTCACTGGATTCTGCAACGAAGCCGTTTTTCCTCTAGGACAAATATCGTTCCCAGTGTTGCTCTCAGACGGAAGAAACTCAAGAACAGAGGAAGTCACATTCATGGTGCTGCCAGCACATTCAAGACACGATATTCTGCTGGGAAGAGAATCCCAAGGTGATTTCAGCATGATTTGCTCTGGCCCACACTCCGCAGTGGGATTTCCAACAGAAACGGGAGTAGCCATCATCTATGCAAGCAAAGAAGTATTAGCGACAGATGAGCTAAGGCCTGCAAAGACAAGGAAACCAGAAGCATGCCAAGAGGCAGAAAAATGGGTGTTAAACAGCGCATATCCGGAGCAGACGGTAACCTTGGGACCTACAATGTCCGATCTGACACGCGCGGCGCTAAAAAAGCTGCTGTTCCAAAATATGGATGTCTTTGCCTGGACACCAGCAGACATGGTGGGTGTTCCACGGCACATAGCTGAACACCGCTTAAACGTATCGGAAGAAGCCAAACCGGTGGTACATGCTAAGCGCCACTTGGGAGACATAAAGCATGATGCCATGAAAGAGCAAGTGATAGAGCTGTTAAACGCGGGGATCATCAGAGAGGTCAGGTATCAAACATGGGTGGCAAGCCCAGTGATGGTCCAGAAGAACAATGGTAGCTGGAGAATGTGCGTCGATTACAAAGACCTAAATAAGGCATGTCCACGCGACTGTTACGCCTTACCAGACATCGATGAGAAGATCGATTCACTCGCCACATTCCGATGGAAATGTTTCCTTGATTGCTACAAAGGGTACCACCAGGTACAGATGGCCGTGCAAGATGAAGACAAGACCGCGTTCCGCACGCCAACAGGGCTATACTGCTATACCAAAATGCCTTTTGGTCTTAAAAACGCGGGCGCGACTTATCAAAGGCTCATGAACAAAACCTTTCACGACGCCATCGGCAAGTACATAGAAGTGTATATGGACGATCTGGTTATCATGAGCAAAGAGGAAAGTACAATGCTGCTGAACATCCAAAAGACATTTGACACTCTGCGCGGAGTCAGCATCAAGTTAAACCCAGCGAAATGTTCCTTCGGCATGGAGGAGGGGAAATTCCTGGGTTTCATCGTCACGAAGGATGGTTTCAAGGTAAACCCGGACAAGATACAAGCAATAGAGCGCATGCCGTCCCCGTCAACGATTAAGGAAATGCAAAAATTGACAGGTCGGTTGGCAGCACTCAACCGCTTCCTGGCCAATCACGCAGCTAAATCATTTCCATTTATAAAAACTCTACGCAACTGCATGAAGAAGAGCCAATTTCAGTGGACTCCGGAAGCTGAAAGCGCGTTCCGCGAGATGAAAGACTGCCTCATCAAACTGCCAACACTAACCGCGCCAGTCAAGGGCGAACCTCTGGTACTGTACTTATCAGCCTCCGACAGGGCAGTAGGGGCAGTGTTGCTCGTAGATCGACAAGGGGTCCAGACGCCAGTCTACTACGTGTCACGAACTCTCACCGACCCAGAAACCCGGTACGCAATCATGGAGAAACTAGTACTCGCATTGATCCATGCATCAAGAAGGCTGCGCAGGTACTTTGCCAACCACGTCATTCACGTGCTAACAAACTACAACATTGGCAACATACTCGCAAGGCCAGAAATTTCAGGAAGACTAGCAAAATGGGCAATAGAGCTCGGGGGTCACAACGTAGTGTTCAGACCAAGACCGGCGATCAAAGGCCAAGTACTCGCAGATTTCATGACAGAGGTGCCAGATGACAAAGATCGAGAATGCAAGGCGATGGAAAAGGCCGAGAAACAACAAGTGGAAGAACCATGGCTGCTATACACAGATGGTGCGTCAAACGAAGACGGCGCAGGTGCTGGTCTCCGGCTAGTGAGCCCTGACAAACATGAGTTCACCTATGCCATACGCCTGGATTTTAAGAGCACCAACAACGAAGCCGAATACGAAGCCTTCCTTGCTGGGCTAAGGTTGGCAATCAAAATGGGCGTACGACACATAGAAGCACATGTAGACTCCATGTTGGTGGCAGGCCAAATCAACGGGGAATACGAAGCCAGGGGAGATACGATGGCACTTTACCTGAGCCAAGCAAAGACACTGCTGCAAACCTTCTATTCCTACAAGGTGCATCACATCAATAGAAGCGAGAACAAACCAGCAGACGCGCTGAGTAAACTCGCCTCTACAAGTTTCCAGCACCTAGCAAAGGATGTACGAATAGAAGTCTTAAGCAACCCGTCAGTACCACTTCGAGAAGTAAGCGTCGTTTAACTAGGGACAACGTCTTGGATGACTCCGATAATCACATACCTCCAATCTGGAGTACTCCCGGAGAACAAGGCAGAAGCAAGGAAAGTCCAGTACAAATCCGAACATTACCAGATGGCTGATGGGATCTTGTACAGAAAATCATACCTCGGGCCTTTGTTACGATATGTTGACCCCGAAGACGCACGCTATCTGATCAGAGAGGTGCACGAAGGAATCTGTGGTATACACGCCGGTCCAAGGATGGTGGTAGCGAAAGTCATGAATGCGGGATACTATTGGCCCGGAATGCATTTGGATGCGGTCAAAGAGTTGAGGAAGTGCAGCGGATGCCAAAGGCATGCACCCAAAACGATGCGCCCCAAGAATGAGTTAGTACCGGTCACCACCGCGTGGCCCTTCCAACAATGGGGAATAGACATGGTCGGCCCCTTTCCCGAAGCCCCAGGAGCTGTCAAGTTTATAATAGTCGCAGTTGACTATTTCACCAAATGGGTAGAGGCAAAGGCCCTCGCGTCGACCACAGCTACCGTTGTCAAAAAATTCATTTGGGAACAAATCATATGTCGTTTTAGTTTACCTCTCAAGATAATCACCGATAATGGAACCAACTTTGCCGAAGATAACCTCCAACAGTGGTTTAAAGAACTACACATCGAGCATACCTTCTCCTCGGTTGCACACCCGCAGGGAAATGGCCAAGTTGAGGCAGTCAACAAGAGTATCGTCGATGGAATCAAGGCAAGGTTAGGAGAGAAAAGAAGGGGCTGGGTGGACGAATTGCCCAGCATTTTGTGGGCACACAGGACGATGCCCAAAACAAGCAACGGAGAAACACCGTTTAGCCTGGTTTACGGGTCAGAGGCGGTAATACCAGCAGAGATAGGACTGCCGTCACCCCGAATGCTCTCGATGAACATGATCAACAATGAAGAAGAAAGGAGGATCGACCTTGACCTCCTAGAAGAAAGAAGAGAGATGGCAGCAATCAACGAAGCCAAATATAAATCGAAGCTGGAAAAATATTACAACTCCAAAGTTCGAGTCTGCACCTTCAACCCGGGAGACTATGTCCTCAGAGACAACGAGGCCTCAAATGCAGAGAGGCTCGGGAAGTTGGCTCCCAAGTGGGAGGGCCCATACGTCATCGACGCCGTGCTCGGAAATGGAGCCTATAAGCTGCGCACCATCGACAACAAAGACGTTCCTCGCACATGGAACGCCCAACAGCTGAGAAAATGTTACCTGTGAAGGAAATTCTTGTAATAGCAACGGCCAAGTCGCCAACACATTTATGATAATACAAGAAGTGTTTGGCTATCTTTCTATCATGCAAATTTCTGTCATAACTGCATATATTACTTTGGGCATACACGAAAACATCCATGGCTCGACCATTAGGCAACGTTGTAGACCTCCAAGGCCTGTCACAAACGAGTGCACAGCCGGGTCAGACACACAACTAAAGCCTAACAAACGCCAATCAAATACTTCGTGCCCACATAAACACGAAAAAGTCGAACACAGGACAAACAAACATTGTAAACACCCCCAAAGCTAAGAACAGCCGGGTACACACAATAACCTGTCACTCGATCACTTCGTATTCACGACCCACCTGCGCACAAATACGACAGAATAAAACGTTGTAACAAACACAACACAACCTGTCAGCGCCATTATTCATTCGTGATACCTGAATCAAAGTAATTACACATGCACATATTACGACGATAACAAATTCGCATAAAAACAGACAACTGTTAGCATAACACATGTCAACACACAGCCATATATCCACAAGCATAACAAGGAAGTTAAAATTGTTTGTCGAATTGTCAAATACAAGACCACCTAAGGTCATACGCGGCGCGCAGGCCGGAAGCCTTCATTCAGGATGACTGGGCCCAGCACCCCCAGCCGCACCACCTTCATCACCTAACGCGCTCTTCAACATAGCAACACCATCTGGCCTCCGAGCCAGCTTTTTCGCAGCTTTAATCACCGCAAACTCCAAGGACGAAAACTCCTGCCTCTTTGCGGCGTAAGCACCAGTGCAATCTTCCTTCCACAGCTCGAAATGGTGTTCTTTCTCCTTATTAAGGACCGCAGCCCTGCCTTCGTTGTATCCATCCTTACGACCACTGCTGTAACCAGCTTGCCCCAACTCATACATATAATGGGCAAGCTCGTGCGAATTAACAATGCGTTCAGCAATCTACAACAAACACACAAGTAAGGGACAAATCACGACAGTCACAAAAAAAAAACAGTACAAGAAATTACCAGAGGCACCACACGTGAAAGCAACCACTTGCAATCAGTGGACATTTCCTCAGCAAGGAGTTCAGCGGCTTGGCACTCAGCAGTCTTCTCCTGAAGAAGACGTTCAGAAGTCTCACATTGCCTCGCCAGAACTTCCAGCTTAGCGATACGTTCAACATACTCTTTCTCTTTCTTCTCAAACATCATGCGCGCCTGATTAGCCTCATCAGCAATATCCTTCTTCTCACCGGACAAACAAGTGATCGTGTCACGTTGAGTCTTGAGCTCGGCATTCGTGCGCGCGCACGCGGCTTCCCAGTTTTTCTGCTTATCAGCATTAGCCTGCCTCTCTTGAGCAAGTTTTTCCTCTGCATCGGCAAGCCTCCACTCTAACCCTTTTCTCTCAGCATTGAATTTCTCCTTCTCTTCCACAAACAGCCTCTTATCATTCTCAAACTCCATTGTATCCTCCCCCATCTGTTTCCACTCGCGGACAATCTCCTGAGTGGTAGAGAAAAAATTAACCCCGGCCTGAACATAATCATCCAACAGTGCAAACCGGCGGCGCTTCCTCTGAAACATCCTTTCAGCCGGGGGGAGAGACAACGAGTAGAAGTCATGAAAATTTTCAGGGTTGTCCATCCTAGAACCTTGGGTCAAGTTCCAATGGGGGATGTAGGGAAGGTCGTCACAAGCGGGATTCGTGGTATCAACGGAATCAGCATGAAATTTTCCAAATTGAGGGCTGCGGACGGCACCCGAGGTGGCACCACCACCATCACCTGGAGGGCGTTTGGTATACACAGTTCGATGAGGAGTAGTTTCACTCACCTCTACTTCAACCTCAACATTCTTACCGCGCTCACCACCAGCACCACCGCCCGCAGCACCACCTGCATTACCACCACCCTCCGCAACTTGCTCAACATCCGCAGTTTCTTTCTGCCCGTCAGGAGTATCATGAGGGGGAGACAACCCGAATGTCCTCGACGGCGGAGACGCAGGAGGTGTAATCTTGGATATGTCAACCTTATGCCCACTCTTGGCTGTTTTGGTACCTGCCCCAAAACGAGCAGAGCATATTCAAAGAAAAGGACCAACAAATAAAAACGTAAGAGACGCTGGGAAAAATAAAGCGAATACCAGAAGCTTCATAGATTTTCTGCAGCAAATCACTTGGCTTTTCAGCAAAAATACCCATATCAATATCCGATTCAGAAGGGGCAGGAGATTTCTCTTTCTGAAGTTTAATCCTCTTCGCCGCAAGCGCAGCCGCAGCCTGCTCGTCAAGCTTTCGTTTCCTATCATCAAACATCTTTTTCTGCATAATCTCCGTTAAAGTCGCCCGATCCTCAGGGTCCGACTCAGGGTGTTTCTCTCCAACCCCTAAACCGGGCAACGTATCAGAAACGACAACATAATCAAAGGTACGAGAAGTATGAAGTCGCTTACGAGGAGACTTAGAGGAGGTTCCTTCAACTTTTTTCCCTTTCCCTTCCGGCCTATCAGTTTTCTTCCTCCTCGTCTCCAACGGGTTAACAGTCTCGACCGGAATCTCCACATCTTCCTCCACAGGCTCGTTCACCGGCTCGTGCACAGCCCCTTGCACCGGACCTGCACGCGCGGTAGGAGACGTTAGGTCTTCCAACGATCTGCCAGAACCATCACTCGAGAGAACGATAAATTCTTCTCGAACAGAATCAACTGAATCACCCTCATTTTCAATCTCCTCACCTAACACAGTGTTCACATAAGCAGCGAAACTCTCATCACTCGGGTGCAGAAACCGATGGCGGATCTGATCCAACCAAGGTCCTTTGTCAGCCTTCGGTATTGCTTCAACCATTGCACCCGGAGCATCGGGATCCAAAACATTCATCAATGTGAACCCTACTGCAAAAAGGAGGAAATAAAGCACAATACAAAAATAATACAACCAAAGGAAAAACAAAAAGGGGATATGGAACAAACGTACACTTGCCACTATGACCATAAACCGGAACACCCAGCGGATTTTTAGGAACCCATTTCATGCTCATCCCAGCACCAACTAACGCCATCTCCTCAAGCTGAACTATCGGAGTGGCCTTACGGGTCAACCTCTTGTACCAGTCCTGATTAGCAAAGTCTGCAACCACATCAACCTTCGGGATACCCTCTCCCACAGATCTATAATGCATGTCTACAGGTACAACACCCCGGCGAATATAGAAAAACTTCTGTTTCCAGTCATGTATACCCTTTAACGGCACAGAACAAACTGGCGACACGCCGGTACGAGCACTAAAGGAGTAAAAACCATTTGTATACGTAACAGTGTAGAAGACGTTGAACATATCAAACATCGGATCTAACCGGTTGGCCATACAAACGAACTCAAAGTGGGTGATGCGGGGGAGCCCGATGGCATTGATTTGGGATATATGAAGTCCATAACCCGTCAACACGTCAGCAGTAAATCGAGTCATCGGAAGCCTAAAATTACCCTCCCGGAAAAAAGCGGCGTACAAAGTCATGTACCCAGGAGGAGCTTCCATGGCGGTGGAACCAGCAATCGGATATTGAGCACCCCAATCAGGGAGAAAACCCATCTCCCTTACTAGATTCTGAAATTCCTCTTCTTTCCAACCAATAACCGCCTGATCTGGGCCGGGAGGAGTTTTACCCTTGTTCCTCTTTTTCTTTGAAGAAGGATTCGAAGTAGACATCGTGAAAAACGGAACAAAAACACAGATAAACTCCGGAGAATAAGGGAAGAAAACAAAGGAAGATGAGAGAAATCCGGTTTTCAAATTTTGAAAAGTGAAGTATGGAAGAGACCGCCTTGGAATTTATACCCATCGCATTTAATGCGATGGACAGTGAACCGCCAAAGATACAGGAAAGGACCCAATTAAGGCGAGACACGTCAGAGGAGAGAGAAAACGCCATCATCTTTTTTCGGAAAAGTATGCAACAACCGCCTGCCAATATGACGTAAAGTAACTGACGTGACTGAAAAGGCGCCTGTTCAACTGACACCAGGCTGTCACGTCAGTCACTCCTCCCTGAAGACAACACTCATAAAGCGCCAAAACCCATGCGCCATGCGTCATGCGTCCATTTGGCTCACTTCCGCAAGAAGTCAAAACCCATGCGCCACGCGTCATGCGTCCATTTCGCTCACTTCCGCAAGAAGTCAAAACCCATGCGCCATGCGTCATGCGTCCATTTGGCTCACTTCCGCAGGAAGTCAAAACCCATGCGCCATGCGTCATGCGTCCATTTGGCTCACTTCCGCAAGAAGTCAAAACCCATGCGCCACGCGTCATGCGTCCATTTGGCTCACTTCCGCAAGAAGTCAAAACCCATGCGCCACGCGTCATGCGTCCATTTGGCTCACTTCCGCAAGAAGTCAAAACCCATGCGCCATGCGTCATGCGTCAATTTGGCTCACTTCCGCAGGAAGTCAAAACCCATGCGTCATGCGTCCATTTGGCTCACTTCCGCAAGAAGCCAAAACCCATTCGCAGGACTCCATGTGTCATATGCTTATCAGGGGCAAATCTGTGAGAAAAACCATAAACGACCCCACATCACAACAAACACTACCTTCATAAGTCCAGAATCCCTCCTAGACGATCAACTCACCTAGAAGGCACACTGGACTGGGGGACTTGAAGAGGTATGGTCCCAATTCCTTGCCAACATGGCAAGGACCATACCACTTTCTCCATCCTACGTGGCAGTGACATCAACCGCATCATCCAGAAGCTTCTAGAAGCTTCTGGAAAAGATCCAGGTGACACCAAAGATGCTTCAGCCGACATAAAGGACAACACGTGTCACCAGGGATCAAGCGCCAAGTGGACCTGCAACAGGTCAGGGAGCAGCCCGACAACATTAGTACGATGTTTCCAAATTAGCCAAATACAGGCGCGCCACGTGTACCACTACACTGACCGCAGCAGAGGAGACCAAGGGGATATTCCCCTTGGTCGGACAGCTGGCGCGCGTCTACAGCTGGCACTGCTGCTCCTTCCCTTCTTCACCCTCCGGCTATAAATAGGACCCTTCGCCATCCAGGTTGATCATCTTGCTCTCACTATTCTCACACTTAACACACACTGATTATTCTTCCTCAGAACAGTACTTATTCTCACGCCGGAGCCTGGTTAAGAGGGAAACCCCCATATTCCCCTCTTAACGAGACTGACGGTTTGCTGTTTTGCAGGAGACGGTCATCTTACGAGTAGGAAGAGAGATTGAACCCACAGGAGAAGTAACCCCGCTGATTAACCCCAGTGTTAACCAGTGTTTCATCATTGGCGCCATCCGCTCTTAGCAAAACCACTCTCATCTCTTTTTCTTTTCGAAAAACTCGTCAAAATGGCCGAAAACAACCCTTCCCACCCAGTGGATGGAGACGTTTCTTCTTTTGAACTCATTGCGGACAACACACACGTCCAAAGAAGTCAAAGGAACGAAATTATCCAAGAAGGGCCGATGAACAACGATTTTCCTAGTATTTTCGGGAGTGCATCCAGGGTCGTTACCCAAAACACAACTGGTGCGACTTTCCAAACCCCACCTAGGATCATCACTCAAACCACGAACGGAGCTACCTTTCAGCCTCCGTCAGAGGTAGTCCAACAAACACCCCCACAGGTGCAAACACAGAGCCATGGAGCTGGCCCCTCAGCTCCATCGGACCAAGCACAACTGAACTTCTCTACACTACTAGGGCTACCCGAAGGAAAAACTCTGGCTTCCTGGTATGCTGAACAAGTGGCGTCCATAAACCTTGTCTACAAACAACTCAGTGCGCAGCAAGCTTTGCTCCAAGCACAAGCTCACCAGTCAGCATTTGTCACTCCACCGCAAAGGCCTTTGAGCGCTCCTATGCCTCAACAGGCCAATGCATACACTCTGCGTCCTGAGTCACTACCTCCACCGCATATTAGAAGGCCAAGCGCGCACGACACGCGCGATACTTACGGTGAAACAGAAAGCAATTACGTGCAATACTCTCAACCACCGAAGAAGCCAATACAAAGCCGTTTAGGCCCGCGCAACATCAACGACGAATTTGACGACGACAACGACACGAACACAGTGTTCAGCAGGTTACCACCAGAGCATGAAGCGTACAAACCTCGCAAACGCGCAGGTTATGATCCAAAAGCTGAACATGACTACACTCTAAGCTACCGTCCGGACGACATGGCTGAGAATTCAAAGTTCATCCGAGAGATCGCCACGGCTGCCATAGACAAAACCAAATTGCCACACAACGTGGGCAAATACAACGGGTTGACAGACCCAGACGATCATCTCCAAGTTTTCAACGGTGCGGGAGCAACGGGTGGATGGAACTTGCCAACCTGGTGTCATCTCTTTGCTCAAACCTTCGTAGGCGCAGCGCGCATCTGGTTTGACAGCTTACCAGCAGGGAAAATCAAATCATGGATCGATTTCCGAGAGAAGTTCCTGGCACACTTCTCACAACAACGACGACACACCAGGGATCCAGCCGATTGCTTGAACATATGGCGCAGAGACCACGAAAGCGTAGAAGATTTCATTACTCGGTACAACAAAGAATGTTTAGAGATCGGCGACTGCGGCGAGAAGATGATGCGCGCACACTTCATGCGGGCAGTCAAGTGCGATGATTTAATCAAGCGTGTAAAAGGTAGAGACGGGGGACCCAAAGATTGGGAAACCTTCATTGAGGCAGCCAAAACTATTGCACAGTCGGATAGACAGTTGACCGGCGACGATCACCGTCAACGCAGCTACAACCATAACGACCGGCATAGCAAGAAGGGCAGGAGCTAACCTTGGAAGGCGTCCGGTCACAGGGAACGAAGCCCGGTAAGAGAGGATGCGCGCCACACGATCAACCAAATCGCACACCGGAAAGAGGTGAAAAAAGAAAACAGAGAGAAGCAGTGGACACTCCTAACGAAAACCCCTTCAGAAGTCTTGGCAACCGAGAACCACCAGTTCAAGCCACCACTGCAAATGCGCAACAAGAGGGGCCAAGACCCGAATCTTTTCTGCGACTTCCACAAGGACACCGGCCACTTAACCGACGATTGTTTCAGCCTCAAACAAGAGATCGAAAGGGCTTTGAGAGACGGAAAGTTAACTCACCTGGTCAAAGGTGGCAGGCGTGATTACCGTCAGATTCAACGAAGAGAAGAAGGGCCGGACAACAAAAAACTCCGGAAGTTAGAAACCCACATGGTTCAGGGGGGTCCACGAAGACCAAGGAAAAATTACAACAAGCGCGCGCAGGATGACTCATGGCGCGAGAAACAAGTCGTTTTCCCAGTTGTAAGAGGAGGCCCACGAGAAAGAAGGCCCATAGTCATTTCGGGCGTCATAGGGCATTACCAAACGGATTACATCTTCATCGATCCGGGGAGCACTGCGGATATCATATATGAACAGTGTTTCAATCAGTTCGATCAGGAGGACAAAGCGCGCTTAGAACCAGTTGATTACCCGCTCACTGGATTCTGCAACGAAGCCGTTTTTCCTCTAGGACAAATATCGTTCCCAGTGTTGCTCTCAGACGGAAGAAACTCAAGAACAGAGGAAGTCACATTCATGGTGCTGCCAGCACATTCAAGACACGATATTCTGCTGGGAAGAGAATCCCAAGGTGATTTCAGCATGATTTGCTCTGGCCCACACTCCGCAGTGGGATTTCCAACAGAAACGGGAGTAGCCATCATCTATGCAAGCAAAGAAGTATTAGCGACAGATGAGCTAAGGCCTGCAAAGACAAGGAAACCAGAAGCATGCCAAGAGGCAGAAAAATGGGTGTTAAACAGCGCATATCCGGAGCAGACGGTAACCTTGGGACCTGCAATGTCCGATCTGACACGCGCGGCGCTAAAAAAGCTGCTGTTCCAAAATATGGATGTCTTTGCCTGGACACCAGCAGACATGGTGGGTGTTCCACGGCACATAGCTGAACACCGCTTAAACGTATCGGAAGAAGCCAAACCGGTGGTACATGCTAAGCGCCACTTGGGAGACATAAAGCATGATGCCATGAAAGAGCAAGTGATAGAGCTGTTAAACGCGGGGATCATCAGAGAGGTCAGGTATCAAACATGGGTGGCAAGCCCAGTGATGGTCCAGAAGAACAATGGTAGCTGGAGAATGTGCGTCGATTACAAAGACCTAAATAAGGCATGTCCACGCGACTGTTACGCCTTACCAGACATCGATGAGAAGATCGATTCACTCGCCACATTCCGATGGAAATGTTTCCTTGATTGCTACAAAGGGTACCACCAGGTACAGATGGCCGTGCAAGATGAAGACAAGACCGCGTTCCGCACGCCAACAGGGCTATACTGCTATACCAAAATGCCTTTTGGTCTTAAAAACGCGGGCGCGACTTATCAAAGGCTCATGAACAAAACCTTTCACGACGCCATCGGCAAGTACATAGAAGTGTATATGGACGATCTGGTTATCATGAGCAAAGAGGAAAGTACAATGCTGCTGAACATCCAAAAGACATTTGACACTCTGCGCGGAGTCAGCATCAAGTTAAACCCAGCGAAATGTTCCTTCGGCATGGAGGAGGGGAAATTCCTGGGTTTCATCGTCACGAAGGATGGTTTCAAGGTAAACCCGGACAAGATACAAGCAATAGAGCGCATGCCGTCCCCGTCAACGATTAAGGAAATGCAAAAATTGACAGGTCGGTTGGCAGCACTCAACCGCTTCCTGGCCAATCACGCAGCTAAATCATTTCCATTTATAAAAACTCTACGCAACTGCATGAAGAAGAGCCAATTTCAGTGGACTCCGGAAGCTGAAAGCGCGTTCCGCGAGATGAAAGACTGCCTCATCAAACTGCCAACACTAACCGCGCCAGTCAAGGGCGAACCTCTGGTACTGTACTTATCAGCCTCCGACAGGGCAGTAGGGGCAGTGTTGCTCGTAGATCGACAAGGGGTCCAGACGCCAGTCTACTACGTGTCACGAACTCTCACCGACCCAGAAACCCGGTACGCAATCATGGAGAAACTAGTACTCGCATTGATCCATGCATCAAGAAGGCTGCGCAGGTACTTTGCCAACCACGTCATTCATGTGCTAACAAACTACAACATTGGCAACATACTCGCAAGGCCAGAAATTTCAGGAAGACTAGCAAAATGGGCAATAGAGCTCGGGGGTCACAACGTAGTGTTCAGACCAAGACCGGCGATCAAAGGCCAAGTACTCGCAGATTTCATGACAGAGGTGCCAGATGACAAAGATCGAGAATGCAAGGCGATGGAAAAGGCCGAGAAACAACAAGTGGAAGAACCATGGCTGCTATACACAGATGGTGCGTCAAACGAAGACGGCGCAGGTGCTGGTCTCCGGCTAGTGAGCCCTGACAAACATGAGTTCACCTATGCCATACGCCTGGATTTTAAGAGCACCAACAACGAAGCCGAATACGAAGCCTTCCTTGCTGGGCTAAGGTTGGCAATCAAAATGGGCGTACGACACATAGAAGCACATGTAGACTCCATGTTGGTGGCAGGCCAAATCAACGGGGAATACGAAGCCAGGGGAGATACGATGGCACTTTACCTGAGCCAAGCAAAGACACTGCTGCAAACCTTCTATTCCTACAAGGTGCATCACATCAATAGAAGCGAGAACAAACCAGCAGACGCGCTGAGTAAACTCGCCTCTACAAGTTTCCAGCACCTAGCAAAGGATGTACGAATAGAAGTCTTAAGCAACCCGTCAGTACCACTTCGAGAAGTAAGCGTCGTTTAACTAGGGACAACGTCTTGGATGACTCCGATAATCACATACCTCCAATCTGGAGTACTCCCGGAGAACAAGGCAGAAGCAAGGAAAGTCCAGTACAAATCCGAACATTACCAGATGGCTGATGGGATCTTGTACAGAAAATCATACCTCGGGCCTTTGTTACGATATGTTGACCCCGAAGACGCACGCTATCTGATCAGAGAGGTGCACGAAGGAATCTGTGGTATACACGCCGGTCCAAGGATGGTGGTAGCGAAAGTCATGAATGCGGGATACTATTGGCCCGGAATGCATTTGGATGCGGTCAAAGAGTTGAGGAAGTGCAGCGGATGCCAAAGGCATGCACCCAAAACGATGCGCCCCAAGAATGAGTTAGTACCGGTCACCACCGCGTGGCCCTTCCAACAATGGGGAATAGACATGGTCGGCCCCTTTCCCGAAGCCCCAGGAGCTGTCAAGTTTATAATAGTCGCAGTTGACTATTTCACCAAATGGGTAGAGGCAAAGGCCCTCGCGTCGACCACAGCTACCGTTGTCAAAAAATTCATTTGGGAACAAATCATATGTCGTTTTAGTTTACCTCTCAAGATAATCACCGATAATGGAACCAACTTTGCCGAAGATAACCTCCAACAGTGGTTTAAAGAACTACACATCGAGCATACCTTCTCCTCGGTTGCACACCCGCAGGGAAATGGCCAAGTTGAGGCAGTCAACAAGAGTATCGTCGATGGAATCAAGGCAAGGTTAGGAGAGAAAAGAAGGGGCTGGGTGGACGAATTGCCCAGCATTTTGTGGGCACACAGGACGATGCCCAAAACAAGCAACGGAGAAACACCGTTTAGCCTGGTTTACGGGTCAGAGGCGGTAATACCAGCAGAGATAGGACTGCCGTCACCCCGAATGCTCTCGATGAACATGATCAACAATGAAGAAGAAAGGAGGATCGACCTTGACCTCCTAGAAGAAAGAAGAGAGATGGCAGCAATCAACGAAGCCAAATATAAATCGAAGCTGGAAAAATATTACAACTCCAAAGTTCGAGTCTGCACCTTCAACCCGGGAGACTATGTCCTCAGAGACAACGAGGCCTCAAATGCAGAGAGGCTCGGGAAGTTGGCTCCCAAGTGGGAGGGCCCATACGTCATCGACGCCGTGCTCGGAAATGGAGCCTATAAGCTGCGCACCATCGACAACAAAGACGTTCCTCGCACATGGAACGCCCAACAGCTGAGAAAATGTTACCTGTGAAGGAAATTCTTGTAATAGCAACGGCCAAGTCGCCAACACATTTATGATAATACAAGAAGTGTTTGGCTATCTTTCTATCATGCAAATTTCTGTCATAACTGCATATATTACTTTGGGCATACACGAAAACATCCATGGCTCGACCATTAGGCAACGTTGTAGACCTCCAAGGCCTGTCACAAACGAGTGCACAGCCGGGTCAGACACACAACTAAAGCCTAACAAACGCCAATCAAATACTTCGTGCCCACATAAACACGAAAAAGTCGAACACAGGACAAACAAACATTGTAAACACCCCCAAAGCTAAGAACAGCCGGGTACACACAATAACCTGTCACTCGATCACTTCGTATTCACGACCCACCTGCGCACAAATACGACAGAATAAAACGTTGTAACAAACACAACACAACCTGTCAGCGCCATTATTCATTCGTGATACCTGAATCAAAGTAATTACACATGCACATATTACGACGATAACAAATTCGCATAAAAACAGACAACTGTTAGCATAACACATGTCAACACACAGCCATATATCCACAAGCATAACAAGGAAGTTAAAATTGTTTGTCGAATTGTCAAATACAAGACCACCTAAGGTCATACGCGGCGCGCAGGCCGGAAGCCTTCATTCAGGATGACTGGGCCCAGCACCCCCAGCCGCACCACCTTCATCACCTAACGCGCTCTTCAACATAGCAACACCATCTGGCCTCCGAGCCAGCTTTTTCGCAGCTTTAATCACCGCAAACTCCAAGGACGAAAACTCCTGCCTCTTTGCGGCGTAAGCACCAGTGCAATCTTCCTTCCACAGCTCGAAATGGTGTTCTTTCTCCTTATTAAGGACCGCAGCCCTGCCTTCGTTGTATCCATCCTTACGACCACTGCTGTAACCAGCTTGCCCCAACTCATACATATAATGGGCAAGCTCGTGCGAATTAACAATGCGTTCAGCAATCTACAACAAACACACAAGTAAGGGACAAATCACGACAGTCACAAAAAAAAAACAGTACAAGAAATTACCAGAGGCACCACACGTGAAAGCAACCACTTGCAATCAGTGGACATTTCCTCAGCAAGGAGTTCAGCGGCTTGGCACTCAGCAGTCTTCTCCTGAAGAAGACGTTCAGAAGTCTCACATTGCCTCGCCAGAACTTCCAGCTTAGCGATACGTTCAACATACTCTTTCTCTTTCTTCTCAAACATCATGCGCGCCTGATTAGCCTCATCAGCAATATCCTTCTTCTCACCGGACAAACAAGTGATCGTGTCACGTTGAGTCTTGAGCTCGGCATTCGTGCGCGCGCACGCGGCTTCCCAGTTTTTCTGCTTATCAGCATTAGCCTGCCTCTCTTGAGCAAGTTTTTCCTCTGCATCGGCAAGCCTCCACTCTAACCCTTTTCTCTCAGCATTGAATTTCTCCTTCTCTTCCACAAACAGCCTCTTATCATTCTCAAACTCCATTGTATCCTCCCCCATCTGTTTCCACTCGCGGACAATCTCCTGAGTGGTAGAGAAAAAATTAACCCCGGCCTGAACATAATCATCCAACAGTGCAAACCGGCGGCGCTTCCTCTGAAACATCCTTTCAGCCGGGGGGAGAGACAACGAGTAGAAGTCATGAAAATTTTCAGGGTTGTCCATCCTAGAACCTTGGGTCAAGTTCCAATGGGGGATGTAGGGAAGGTCGTCACAAGCGGGATTCGTGGTATCAACGGAATCAGCATGAAATTTTCCAAATTGAGGGCTGCGGACGGCACCCGAGGTGGCACCACCACCATCACCTGGAGGGCGTTTGGTATACACAGTTCGATGAGGAGTAGTTTCACTCACCTCTACTTCAACCTCAACATTCTTACCGCGCTCACCACCAGCACCACCGCCCGCAGCACCACCTGCATTACCACCACCCTCCGCAACTTGCTCAACATCCGCAGTTTCTTTCTGCCCGTCAGGAGTATCATGAGGGGGAGACAACCCGAATGTCCTCGACGGCGGAGACGCAGGAGGTGTAATCTTGGATATGTCAACCTTATGCCCACTCTTGGCTGTTTTGGTACCTGCCCCAAAACGAGCAGAGCATATTCAAAGAAAAGGACCAACAAATAAAAACGTAAGAGACGCTGGGAAAAATAAAGCGAATACCAGAAGCTTCATAGATTTTCTGCAGCAAATCACTTGGCTTTTCAGCAAAAATACCCATATCAATATCCGATTCAGAAGGGGCAGGAGATTTCTCTTTCTGAAGTTTAATCCTCTTCGCCGCAAGCGCAGCCGCAGCCTGCTCGTCAAGCTTTCGTTTCCTATCATCAAACATCTTTTTCTGCATAATCTCCGTTAAAGTCGCCCGATCCTCAGGGTCCGACTCAGGGTGTTTCTCTCCAACCCCTAAACCGGGCAACGTATCAGAAACGACAACATAATCAAAGGTACGAGAAGTATGAAGTCGCTTACGAGGAGACTTAGAGGAAGTTCCTTCAACTTTTTTCCCTTTCCCTTCCGGCCTATCAGTTTTCTTCCTCCTCGTCTCCAACGGGTTAACAGTCTCGACCGGAATCTCCACATCTTCCTCCACAGGCTCGTTCACCGGCTCTTGCACAGCCCCTTGCACCGGACCTGCACGCGCGGAAGGAGACGTTAGGTCTTCCAACGATCTGCCAGAACCATCACTCGAGAGAACGATAAATTCTTCTCGAACAGAATCAACTGAATCACCCTCATTTTCAATCTCCTCACCTAACACAGTGTTCACATAAGCAGCGAAACTCTCATCACTCGGGTGCAGAAACCGATGGCGGATCTGATCCAACCAAGGTCCTTTGTCAGCCTTCGGTATTGCTTCAACCATTGCACCCGGAGCATCGGGATCCAAAACATTCATCAATGTGAACCCTACTGCAAAAAGGAGGAAATAAAGCACAATACAAAAATAATACAACCAAAGGAAAAACAAAAAGGGGATATGGAACAAACGTACACTTGCCACTATGACCATAAACCGGAACACCCAGCGGATTTTTAGGAACCCATTTCATGCTCATCCCAGCACCAACTAACGCCATCTCCTCAAGCTGAACTATCGGAGTGGCCTTACGGGTCAACCTCTTGTACCAGTCCTGATTAGCAAAGTCTGCAACCACATCAACCTTCGGGATACCCTCTCCCACAGATCTATAATGCATGTCTACAGGTACAACACCCCGGCGAATATAGAAAAACTTCTGTTTCCAGTCATGTATACCCTTTAACGGCACAGAACAAAATGGCGACACGCCGGTACGAGCACTAAAGGAGTAAAAACCATTTGTATACGTAACAGTGTAGAAGACGTTGAACATATCAAACATCGGATCTAACCGGTTGGCCATACAAACGAACTCAAAGTGGGTGATGCGGGGGAGCCCGATGGCATTGATTTGGGATATATGAAGTCCATAACCCGTCAACACGTCAGCAGTAAATCGAGTCATCGGAAGCCTAAAATTACCCTCCCGGAAAAAAGCGGCGTACAAAGTCATGTACCCAGGAGGAGCTTCCATGGCGGTGGAACCAGCAATCGGATATTGAGCACCCCAATCAGGGAGAAAACCCATCTCCCTTACTAGATTCTGAAATTCCTCTTCTTTCCAACCAATAACCGCCTGATCTGGGCCGGGAGGAGTTTTACCCTTGTTCCTCTTTTTCTTTGAAGAAGGATTCGAAGTAGACATCGTGAAAAACGGAACAAAAACACAGATAAACTCCGGAGAATAAGGGAAGAAAACAAAGGAAGATGAGAGAAATCCGGTTTTCAAATTTTGAAAAGTGAAGTATGGAAGAGACCGCCTTGGAATTTATACCCATCGCATTTAATGCGATGGACAGTGAACCGCCAAAGATACAGGAAAGGACCCAATTAAGGCGAGACACGTCAGAGGAGAGAGAAAACGCCATCATCTTTTTTCGGAAAAGTATGCAACAACCGCCTGCCAATATGACGTAAAGTAACTGACGTGACTGAAAAGGCGCCTGTTCAACTGACACCAGGCTGTCACGTCAGTCACTCCTCCCTGAAGACAACACTCATAAAGCGCCAAAACCCATGCGCCATGCGTCATGCGTCCATTTGGCTCACTTCCGCAAGAAGTCAAAACCCATGCGCCACGCGTCATGCGTCCATTTCGCTCACTTCCGCAAGAAGTCAAAACCCATGCGCCATGCGTCATGCGTCCATTTGGCTCACTTCCGCAGGAAGTCAAAACCCATGCGCCATGCGTCATGCGTCCATTTGGCTCACTTCCGCAAGAAGTCAAAACCCATGCGCCACGCGTCATGCGTCCATTTGGCTCACTTCCGCAAGAAGTCAAAACCCATGCGCCACGCGTCATGCGTCCATTTCCCATGCGCCATGCGTCATGCGTCAATTTGGCTCACTTCCGCAGGAAGTCAAAACCCATGCGCCATGCGTCATGCGTCCATTTGGCTCACTTCCGCAAGAAGCCAAAACCCATTCGCAGGACTCCATGTGTCATATGCTTATCAGGGGCAAATCTGTGAGAAAAACCATAAACGACCCCACATCACAACAAACACTACCTTCATAAGTCCAGAATCCCTCCTAGACGATCAACTCACCTAGAAGGCACACTGGACTGGGGGGACTTGAAGAGGTATGGTCCCAATTCCTTGCCAACATGGCAAGGACCATACCACTTTCTCCATCCTACGTGGAAAAGATCCAGGTGACACCAAAGATGCTTCAGCCGACATAAAGGACAACACGTGTCACCAGGGATCAAGCGCCAAGTGGACCTGCAACAGGTCAGGGAGCAGCCCGACAACATTAGTACGATGTTTCCAAATTAGCCAAATACAGGCGCGCCACGTGTACCACTACACTGACCGCAGCAGAGGAGACCAAGGGGATATTCCCCTTGGTCGGACAGCTGGCGCGCGTCTACAGC
Organism: Helianthus tuberosus; assembly: GCA_030545235.1. Classification (NCBI taxonomy): domain Eukaryota; kingdom Viridiplantae; phylum Streptophyta; class Magnoliopsida; order Asterales; family Asteraceae; genus Helianthus; species Helianthus tuberosus. Next base: position 82,383,750 of record CM060382.1, on the reverse strand, counting down.
TGGCACTGCTGCTCCTTCCCTTCTTCACCCTCCGGCTATAAATAGGACCCTTCGCCATCCAGGTTGATCATCTTGCTCTCACTATTCTCACACTTAACACACACTGATTATTCTTCCTCAGAACAGTACTTATTCTCACGCCGGAGCCTGGTTAAGAGGGAAACCCCCATATTCCCCTCTTAACGAGACTGACGGTTTGCTGTTTTGCAGGAGACGGTCATCTTACGAGTAGGAAGAGAGATTGAACCCACAGGAGAAGTAACCCCGCTGATTAACCCCAGTGTTAACCAGTGTTTCATCAGCTTTCCTTAGCTCCTTGCTAGGTTTGGCTTTGTTATTTTATAACTATTCATAGCTATTTTACTGTTTTATAATTATATTCGTAACAATCATTTTGCTGATATGAAAAAAATTGAAGAGCTATTGGAATATTCAAACAGCTTTCGAATATATTAAAAAAAAGGATTTTTAGAGGGTGGAACCTGACAACTTTTAAACTGTAATTTTAGAAAAGGAGTGTATAAGAAGTAAAAAAGGGGAGTGCATTTAGGCAACCCTTGTTTTATCATTATACTTTTTTTTCTCGTATTAAATTTCTTCTTAAATAATCCTTCCCATATATGTGTGTGATTTGTAGCTACTCTTTTTATATTATATGTTTCATTAAAAGAAAAAGTTACCAGGAACTTGAAAAGCAACATGGATATTTTTTTTTCTATTCGACAAGTCTAAATCATATACCCATCAAAGAGAAAATAAATTTGAAGACCTAATCAAATTTTGATATGCATCCATAATCTAACGAGGGAGTTGATAAGGTTATTGTCGTCCACAAATCATCGTGTTAGTTCCAAGAAATCAAGTTCTCTTATTAGCTAATAAGCTAGGTGTACTTTACATAAGAAGGTTCAAGGGTTATCATTTATCTATCATGTGGAAGATTTAACTGTCAAGGTTTCATCGAAAATTTAATCTGTTTTCGACCGATCTCAATGTGGAGGATTGTTGGAAAATTTAAGAAACATATAATATTTCACTAACTTAGAACACAAAGAACTATATTTATATATGAGTTTTATACTTATGATTTTACATTTTTTTGACAGCTTCCAAACAAGCTAAAATATGTCTAAGAAGGAGCAAAGATGAATGATGTAGATGTTCAACATAGTAAGTTTGATATGGAACATGGAAGGAGGAAAAACAATTGAGTAGTTTACAAGAAGGAACCAATATGCTTAGCAAGCTTCTCAGTTGTATTTGACTCCAACTCCTACATACGTGCAGAGGGGATTGCAAATTTTGGTTCGAATGATGTAAAAACTTCAAATATGTGCCTGCCCGTGACCTTCAGGCACGGATACCAAACCAAAATCCTTGAGCTTGTGCATGTGGGTTTTGCTTCGAGTGGTACTTTTTTTGAACAAGCTTGATAAGAGACTTCAGTGCAGTTTGTTTTTTAAGAGGTAAAATGTCTTCAATCTGCGAACCATATTTGCAGACATCTGTAGAAGAAGAGGTTGACCAAACCTTTAGAGTCTGCAAGAAGATTGTTGTTATTTTTAACATATGTAGACTTCTCAAATAAACTAGTGGTGGTGTTCGACGGTGGTGGTGGGTGGTGGACGCTGGTGGTGGTGGACGCAGACGGTGGGTGGTGGTGGACGGTGGTGGTGGTGGGTGGTGGTGTTTAACCCTCTCCAGACCTTAGAAGATCTTAAAAGTGGCTGGACCAAGTCTGCACCAAGAAGAGCTCGCGCAAACGTTTTTTTTAATAAAACGTCTTCGAAAAAACAAAAAGTCTGCAGATGGCAATGTCTGCACGTAGGCCTGTAAACGAACCGAACGAACACGAACACAGGCATGTTCGTGTTCGTTCATTTAACTTTAACCGAACATGAACACGAACACGAACATATAATCGAACACATTTTTTTGTTCGTGTTCGTTCATTAAGAAATCGAGCATGTTCGTGTTCGTTTATGTTCGTTCGTTTAAAGTCTAAACGAACAGTTCACGAACATTAACGAACACAAACGAACATAAACAAAAAAATTTAAGTGAATTTATTTGAATAAACAGAAACAAATATAAATTAGCATGATTGAACAACAAGTCTAACATATTACAGTTCATACGAAAACACATCTAAATTAGGGTTCATAAATATACTAATGAGTTTTATTTATATAAGTAGTTAGAAAACCTAATAGTTATATAAATATAACTATTTATGTATTTACTAAAAATTAAACGAACATAAACAAACGTAAATAAGCGAACGTTCATGAACATAAATGAACGAACACAAGGTGTGTTCATGTTCGTTCATTTAATTAAACGAACAAACTTTTATGTTCATGTTCGTTCATTTATTAAATAAACGAACATAAACGAACTTCCCGCCGAACAAGTTCATGAACAGTTCATGAACGTTCGGTTCGTTTACAGGCCTATCTGCACGTGGTCTGCGCGGCGCAGACAGAAGAGCCCGCACATATCCTTTTTAGAAAAACAAACACCACCTTCGTAATTATATCCATGTTCTTCTTAGTGGTCTTTGAAGTTAGATTTTTGAACCGTCACTCTCCACGCTTTAAGAGTCTTTTCAGGTTATGCCGACTCCTCTTATTATGATACATTGCCATGTGTAGACACGCTAACTTTATACACCAAATGTTTCTTATGGTACAATGACTCATCCAGGTGGAGTCGAGCAACCCTTTTATGCATCAAACGATCATTATGATACATGGCTCGTCCATATAGGGCATGCCGTTTGGTTTCCACATCCAACACACCATATGCTACATGGCCCCACCTAAGTGTGGTCAGATGTTATATTTGTACATCGATCATTCCTTATAATTAAAACCTATATAAGTTAGCAAACTTTTTGTGCATAATGACTTGTAAGTTATGCTTTGGGTGTTTTTCAAAAAAAAAACTTAATTTTCCACTTTCAACCTAAAAGTTTTATCTTTTACATTTTAATCCTTTTTTTTTTACTTTTAACTCTAAGTTTTCCATCTTTTATAATTTAACACAACACTTTGTTATTTACAACTTTGGTCCCTCATACTTTTTATCTTTTGCAAGTTTTTCGTTTTACGTTTCGTTCTAAATTTTGCGAGTTAACATGTCGTAGCGTGCATGTGAGGTTCAACGTTTTTGCTCTATTTTTTTTTTCATATTTGACAGACCCGTCGCAACGCGTCCATTTTTCCCATTTTGTAAAGTTCGTCGCAACGGGCGGGTCGTAGATAAACTAAGTTATTATTTTCTACATTTTACGTTTCTGCTTAATTTCTTCGCATTAAGACACTGTAACGGGTGTGCATGGTTCAACGATTTTAGTCTACTTTTCGTTCTGTGTAATTTTTACCATTCTATCTATTTTATTTTTACGATGTTGAGAGTCGATGTCGTTGTGGCATTGGTACTACTTGGCACGGTTTTACGAACGTTTTTAACCTATTAAATTTTTTACTAATATTTTCTTTCGGTTTACCCCTATTCTTCCTTTACTTAAAAACTAATTTTTGTGTGCATATTTTATGTACCGGTATGTACAAATATGATTTGTTCTATATTCCGACGTAAACTTTTTTATAGACGAGTCAGGTCAAATATAATATGTTTTTTGTTTAAATAAACCATTTTTACGTGCATATTTTTACGTACGTTTTGGTATAAATTCAAGTTGTTCTACGTTTTGAGGTAAACTTTTTTGGGAAATGATTTAAGTCAAATATAATATGTTTTCGTGTTTATTTTATGTATGTTTCGTAAAGTTTGTTTCGAACCGAGTGGAGTCAAATTATGGTTTTTTTTTTCTCCCTTTTTTCGAAAGCTCTAATTAATCCCTTTCGATTACATGTGCAAATTTTCCTTCATACCTGTTACGTTTTCTGTGTATGAGTTGGGTCACATATAATACGTTATGATTGTTCGATATGAATTCCATTTACTTTACGTTTGATCCAATCACAATGCTTATACAGGTTACACAGAGTTCAACTGGATACGTCGAAATATGTGTTTTCATATGGTTAATGCATCATATAACATTTGGACTAATCCATTCAATATTTACGATGTACCCGCGCCGCAACGCGGGCGGGTCTTAACCCTAGTTAAATTTAAAATGTTGATATTCTAGTTTTCCTTCTATCAATTAATTTTAGTGACATTGATTTTTCATTTTATAATCTTTTATCACTTCTTAATTTTCAACAACTTTATTCATTACTTCCAATTACTCATTCTCCATGTTTTGTCATCCGCTTCCTCTAATTTTGAGCTAAACACACAAAACCAAATTTATTAATCGCAAATGAAAGATAAGGAAATAAAAACACTTAAAAAGGACACCAATTATATTAAACACTACTTATGGCACTTATATCGTTATACTTCATAGGTATTACATGGTGATGCGCATACCAGAACAAAATACATAATTCGAACACTTTATGAAGTTATAACACATAAACCCCGAACCAATGGTCACTTAGGACAAGTTCCATTCAATTCACACTGGTTGCGCTAATGCTTAATGTAGGATCACCCACCGTTTATTGGCAAAGAAAGACAAAATCATAATAGAATGGTAATGAATGGTGTAATTCTAGAATAACCAAAACTAAATCATACGCTTACCTGCAGAGAATACCCCTTATTATGTCCGGTCTAGTAGACTCAAGTTAACTCACATTTACACATTAGGTTAGCTCACACCCCTCTTACAAAAGTGATGTTAAACCTTCCTTCTCCGCCACACACACAACCCCTCCCCCCCCCCCCCCCCCCCCCCCCCCCAGCAAAACTTTATTTATATTAATATTTGTGAATTATTAATTAAATATTAAAACCACAAGTAAGAAAAGAGCCCACACAAACATAGGTATGAACATGGTAAGGAGGAGCCCATTTGTGCCACCAATCAACAAGTGAAAGGCCCCATTAAATCCAACAAGGAATCCGCACCAGCACATAGCCATTGATGCACAACCATGGTGAACAAGAGGTTGCTATCGTACGCCCATACGTACCTTACACCGTCTTTCCATGCGCCATATCACCGCTAACCCCCATCGACTTACCCACCCCCTCTCCCTATTAAATTCCAGAAAACCAATCATCTTTTTGATCAAGATTTCAATCTTTTTTATTCTACCCTTTTCAATCCATCATTTGGGGACTTCATATTAACTTAAAGGTTCAATCTTTTTCATTTCTTGATAACTTTGGATGATCTGTTTGCTGTTTTCTTGATTGTACTGTGTATGTGTGTTTGATTAATTGAATCTGGCATATGGGCATTTTTAATTTGTGTTTTGGGTTGTTAGGTTCTTGTTTTGAAATGGGTTTGGATCTTTTTCTTATAAAGTTGTGTTCTTGATGATTAATGTTAATTGGGTATGTTGTTGTTTGTTGTGTGTGATTTATCAGATCATTATACCAAAAAGACACTCTTTTGATTGGTCTTATCAGATATACTGTGTTTTTAGCAGATTAGATGTCAGTTTTGTTGCAAACTAAGGGATTAATTATGTAAAAGTTTAGTAGGTTCCAAGAATTAACAATTTAGGATGATTTATGGGAAATATAAATGCAGCAAGAGCGGATTTAATCGGCATTTCTTGTTCTAAAATCTGTTTCGACATTTGCATACATTCGTGTATGCTTCTTTGTATTGTTATAATCCACTGAGTTGTGTTTGATAACTCAAGTTTATACATGAATTTGATTCAAGAAAGTTCATTTCTTTGTGTGCCTTTCACTCTGGTCAATATTGTTTACGTCTTTAAGATGGTAGTCCCCACGCTATGGCTTAATGATAAGGAGGCTGGAATCTCTAGTGGAGATTTCGGGTACCACCCGCTTGCTATAGGACATGTGGTTGGTTACTCCCCCGTTTTGACCGTAGGAGTTGGTGGTGGCGCACACCGTCTCTAAGATGGTAAAAGTCTTGGAAAGGGAAGTATATTCTATTTTAGGAGATAATGTCAACATTGCAAGTTAACGCTACACAATAAATGGCCGTTTAAAAAGAATATTAAACATGTGCTATATGTTATAGCCCGATTGAAGCCTTGTATAGAAACAAAACTATGGATTTATGATGATGTTTTATATTAGGGCAAACACTTTCATTTTAAAGATTTGTTCAAAAGCATCCTAATGGCTTCTCTTGCAGGACCAGTTTAGTTATTTTATCGTGTAAATTTACATTTTAGAGTAAATGGTAGGATGCATAAAAAGATCATATCTTTTTCTTGAATTAGTTTATGAACTTGTGCATGTAAGAAGGTGATTTCTTGATTTTCTTTTATCATTATTTATAGGTATATCTTTCGTGGAGGTCGGAGGTTATTTATATGTGCATGGAAGAAGATGCCGGATTTGAGACGTGGAGTTCGTCAAGCCAAAAAAGGTAATAATAACAACGTCGATGACAATGCAGCACCTCTTTTAGCCCCAACTCCTCGACGCGGGACCCGACGAGGCAAAGTTCAGGCACCAAAATCACCTGCCGCCAGCCCAGTGGTCCCCGGATATTTCTATCCAATGCCAAGGCCCGCTGGCAGAGGTCGAGGTGGTCGACCAACAAATCAAGATAAAAATCCCGACATATTTGGTGGTGGAGTTGGTCGCCCCCCTTTGAATTTGGATGTTGGAGTTTGTAATCAAGTGGTTGTCGGTAGAAGTGCGGAAAAAATGGCGGTTGATGCCGAAGATGAAGGAAGCACGAGCCCTGTTCCCGAAAGGGTAATTATACAAGTTTATAATTTTAATTAATGTTTTTTTTTTGAAAAGTTTTGAATCAATGTTTGATTAGTAATGTTTAAGATGTTGATGTATTCGTTTTCAGGTTCAAGTTGGCAATTCCCCTGCGTACAAATTAGAAAGAAAACTCGGTAAAGGAGGATTTGGTCAAGTTTACGTAGGGAGAAGGGTAAGCGGTGGCTCAGGAAACACAGGCCCCGATGCCGTTGAGGTACTAAATTTTCACAATTACGTATCAAAAATATATTAATTATATATATATTAATATATTATTCATATATTGGGATGTAGGTTGCTTTGAAATTGGAGCATCGAAATGGAAAGGGGTGTAGTTACGGCCCTCCTTACGAGTGGCAAGTTTACAGGTGAGCGGTTTTCTAAATCTGTACTAAAATTCATAAAATATTAAAATGCATTCTCAAATGCTAATTTCTTTTTCCTTCAAGTTCCCTGAACGGATGTTACGGTGTTCCGATGGTCCATCACAAAGGCCGTCAAGGAGATTACTATATCCTGGTGAGTTTATTAGATTTACCTTTTTTGTCGATTTGATTCATTGGTGCTTATTAGTCTAATATGCTCGATTCTGTTTGATCTAGGTTATGGACAAACTAGGCCCGAGTTTATGGGACGTTTGGAACTCTAGCAACCAAATGTATGTTAATAGTTAATATATTTATTTAAATTCTATTTTATTTTCTCTTAAAGTTGTAAATAACTTTAAAATATGCCCTTTTGGATAGTCTCTCTGAAGAAATGGTTGCTTGTATAGCAGTGGAAGCATTATCGATATTAGAGCAGCTTCACTTACGAGGGTAGGCAGTTACGCACACATCATTTTTTATCATAGATAATTATATTGTTTTCTATTAGCATATGTGATTGAATACTGTTATCTGTTTTCAGTTTTGTTCATGGAGATGTAAAACCTGAAAACTTTTTGCTCGGTCAGCCTGGGACACCTAATGAGAAAAAGTTGTATTTGGTTGATCTCGGTTTAGGTACATCTTTTTTCGTACCGTATTGTAAATCTTTTAAATGCATTATAGAAAGGTTGTGACGGTTTTTATTTTTATTTTTTTATTTTAGCTTCAAAATGGAGGGACGCATCATCTGGTAATCATGTTGAGTATGACCAAAAGCCTGATGTTTTCAGGTAATATTTTTTTACCTCTTTAATAATTTTCTTATTATATTTTTTTATACATTTTGTGTTTTCTCCTAAACAGGGGAACGGTACGTTATGCAAGCGTACATGCACATTTAGGGAGGACGGGAAGTAGAAGGGACGATCTCGAGTCTTTGGCGTATACATTAATATTTCTTCTCAGAGGAAAGCTTCCATGGCAAGGCTTCATTGTGAGTTTGTTTCTCGAGTTTATCATGTTATTGTTTATTTTCTAGGAAATGTGTTCTTATTAACGAACGTTTTTTTTTACAACCATTAATTGGATTTTCCGAATATGGAATTTTTAAATAGCTCCGTGCTTTTACATCACGGTTCTTAAGAGTATCAATTGAAGATTCAACAGTCACTTTTATTTTTTTATTGATTTTTAGCATTTTTTGGAAAAATTTTCATTTGTTTCTTTTCTTTTCTTGGGAATTTGTTATATATCTCCCTTATTGTTTGATATTTTCTTGGGAAGATTCCCACAGTCGTGTTCTTTTCGTCATATGGATTTTAATTGTTGCAACCATTTTTTTATTGTTTCTGTTTTTAGTTTTTTTTACCTGGGTTTGAAGAATTTGATGGATAGTCGTTATGAGTCTCATAAATTTCTTGGCTTTCGTTTTGTAATTTTATTATCAGATAAATATATGAAGTTCTAATGGTTATTCAACTACAGGGAGAAAACAAAGGGTTTCTTGTTTGTAGAAAGAAGATGGCAACATCTCCCGACTTACTTTGCTATCTTTGCCCATCACCGTTTAAACAATTTCTTGAAATGGTAACCAATATGAAATTTGATGAAGAACCAAATTACTTGAAGCTCATTGGGCTTTTTGAAAACTGCCTAGTTTCAAGTGCATCTCTTCGGCCACTCAGAATAGACGGCGCCTTAAAGGTGTGATTTTGGCGATTAAAACTTTATCTTTGTGTAAATTACTATTTTGGCCCCTAAGGTCAGCCTAAAGAGGAATCTTTTGACACATCAGACACTGAGGCTGCATTTTCTAACGGTTTTGGCCCATAACACTAACTCTGTTAGTTTTTTTGTCAAGTGTAAGAGTATTTTGGCTATTTTACACCTCAGTTGGGCGTAAAAGTACTAAAATACCCTACACTTAACAGAAAAAAGTAACGAGTTCGTGTTAAGGGTCAAAATCGTTACAATATGCAACCTCAGGGTTTAATATGTCAAAATATTATTTTTTTAGGCTGAAAGGGTTAAACTGGCTAAACCTCAGGCCCTCAGGGGCCAAAATAGTAGTTTGCTCTTTATCTTTTAATTCTTCTTGATGTAACTTTGGATGATTGCTTGTTGTAGGTGGGACAAAAGAGGGGAAGACTACTTATTGACTCGGAAGATGACGGTCAACCTAGGAAGAAAACTCGGCTAGGCACTCCAGCTACTCAGTGGATTTCTATTTATACTTCAAGAATGCCGATGAAACAGAGGTACGGAAAACGCCTCCACATGAAGAATGCTACAAATTTTATTTTAAGACGTTGATCTTGGTTTTAAAAAGTGTGCCCGAGGTAACAATAGGTCACCCGTATAAGACATGATTAGACCTGTTCACTGAAAAGTACACTACGTGATTTTTTACTTTTCTTTTTAAAAAATAAATAAAATTAGGAGGCTAGGTTCAATCATTTCTTTTTCTTGGTACATAAAGCATACAACTGTGTTATATACATGAGATATAAAGTAGTTTAATGAGTTGTATTCATGTTTAATACTTGTGTTATTCGCCTCGTCAGAGACTTGTTAAACATGATAAGACACGGTTTGCCAGTCCGGCATGAGGCGATTTAGAAAACACCACAGGGCTTTGAGGCGGCGCCTCATGCACATCTGGGTCAAAGTTGGTCAAATTTAGGGTTTGTAGGAGGCTGATATGTAAAAATAAGCAAAGGGATGAAGATGTTATGAATAATGTACTTGATAAAAAAGTTGATATGTAAAAGAGATGAGAGAGATGCAACTTCTGGTTGTAAATAAAGCTTCTTTAGTTGTACATAGAGCAATGCCTCACGTCTCGGCTTTCTGGACCTAAACGCCTCAGAGTGCCTCACACTTTTTTTAAATCAAGATGTTGATCAAGATTCATTGTTTTTTAGCAAGTTTTAAAGTAAATAAAGTAATAACTAATTGTCAAATGTCGTTTCTATATGAACACTCAGGTACTACTACAATGTAGCGGATGCAAGACTCCATCAACATGTTGAGAAAGGAAAGAACGATGGTCTGAATATTAGCTGTGTCGCTTCTGCATTAAATTTATGGGCTATTGTTATGGATGCCGGCACCGGTTTCACTTCACAAGTGTACGAGCTCTCCCCTGTTTTCTTGCACAAGGTAACAATTATCGTCTCAAATTTTATAATACACCATTGACTGGTTTCTTTGTATAATTATTATATTGTTTTTGTCTATTACAGGAATGGATAATGGAGCAATGGGAGAAGAATTATTACATCACGTCACTTGCCGGTGCATCAAATGGTAGTGCTTTGGTCGTAATGTCCAAGGGTATGTTTTGTTGTTATCTATTTTTATTTTTTTGGTTTATCAGAAGATTTCATATCCAAAAAGTTGATACGTTTATCTGAGTGATTGAAATATATATACTGATTATACATGATAATAAATGTCTTTTTATGTGCTTTTGTTCTTAGTTGTCCTACTTTGACTACAAATGTAAGGATGTAGTTTTATTTTTAAAGCTATGATTATCTTCAATTTTGGATGAAAAACATTTTATTAATTAAAAAGTAACGATAATTATTAATTGCATAAAAGGTTATCTTATTCAAATTTTCAAACATTTCAATTTAAGGTAATCAAAAGTTACTTGCAGTCAAGGTTAATAATAATAATAGAAAATGTTAGAAAGTTAACTCGACGTCTTTTTTAAGGGCGCAAATAGAAAATTGACCATAGTTGGTTTATAGATTTATATATGATTAATTTTATCATAATTTAAAAAAATACAAGTTTAACATTAAAGGATTAGATCTCAGGAAAAGTAAATAATATTTATTCTTTTGCATTTCGATTTTTGAGTGTCTGACTATTAAAGGCGATGTCTTTCTAATATCTGAATCGTGAGTAGTTAATGATATTGTTTTCCTACTTCTAGGTACGACATACACACAACAATCATACAAAGTGAGCGATGTTTTTCCATTCAAGTGGATCAACAAAAAATGGAAAGAAGGGTTCTTGGTAACCTCGATGACAACAGCAGGTAGTCGATGGGGTATTGTAATGTCTCGAGACGCAACTTACTCTAATCAGGTATTTTCAACATCCACTTACCTTTATTACATGAAAAGTCAACTCACAAAAGTCAACTTATGTATTTTGTGGTTCATTTTCAGGTGGTTGAACTTGACTTTTTGTACCCTAGTGAAGGGATTCACCGAAGATGGGAGAACGGCTATCGGATAACAGCGGCGGCTGCAACCGAAGATCAAGCCGCCTTCATACTTAGTACATCTAAGAAGAGATCACAAGATGTCACTCAAGAAACTCTTAGAACATCGGCTTTTCCTAGTACCCACGTTAAGGTAATCTTGTTTATACATACAACTAGGGATGACAGGGATTGTTTTCCCAAATACCCGTACTGTACCAGTACGTGTACTGATTTTGGATATTCGGTACCTGTATCGGTACCCAGTTTTATTGATTTCGATATTCGGTACTTTCGGTATCAGTACGGATAAAAAATGGTATTGGTCCCGAATTTAATATAGAATTTCGAGACTTTTTTTAATCTTGGTTTAAAAAAACGCACCTGAGGCGCGCCTAGGCGCGAGGCGCAAACCTCAGCGCCTTATGTAGCCTGAGTCGCAGATTGTACAGAAAGCGCAGCTGAGGCGCGTTTTTTTGCTGAAAAATCCACTCCGAGGCGCACACCTCATGTACATGACCCATTTTTGTGTAGCAGATTGTTGTACATCATGCTTTTCAGGCTGTACATGTATGTAATTTCAATAATTAAAACATATATACAGCTTATTTGTGTTGTGTCTAAATATCAGGTAAATGATCCTAGAAACCTATATAATATATAAAAGAATTATATAATCACCTTGCGCTTTGTGTACGAAAAGCTCACTGCTTTTGCGCTTTGCGCCTCGGTTTTAGACAGCGTCGCTTTTGTGCGCTTCGCGCTTTTTAAAACCAAGTTTTTTATATTATGCTTTATTTCGTATTATGGTATTTATGGCACTCGTATTGATTTTACCAATTTGGTACCCATATGGATATCGTATTGGTACTCGTGAATGCTAAAAAACAAAGTGGTACCAAAGCGGGTATCGTACCGAAATACCGGTATTGATACCCGTACTGTACCAATATATCCGGTACGTCATTCGTACCCAGTTTTGTTCAAATTCGGTACATGTATTTTCGGTACGGGTATGGGTACTGTACCGATCCCATTTCTACTCGTCATTATATGAACCAAATTAAAAAGAACAATAATTGAACGGGTTACTTTACAATATTTTTCTATCAACAGGAGAAATGGTCCAAAAATTTGTACATCGCATCCATTTGTTACGGAAGAACGGTATCTTGACATTTTCAAGAAATAGATTGTTACTGGTATGTTTCCCTTATAAACCTTGCGAGTTATACTCTAGAAATGACATATTTATGAAGATATCTAGATTTATGTTGTGCCTTGTGGTTTTCTTGCAGGATGGAGTTGGCGGTGCAATGAAGCGAAATACACATACAGTTTTTGTTACTTGGTTGTGGAAACATATTTACCTCTCTAAGACTATGTATAGGCGAAAAGAATGTTGTTTACTAACCGAAAGATCATTGGTGCCTCTTGATCTATGTATGTTGTCGGGTGAGCCAAGGAGGTGGTGTTGGGTCGAGAATTTAAACTTATTGTCATGAACCATAAGTTGTGTGATTCTTTCGAAATACTTAAAGAAAAAAAGTTGGTGATTTTGTTCATTTTCGATACATTTGCGTGTTGCTTCTCATGCTTCATTAGCTAGTACCAAATCTATGTCAGGGTGGATGAACTCGTTTCTTGCGTGTGAAGTGAGAACTCATTGCAATTTACTCTTATAAAACCCTGTATTTTGTGGAGTCGTCACCCATCGATGCGATTTAGGAAACGACTGTCAGCTTGCCCATGTGTTGGTTTATCTAGTTTCATTCAGGGAAACCATAAAGAAAAAAATAATAATCAGAAAGCCTGTAGGGACAGCGAACTAAAAGGATCCCTAAAACATCAAGTGTATGTCTGATATGAACTTAGCTAGTGAAGAGGTATGGTCCCAAATCCATGCACACATGGCAGACCACACCACCTTTCTCCAGCATGGCGACTACATCAGCACGACGCATCCAGAAGCTTCTGGAAGAAATCGTAGGTGACAAAGAAGATGCTCTCCCGACCGCACCCCTTGAAATTATGCTTGAACCACTCATCCGGACCCCTAACAAATAATTTTTGGGTCCGCCACTGACGATAGGTAATATGTAATGACTAATGAGTACTCAACATATATACGACCGAATATAACAATGAGATTAATAAAATACAGTAAGTTGTTTTACTTATGTTTGAAAGAAAGAAAGAAAACACGGAAACTATTTTTCATTAGCGTTAGTCAAGAAAAACCTTGTTTATCCTAAATGAATGTCAAAAGAATGTAGCTTATTACAATTTTGTCAAATGAAAAACAATACAATACAATATGTTTTGACTATTCTAACCTTGGTTATCAAATTTGACCAATGACCATTCACCATGTTATACATTATATGTGTTAGTTAAACATTCACTCCTCAGAATACCACCATGGACATCAAGAAATGGCGCAGCAAAACGATCAAACCGGACCGCGATTACAACAGTTCTCATTCTACGAAACCCGTCACTGATCTAGCCGATTCGATCCAGTCTATGTGGAAAACGTTGTGGAAGAAATTAAAGAAAGAGAAAAAAAAGTTGATGGTTAGATCTACATCCATGCATGTTCACCATGTTGGGTATGATGAGTATACATACATGCAAAATTTCGATCAAGGGTTGCAATGGAACGATGAATCAGAACCTGATATCCTATCTAGATCGTTTTCGGTTCGGTACACTAATCGTAGATCTGCTATTATTTAGAATTTAGATGTTTGTTCCTCATCACCTTTTCTTCTTCAAATTCTAGATCACCACTCACCACTGATTTATGAATAATTTTTGAATCAAAACCTCGGATTAAATGATGGACCGAGTCTTTGATTCGATCGCTTGGATGATCCGAATCAGTGTATGTAGCGATGGATTTATAAAGCGTTTTAATGTAATCTTTCTTTAGTTATTAACTTGTTAGTTTCGTTTGAATCCCAGTAATATCCGACTCATAGAGCAGGGGTACTTGGAGGTGAGGTAAGGTGAGGGCAAGTTATCACGATTCTCACGATATATATATGGAGATGATCCTGAGAAAACTACTTAAATGTGAGAAAGCTAAAAACCTCACTCAAAACCATTAAAAATAAGGGGTAGAGGATTTTTATTGGAGGGGCAAAATTAGAAAAAAAATCTAACTTTTCAAACATTTCTATCTGCTTCTTATGTTATTATTATTATTTTTTTAAATTGCGACATAAGATCACAATTTTTTTTTATTTTTCATTCGAGTATATTCGAGCATATTTTTGCGACATAAAAAAACGATTTAATGTGTCGTCTTTTTTTCAATACTACTATTATAGTAGTGCACATGTGCAACATAACATGTAATTTAGCCTTAAGGTTTAGGTTTTGATTCGATCTCTTGGCTGATCCGATTCCTTGAATCAGTGTATGTAGCGATGAATTTATAACGTATTTTAATGTAATCTTTCTTTAGTTATTAACTTCTTAGTTTCGTTTGAATCCCGATGATATCCAACTCATAGAGTAGGGCCGTAGGGGTACAGGAAGGTGAGGGCAAGCCTTAACTCTATCTCGTGAGAGAGATAATTAGATAATCCTCTAAAAAAATTATTACGTAGTTTTTTTGTTCATTGTTATAACGCAAAACGTGTAATCTAGTTTTGTAAGATTTTATTGCACGAAACATTTGAGATGATGTGCATTAATATTGATGCAAGTCATTCATTATTAATCTGTATGTGTTCGATATTTTGGCTTCTTTGACTGGTGCTAATTACAGTTGATATGTGTTTTAAACATTAATCAGAATTGCAAGATATAAAATTATATATTCTATCATATGGTCAATCTAAGTTTGCTTGCCACTCAAATATATTTTTGAATACAAGCACTTTGAAGTGATTTTCTTACATTGATTTGACTTCAAAAACAACTAAGAAACACGTAGAGAAACGCCAATGGAAACACCTAATGGAATGTCAAAGAGGGGCATGTTAGAAAAAATGCACCGTATTGGGTTAAATAGGTATATAATAATCATAGGACAGGTTGTGTAAACATCTACTAATCGTAGGGTTGGGCTTAACTCGAACACAAGTGCTACTTGAAAGCTAACACATAACAGAGGTGCACAAAAAACTTGTATCCGGAATCGGACCTGAGAAAAAAACTCGAAACTGGTTATTTTTGTACCCCGGGTATTTTATATCTGTAACCGAACCCGACCCTACCCGTATTATAAGGTATACATTTTGAGCTCAATACCCGTACCCACAACCGTACCCAGTTTATACCAAAAAATACCAGGAATCGGTCATACCCTATTCCCGAACCCGGTAATACCCTATACCGGATAGCGTTTCTTTTTAATACCCAATAAAATACCCGAATTTTTAAAGTATGTTTTAATGTTTACTTGACGACTTTTATATTAAAGTTTTCTAAAAATGCATATTATAAAACAAATAATTTATACTTTAATGAATTTATATTATTGTAATTATTTTAATTATTTTTCCAAATCACAACCCAAAGTTAATTTGTAAACGAAATATTTTTGTGTAAAATAATAAAAAAAACTTATTTTTTAAAACCGGCTATTAATACCTAGTTATACCTGAACTCGATCATACTCTACCTGAGTACATTAGGTATGGTTTTTCTCCTATATACCCGTACCCGAACCCACCCGGTTCTCTCAGTACCCAATTTTCTAATACCTGATCGTACTCGAAACCGGTTCCATACCCGGAACTGGGTATTAAAAAAAACCCGATTTGTGCACCTCTAACACATACGTGTTTAATACACTAAAAGTTAAACCATATTCAATATAACCACCGTATATACAGAGGTCGATTAAACAGATGACATGCCATGACAGATGTAACACGATTATTAAAACGACTTGATTTAACACGATTAACGAATGATATTACACGATTAACACATTAAAATCACAGTTAACAGAAATTACAGTTCATAAATCCTTATAAAAGCAATCCACAAAACATTATAATTTAACACCCCAAACCTTGATATAATAATTATAAACGTAAATTTACACGTGTTATTTTTTTTATTTTCGAATATTATGTAAATTTAAACATGTAAACGTTTCTTGATGTTGTATTTTGATAATAATGATAATTATAAAAATAAAAACTTTGAATGGTTTTTGATCAGTTTCTCATGAGATATATGAGTCATTTTAAAATAATAAGTTAAAAAGGGGAAGTATCCACTAAAAATGAGTTTTGTTTAAATAGCTTAAGAGGATTATGGAGATGACATATGACACTTCTTATAGGTAGGATTGAAGGGTATTTTGGTCCTAAAACACAAACTCTTACCATTTTGTTTTCTTAAAATACAAAACAAAAATCTTGTACAAAAAAAATAGCATAAAAATCTCGTACAAAAAAAATGTAGCACCAAAAATCCAGTATAAAAAAATCCAACACAAAAAAAATCCGGCACAAAAAATCCAGTAAAAAATATTCAACAGAAAAATCTAGTACAAAAAATTAAGCACAAAAATGTTATACAGTATAGAAATCTAAGACAATTTTTTGGGTTTTTTTAGATCTCATATTTTATATAGCAATATGGTGTTCAAATTAAAGATAAAAAGATGCTCAATTTTATGGTGCAATTTTTTTTAAAAAAAATAATATTGTATGAAAAAAATTATGAATGTTTAAAAATCAGAAAGAGAATATGCACGTGGAGAGATAAAGTCAACAGATAGACTATTACAAAAATACTAATACACCCATCTTTTTTCATATACTTTCGTCTTGACCATTGATTTGAAAAATGAAAGGTTAAAATACATTCTTATCCTAAAATCAACTGCTTATTTGATCCTAATAATATTGATTAGGTGATGATTATCTTAAAGAACTTGATTAGGGGATGATTATCTTAAAGAACTCTAGATATTGCGAGAGAAATGGCGAAAAAACTTAATCAAATCAATTTTTGTATACTACCATTATTATCATTAAGGACAACATTACATTAAATTACACTATTATTACATTACATTACATTACACTACATTATATTACATTACACTATTACATTACATTACATTTACATTTATTTATTTTATTTTACATTAATAAACAAACCTAATGAATAGTTTTTTTTTAATATTTTAATAATATATACAATTTTTTTAATACTTTAGTTATTTTAGTATACACTATTATTAATAAACAAACCTTCACACTATTATTAATAAACAAACATAATAGATAGTATTTTTAATATAACAAACATAATGAATAGTATTTTTAATATTTTAATAATATATATAGTTTTTTGGTTAGGATCTAATACAAAGGATAAAATAAATAAGAAGTGTATGAAGAACTCTAGTCCATTGATCTTAGATCTGGAGGGTTGAGATTAGTTGTTGGAAAAAAAAGATAATAGAAGGGCATAAAGGGAATCCTACATTTATGGATTTTTCTCTCTCCACATGTAAGGCACACGTCAATTCCTCCCAACGATTTAAAACGTCCATAACTTTTTTATACGACATTTTTTTTAAATTCACCATAATAACGAGCGTTTTTTTATCTTTAATATGAGTATCATATTGTCATATAAAAAAATATAAAAAAATCATTTTTACTAGGTTTTTTTTTTTTTTTTTGCA
Source organism: Helianthus tuberosus (assembly GCA_030545235.1). Classification (NCBI taxonomy): domain Eukaryota; kingdom Viridiplantae; phylum Streptophyta; class Magnoliopsida; order Asterales; family Asteraceae; genus Helianthus; species Helianthus tuberosus. The sequence goes on along the minus strand of CM060382.1, from coordinate 82,365,704 downwards.
TTGTGTTAAATATTCAGGTCATTGTGTCTTTTAACTGGGTTTTGGTCATTACGTTTTAGTAGTGTTTCTATACATTGTGTTATTATCAAAACCTATAACACAATGTTAATTTGGGTCCTACCCATTGTGTTTTTATAAGAACCTATAACACAATATATGACACAATGAAGATGGTGTTATATCTGGGTTTTCTATAAATTGTGTTATTGGTTCAGGTCATTGTATTTAATCTGTTATCCAGTGTGTTTTAATATGTTGTCCATTGTGTTTTAATAATTTGTTCAATTTTTTTTATTCTCTTGTTCATTGTGTTTTAGTTTGTTGTGTATTGTGATTTTAGTTTGTTTTTCATTGTGTCTTCATCTACTCTCCATTGTGTCTTTTATCTGTTGTCATTAATTGTGTATTTTATCTGTTGTCATCAATTGTATTTTTATTTAGTCTGATACTTATTGTGTTATACGTTATCGCCATTGTGTTATACGTTATGGTCATTGTGTTTTAGTATGTTGTCCATTATGTCTTTATCTGTTTTCATTGATTGTGTTTTTGATCTACTTTACATTGTGTTTTACATCATGTCCATTGTGTAATACGCAACTGGGTTTTTGATTTTTTTTTGAAAAATATAACAATATGGTACTTATATTAAAGATAAAAAACGCTCGATTTTATGGTATATTTTTTTAAAAACAAATGATGTATAAAAAAGTTACGGACGTTTAAAAATTAGGGGGGAATAGCATTTGACTTGCATGTGCATATTCTCTTTCCTCTTGTAGACAAAATTACCTTTTCCATTTGATTCCTCATAGGACACTTGTCACTCTCTGATGGTGTGACACCTGTGTCACTTCAACCATCATACAAATACTAAACCAATGAAATATTGTGTTTCATACTTGGGATTTGTATAAATATGTGTATCACTTGCACATATCAATTCTTGTTCGATTTCGAGCTTTAAATCGCTTTCTGGAAGGTTATACGCGAACTGATGCGTAAATATAACCAGTTTAATGCAACAAACACTCTGGAATAGTGAAATAGGCTTAACATACCTTAAATAACCTTTACATATATTAGAAATAAGTTTTGAAGGGTTTGGTATGGCAAAAACAAGTTTATTCACTCACATGGGCTAATTGCGTCAACTTGCAAAAGTATGTCGTTTCGTAAGGCAACATACAGTCCGGAACATGATCATAAGCTAAACATACCATAAATAACCTAAACATAGCTTAGAAATAAGCTTTGAGTGGTTCGGTGTGCAAAAATATGCTTATAAGTGTCAAAAACGACATAAGTTTGCATTTACGCGCATATCTTACGTTCTGACCATATCTGGGCATCCAAAATTTTTGTACACACTAAAATATTATTATTTTAGTGATCGGCATGCAAAAATACCATTCGTCGCGTAATTTGGATCATTTTCGCGTCCGTTTGAGTTTCGTCGTAATTTGACGAATAACGCGATCGTACGACCAAACGAGCCGACATCCGAGATGTTTTTGAGCATATTTTAAGTTCCCTACACTTTAACATCATTTTAGAGCCTTGAAATGAGGCTAACGGGGCTTAAACGTGTCAAATATGCATCAAAACATAAGTTTCTTAAGTGCAGGGACCATTTTATCATTTCTGGATAGTTGGACCAGGCGGGCCGCGTAAGGTCTGTCCCTCACCTTACGCGGGCCGTGTGAAAGTGCCCAGCAACAGAAAATCAGATTTCAGCAACTGTTTGCAAATTCAGGGGTTGTTATGGTAACTTCTTTGTGTGTTAACCAAGTTAACACCTCTCCAAGGCTTCTAACCTGCTTCTAACACTTGTATGGCTGAGATTTTTGCTTGGAAGTTACACAAAAACTTGGCATGATCTTGTGAGTTCACCACAACTATAAATACCCATGCCATTCATTTGTTACAAGCACCCTTGATCTAATTCTCTTTAAGTTGAAGTAATTTACTTCATACCTGAGATTATTTAGATTAAGTTCTCCCTAGCAAGGACCCTTTGTAAGCTTCCTTCGTTCTTTTATCGCTTTCCTAGCGTGAAAGTCAAACAGTGTTTGACTTTCTGCTTTGACCAGTCTATGGTCAACAAGAAGTTCGTTTGAACTTCACAACATGAGCGTAATCACGATGGTTATAGTCCCTAGTGACTATACCTACTGATTACCACGTTGACTAGGCGTAGTGACGAGTCGTAATTTCGGTCAAAATGCGCAATTATGCGTATTTTGCAACCAAACTACTTTAGGATATCAGAACACTTTGTTTTGATATCAAAGACCTGTTTTCTAACTTTGTTAAGCATGTTTTAACATGCTTAGCTCGTCACTTTTAGTTTAGTGCTTGTTTAGAGTCGTAAGTCAAGCGGTCTAAACCACCGCTTAGACTTTCGAACTCGACCCGTTTGGTCGATCATTAGGATCCGACGAAGCATGTTTAGTGACCATAGTTGCATAAGGAATAACCTTCCGAGGTTATACCTTATGGTCACGTAGTTTAAGTAGTTGTATGATAGGTAGTTTATATGCCTTAGGTAAATGACCAAAATGCCCTTTTCATGCATAATTGGATTTTAAGCATATGTAACCTAAACATTTGTCACCTAACTAATTATGCAACATAATTAAACATGTTTAGGCATATAATACTTGTCATAGGACTAGTTAGACGTATCGAACGCGTATCTGCGCGGACGACACGTTAAAGTGGCATAAGCTACCTTAATGGGTCGTAACGGGTCGAAAGCACTTAGGATAGGTTCCGATCTAGAATGTAGGTTTTGTTAAACCATATTACATGAGTTCCAAATACTCATTTGGTTTACAAGACCTCATTCTATCCGATCTTCCGATTTAGGTCCGGTTTATTTACTTAGTTACCCATATTAGGTGTCGTTTGATTCCGTGATCCCTCTAGCTTTGCTTGGTTGTTGTTCAAGACTTCTAAGCATCCTCATGTGAGTACATAGTCCCCTCTTTTACTGTTTTCAATGTTTTGGGGTGAAGCATGTGTACCTATTTGTTATGTTCATGATTTCAAAAGTATAAATTGATTATACATATTAGTACTTATCTTTTGACAAACTGAATGATTATTTATGGTTTAAACACCGATTTTCCAAAGATTATAAAATTAATTGTTGAATTGTACTTATTTTATGTTCACCAGACCGATTGGTAGTATGATATAGCGCTATAGGATTTGACACCCCATTCCTGTTGTTTATGGAATGTCAGAAACCAATATTTTATCCAAATAGGGATTGCCTTCGTGATATTTCTATAGTCTCCAAGGTGTATTTTGATACACTAAGGTCTGATTGAATTCTTAAATCACATTTTTATTGTATATTTTATTATACTCCCAAAAGTATAGTTCGATATACTCTCATGTGTGATATTGTACAAAACAACATATATTTTGTTAATTACTAAATCATAGTTTGATATGTTAGTTATAAAACCAAAGCATAGTTTAATATGTTATTATTAAAACCAAAGTATACTTTTGATATACTACCGAAAACGATTATTTTGACGACTAAAGTATATTTATTATACTATCTGTTTAACGATTTTGGAACTAAAATATATTTTAATATATTACTTATTCGACTTTCTTAAAACCAAAGTATATTTTTATATATACTACAAACCTTTTTATCAAAACAATGTTTTACAAACTCATTTTACTTACATATTTATTTATGCATCATTCTTTTATATCATCAAATTTCTTGTAAAATTTCGCATGATTTACAAAGAAAACATTTTTAAGTTCATGCCATTTTTAAAACATTCTTTTAAACTTATAAGTCATGAAGCATGCATTAATAAAACCTATGTATCTCACAGACATTTTTAGGCTGACGTACCTATTTTTACACATGTTTCAGGTTCTGCTATGTGATGATTGTTGAAGCATGATATACATAGGATGGACTCGTGCCTTAGTGTCACGGCCCCCGACCCACCCTGGACGGAATCGGGAGTCGTGAACAGCCCAGTGGTACCAGTGATTATTTTGAAAACATTGCAGCGGAAATTTCATCAGGACCGTGAGTTAGGAAAAATATCAGAGTTTAGAAAACACCGGATTTTATTTATTAAATAAATGGGATAAACCCATGTTTTACAAAGGTATCTTTAATAAAGATAAATTTGATTACATAAAACAATATTTCTTAATTTGATTTAATTAATAAAATAAGCCACTTCTTGATGCCTTTCAGTGGCGTATCCCTCTCTTAATCCAATCTACTGTAATTACCTGAAACATGTTTGAAAAAGGTTTTGTCAGCGGGAAATACTGAGTGAATCATTCTATTTACATAAAATGATGCATAGTTATTAATTACAGCATAAGAGCGATTACAATGGCTTCTATCTTATTTTTATCTGGCGCTCTGTCATAATGGTGACAAGTCACAATGGTGACGATGGTCATACCACTATTAGATCAATGAACCTAAATAGTGATGATTATCCCTAGTAGGTCAATGAACCTATCTGGGAGAAAATTAGTAATGTGCACAATACCCCACTAGCCAGTTATTCAAGATATCCACGACTTAGTCCCTGTAATTATAACTTTTGAAAATAATTTGAGGTATTGTAAAATAGTTGATAAAAAGAGAATAACTCACTTATAATCATGCAGATTCATACGGCCAAAGTTTAGTCTACAGATAATCCTTGATATATTGCAGATTTATGCAGGCAGAGCTTAGCCTATTGATTTAGCCTTGTAACCTAGTGCACACAAACTAGGTAGGTAACTTAATACAGCAATTACGATAACTCACGAGATCAACCCTCACAACGAATGACAAAGTGCTATGCTTAAACATCCATCGAATTAACGATTAATGACAAAGCATCACCCTAATGTGGGCAGCACTTAAACATCCATTGAGTACATTGATCAATCGGACAATGAATCGTAATAGCGATCGAGTTATTACCCTGTATCGTAGCAGCACCCCCTACTAATTAGTGTTTCGTGTGTGTTTTGAGAGTATTTGGACGATATCTCAGCGTGTATTTTGAGTTTCTTCGTCGTTCAATCGCCAGAAATCAAGTGCCAATCGATGCTATTTATACATGAAAAATGACATGCTTACGGACCGTAAGACTCAACCCTTATGGTCCGTAAGGGTCAGATTTTCGCTATAGGGTGGCCACGTGTGGGTGTAGGCCTGCTGAGTCGACAGAACGAGAAAATTAAATTCAGACAACGAGATATATGGATAATTGTTGAGTAGGAAATACCCCCCCTGAGTTTTAGGGGCCCTGATCCTGATTCTGATTGTTCTGAAAATTTTAGGGTTTGTGCAGAATCACTTGGGTGTCTCAATTAGGGTTTCCTATTAGATAAATTAATAAAATAAATAGGATTTAATGAGGGTTGTTACACTTAGCGACTTTAAAATTTGAAAGACAATATTTGTATTTATTGATTTGTAATAAAACAATGAGTTCAATAATTCAATAAAACGAAATTATTTAATACATGGTTGTGAAACAATGATTCTGTTACAACACTCCCCGACGTTTCCGCCACATTTTGTGGTTTTACGTGGTCGGGGTGTGACAGGTGGCTTCTTACACTTCTTATTTTTAAATCCTTTGTATTATAACTCAACCCATAATTTTTTAATACTTTTATTATTTTAGTATTACATTACATTACACTACATTTATTTATTTATTATTTTTAATATTTTAATTTTAATAATATATACAGTGAATTCATCTTCTCTTAAACTCACTCTTAATAAACTTTTTACACGTGTAAATGATAAATTTACACATATGTAATATTTACGAATATATATAAATTTATACGTGTAAAATTTTTTAATATTGTATTTTAATAATAATGGTAAGTGTAAAAATATTTAATCTGAATCGTTTTTTGACGAAGCTTTTGCGGTTATGAGTTCTCATTTTAATCTTACCGAGAAATAGTGAGTTATTGATTGAAAAATATAGTTTCTACATGAATCTGACATGGAGTTTCGATAGTCAAAGTAGCTACCGAGACGAAAGAGTCGCAAAGTTTCGGATAGTCAAAGTAGCTACCGATAGAGATGGGCATAATCGGGTATTTTTAATACCTGGAACCGGGTACTACCCGTACCCGGGTTCTGATATCACTGAGTGGAACCGGGTACACTGAGGAACCGGGTCCGGGTTGAACCCGGGTAGAAGTCAAAAAAAATGTAACCGATGTAACCGGTTACGGGTATTGTCTAACCGGGTTCGGGTATAGTTTGGAACCGGGTACGTCGGGTACTGACAAGAACCGGTTCTGTCGGGTACTTACAAATCAAAAGCTGCATAACATTGTTTGGAACCGGTTCCAACGGATATATGACCGTTGGAAACCGATTTTATATTAAAAAAATTATTTTTTTCCTATAAAACCCCAAATCTTTACCCTTCACTCCCCATTATTACCCAAGTTCTTCATTACCTTCAATTACTACTCCAAAAATTCAAATCAAAAGCTGCAGAACACTGTTGTGTAATGTTTAGTTAAGTTAAGTTAGGTTTGTTATGTTTAGTAAGTTAGGTTTGGTAATGTTTAGTTAAGTTAGGTTTGTTATGTAATCGCTTCCTTTGAAATAAATAAATGGTGTGTTTTAGCTTTAGTAACGGGTTATAAAAAAACTCAAATTAATAAATTACATCAACATCAACTTCCAGTAACCGGTTTTCCAGAACCGGTTCCCAGTAACATCTTAAATATTAACAGAACCGGTTTCCAGAATTACAAAAATCTTAAACACTAACAAAACCGGTTTCCAGTAACATGTTAAACAATAACAATAACAGTAACCGGTTCTTTGAAACCATTGTAGAAAAGTATTAGAAGAAGTAGAAGAAAATGATATAAGAAGAATAAGAGGATTGGTGAGTTAAACAAATGAAATTTGAAAACAATTTATAGGAATCGGTTCTAACGGCTAGTAACCGGGTACAACGGCTAGTAACCGGTTTCAACGGATAGAAACCGGTTCCAACGGATATATTTGGCATTTAATGCATTTAATGAGATTTGCAACAGATAGAACCGGTTCTAACGGTAACATCATACCGGGTATACTGGAGGAACCGGGTACAGGTATTAACCGGGTACGGGTTAGGAACCGGGTACTACCCATTTATTTTGAGAAAAAATGGAACCGGGTAAGAACCTCCTGGTTTTTTTAACCTAGACCCGGTTCTCCTATGAATCGGGTAGGGACTGGAACCGGTTCCGGGCCGGTTCTACGGGTTCGGGTTTGGAACCGGGTATTATGCACCGAGACAAAAGAGCCACACCTCGTGTTCCCCATCTCGTGTCAAATCTGTAAAATTCGGGAACAAGTTAGAAGGGTCCATGGCCAAAGCCTCATGACCATTCTCAAGCTCAAGTCTGATATATGCGTATGTATTTTATATATTAGTAGAGGAAGATGATCTTACCATGAAGATGAAGGGTTTTCGCAATGGGTCACTATGTGTTCGTCCCAAATCTATTTGGTCAGACCCATACGGGTATGATATACAGTCTTATTCATGACGCTAAATTGTATATAATATTCCACTGGCACATAAGCCAGGTTTACAAAGCCAATAAAGAATAACAGGCTATTTGGTTCACAGATTTCTTTGGAATTTAAATTTTATTCGTTTAATTGGGACATATAAGGAATTGGAATTGAAATTACTTCTAACAAAAGTACTTGGACTCATGTTGTTCTCTCTCACTTCTTATCTCTCTCTCATCGATCAAAAACCACCTTCTGCTATCCGATTTCTATCACTCATCACACCCTTCTTCATCTCTCTCTACTGCAACACCCGTCTTCATCTCTCGCTGATCAAGAAACTCAACTCAACTCAAGCCATCCATCCATATACGGCTCAAGCCCACCGGGTACAAAACCCACCAGTGACATTTGAGGTCTAGTCCAGCTGCTCTAATGGTGAGGGGGAAATGCCTGCCTATATCAAGAAACTGCAGAATTAACTTCTGGGCCTTTTCTTGTTCACGATATCGCCAAAGGAGTCAACCAACTGTTCTCCTAAGCTTTGAGGGTCATCCCCGAGTGTTTGGATGAAAGCGTTAACCACTCTACGTTCATGCTCGGTTGAACTCAGAGTAAACCACGTGAACAGTTTTCGTCTGAATTCTTTCGTGATGTGCCCTTCACGCTCAAGCTTTCGGAACACCACACAATATTCATAGTTCTGATCCACATTACCACCGTGATCTGCTTCATCCCTAGGGATATCATTTGGAGCAGCTTCGTCATCTATGTCAGGAACTTTGACGATATTCGTGTGCAGCCCGTTTGACGTGGATTGTGACCCGTCAGCTTTGGAAGTGTTGCGCTTGACCATATGACCAAGCCCACTCAAATCTGGACCTGAAATATCATCCAAGCCTCCTTGTTCTTCAACATCAACCCAAGTTAGTTGTGGCAGTTTCCCAGAGTCTCGGGCTTTAAGTATAGAGTCTGGTTCTGCAAGGGGAAAAATAAAACACGCATAGAAATTGAAGGGTCAATTCAGGTCAAGTAACAGAAAAAACTAGCTAGCAGAAGCAAAGGTCAAACGGGTTGATGTCCAAAGTGAATTTCTAATGCATAAAACCACCTAAATCATTTTGTTCATACAAACAAACTATTATTGGAATAGTATGGTTTTTGTAATCTTAACTGATGTATTAACGATTTAAAAATAAGTACAATTTGGACATAAAATTGTGCACCCAATTCAACCCAACCCAACCTGACCCATTTTTTAAACGAAAGAAGCCAGGTCGGAGTAGATACCTTTACCACCCGGGGCACTAGAACGTGTGGCAGAAAATTCATCTGCCTTTTGGAGTGCAGCATTACACAAAGCTTGCACTTCTCCTGCGACAGAGAGTTTGCTTACAGTAAATCGCGCCAGCTTGGCACACACCTCACCCAGTGGGCCCACTTCCGTCTCTAATATTTGTTTTGCCTCTATAACAAATTTCTGAAGGTCTTGAAACCTTAATATGCCATTTAGAATCCTAAAACTCAAATATATCCTATAGCATAGGATATCGACACGGCGGCACTCTTTAGCAACAGTCAGCTGCTTTTTCAAATACCTGGAATGATAACATATTGCAATGAATTTTTATATAATAACATTTTAGGAGGTTTTATAGCCAAACTTAAGGAGGACTCACCCAAGTATCCCTGAGATGCTACCACATGACGGACAACGATAACTCCCATCGAGCCGCATCCCTAGGCCACGATCAACCACTCCGACCTTTCGTCGATGGAGGGCACACTCAATGTGGCAAGTTGACCCACATGAACCTGATGCGCATTCCAACCAAAGACTAGGATCTTTGTTGTTATCAAATGAATGACAAATGTAGCATGAACACCTCTTGCAGAAGCGGTCAAAATCATAAACCACAGCTTTACATGCAGCGTTCCTGCAGATCGATGTAGTTGGGAATCTAGAACCTTGTGGCTCTGTGGTTGGTGGGACTCGCATAGGGTTTTCCCCTTTTCTGTTGTTGCTTTTTGATGGCTGGCCTTTAGGACCCACGGCTACCTTCTTGGAATCCTGATTCTTCACAAATTTCTTATCCATTTGCCTCGATGCTTTGTCCGGTTTTGGGTTTGATGAAGTTGATTGCTTTATCAAGAAAAATACACATGAGTTGTGATAGATAATTAATTAAATTAACCCTACCTATGAATGATAAGATGGAACTAACTCTGTATAAAAATTAAGCATGAAATGATGAAAGTAATGGTAAACATAGGGGTGTGAACTTCTTACACGACATGAACCTAACATGAAATTCACGGGTTTGCGTTTAGTCTAAACAGGTTCGGGTCAGTTTCAGGTTGAACCCGCGAACCCGTCTAGCTAAACAGGCCGGGTTCGTGTCAACCCGATTGGGTTGGCGGGTTGACCCGTTTAACCCATTTGTATTATATTTATTTTAACAATATGTTTTGTCATATATTAAATTGGGTGTGTATTTTATTCCATAATTAAAAAGAGAAGTTGACATAAGATTTTCTAAATTAAATGTAATTGCATTGTGTACATTTGTGTTTTTTAGTAAAAATTTTAATTTTAATATAATAATTTGCGAAAAAAAATAAAAAACTTCGGGTTGAACGGATCGTGTTCGGGTCAACCTGCGAATAGTCGGGTCGTGTTCAGGTTCATCTAAAATTTTAAATTTCGGATCTGGTTGAACCCGCCAACCCGTAAACACGGCCCGTTTAGCACCCCTAGGTAATCACTAGTGTATCTAAATTTAATTAAACAAGAAAAACAGGAATAAAAATCTTGACTCGAATGCAATTGAAGACAAGATTTCATCCATATGCTCATCAGATATCAGGATCTAGAGCCTAGAGTATAACAGACGACACGACAATCCAAATGCAGCAACAAATATTCTTTTTCATACAGATCCACAAATTAAGTTAGCAATATATGAACTTAAGAACTTTGTCAAATCACATTCTCAAAAAAAATCGCATACAAAGGTGCAAGAAAGCAGCTCTCAAATCGTGTGTGAAAAGATTACAGAAATGAATATACTTACAGAGTTTCAAAAAATACGAATTATGAACACACCGATGAAATCAAGCAACAACTCTTTCCAATGAAACAAAGAGAAAATGATCGATTAATCGAGGGCAGCGGCTGAAGAAGAGCGTATGGATGGAGACGTCGGACGGCGCTCTTATGCTTCTAGGGTTTTGTATTCTATCCCTCTAAGGCCTCATCACCAACCATTATATAGAAAGTGTGGAAGTAAATACGCAGATATTACGCATAGGATCCGGCCCCTTTTCAACAAACTTGAATTAAACTTTTCCTCATAAATGAAGAAAATTAAAGACCAAATTTATTGTTTATAACAATAATAATCTTATACAAACACTACACCTATCTTGGTTTAAACAAGCGCGCCTAAGGTGCGCTTAGGCGCGAGTCGCCATCAGGCGCATGCCTCAGCGCCTCAGCCTACACAAGGTGCAAGTTTTACAAAAAGCGCACACGAGGCCCGTTTTTTTGGCAAAAGGTTAACCCTGAGGCACATGCCTCATGTATTTCCATCATTTTTGTGCGGTAGATTGTTGTACAACATGCTTTTCAGGTTGTACATGTATGTAAATTTAATATGAAACCATATAAAAAGTTTGTGTCTAAATATTGGGCAAATGATGCTAGAAACCTATAGGAAATATATAAAACGTTATATAATTATTTGAGCCTTGGGCACGAAAAGTGGGGCCCTTTTGCTCTTGCCGTTTCGGGCCTCGGTTTTAGACCTTGTTGCTTTTGTGCCTTTCTCTCTTTTTAAAACCAAGACACCTACAAATTTATTTAAAAAAATTAGTTCATGACAAAATGAACCTTAACTATTGTTTACCTGGTTTTGAAAAGCGAGAGGAGCACCGAGGCGATAGAGTCCCTAGCCGAGGTGCAAGGCGCTAAAGCATGCCGCTTCAAATTTCCGCGCACGGTATTTATATAAATTTCCTTATATTTTGCATACGCTTCTATGGCACCTACCCAAAACATAGGTATAAATAAGCTCTGTATATGATACTTTTATATACGTAACCTATATGTACAACATCCTAATGCACAAAATCTTCCATGAGGCGCGCCTCATACATGCGCCTCATGACCACCGATCGCCACCGGCAGTCAGAAGCTCAAGGACTTGTGCCTGAGTGTGCCTCTCGCCAAGGGCACACTTTCTAAAACTAAGTTTGTCGGCGGCAATACCGACTAGCACGATGGTTTTCTGGGGTTTCAATTGCATGTTGCATGCGAACCATATGGTTCTACTATGAATGTAAACCATATGGTCGTATGGCTATTACGAGAAGCAATTTGTGGTGGTTGCTGAGTTCTCGTCGAGCAAGTTGTTTCTGATAGGGTATGGTGATACGTGAAGATAACAAAAAAGACAAATTAATGGAGGTTCCGTCCTTATTTCTTCCGAGTGTTGGATTTTCACACAACCTGGATTTATTGACAATCTACACATACAATGAGTCAGAAAAAAATAAAAAAAACTTGGATATATTGACTATCTACACATTCGATGAGTAAGGAAAGTTAACAAAGATATCTCAGTTTTACCAACAAGTCATTAAGAAGTATAATAAGTACTTAACTTGATGATGAGGTTAGGTATGCTATATTGCTATACAACAGCTTTATCTCCCCTTCCAATTTTATTGTGCAATGAACTGCCCATTAGTAAGAAGTCTAAATCCGTGAAGATAATGTTCCGCACTACATTAGTAAGTCGCAATGAACTAAACAATAATACATATCAAGTTCTCACCTTTTGCAACAAGTTTATCATCTATGTCCATTGTACATTTTGTACTCAAAGAGAAATTTCCTGTAATGAAGTAGCATAAGAATAATGAGCACTGCATTATCCTGAATTTTAATCATACAGTGTTTGTCAAATTCTCACCTTTAACAACGAGTTTATCATCCATATCCATTATACTCAACTCAAGAGACATTCCTGTAATGAAACACCATAAAAAGTTAAGCACCACATTACTCTGACCCCTAATCATATAGTCTTCAAAGGAAGGAACAATAACAATGACAACTCGTTGACGCTTAACTAACGTATAGCGCAAATATACCAATTTGAAACTTTCTAGCAACTTCTATGTCTCCAAGAACTAGTTTCATAATGGGAAAACATTAATTGTTACAAAATTCTGCTAATTATCATTCTAAGCAAGTGACAATAACTTATATCTTTAACCACAACACAACATCCACTAAATACCGTCTTCTAGCACTTAGGGTTTCCCTGATCCTATATAAAGTGAACCAATCTTACCAACTGAATATTAAAACAACGGATGTGAACAGATAAAACCCGTGAAAACCAGATACAGCAAAAACCCCATAAGTATGTAAAGGATCAAGAAAAGATACCTGCAAAGAATGTGGGAGAAAATTAGGGTTTTTATTCATGGAAAGAGGGGGGGTTTTGGTAGCTAAAGATTGGATTTTTAATCTGTCAGGTGGTTGATGATGGTGTAATTTGGGTTTTTTGTTGAAAATACTGCAACAGGTATACATTGAAGCTATGGGTTTTTTGTGGAGAACCAGACTCGGTTAAAAAGTGTAGCAGTTGAATGCTTAGCCGGACAAATGAGACCAATGGGTATTCAACTCAATACTTCCGTAGTCGAGCGTGACCCAACGCCACCCACCATCATAACGCCCCATAGTGTCCGGGTACACCGTCCTTCAGACCCCGGGTCGCTATGGCTTCAAAATTTTGTTCCCCACGAAGGCTATAGCGGGTGTTTGTTGATTTGTTCAAGATTTTGAACCATTGAGTAACGGTCAAAAACAATAAAAAAATATTTTCTAACTGAATATAACATATATACACACACCCATATAATCAATTAAACTCCACACAAAACCTATTATATACCCAATTAACTCAACCAAAAACACTCTTTACAAATACTCTTCTTACGACAATGTCTTCGCCTCCGTCGGAAGATTCGTTCATCGATCTATGCCAAAGATTTTTTTTCTTACAACGAAGCCACGGAGGAGAAAGAAGCGGTTACGACTCTGTGTGCCCTCGCGATTAACACCATGCAACATGTTAATCGTTCTCCCTCGTGCCCGATCTTGAGGAGGGAATATGTTGTGTGAGACCGTGAAGCCGCAAATGATCGTTTAATGAAATATTATTTCGATCCTACACTATAATATCCGCCAAAATGGGTACTAGAAAAATCTGACCCGTTTTGAAAATCGGATCCTAACCTTGGTAAATCGGAAATTTTCACGTATTAAATAATAATGGAATCGAACTTTTGATTTATTTATTTATCTTTTTATTTATTTATTTAAATTTATAGGGGAAGGTTCAAATGAAAACCACTAGTTATTGTGAAAACTCGAAAACTAATTAAAAAAGCCAAAAAAACATACCAAATTTTTTTTTCATACCAATTTTCGCAACTTTATGTATATAAAAAAAATTCAAAAAAAAAAAAATTTGTAGTGCACATGTGTAATACTACATACGTGTACTACAAATTTTTTTTTTTTTGAAAAAAAAGTTTTTTTTATATAAAAAAACCTGCGATTTTTATAAAAAAATTGAAAAAAAATTGTGTGTTTTTTAGTCTTTTTTTAGTTAGTTTTCACAATAAAAGTGGTTTTCATTTGAACCATCCCTTTTATAAACATAATTATATAAAAGATATAGAGTAAACTGCCATAATGGTTCCTGAGGTTTAGTCACTTTTGCCACTTTAGTCCAAAACTCAAATCTTTTGAATTTGGGTCCCTGTGGTTTCAATTTTGTTGTCATTTTCATCCAAAATCAAAATCTGGTCAGATTTTGAAGTTAACATTCAGTTTTTTTTTTTTTTGTCTTTTTCCTCCCTTTTAATAAAGGGTAAAATTGTCTTTTAACGTTTTATTATAACAAATTAAAAAAATCTAACCATTTTACCCTTAGGGACCATTTTGGCAGTTCACTCAAAGATATAATAGTAATTGTTTTTTTGCCGTTAAAAAAAATCGATTAAGTTATTTAGTTTTAATTATTGTTATATAATGAGAGGAAAGCAAATAATTAAGATAACTAAAATTATTAGGTTAGTAGAGTCAGTTACAAATATGAATATAACAACGAATATAACAAAATTAGATCTATAATCAACTCGATTTCAAGTTTAACTAGCAAAATGCGGTCAAAATGCTTCGTAATCAACGAATATAACAGAATTAGATCTATAATCTAATCGATTTCAAGTTTAACTAACAATATACAGCCAGGACTACTACCTAATCAGAAAAACCAGATCTATAAGCGAATTAATCTCATATCTAGCTAACGAGATACATTGAAAATGCTTCGTAATCAACGAATATAACAGAGTTAGATCTATAATGTAACCGATTTCAACTTTAACTGGCGAAATGCTGTCAAAATGCTCCGTAATCAACAAGTACAACAAAATTAGATCTATAACCTAACCGATTTCAACTTGATGTTTAATCAGTAACTGTTGGAGTGGAGATGGTTGCCGGCGATGGTTGTGAGTTCGTCCTTCGTCGATGACGGCTGCTGGAGTGGAGATGGAGAGTTTCTTTTAGGGTTAACTTTGGAGTTTGTCAGTTTGGAGCGTGAATTGGTGTAAATGAATTTCAAAATTAGAGCATTATTGAAATACCTGATATATAATATTATATATTTTTTAATTAAAATTCTTAGCAGGTCATTAACGGGTCTTAACAGGTTAACGGGTTTTAACCTGTTAAGACACGAAATTTAAACAGGTCTTATCGTGTCGACCTGTTTAGACACGAAACCCGTTAAGGCCAAACACGAAACCTGTTAACTTCGTGTAGGTTCGTGTCGTGTTATCGTGTTCGTGTCAGAATTGACAGCCCTATATGAGGGGTTATTTGCAATTAATGGAAATATTAAGAGTAAACTGCCATTTTGGTCCTTGTGGTTTGGGCATTTTTGCCATTTTAGTCCAAATCTCAAACTTTTTAAATCTGGGTCCCTGTGATTTCATCTGTATTGCCATTTTAGTCCAAAATTCAAAATCCCCCTTTTTTGACTGTTCCAAAAAGTTTGAGATTTGGACTAAAATGGCAATAAAAGTGAAACCACTGGGACCAAAATGGCAGTTTACTCTTAATTTTGGACTAAAATGGCAATAAAAGTGAAACCACAGGGACCCAGATTTAAAAAGTTTGAGATTTGGACTAAAATGGCAAAAGTGCCTAAACCACAGGGACCAAAATGGCAGTTTACTCTTATATTAAATTTAAGGAAACAAAAAGAAACGGGTGGAGCCGGAATCAAACACGGGTCTCCACCCAATTCACCAACCAATCATACACATCCAAACCACTCCACCACTTCTTTGTTTCATGTCTTAACCACACCCGTTTTTATTTTATACAAAACTCGCTCCTTGTTTTGAAATTCCATCTTGTCGCCCAAGAAAACAACACCGAATATCATTACAAAATTCATCAAGATCTTTCATATCTTCATGTTCAATCTCCGGATTATGTTTCCATTTTGTTAATCATTGAATTTTTACGTGTACTCACCTACGGAAACACGTACGACATCAATGACGAGTATTTGAAGATGGCAGAGAAAACAACACGCGATACCTTGGAACAATTTTTGCTACGGTATATTTACTTACGCTTATATATATAATTTTAATTTATAGCAAAAAAAATTACAAAATTACATACGGTTATATATAAAATTTTTAATTTTTAGGTATATGCTAATTATATGGAAAACATTACATGAGAAACCCGACTTGGAACGACTTTCAACAGATTTACGAAGTGCATTTAGAAAAACATTGAATAGCTGACATGATTGGTAGTTTAGTGTAACATCCCAAAAACGGATTTGGTAAATACACCAAATTAACTGGGGATGAGTGGGTAAACTACCCTTAATGGTAAAAGTTAACCCGTAAACATTAGGATTCAAATAAATAAACCAAATGTTGAATAAAAAGTTGATGAATGCTTTATAGCAAAAAAATAAAGTTTATAAAAGGTCCGGGCGATCGGGACTTAATCTAAGTCGGGTTCTAACATCCCCGAACTTAGTAAATTAAATTACCATGTTCGCTTGACTATTAACGTGAAGTGTGTAACTAGGAGTATTAACCTAGTTAACATAGTAGCCTATTATGAAGGTTAAGTGAGCTTAAACAAACCAAAACATAGATAAGCTAAATTGCATATACATGATACTTAAAAATATAAAAGATGGAAAAATAAGAACACACACAAAGTGTGTGTTTGTGTGTGTGTGTTGTATGTAGAGAGAGAAAGGGAGGTCACCCCCCAAAAATCTCAAACGGAGGAAATTGTGATATTGAAAAGTGAGATGGAAATCCTTGCATGTTTCAATTATTTGAACCATCTAGCCTCAATAAACACAAGGTATGTTGCAATTTCATTTTTTAAGGATGTTCTATAAAGAGGAACTTGAATGTTGTGTTCTTGACTGGATATTATAGGTAGTATGATGAAATTGATGATGTCTTTATGTTTATGATCATCATAGTAGTTAGTATTTGTGAAATACTTGAACAAATTAGAGACTAAGTCAAGTGTTCATATGTTGGTGCATATTTCGTACGTCTGCCACTGTGCGAATAGTTAGATAGAGCGTCTGTTGAATATTGTATAGAATAGAGAAAGTTGGACAGGTTTTAGTATTGTCAAAGTCCATCCGGACGGATGGACAAATCCATCCGGTCGGATGGACAATAGAATAGTCCAAACCCCATCCGGTCGAATAGGTATTGATATTGTAAAGTCCGTCCGGACGGATGGACACTAGCTCATTCGGACTGGATAGGATGTTGCCTATAAATAGTGATGTGGGGTTCCCATTTGGACAAGCTTTTGGATCCCAGAGGGGACATGCTGTCCAATTGGTCTCATGATGCTGTAATTGTCAAGATTTCAATAGAGACCAGATTATAAGTGACTACTCGGTGTCGTATCTATCTTCTACTCCTTTCTTAGTAATAATAACGAACCGAACACGTCGTATCGGGACCGAGGCTCCATCAAACTCGTCGGTTCCTGGAATAGCATCATACATGCCATGAAGTGGGTTATGGTGATTTGGTTTAGAATCATGACATGAATGAAAATACATAAAGGAATCATATGTATGATAGTTCTAGGTTAAGACCCTCACAAGAGGTGAAGTGGGTCTAGATTTAATTTTAAGAAATTAGCCTCTTTATGTTAATATGTATATATTAGTCTTGTAATATGAAATCTTGATGATTGTATGTGAATAAATGAACAGAAAAGTGTTATCTAATGGATACGTGGTAAATTGGATGGCAAAATTAGCTAATATGATATCCTAAAATGATGCCCACCAAGTAACTGATAAAATGCCTAAATGAGTTTATAGAACTTGTTAGTGCATTTGCATATTTCAATTTGGTAGTTTGACTTTTTAAAAGTCAAACGGCTTATAATAGAATCGAATTCGAAATAAGGTATAAAAGTCCATAAGGGCGATGGTCATGGTATAGATGACTAATCTAACCGTCTTGTGGATGTTATATGATAGTTTGACTCTTGACAAGCTATGTGGGAGCTTGGAAAGGAATGGGTCAAAGACGCGAGAAAGCATGAATGGATGCAAAGTAAGTAAATCTTACACCTCCTACAATAAAATCACTACATAAGTGAAAGAAAGCATATGGTTAACAACGGTTGTGGTTAAATGTATGAAAAGGTCAAAATGAGACCCCATGGTATATTATGATGCACTAATGTTGGTGACAAAGAAGCTATGTTTAAATGAGACCCCCATGGCAAAAACCATGAAACAGGTTAAAATGGGTGGAACTTGTTAAATCATAATTTGGTGATAAAACAAGAATTTTGAAATAGGACCCTACAACGTAAGTCATAACGGGTCAAATAAGCAAAGTGACAATTTGATTACATGTTGGTGATTTAACAAAAAAAAGTTTGAAATAAGACCCTATGGAATAAGTCATAACGGGTCAAATTGTCACACCCCAACCAATGGCGAAAATATCGGAGTGAGACGAAAACAAATCGCTCAAAGCTTCATAACACTAAATTGTGACAATAGTTAATAATCCAAATTTCATAAATTGCTAAATGTCATACATCGTTCAAACAAAACCAAACATGATCATAATATATCAAACACGAAACAAAATTCAAACATTGTTTATTTCTAAGGTGTGTTTCTAAGTACACCCTAAACTCCTTTCTTCAATAGCATCATTGTAACACCCAGAAAATATAAATTTATATATACGTGTGTAAATAAACATATATATATATATATATATACACACACACACATGAGTTGGTCATAACCAAGGGTGATGTAACTAGGAATAAAAAACCTAGTTAACTAAATGTTAGAAGATAACAAGGAAAATATGAATAAATGCACCTTTTAAAATAACTTTCAAACTTGAGGGGTTAAAAAGGCAAAAGTGAAACAAGTTTATAACTAAAACCTTAAAACACCAAAATGTGTGTGTTTGGTCGATGTATACAGAGGTGAAAAGGGAGTTCTCTTCAAGAACCCTAAACACAAGAAATTCAACAAAATCAAAGAGAAATCGAGCCGGGAGATTGGGATTTTCACATGGGCGTAGCTTAGCGTGAGCCCCCCCTTGCGCCTATTTAATAGGTTAAGCTTCGCCACTGGATTTTCATGCATACATAATTTTTTGCTTTCTTTCATAATTATATGTTTAAAATTTAGACAATATCCCATTGGATAGAGGTAAGGTATGCTTATATCCCACCCTCCCCATACCCGACCATTAGCTTTTGACTATGAGTGAGATTACACTGGGTATCTTTATTGTGGTTCTAAAATTCATACAATATATTAAATTATGATAAATAACACACATGTTATCATGACCATATAAATAGTTAAGATATTCATAAATAAAAATATATTATAATATTAATCTCAACAAATAATTGTGTATTTCGTAGTATTGAAAATAACACATTTGAGTACTAACTTATTTTTTTAACAGATTCAAGTTCTTTGGTTTCGATTTTATAACACCTTTGTGTATTAAAGCTAATAGTCGTTAGTTTTTCAGTAAAATAAGTGTAAAATGACTAAAATACGCTTATATAATTTTTCGTTAGTACTCAAAAGTGTTACCTTCAATAAACCATAAGAAATATCTGTGTAATTAACTCTAGAAAATATAAAAACTCACTATATTTGTATAAAATAATATTATAAAATATTGTACATAAAAATATTTAATAAATATATTTCTAAAATTAATATATATATACAATTACCAAAAGTATATTATGAGAGAAACACTATAGTAAGGACAATGTTTAGTTGTTTTAAATAATTTTTTAAATAACTATTTTCAAAAAGAATTATGATATATATATATAGAGAGAGAGAGCTCATGCGTATTATCTCAAATATAATATACATTACATTATGTCATATTATGTTGTGTTTTATTATGTTATATTCTTTGTTTACTTTACGTAACATTACATTATACTATATTATGTGATGTCATGTTATCTAAACTAAATACAAAATATAATATATGATATAATATAATATAATATAATATAATATAATATAATATAATATGACATGCTAAAATATAATATTATTTGATTATTTTAATCAACATTACATTATATTATTTTATATTATATGATGTGATTTCATGTTACCTAAACTAAATAATTTTTTTTGATATAATATGATATTAATATAATATAATATAAATAAAATAACATAACACATAACATAATGTTTATATAATATATTATTAAATAAACTAAACAAAGAATAATATTATATAATATAATATTAACTAAAACAAAAAAGAATGGTAATAAAAATTTGTAGGTCCGAATATAATAAAAGATAAAAAAAAACGTGTGTGTTATATTCTATATAATAATAAGGCTAATTCTATACACACCCCCTCCCTCCTGATTATACCCCCCCTTGTGAGAGGAAAACTGCCGGTCCCACGCGGGCCCCACCTGTAAGTATGTGAGAGGAGGGGGGTGTAAAAAGTAACTAGGGGGTGTAGACATGTAGGCATCATGTTTTGGGTTGTTTTGGCATGCCTACATGCCAAAACATGGATCTTGGCTATAGTACAAACTTTAACCCTGGAATGACACTTAATTACAATAATGACATTTGTTTACTTTCTGTTTTGATGTGAAGTTATTTGTTTATATTGTATGCTTCACTTTTAAATAGAGTCGGTGAGGTTACATTAAATATAAAATATCAAATAGTTCTTATATTTTTTACAAAGATGATATTATTTTATTAATAAGTGGTATGTATCAGTATTAAAACTATATTTTTCACAAAGATCATATTATTTTATTAATAAGTGGTATAAATTCGAGTTTTTATGTTTTACGCCGGTTCGCGCATGTCGTTGATTTCTCTTTACGTCACTTAGCGGTATAAATTCACAATTTTGTTTTATGATTTTTACCGGTTTTGATCGATGTTTGCTTGCTACTTAGCGAGGGACTGGGCTTAACCAAACGAATTCCCGCCGCATAGCGCGGGGTATTTTTACTAGTTATATATATTATTAGCAAGTCCCCATGAACAGTAGCTAAATAATTTTTTTAATATAATTATAATTTTATTATCATGCTTAGTAATTGTTATATATATTAGGATCCTGTATAAAGGACATTTTTCGTGAGAAGTGTGAGAAGACATAAGAATTGACATGTAGGCATCATGTTTTGGGTTGTTTTTGCAAGAAAAACACCAAACATAACAAATTAAGACACAATGCAATGAATTCTAGGCTTAAAACTTAAAACATTATGCCAAGAACATTAAGTAGTGTGTTTTAAGTGTTAAGAAGTGTTTTTTAGTTGTGTTTCAAATTTCACGCCCATAATACATTGCATTGTGTTTTAAATTGTTATGTTTGGTGTTGTTATTGGCAAAACAACCCAAAACATCATGCCTAAGTCCAAAACATGATACCTACATGTCTATTTCTATGCATTCTCACACTTCTCACGAAAAAGTTCCTTTTTACAGGAACCTTACCATATATATATATATATATATATATATATATATATAGGATAAGGATCCGTTAGGAACCACCATTTATTGCGAGAACCGCGAGAACCAGTGTGAACACATGGCATTTTTGTAATTATATTATGTTTATACCAAAACACGCGTTCTTTTTTTCCTTATGTCACTGTTATCTCCATTCTAGGGTTTCTAAAGTTCACCAGTTCATGGTCTTCACACTCGTCTGAGATACATTCACGGCGGTTTCACGGCGGCGAAGAGCCGTGCACGGTGGTTTTCACGGTATATAGATAGTCGGCATTCACGTATTTCACGGTGATTGCAGTTGGCATGGTGTTTACAGCGACATATGGCGTCTCCTGATTCATCACTTGTATATCCTCGTATATCTGATGATCCTCCTCATACATTGTCTGAATATCATCCTCATACAACATCTGGTGCCGACTTTGGTGGTCCATCTGCAGTCAATCCCGTTGATAGTCGCAGATTT
Organism: Helianthus tuberosus; assembly: GCA_030545235.1. Lineage (NCBI taxonomy): Eukaryota > Viridiplantae > Streptophyta > Magnoliopsida > Asterales > Asteraceae > Helianthus > Helianthus tuberosus. The sequence goes on along the minus strand of CM060382.1, from coordinate 82,343,491 downwards.
ATGTCTAAAACTGTTGTAAGTCAACATACCCTTCATGGCTTTGAAATTCAGACTCTTGAATCTAAGTCTACATCAGACAATGTTATCTTATAATCAATGTATCTGATCGTTCAGTATCTTTTTATACTACTTTGACTGGTACAGCACCTACAAAAACAGAACATCAAGAGTTGCAATTCATTCGATTTGTGACTAGAGTATTATGTTGACTGCAAATGATGTATATACTTTGTAAATGATATTATATTAAATGATATGCACATGTGCATTATATTTACAGTAAATGATGTCGTATTAAATTATATGCACATGTACATTATGATGATTGTAAATGATATTGTATTAAATTATATGCACATGTGCATTATGTTGAAAATTAGACTATGTTGTTGATGTATGGATTCTGAACAAGTGCCTTATGGATGACTATCCAATTATGTACAGGATGGCAGCAAACAAAGGGGCTTGGGTGGACAACTACAAAAACAAAATAGAGGGAGGTAACTGTGTGGGATTGGCAATGGAAGAACAATCCGACAACCGGGGAGGCATGGGTGGAGTTTATGTAGCTTTTGGCGCTGCTGAGAGACACCAGAATGAAGACGGATCATTATGGGTGGGGTTGGCACTCGGAAAAATAAGTCGACTTTCAATGTTAAAACCGTTAGAGAGGATTTGTGTGTCACAAGTGGGGCCCATCGAGTGGCTTTGTAATGACCTGGAATGGTTGGGCTACACCTAAAGCCAATATGTTAGCATGGAAAGGCGTCGGAGGCAGGTTACCAACAAAGACGGAACTGGAAAAAAAGGGAATTCAGGTCAATAACACATTGTGCCCGGGTTGCGGATACGAGCAAGAAACTGTTGAACACATCCTCGTTACGTGTTTGATGTCGAAAACGCTATGGTGGATGGTCGGAGCATGGCTGGGTATAACAACCCTCAAAATATTTTCGACCCCCTAATATATTTTAAAGTGTCCCAATACGTCCTAAAATACACCCCGTATGCGAAAACAGGACCCGAATACCTTTATTTCTATTTAAATTAATTAAAAACAAAGTATTAACATCGCTCGCGGGCCGCGGGCATGTTGACCGAGAGCTACGCGGGTGCGACAGCCTTGCCACTCAACGATACCCGGTGCTACCACGTGGCAGCCACACGTCGAGCCTAGAGTGGCGACCAGGCCAAACTAGGCCTTACTACCCCTATGTCGCGGGCCGCGTAAGACGACCCTTTGGTCTTCGCTGGCCGCGAGGGACTGAGAAACCAGCCCTATAAATGGAGGGCTTCGGCCTTCAGTCCAACTCGCTCAAATTCTTTTCTTTCTCTTGAATTTTCACATAGTTAAAGCTATTCTCGGGCATAATACCCCCTAAATAACGAAGTTCTGCCTCGTTGTAAGTATCATAACCCCGGTTACGTATTAGATACGCTGCCCGATTGATCCAGGGTTCCGTAACGGCTGTCGAGGTTCTGCCCGACGTAGTCGTTGGAATGCCATCTCGGGGAGGGTATTACTAATGTAAATATTGGGTTATTATACTAACGCGTGTGCATTTGTGTAAATTATAGATAATCACCAGGAAACCCTTAAAGGAAACCCTAAGACAGCAATGTGAGTAATCTCCTTTTTACAAATTGTTTTTACAAAACCTCACCTAAATTAAATTATATTAAACAATGATTGAGTATTTGTATTCTACAATTATCGTCGGTATGTTGGGGTTTTGTATACAAAATTTGTTACTACCTTGCAAGGAGTAACATGACCGCAAGTCGGGTTGGCAGTACCGTGGGTGGTAATTAAGTAGATGGAAACAAATGTAATTGCGCGACCGCCCTCAATACTGTACAATGGTTTTTACTTAACTTGATTAAACTAGGATTCACTCACCAGTATTTCCCACTAACAAAATGTTTTTAAACGCGTTTCAGGTAACAAAATGTGAAAGCCAAATATAAGCCAGTTGGACAGCACTGAAGGCTTGGAAAAGTGGCTATAAAGTTACCTAAAATAAAGAGATGTTTTATTTAAATAAAATAGGGTTTATCCCTATGAAAATGTGTGTACTTGAAACTTGGGTTTTTCCCATGTGTTTGATATATTAAAAGCGTGGTATTTTACTCTGATAAAATATTTCCTAACTACGGTCCTGATGTAAATTCCGCTGCCAAAATGATTAAACACAGATACCACCGAAACTGATCTCACGGCCGCCCATTCCCGGGTAATTAGGGGACGAGGGTTGCAACACTAGGAGTAAAAGATTTACATTATTGCTCAACAGTGGCATATATTCTCTCTTTTTACTAAGAAGAAGAAAAAGGCAGTCAACTACATAGTGACGGCTACATTATGGATCATATGGTCGAGCAGAAATGAGAAGGTATTCAAAGCCGTGCAGTTTTCAAATGATATAAGACTGGAACAAGTCAATGAGTTTACTCTGTTGTGGATGAAAGTCATAGCCAAAATGGAGAATTTAGTGGCTGAAGAGTGGTACACCAGTGGTGTGAATGTAATAGAAAATTAGGAGTTTATATGTTTATTGTAAGCGTACTTCTCTATCTCCTGGCTATAGTTCTGGTTGGAATATATGGCATGTTATTCTATTCAAAAAATGACGTTATATATAAAATGATAATGCTCATGTGCATTATGTTGACAATATTATGCACACGTGCATTATATTGATAATTACATTATGTATACATTTAATGACAATATGCTGTTGGACTCCTGACCCCCCTGATGATGAACCTAACTCTTGTTCCGATGATGTTGATTCCAATGAATGATGTGGATTTCACTGACACTAATGAGGATGCTGATGATGATCCAGAAGACCACACACACACACACACACACACACACACATATATAGAAACGGGATCAGGAGAAAACGCTTAAAAGTGTGAGAACGCATCCTGGCCCAACACGTGGCGCGGGACATGATCAGGGTCTGAGGGGTTTTTTTGTCTTTTCAATCTTCTTTTATTTTCCCAACGCGGTATAATATTTTCTGGCGTCTAAGTTTTTTGGGCGTTAATTGTATTTATTAAACCTTTTGGCGTTGAATTAATTGTTTTTGTGTCACATATATAATTTTTTGGCGTTATAGCGTTTTCTGGTTAATTTTTTTGGCGTTTGTGGCGTTTTGTATAGTAATTCACTTCGAGTCATTAATATTTGCATAAGATTACAATAAGACCAATTTTTTTTTGGCGTTTAGTGAATTTTTTGGCGTTTAATCCCTTTTACAAGGTGCTTTGCCAGCACCCGTTCTCACAGTTTTCACACTACTAGCGTTTTGGTGTTTGTAGTTTTTGGCGTTTTATATAATAATATATTTTATTTATAGAGAATTAGATAACAAAAAACATATAACTTGATATCAAAACAATATAAAATGAAAACAAAAATAATAAAAAATGGTAATCTTATTTTTCTTCCGAATCTTCACTGTCAACAGCCTCTTTCTTCTTGAATTTGTTTTTGGCGTTTTGAACCTTTTTTGAATACTTTAGCTAGATGCCAACTTTCATACATAAACCCCGTCTTTTTCAGAAGAAGCTGCTTAGTGGCATCCTGTGTTTTGGTGTGATATTCTTGTTTGGTTGCATGTCATTGAAGATCAATTCTTGCTTGATGCTATTTATAATAATGGAGTCCAAAATAGCATTTCACACTTGTGTTGACCCCTTTATTCCATGCCGATATTTATCAAGAAAAAAGCTCATATGATGGCATATCACTGTCATCAGTCTCTTTTTCTTGAATATTTGTCCATCTCATTCAGCAAAATATTATTAAGATAACCCCCTCAGAAGAAGAATCCATTTCAGTGAAAGCTTTGACATCTGTGGTTTTTTTAACTAGCATTTTTTGGCGTTTTAAAGTGAGTGATTTCTAGAGGATATGGCGTTTGTGTTTTCTGAGTGTGATCAATTTCATTGTGTATAGACCTCTCTCTTATAGGAGTTTTTTGGCGCGTAGTTTAGGCGGAACTTTTTTATTGTAATAAATGATAGTAATAAAGTAACTGTCTTTTCATATACTGTTTTTGTATTTACTGTGTTGATCAGTTTTATAGGTTATAGACGTCCCATCTTCTAAGTTTGGCGTTTTTTAAATGGCGTTATGCAGACCAAGATGACAAAATACAATAACGGAGTAAATAAAATATTAAGCAGGAAAAATATTTTTTGTTATTTTTGGTGTTTTGTAAAGATTAACCATTTTTAGTATTTTTTTGGCGTTTTGCTAATAAAGAGAGATATATCATTTAATTATCTTAAAAAAAAGAAGATTACATAGAAGAAAAAAGAGGAAAAAAATTAAAAGCCTTCGTCAGAAGGTACTTTATCCGAAAAGTATCCATCACTTGCGTCATCTTCTTCCTCCTCGGAGTCTTCATATGGATCTTCATCCATGTCATCACCTTCACCTTCACCTTCATTAGGTTCTTGTTCCTGAAGATTCAGAAGCCTCCACTTGAACATGTCTTGCATTAACTCCAATTTTGAGTCTATTTCTGTGTTGGTACAAGTGGCGTTATGCAATTTTTCCATGAAACCCAGTCGCTGCTTTGTCATGATGTTTTCTAGCCAGTATACTTCCTGCTCTCCGCTGTTGTATGTAACCGTCACCATGTCTGTTTCATCATCAAGACGCCATGATGTCATGACAGGGTCCGGCTTCACATCTGCTTTGATTGTTCCAAATTTCCTGGTTAATGCTTTCATAAGCATATGTGTTTCATGACATTCGTTGTCTAGAGCGATGCCAAGGGATAAGATTCCCCTCTCTATATCTTCTTCCATCTTCAGAATTCCCCTAACCGTCTTAACATACACCCTCCTTCTGTTGTGAAAACGGAGTACGAATCGCCTGATTGCCAGAGTGTATCTCCAGGAAACGATTGTTGCCATTTTAGGCGTTTTGGTTAAGTTGGCGTTTTGGTTAAAGATGTTTTTTTTGCAGAAATGGATAGATTGAAGTGATTACGGAAGCTATGTTTTACCTCGTTTATATAATGATGTTTTTGGCGCGTAATTTGGGAGGAAATTTCTTCTAATAAATGTTAATAACTGAAATTCAGTTACTGTGTTGTTTCATCTTCCTGTAATATCCAATGCGTTTTATCACTAATTTTTGGCGTTTTTTTTAATGGCGTTTTATCATTTGATGGCATTTTGAATATGAGCGGTAAAAGACCCTTTTACCCTTAATGAAGCGCGTCCCACATAATAAAATTGATGTTATTTACGAAAACGTCACCGCGCAATCTAGTCCATGGATTGTTTTGATCGGACGACCCATAAGCGTTCTCACCGTTCTCACACTTTCTACCGTTTTCTCCAGATCCTGACCCTATATATATATATATATAGGGGAATGTTCAAATGAAAACCACTAGTTAACGCGAAAACTAACTAAAAAAAGCCTAAAAAACACACAAAAAAATTTTTTTTTTTTTTTGCAAACCAAATTTCGCAGGTTTTTTTATATATAAAAAAAAATTTTCAAAAAAAAAAAAAAAACATTTTTTTTGTGTAGTGCACATGTGTAATACTACACATGTGTATGTGTACTACACATGTCCACTACACAAATATTTTTTTTTTTTTTTTTGAAAAAAAGTTTTTTTTTATATATAAAAACCAGCGATTTTTATTAAAAAAATTGAAAAAAAAAAATTTTGTGTGTTTTTTAGGCTTTTTTTAGTTAGTTTTCGAGTTTTCGCGTTAAAAGTGGTTTTCATTTGAACCATCCCCTATATATATATATATATATACACGAACATGAACAATCTCTTAGACGTTCATCCAGGCGTCGTAAATCAACCGACAATCCTCTATTAGCCTATATATGATGTCAAACAATTTCTAAGCATTAATCGTCTTGTTTATGATTTTTTGTTTACAATCATTTTTTGTACTATTTGTTTCCATATTCATAGATTATGATTACGATTATGATACTTTGTTATCAATTACTTATTAGAGATAATCATATGTAATTCCATTATTGACCACCTAACATATATTACCAACATGGTTACTGTTTCGAATAATGCACATGTGCATACTTGTTTACTATACCAACTTTTGTGTTACAAGTAAATATAACACCCTCATCATAAGAATCACATAATCCGATCAACAATCATTATTGCACATATGCATCACCAACATATACTATACCAAACAACATATTACATCCTAAATTAACAAATATAACCATCTATAATACATTATACAATATGAATATGTATGATATTTCAAACTATGCACATGTGTAGTACCAACATTCCCTCTACCAAACAACATAATACATCATATATTAACAAACATGATCATTCGCCTCTGATAACGACAATTTTGTTGCTATCTTCACCCTCATGTTCTTAAGTTGCAAGTCTTGAATTTCTTTATCTTTGCTGAATATGCAATCAAACTTCTCACCACTCCCTTTATACATCTCCATATGTCGCATAGCGAACACCCCACAATCTCTGAAGTAATAAAGGGATTTCGCTTACTTATTCATTTTTTTTTCATCGTGATTTCGCTCACTTGTCCTCCTCTTCATGCTTTTTTTATCTTCTTGTGCACCTACATGTGATATATTTAATGTGTTTACAAAAAATGATATCATTTAACATGAAAGTAAGAAAGGGATGCACATGTGCATAAACTCCCAACAGCATCATCAAATATTAATCAACCTTTTTTACCTCTTTGTTTAACCGTTGCGTAATCATCTTCCATTGCTTCAGGCATATTTTTGACCCTTCATCATTGATTTCAAAACGTAAGTTACCTTCTTTGATTTTTTTCCATTATCGATCTACTACGATAATAAAAAAAACAAAAAACATAGGATTAACAAACATACAATCTCAATAAATATGTGCATTAACATTAACTTTATCATTACTATATACACTATGCACATGTGCATCACTATGTACACGTGCATCAACATAAATTACATTGTTAACATATTCTGGCAAACTATGCACATGTACAACAACATGAATGACCTTATTAACATATTCTGGCAAATTATGCACATGTGCTTAACTGCACATTTGCATCAATATGACTGACCTAATTGAAATAATCTGGCAAAATATGCATTTGTGCATAACTATGCACATGTTCATGACTGAGCTTATCAACAAGTTTGCTTCGATAAAAAAACCCTAACCCTTACCAAATCAAATTTTGTATTACCACCAATCATAACTAACATTAATCAGTAGTAAAATTATTATGTCAAATTCTGCACATGTGTATAACTATGCACATGTACAACGAAATAAATGACCTTGTTGTCAAATTCTCGCTAACTATGCACATGTGCATAGCATAACTATGCACATGTGCATCAACATGAATGACCTTATTAACCTATCCAAGCAAATTATGCACATATGCATAATTATACATATTTGCATCAACATGATTGACCTTATTAACCTAATCTGGCAAAATATACATATGTGCATAACTATACACATGTGTATAACTATGCACATGTGCATTAACACGGTTGGCCCACAAGTTTGCTTCAATAAAAAACCCTAACCCTTACCAAATCAAATTTCGTATTACCAACAATCATATTTAACATTAATCAGTAACAAAGCTACATAAAAAAACACATAAATACCACATTACATATAGTTCTATCACAACAGTCACCCCTAATCCCTCAAAAATCATATATATCACACAATTTTCACTAGTGCAGATATGAAATGACGATTTAAGCGTCATATTAACATATAAAAATCTGAATCGATGATTAAGCGTCATGTTATCATATAAAAGTGCAAAACAAAGAGTATAAACTTACAAATTCACGGAACGGTGTAGCGACGCTGAATAATCCGACAATAACTAGATTACGTCGAGTCAGTTGGACGTTTGTTCTTCAGATTCTTCCTAATTGTGTCAGAGTCTTCGATGATTATGCTCTTATTGCCCTAATTTCGAGCAGATGACGAATATATGATCGATGAATATGTTCTTATTGCCCTAATTTCGATTATACGACGAATACACGATGAATGGTAAGATTAGGATGACGAATTTTGTAGATTCTGGTGTGTTGGATGTGAACTGGGATGACGAAGTCTGTAGATTTTTGGAGTGTCGGACGTGAACTAAACAAAAAAAGAGGATTTAATTGCTGTTTGAAGTCCAGTAAAAGGAGGAGTGATAGCTGATTTAATTTTTGTTATGTATTTACAAAATTGCCCCCCGTTCACATTGGTTCTCGCGGTTTTCGCAATAAGGGTGGTTCTCGCATGAACCCTCCCATATATATATATATAGGATTAGGTTCAAACGTGAACAAAATCTCAAGAGTGAACTGCGTGAACTCATCTTGGCCCTTGATTTCCTTTATAGTTTTTAAGGGTAGGATTGTAATTATATAAAAGATAAATTTAAATCATTATTTTAATAATTCAAAATCATGAAGATATTTACATCAGTTACCCAATCTCTTCTCAAATTCATTATTTTAATAATTCAAAATCGTGAAGATTCTTTACATCAGTTACGGAATCTCTTCTCAAATTCAAAATCATGAAGATATTTTATTATTTTTGAAGATTATGATATTAAGGTTTTAACAAATCACCACATTTCAAGCGATTTACCAGAACTCAAATTACAATCCTATCATCTTTCAAATTTCATGTTCTGACTTTGTCGAAGATTATCATCTTCAAAATTCCAGAATTTCGAGTTCTTACTTCGTCTCCCATTCCCAACGGCAATTGTATGGGATTGGATTCCGGCAAACATTAATCAGAAAAGGTAGTTGTTTTTTAAACCCAGATGTGTATCTAGTGATTAATTAGAATCTATATATCTTTTAAAAATTTTCAAAGATCATTATAACAATTTACATAAATCTCAAAGATCATAAATCTCAGAATTTTAAAGATCGTAAATATCAAAGATCAATATACCCAGTATATGAATTTCACTCATTCATTCGTTCAATAATACCCAGATTTTGATTTCCATTCTTTCAACCATGGCAGACCCAGAAAGCAATACCCATAATTCCATCATTTCCTTAGTGTTTCGGTCATTATCTCGATTGTAGCTGCTGTCGCGATCGCCATCGGTCTTATAATAACGCTCTTGTTAAACATGTAAGCTAGACGCCTCGCGTTTGTGGATAACGCGCTTGAAAGTTGTTCAAGTTCTTCCAGATCTGATGCTAGTTTGTCTATGGGGAAAATTGTTTGGTTTGATTCAAAATTTGATCATGATAACTACTGCACACATGTGTACTTAGTATATACAGACCAGTACATATGTGTACTTAGTATACACAGAAAAGCACACATGTGTACTAAGTATATACAGACCAATACACATGTGTACTTAGTATATACAGAACCATACACATGTGTACAAAAGCTACCAGCTGCTGTTAATGCATACCTGTGCACTTAGCTATCTATAGAACTGTACACAGATGTACTAAGTATGTAAAGTATGCACTAAGTTTTCTAATATGTGAATTAATTATGAAAGCGTTTAATTAAATTCAAGAAAATTACACACACATTACGTACATTTCCTTTTAAATGGGATATGACAATATTTGAGTAACAAAATAATAGACAATTACGGGATTTCATCTTTAATTATGGAAATAATCTTGCACTTTTCTTTAATAGAGTAATTAATCTAATTACAATTTTACCCTTTTGCTTTTAATAAAACAATAAAAAGTAACCTATTAATTACAATTATGCCACTAATTTAAATTATCAAGATCATATTAATCAACGGTCCAGATATGTTCACGCAGTTCACACAGGGGAGGTTGTTCACGCTGGAACCTCACCCTATATATATATATATATATATATATATAGTGGGGATCCTACGGATAGTATGTTTTTTCTAGAAAGTCTAGGAAGCGATCTGGGTGATCCGATGGGTGTGTTTAATGGTAGGGGCAATTTTGTCAATGGCAATCTTGTAATATTTATGTTTATTTAATTGATTGTTTTAAAAGGGTAGGGGCAATTTTGTCAATTAACGTGTTTTAAATCAATCACATAACCGTCAGGAATTCCCAACTCCCTATTTTAACGCGATTTTCTCTCTCTCTATCTACACCTACTTTCCAAACCCCAATTCGTACCAAAAATACCAATAATCATGGATGAAGATAAGAGATTTTGCTTGTTTTATAAACGTAAGAGCAATCTGACATTGTGCTATGTGTTTTATAAGGAACTGATTGTTGCTTGGTGTTTGTTATTAACAGAATATCTTGGGTGATGGCAAGAGATTCAAAAACCAGAATACTACTGAAGGTATGGAGAACAGCGGCAGAGGAGAAGGAAGCCGCACGAAGGGCCCCAAAGTTTCATGTATGTGTTTTAACTTAAAGACGTAGTTAGGGTTTAATGATCAGCGATTAGATGAGTTTTATAATGTGATTTTGTTGATGTGTTATACCATCATACTGAACTTTAGAGCCTTGGAATATATAAAGTGGAGATTTTTTTGAACCCTATTTTTGGTTTTAGTTGTGTTTTCATAAAGACAGGGCAGATGAATCCAAGTGTTCATTTGTGTTTTAGTTAATTGTAGTTGTGTTTTCGTAAACAAAAGGGCAGATGAATCCCTACCTGTTTGGACTGTTTTAGTTGTGTTTGACACAATGGGTGTAAGAAAAAGAGGTTTCCATGACCCTGTATAGTTGTAATCCAATATAGAAGGCGTATGTGTGTTTTAGTATTGAATATAAGGTTGTTGTAAAAAAATTGAATGCTTAAAAAATGTTTTTTAGTAAGACAGAGGAAAAGTGAACGATTAAAGGGAAAATGGCTTTCGAAAAAACCCGGAAACAAACCTGATCAACCAATTAGGTCGGACGAATCAGAAATGGACGAATCATCACCTATACAAGGTGCGGTTACTTGTGGGGTGAGGGTGGGGGGTTATTTGTAAAGTTATTTGTCTGACCACTTGTGTTTAGTTATAAGCAGTTATAGTTGGTAACAAAACAACTGAAAACGTAGACAATGTTGGTGACTGTGCACAACCCCCGCCTGCTGGCACCATTATGTCTGATATTGCCAATATTTTCACATACGTAATGGATAGAAATGTTGAATTACAATCTGAAACCGTCCAACTTCGTGAATTGCCTATATGTAAGTTGGAAGTACACTCGGACCTACCATAAGTTTGTTGTGGTAAACACAATGCAATACTAACATCAACTTTTATGTGTTTTTTCAACTGATGCGAAAAAGAAGGGTATCAAGAAACGAAAGGACCAGAAAGATGCAATCAAACCGAAGCAAAATAAGGCTGCTGTTAAACCAACAGATAAGAAACCTGATGAAGTAGCAAACGGTAGATTGGAATGATACACTGATTACTAGTAATAAGTTAATCTTGCTAATAAGTTTTATATGTTGGTGTGTTGTCAGACGCCAACATAGAAGATTCTGATGACGACTTTGACAACCCTCCATGGAAAAAAGCAAAGTCGGCTTCTAAGCAACCCGTAATTGAAAAAACACAACAACCCCCGGTTACTCGATCAAGCGAAATCTCAAAAACACGCAAACGGTCAACAACGATCAAAACTTACCTACCATTAGCAGATGGGAAACTGACGTTACGAACCGCTCTTCACCACATGGGGGAGCTGATGCAAACTTTGAACGAAGATCAACGGGCTGCGGTCCAAAACATAGGGTTTGGATCAATACTTAGGTTTAAATGGGTCAAATTTCATCAGCTTTGGGATGGTGGTTAGTGAAAAACTACGACCCTAAAACACGAGTGTTAAACTGCAGTAGCCACCACATATAAATTACGGAGGAATTGGTGCACGATATCTTTGGCGTACCGAGAGGGAATGTAGAAATAAAAGAGGTTGAAAGAGCAAGGGCATATTTCCATGAGGTTGTCGCGGAATGGAGAAGCCAATTCGAAAATGCTCCTACACGTTTGAAACATGTTCAATTTAAGACGCACATGCAGGCACAAAATGCGAGAGGGAGAATTTTTGTATTGAACTTCTTGCTATTCAAGAACAGACTACTAGGAGAGACAACACACAATTCATCAATTAATATGAGGTTTCTACTAGCCTTGCGTCGAGGGATTGAAATCAAGAGTTTCAACTGGTGTGAATACATGATAAGGTGTCTGGATAGAACTGTGGATGAATGGTTACCAAAGGAATGCTTCCTTGGGCCGATGCCTTTGTTAGTGGTATGTTCCGAATATTTACACACTTTTGTTTGTATACAATTTTCTTCACACACACTTGGAAAATCACACGTATAACTTAGACTTATACATGTTAGCAGGAAAACTACACTTAAAACACATCTTAGACTTATAATGTGAACACAGTCTTAAAACACATCTTAGACTTATACATGTTAAAACACATCTTAACACACACTTGGGAACTACACTTAATACACATCTTAAAAACACAACTCAGACTTATACATGTTAGCTGTATAATGTGAACACATCTTAAAACACATCTTAGACTTATACATGTTAAAACACATCTTAACACATATGTTAGACTTATATATGTTAAAACACATCTTAAAACTCAACTTAGACTTATACATCTTAGTTATATAATGTGAACACGGTCTTAAAACACATCTTAACACACATTTGGGAAACTACACTTAAAACACAACTTAGACATGTTAGCTGTATAATGTGAACACATTCTAAGTATTTGTAAAACTGTTTGTTAACGTAAAACACATTCTTAGAGTTGTAAATTGCAAAAGCTTTGTTAGACTCCAGTTTAAAACACAATGTGAATCTCGTATAAGAATGCGTAGAAAAATACGAATCTCGTCGTTACTTGTTCCGCTTGTAGGTAGCATCAAAGGATACAAGGCCTCCAAACATATAAAAATTCCTCTTCATGTCCTCGTCAGCCCAGAAAATACACTTCAACACACCTTCGTCCATCGTTTGATATTCGCAAGAAAAGTTTAGTAAAAACTCTTTTTTCCTCATTAGTCGCTTGACAAACATTTCAGCATCAGACTCTCCGATGAACAAATTTAATTCTTTTTTGAAAATTTTGAAATCAACTTTGGTCGCACCGACTTTATCGAACCCGCCACACACCTCCTTCATAATATTAAATGCCCAAACAGGACCAATGTTAAGATTTGACATCTTATTTATCATATCTTCGTGCGCACGATTAACCCCTCGGTTTTCCTTAAGAAAATGTAAATCTTCTTCATGCACAAAATCATGGTTGTGCGCCTCAGTGAAATGATATAGCTCATACTTCTTGGCATCATTCAGCTTTATTATGATCATCGCTTGGCATCCAGTCCTTTTGGATGGCACCCTACGTACCCACCTGTCAGAAGGTTGTTCGGCAGAAGTGTCCACCAGTCGAAACTCTTTGTGGCCCTCTTTTGAACAGAAAAAATACTTATTTATTATAATACCACGATTTTTATGTTGTGTGCCCTTCCTAACTGTCCAACCTCCAGCATCTGCATAAGCTTTGTAAAAGTTATACGCAACATCAAGTGTGTCAAATAACATGCCCTCTGCTAGAGTCAGCGAAGATGATGAAGTTGGAATATATGTCTTTGTTCCCGAGTTGGGAGAAATTGTTCCACGCCACGTGGTTGGTAATTGGGAACAAACATGACAAAAATAATGCATACACATCATTAACGTAGACTAAAGGTTTACCACACACATAAAATAAATCTACACAATAAGTGAAAATCATGTGTGGTAAACCTTTAGTGTACGTTAATGATGTGTATGCATTATTTTTGTCATGTTTTTAGATGTTCCCAATAACTAACCACGTGGCGTGGAACAAGTTTCTCCCAACTCGGGAACAAAGACATATATTCCAACTTCATCATCTTCGTTGACTCCAGCAGATGGCATGTTATTTGACACAGTTAATGTTGCGTATAACTTATACAAAGCTTATGCAGATGCTGGAGGTTGGACAGTTAGGAAGGGCACATAGCATGAAAATCGTGATATTATAATAAATAAGTATTTTTTCTGTTCAAAAGAGGGCCACAAAGAGTTTCGACTGGTGGACACTTCTGCCGAACAACCTTCTGACAGGTGGGTACGTAGGGTACCATCCAAAAGGACTGGATGCCAAGCGATGATCAGAATAAAGCTGAATGATGCCAAGAAGTATGAGCTATATCATTTCACTGAGGCGCACAACCATGATTTTGTGCATGAAGAAGATTTACATTTTCTTAAGGAAAACCGAGGGGTTAATCGTGCGCACGAAGATATGATAAATAAGATGTCAAATCTTAACATTGGTCCTGTTCGGGCATTTAATATTATGAAGGAGGTGTGTGGCGGGTTCGATAAAGTCGGTGCGACCAAAGTTGATTTCAAAAATTTCAAAAAAGAATTAAATTTGTTCATCGGAGAGTCTGATGCTGAAATGTTTGTCAAGCGACTAATGAGGAAACAAGAGTTTTTACCGAACTTTTCTTGCGAATATCAAACGACGGACGAAGGTGTGTTGAAGTGTTTTTTTTTGGGCTGACAAGGACATGAAGAGGAATTTTTATATGTTTGGAGACGTTGTATCATTTGATGCTACCTACAAGCGGAACAAGTAACGACGAGATTCATATTTCTATATGCATTTTTATACGAGATTCACATTGTGTTTTAAACTGGAGTCTAACAAAGCTTTTGTAATTTACAACTCTAAGAATGTGTTTTACGTTAACAAACAGTTTTACAAAAACTTAGAATGTGTTCACATTATACAGCTAACATGTATAAGTCTAAGTTGTGTTTTAAGATGTGTTTTAAGTGTAGTTTTCCAAGTGTGTGTTAAGACCGTGTTCACATTATACAGCTAACATGTATAAGTCTAAGTTGAGTTTTAAGATGTGTTTTAACATGTATAAGTCTAACATGTGTGTTAAGATGTGTTTTAACATGTATAAGTCTAAGATGTGTTTTAAGATGTGTTCACATTATACAGCTAACATGTATAAGTCTAAGTTGTGTTTTTAAGATGTGTATTAAGTGTAGTTCCCAAGTGTGTGTTAAGATGTGTTTTAACATGTATAAGTCTAAGATGTGTTTTAAGTGTAGTTTTCCAGCTAACATGTATAAGTCTAAGTTGTACGTGTGATTTTCCAAGTGTGTGTTAAGAAAATTGTATACAAACAAAAGTGTGTAAATATTCGGAACATACCACTAATAAAGGCATCGGCCCAAGGAAGCAGTCCTTTGGTAACCATTCATCCACAGTTCTATCCAGACACCTTATCATGTATTCACACCAGTTGAGACTCTTTATTTCAATCCCTTGACGCAAGGCTGGTAGAAACCTCATATTAATTGATGAATTGTGTGTTGTCTCTCCTAGTAGTGTCTTGTAGAATAGCAAGAAGTTCAACACAAAAATTCTCCCGCTCGCATTTTGTGCCTGCAAGTATGTCTTGAATTGAAAAGGTGTCAAACGTGTAGGAGCGTTTTCAAATTGGCTTCTCCATTCCGCGACAACCTCATGGAAATCTGCCCTTGCTCTTTCAACCTCTTTTATTTCTACCTTCCCTCTCGGTACGCCAAAGATATCGTGCACCAATTCCTCCGTAATTTGTATCTGGTGGCTACCGCAATTTAACACTCATGTTTTAGGGTCGTAGTTTTTCACCAACCACCATCCCAAAGCTGATGAAATTTGACACATTTTAAACCCAAGTATTGATCCAAACCCTATGTTTTTTACCGCAGCCCGTTGATCTTCGTTCAAAGTTTGCATCAGCTCCCCTATGTGGCGAATAGCGGTTCGTAACGTCAGTTTCCCATCTGCTAATGGTAGGTAAGTTTTGATCGTTGTTGACCGTTTGCGTGTTTTTGAGGTTTTGCTTGATCGAGCAACTGGGGGTTGTTGTGTTTTTTCAATTACGGGTTGCTTAGGATCTGACTTCGCTTTTTTCCACGGAGGGTTGTCAAAGTCGTCATCAGAATCTTCTATGTTGGCATCTGACAACACACCAACATATAAAACTTATTAGCAAGACAAACTTATTACTAGTAATCAGTGTATCATTCCAATCTACCGTTTGCTACTTCATCAGGTTTCTTATCTGTTGGTTTAACAGCAGCCTTCTTTTGCTTCGGTTTGATTGCAACTTTCTGGTTCTTCCGTTCCTTATCAGTCTTGATACCCTTCTGTTTTGCATCAGCTGAAAAAACACATAAAAGTTGATGTTAGTATTGCTTTGTGTTTACCACAACAAACTTATGGTAGGTCCGAGTGTACTTCCAACTTACATATAGGAAATTCACGAAGTTGGACGGTTTCAGATTGTAATTCAACATTTCTATCAATTACGTATGGGAAAAGATTGGCAATATCATACATAATGGTGTCAGTAGGCGGGGGTTGTGCACAGTCACCAATATTGTCTACCGTTTCAGTTGTTTTGTTACCAACTATAACTGCTTATAACAAAACACAAGTGGTCAGACAATTAACTATACAAATAACCCCCCACCCCCACCCCCACCCCCACAAGTAACCTCACCTTGTATAGGTGATGATTCGTCCGTTTCTGATTCGTCCAACCTAATTGGTTGATCAGGTTTGTTTCCGGGTTTTTTCTAAAGCCATTTTCCCTTTAATCGTTCACTCTTCCTCCGTCTTACTAAAAAAACATTTTTTAAGCATTCAATTTCTTACAACAACCTTATATTCAATACTAAAACACACATACGCCTTCTATATTGGATTACAACTATACAGGGTCATGGAAACCTCTTTTTTTACACCCATTGTGCAAAACACAACTAAAACAGTCCAAACAGGCAGGGATTCATCTACCCTTTTGTTTACAAAAATATAACTACAATTAACTAAAACACAAATGAACACTGGGATTCATCTGCTCTGTCTTTTTGAAAACACAACTAAAATCAAATTTAGGGTTCAAAAAAATCTCCACTTTTTATATTCTGAGGCTCTGAAGTTCATTATGATGGTATACCACATCAACAAAAACACATTATAAAACTCATCTAATCGCTGCTCATTAAACCCTAACTACGTCTTTAAGTTAAAACACATACCTGCAACTTTGGGGCCCTTCATACGGCTTCCTTCTCCTCTACCGCTGTGATGTATTTATATATTGAGATCAGTGATGACGAACAACTACATAGGTTGGAATCCCAATTGATATCGTATGGTTTCTATCGGATGCTAATGTGTTATGGAACCGGGAACTTTAAATGCTAAACCCTAGGAGAAACCGAACAGGACCCCCGACCCTTATCGGGAAGACACCTATGGGACTCTAAAAGGCTGTTAAGACTACCGGTTTATTAGATTTCCCTAGGGTATCTAATTATCTAGAAAAGTGCCCTAATATGACTAACTACCTCATAGTTGAAAGTCTAAGGCAACTAAGAAAACTGATTTAACTCGGTAAGCAAGTACTGAAAGGTAAACTAAGATGATATTCTTACGAAGTACCAAACCCTAGCAATCTAACAATAAAGACGGACCGACAATCTCTCACCTTACGGAAATAAAGATTGGTAGAATATTAAACCCTATTAAAAACTTTAATCACAGTTCCTACGGAAATCGTGCACAATTAACCGTAAACTAGTCACTAACACACAGTCCATGACAACTAGCATTCATACATGAAAGACATCCACAAAAACACAAGTAAAACATGTGATCAGATTTAAACAAGATTAAATATGCATGAACATTAAATCAATATTCCAAAGTATGTTACTTTTCATGATAAACCCATAAAACACATCAACAAACGATAAAAATCCATACTTTATTCAAGAGTTCATCACAACCTAGATAATATAAGAAATTTAGCCAAGTAACATAGTCTTAAAAACAAATAAACAAAGTCTAAAAACTGAATTCATTGAATTAAAACAAAGAAAACTAGAAAATAAGAGAAACTGAGTAGATAAAACCTGTAAGCTTTAAACTCCAAGCTCCTAGCTCAACTCCAATGATTCCTAGCCTTGAATTATTGCTAAAACCGCCTCTAAATTCGTCCACTATGCTCTGGTTTCGTATATAGTGGATTAGGAATGGTTCCCTAAGCTTGATGTCTTGCAAAACAATCTTCCTGAATTCGTCCCCAACTGATGTCTTCACGTCCAAGGTTGATTGTGATTGATTAGCTATATTAGGGTTTCTTAATAATGTATCTTTGCGTCCAAGTCTCAATTAGATATTTAGGGTTCAAGTTCTTATCATAATATAACATATAAATATGTTTCAAGGCCCAAATCATGACTTTTCACGACATCTGCTGGGCTTAACCTTTCACGGCCCAAGTATGATTCTAATGGTCTTATTGTGTGCTCCTAGCCGCCTTTACTTTTTAATAACATTAACTAGTAATAAGACCCGCGCGCGTTGCGGCGCGGGTACATCGCAAACGTCGAACGGATTAGTCCAAGCGTTATGTGATGTGTTAATCATAAAATAATGTGTGTTTCAACGTATCCGACTGAACTCAATGTAATCTATAGATGTGTTGCAATTGGATTAAAATGTAAAGCAAATCGAGTTTATACTGTACAATCATGACGTATTATATGCGACTCGACTAACTCAAATTTATACCATCAAGTGAAAACGTATTATATGTGACCCGATTCATATGTAGGAAACATACAAAATAAAGGCCGAAAGCGTATAACAAATTTACGTGAAAATGTAAAAAAACAAAGTTGAAAAGTTGAGGGGTCGGTATAAAGCATACGTGCCAAAAACGTAAATGACCAAAGTATAGGTAAAAAATGCAAGTTACAAAAGTAGAGAGTAAAAAAAATGAGTAATCTTCCGTTTTGCTCCCTGTGGTTTGGTCATTTTAACGGTTTTGCCCCAAACATTTAAAAATAGTCATTTTACTCCCTGATGTTTTCGTTTTGTTGCCAGTTTGCTCCCTGATGGGAGCAAAATGGAAAAACAAACAATTTGAATGGAGTTAGAGGCGGGGAGCAAACTGGCAAAAAAACCGAAACATCAAGGAGTAAAATGGCTATTTTTAAAGGTTTGGAGCAAAACCGTTAAAGTGACCAAACCATAGGGAGGAAAACGGAAGTTTACTTAAAAAAAGGAAAATTTTATATGCAAAAAATATGAATTACAAAACTATAAGCTAAAAGTGGAAATTTTGAAAGTGAAAGAGTGGTGGTTTCACCGACTTTGTACTTTAAGTAATATAGAAGAGTAAACTTCCGTTTTGCTCCCTGTGGTTTGGTCACTTTAACGGTTTTGTTCCAAACCTTTAAAAATAGCCATTTTACTCCCTGATGTTTCGGTTTTTTTTGCCAGTTTGCTCCCCGCCTCTAACTCCATCCAAATTGTTTGTTTTTTCATTTTGTTCCCCGTAGGGAGCAAACTGGCAACAAAACCAAAACATCAGGGAGTAAAATGGCTATTTTTAAAGGTTTGTGACAAAACCGTTAAAGTGACCAAAGCACAGGGAGCAAAACGGAAGTTTACTCAATATAGAAATTAGTAAAAAGTTAGGGGCTAAAAATGCCAATTGTTAAAGTAGAAGAATAGTAAAATTAGATAAGGGACTAAAATTGATTACTCCAAAAGTGTAGGGGTCGTAGCAAATTGAGGGGCTGAAATATTGTAAAAGTTTAGATGGTAGCAAAGCAACAAAAGCCGTTGAAGGGCATTTTCGGAAAGAGTGTCTAATAAGTTTATAAATCCACTGTCCAGTTCACACACACTCACACACTCCGACATCTTCTTTCCCAAACTACCCTTTCTCTCTATCTCCTGATATTTCTCTCTCACACAGTCACACACATACACATACACACTGGTATTTGTTGGATGATTTGGTTGCTTGAGCTTACTGACTCCCTTTCTAGGGCTCCATAAAATTACTCTTTGAATATATATTTTCATTCATTCATTTTGTGACAATTTATTATTATTGCTTCTGTTTCACTAATGGAAGCGGTTCCGGTTCCGGTTCCGGCGACTACGGCGGATGATTGTTGTGTGAAGGTAGCTGTACATATACGGCCGCTTATCGGAGATGAAAAGCTTCAAGCGTGTAAGGATTGCGTCACCGTTGTACCTGGAAAACCTCAGGTTGATTGTTGTTGTTGTTGTTCATGCATGTGTGCAATGTTGCTTTGAATATGATGAATTTGTTCGTTGATTATGCACGGTGAATTGAGTTTTTGTTTGATTGGAGATCTGGTAGATCTTCGTGTGAATTGATGCATTCATGTGATTGCTTAGGGTTTGGTTTGGTGCTGGTTACGGTTCTGGTTCGGTTAATCTAGTAGGATTGAATATTACAACCGCCGTCGTCGGCGGCTCTGGCTGCCGTGGATCTATGGCGGAGTGACTCGCTGAAGGTGGAGATCTGGATATTGACGACTGGAGCTATCAATGGACAGTGAAATCAACCGGCCTGATGGTGTACCAAAGTGAAGGTGTTAAAGTTACAAGATTGTGAAAGTATGAGGGGGAGAAGGCAAAGCCGGTGGGAAACCACCGACTTTGTCTTTTAAGATAGTATACAATAATATATGGCCGCCTTTAATAGATAACAGATCGCGGGCTCGGCCCAATTGAGAAAAATAGCGGTAATTTTACTTCGGCCACTGGCGTCCTACTCTGCTCAACTGGCTGGTTATTTTCTTATTACTCGTTTTCGCTCCATTTGCATGTGGCAAAACAGAAAATAATATAATATAACACTAAAAACTAAATAAAAACAAATAAAAACTATAAATAAATTATATACTTTATATGGGAAAAATATGTGTGTTTTACCACACATCATCACCGTTACCATCACTAGAGTTAGGCAATACCATCAGTAGGGTAGGGTGGGGACCATCATGCAATACGCAATATCAGTAAGTAAATCCAGTGAAACATCATGAATATGTGACAATTTACATGAAAAGTGATTGGAGTTACAATTTTTTATTGCATACCTTATGTTAAGCTAGATCCGAAACAAGTTGAAACATGTATACAAGAATTAGACAAAGACATGTCTGCAAGAATTAAACGAAAAAAAAATGCCATTGAATGTCTTCGATGCATTTTATTTCGTTTAAAGATCTGTCTAGAAACTGTTACTGATTTAGCTCAAAAGGACTGATCTTAGAAGTGTTGTTGTGACAAATGCCATCAAAGCGCCACATCGTGCCCATGCCACATGAGCTCGAGTGCAAGTTCTCGCCAACCCACTGGAGTGGTGTTCTATGAAACAATAAGAAATGAGTGTTCATATATATATATATATATATATATATATATAGGGTAAGGTTCATGCGAGAACCACCTTTATTGCGAGAACCGCGAGAACCAATGTGAACACAACCTAAAATAGCTAAAAAAACCTAAAAAAACCTAACCCCCCCCCCCCCCCCCTCAAAGCTAAATGCTAAAAACTAAACCCCCCCAAAAAACCTAAAAAAAACCTAACCCCCCCCCCCCCCCCCCCCCACCCCAAAAACCTAAACCCCCCTCCCCCACCCCCCAAAAACCTAAACCCTCCACCTCAAGCTAAAAAGCTAAAAACTAAACCCCCAAAAAACCTAAAAAAATCTAAAAAAAAATCTAATTTTTTTTACTATTTTTTAAGTTAAAATCGCTACTTTTAAAAGCCAAAAAAAAAAAATTAAAAATTTTTTTTTTGGCTACTAAAAGTAGCGATTTTTTTTATAAAAAAAATTTTAAAAAAAAAATTTTGTGTGTTTTTTAGCTATTTTTAGGTATTTTTGGTTGTGTTCACATTGGTTCTCGCGGTTCTCGCAATAAGGGGTGGTTCCTAACGGATCTTTGTCCTATATATATATATATATATATAGAGGCCGGTTAACGTACAATAGGGCTTATCGTACATTACGTACGCTATAACCCCAGCCGTCAGATCTTCATCTCCCATGCGATTTAATACCTCCATGCGAACTGTACGAGCTGTGCGAATTCAATCTTCCACATGTGATTTTCTTCATCTACACACCCCATGCCATTTTTCACATTACCCCATGCTAACCATTTTTTCACATGCGATATTCAATTTTCCACATGCGATTCTACACACCCCATGCCATTTTTCACATTACCCCATGCTAGCCATTTTTTCACATGCGATATTCAATTTTCCACATGCGATTCTACACACCCCATGCTATTTTTTCACATTACCCCATGCCATTTTTTCACATGCGATATTCAATTTTCCACATGCGATTCTACACACCCCATGCCATTTTTCACATTACTCCATGCTATTTTTTCACATGCGATATTCAAATCTTCCACATGCGATTTTGTCCATCTACACACCCCATGCTATTTTTCACACTACCCCATGCTAACCATTTTTTCACATGCGATATGTATTGAATTCGCACCAGATCCGCACCTGATCGAACGGATGGGATGATCGCGTACGTATCGTACGATAAGCGTATTTGTACCATACTCTTTACCTATATATATATATATATATACATACACACCCCATTTCCATCTTCCCTTTCCCAACTTTCACGTGTTCAAACCCCACCTTTTTAGTATCCATATCTCTTTCATCTCACCTCCAATTTAGACGTGGTTTAGTTTCTGGTAAAGCCCAATAACATACAACAAACACCCACAAAATAGTACTTATTTTAACCAATTTTTAATATAAGGGTTAAGTTATTCTACAAATGCTCCTAATTGTAAGAAGTTTAAGAAGACTTTATAGAGTGACAAGTGTCCAATAACCTAAAACCTAAACTCACTACACCACCACCCAAAATCTAAACACCCACCACCCCCCATCCCACCACCACCCAAAAACCTAACCCCCCCCCCCCCCCCCGGCAAAAAAGATTTTTTTTTTGTGGGTGATGGGGGTGGGGGGTTTAGGTTTTTGGGAAGTGGTGGGTGTTTAGTTTTTTTTTTTTTTTTTTTTTTTTTTTTGTAGTGTGTTTTTTTAGGAGCCTTTGTACATTCTTATTTTAAGGAGCCTTTGTATTTGATCCTAATCCTTAAATATAAATATATTTGTCCAAACTTTTAAAAAATTAGACATATCACTTTAGTGAAAAAAGTCACTTTTTCACTAGTTTTCCAACATTTTAAGCCTAGGATCACCTTCCAACGTCAGTCCTCGATTTATAAATGTTGATGTGTGTATATGTATAAAAGTAGAAGAGCATATGTCTAGGATCGTTTTCAGACCCGAACGAGTCGATCAGAAGAGTTTTGCTCAGTACGAAAGGCGGAAACAAACGTACTGAGGTCAATTCAGCTAGAATGTCACTTTAACTGTCGATTTTATTGATATAATGAAGATTTACAGCAAGACGACACTTCGGCAGCACTTCGTTGCACAAACCGGAATTGTTACAAAATGACTAGACATGAGAGGTATATATAGGTGTGTTAATTTCGTTTGAAGCATCCCCAAACGGAATCAGATTCCGCTTGAAACCAACTCAAGAGAAATTAGCAACTATGATTTCGTTTGAAATGGTCTTGAACCATTTCAAGAAAAATTTCCCACATACACACTTCCTTGTTTTTCGTGCCCTGATCTATCTAGATACTAACAAGACTCGATACAAGACGAAGTCGACAGACGCATGCACCAACAGACTCCCCCTCGAATGTTGACGAGTCTTTAGTGTCGAGTCTCCGCATCATCAGTCTTTATCAGTCCTCTTGAACTCTCTGAAGTATCTTGACACTGTAAAGCATCCTCAATCTCTCTCTTCTTATCTCTTCCTCGAATGTTGATAATCTCCAGGATCTGAGCCTGGCTCTCAAGCTTTCTAATTCTCTTGATCAGATCTCTTGAATCCTTAAGTTCATCAACATCAGCAGTTCCAGAATCGTAACCTGACTCACACTTTCTACAGGTTCAGAATCGATTCCTGGCTCTATCCTGCACAAAAACTCTACCCAACAATAAGTTTTCTGATGACCACTTGTAAAATCAATCTCACACTCTGATGAATCACTTGTGGATAAGATATTCAAATAATGATTTTACAATTTTAAACTTTGATGAACCACTTGTAGGAATAACATTTTTCTTTTCAAAACAAACACTCTCCCAACCCTAATTGTCATCATATTCAGCACTTGGAATTTTGAAAATCAGCTCTCCAACATCAGTTGTCGAAAATATTTTTGTATTTTTCAAAATTTATGCTAAAACACACTGAAAATCTTTTTGGATTTTTGAACATAGAATGAAATGCAGTAGAGAAATATTTACATACAATATTTATGTGAGTTTGTGTAAGAGGATCATATCAGTTTATGACAAGTCACAAGTACCGTTGAGCTTAGTTACACATTAAGAATTAAACAATTCACTTAAATTGCCGATATACTGATCCACTTAAATTTTCACACAAATTTCAACTGATTCAGGATATGAATTAGGTGTATTAAGAACTTAAACTCATTCATGTGTCCCACCTATTGAATAT
The DNA here is from genome assembly GCA_030545235.1 of Helianthus tuberosus. Lineage (NCBI taxonomy): Eukaryota > Viridiplantae > Streptophyta > Magnoliopsida > Asterales > Asteraceae > Helianthus > Helianthus tuberosus. Next base: position 82,318,927 of record CM060382.1, on the reverse strand, counting down.
ACTCCCATATCCAGATCCCAATATTCAGTCTTACATGTGAGTATACCACAGATGATATCTGTAAGGGGTTAAATTGCGAAACCGTGAGAGCTCAGGTCAGAACTTCCGTTCAGCAGAGAGATGACGGCTCGACTTTTGGTGGGTCCCCTTTAGAGGATCTTTTTTACAACAGCAATGATTATCAATTTTATTGTTTCATCATTTTTGTTGAGGGCGGCGCTATATTTCAAGCAAGCAGTAAAGTATTATCCGGGGACTAGGCCATTGCTTCCGCATTATCAGAAGTCCCGGGATAATACCCCAGATATCACTGAGCATAAAGACCTAGTATCTCAGAAAGAGGGACCTTTCAAACGAGATTTCAGGGGTTACCTATATATCCAAGTAGTGTTCCCCACAAAATAAGCAAGTTTGAATTTAAGTTTATATCCCGAAAAAGCTTACTAAATGTGTAAAAACCTATCGGCATCTCATCAATGAGACTGTTTAACGCTATTTAATCATTACATTTCTTTAGCATACTGTAACTGTCTACTGATGTACTATCATTTCCTCTTCTTTGACACAAAAACTCATTTTTTTCATTTTATCATGTTTTTGACTTTTTCAAATTTTCAAATGTTTTTGGATTTTCTGAAAATTTTTACTCCCCCTAAAATGAAAACACATTTAAAGAAATTTGAAAACAAACTATACAAGTAAATTGACAACCGATATTAAATCGCTTCAATTCGACATTCACTTGGCATAAACAATCAGAACTCCCCCTTACAACAAACTATTTTCCTATTGTGATTTCAAAACACTTAAGTTTGTTTTAATCAAATGGTTTTTCCGGAAAATAAGTTTTGTTGATAAATTTTACCATTTGTAGGTTAGGGGTTCATCATATTGTTTTCTTCAAAATACCACTTGTAAGAAAGATAAATCAAGTACAAGTTAATGTCCCTGATTAATCTTGAAAATTAAGTACCACTTGTAAGAATGGTTCAATCAAGTTCAAACTAATGACCTTGATTAACCTACTTATAAGATCACAACCTCTTTTTCAACCACATGGCTTACCAACCAATACCACATGTAGGTTGAATTCTCAAGATGCCAATTCCTACTCCTCACTTACCAACCTGGGAGTTCCGGCAAGTCATACTAGTGACCAATTTTCAATTTTTCAACAAACAATATAAGAATGTTGCCGATTCCTGCTCCGCGATTACCAACTTGGGAGCTCCGGCAAGTCCAGGATTTTACTGTTCGTAATAGGTACCATCCCAGTCACAAACTAGGGATGATACTTTACCTTGCTTCTTTGTTTTCTTCTCGTAAAATTCCTTAACTCCTTTGACCTTCCTGTCAACCATTTTTCCAAAAATATTATGAACTGTGGAGTTAAAGGCCTTTTAAATATCAAATTCTTTCTTTTCTGAGAAAAATTGATTTGAAATCTCAATTTTTCCAACTTTCTTTTTAAAATTTTCAGCCCGAAGTGGTGGAAAATTCACATCATCCACAGTCGGTACTGAGTTTTCACTTTTAACCTCAAATTGTGGCTCATCTGACTTTGTGGAATCAGATTCATCGCCAGAAGATAGCTCCTCTGATTTTAACGAATCAGAATCATTGCTAGAACTATCATCAGATTTCTTAACAACCCATTTCTGGTTGTCAAGGTTTGCCCTTTTCTTGTAAAACCTGTTTGAACATTCACCAATCTCAAAAGTTGAATTTTTGAAAAGTTTTGTTCTATCAGTTGGTGATTCAAACACAACTTCTTTATCTTTCAGTTTACGAGAAACTCCCTGTTTAGATTTTATTGCCTTGGAACAATTCTTGGCAATATGACCAACAGTGTTGCATTTGAAACAGGTTCTCGTTTCTTTCATCTGTTCTGCAAACTTCATCTCTTCTTGCTTCTTTGCAAGGAATTCTTTGTTCGACTGGTTTCTGAATAAATTTTCTTTCTCTTCTTCAGATGATGTACCTGAAACAAATATCATTTTTGATTTAAAATCTCGAACATATTTTTCATTTTTATGATTTTCTGGTGGAATAAATCCAAGACATTTCTTTTTGAAATTACCGTTATGGTTTGGTTTCTTTCGATAACCAGAACTGTAACCCTTTTTCTTGTTTTCTCTTTGTTGAACTCTTGAGGTGTACTTTTTAGGTTTATCAGTAAGATTTACATCTTTTATTTCAGAAATGTTAATTTCTGTAAGTTTGAAAACCTTTTTTTATCATTTCTGGTTTAACACCTCTTATTGGAAATTCCTCATCAAAATATAATTTGTCAGAATCATTCAAAGTATATGCAACTTTAAACGTTTCGTCATCCAAATTAGATTTTGATAACATGAATTCGTTATTATATACTCTTTTGCCCTGTTTTACGGTTTGACTCGGAGTGCTGGACTCAGACTTTGACTCAGACATAGACTCCGACTTTGACTCCTCAGTTTCATCTTTATCCAACACTTGATCGACCACTTTCTTTATCAACTCGGACTCATGATCAGTATCAGATGACGTAAACATGACATCAATATTATCTGGCAAGTTAACTGAAGACTCCGACTCCCACTGTAAATTTGTTGCCTTTTCGACTCTTTCTGAATTTGGATTTCTTGGAGAATATCCATTTTCAAGCGGGGGTGGACACTTGTTGTAACTGAAACCTTGTTTTTTACCAGATGTCTTTTCTTTATTATCCTTCTTCTTTTCTTTCTTCCTTTCAGGAATCTTTTCTTCAGAAACCTTTTGTTCTTCAGTTACTTCATCATCCTCAAATGCCTTCATGCCCTCAACAGTTGGATAAATCCTGTCAGTGACATAAGAAGTACATGAGTAACTTTTTAACAAACGGTTTACTCTTTCAGTTTCAATTCTTTGAGTTTCCAGTTTTTGTTCCAACACAGCACACTTCTCAATATAGTTATTCACGCTTTTCTGCTTTATCATGAAAGCTCCTTGAAGTGTCTTCATGGCTGTTGCTTGTTCTTCACTTGATTGATTGTATTGATTCATGGCCTTGTTCAGAACATCATAAGATTCTTTTAGCCTATTCATGTTGTTCATCAATGTGCTGTTCTGCTTCTTTACAGCTTCACAATTTTCACAAATCACCGGACTTTTCTTTGCATCAACTTCTTCATCAACTTTGAACTTTGGAACTTCCACCTTTTTCCTTATCACTGGTACTTCTTCATCATCACTGCTAACTGGTGTTTTGACATTTTTCTTTTTCTTTTTAGCCTTTTCATATTCACTGTCACTTTCTGCCATCATTTTAAAATAATCTACCATTCGTTTTGCATAATACTCTCTATCATCATCACTATCTTCTTCAATACGAGCAATAAAGCTTTAGCTTTTAGCATTTCTTTATCCGGACAGTAATCATCCCAACTAAAACCTTCCCAGTTAAACCCTTCTGGTAACTTTTCATCATCTTGGTTTATCAGGCATGCTTTGTTATCAGCTGAAATATATTTGTCCCAACTGAATCCTTTTGTTTGCTCTTTGTCATCCTGATTCACCATACAAGCTCTCTTTGAAGATTCCTCAATTACTTTCCTACCATGTGCCACTTGCGGTTCTTGTTGTTGTTGAGCAACTTGATGATAGATCGATTTCCGATAGTAATCATTGTTGTTGAACGGATTTTGAGCTCCACTTGCTTCGCGATTAGTGCACTCCCTCTTGAAGTGTCCTTTTTCCCTGCAACGAAAACAAGTGACTTTAGATTTATCAAATCCTAAATTAGAAACAAATGCATCACGGAAGTCATCTCTTCCTGTGATCTGTTTGAATTTCTCAGCTCGTCTCAACACACTAGCCAAACACCATTTTGGGTATGTTTGGCAAAAGTAGCTGGTGGCTGCTAGCTGGAAGCTGTAAGCTGGTGGCTGGAAGCTGGTAGCTGTAGCTGGTAGTTAGTAGCTGTAGCTTTTTAGATATATTTGGTGTTTGGTAGAGTAGCTGGAGCTTTTAATAAAATGTATAAAATGACCAAAATGGACATAACTAAAAATTTAGAAAGTTGATGCATTAAGAAGTTTCCTATTTTTAGAGGTTAAAATAGTCATTTTTTCCCTAAAAGCTTGTAGCTCCTTCTAAACGCTACTAGTAGTAGCGTTCAACCAAAAGCTTCAAGCTCCTAACCTAAAAGCTTAAAGCTCCTTCAACCAAACAAGACTTTTTATTGAGTAGGAGCTTTTTCTTAAAAGCTTAAAGCTAGAAGCTCCTAAAAGCTCCTAAAAGCTCCATGCCAAACATACCCTTTATGTCCATCAATTCCATCTCCTCAGCATCGATCTGATCGTAATCCTCTCTTGTCAACATTGGATTCCCGATCCGACCTGCTACTAGACTTCATAAGACTCCAAAACAGTCCCCAACAAAGACATGTGACTTTTTCGCAACTTCTTCAGAATAATCCTGATCATTCTCAAGATTCAATACAATGTTGCATTGTAGCTTCTTGCCATTCTTTGTTGCAGAAAAAATTGGATCAAATGATGAATATGATGAAAAACTTGTGTTGTAGTTTGATCCTTTAGAAGAACTTCCTGATGAACTCTTTGCGTTGAATGCCGTTTCAACTTTCGGTGACATGTTGGTGGATTTATCACTGACGCCACCTTTGTAATAAAGACCAATATCTTGTTCACCGTCAAAATCTTTCATTCTCAAAACCTTTCATTATTCCATCTCCTGAGCCTCAATCTTTTCAATGAACTTGCTCAGTGTCAGATTGCTAAATCCTCTCTTGTTCCTCAACATCATGAGATATGTACCCCAAGTCTCATATGGCAACGCATCAGCCAACTTTTCGATCAACTCTTCATTATCTTTGTCGATGCTCAATCTCTTCAAGTTGGCTAACAAATTACAGTATCTTTCAATGATTTGCTTTGTGCTTTCATTTTTCAACCCACGAAATAGATCAAATTCTTTCTTCAAAAGCGATTTTTTGTTCTTGACCACCTCTTGGCTTCCATGAAATTTTGATTTTAATGCTTTCCAGATTGAATAAGAAGTTCCATTGTGTTGCAATAAAACCAAGATATCTGTGACAACCCTCACCAAACCAGGTATCCGTACGAATTAATTAATATTTAATTAATGCTTAATTACTGTGCTTGCTTACAATTGTGGTTAAACTGCTACTTGAATGTTGATACATACACATACATGCATCATACTTTATTGCTGTCACTCCATTATTTACACAGAAATATAGTGACAAACTTGATGCACAAAAGCACAGTAGCACACTATACGGATAACCCAGTAAACATGCTGACATAGCCAACATCAGACAGACACTGTCTCTGAGGCCATTATGAGCCGGGAATAGATTACTACACTAGTGGTGAATGTAGGGAGGTGAGGATTGTAGAACTGCGTCACTAGGTGATTGTTATAGTGACCGGATGTGCCTAAAACATACTTTAAGTACAAAATTCTGCACTTTATCACAAAATTCAGCATTTAAGTTAACTAGTAAAGTGCAAAAACATGGGAAAATAATACTAGACACTTTCCAAAGTGTCAGGAATTCATCGTGTCACTAAAACAAATATTAACGACACTTTAAATGCTTATTTAGCACTTTAACGGATTAATATCCAACCGAACAACCGGACTTTACCCGGAACATAAAAAAAATATTGACATGGCATAGTTTTTCTTTTTCTGAGCTAGTTAGGGTCCCCGAATACCCTAACGCCCGTTACAAAACATAACACACTAGTAACTTAATTTAATCTCCTAATTAACTAACTAAGCACTAACTAGTTAGTTGAAATTGAATCATATTACCCCACCCCCTTGACCGATTCGGTTCCCCTAGGGAACATCCATCACAACTTTTGATTATTTTAATCCAACTTGTTTTATATCTAGAGGACATTATATCCCATGGTTAATCAAAATGGATGGTTATTAAATGGGACCAAGAGACCACATATCATTCTCATAAACACCATAACAAAATTTTTACTCTCTTTCTCCCTTCTTTGCTTGCGGCCGAGAGCATCCACACACATCCACCCACTTTCAAATTTTTATCTTGCCATTTTACATATAATCCAAGGTGCTAGAGTTTATACGAGGAGACCCGGTGCTTACGGAATCGCAAGGACCTCTCTACATCGCTATTAACCACCTTGTTTTCGCCTTGAATCTTCCCTAGCCTTGAGCTAGTTGTAAGTGATTCTAAATATCTTCTTGTTCATATTTAAAGTGGTTAATAAGAAGTTTAACGGTTAAAATTCTTGAACATGCGAAAACAAAACTTAAAGTCTTGCTAGAAAGATGAACTTGATGGATAAAAAGAAACAAATGGTGTAAAACTCATGAATCTTGTTTTGTTATGGTTATTTTATGTTGTTGATTGCTAGAAGTGGAATGGATCGTCATCTAACCACGCTAGATCATGTTCATGGAACATGAACTAGCATTATGTTAAGTAGGAAAGTTACAAGATGACGAACCCTTTCATACATAAACATGAACTTGTGTAAAGTTGCTATTTCTTGTAAAATGAAGTTTTAAATTAGTAGATCTAAAGATCTACAAGTGGTATTTTCGAAGAACCAAGTAAAAAGATGCAAACCTTGTTTAAAAGACGGATCTTTCATAAACTAAAGGTATTTTAGTGAAAGAGCAAGTGTGTAAACACTTGTGTGGCAAAAGATTTAACAAAGAAATATTTTCTTAAATATTGACTAGAAGTTGTAAAACTTCATATTCTTTAAAAATAAAGTTTTCAAGAAAATGATTTTATTTTTAGAGATGGAAAGATCCACTAAATGTGTTGAAAAGTTACTACATAATTTTACACAACTTGCAAGTTCATGTGTTTGCGATTTATGTTTATTTTGACTAGTTTGATGTTTGAAGATGGTATTTTGAAAATTGTTGGTTGATTTTTTAAAAGAAAATAATACGCTAGTAAGCGTGGCCACCTCCAGTTACAGAGGAAATTCTGGCGAAATTTTTCCAGAAAATAACACTTAGAATATTTTGGTAACAAGTGTTTATAAATATATTTTCGACTTGTTTTCCAAACAAACTTCGCCATGATTTTTATTATAAAATTACCAAGTGTCGGAGGTGGATTTTCGTAAATGAAACTTGTTAAATATATATTGAGAATATATATTTCATAGTAAAACGCTTGTTTGATTTATGATTATTTTGTGAACTATATATTATTTTTAGAGTAAAAATAATATAACTGGAATACATTGTGAAAGTAACGACTCCAAAATAATACCAACGCTATCACAAATAAATGTCTAAGTTACACCGGTATTATTATTACCGTCCGAACTTTAAATGTAACTTACGTATTTTTTCGGAAAATACTCTTAGATGCGTATTTTGATAAAAGTATTATTTTGGAAAAGTGTATGGAATAAAATATAATATTTTTGGGAAAAATATGTATATTTTGGAGATAGAATATTTTAGACGAATGAATAAAATATATTTTATTAAGTGAGACTTAATAATGTATTTTGGATTTACGAAAACGCACATGTATTAGAACCCCCATCCTTGGGAAGGAATATAACTATAAGATAATTACGAAGTGTAAATACGAAATAATTGCCTAACTATTTCCCAAAAACGTTAAACCTTAAGCCAAGGCACGGCCGTCCGTCTAATAGAAGTTAGTACGTGTAGGTCGTCACGCAGCAGGTTATTTTGGGACGGACTATTTCGAGACGCACATCAGTGAGTTCATGTCCCCCTTTTCTCTTAACTGTTTTTCAGTTTTATACTTCGGGGGTGAAATACATGTTACTATGATTACGAATATTTTTACATGGTATGGTTAGCGTAAGGAGGGTTACTACTTAGATCATGTGAGTGGGTAGGCGGGAACTGAAGGCCATCAATCCTCATTGTAGGACCGAGGGACATTAGCGGTAGATCTATCTGGGTGTAGCGAGCCAAGCCCCAGGCCCAACAGTACGGACCTCGGGGTGACTTTGTGCCCGACGCAAAAATCTGCTAGGTTTGAGTCTTCCTACGGCACTTCACACATATCAATGGCCTTGCAAACCATTGGTGATCTCTTTATTTCCTTATTTGCTACATACCAGGGATTTTATACTCACAAAGGTTTTACATACTCACTTTCACATGAACTCGCTCAACTTTATGTTGACTTTTCAACTTACATGTATTTCAGGGAATTAGGATCTGGCGAAGTATGCTACGTTTTCACGCTGCGTAAGAGTGATGAGGTCATCCACGTTTAGGGATTGTGACTTTTACCTGGACGAGTCGCAAGTCTTAAGCGGTGTCTATGTTATGTTTATGGTTATGTCGTATGAACAATGTTTTTTTTTGGGTTGTAACTCGTTGCATGTGTCAACTTTAAACAATGTTGTGGTATTTTACTTTTAAAACTTGAATCAATGGATGATCTTCATGGTTTTAATTTCATATAGCTTTGTTGTGATTAAGCTATGGTATTAAGAAGTCACATCAAATAAACCCACGCTTCCGCAAAGCCAGGGTGTGACAGCTTGGTATCAGAGCTTTGATCATAGCGAACTAGGATTCCTTCTCGAGTCTAGACTATGATCACTAGGGCTCTCACGAAAACATTTTTACACTGCATACACTACGTCCATATCCAGAGTGCAAAATATTTTAAAAGTTATGGCTCAGTCTGAGAGGCTGGGAAGTTAATCTAGTGGGACTAGGGAGTCAGTCTGAGAGGCTGGGACATTAATCTAGTGGGACTAGGGAGTCAGTCTGAGAGGCTGGGAGAATAGTATAGTGGGACTAGGGAGTCAGTCTGAGAGGCTGGGAGAATAGTCTAGTGGGACTAGGAGGTCAGTCTGAGAGGCTAGGAGGATAGTCTAGTGGGACTAGGAGATTCAGTCTGAGAGGCTGGGAGGTTAGACTAGTGGGACTAGGAGAATTACTTGATTGCTTATTGGTGACTAACCTGCTTATTTGATTATATGATTGATTATTTGTGCATGTGTGTGTTTGTGTTACAGACATCATGCCTTCTTCAGACACTGGAGAGTCGGACGCCACAGATCCTATGGCCATAGTATCAGACGACATAGTTTCATCAGAGCATGAGGTGTATACTTCCGATACGACCAACACGGATGATGACGACTTTCAGCCCTTTGCGCTGCCAGATGTCGTAGCAGAGCCAGCTGATGGCCATCTTGTTGGGGATTTGCCACTCGTGGAGATCCCTGCTCCTGTACCTCTTGCCGCTTATCCTCTTGTTGATATGCCCCTCGACGTTGTCTCTGACGATGACGTCGATCTATTTGAGGAGGACCCACTTGAGGGCGAGGCCCATATTACTGCCGGTGATATTCTACTTCTTGCTGATGCTCCTGCGGAGGATGCTCCCGTACATTCACCTGTTCCAGACTCCTTTGAGTCTGTGGCATCCATACCTTCACACGCGTAGGGAGTGCAGCACCACTCTCACGACGACGACCCAGATATGGCGTCATCCGCTGCACCTGTTCCTGCGCACAGCTTTGAGTTCAATCATGATGTTGATGATGATTCACATCCTATTTTTCCACCTGGCTTTGATCCAGACCAGGACATTGAGTTCGTACACTTAGACCAGCACTTGGAGGATCATGTAGCCCCTGTCGACCCTATGTTTGTTGATCCAACTGATTTTGAGATGGAGTTTGTAGATCCGGAGCCGGCTGTGGCCCCTGAGCCAGGCGTTGCTCCTGACCCCGTATTTGAGCATGACCCTGTTCATGCCGATGCACCTGTTGTTGCTCCTTTAGTTGATGATGTACCTGTTGATGATTATCCTGTTGTTGTTCCACAGTTGGAGGATGATCATGCTGTTGATGTTTATATTGATGCTCCAGTATTGTTAGAGGATCCTGTTGTCGCACCACATCCTGATCCTATGCCGGTGATGTTAGACCATGCACCTTTCGCGACCTACATTGATCCACGATACGCTCACACCCACAATGGGTGGATTGATGATGACGATGATTACCCACCTTTCGTGATACCAGTTACACCACCTGTAGCCTCCGTTACAGCCCCTGTTTCAGATCCTATTGATGTTCCTTTGATTCCCACACATACTACCGGTGTTCACCGCACCGACTTACCTATCATGTTTCGTCAGGACATACCTCCCCCACGTCCTGGGGAGGGTTCATCTCGTCAGCCGTTTGGTCATACACCTTTTGTGTCAGGAGGAGATCAGTTTGTACCCCAGATTCCTCCTTCCACTGTTGTTATAACACCCCAACCCGGAAGGGCTGACGTGTCACAATAACAGTATCATAAACAAAAGTCATAATTCCATTTATTTATTTGACAAGGATACAACGACAACTAAACTTAAGTTTAATATACAAGCGAACACATTCGACTTAATTTATTCACAACTTCTGATTTAGTCCTAGGCTTTATTCTTCTCTCTTTTCCCCGCCCAAAGTAACCTGTGGACCTGTATATACAAAAATTTACGGAATGAGCCGAATGCTCAGTACGGAATTATAGGCTCAAATAACAAATAACGCTTTATGCAAAAATTATACGATGCAAGAAAATAATTTCATAATCATATCTTACGGATGTACCCATGAGCAAACTTAAAACGTGACAATACACAGGTAGCTACTCCTGCATAATTATCACATGAGATGGCGAGTTGGCATACCCGTTATCCACCTCCTTATACTTAAATCCTAGGATCGATCCATACGCCTCCTAATAGCTTATATGTACCACACTTGTACTTAAGAGACGCCGTGAACTAATCTCTCCGTCACGGTTGGAGCACATGATGTCGATGCCGCAACAACATGCTCGTGGGACACTCCACGAGAAGCGATACTCAGGGTATCAGAGTACAAAAGGTCTTATTTACATAACTTATAAAACTTATTTTCATAACAAAACGGAACATATATTGGAACATGCGATAATGAGTACAACTAACATAATACTATCGCATGACATGAAAGCTTAAATCAAATGATTAGAATAGAATTTGAACGGACTGTCAAATGAATCGATAATCAAAGACGTGAGGAGTTTTTAAAAGATATAGTAATTTAGTGGTTTATAACAATTTGACTTATGAAGCAATAAAGAGTGGGGTAAGGATCCGTACCTTAAAAATTCCAAAGTGATGCTACCTTGTGATAATATTTCAGATTTATACGGGCAGAGTTTAGACTACTGATTAGTCTTTTAACCTAATTTAAATAACATGCACACAACGAGGTTAGTAACTTAATACAGCCTTTACGATAACTCACGAGATCAAATTCTCACAATGAACGACAAAGTGCGATACTTAAACATCCATCGAATTAACGACGAACGACAAAGTACGATACTTAAACATCCATCGAATTAACGACGAATGACAAAGTATAACCCTAATGTGGGCAGCACTTAAACATCCATTGGATATATTGATCGATCGGACAATGAATCGTAATAGCGATCGAGTTATTACCCTGTTCTGCAGCACCTCGCTATACTTAATTAGTGTTTCGTGTGTGTTAATTGAGTAATTGGACGATATCTCAGCGCGTATTTGGAGTTTCTTCGTCGTTTTTGTGCCCAGAATCAAGTGCCAATGTCCTCTATTTATAGTCAAATTTTGCCCCCCCTTACGGACCGTAACAAATAATATCTTACGGTCCGTAACAACCCTTACGCACCGTAACATTAATTTTCTTACGGTGCGTAAGGAACACCTAAGCACTATAGGGTTGCCACGCGTGGGACTAGGCCTGCTGAGTCAGTGGTTTCGTAAATTTTAAATGTGACAACGAGTTTTTAAGATAATCATCGAGTAGGGAATACCCCCCCCCCCCCCCCCTGAGTTTTAGGGGCCCTAATCCTGATTCTGAAAATTCTGAAAATTCTAGGGTTTGTGCAGAATTACTTGGGTGTCTTAATTAGGGTTTCCTATTGGATAATTTATGAATAATAATAATAATTTTGGTTGATATACAGAAAGATGGATCATAAGATAAATGTTTAGTTTATTATTAATTATTTTTATTCTTTTATTTCTAAAATAATGATTTTAAATTTATGGTTATTACAACTATTACCCCCTTAAAAGAAATTTCGTCCTCGAAAATTTTCAAATAAGAATATAACATATCGTATAAGTAACGGAAACAGAACTTTCATAGCAGAGTTACTAACTTATATAACAAGAATCTCCTAAACACATATGTGTATCTGAAATTCATAATTACATTCCTGACCATAATTGTCAATTACCTTTACCACCATGTCCTAATGGTTTTTCCCCTACGTATCTTAATAACATATTTAATCATGCAGAAAATCAACATAAACTTAAGAGTGACTATTGATACTGATATCTCCTACTTAAATATGCTTAATCATAACTAAGATATATTCACATAAGGTAAAGCATAAATGACCGTAAACAGAAACAAATGAACATATATCAAAGAGCAAGATTTACCGTTACTCGACTAAAATTCTATTACTAGAATAGATTAGGGTATAGAGAGCGAATTGATTCTTCAGATTCCCATGTTGCTTCGTGTTCAGAGTGATTTTTCCAAAGGACTTTAACAAACGGAATTACTTTCCTACGCAACACCCTTTCTTGTCGATCTAAGATGGCTTCTGGTTCCTCTTCGTAGGACAAATCCTCGTGAATTGTAAGTAACGGATAACTAATGACATGGAGTGGATGATAATTATATCCTCTTAACGAGGATACATGAAAAACGTTATGAACGTGAGAGAGTTGAGGCGGTAAAGCTAGTCGATATGACACTTCTCCAATTCTTTCAAGAATTTCAAACGGACCGATGAAACGGGGACTAAGCTTACCTTTAATTCCAAATCTACGAACACCACGCCAAGGTGATACCTTTAAGAATACGTGGTCGCCAATTTTAAATTCGAGTGGTCGTCTATCTTGATCTGCATAGCTCTTTTGTCTGCTCTGAGCTTCTTTCAGTTTTTCTCGGGCCATAGTGACTTTTTAATTTGTAATCTGAACCAGTTCTGGCCCTTCAATAATCTTTTCTCCAACTTCATCCCAGCATATCGGTGCTCGACATTTCCGACCATACAAAAGCTCAAAAGGTGCCATGCCAATACTTGCTTGCCAACTATTGTTGTAAGCGAACTCAACAAGGCATAGATATTCATCCCAGTTTCCAGACCATTCAAGTGCACATGCTCGGAGCATGTCTTCCAAGGTCTGAATTGTGCGTTCCGACTGCCCATCTGTTTGTGGATGGAAAGCCGTACTAAACTTCAGTCGTGTACCCCAAGCTGCCTGAAAACCTTTCCAAAATCGTGAGGTGAAACGTGGGTCTCTATCGAAAACAATGGAAGATGGTGTGCCATGGAGTCGAATAATTTCTTGAAGAAATATTTCGGATAACTTATTAACCGAAAATCCTTGCTGAATTGGTAGAAAATGTGCTGACTTCGACAATCTATCGACAACAACCCATATAACATCATTCTTCTTGAATGTCTTAGGCAAACCAGTAACAAAATCCATTGTGATCTCATCCCACTTCCATATGGGAATATCCAATGGCTGCAACAGACCGCTTGCTCGTTTGTGTTCAATTTTCACTTGTTGGCAAGTGAGGCATTTACTTACGTATCGAGCAACGTCTTCCTTCATGCCATTCCACCAGAAGTTCTGTCTTAAGTCTCGATACATCTTGGTAGATCCTGGGTGAATTGAAAATGGTGAGCTGTGAGCTTCGGCTAACAATGACTCACGAAGGGTGGAGTCATCGGGTACACAAAGTCTCTTACCGCACCAAATCACCCCTGATGGTCTATACTAAATTCAGATTGCTTACCCACCTCAAGATTTTGCACAATTGCCCAAAGTTCTCCATCTTGTTTTTGTGCCTCTTTAATCCGTGATATGAGGTCGGGTTCAATCTGCATTCTAGCTAGATATCCATCAGATTTACTAACCTGAAGCCAAATGTTCATTCTTTCGAGATCCCTCCTAATACGAGGCTGAATTTGTAAGCAAGATATAGTCCCAAAATTCTTTCGGCTCAACGCGTCAGCTACAACATTGGCTTTGCCTGGATGGTATTGAATATTTGCGTCGTAATCTTTTAAAAGTTCTAACCACCTTCTTTGCCTCATATTTAGCTCCTTCTGCGTAAATATGTACTTGAGACTCTTGTGGTCGGTAAAGATGTCACAACTCTCACCATACAGATAATGTCGCCAAATCTTAAGTGCAAAGACGACTGCGGCTAGTTCTAAATCATGTGTAGGGTAGTTAACTTCATAAGGCTTTAACGGACGGGAGGCATAAGCGATAACCTTCTCATGTTGCATTAGCACACAACCTAATCCTTTCTTTGAGGCATCACTATAGACTTGGTAACCTCCTGATCCAGAAGGGAGAGCGAGTATCGGAGAGGATACGAGTCGTTTCTTCAATTCTTCAAAGCTTTTCTCTTGTTCCTCATTCCATGAGTACTTCACCCCTTTCCTTAGGAGTCTTGTGAGTGGTAAAGCAATTACCGAGAATCTTTCAACAAATCTTCGATAATAGCCAGCAAGACCCAAGAAACTTCGTATTTCGGTTACAGAAGTGGGTCTTGGCCATTTTGTAATGGCTTCAACCTTTGTTGGGTCTACCATAATTCCCTCTGCTGATATGATATGACCTAGAAATGCCACTTGGCTAAGCCAAAAGTCACATTTGGAAAACTTAGCGTACAACTTCTCATGCCGCAAGGTTCTAAGTACTGCATGTAGATGTGCTTCATGCTCTTCGTGACTCTTAGAATACACTAGAATGTCATCGATAAAGACAATAACGAATTTGTCTAGGAATTTGTGAAATACGCGATTCATCAAATCCATGAAGACTGCGGGTGCATTAGTTAGCCCAAATGGCATAACTAAAAATTCGTAATGACCATATCGAGTACGAAAGGCGGTCTTGGGAACATCATCATTCTTGATCTTTAGCTGATGATACCCGGACCTCAGGTCGATTTTTGAGAAGAACTGAGCCCCCTGAAGTTGATCGAAGAGATCATCAATGCGAGGCAGAGGATACTGATTACGAATAGTAATCTTGTTCAATTCTCGGTAGTCAATACATAAACGCATACTACCGTCTTTCTTCTTCACAAATAAGACCAGAGCACCCCAAGGTGAAACACTGGGTCTTATGAATCCCAGATCTAACAATTCTTGCAATTGTTCCTTCAACTCCTTCAGTTCCATTGGAGCCATACGGTATGGAGCTTTAGAAATAGGCTCGGTGCCAGGAATCAAGTCGATGGTGAATTCTACCTGACGGTCAGGTGGTAATCCTGGTAGTTCATCCGGAAATACATCAGGATATTCACGAACAACGGAGTGGTTATCGATACTCTTAACACTAGCAGAGGTATCCTTAATCGATGCTAGGAATCCAGCACAGACGTTTGATAAGAATTTTCGAGCCTTAAGCGCAGAGATAATTTTAAGAGATTTATGAGCTTGAGTTCCCTGATATATAATATCAGGATGATGAAGATCACCGAAAATAACACGGCGAGAATGACAATCTATAGTTACGCGATGTCGAGACAACCAATCTATTCCTAAAATAACATCAAAGTCACACATATGTATTGGAAATAGGTCTGCCTTACACACAATAGATTCAATACGGATCGGACAATCTTTATATACGGAAGTAATTACGGATGAATTTTCCATGGGAGTGGAAATGGTTAAAGTATGATTTAAGAGAGTTGGTTTTATCGGAAGGTACTTAGTAAACGAGTGGGATACTAAAGAATGAGTCGCTCCTGTATCGAATAGCACATAGATACTATGTTTACCAAGCTGAAGAGTTCCCGACACAGTACCTGGGACATTAGCAGCATCAGTAGCAGAAAGTGCGAAAACTCTTCCTCCAACATTGGGTGGTGCAACGTTTGGTCGATTATTCTTCTTAGTGTCTTTCTTCGTACACTCCTTAATCATGTGTCCAGTTTGGCCACATCTAAAGCATGCTCCTGTACTTCGGTGACATACGCCCTGATGTCGCTTACCACAAGTATTACATAGAGGATATGTAATCTGATTCAGTGGTTGAGTTCTAATAGGTTCTGCAGACAACTGAATCTGGTTTTGAGCAGGTCTCGGGTTTTGCAGTCTAGGTTGCCATGGACGTGCCTGATTTCCAGAGTTTTGATTTCCTTGCACTTTGCGATCTTGATGCTATGGCGTAGTGGATGATTGGCCGTTTTCTTGCTTAAATTGTCCTTCCCTATTTCTCTTCTTATTATCCCCAGTTCGAGATAAGAATTCTTTCCTTTCGAATTCAAAAGTTTTGATTGCATCAGCAACTTCGGTGATATCCTTAAATTTCATGTACATGATCGACTTCCGAATTCGATCATTGACTGCCCACTTGCATTTTTCTTCCTGGACTTCTGCTGATCCTGCAACGTCTCCTACAATACTAGCCAACCTTGAAAATCGAGTAATGAACTCAGAGGCTGGTTCATCACTTCCTTGTCGAATCACTGCATACTCCCTGATATAAGCTTCTTTATCAGCGGTAGAAAAATACTTGTCGTAAAAGATATTACGAAAGTCGACCCATGAAAGATTAGCGTCGAAATCATCCCCTCCTTTGATTTCCTTATATCCTTCCCACCAAGTTTGTGCGTCATCTTCAAGTTTGTAGGTAGCCAATCTAACTTTGTATTGCTCCGGAATTCCAAGAACTCCGAAGATCTTTTCAACATGAGCTATCCAGTTCCTTGCTTCGACTGGATTATTAGCGTGACTAAAAGATTTCGGCTTTTGTTTTTGGAATTTAGCGATCCATATGTCTATACTATAGGTAGTATGGTTCGTGGTATTCTCACGAATTTCTTCACCATAGATTATTCGTGTTATTACGTTCTGGATGACGAGTTTGTTGAATAACGGCCTCAGCTGTTTGAGCAACAAGGTTTGGAAGCAACCCGGCAACAGCCTGGTTGATAGCATTAATTACGTTTGGATCAACTGGAGTCTCATTCGAAGAAGTGTTGTTACGTTCATGATTAGTACGAGTACTCCTACGTAGCGGACGACGAGGAGGCATATCTATACGAATAGACATAGGAATTAAACCAAATAAGAGATCAAGTTGGATCCTATCATAGATATCTACCCATTCCTCACAGGTTTTTATTACTATCTTCAAGTTTTTCTACAGGAAAGAGCCTTTGCTCTGATACCATAGCTGTAACACCCCAACCCGGAAGGGCTGACGTGTCACAATAACAGTATCATAAACAAAAGTCATAATTCCATTTATTTATTTGACAAGGATACAATGACAACTAAACCTAAGTTTAATATACAAGCGAACACATTCGACTTAATTTATTCACATCTTCTGATTTAGTCCTAGGCTTTATTCTTCTCTCTTTTCCCCGCCCAAAGTAACCTGTGGACCTGTATATACAAAAATTTACGGAATGAGCCGAATGCTCAGTACGGAATTATAGGCTCAAATAACAAATAACGCTTTATGCGAAAATTATACGATGCAAGAACATAATTTCATAATCATATCTTACGGATGTACCCATGAGCAAACTTAAAACGTGACAATACACAGGTAGCTGCTCCTGCATAATTATCACATGAGATGGCGAGTTGGCATACCCGTTATCCACCTCCTTATACTTAAATCCTAGGATCGATCCATACGCCTCCTAATAGCTTATATGTACCACACTTGTACTTAAGAGACGCCGTGAACTAATCTCTCCATCACGGTTGGAGCACATGATGTCGATGCCGCAACAACATGCTCGTGGGACACTCCACGAGAAGCGATACTCAGGGTATCAGAGTACAAAAGGTCTTATTTACATAACTTATAAAACTTATTTTCATAACAAAACGGAACATATATTGGAACATGCGATAATGAGTACAACTAACATAATACTATCGCATGACATGAAAGCTTAAATCAAATGATTAGAATAGAATTTGAACGGACTGTCAAATGAATCGATAATCAAAGACGTGTGGAGTTTTTAAAAGATATAGTAATTTAGTGGTTTATAACAATTTGACTTATGAAGCAATAAAGAGTGGGGTAAGGATCCGTACCTTAAAAATTCCAAAGTGATGCTACCTTGTGATAATATTTCAGATTTATACGGGCAGAGTTTAGACTACTGATTAGTCTTTTAACCTAATTTAAATAACATGCACACAACGAGGTTAGTAACTTAATACAGCCTTTACGATAACTCACGAGATCAAATTCTCACAATGAACGACAAAGTGCGATACTTAAACATCCATCGAATTAACGACGAACGACAAAGTACGATACTTAAACATCCATCGAATTAACGACGAATGACAAAGTATAACCCTAATGTGGGCAGCACTTAAACATCCATTGGATATATTGATCGATCGGACAATGAATCGTAATAGCGATCGAGTTATTACCCTGTTCTGCAGCACCTCGCTATACTTAATTAGTGTTTCGTGTGTGTTAATTGAGTAATTGGACGATATCTCAGCGCGTATTTGGAGTTTCTTCGTCGTTTTTGTGCCCAGAATCAAGTGCCAATGTCCTCTATTTATAGTCAAATTTTGCCCCCCCTTACGGACCGTAACAAATAATATCTTACGGTCCGTAACAACCCTTACGCACCGTAACATTAATTTTCTTACGGTGCGTAAGGAACACCTAAGCACTATAGGGTTGCCACGCGTGGGACTAGGCCTGCTGAGTCAGTGGTTTCGTAAATTTTAAATGTGACAACGAGTTTTTAAGATAATCATCGAGTAGGGAATACCCCCCCCCCCCCTGAGTTTTAGGGGCCCTAATCCTGATTCTGAAAATTCTGAAAATTCTAGGGTTTGTGCAGAATTACTTGGGTGTCTTAATTAGGGTTTCCTATTGGATAATTTATGAATAATAATAATAATTTTGGTTGATATACAGAAAGATGGATCATAAGATAAATTTTTAGTTTATTATTAATTATTTTTATTCTTTTATTTCTAAAATAATGATTTTAAATTTATGGTTATTACAGTTGTCCCCACTGTTGCACCGTTTACTGTGCCATCCTTTGCTCCATCTAGTGAGCCATTTCTCTGGACCACGCCCCCCATTATGCCGCCGACGGATCCGTATCACCCTTATCATGTCGGGTCTTCTACCGAGGATGTCCTTGTTTCTTTCATGATACAGCAGGAGGCGCTGACCCGTCGCGTACAGGAGCTAGAGAGAGCTCAGCGACTCCCGTGCCAGAGCCAGACCTCACCTGCAGTATCACACCCTCCTCGACCACTTTCACCTGATTCTGCTGCTCGTTTTTGGACTCCGGAGCAGCAGATAGCATACTTACTACGCGCTCATCGCGCTATGGAGGAGGACTGGCTTCATATGCGACGTTTACTCTTTTCTCATTTTCCCCCTCCTCCACCGCCATCAGCTTAGGGCCATTTTGTACGACTCGGGTAGACTTTTGATGAGACGACCGCGATTGTGCAGACTACACAAATTTTGGAGACCGCATTTTTGATGATTATGACTTTTGATGATTTGTATATTTGATGTTGTTGTCACTGACTAGATATTTTGGACTAGGGCGATGTGGCCCTTAGTCACTGATGATGTACGATACAGTTATGTACTTGTAAACCTTACATTGTGGTCTTGATTTATGACAGCGCAATCGCAGTATTTTCATCATTTGTGATGTTGATTTATTGTTTATGTTCTATAACATGAGATGCTATGTGGTTGATTTATTTATAACATGAGATGTTATGTGGTTGATTTATTTATAACATGAGATGTTATGTGCTGATATTGTTGAATACATACGTACACTTTACTTACTATGACCTGACCTACGTGAACCATCTTTTAGAAGATGCCACCAAGACGTGAAACGCGTATGCCTGCCAACGAGGCAGAACTTCAAGGAATCATTGCTGCCGCCATAGCGAAGTATGCAGCCTCAAACGGAGGAACCAGCGGAAGTAGTTCACAGAACAACGGCAATAACCATCCACGGCATGGTATTGTTAAGTCATTGAGACAAACTACGATACATTTGGATATTTTCAGCACATTCGCTAATGCCATTTGTATATGCTAACGTATGTGCAGGGTGCACGTACAAGCAGTTCCTAGACTGCAAGCCTGTGAACTTTGACGGCACCAGAGGTGTTGTTGCTTTTGTAAGATGGGCCGAGAAGACGGACTCTATTCTTCGAATGAGCAAGTGCGCCCCAGACCAACAAGTGACTTACATTTCTGGGCTATTTTTGGATGGAGCCCTGTCCTGGTGGAACTTACAAGTACAAACTCTTGGTGAAGCCGCTGCTTACGCAATGACATGGAATGAGCTAAAGGAGCTCATGCGGAGGAAGTATTGTTCTCGTGCTGAGATACAAAGGTTGGAGATTGAGTTTTGGCATTTGAGGATGGACGGTCCCAAAATCGCGGAATACGTTCAGAGATTCCACGACCTGTCTCATGTGGTACCTTATATGGTTACACCGGAATTCAAGAGAATCGAGCGCTTTATCTGGGGTTTAGCCCCACAGATCATGAGTATGGTCACTACTTCCAAGCCTGCAACAATCACAGAGGCTATCGATCTGAGCGTAGCTCTTACTGAGGAAGCTATCCGCCTGAACAAGTTTTCGAATGTTGAGCCAAAGAAGAAAGGGACTCACGTAGAGTCGTCTGGTGAGAATAAGAGGAAATTCTCGAACTTCAAGCAGGGAACTAGCAATGTTGGCAAGAAAGGAGAATCAAGCGCACCGGTCCAAGCTGCAACCAGTGTTGGAAAGAAGGGGAAAGGATACATGGGTACGCATCCCAAGTGTAACACCTGCCAGCGTCATCATTCTGGCCGGTGTGGGTCAAAAGTATGTGAAGCTTGTGGAAAAGTTGGCCACCTGAAGGATAACTGCAGGGCTAGTGCAGGCCGGGGAGGCCAAGGAGGTTTTGGTAATCGGAACAATAATCGAGGTGGCAATGGAGATCGTGTACAAGGGAATCACGGAGGTAATGGAAATCGAGGGATCAATGCAAATCAAGCTGGGGACGCGAATCGAAATCAAAACAACAATCAAGCAGGGAACGGAGGAGGTAATGGGCAAAGACTTGGTTGCTTCAACTGTGGTGACATTGGGCACTTTAAGAGGGATTGCCCAAATTTGAACCAAGCACGGGGACGAGTCTTTAACATTGGCGCAAGGGAAGCGCGCCAGGATCCGAACGTTGTTACCGGTACGTTCCCTATAAACCAACGCTTTGCATCCGTTTTGTTTGATACTGGTGCCGATTATAGCTTTGTGTCATTAGAATTTAAGAATATACTTGGGTTGACGCCTAGTAAGTTAGACGTTCCGTACTCCATCGAATTAGCAAATGGGAAACTAGTTGAGACCAGTGAAGTTGTCCGAGGATGTGTGATTGAACTAGGAGGGCGCGAGTTTATGCTAGACTTACTACCTGTCGAGTTGGGAAGCTTTGATGTGGTAGTGGGAATGGATTGGTTGTCAAGTAACAAGGCTGAGATTGTTTGCCATGAAAAGACCATCCGTATCCCTGTGACGGATGAAGAAACAATCATAGTGCACGGAGAGAAGCATGATACGCCGCTAAGAATTATTAGCTGTCTAAAAGCTAGAAAGTGCTTGAAGAAGGGATGTGTTGCATTCTTGGCACACATCATGGACAAGAAAGCTGCTGAGCCGAAGATCGAAGACATTCCAGTTGTCAGAGAATATCCGGAAGTCTTTCCAGAAGACTTGCCAAGATTACCGCCTCAAAGGCAAGTCGAGTTCCACATTGACTTGGTTCCAGGTGCCGCGCCTGTAGCCAAGGCACCCTACAGACTTGCGCCTTCAGAGATGCAGGAGTTGTCAACACAACTCCAGGAGCTATTGGACAAGGGATTCATCAGACCAAGCTTCTTACCTTAGGGAGCTCCGGTTCTGTTTGTTAAAAAGAAGGACGGTAGTTTCCGTATGTGTATAGACTACCGTGAGCTTAATAAGTTGACCATCAAGAACAGATATCCCTTGCCGAGGATCGATGATCTATTTGACCAATTGCAAGGTTCAAGCTACTACTCGAAGTTCGATTTGCGATCTGGTTACCATCAGCTGAGAATACAAGAGGAAAGTATTCCTAGAACCACTTTCAGAACTCGCTATGGACACTACGAGTTTCTGGTGATGCCGTTTGGGTTGACAAACGCGCCAGCTATTTTTATGGATTTGATGAACCGAGTGTGTAAACCGTACCTAGACAAGTTTATGATTGTGTTCATAGACGATATTTTAATTTATTCAAAGATGAAGAATGAACACGAACAGCATTTAAGAGCTATTTTGGAGTTGCTGAAACAGGAAAAGTTGTATGCCAAGTTCTCGAAGTGCGAGTTTTGGCTACGCGAAGTCCAGTTTCTTGGACACGTGGTTAATGGAAATGGAATCCATGTTGATCCCACAAAGATCGAGGCAATAAAGAGCTGGGAGACTCCAAAGACGCCGACCGAGATTCGCCAGTTCTTAGGTTTGGCTGGCTACTATCGAAGATTTATTGAGGATTTTTCAAAGATCGCTCAACCATTGACCTTCCTCACACAGAAGGATAAAAAGTTTGATTGGGGAATCAAACAGGAAGAAGCATTCCAGTTACTGAAAGACAAGCTTTGCAATGCGCCGATCTTAGCGCTACCAGAAGGAACTGATGATTTCGTGGTATACTGTGATGCCTCGCGTCAAGGATTGGGTTGCGTGTTGATGCAACGCCAGAAAGTTATAGCTTACGCTTCGCGCCAATTGAAAGTTCATGAAAAGAACTATACCACGCATGATTTGGAAGTAGGCGCAGTGGTATTTACGCTGAAAATCTGGAGACATTATTTGTATGGTACAAAATGCACAATCTTTACGGATCATAAGAGTCTGCAACACATATTCGACCAGAAAGAATTGAATATGAGACAAAGACATTGGGTCGAATTATTGAACGATTATGACTGCGAGATCAAATACCACCCAGGGAAAGCGAATATGGTCGCTGATGCCCTGAGTCGAAAAGAGAGGATCAAGCCCATAAGGGTTAGGGCTTTGGAGATGATCGTACAGACAGACCTCTCTCTGCGCATTCGTGCCGCCCAGAGAGAAGCTTTGAAAGAAAAGAATATTGAAGATGAGTATCTCCGTGGGATGGAGAAGCAATTAGTGCTAAACGAGGAAGGAACATTATGTTTCACGAAACGGATTTGGGTTCCTCTGTTTGGTGGTTTGAGAAAAGTTATTTTTGATGAAGCCCACAAATCACGATACTCTATCCACCCAGGAGCGGATAAGATGTACCAAGATCTTAAGGACTATTATTGGTGGCCTAGGATGAAAGGCGATGTTGCTGTTTATGTTAGCAAGTGTTTAACGTGCGCCAAGGTGAAAGCTGAATACCAGAAGCCTTCAGGACTTCTGCAGCAACCTGAGATTCCCAAGTGGAAATGGGAACAGATTTCAATGGATTTCATAACAAAGCTGCCAAAGACACCCAGAGGCCATGATATGATTTGGGTGATAATTGACCGCCTAACAAAGTCCGCACATTTCTTACCAATCAAAGAAAAGGACAACACGAGTAAACTTGCGGAAATATACATGCGAGAGATCGTTGCACGTCATGGAGTGCCTCTCTCGATTATCTCGGATAGAGACGGGAGATTTGTATCAAGGATTTGGCAATCCTTCCAAGAAGCTTTTGGCTCGCAGTTGAACCTGAGCACTGCATTTCATCCACAAACTGATGGCCAAAGTGAACGAACTATTCAGACTTTGGAGGATATGCTGAGAGCATGTGTAATAGATCTTGGTGGTAGCTGGGATAATCATTTACCATTGGTCGAGTTTTCACACAACAACAGCTACCACACTAGTATTGGAGCCGCGCCATTCGAAGCTCTTTACGGACGCAAGTGTCGATCACCACTATGCTGGGCTGATGCAGGTGATAGGCAGCTTGTTGGTCCCGAAATAGTCCAAGAGACGACAGACAAGATTGCGCAGATTCGAAAACGCATCGAGGCGGCTCGCGACAGGCAGAAAGCCTATGCAGATCCAAAGAGGAAACCTTTGGAATTTCAAGTTGGGGATATGGTTTTATTGAAGGTTTCACCCTGGAAGGGTGTGGCACGCTTCGGAAAGTGTGGAAAGTTGAATCCGCGTTACATTGGCCCTTTCAGAATCCTGCAAAGGATTGGGCTTGTTGCCCACAAGTTGGACCTACCTGCTGAACTAAATGGTGTTCACGATACATTCCATGTATCAAATTTGAGAAAGAGTCCAACACAAGAAACAGTGATCATTCCTGCTGACGAAGTTCATATCGACGACACGCTCCACTTCACTGAAGAACCCGTTGAGGTTACGGATTGGAAAGTTAACAAAACTCGCAGGAGCAGTGTCAAACTCGTCAAAGTCTGATGGAATGCAAGGCATGGACCTGAATTCACGTGGGAACGTGAGGATCGAATGAAAGAGAAATACCCCCATTTATTTCCTAAGACCCCTGCAACTAGAAGCAGAGCTTAAATTTCAGGACGAAATTTCTTTAACGGGGGGAGAATGTGACAACCCTCACCAAACCAGGTATCCGTACGAATTAATTAATATTTAATTAATGCTTAATTACTGTGCTTGCTTACAATTGTGGTTAAACTGCTACTTGAATGTTGATACATACACATACATGCATCATACTTTATTGCTGTCACTCCATTATTTACACAGAACTATAGTGACAAACTTGATGCACAAAAGCACAGTAGCACACTATACGGATAACCCAGTAAACATGCTGACATAGCCAGCATCAGACAGACATTGTCTCTGAGGCCATGATGAGCCGAGAATAGATTACTACACTAGTGGTGAGTGTAGGGAGGTGAGGATTGTAGAACTGCGTCACTAGGTGATTGTTATAGTGACCGGATGTGCCTAAAACGTACTTTAAGTACAAAATTCTGCACTTTATCACAAAATTCAGCATTTAAGTTAACTAGTAAAGTGCAAAAACATGGGAAAATAATACTAGACACTTTCCAAAGTGTCAGGAATTCATCGTGTCACTAAAAAAAATATTAACGACACTTTAAATGCTTATTTAGCACTTTAACGGATTAATATCCAACCGAACAACCGGACTTTACCCGGAACATAAAAAAAATATTGACATGGCATAGTTTTTCTTTTTCTGAGCTAGTTAGGGTCCCCGAATACCCTAACACCCTTTACAAAACATAACACACTAATAACATAATTTAATCTCCTAATTAACTAACTAAGCACTAACTAGTTAGTTGAAATTGAATCATATTACCCCACCCCCCTTGACCGATTCGGTTCCCCTAGGGAACATCCACCACAACTTTTTATCTTGCCATTTTACATACAATCCAAGGTGCTAGAGTTTATACGAGGAGACCCGGTGCTTACGGAATCGCAAGGACCTCTCTACATCGCTATTAACCACCTTGTTTTCGCCTTGAATCTTCCCTAGCCTTGAGCTAGTTGTAAGTGATTCTAAATATCTTCTTGTTCATATTTAAAGTGGTTAATAAGAAGTTTAACGGTTAAAATTCTTGAACATGCGAAAACAAAACTTAAAGTCTTGCTAGAAAGATGAACTTGATGGATAAAAAGAAACAAATGGTGTAAAACTCATGAATCTTGTTTTGTTATGGTTATTTTATGTTGTTGATTGCTAGAAGTGGAATGGATCATCATCTAACCACGCTAGATCATGTTCATAGAACATGAACTAGCATTATGTTAAGTAGGAAAGTTACAAGATGACGAACCCTTTCATACATAAACATGAACTTGTGTAAAGTTGCTATTTCTTGTAAAATGAAGTTTTAAATTAGTAGATCTAAAGATCTACAAGTGGTATTTTCGAAGAACCAAGTAAAAAGATGCAAACCTTGTTTAAAAGACGGATCTTTCATAAACTAAAGGTATTTTAGTGAAAGAGCAAGTGTGTAAACACTTGTGTGGCAAAATATTTAACAAAGAAATATTTTCTTAAATATGGACTAGAAGTTGTAAAACTTCATATTCTTTAAAAATAAAGTTTTCAAGAAAATGATTTTATTTTTAGAGATGGAAAGATCCACTAAATGTGTTGAAAAGTTACTACATAATTTTACACAACTTGCAAGTTCATGTGTTTGCGATTTATGTTTATTTTGACTAGTTTGATGTTTGAAGATGGTATTTTGAAAATTGTTGGTTGAATTTTTAAAAGAAAATGATACGCTAGTAAGCGTGGCCACCTCCAGTTACAGAGGAAACTCTGGCGAAATTTTTCCAGAAAATAACACTTAGAATATTTTGGTAACAAGTGTTTATAAATATATTTTCGACTTGTTTTCCAAACAAACTTCGCCATGATTTTTATTATAAAATTACCAAGTGTCGGAGGTGGATTTTCGTAAATGAAACTTGTTAAATATATATTGAGAATATATATTTCATAGTAAAACGCTTGTTTGATTTATGATTATTTTGTGAACTATATATTATTTTTAGAGTAAAAATAATATAACTGGAATACATTGTGAAAGTAATGACTCCAAAATAATACCAACGCTATCACAAATAAATGTCTAAGTTACACCGGTATTATTATTATCGTTCGAACTTTAATTGTAACTTACGTATTTTTTCGAAAAATACTCTTAAATGCGTATTTTGATAAAAGTATTATTTTGGAAAAGTGTATGGAATAAAATATAATATTTTTGGGAAAAATATGTATATTTTGGAGATAGAATATTTTAGACGAATGAATAAAATATATCTTATTAAGTGAGACTTAATAATGTATTTTGGATTTACGAAAACGCACATGTATTAGAACCCCCATCCTTGGGAAGGAATATAACTATAAGATAATTACGAAGTGTAAATACGAAATAGTTGCCTAACTATTTCCCAAAAACGTTAAACCTTAAGCCAAGGCACGGCCGTCCGTCTAATAGAAGTTAGTACGTGTAGGTCGTCACGCAGCAGGTTATTTTTGGTATGAACTCTTCCTCCTGAGCTCTGATACCACTTGTAGGATCGTTTTCAGACTCGAACGAGTCGATCAGAAGAGTTTTGCTCAGTACGAAAGGCGGAAACAGATGTACTGAGGTCAATTCAGCTAGAATATCACTTTAACTGTCGATTTTATTGATATAATGAAGATTTACAGCAAGACGACACTTCGGCAGCACTTCGTTGCACAAACCGGAATTGTTACAAAATGACTAGACATGAGAGGTATATATAGGTGTGTTAATTTCGTTTGAAGCATCCCCAAACGGAATCAGATTCCGCTTGAAACCAACTCAAGCGAAATTAGCAACTATGATTTCGTTTGAAATGGTCTTGAACCATTTCAAGCGAAATTACCCACATACACACTTCCTTGTTTTTCGTGCCCTGATATATCTAGATACAAACAAGACTCGATACAAGACGAAGTCGACAGACGCATGCACCAACAATATGAAAGATTTAGGGAAGAAGATCTTTAAAATAAATTCATGAAGATGAAGTACCCCTTATATAGGGAATAAATGTAATTGGATTTTCATGGGCCACTACGTGTTAGACCTAAACTTGTTAGATCAGAAACATTTAAAAGTGTACTCTACAATAGTGTACAAATAAGATAAACTTGTTAGATCGGACACATTTAAAATTAACTCTACAGTAGTCTACAAATAACATAGGTGATGTCGTGTGAATTAGGTGTATTAATTTAATAATATTGAGCACACTTAAGTATGTTAGTTCAATAATTTGAGAACACAGTTATCTAGTCGTAAGTTTATAAAAATGATATTTATTTAAACTAAATACACACAATGGGCAGAGAACCCATCGGGTATAGTAAGGATTTGGATAAGAACCAAGTATCGTCCAAGGATACGCTTCCCCTACTCAACCGTTTATTATTGTTATGACCATCTCTATTTGTAGTAGTTTAGTAGACTAAAATAATAGTATATGAGTCTTAATTAAGCCTTTCTTTATCAATATGGTTTATTTAATAAAATGAGGAAAATGTTTAAGTCTTTGATTTTATCTTTTATAGAAATTAGAAGTGACTTCCTTTGTCCGGCTGTCAACATCCCTCAATCTTGTCACAACATATCGATAGACCGGTCTGGAAATATGTCCATAAGGAACCTTCGATAACCTTTCGACTGGTAAACGATATGCCACAACTCGGTTGTTTTAAGGCCATCTTGATTATATTATATTTTTATAACTTAATCAATTTAGTGCTTGCAGTTCAAGCTTAACAAATGGGATCATCTTTAGGGATCTTTCAAATTACCGAAGCAATTTAGACACCAAATTAATTAAGTTACCGAATAAGCAAAATAGGTCCCATATCACCGGTTATCTTCTATTCCACCGGATTGCCTTATTCCCCCCATTAATTTAGTATCTTAACTTTTACCTCCCAACCGGATCTTGGTGCATTACCAGAAGCCTTTCCAAAGGATCATGATGTAATATCAGAAGCCTTTTATTACCCCAAGATCTGGTTCGATACCAGAACTTGTCACCCCGAATCTTGTTCAATACCAGAAGTCTACATAATAATAATAACCTTGATAGGCCAAGTTGAGATTTCCCTTATTAGTATATGGGCTATTACATACCATGAGTGTATTAATAAGTTTCACCTCCCAAGGTTATCAAGAACACTGGATCTAATTAAAGGTACCAGAAGTTGTACGCACACCTTAGTAAACTTATGTTAGGTTAAATTAATATAGCTAAATTAAGTGGTAAGTTAATTTAGTTTCAAAGGGGTCATGCCATTCTGTCATAAAAGATGATAAACCAAGAATAGTAAAGGATAGACACATTATATAAGATAAAAATACTATATTGATAAGATTAACTAATCTAAGAGTTTGAGAATACATAAAGATTACAACCATATGAAACACTTGTACCAATGACGATACCACACTTCATGATCTTCAAGCTCTAGCTCAAGTGAAACTATGTGTGCAAAAAAGTGTCTCTAAACTCTCATCTATTACATATATTTAGCGAACTAATCTAACGATGTCTTATTCTTAACATAGATTATCAAAGGTAGGATGCAGGATCCTAGCTTTGGAGAGGTCTCGGTCAGCATGAAGGTCTTCCCTAAGGATAAACCTTTCACTATCAAGCAAAGGGGGCTTAGGAAGCATCATGATCATGGCATACTTGGTTATTGATTAGTCAAGCTCCATGGATCATCCACACTTTCTCCAAGGGACTAGAGCCTTCAAGGGTGAGAGAACAAGGCCAAGAAGTCACAAGTCTATCAGCCTTGGGGTTGTAGCACACAAGGGATAAAGAGAGCAAAGAAGGGCATGCCTCAAATGGATGAATGAGACTGTATTTATAGGCTGGTCAAAGACAGGGGAGCACATTGATGTCAAGGGGGCACAATCGTGCTTGTCTTTGAATCTGTTGGAAGCTTCGAGAATTTGTCCTTTTTGTCTCCCGGGGATCTCTAGGCATGGGCGTGCCTTACTAGGCACGGTCATGCATGGTGAATTGTCCCGAAATAGTAGCAGGAAGTGTACGTTGGTCTCTAGCTTTAGTCTTGTTCTAATTCGTCTTTTTTGGGGGGCACAACCATGTATCCGTGCATACCTATGCACGAGCGTACCAACCGTCTTTCTTTCTTTCCCACCAAGTTGTTATGATTTCTCCAAAAGGCGGGCTGAGGCAAGAGGCACGACCGTGCCTTGTTGTGCACGAGGGTGCTTTTTGGAAAATTCGTATTTTCGTCCAGTTTTCATCGTTTTCTACGTCTTTGTTAATTTGGACCTTCAAATTGTCACACCCCAATCAATGGTGGAAACATCAAGACGAGACGTAATAGATTGCTCAAAGACAACATAACACTAAATTTGCGATAATAAATTAAAATTCAAAATTTCATTTCATTTCATTTCACTAAATCAAGCATCACATTGTTCATCAAAATGGAAAGTACGACAATGGGAATTTCAAACTAACAATATTAAAATGCATAAATTAAAACTAGGTGAGTATCTAATCCATCCTAAGTCTTTTCTTGAAAATCATCATCAAATATTTCCTGCAACATGTATAAAATATTCGTCAACACAAATTATGTCGGGGAGCATACTGGTTTGTTTACATAGCACAAGTATGAATAAAATCTCAAATCCACATGTTAATTGTATAGTAAGTCATATAATCATACTAGCATGCAAGACTAAATATCAACCCAAAGTTTCCACTAGTGTAACCTTATCAGCGAAGTAAATAAGACCGTAAAGATTGAATACTCAACAATGACCCAACAAATGGGGTGGTGTGCTAATCCTATAGCGTTATACATATTAAGGGAGACTTTTGAAAGTTAATGATAGATAGCATCCATAAGATTTGTCCTAGTATGTATAAACAAGTAGTATACCAGTAATCATGTTTAAGGATTGAGTGTTTGCATAAGATTGATTGTATGTGTAATTCTGATTTAATACAGAACATGTTGCAACCCAAATAGTGTTTAAAGTGTAAAATGGTTCAAGTATGAACTCACGGTTTTTGAATATATTTCACAAAAGTCGAGTAGACGGTCTTAAAGAATGGGTCACCAATGTTTACCCTAAAATGGTAAACAAAGGTATATGAGTATGAGGATTTTCGGATTTGGATATAAATTGGAAACTTTTAAGTATGAAAATACATAAATCATATCTTGCCTAGATACTTATTTGGACACTATTTTTAGTTTGTGTTTTACATGAGTGTTACACCAATTAGAAGTCCAAAGTAAGGAGTCTAAGACTTAGATATTTTCCACATTAACACATAACATTCAACCATGGTTTCGGTTGATATTATGGTTTGGTTTTGGAGTTAAATATTATAGGTATATACATAGATTATCATTATTTATATGGTCAAATATTTGTCATGTATTGGAGGTAGGGTAATCCATTAACCCCAAGAATTCACCAATGCACAAATCATCAACATGGATGATTCAGATGGTCATGAGTACAAGTATGAATAACATAAGTAAACTATCTAATTCACTAAGTAACCAAGTGAATATAATTAGACGGGTGCTTCCAACATTGTTATGGGTGGAGACTTGGTGTAGTTTGCTCACTTTAGTGCTTGGAAATTACTTAGAGCTTTACAAGATTAAGAAAATGGAGGTGTATGACCTCAAATTTTCTGGAATCATACCTTAACACAAGTCCCTCAACAATATAACTTGTCGGTAACTCGGTTTGGTGTGCAAAACTTCCAAGAAACAAAGTAAAGTTAAGACAAGTTTTTAAAAGTTTAACAAAAATCCTAACTTGACCTCAAAAATGGTGACATACTATCTTTGTTTACCTTGGTAAACATGTGGTAATGCTCCTAGAGGTTATCCAAGGAATGAGAAGAATAAAAACAAGAAGAAAAGTGTAAGAAGGAAAAACTCACTATTTTGGTTCTTGAACTTTCTACCCAAAGTGGAAGAATTGGAATATTAAAGAGTGGTTGAGAGTGATTTAGAAGTGGTGAAAAGTGTTTAGAAGGTGTTAGGGGTTGATATTTATAAGTAGGACAAGTGGCTGGGGTTTTAAATGAGTTGGTTAAGAGTTAGGATGAGGGAAATTTCATTTTTGGTCATTGTGGTTGTTTTGTTGGTTATTTGGTGCTCAAAATACATAGTTAAGCATGTTTTTTTGGTGTTTTAAGTGTATTCAAGCATGCGTAATATTAAATCACGTATGAATAATGTTTCAAATAAAATATGATCTCGATGTAAGGCTCGATTTTGAATTAAACTGCATATTCGCGAAATGTTTACTTATTATGCAAGTATGATTAAACTAGGATGATATAAAATATAGTTTCCATTATGATCAATTCTTGATTTACTAAGGATTGAAGATAGAATACAAATTAAAAATAAAATGGAAAAGGCTTGAAAAATACGAAACGTTACACAAATCCTATAAAACTGAAAAGAAACGATTTAGGTAGTGTTTCCTTCATAAATTGCCTCAAGAGTATTCATAAATTTGGGTAAATTTATATTATAAATATGTATAATTGCTTCACACTTAAAATTTGCTTTTCCTCAAGCAAACCATCCATTAAGATCCTTTAAATTAGTGGAAAATGTATTGGATCCATGAGTTATACAAGTGTTTTATTTGGTGAAAAAAATAGATAAACATGACATGTCTACTTATACTTTTATTATGCTTAAGGTTATACTTCTCGCAATGAATATTTAACTCTCTTTGGCTTGTGCTCGTGTGTATTGCGAGTTTAAGTGTTCATTCAAGTTCATCCCGACATAATTATAAATCACAGGCTTGTATGTAAATCAAATCTCCATCTTTTTAACTAAGTAAAATGCATAAATCAAAAGGGATTTTAATAAGGTTTAAAGGAAAGGGGAAACTACACTAGTGTGTGTGTGTGTGTTTTGGGAAAACTTAAGTAAATTATTGGGTATGGTGCGTGGTCTTGAAGTTTAGTAGTAGTCTCGACTTGATGATTCTTCAAATGGCATTTGAACAAATGTTCTTTCAAACTTGTCACGTAACATCGACAATTTTTCCTTCACTGCATAAAACACACTGCTTCCTTTCCTTACGGTGTGTTCTTCCTTGAATCGAATGGCTACAATTCGGATGAGGCGTGTATAGTTAAATTGGGAGTATGTTTGGTTCTTTCTACACTTCCCATCATGTGACCAATTTACACATTTGACACATTTCTCGTATCTTTTGGCTTTTCGTTTGGCGACGTTTTTTGATCGACCGCAATTGTGACAACCCTCACTAAACCAGGTATCCGTACGACTTAATTAATAATTAATTACTGCTTAATTACTGTGCTTGCTTGAACTTGTGAATAAACTGCTACTTGAATACTGATACATGTACTTACTTGCATCATACTTTACTTGATGTCACTCCATGTTTTGCTTACAGCACCTTTGTGACAACCTTGATGCACCAAAAGCACAGTAGCACAATGAACGGATAACCTATTAAACGTGCTGTCATAACTAGCACCAGGTAGGTACTGCCTCTAAGGCCTGTAAGAGCCTGAGATAGTTCGCTACACTAGTGGTGAGTGTAGGGATATAAGGGTTGTAGAACTGTGTCACTAGGAATAAATTACAGTGACCGGATGTGCCTAAAACGTACTCTAAGTACAAAATTCAGCACTTTAATTAAAATTCAGCATTTGGCTAACTAATAAAGTGCCAAGACATGAGGAAAATATTCCCGACACTTTGGAGGAATAAGTTGCGTCACTAAAAATAATTATAACGACACTTTAAAGCTTTGTTAAGCACTTTAACGGATTACTATCCAACCGAACAACCGGACTTTACCCGACACATAAAAATATTGTCATTGACATAGTTGTTCTTTTTCTGAGCCAGTTAGGGTCCCCGAATACCCTAACACCCGCTATAACGCATAACACATTAATAACCGAGTTAACCTCCACACTTAACTAACTAATACTTAGTGTTTAGTTGAAATGGAACCGGATTACCCCCCCCCCCCCCAAACCGAGTTCGGTCACAATGTGACCCCCATTGTACTTCTCTTGATTATTTAAATCAAACATGCCTAATATCTTGAAGACATGAGGACCTTTGGTTATTAATCTTGGATTTTGCCTTTAAGTACTAAGCTTAAACCAACATGATCATCACAACACTCAAACTTACAACAAAACTCTCTCCCTCTCCTCACAAAGCTCTCGGCCGAACTCCCCTATCCATCCATCAATTTTTTGAGTTTTGTTCAAGCTATTCCAAGATCACACAAGTGATAAGGATCACCTACAAGGAAGCTTGGTGCAATCGGAAGGCGAAGGACCTCACTCTATTGCTTTTATCCACTCATTTTGCGTCTAGATTCTTCCCTAGCCTCGAGCTAGTAGTAAGTTGCTTGAATCACACTCTCGAACTATTTTGAAGTGGTTAAAATGTTATGTAACGGCTAAAACTCGTAAACATACAAGTTGATACATAAAAGTCTACTAAAAATGCTAGTAATGGTGGTTAAAAGCTTGAATGTTGTGTAAATCTTGTAGTATTTGATTTGTGTGGTTATTTAGTCCCGATCTATGTTGTGGTAGCTCGGATCATCGTTTAACCCGGATTGGTCATGATCATGGATTATGACATAAAGCTTGTTTAAGTGTAACAAGGGTTAAGTGATGAAACTCTACCACACATCAAACTTGAACTTGTGTAAAAATGATTTTACTTACGAAATAGTGTTTAAAACTAGTAGATCTACGGATCTACAAGCGGTATTTTCAAAGGACCGAGTGTCGAAGAAATCATATTTTTCTAAAAATGGATTTTACATGAGCAAGAATGATTTCTAGAACACACAAGTGTGTAAACACTTGTGTAGCACTAAGTTTCGACAAAATAACTATCTTTGTAAAAATTGATAAGAAGTTGTAAAGATGGAATTTCTTTAAAAACGGGGTTTTTACGAAACCGGATTGATTTATATAAAGATCCACTAAAAGTAATGGAATTTACTTTATATTCTTGGATAAAACGCAAGTTCATGTAACTTATGCGATATACATATTTATTTACTAGTTTGTTGTTTTGGACATTGTTTTGATTGAATGAAAAGAATGTTGGTTTGATTTATGAAAGAAAATGATACGCTTAAAAGCGTGGCCACCTCCAGTTACAGGGGAAACTCTGGCGAAATTTTTCCAAAAACCTAACACTTAGAAATATTTTCACTATAAGTGTTAGAAATACTTTTCGACTTGTTTTCAAATTATAGATTTCGCCACGACTTTATTTACAAAACATCGGAGGTGGGATTTCACAAAATAAAACTTGGTAAATATATATTTAGTAAATATTTTTCATAAAGTCACTTGATATGTGTTTATGATTATTTTGTGAAAATACTAGTATTATTTTTAGGGTAAAAATAATACTATCGAATGTTAATGGATCCAAAATAATACGAACGTCTCTACGATAAATATATAAGTTACACCGGTAATTATTATTACCACTCGATCATTAAAACGTAACTTACGCATTTTAAGAAAATATGACTTAACGCGTATTTTTGTCAAGGTATTATTTTGGGAAAATTTATGTAATAGAAAATATAATATTTTTGAGAAGAATATTTATATTTTGGAGTTAGAAATAAAATATATTTTAAGTGAGACTTAATAATATATTTCGAACACACATGTATTAAATCCCCCATCCTTGGGAAGGGAAAATGATTACCAAGTATTTACTAAATGTAAACACGAAATAGTTGTCTAACTATTTCCCAAAAACTTAAACCATAAAGCTAAGGCACGGCCGTCCATCTAATAGAATTAGTACGTGTAGGTCGTCACACAGCTGCTTGATCAGGAGACATACTTGGTAGAGACGCACCACTGTGAGTTCATGTCCCCCTTTTCTCTTAACTGTTTTCAGTTTTCTAAACTGCGGGGGTGAAATACATGTTACTATGGTTACGAGTACTTTTTACATGGTATGGTTAGCGTAAGGAGGGTTACTACTTAGATCATGTGAGTGGGTAGGCGGGAACTGGAGGCCATTAATCCTCATTGTAGGACCGAGGGACGTAAGCGGTAGATCTATCTGGGTGTAGCGAGCCCAACTCCAGGTCCAACAGTACGGACCTCGGGGTGACTGTGCCCAACGCAAAATCCGCTAGGTTTGAGTCTTCCTACTTGCACTTCACACATATCAATGGCCTTGCAAACCATTGGTGATCTCTTTTTCCTTATTTGCTACATACCAGGGATTTTTATACTTACAAGTGTTTTACATACTCACTACACATGAACTCGCTCAACATTATTGTTGATTTTTCAACTTACATGTATTTCAGGGAATTAAAGGATCTGGCGCGGTATGACACGTTTTCCCGCTGCACTAGTTACGAGGTCATCCGGGTTTGGGGAATGTGACTCTTTCCTGGACAAGTCACAGTCCTTAAACTGCGTTTTATTCATGTTGATGTTTATGTCTTTCAAAACAATGTTTTATGTTATGGTGTTGTAGTCCCTAAGACAATGTTGTTGTATTTGTTTTTTTAAAACTTAATTAAATGGATGATCTTGCATGGTTTTATTTCATATAGCTTTGTTATGGTTAAGCTATGGTATTAAGAAGTCACACCAAAATAACCACGCTTCCGCAAAGCCAGGGTGTGACAGCTTGGTATCAGAGCTCGATCATAGCGAACTAGGATTCCTTCTCGAGTCTAGACTATGATCACTAGGGCTCTCACGAAAACATTTTTACACTGCATACCACTTAAGTCCAGATCCAAAACATTTTTACAAACAAATGTTGAGCACATTTATTTATTATTTATAGGCTCAGTCTGGGAGGCTGAGGCTCGGTCTGGGAGGCCGAGGTAGTTGGCTAGTGGGACTAGGAGAATTGGCTAGTGGGACTAGGAAGAGCAGTCTGGGAGGCTGGGAGGCTAGTGGGACTAGGAGAATTATTTGATTGCTTACTCGGTGACTAATGTGCTTATCTGATTATATGATTGATTATTTGTACATATTTGTGTTTGTGTTACAGACACATGGACTCGACCGGCACTGGTGATTCAGACACCACAGGCCCTAGACCTATAGTATCAGACGACCTAGAGTCTTCAGAGCGCGAGGTTCACACATCCGACGTTACTAGCACAGACGAGGATGACTTTCAGCCCTTTGCGTTACCTGATGGTGCTGATGAGCTCGCTGATGGCCCTTTGGCCGGGGACCTACCACTTGTAGAGATCCCTGCTCCCATACCACTTGCTTCATATCCTGCTTACGATTTGCTTCCCGACGTCGATCTGTTTGATGACGAGCCCTTAGAGGATGAGGTTCAGGGCGAGGCCCTTCTTGCTGCTGGAGATCTTTTGTTGATCGCAGATGCTCCCGCTGAGTAGTCACCTGCTCACTCTCCGGTCCCAGACTCTTTCGAGTCTGTGGCCTCCGCACCTTCACACACTCAGAGTGCGCAGCACTTTTCTCACGGTTCAGATCCAGATAGAGCATCCTCTGTTGCCCCTGCTTCTAGCTTTGCTTTCGACCACGATGTTGAGGAGGACTCCGATCCTGTCTTTCCCCCAGGATTCGACCCAGATGAGGATATAGAGTTTATACCCATGGATCAGCCTATGGAGGATATGGTTGACCCAGTAGACCCAGTTGACCATGCATTCGCTGATCATGCAGATTTTGATATGGAGTTCGTTGATCCCGAGCAGCCGCTGGACCCTGCTCCTGACCCAGTGCTTGAGCATGACCCTGCTCATGCTGGCATGCCTATTGATCCTGTGATTGCTGACCCACCTATTGATGATCACCCTGCTGATGCACCACTACTGGAGGGTGACCATGTTATTGCTGCTGATCATGTTGATCCCCCACTTATCGCTGATGTACCTGTTGACCCTCTTGTTGCACCTTGATGTGTGAAATATGTGTTAATTAAATTCAACAAGTTTTAAAAATTGGAAAAACCCGTAAACCACACACTACCGGCAAGTGTACCGGTCGTAAGTAGTAAAACAAGTAAGTCCGAGTATCGAACCGTGGACACAATCTAGCGACTCTTGATACTAAACCTCTATCGACCCCTAGCCTAATAAATTGGATTTGTTTTGAGAAAAACTATTTTTAAACTAAAAAGCAATTTAACTAAATAGATGACCAAACAGCAGCAAGCACGACAACTAGAAACTGGACTGGAACTCAAGTATGAGACAAATAGGTTACCTAGGCAAGAATCCCTAGACTCATGAATAAAATCCTAACTTTGGTTCTGAATGAAGACTCTGCCTAACCCGATAAACCCTTGGAAGGTAAACCGAACCTGACAGTATGACAAGTGATGAAGTGCTAAAATGGACTGACTCGAGTTATCGACCACCAAGTCCCACAACTATCAGGTATAAAGTAATTAATTTACTAAAACCCTCAAATTATGAAGCAGAAATAATAAAGAACACCGAGACCCTAGGAAACTCTAGACGTGAATAAACAGATGAACCCGAGTTATCGGCCACCCAAACTGCCAAACAACGCCCAGCTAATAACCTAGCAATTCTAGATTAGATTTCTCACCTCTAGAAAAGATTGCACGTTTTAATTAATTGGTTTTAATAATTATTAAACTTAAATTAGATTTCTCACCTTCAATGTCTAGCCCGAAAGATTACAACCTAGACTGACTCCCGGCTCTAAAGTATATTTCTAAGTATCTAGAGCAATGGAACCAACAAATAAATTATCAAACCAATCAAAACCAACACACAAATATTTAGAATCGGGTTCAAAAATTATAACTTATAAATCATCACATTCATTCAAAACCAAAAGTTAATCAATTAAACAATCATCTAGTTCATCAACCCTAGGCAACCATAAAAAATTTAGCTACTCATAATCGAAAGCGAAACGCAAATAATTTTAAAGCAATAAAATTCAGCAAACATGTTTAGATATTTAAGTTTAAAACGATGTCTAACCAAACAAAAGCAATAAACTTTTTTTTGCTAAAATCTTCGATCACAAGCTTCCTCTTCTTTTTTTTTTCTGTGCCGTCTGACTCCTGTTGTCGATCTTTCTGATGTGTCGCCCCAGACTTGTTCGTGCCTCTTGTGCCCCCCCCCCCCCCCCCCCCCAATAGCGAATTAGTGTAGTATATATCCTACTGCCTTTCCCTAATTGATGTATGATTTGCATGGACTAGGCCAATTTCTTCACATGGCCCAAGGCCAATTTACGTAACATCATGGAAAAACCAATATAATTGGCGGCCCAGTTTATGTATTGAATAATACCCTTTGTAAATAATGGGTCCAGCCGTCAACAGTAGTTCTCCTCCAATAGGTTTTTGCCTTTACAATTTCCATAATCCACTTCTCAAAAATGATTATTTTTATGTATTGCCTTCAACTTTAATAATATATAGAGATAGTGGGCTCGGTCCAATCACGGAAAATAGCGACAATTTTACTTCGGTCCCTGGCACACCATTCTGCCCGACTGGCTGGTTATTTATTTATTACTTGTTTTTGCTCCATTTGCACCAGGACCTGCCAAAACACAATATAATATAATATAATACTAAAAACTAAATAAAACTAATAAAAACTATACAATAATTATACACTTTACACGGGACAAATATGTGTATTTTAACACACATCAAATATCCCCACACTTAACCTTTTGCTTGTCCCTAAGCAAAATCCCAAGCAACATGTCCAACTTAAACACTTAACAATAACGCAAGTCTCGAACAAGTTATAACGCGAACTACGAAATCATTAAACACAACGGTTTCGCAAGACTTACAACGTTCAAAAGGTTGATGAATCATAATATTTTTCAAAAAAAAAACGAGCCTACCTAATCAAGTTTTTCTCACCTTCAAGCAATCAATTATGCACTGTCAACACCCCTCACAATTTCACTCGACACTCGGTTGATATATGTGATAATTCAAGTGAACTCTCAAAACCAAACTATGAAGCAACACTATCATAAGCTTGTACGCCAATCAGATCTCCACCTAATTGTTAAAACTTAACACGGATCAAGAGGGCTTTATTGGGTAGGTAAGGGCTAAAGGTAGGTTATTATTTTTTTAGGAAGAAGTGGCTAAACACGTAATCACGCGATAAACCGGATAAGCACGAAACAAAACACTAACATATTGGTCATTTCGACCCACAACTTTATTCTATTCTTTTTTTCATTTTTTTTTCCTTTTGCTTTTTTTTCTTTTTTTCTTTTCATATTTTCCTTTTTTTTTTTTTTTTTTTTGTAAATATAATAAATAACACGATCCGGTTATCACATCAACAATGGGTAACAAACGAATGGTTTTAGGCTCAAAGTGGTGTATCTAAGGGTAGCGGTGAAACGGGTTAAACACAAAGGCTACACAAATAGGGTGATCCTAATGCCTCTATCACATCCATGCCAAATCCTAACCGAAGGTCTCAAACTGTATCAAAACGCACAAGTTCTAAAGTGATGCAACAAGTCGGTAAACACACATGAAACGAAAATAGTGATCATATATATATGAAACATGTAAAGGCTCAAATCTCACTATCATGTGGAAAATAAGGGCTACCGATGTCAACAATGCATAACCAATTAACTTTCCGGCTCCATCCACTATCCTAGGCATCCAAAAACCTTTTACTCCCAAAAATCGATTCAGTCAACCTACTATCCCGCAACTTAAAGAAACAAGTGCTCTCCGACTCGTAGATTCGACAATTAAACCACTTTTGACCGACGTTTTGAAAAGGTTTTTCGTTTTCTATGCGCTAAAGGGCCGGGACTCGCAAAAGCAACTCTCTTTTTTTTATGAATTTTCAGTTTTTTCAATTTTTTTTTTATTTTTTATTATTATTTTTTTTTTGTATTTTTCATTTTTTTTATGACTCAAAACACTACTAACTAGACACTAAACGATAGTTTCCCATCCCCACACTTAAACTCTACATTGCCCTCAATGTAGGATGGAAACCGACTCAAAAGACTAAAATAAATAAGAAATAAAAGGACAAAGGGCAAATTGGAAAGGACTTAGCTGGTTTTATAATCGCGTACGCTTCAAACTCTCGTCCAATCCAGCTCGATCGTATAGCATTTCATTCGCGATCGGCTTCAACTCTGACTGGTACACTTGGTAAATTCCTTGCAATTGGTAAGCAGCTCCAAAATCACCCGAATGGAGATTGAGTACGGGTGGTACATATCCAAACCTGCATAAACAAAAACAAGCAAAAACCAAGCAGTACCTACTCGACACAAAACACTGACTCATAAACTACTAACTTAGACTCATGGTACAAAATAAAATAAAACAAATGCGAAACACTACAAAAAATATACAATTCTACAACAAGTTATTAAAACTCACGGGGGATCATAAAGATCAAACTCACCCCTGAACCTCTCACTAGGGCCTCTAAAACAATCACTCATACCGAAACCCTTCTTTCTCCAAAAGTCGCCATCAAACCAACTCGACTTATGCTCGCTCGTGGGGAATTTATACCTCGAGTTACACACTAAAATACCATCCCCACACTTAGTTTCCTTTACTCCTCCCGAACTAAACTCTCCCCATTCATCTTCCTCTACCGAACTCCAAGAACTATCTTTAAACTCAACCTTACCTTCTACAACTTCCACCTTTTCCTTAAACCTAACATGCTTCTCTTTCTTCGTATCACTCTCCATTCTAACATCTCCAATTCCCTTCAACTCTTGCCTAATTACCGAGGGCGTCCCTAGCTTCTCGGCATTCTTTCCATTAACATGGAATGTAACCGTGTCATCCGTGACACCAAGAGTTATCTTACCGCCATAAACGTCTATTATAGCTTTCGCGGTAGAAAGGAATGGACGACCTAAGATGAGTGAAACACAAGAGTGTCCACTAGGATCCTCGCCCATGTCTAGAACAACAAAATCAGTAGGATACACAAACTTACCTACTTTCACTAGCACGTTTTCAACTATACCTCTAGGAAATTTCACTGAACGATCAGCCAATTGAACATTCATGTAGGTCGGGGTAGGCTCTCCTAGCTTAAGCTTTTTAAACACAGAATATGGCATCACATTTATACTAGCTCCTAGGTCGGCCAAAGCAGTCCTAAACTCATAACCCTCTATCTCACAAGGAATGGTGAAACTTCCCGGATCTGGCATCTTTGTGGGAAGTTTGTTTGAGATCACCGCAGAACATTCCTCACTCAATGTAATAATAGAAAGATCCTCAATTTTCTTCTTATTGAGCAGGAGTCCCTTGAGAAACTTGGCAAATTTAGGCATTTTAGCCAAAGCCTCAAGGAAGGGAATGTCTACATGAAGCTTTTTGATCATCTCTAAAAACCCATTATATTGAGCAATTTGCTTCTTGTTCAAAAGTCTCATAGGGTATGGAGGAATGGGCTCATACACTTCAACCGGTTCTTCTACATTCTTCTCCTCTGGTTCAACCACCTTCTCAACTACCTTTTCCATTTCTACCTCTTTCTCAACAATCCTCTCAGGTTCTATCAACTTCTCTATCTCAAACCCCCCATCAACAACTCCTGTACTCCTACCACTACGTGTGAACACGGCATGTAACTGGGCATTAGGGTTAAGCTGGGTGGTGCTAGGGAATGAACCTGCGGGCCTCTCAGTCATCCTACTGGCCATCTCTCCTACGGTCCTCTCTAGACTCTGTATGGTGGACCCCTGATTCCTAAACATCAACTCAAACTCCTGGTTTTTCTTCAGCTGCTCCTGATGTCTAGCCTCACCCTGCATCACTATCGACTCTAGGAGTTTATTCGTCCTACTCTGGCTCTCCTCATTCCTCTTTAAAAACTCACTCAGCTCAGACTTAGGCTCTCCACTACTCTGTCCATCAGCAGGGGTCTGAAACAAACTCTGGCGAGGCTGGAATCCAGGGGGATTCCTGCCCTGCCAGTTCGAGGTTTGGCGTGACTGCCATCCAGAATTGTAACCCTGGCCTCGTCCCTGATTCTGGACAAAACTCAACTCCTCCTCAGATCCTACCGGGCAATCTACCGTCTCATGCCCACCTCTACACACCTCACACTTAGAGCTAATCTTAACCTGAATGTCCTTGACCATCTTTGTCAAGGATTCGACCTGGGCGGCTAAGGCTACACTAGAATCTACCGTATGAATACCTTTAGGGGCAGCAGTAATGCCCCCAAAGCCTGGCTCGGTGTAAGTACTGGTGGCTAGATCCTCCATCATCTCAAGACACTCAGCAGCAGTCTTGGTCTTCATCATGTTTCCTCCCGCTGTGGAGTCAAGCAGTCTCTTAGTCGCTTCAGAAACTCCATTATAGAATTTCTCCACGACTCTCCACTCCTCAAGCCCATGGTGAGGGCACTTGTTCAGCAGCGCCTTAAACCTATCCCAAGTCTCGTAGAAAGACTCCCCCGGCTGCTCAGTGAATGCGTAGATGAGATTTCTAAGACGAGCGGTTTTCGCAGGTGGGAAGTATTTTTGTAGGAATTTGGTCTGAAGATCATTCCAAGTGGTGATGGCCCCCTGTGGGAGGGAGTCCAACCAGATAGCAGCCTGATCAGTGAGTGAGAATGGAAACAAACGAAGGTGAATGGCCTCCTCAGTAACGCCCGTAAGGCGGAAAGTACTACAGACCCTACCGAATCTAGTCAGATGAGCATGTGGGTCCTCGTCTCGTAAACCATGGAACTGGACCGAATGGGTAATGGTGTTGATCAAGGTGGGTGGGATGGTCCAGTTGTTCGCCTCTACAGTAGGAAGTGTGATGCTCGAGCGAACGGTGGTGGGAGCAACACTAATGTGATCAGCAACAGTCCTACGATCAGCCATAACTACTTCGGGTTCTAAATTGAATTCTACTTTTGGAACCTTAAACTTAAGCTGACGTAGGCAACGGTGGAATTCGGATTCGGGCTCAGAGAATGGTGAAGTATCAGGTGGGCCCGAGGAACGTGTGTGCATATACTGAAAAGCAAGTAGAACGGCACGAATCACAAACAAGCAAGCTAAACAATTAGGCACACAGAACTAGCAAGTATCCTAAGAAAGCAAAAAAAAAAAAACTATTTTTTTTTTTTTTTTTGGTTTTTTATTTTTAATTTTTCATCTTGTTTGACTAAGAAATAAAACAAACAACTAATCTAAGAAAGCAGTAAAATGGCTAAATCCCCGACTCGGGTCGTCCTCAAAAGCGCACTGTGTCCCCGGCAACGGCGCCAAAAACTTGATGTGTGAAATATGTGTTAATTAAATTCAACAAGTTTTAAAAATTGGAAAAACCCGTAAACCACAC
Organism: Helianthus tuberosus; assembly: GCA_030545235.1. NCBI lineage: Eukaryota > Viridiplantae > Streptophyta > Magnoliopsida > Asterales > Asteraceae > Helianthus > Helianthus tuberosus. Next base: position 82,274,883 of record CM060382.1, on the reverse strand, counting down.
ACTACCGGCAAGTGTACCGGTCGTAAGTAGTAAAACAAGTAAGTCCGAGTATCGAACCGTGGACACAATCTAGCGACTCTTGATACTAAACCTCTATCGACCCCTAGCCTAATAAATTGGATTTGTTTTGAGAAAAACTATTTTTAAACTAAAAAGCAATTTAACTAAATAGATGACCAAACAGCAGCAAGCACGACAACTAGAAACTGGACTGGAACTCAAGTATGAGACAAATAGGTTACCTAGGCAAGAATCCCTAGACTCATGAATAAAATCCTAACTTTGGTTCTGAATGAAGACTCTGCCTAACCCGATAAACCCTTGGAAGGTAAACCGAACCTGACAGTATGACAAGTGATGAAGTGCTAAAATGGACTGACTCGAGTTATCGACCACCAAGTCCCACAACTATCAGGTATAAAGTAATTAATTTACTAAAACCCTCAAATTATGAAGCAGAAATAATAAAGAACACCGAGACCCTAGGAAACTCTAGACGTGAATAAACAGATGAACCCGAGTTATCGGCCACCCAAACTGCCAAACAACGCCCAGCTAATAACCTAGCAATTCTAGATTAGATTTCTCACCTCTAGAAAAGATTGCACGTTTTAATTAATTGGTTTTAATAATTATTAAACTTAAATTAGATTTCTCACCTTCAATGTCTAGCCCGAAAGATTACAACCTAGACTGACTCCCGGCTCTAAAGTATATTTCTAAGTATCTAGAGCAATGGAACCAACAAATAAATTATCAAACCAATCAAAACCAACACACAAATATTTAGAATCGGGTTCAAAAATTATAACTTATAAATCATCACATTCATTCAAAACCAAAAGTTAATCAATTAAACAATCATCTAGTTCATCAACCCTAGGCAACCATAAAAAATTTAGCTACTCATAATCGAAAGCGAAACGCAAATAATTTTAAAGCAATAAAATTCAGCAAACATGTTTAGATATTCAAGTTTAAAACGATGTCTAACCAAACAAAAGCAATAAACTTTTTTTTGCTAAAATCTTCGATCACAAGCTTCCTCTTCTTTTTTTTTTTCTGTGCCGTCTGACTCCTGTTGTCGATCTTTCTGATGTGTCGCCCCAGACTTGTTCGTGCCTCTTGTGCCCCCCCCCCCCCCCCCCCCCCCCCCCCCCCAATAGCGAATTAGTGTAGTATATATCCTACTGCCTTTCCCTAATTGATGTATGATTTGCATGGACTAGGCCAATTTCTTCACATGGCCCAAGGCCAATTTACGTAACATCATGGAAAAACCAATATAATTGGCGGCCCAGTTTATGTATTGAATAATACCCTTTGTAAATAATGGGTCCAGCCGTCAACAGTAGTTCTCCTCCAATAGGTTTTTGCCTTTACAATTTCCATAATCCACTTCTCAAAAATGATTATTTTTATGTATTGCCTTCAACTTTAATAATATATAGAGATAGTGGGCTCGGTCCAATCACGGAAAATAGCGACAATTTTACTTCGGTCCCTGGCACACCATTCTGCCCGACTGGCTGGTTATTTATTTATTACTTGTTTTTGCTCCATTTGCACCAGGACCTGCCAAAACACAATATAATATAATATAATACTAAAAACTAAATAAAACTAATAAAAACTATACAATAATTATACACTTTACACGGGACAAATATGTGTATTTTAACACACATCACACCTCACCTTGACCCTATGACTGTACAGTTTGATCGAGCACTTTTTGAGGCACAGATTGACCCACGAGATGAGCACGCCCAGCATGGGTGGATTCCTGCTGATGATGAGATTCCACCTATTCCCCCTCAGATCACTGATACCCGTCACGTTGATACCTCATTTACTTTCCCTCAGTTTACACCTCCAGCACGACCTGGAGAGGGTTCTTCGGCCCATCCCTTTGGGCATGTGCCGACGTCTGTTCCCGTTATGCCACAGTTTTCACCTGTTTTACCCCCTGCTCCTCCATTTCATGTGACACCTTTTGATCCAGCCAGCGAGCCGTTTCTCTGGACGTCACCATCTGTTATGCCATCGACCGACCCCTACCATCCTTTCCATATGGGGTATTCTATTGAGGACGTTCTGATGTCGTTTGTTGTCCAGCAGGAGGCGCTCACACGGCGTATTCAGGAGCTCGAGAGAGTTCAGCCACCGCCGTGCCAGTGTCAAGGTCAGACCCACCCTGTTTCTTCGCAGCACTCTCGACCATTGTTACCTGACTATGCTGCACGCCTTTTGGCACTTGAGCAGCAGGTTGCTTCTTGGTTGCGTACCCAGAGAGCCATGGAGGAGGACTGGCTCCAGTTGCGTTGTTTGTTCTACACTCACTTTCCCCCTCCTCCACCGCCATCTGTGTAGGGCTCTTCAGTACCGTATGGGTAGACGTTGGTGAGAAGACGGCGAATGCTTTAGACTGCACAGCATTTTTGGAGACTACATTTTGATTCTGACTTTTGTTGATCATGTATATGGGATGTATTGACACTGATTTGATATAGTTTTTGGACTAGGGTGATGTAGCCCTTAGTCGACTGATGTTGTATGACACTGTGATGTACTTGTACGCTTACTATGTGGTCTCAATATATGGCAATCGCAGTATTCTCATCATATTTGATGCTTGATTTGGTTATTTATATTCTATGACATAGGATGTTGTGTGATTGATGTTTGTAACATGGGATGTTGTGTGATTGATATGATTATAACATGAGATGTTATGTACTATTACTATCATAATAAAGCGTATGTATTATAACATGGGATCTTTACTATGGCCTGACCGACGTAAACACATCTTTTAGAAGATGCCGCCGAAATGTCCAACGCCGATGCCTACCAATGAGGCCGAACTCCAACAAGTCATCGCTGCTGCCATCGCGCAATACGCCGCCTCGCAAGGAGGACCCAGCGGAAGCAGCTCAAACAACAATGGCAACAACAATCCACCTCATGGTAATACTAAGTCATTAAGACATACCATGACCTAATTGGATATCTATAGCAATGATGCTAATGCCGATCACATGTTATAATGTATGTGCAGGGTGCACCTACAAGCAGTTTCTAGACTGCAAGCCTGTCAACTTTGATGGCACTGGAGGTGCTATCGCCTTTGTTCGTTGGGCTGAGAAAATTGAATCTGTACTTCGCATGAGCAAAAGTGCACCAGACCAGCAAGTCACCTACATTTCTGGGCTATTTTTGGATGGAGCCCTATCTTGGTGGAATTTGCAAGTGCAGACACTTGGTGAAGCTGCTGCCTACGCACTAACATGGGCCGAACTGAAGGAACTAATGCGTAAAAAGTATTGTTCTCACGCTGAAATCCAAAGATTGGAAACTGAGTTCTGGCATTTGAAGATGGAAGGTCCGAAGATCGCGGAATATGTTCAGAGGTTTCACGACCTGTCGCATGTGGTACCCTATATGGTCACTCCAGAATTCAAGCGGATTGAACGCTTCATTTGGGGATTAGCTCCTCAAATCATAAGCATGGTGACCTCCTCCAAGCCTGCAACGATTACTGAGGCAATCGATTTGAGCGTAGCTCTCACTGAGGAGGCGATCCGCCTAAACAAGTTTTCTGATGTTGAGCAAAGGAAGAAGGAGACTCATGTAGAGTCGTCCGGGGATAACAAAAGGAAATTCTTGAATTTCAAACAAGGCACAAGCAGTGATGGCAGGAAAGGAGAACCAAGCGCACCGGTTCAAGCTATGACTGGTACTAGAAGGAAAGGAAAGGGATATATGGGTGCACATCCCAAGTGTAACTCTTGCCAACGCCATCACCCTGGCCGATGCGGGCCAAAAGTATGTGAAGCTTGTGGAAAGACTGGTCACTTGAAGGATTCTTGCTGGGCTAGTGCTGGCCGGGGAGGCCAAGGAGGATTTGGGAATAGAAATAATAATCGTGGTGGTATTGGGAATCGCCCACAGGGGAACAATGGAGGAAATGGGAATCGAGGTAACAATGTGAATCAAGCGGGCGCTGTAAATCATAACCAAAGGAATAACCAAGCTGGAAATGGAGGTGGAAACGGGCAAAGACCTGGATGCTTTAACTGTGGTGATATCGGGCACTTTAAGAGAAACTGCCCAGAGTTGAACCAAGCCCGTGGAAGAGTGTTCCACATCGAAGCGAGGGAAGCGCGCCAGGATCCCAATGTCGTTACTGGTACGTTCCCTGTGAACTAACGCTATGCATCCGTTTTATTTGATACTGGTGCCGATTATAGTTTCGTATCGTTAGAATTTAAGAATATGCTTGGTTTAACCGCTAGTAAGTTAGATATTCCCTACTCAATCGAATTGGCCAATGGGAAGTTAGTAGAAGCCAATGAAGTTATCAGAGGATGTGTGATCGAATTGGGAGAGCGTGAGTTTGCTCTGGATCTACTACCAGTCCAGTTGGGAAGCTTCGACGTGGTGGTAGGAATGGATTGGTTATCAGGCAACGAGGCTGAGATAGTTTGTCACGAAAAGGTTGTTCGTATCCCAACCGAAGAGGGTGAAACAATTGTGGTTCATGGTGAAAAGCGTGATACGCCGTTAAGAATTATCAGCTGCCTGAAAGCGCGAAAGTGTTTGCAGAAAGGATGTGTTGCCTTCCTGGCACACATTGTAGACAAGAAAGCTGCAGAACCGAAGATCGAAGACATCCCTGTCGTGAGGGAATATCCAGAAGTCTTCCCGGAGGACTTGCCTGGACTGCCACCTCAGAGGCAAGTATAGTTTCACATCGATTTAGTTCCAGGCGCCGCGCCTGTGGCTAAGGCACCTTATAGACTTGCCCCGTCTGAGATGCAAGAATTGTCGACACAACTTCAAGAGTTGTTAGACAAGGGATTTATCCGACCAAGCTTCTCGCCTTGGGGAGCTCCAGTCCTGTTTGTCAAAAAGAAGGACGGTAGTTTTCGTATGTGCATCGACTACCGGGAGCTTAACAAGCTGACGATCAAGAATAGGTATCCTCTGCCAAGAATCGATGATCTGTTTGACCAACTGCAAGGTTCAAGCTTTTACTCAAAGATCGATTTGCGATCTGGATACCATCAGTTAAGGATACAAGAGGAGAGTATCCCGAAGACAGCCTTCAGAACTCGTTATGGACACTACGAGTTCCTTGTTATGCCGTTTGGGTTGACAAACGCACCTGCAGTCTTTATGGACTTGATGAATAGAGTTTGCAAGCCGTACTTGGACAAGTTCGTGATTGTGTTCATCGACGACATCTTGATTTATTCAAGGACAAAGGCTGAGCACGAACAGCATCTAAGAGCTATTTTGGAGCTGCTGAAGAAAGAACGACTGTATGCCAAATTCTCTAAGTGCGAATTTTGGCTACGTGAAGTCCAATTTCTTGGACATGTGGTAAATGGAGATGGAATCCATGTGGATCCAACCAAGATCGAAGCGATCAAGAATTGGGAAACGCCAAAGACGCCAACCGAAATTCGACAATTCTTAGGTTTGGCTGGTTACTACCGAAGATTCATTGAGAATTTTTCAAAAATCGCTCAACCATTGACGCTCCTCACGCAGAAAGATAAGAAGTTTGATTGGGGAATCAAACAGGAAGAAGCGTTCCAGATATTGAAGGATAAGCTCTGCAATGCGCCAATCTTAGCACTACCAGAAGGTACAGATGATTTCGTGGTATACTATGACGCCTCACGTCAAGGATTGGGTTGTGTGTTGATGCAACGCCAAAAGGTTATTGCTTACGCATCGCGTCAATTGAAAGTACATGAAAAGAACTATACCACACATGATTTGGAACTTGGCGCAGTGGTTTTTGCATTAAAGATCTGGAGACATTACCTTTATGGTACGAAATGTACAATCTTCACAGATCACAAGAGCCTACAACACATATTCAATCAGAAGGAGCTGAATATGAGGCAGAGACGGAAGGGTTGTGTCAAGGATATGGCAATCCTTCCAAGAAGCTTTTGGCTCACAATTAAATCTGAGCACTGCGTTTCATCCGCAAACTGACGGTCAAAGCGAGCAAACGATTCAGACGTTAGAAGATATGCTGAGAGCATGTGTAATGGATTTGGGCGGTAGCTGGGACAAGCATTTGCCTTTGGTCGAATTTTCATACAACAACAGCTACCACACCAGTATTGGAGCCGCGCCATTTGAAGCTCTTTACGGACGCAAGTGTCGATCACCCCTATGCTGGGCTGACGCAGGTGATAGACAGCTTGTTGGTCCCGAAATCGTCCAAGAGACGACAGACAAGATTGCGCAGATTCGAAAACGCATCGAAGCAGCTCGCCACAGACAGAAAGCCTATGCTGATCCAAACCGGAAACATTTGGAATTCCAAGTTGGAGATATGGTTTTATTGAAAGTTTCACCCTGGAAGGGTGTGGCACGCTTCGGAAAGCGTGGGAAGTTAAATCCGCGTTACATTGGCCCTTTCAGAATTTTGGAAAGAATAGGGCTAGTAGCACACAAGCTGGACTTACCTGCCGAGCTAAATGGAGTTCACGATACATTTCATGTATCCAACCTGAAGAAAAGTCCAACTCAAGATACCATTGCCATTCCCACCGACGAGATTCATGTTGACGACACGCTCCATTTCGTTGAAGAACCGGTTGAGGTTACGGATTGGAAAGTAAACAAGACCCGCCAGAGCAGTGTCAAGCTCGTCAAAGTTCGTTGGAATGCCAGACATGGTCCTGAATACACCTGGGAGCGTGAGGACCGGATGAAAGAGAAATACCCCCACTTATTTCCTAAGAACCCTGCATCTACAAGCAGAACTTAAAATTTCGGGACGAAAATTTTCTAACGGGGGGAGAATGTGACAACCCTCACTAAACCAGGTATCCGTATAACTTAATTAATAATTAATTACTGCTTAATTACTGTGCTTGCTTGAACTTGTGAATAAACTGCTACTTGAATACTGATACATGTACTTACTTGCATCATACTTTACTTGCTGTCACTCCATGTTTTGCTTACAGCACCTTTGTGACAACCTTGATGCACCAAAAGCACAGTAGCACAATGAACGGATAACCTATTAAACATGCTGTCATAACTAGCACCAGGCAGGTACTGCCTCTAAGGCCTGTAAGAGCCTGAGATAGTTCGCTACACTAGTGGTGAGTGTAGGGATATAAGGGTTGTAGAACTGCGTCACTAGGAATAAATTACAGTGACCGGATGTGCCTAAAACGTACTCTAAGTACAAAATTCAGCACTTTAATTAAAATTCAGCATTTGGCTAACTAATAAAGTGCCAAGACATGAGGAAAATATTCCCGACACTTTGGAGGAATAAGTTGCGTCACTAAAAATAATTATAACGACACTTTAAAGCTTTGTTAAGCACTTTAATGGATTACTATCCAACCGAACAACCGGACTTTACCCGACACATAAAAATATTGTCATTGACATAGTTGTTCTTTTTCTGAGCCAGTTAGGGTCCCCGAATACCCTAACACCCGCTATAACGCATAACACATTAATAACCGAGTTAACCTCCACACTTAACTAACTAATACTTAGTGTTTAGTTGAAATGGAACCGGATTACCCCCCCCCCAAACCGAGTTCGGTCACAATGTGACCCCCATTGTACTTCTCTTGATTATTTAAATCAAACATGCCTAATATCTTGAAGACATGAGGACCTTTGGTTATTAATCTTGGATTTTGCCTTTAAGTACTAAGCTTAAACCAACATGATCATCACAACACTCAAACTTACAACAAAACTCTCTCCCTCTCCTCACAAAGCTCTCGACCGAACTCCCCTATCCATCCATCAATTTTTCGAGTTTTGTTCAAGCTATTCCAAGATCACACAAGTGATAAGGATCACCTACAAGGAAGCTTGGTGCAATCGGAAGGCGAAGGACCTCACTCTATTGCTTTTATCCACTCATTTTGCGTCTAGATTCTTCCCTAGCCTCGAGCTAGTAGTAAGTTGCTTGAATCACACTCTCGAACTATTTTGAAGTGGTTAAAATGTTATGTAACGGCTAAAACTCGTAAACATACAAGTTGATACATAAAAGTCTACTAAAAATGCTAGTAATGGTGGTTAAAAGCTTGAATGTTGTGTAAATCTTGTAGTATTTGATTTGTGTGGTTATTTAGTCCCGATCTATGTTGTGGTAGCTCGGATCATCGTTTAACCCGGATTGGTCATGATCATGGATTATGACATAAAGCTTGTTTAAGTGTAACAAGGGTTAAGTGATGAAACTCTACCACACATCAAACTTGAACTTGTGTAAAAATGATTTTACTTACGAAATAGTGTTTAAAACTAGTAGATCTACGGATCTACAAGCGGTATTTTCAAAGGACCGAGTGTCGAAGAAACCATATTTTTCTAAAAATGGATTTTACATGAGCAAGAATGATTTCTAGAACACACAAGTGTGTAAACACTTGTGTAGCACTAAGTTTCGACAAAATAACTATCTTTGTAAAAATTGATAAGAAGTTGTAAAGATGGAATTTCTTTAAAAACGGGGTTTTTACGAAACCGGATTGATTTATATAAAGATCCACTAAAAGTAATGGAATTTACTTTATATTCTTGGATAAAACGCAAGTTCATGTAACTTATGCGATATACATATTTATTTACTAGTTTGTTGTTTTGGACATTGTTTTGATTGAATGAAAAGAATGTTGGTTTGATTTATGAAAGAAAATGATACGCTTAAAAGCGTGGCCACCTCCAGTTACAGGGGAAACTCTGGCGAAATTTTTCCAAAAACCTAACACTTAGAAATATTTTCACTATAAGTGTTAGAAATACTTTTCGACTTGTTTTCAAATTATAGATTTCGCCACGACTTTATTTACAAAACATCGGAGGTGGGATTTCACAAAATAAAACTTGGTAAATATATATTTAGTAAATATTTTTCATAAAGTCACTTGATATGTGTTTATGATTATTTTGTGAAAATACTAGTATTATTTTTAGGGTAAAAATAATACTATCGAATGTTAATGGATCCAAAATAATACGAACGTCTCTACGATAAATATATAAGTTACACCGGTAATTATTATTACCACTCGATCATTAAAACGTAACTTACGCATTTTAAGAAAATATGACTTAACGCGTATTTTTGTCAAGGTATTATTTTGGGAAAATTTATGTAATAGAAAATATAATATTTTTGAGAAGAATATTTATATTTTGGAGATAGAAATAAAATATATTTTAAGTGAGACTTAATAATATATTTCGAACACACATGTATTAAATCCCCCATCCATGTGAAGGGAAAATGATTACCAAGTATTTACTAAATGTAAACACGAAATAGTTGTCTAACTATTTCCCAAAAACTTAAACCATAAAGCTAAGGCACGGCCGTCCGTCTAATAGAATTAGTACGTGTAGGTCGTCACACAGCTGCTTGATCAGGAGACATACTTGGTAGAGACGCACCACTGTGAGTTCATGTCCCCCTTTTCTCTTAACTGTTTTCAGTTTTCTAAACTGCGGGGGTGAAATACATGTTACTATGGTTACGAGTACTTTTTACATGGTATGGTTAGCGTAAGGAGGGTTACTACTTAGATCATGTGAGTGGGTAGGCGGGAAGTGGAGGCCATTAATCCTCATTGTAGGACCGAGGGACGTAAGCGGTAGATCTATCTGGGTGTAGCGAGCCCAACTCCAGGTCCAACAGTACGGACCTCGGGGTGACTTTGTGCCCAACGCAAAATCCGCTAGGTTTGAGTCTTCCTACTTGCACTTCACACATATCAATGGCCTTGCAAACCATTGGTGATCTCTTTTTCCTTATTTGCTACATACCAGGGATTTTTATACTTACAAGTGTTTTACATACTCACTACACATGAACTCGCTCAACATTATTGTTGATTTTTCAACTTACATGTATTTCAGGGAATTAAAGGATCTGGCGCGGTATGAAACGTTTTCCCGCTGCACTAGTTACGAGGTTATCCGGGTTTGGGGAATGTGACTCTTTCCTGGACAAGTCATAGTCCTTAAACTGTGTTTTATTCATGTTGATGTTTATGTCTTTCAAAACAATGTTTTATGTTATGGTGTTGTAGTCCCTAAGACAATGTTGTTGTATTTGTTTTTTTAAAACTTAATTAAATGGATGATCTTGCATGGTTTTATTTCATATAGCTTTGTTATGGTTAAGCTATGGTATTAAGAAGTCACACCAAAATAACCACGCTTCCGCAAAGCCAGGGTGTGACAGCAATAGGGTGGCAATTGCTCTTTACAGTGCCATAATTTCCTCACATATATGGTTTCAAGGAAAATTATTTCTCTAAGTTCGGGTGACAATTCGGGATCTGCAAAGTGAAGGCAAGAAAGCAAGTGGAAATCAAAAGAATGTATTTTGAGCTTTTTGAGAGAAGAAGAAAGTAAGAAAAGCAATAGATAGAAGTGAAAGAAGGTAGAAATCCAGTTCTTTTAGGCCTCCCGGTAAAATACCAACTTTATTAGTTTCTTCTCCGCAAAATGTTCGGATCGAGATCACCTAAAAGCACTCTTCTTGATAACAGACCATCGTGCGCTTCTTGATTTATGGTTGCCAAAAACTTTTTTATTAGATATTAACAAAGGATTTTTTTTAATATAAATGAAGTTAAACCCAAACGATGGTTTGTGAAGACATGCTTTAGTCTATAAGTGAGCACTCACGCCGTGAGTTCCCAAATTAGTATGTCGGGTCTGATTAAGTAAATTTATACTGATATGCGCCAAATGCAACATAAAAATTATATCAAATAAGGCATAAAACAACCCTTTTTAGTAATAATGTTGGAAAAAGTGTGTTTCTTTGTATACTATTGATTTTGAGGATTAAAAGAGCTTAAATATACAAAAGGAACGAACTAACGGCAAAAACCAGCATAAATACAAAAGAAGGGAAGTTGATATAATATACCAACCTTCTGAGCTTCACCCTAAGGCCAAGAACAACAAATCAGAAGACAAGCACATGCCGTGCCTGCCAGGCATGGGGCCGTTGACGGGTAGTCCGTAGGACAACCCTTAAATGTTATAAATGATAATTTAATCTCGCATTTATCCATGTATTTATCTTGAATTAGATAACTACAGTTGCTCATGTTCCAGGTGTGTTCGGGGCTTTAAAAGTGTGGAAATGGAGCTTCGAATAGGCGTGGCTGGATTGGAGATTGAAAGATGGAGCATAAATGAAGATAATAATTTATTAGAATTAAATAATTAAGAAGATGACACAATAGAGGACGAAATTACGAGAACGTAGGCGAAAACGGTGAAGAAAACAGAGTTGAAACGAAAAAGTTATGAAGAAAACAAAATTGCATGTTGAAGGCTACCGTAGCTTACGGTAGCTACCGTAAATTACGGTAGCCCCCAACATTTTTCTTCCACCGTAAGGCAATAGAGACCCACCGTAGCCACTTGAAAGCTCACTATGACCATTTGATGAGACCACTTGTAGGCTCAGCGGAAAAGTGTAACTCCTCACTTTTAATGACCATTTGATGAGACTTTTGATTATCCAATCGTTGTTTTCAGTTTCGGGAGCATGATAGGGGAGATTTTGTCTGTTTTCCTTGTCTTCTTGAAGATTCTAAATATTTGGTTTGTGTTTTTTATTCGTATGAACATTAAACTATGTGTTATGATGATGCACCAAACTATGGAAGGCTAATTTCGTTGGTGATCATCCTCGAATGTAAGGTTTTACTTGTGACAATTATGTTTTGATCTTTAATTTCTGGAGTAATAAACTTTGCATGTTTTGTTTAGTTGATTACGGTGTATGAATGATTATTTGTAAATTGTTGATGTGTGTTTGATCATAGTTCTAAACCATACGTTCTTGGTGTCATTGGCAATCGAGATATCATGGGAGGGATTAGGGTTGGATATATGTTGATTGATCATCGGGTAATAACCTCGCGTTCTAGGAATCCGAGTACTTAGTTCCCTTTCATCACAAATAATTGATCTTACATGAGCCATGTCTATGTGGTTCTTTCCAGTTGAACATGAACGTTAGTTGTCACTTAAAGCCTAAAACTCGGGATGATCACTACCCTCTTATCCTGTTAGAAAACTTGACTTTGATTTGTATTCTAATTTAGTAATTCCAGATAATTAAAACCAATCAACCCAAACATTGAAATTTACATTTCTTGCAATTTAGATTAATCTTGTTAGTTAGACATACATTGAGATATCACGTATTCCACAAACTCCCCGTGTTCGATACCCACTTACCGCTAGCTAATTAGTTGTAATTGGATTAAATTTGAGTGAGACTTCGACCTCACGTCAGCCGTGCCCCACCCAAGATTCCAGGAAGAAGAAGACAAACAGAAGCAGACAAGAAACACAGGGTCATGTCCCATGGACACAGGCCGTGGTCAACTCTCAGATATGCAAATCTTGGATAGTACAACAAGTACAATGGGCACGGGGCCGTGTATAGATCACTTGGTGAAGACAAAATCTTTTATGTACTACTTTTGATTTCCAATCTTTGGTTAACTTTTTAATTGGGTATGTATTAATGACTTTAATAACTAGTTTTTATATTGAAAGTTAATTTTATCCTATCATCTCTTCATGTTTCGTTGATTCACTAACTCGTGTCTTTACGGTCTATATAAAGTGCATTAACTGCCTGGAAGGGGGTTAGAAGGGTGGTATGGGTAAAGTTCTTGCCTCGTTCAGTGTATAGATCCTGTGAGGACCGTTTCGTTCTCGTAAATGCTCCAACCAATTCAAATTAGCTCTCCATATTGTGCGAAATCCAATTGAAAAGATGACACACACAAGATATCACATATAAACACTGGTTTCATTGATAGATTTCAATTAGAGGACTGAGAAACCAATTTGGCAGAGTTTTGCTACACAAGTGCCAAAAGTTACAAATGCCAACACTCACTCACCTATTTATAGGGAAAACCCTTCGTGCGAATCACCTAGGAGTGAGTGGGCCATCTCATGCGAATGGACCATGTCCCCCTTCATACGAAGGACTCCTTCGTTCGAAGGGGTTATTACAATACAAACCAACATATTCACACGCTAATCTATACATAAACATGACACGATACGTAGACATAGGCTGCAGACATTATGCACTCACAAACTCCCTCTTGGATGTAGCCGTAGTCACGTTCGTTCTTCATAACATTACTTCTCCACTCTGCCTTGTCTTAACCACCATTGTCTCTGCCTTCCTATATCAAAGAAGTTTAAAGAATGGCTTTTTCGTCTTTCTAGTTCTGGGATAGGAGTCTGATCTGTAGGCACATGCCGACAACTTCAGTCTTCCTAAGGATGTTGCTCTTTCTGCTTCTAAAATCTGGACTCTATCATTTAGAACTACATTCACAGCCTCCAGACACTTCACTTTATCATTCATTTCTATTTTATCATCCTCCAGCATCTTTATCTTTTCTTCCATCGTCCTTAATCTCTTTTCATTGAAGAAAGTCATATCTGGTATATCATCTAAACCAACTCCTCTTATATCAAAGTCCGGAAGCAAAGAATCTATCAGAAAACTGTTGTCGCCTTTGAGTCAAATGTTGTCTTGAAGTTGACCCCGATTGTTTAGGCGTTGTTTGCTGAGGTGGTGTTGATTATTGTTATTGATGCACATGAACCTCTTGCTGCACTGGAATTGATTGTTGTTGAATTGGAGTTGTCGGTGGCGTTTGAATTCTAATTACTAGTTCCTCTGTTTCAGCTTCAATTCTAACTTCAGCTTCAACTCTTGGTTCAGGTGCACCAGGAGATGCGTCTTTAACAGTTGTTATTGTACTCTTGCGTGCCCTTTTCACCAACGGAGAATCACTTTTCCTTTTCTGAAACTCGTTTCACCCTCTTTGACATTTTTCGAGCTTCAGATCCAGAAGGTTCATACGTGGCATCTTCCTCTTCACTACTCTTTCTCTTCTTTTGTTGTTTTTCTTCTTCTTTTCCCATTTATCCCAAGGATTAGCTATTGTAGGTGCCATCTTTGTTAAGCTAATATCACCGCCACTTTCTGTGCTTTCACTATCTTGAACTTCAACATTCTCCACTTTTGCATCGACCTTCGAACCAAAAGCCACTGCTTCAACGTTCTGAGCTATCTCCTGAGTATCAGCAGTGCTCTTTTCTCCTGTTTCAACATGTTGAGCCTCATCATCACTTGGTTCATCGATCAAGGTACATTGAATATTCTTTTTCTTTGGTTTAGGCCTTGATGAAGAAGTTGCAGTAGCTTTCTTTGAAGGTGTTATTGCTTTCTTACCTTTCTTTTTCTTACCGTCTTCTTTCGTAAACCATCTACACCTTTTAGGAGCGAAATCTTCCATCTTTGTAATTTCATTGCCAGAGTCACTGTCATCGTGTCTCCACTTTCGTTCTGGTGGTGGAAGATAATTTGATTCTTTTAAACAACCAAAAAGACATGTAACCTTTGGAATATCTTCTTTCGTTATCTTCTTATATTGTTGTAGTCGATCGAGAGTCATGTTCTTCATGTGTTCCAAAGGAGAACACTTGAATCAACCTTCGCTAGATTCTTGATTTTATCGTCTAATATCATCTGAAGGAATCTAGGATATTGCAGAAACTTTTCACCGTCAATGTTCGCCTTCAATTGCTCGAATATCAACTTTGTGAAATTGTATGCAAAATTAAGACCAGCGCCGTTATCATGCACATTATGTAATCAACAGCTACGTCGTAACCACCTTTACGGTGTCCCATGGCATGTATCACTGAATGAACAAGAAACTTGTATGGCACTGCGAAGTTGGCTTTGTTGCAGTTTGCATCATTCACGAAACCAGTATATCCCATTCTAAAGAAACATCATTTCACCAATCTTTCTGGATAGCCTCCCGGATCATCATCTTTATAATCAAATTCCAAAACGCGATGAATATCTGCTTCTTTGATTATAACCTCAATATCATCATTTTTGACGCGAGCGTATGAATGAATTGCATTATCACTTTCATCGAATCTTGCAGCGCTCCAGAACTCTCGATGTGCGACCTATATGCCTTGTGCTGATCGGTAAGTGCTTTCTTTATACGAATCCAATCCATAAAGTCTAAGATGTGCTTAAACGACTCCATTTTCGATAAAGATCGATCCAGCACACAAAAAATGTTGTGCTTCGTGTCAAATCTAGTCGCTTTTTCCTAGAAAACACACAAATTCAACACTTAGAATAAATTGCACAAATTTCAAAAAATCATATTTTCATGCGACTGAGTCCTTTGAACAAGTGATACTTAGAACGAATGAACTGTTTGAACGAATGGACTTTAAAAGTCAATAAAAGTCAAAGGTTTGGTTCCCTTCGCGCGAAGAAGCTAGTCAACATAAGTCAATCATGAGATCCCTTCGTGCGAAGGGTCTCTTCGTTCTAAATTTCATCTTCTTCACTTGAACCGAGATGAACAGGTCAGTTATGTTTATGAATTTTTTGTTGATTTTAATCAAATTGATGGTTCCAAATCATCATATAAGTGCCGATATTCACAAAAACATGATCAATTTTAGTTTTTGTCCAATAAAACTCCCTAGATCTAAGTTTTTGTGGTCCGTTCATGCGAATCTTCTTATATCGTTCAAATCAAACATGAATCTCAGGCAAATACCTTCACCATTGTACGTGTTGTGCAAATCAATACTATAAGGTCAAAAAATTGACAGATGTTTTAGCGAATGGGGTCTTTGAAAGATTGGAATCCTATTTATATCAAACCCTAATCCCTCGTGCGAGTGGGCCAAAGCCTTAGAGCGACTGGGCTCCTTTGGACGATTGGGCTTTTCAAGCTGTCACACCCCGACCACGTAGAACATACAAAACGTGGCGGAAATGTCGGGGAGTGTTGTAACAGAATTAATTGTTTCAAATCCATGGCAATTGAAGTTTCGTTTTATTAATCAAACATGAAAGTTTACATTGTTTTAAACAGAAACAAAGAGTATATAACAAAAATTAACTAGTTCTTGTCTCGTTTTAAGTCACTAAGGCACAGGTCCGCCTAAGTATGTCTTGATAAATCCTATGCATCATCTCCTGAAAACACATGTGAAAATAGGTACGTCAGCATAAAAATGCCTGTGAGATACATAGGTTTTGTGAAAACAGAATTCATGACTTATGTTTGAGAAAATGTTTAGTCATGAACCTTGTAATTTGCTTTGTCTTGTAAATCATTTGAAAAACGATAAGATCCGATGATATGTATAAATAAGAGAATAATGTATGGTTAAATGAATAACCATGTAAAACGAGTTTGTATAAGATAAGTTGTTTGTAAATCAATGTCTTGTGAAAAGTATGTTATTTGTATAAA
The DNA here is from genome assembly GCA_030545235.1 of Helianthus tuberosus. NCBI lineage: Eukaryota > Viridiplantae > Streptophyta > Magnoliopsida > Asterales > Asteraceae > Helianthus > Helianthus tuberosus. The sequence goes on along the minus strand of CM060382.1, from coordinate 82,258,501 downwards.
ATGTTATATGTCTCAAACTGAAATGATTCAAATAACGCTACAATATGTGATACCATACAAACACTTATATATAGGAAGTACCAGCGGCGTATCCACCATGCTTGTATCATATTACACACGCCTCGTTACTTAAATCACTTACTCAAACCAAACCATCAAGATGTAATGTTTAACAATTATAGAAATGTTTATGTATAGTCCAATGTCTATTGTCAAATGTAAATCATGTCAACAGATACAAATGGTTCACACGGTTCAACAGTTACAAACTGTAACGACTCTCATCAAAAGTCATAATTATTAAATTAATTTGACCAATAGGAAACCCTAATTGATAATTATCTACAATTACGTGCTGGCCACTTCGAATTTTCAGAAGGTGTCAAGTTATCAGAGCTAGTCCCACACGTGGCAAGTCTATAGTGATTAGGTGTCCCTTACGGACCATAAGGGATACTGCTTACGGTCCATAGCATGTCAAGCAGGTAGGCTAGCATGTCAAGCAGGTAGGCTAGCATGTCAAGCAGGTAGGCTAGCATGTCAAGCAGGTAGGCTAGCATGTCAAGCAGGTAGGCTAGCATGTCCAAATTACAACTATAAATACAGAACATTGGCATTAGAAATCTGGATAATTTACGACGAAAGAATTCTCAATTATACACCGAGTTTTCTGCTGTATACTTCAATTAACACACACATGCACTAAATTGAAGCTGCAATCAGGGTATTAGCACAATCGCTGCTACGATTTATTGTCCGATTGATCTAAATATCCAATGAATGTTTAAGTGCCGCCCACATTAGGGTTATACTTTATCGTTCGTCATTAATTTGACGGATTATCGTTAATTCGATAGGTAAAGTATTATACTTTATCGTTCGTTGTTAATTCAACGGATTATCGTTAATTCGATGGGTAAAGTATTATACCTTGTCGTTCATTGTTAATTCAATGGATCATCGTTAATTCGATGGACAAAGTATTGCATTTTGACATTCATTGTGAGAATTTGATCTCGTGAGTTATCGTAAATGCTGGATTGATTACTAACCCCAAATTGTGTGCTTATTATTGAAATTAGGATAAAAGGCTAATCAGTAGGCTAGGCTCTGCCCGTATAAATCTGCAATGTGAGTCATTCTTCTTTTCTCACAGTTTGTGAGTTATTCTCTCTTTTTATCAAATTGCTTTATACAACTATTCTCACCGTTTGTGAGTTATTTTTATTAAATATTTTACAATACTCCAAATTATTTCAAGATTATAATTACAGGGACTAAGTCGTGGATATCTTGAATTACTGGTTAGTGGGGTATTGTGCACATTACTAATTTCTCCCATTTAGGTTCATTGACCTACTCGGGATAATCACTGTTGGGTTCATTGACCTACAGGGATAATCGTCACTATTTAGGTTCATTGATCTAAATAGTGGTATGACCATCGTCACCATTGTGACATGTCACCATTGTGACAGAATGCCAGATAAAAATAAGATAGAAGCCATTGTAATCGCTCTTATGCTGTAATTGATAACTATGCATCATTATGCAAAATAGAATGATTCACTCAGTATTTCCCGCTGACAAAACCTTTTTCAAACATGTTTCAGGTGATCTGTTGTAATTCAGGAAAAGTGCTGGGGAGCATTTCAAGCTTAAGATAGTGGCTCAATATAAAATAAATAAATGATTTTGTAATATCACACTTTTATAGTAAAAATATAATATTGTAAATTATCGGGGTTTTATCCCGAATTGTGAAATAAATAATCGGGGAAAAATTTTAGCTTTAAGCGATCCTGTTTCCGCTGTTAAACTCAATTAAATCAATACCGCAGTATTTTCTGCCGCGGCTCCTGAAACGGGTCAAACCGGGTCGTGGGCCGTGACAGAAAAAGGTGGTATCAGAGCCACTGGGTTAAGCTAATTAAGTATTTAGAAATACTTAATTTTTCCTGATTACTATTATATGATTATGTGTTTTATTAACTGACTATTTGTTAATTTTAATATGGACATATTTTTATATATATTGTAATATTTGTTGCTCTATCATCGTTAATCGAAAAATATTATATATAAATTTATTTGATTAATATATGGAATTACCTAATATAGTATTACTATATTGTGGTAAAGAAATTATATTTTTATGTTTGAAGTATACTCTTATTTAAAATTATTGTTTAGTTATTTATTATTAATAATTTTATTATTAATAATAGTGGTATTAAGATTATTTTTTTTAAATACTAAGATTATTATCAAAGGCAGATATTGGATAACCTAGCCTTAGTTATGCATGGACTGATCACCTATGCTTAAACAAGGCAGCACTAACCAATATTCACCATGATAATAGTAATAAATTAAGTCATCATACTTATTTAGTATATAGATTTTGATATGTTAATCACTGTAAATAGTAAATATAAATCTTTAAATATTCTGATTTAAAGTTTAGTATTTTTATTATCTACAGTCTAGAAAATTTATAAATAAATTACAAATAAAAACCTAGTATGTTTTAATTTTTAGTTGTTTTGGTAATATGAAATACTATTTAAAAAGTTGTTCTATAAAATTTTAGTATGATTTAATAATTATGTGTATTTTGTTAAATAGCATGAGTGATTTGTCGGAAGCCCTTCAGAATTTAAATCTCTATCCAGTAAGAATAGAAGTTTCCAGAGATTTTAATAGGTATATTCCAGACATAGAAGGACCTATAGAATTTAACGCTTTACCTCTCGAGAAACCTAAGCCTAAGAAAATGGAAATTGGGGAAAGCTCTAGGCAAATTGAAGAGTTACCATCTTAAGAAGAACTAGATTTTATAATAGCAAACGATGATACTATTGAACCTGTTAATGAAAATAATTTTATGAACTTAGAACCATCTATTCCAAATTCTTCAAATAACTGGAATATAGACGAATGGTTGGATAATGAAATACTGTTACAAAACCATCCTTATAGGCTTTTTCCTAAGTACAATCCAGAACCTTTACCAAATTTACTAATAAGTAACGAGAATAGGACTAAACTCCATCATTTTGACAACATGGATGCTGGGAATAGGATCCAAGAGACTTTGGGACAAATCTCCTGGAAATACGATGAGAAGAAACGCCGCTACTAGAACATCATCTGACAAAGGATAGGAGATTATGAAACTGTGGTTGTGTAATAATAACAGTAAAATCAGTATGTGTAAAATAAATAATAAAACGGGTGTATATAGAAACAAGATATAAGGAAATATTAGAAAAGTTACAAATTTGTTTGTATATTTGTTTACGTGATTATGTGCAACTAAATTGTGACATTGAATTATTTCCTTTATACTAATTATGTATCTATAAAATAGATATCAGATGGAAAACGCTAATAATGAACCAGTTAATGAGGGTAATCAATCTGAGCAACAATCAGGGAATCAATATGTGACTAGGCAAGATATAGAAAATATCATTGCTCAAGGGATAGCCAACACTATTCCAGGAATAGTTGCTCAAGGGATAGCCAATGCTATTCCAGCAATTATTGCTGCTGTTAAAAATCCAATTGAACCTCAACAAGTTATTCCTAGTAAACGCATTTCTGAAGATAATTTCAGTAATAGCATAAATGGAGGTAGTAATCATGTTAATCATGATAATGAACCACGGCAAGCTCCGCTCCCTAAGAAAAGGAAAGTTGTAACGCCTGGTTGCACTTATAAGGAATTTCTTGCTTGTAAACCCACTGAGTTTGCAGGCAATGAAGGAGCGACTGCGGCACTGCGTTGGTTAGAGAAAACCGAGGCAGTAATTGCCATAAGTAAATGTGCTCAGGATGATCAGGTCATGTACACATCAAACCTTTTCAAAGAAGTGGCGCTAGAATGGTGGAATACGGTGTTACAAGCAAAAGGAAGAAGGATGGCGTATGCTATGAACTGGGAAGAATTTAAGAGCTTTGTAGAAAGAAAATTCTGTCCTGAGTACGAAAAGGAACAAATGACAAATAAGTTTCTAAACCACCGGATGGTAGATGTAGATTGTCGAGGGTATACTATGACATTTTTCGAATATGCTAGAGTAGTACCAACCCTGGCTTCGCCAGAGCCGGTACTTATTTCTCGTTATATTTGGGGATTAATTTCCGAGATCCGTAATATTGTCAAAGCTGCGAAACCTCGTACGATTGATGATGCAGTAGAATTAGCCAATACTATGACTGACGAGCTAGTACGGACAAGAGAAGAAAATAGAAGGAAGGAAGTAGCCCAAAAGATTACCCAAGAATTCAGTTCGGGTAACCATAACAAATTCAAGAAAGGAGGGAATGGGCAATCTTCTACTAGTCCATTTTGCAATTTTTGCAAAAGGAAGCATTTTGGAAGATGCAAAGGATATTGCAATTTTTGCAAGATTCCAGGGCATCAAGAAGAAGACTGTAGGAGGAAGAAATTTTCAGTTTGCTACAACTGTAGAGAAACTGGACATCTTAGGCCAGATTGTCCAAAACTAAATAAACTATTTGACAATCAAGCCAAACCGTCAGAAGGAGCAAAAAGGAATGCAAGAGCCTTTCAGCTAACTACTCAAGAAGCCGAGATGATTCCAGATGTGATAGCCGGTATGTTCTTAGCTTACAACGTTTACATAAAAGTATTATTTGACTCTGGTGCAAACCAAAGTTTTATAAATACTTTACTCTGCCAAACTCTTAACTTACCGTTAACCAGCATTAGATAAATTTCTATATTTAGAAACGACAGATGGAAATTCAGTTAAAATAAATAAGGTTATGCAGAACATAGAAATAAGTTATAAGTTTTCTGCAACCCTATTATCTATGAAATTAGTTGAATTCAATGTTGTGATCATTATCTGTGATCAGAATTTCTTAGAAATTCAATCAACCATCGGAGAAGTAATTATGATTACAGGAGATAAACCATGTAAGTCTATGAAGTTCATATCAGCAATGGAAATTAGAAATTTTGTAAGTTTAGTATTATAGACATTAAGGAATTTTCAAAATAGCTATACCATTAACTAAGATAACCAATACTATAAATTCTAGCCTTACCAGAAGGAATTGAAGATTTTGAAGTATAAGGTAATACTTCAAAGCTATGATTTGGATATATGTTAATACAACGCAAAAAGGTAATTGCGTATGCCTCAAGCCAATTGAAAAAGTCCGAAGAAAACTATACCACTCATGAGTTATAATTAGGAACCATAATTTTTGCCTTAAGATTTGGAAACATTATCCGTATGGAAGTAAGGGTACTATCTATATGGATTATAAAAAAATTTTAAGATATATATTTTTGGGCAAAAAGAATTTGAGGCGAAGGAAATGAATGAAAATCCTAAGTGACTACAACTATGATATTTAGTATCACAAAGGAAAAGCTGAAAACGGCAAGAGATAGTCATAAGAATTATGCAGATAATAGATAAAAGCCGTTGGAGTTCGAGTTGGAGACAAAATATAATTGGAAGTATCTCCTTGGAAAGGAGTAAGAAAGGAAAACTAAGTCCGAAGACATGTAGGATCATTTCCAGTAATTCAACATATTGGATTAGTTGTTTATAGTTTACAACTACCAGGAAGGTTAGTTGGAATACATGATATATTTCATGAATTCAAGAAATGTCTATCAGATGAATTTTTGGTAGTACCTTTCTAAGATGTAAAGGTAAACAAATAGTATTAGTTTAAGTAAAGTAGGATTCAAAGACAGGATCCTAATATACTTGGGAACTGGAATCAAAAAGAAAAAGAAAGTATTCTCAATTATTCCAGTAAATCTCGAGGACGAGATTTTTATTAAGTTGGGGAGAATGTAACGACTCTCATCAAAAGTCATAATTATTAAATTAATTTGACCAATAGGAAACCCTAATTGATAATTATCTACAATTACGTGCTGGCCACTTCGAATTTTCAGAAGGTGTCAAGTTATCAGAGCTAGTCCCACACGTGGCAAGTCTATAGTGATTAGGTGTCCCTTACGGACCATAAGGGATACTGCTTACGGTCCATAGCATGTCAAGCAGGTAGGCTAGCATGTCAAGCAGGTAGGCTAGCATGTCAAGCAGGTAGGCTAGCATGTCAAGCAGGTAGGCTAGCATGTCAAGCAGGTAGGCTAGCATGTCAAGCAGGTAGGCTAGCATGTCAAGCAGGTAGGCTAGCATGTCCAAATTACAACTATAAATACAGAACATTGGCATTAGAAATCTGGACAATTTACGACGAAAGAATTCTCAATTATACACCGAGTTTTCTGCTGTATACTTCAATTAACACACACATGCACTAAATTGAAGCTGCAATCAGGGTATTAGCACAATCGCTGCTACGATTTATTGTCCGATTGATCTAAATATCCAATGAATGTTTAAGTGCCGCCCACATTAGGGTTATACTTTATCGTTCGTCATTAATTTGACGGATTATCGTTAATTCGATAGGTAAAGTATTATACTTTATCGTTCGTTGTTAATTCAACGGATTATCGTTAATTCGATGGGTAAAGTATTATACCTTGTCGTTCATTGTTAATTCAATGGATCATCGTTAATTCGATGGACAAAGTATTGCATTTTGACATTCATTGTGAGAATTTGATCTCGTGAGTTATCGTAAATGCTGGATTGATTACTAACCCCAAATTGTGTGCTTATTATTGAAATTAGGATAAAAGGCTAATCAGTAGGCTAGGCTCTGCCCGTATAAATCTGCAATGTGAGTCATTCTTCTTTTCTCACAGTTTGTGAGTTATTCTCTCTTTTTATCAAATTGCTTTATACAACTATTCTCACCGTTTGTGAGTTATTTTTATTAAATATTTTACAATACTCCAAATTATTTCAAGATTATAATTACAGGGACTAAGTCGTGGATATCTTGAATTACTGGTTAGTGGGGTATTGTGCACATTACTAATTTCTCCCATTTAGGTTCATTGACCTACTCGGGATAATCACTGTTGGGTTCATTGACCTACAGGGATAATCGTCACTATTTAGGTTCATTGATCTAAATAGTGGTATGACCATCGTCACCATTGTGACATGTCACCATTGTGACAGAATGCCAGATAAAAATAAGATAGAAGCCATTGTAATCGCTCTTATGCTGTAATTGATAACTATGCATCATTATGCAAAATAGAATGATTCACTCAGTATTTCCCGCTGACAAAACCTTTTTCAAACATGTTTCAGGTGATCTGTTGTAATTCAGGAAAAGTGCTGGGGAGCATTTCAAGCTTAAGATAGTGGCTCAATATAAAATAAATAAATGATTTTGTAATATCACACTTTTATAGTAAAAATATAATATTGTAAATTATCGGGGTTTTATCCCGAATTGTGAAATAAATAATCGGGGAAAAATTTTAGCTTTAAGCGATCCTGTTTCCGCTGTTAAACTCAATTAAATCAATACCGCAGTATTTTCTGCCGCGGCTCCTGAAACGGGTCAAACCGGGTCGTGGGCCGTGACACAAACGGTTCATATAATCAAATGGTTACGACGGTTTACATAGTCAAATGGTTACAACGGTTCAAAATGTAGTATAATGTGTTCATATGCTGGATGAGCATATGCAACAAAAATGCAATGTAGAACAATGTACTAAGTATGCACGTAATGGACATACATAGCATAAAATGTATTGTTAAGAGATGTACTAAGTATGCACACAATGGGCGTACATAGCATGAAATGTATTGTAAAGTGATGTACTAAGTATGCACACAATGGGCGTACATAGCATGAAATGTATTGTAAAGTGATGTACTAAGTATGCACACAATGGGCATACATAGCATAAAATGTATTGAAATCATGTACTATAAATGTACTAATAAACATAGCAAGTATATGATGTGAAAACAGGAAAGCATGAAAGTAACAAGTAGCACATGTGTTTCACCCCAAAACAGTTTGGAAAACAGTAAAAGAGGGGTCTATGTACTCACTTGATATTGCTCAGAAGTCCTAAGATAACCACCAAGCAATGCTAGAGATCACGGAATATCAAACGGCACCTAATATAGGTAACTATGTTAATAAACCGGACCTAAATCGGAGGATCGGATAGAATGAGGGTTTGTAAACCAAACGAGTATAGAGACTCGTGTCATATGGTTTAAAAAAGCCTTCATACTAAATGAAACCTAACCTAAGTGCTTTCGACCCATCGTGACCCATTAAGGTAGCTTATGCTACTTTAACGCGTCGTGCGCGCAAAAGCGCACTCGAGACGTCTAACTAGCCCTATGACAAGTGTTATATGCCTAAACATGTTACAAAATCAGTATTATGTGACAAAAGTTTAGGTTACATATGCTTAATTACCAATTATACATGAAAAAGGTGTTTTGGTAATTTACCTAAGGCAAATAAACTACCTATCATATAACTACTTAAACGAAGCGACCATAAGGTATAACCTCGGAAGGTTATTCCCTATATACTATGGTCACCTAATGTATTTGGTCAAATCCTAAAGATCGACCAAACGGGTCGGGTTCGAAGGTATAAGCGATTTATCAGATCGCTTACCCTTACGACCCTAGACAACGTGGTAATCAGTAGGCATAGTCACAAAGGACTATAACCATCGTGATTACAATCACGTTGCGAAGTTCAAACGAACTTTGCATTAACCATAAACTGGTCAACGCAGAAATTCAAACAAAGTTTGACTTTCAGACTCGAAAAGCAATAAAAGAACGAAGGAATACTTACGAAGGGTCCCCGAATGCTAATCTAGATCAAAATAGCCCAGGTATGAAACAAAGGTTTCAACTTAGAGCACATTAGATCAGATTCTTGTGAGAAAAAATGAAAGGTGGAGGTGGGTATTTATAGTTTTCGGGTAACCGTTAAGATCGTTTCATGGAAACCGTGCTCGAATCCCACTCGTACATGTGTTGGAATGTTATGGTATGTCAAATGGCCACCCACCATAAGGAATTGACATGTGGAAATGGAATTGGGAGTGCACAACAGCTGGAAACAGGCTGTTAAACATCGAATCTGGTCTGGAACACTGACGCGGGCCGCGTAAGGATACACACAAACCTTACGCGGGCTGCCTGGCCATGTCTGATCAGAACCAAGTTTCAGAAATGACAGTTTTGGTCCCTGTTGTGTTTTAAGGCCATTTTCGACACGTTTAAGGCCCGTTAACCCCATTTCCAAGCTCTAAAATGAAGTTAAAGTATAGGGAACTTAAAATGTGCTCAAAAATATCTCAGATGTCGGTTCGTTTGGCCGTACGATCGCGATGTTCGCTTAATTACGACGGGAATGCGCATAAGCGCGAAAAACGATCCAAATGACGCGACGAATGGATTTTTCTTATGCCAAACACTAAAATAAAATGTTTTAGTGCTTAAATAAATTTTTGGATGTCCGGATGTATTCAGAACGTAAGTTATGCGCGAAAATGCAAACTTATGCACTTTTTGACGCTTTTAGTCCCTGAATGACACAAAAGTTTATTTTAGCACACCGAACCCCTCAAAGCCTATTTCTAAGCTATGTAAAGGATATTTATGGTATGTTTAAATTATGGTCATGTTCCGGAATGTCTGTTATAGTTCAAATTGGCATACTTTCGCAGTTTGTCAATTTTAGTCCCTGTAAGCGAATTAACTTGTTTTTGCCATACCAAAGCCTTTAAAACTTATTTCTAAGTTATGTAAAGGTTATTTAAGGTATGTTAAGCCTATTTCACTATTCCGGAGTGTTCGTTGGATTAAACTGGTTATATTTATGCATTAGAGCGCGTATAACCCTCCAGAAAGCGATTTAAAGCTTAAAATCGAACAAGAGTTGATATGTGCAAATGATACACATATTTTTACAAATCCCAAGTATGAAATACAATATCTCATTGGTTTGGCATTTGTTTGATGATTGAATTGACACAGGTGTCACACAAGCGATTAGGCCTGGCCTCTCGCACGAAGTGACAAATTATTTTTCAATTTTTTCCAATTTTTAAATCAATTTTCAGTTTTATTAACCCACTTGAATAACCAAGTCCAAGTTAATGACCTTGGTCACCTGATTTGTCTACCAAGTCCAAGTTAATGACCTTGGATGACCATTTTGTGAACAAACTAACGTTTTTAAACAATTTCAAGTTTCAACTTAATGAACTTTTTCACATTTCATAACTTTTCTTCATTTAAGAGATTAGCTCCCACCCAGTACTTTCAGGTTTCGTTCAGCATCAGATTCTAAAGATCCGTATCCCAACATCGGTTGTCAAAAACAAATAACAAACAAAATCTTTTTGTATTTTACAAACTTTATGCTAAAGCACACCCAAAATCGTTTTGGTTTTATCTGAAATGAAATGTAACAACTATGTACAAACATATTTACAAACATATTTTTGTGAGTTTGTGTAAGAGGATCATATCAGTTTTGAGACACATCACTAACACCGTTGATCTATTTAAACTTTAAGCTTTAAACACGTTCACCTAGATTGTTAGTATGTTTATCCACTTAAATTTCTACACAAACTTCAGTTGTTTCAAGATACGAGATTAAGTGTCTTAGAACTTACTTAACAGTGTTTCCTGCCTCAGAATATACTCTCGTATCAAGATTCCCTAGATTCAGTCTTACAAGTGAATATACTTAATTGATATCTGTCTCTGGGTTAGTGTGAAACCTTGAGAGCTCAGGTTAGTACCACCGTACAGACAAAGAGATGAAGGCTTGACTTATAGTGGTGTTCCATTTTGGAATCTTTTTAATGCAATTGCAATATCTTTCGATCCTTTCAGTTTTGTGCAATTTTTCGGGTTTAATGCGAAAGTACTCTACAAGTTCTAGGCCATTGCTGACACAAAATTAGAAGAACTTGTATAATACCCCAGATATCAACTATGTATAAAGACCTAATATCTCATAATCAGGCAACCTCTCAAACAAAATTTCAGAGTACTAAGTCCATATATCCGAGAGATGTTAACCCACATATTAAGAAGTTTTGTTTAGTTTATATCTTGAAAACAATTTACTAAATGTGTAAAAACCTACTGGCATATCATCAGTGAGACTGTTTATCACTTTTTAGCTTTGCATATTTCTAGCATGTCGTGATAGTCCACTGATGTACTATCATTTCCTCTTTTAAATGTTTTTGTATTTTGTACTACATTTTCTCCCCCTAAAATTAAAAACATTTTAAAGAAAGAAAATGACAAACCGATGCGGTTTACGTCTCAACGTCTTTATCTTGGCTTCACCCTCACTTATGTTCCCCCTGATGACAAAAACCTCATACCATTTAACTTCAAAAGATATTGAAACTTAGCTTTGTCAACCGGTTTTATGTAGAAGTCAGCTTTCTATTCATCAATGTGGATTTTTTCAATTCTAATCAACTTCTTCTCGTAACAATCACGGATGAAGTGATGTCAAATTTCAATGTGTTTACTTTTTGAGTGGTGATCAGGATTCTTTGTTATATTAATTGTTGCCTCATTATCTACGTAAATAGGCGTGTTAAGAAATTGCAGACCGTAGTGTTAGGACCGGTTTTAGACTCCGAAACGATTGCGAACCGAACGTGTGACGTGCGGAATCCGTACACGAACGTGACCAAACACAAGAACGTACAATTTAACGTGATTCTATTGAAAGATATGACGAGTACAATCACCGTGAATCACCTATGAAGTCTTTCTCTCTCTAAGCTTAGCTCTCCAAAATGTCAAATGAGCAAAAGTTCTAAAACTAAAGCCTAAAGCTCCTATTTATAGGCACAAGGTTATAAGGTATTTCCCCTTATTTACAAGATTGCCACCTTGTCCTTTTAACTACATCATGTAACACAAAGTCTAGATCTCTTCTATTTCTGCTACGGTTTTGATTGACGGAGGCGATAGACATACTGCACTAACACTTGTTAGGACCGGTTTTAGACTCCGAAACGATTGCGAACCGAACGTGTGACGTGCGGAATCCGTACACAAACGTGACCGAACACAAGAACGTACAATTTAACGTGATTCAATTGAAAGATATGACGAGTACAATCACCGTGAATCACCTATGAAGACTTTATCTCTCTAAGCTTAGCTCTCCAAAATGTCAAATGAGCAAAAGTTCTAAAACTAAAGCCTAAAGCTCCTATTTATAGGCAAAAGGTTATAAGGGATTTCCCCTTATTTACAAGATTGTCACCTTGCCCTTTTAACTACATCATGTAACACAAAGTCTAGATCTCTTCTATTTCTGCTACGGTTTTGATTTAAGGAGGCGATAGACATACTGCACTAACACGTAGTCTCTCATCTGTTGTTGAATCCACAATATCTGTGAACAACAACTACTAGCCGAAATGTACTCGGCTTCACAAGTAGAGAGAGCGATCGTGGTCTGTTTCTTACACTGCCATGTTACCAAACACATTCCAAAGAACTAGCATCCAGCGGTAGTAGATTTGGCGTTGAGTTTGCAGAAGCCATAGTCATAATCAGATTATCCAGCAAGATTGAACTCGTCCTTTCGCGGATACCACAAGCTGGTGCTTGGGCTTCCTTTGAGATATCGTAGAATGCGCTTGACGATCATCATGTGTGAGACTCTGGGACTAGACTGGTAGCGTGCTGTGAGGCAGGTTGGATACATAATATCTGGCCTAGATACTATGAGGTACATGAGTGACCCAATCTGTCACAGCCCCCGACCCCACCCTGGGAGCGGGAGTCGTGAACCAGTCTAGTGGTACCGGTGTTAAATACGCAGCGGGGAAATTTTCATCAGGATTGTAGTTAGGAAATAATTTCAGAGCTTGTAAAACACCAACTTTTATATTTAAACAAATGGGCTAAAACCCGCATTTCGTTTATAATGTATTTATAAGGATAAACCCTTTTGCTGAAAACATAAATTTCTTCTTTTTATTTTGGTAACTTATAGCCACTTTATTTAAAACTTCAGTGCTCCATAGCTGGCTTTTAATAGCTTCACAAAAAGTTACCTGAAACGCGTTTTAAAAATATTTTATCAGCAACAAATACTGGCGAGTTCATTATGTTTTATAAAAAGACACATTGTTATAACTTTACAGTATTAAGGGGAATTACAATGTATATTTCTATCAATTATTCAACACAGTATGCGACTGGGGACATTCCCCTGTGCTCGTGGTCATATTACTTTGGGTCCTATCACCCAACAGTAACGGTTCCTGTCACACCCTTGGTGACTGTGGACTAGTAATGTATACAAAACCCCAACTACTGACAATAATTAAAGATTACAAAGACTTAATCCCTGTAAGTATAACTGAAAACATTTAGGGTTTTGTAAAGTATTTTAAATATGGCTTACAATAATGTGAGAAAAGGAGAATGACTCACTTTGTAAACTTAGGTTTTACTACAGGCTTCCTGGTGATATTTTCTGATAATTTTCTTGAGTTCCTATTAAGAATATACAGAGTAAATTACAAGTTTTGTCCTTTATGTATGTACTAAATTACAGGCGGTGTTCCTTAACTTCAAAATTGACTGGTTTTGTCCTTAACGTTTCAAAATCTTGCACGTTATGTCCTTTAACCCTAACCCACTCAGATTTTTTGGTTAAATATGGTCATGTGCCTTGCACATGAGGGCATTCTTGTCATTTCATCTTCTTAAGGGGTATTGTGTAAAAAAATTTTAATGAGGGACTGTTTTGTACAAAACCAAAAAATAAAAAGATTTATTTAAACTCTCTCTCTTCTCTTTCTGATCTGCCACGACCCACTCAATCTCTACTTCTCTCCACCACCACTCACACCACCTGCCACCGCCCTTCATCATCTTAACCACCATAACAACTCCAGTTGAACCTACTTCAGATCTTCCCACATAATCACTACCAATTTGGTTTTTAGCAATTTTTTTGGTTTAAGAACCATTACCAGTGGCTTTTTACCCTCAACTTTAGTCAACCTCACAAAAGTAGAGGACTTGTAGTGATCAGATGATTCAATCTCATGACCCTACTTCCCCTCATCTCTAGAAAGCATCATCAAACAAATAGAAGTCTCAGATTCTTGATCTTGTTCAATTTCAGACACAACACTTGTTCAATTTCAAACACAAAAGCAGAGGACTTGCAGTGGCTTTTTACCCTAACCCACTGCTGTCCCTAACCCACCGCCGCCCCTACCCTTCACTCACCGCCATCCGAAACATCCTTCACCCATTCACCCACCATCGCACACCTCCACCACCGTATACCTCCCACCACAGCTAAACCAATCATCAGAAGCAATCCTTCATTGGCTACAGATACGCATCTACGGTCGCAGCGGAGAGCGAGCTTCGTAACGGAGTTGAATCAAGAGAAAATAGATGGAATGAGTGGTAGAACATCTGCTTGAGCGTTAAGGGCCAGGCGGTGGAGGTGAGGAATTGGAAGATTAAGGCTAAACATTCGTCTGGAATTTCAGATGTGTAGTCTATTGTGGTGGAAAAGATTTGATCTGAAATGATTATAGGAGTTTCGATAGTGTTGTTGTTGGGTTTGGAGTGGATGAAAGAGAAGATGTCTGATCAGGTGGAGAAGAAGGAGGAGATGTTGGTGGAGCGGTGGTGGGTGGGTGTGGTGTGATGAATTTAGAGAGAGAGAAGAAAGGGGGAGAGAAAGTTAGAGTGAGAGAGAGTGTTGTAGAAGAAAGAGGTAAAATTTCTTTTTTAATTTTTATAAAACAATCCCTATCTATATATTATATGCATAATAACCCCTGGAATGGTTAAATGACAAAAATGCCCTCATGTGCATGGCACATGACCAGATTTAACAAAAAAAAAATAACTGGGTTAGGCTCAAAGGACATACTGTGCAAGATTTTGAAACATTAAGTACAAAACCCATCAATTTTAAAGGCAAAGGACACCACCTGCAATTTGGTGTAAACATAAAGGACAAAACTTGTAATATACACATGCACATGAGGGTATTTTTGTCATTCAACCATTTCAGGGGTTATTATGTAAATAATATATAGATAGGGACTGTTTTATAAAAATAAAATAAAAATCTTTTACCTCTTTTTTCTACATACGCTCTCTCTCACTCTAACTTTCTCTCCCCCTTTCTTCTCTCTCTCTAAATTCATCACACCACACCCACCCACCATCGTTCCACCAACATCTCCTCATCCTTATCCACCTGATCAGACATCTTCTCTTTCATCCACTCCAAACCCAACAACGCTATCGAAACTCCTATAATCATTTTAGATCAAATCATTTCCACCACAATAGACAACATATCTGAAATTCCAGATGAATGTTTAGCCTTAATCTTCCAATTCCTCACCTCCACCGCCTGGCCCTCAACGCTCAAGCAGACGTTCTACCACTCATTCCATCTATTTTCTCCCGATTCGATTCTACTACGACCGTAGATCCAGATCTGTAGTGAATGAAGGATTGCTTCTGATGATTGGTTTAGCGGTGGTGGGAGGTATACGGTGGTGGGAGGTACACGATGGTGGAGGTGTGCGATGGTGGGTGAGTGGGTGAAGGGTGGTTCTGATGGTGGTGAGTGAAGGGTAGGGGCGGCGGTGGGTTAGTGACGACAGTGGGTTAGGGTAAAAAGCCACTGCAAGTCCTTTGCTTTTGAATTTAAAGGACACCCTGTAATTTAGTACATACATAAAGGACAAAACTTGTAATTTACTCTAGTTTTTATTATGTGAAAAATGATTTTTTTTTCTTTGTGTTATATGAAGTATTAACTTATCTTTTGATATTTATACCATCTTAAATTTTACATATTTTAAATACTTTAAGTTTTTTATAATGAAAATTATACGTGTGTAATTAATCATATTTTAATTTATAGTCCCTGTGTTTTGCCTATTTTTCACCTTTAGTCTCTAACTTTCTAAAATTACACCTACAGTCCCTAAGTTTTTTAATTTCGTTCTCGAATAGTCCCTGGTGTAACAACCCGCACTTTCGCGCTCGTTACTCTCGTTACGCCTAGCACCAGAGATTCAGATCATAATGTGAGCTATATCGCTTACTACGCTACATCGCATACTTTCGCACTACATCGCTTATTTCAACATGCTATATCGCACTTCACAACGCTTTCGCTTACTGTAACACCTCGCAAAATCATGTCCAATACAGTGGTGACACGTGTCATAAACCCTGATCGTTATTAAAGATAACTTGAGGGACTAAAACTGTCAAACAGTGTAAAGATGTAATTAGAAGGACCAAAAGCATCAACATGCCAAACTTATGCCTCTGAATGACTTTATGTAATGTTCGTATTCGTTATTGAATAAATTGTCGAACACTAGAAGCCGTTTGCGCTTAAAAATCAAAAGTTACAAAACACAGGGGTTAAAAGTGTCAACATGTTAATTCTTACCTCCGAGAGGCCTTTTAACATTCCTGAAGCTTTGTAATATATTATTATTCCCTCATGTACATCAGATAATAATTTATTAAAGATCCGGTGAATTATGTAATATAATTTGCAATTTCCAAGAAGAGGGTTTAAAAGTGTAAATGTCACAATTCTAGTTTCGGGAGACTTTTTCAACAAATCCAAAACTTCTTATTGCATGGCCATACTCCCAAGACCATGCAAACCTGAATATGTGGGCCCTCTTATGCTGAAAATGTCAGATTATCGAACAATGGAAGTGCAGGGACTGAACATGCAACAAAACAAAAGAACTTTAAAATTGTTACCCTCGCGTGGTGCGCCAGGACTAGCTTGGTCTGGCGCGTGGCGCGACGGAGATGGTTTTCCAACCAGACTGCCAGCTGCCCAGCTCTGCAACCTGAAATCTCCATTCTGATACTCTGCAATACTGGGTCGAAAACAGCAGCATGCTAACTGTTTTGGAATACCATTAGACACATGTTAGCATCATAAAACACCTGAGAACACATGGATTGATCTTCTGAAGTGGAAATCACTATAAATAGAACCCAATGTCTTCACTTGTTCTTGCACAATTCAATTTTACTCTCAAACAAAGTCTCAACTGAGTTCTCTGGAGCAACCTGGTCTTTAAGGAGGCTATAATAGTTCAAACTTTCGTGCTAAGGATCATTGTAAGTGTTCATAGCTTCTGTAGTTAAGCTTTTGTTAGTTTAAAGACCGAAAGTCAAAGTTAGCGTAATTCTGCTTTGACTTTGTGATTAATCACTAACGGTCCAGCCATTATTCGAATTGAAAGTGGCTCTGTGTTGGTAATTATATAGGTGTTAAACCCTTAAAAGGGCACATTCTAATTACCACATTTGCTTGGTCAATTGTCGGGTCAAACTACTCAACAAAAAAGTCAAACGAGTCAGTTTTTGCAAAATAAATCTTAACTGATAATGTAGAAGTTATAAATTACATTTTATCACTTAAATAACTTGGTAAATAATATAAGAACATGTTTAGGCATGTTCAACCCAACAATTCTGAGTTTAGGCTCGGTTCGCAACCGAAAGTCGCAAAAGTGGACTTTTGCTTTGACTTTCAGTTCTGACCCAATTTAGCTTAGATTAGTTATGCCTTAGGGTTCCTTTGGGACCACATTACATGTTAGTATAACCCTCTGAGATTATACTAAATGGTTCCATAGAAATCTGATTTATTGCATGTTCCCGTTAAATACTTAAAAATGGACCATTATGCCCTTTTATCATTAAAACGAGATTTTTGGAAATGTGAGAGGACAAAAGCCTTTATTTTTAATATATTAGTATGTCCTAAAAATTTGACATCCGTTTCTGGTCGGGAATAAGAGTTATGCACGATATCGTAAAATAAAAGCTTTTTGTTAATTAGATGGCATTTTTGGCATAAATCGTATTTAAACCCAAATTTTGAAACCAAACTTTCTACCCACTGATATAATATAATATTTAGGGATTTTTAGAAATTTTTGTCAAATTTTATATTGACCATAACATAGAGTTCTTGCATGGACTCGGTAATTGACGATAATGTCCTTTTCATTAATAAAATGAGTTTTATGCATCATTTGCATGTCAAACCTTTTTCTACTGATTTTATACATTAAATAAAATATTTTAAACAGTTGAGACTGATCAAAATCTTAGATTTCCTTAAATAACCCAAATATCGTCAAATATCGACTTTTATGCGATTTAGGCGCATAGTATGGTTTAAAACCATACTTAGCACCTAAGACTTGTTACCTACTGATGTTATAAATTAAATTTTATACTATAACAGTAAGTATAAGTTTTGAACTCAGATTTCCAAATTTGACTCTTAAAGCATATGTGAAATGACCAAAATGCCCTTACGGTGCATAGTTTGGCCATAAATGATAAAATTCACATATGTATGATATCTTACTGATATAACTTGATAAAATTTATATTATTACTATATATTTTAGACCAGAACCTCAGATTGCTATTTAACCTCTTTTATAAACTTTAAAATGACCAAAATACCCCTACGGGGCTTAAATTGGTTTTAAATTCGTTTTGGGCATAATGGAAGATATCCTACTGATATCATAACATATTTAAAGCATATTAACTTGTGGAACCTGTTCATGACTCATTTGGTTACCCGTTATGCATATTCGCGTTTGGTATGGTTTATGTAACTAGTTTGCATAAATTAACCAAAACGGGTCAAACCATATCATTTTTACTTCAAGATCCAGGATGTGTTTAGTTTACCCATTTTATACAAGTCTTCATGCTTGTCGGGTCTAAATCACATTCTAATCTGGTCTTCGCTTAATCTTTCATTTTGAACTGTAAATCTTTCTTTAAAACTAACCGGTCTAAGTTAAGACTTAAATAAGACCCGTTAGGAATCTAATAGGTTATTAAAACCTTCGTTCCAGATTAGGAGCCCAGTAAAAGCTACTTGTACTTGTTGATTTGATATACGACTGAGAATAAAAATTACTTTTAGCTCAGGTAAATACTTTTAACTTATTTCCCCTTATACGGGCTTGGGATACGGTAAATTATTACCGCTTGGTCGGGTATTGAATCTTTAATCGAATAGTGGTTAAATCATTGAGATAACCCGTTTTAATCTGTTTTGTTTGATCTAAGCCTTTGGGGGTTAATGACCGTGTCCTGGATATCCTTGGCTCATTCATTTGAAATGGCCACGACTTAAGCACAGGGTGTAGGCATACACCTGACAGTTGCGTATGTAAAAAGATATACTCGCTTGTTGAGGATAACTCGCCGTAGGTTTATATTATGTGGTGTGTCTATTAATCTTGTCCTGGATTCTATCCCGGGTCCTGAACGTACGACAAGCATATAAATCTGTATACAAGATTATTTTAATAATTGTCCCAAGTTATTAAAGAATATTTGTGCCTTGTGCATTCAAATCAATTTTTCTTAAATATTTTCAAAAGAGTCAGTTAATTGTATTTACCAGTGTAAACTTACATATTTTTCAAAAAGACTAAGTGCATGTACTACGCGTAATGGGCTGGAACTCCTGAGTATTAAATAAAGAGTCTTGCAAGCTTTTGATACTTAAAAATCTGTTGAACAATATTTCTTTCTGTTTTAGATCCGCCTGTGGATCCACTTACAATCCGTTGTGTAATATTTTATTATACTTTCAACTCGGTTTGTATAATTATTTTTTTAGACTTCCGTTGTGCATTAAACTGTGATTAATTGACTATGATGATATCAACTACGTCACGATACTCCCTACCGGGCCCACATGTAATACGTGGAAATATCGGGGTGTGACAGGTTGGTATCAGAACCAACATTGAGTGAAATAAACACTAGCCTTCTGTGTTTAATCTCAATGACACAGTTTGCACATTCCTCGACTTTCGAGTCTAGGCAAATGACTTAGGACTAATCCTAATCCTAATCTTATTGTTTTCTTTTTGTTGGTTTTCTTTTTGTTGGTTTCTTTTGTTTGTTTTGACAGGAATAAAGACAAAATGCCGCCACGTATTAGAGGTAGAGGTGGAAGAGGAAAGGCACCAATGACTGCAAGGAATGACCACGAAGCCGGGCCATCTCACCGGCGTACTCCATCAGCGAACCTTAGCTCTAGTCCTCACGAGGATTAGAGAACTTATTTGGAGCCTGCGAGACACTCTGTCTCGCTCAGTTCATCACCGTCTTATCATGATTCATTCGGGCTACATCAGAACAATGAGTCCGACCATTCTCATCATTCCTTTGTACCTTTGCAGCGGTCGAGTTCGCACCGTGCTTTCCAGGACCCAACCCCGTACTTCCAGAGCCGGTTCAATCCGATGAACCAGGTGCAAGAACCAGAGGGTCCAAACCTTTTGGGGCCAGTTGATCATTACCCTGAAATGCAGGATATGGAGATGGACGAGGATCCAGACCCCGAGCTACCACCGACTGGGACGCCGACGCATCCCATTGATATATCCAGCGGATCACCCTTCCATGGTTCGCCGTACAGGGGCCCAGACATTTTCGCTGAGAGATGGGCTACATACAAGTGGGAGTACACTCCCTCTCACCACGACTCACCTCCTCACCAACAGGTCCCTTCCGAGGACCCGTATTTTCAGGCGGTCACGCCACCGCCGCCGCCAGAGCAGCAACTGCCTCCAGAACCACCGAGGCAAAGAAGAACCGGTGCACGGATGTCCGTCGCCTTCAAACCCAGCTTCTAAAGTCGACTCTGCTCCAGTTGCACCACCACCGCCCATGGGTTATGAAAACCCAATTCCTTCTTACGCCGGTGCAGCGGCGTATAACCCGTTTGAACAGCAAGCTTACTAGGGTTACAATTACAACAACGCCCCTGCCGTCGACCCGTACCTCGTAGCGGCAAACTACAATGCTCTCTACCCTGAAGGACTGTTACACCCATATTCGTACATGACAAAAGTCGCAGCGGAAAACACGAACCATAAAATTTCTTACTTTATAAATACCTCAACTTATTTAAACTTTAACTTTAACATAGCTCTTATTCGTAAATCCGTCATCCTCTTATTTACTAATTAAAAACATAGCTTATGATTGCTACATTTTACGTTCAACGTCCCCGTACAATCTATCTTGTGACTCGATCTTCGATCTCTAATCCTTGTTATAATCGCCCGTTATCCACACAACCTGCATTCACCACATACATTCGAAACATTAGCACACGTTATATAAACAAGCTCATTCATGTACACTTCCCATTTCGTTCTTTAACAAACTTTAAGCATTTCATCTGCGTATCCATATCCTGATGAGGCTTTAGTAATGTACCTGCATTACTTTTCATTCTCAAGGTACACCATTAAAAACGTTAACACTCAACGTGTATAAATCTTGCTTACATACGTACTTACATACAAACATACATTCACATCTACATACATACATATCTTTCCTACAACTTTATATTCATGCATACACTCACACATGTCTTTACACATACATACCTACACAACTACATACGTACATACCTTTCTTACATCTTTACATACGTGCATACCCTC
This sequence comes from Helianthus tuberosus, assembly GCA_030545235.1. Lineage (NCBI taxonomy): Eukaryota > Viridiplantae > Streptophyta > Magnoliopsida > Asterales > Asteraceae > Helianthus > Helianthus tuberosus. Next base: position 82,236,987 of record CM060382.1, on the reverse strand, counting down.
ATACATATCTTTATACATACGTACATACACATCTACATACGTATCTTCACATCTACATACGTACATACCTTTCCTACATCTTTACATACATGCATATACTCGTACATACCTATATACATACATACATACACAGCTACATACGTACATACCTCTCCTACATCTTTACATACATGCATACGATCATACATATTTTTATACATACGTACATACCTCTCCTACATCTTTACATACAAGCATACACTCATACATACCTTTCCTTTATCCAAAAATGCATCAGAAACTTGATTTCGGTCCATTCGGGAGCTTAACGGAGCGCCGGGACACGAACTGGATCAATCGGGTTCACATATGGAAGAAAACAGAAAACATAATTTCTGGGCACCGTCGCCGACGCCCATATTGGCCGTCGGCGACGCACCTCCGTCGTCCTAAGCCCCGTAGACAGTAAACTAGGCCGTCGGCCAAAATCCGAATCCCACATGCCGTCGGCGATGGCCCTTCTGGGCGTCGGCGACGGCTCCTCGTTTATTCATTTTCCTGCTGTGTTGTTTCGTCGTTCGCATAAACTAAAACTCGCATAACTTTCAACCCGTTTACCCGTTTAACCTCCCGTTTCTTCCTACATGCTTGTAAATTCACATTCTATCATAAATACTTATAATCCCACCTCCGGATCAAGGAAATTCTTAACTTACAAGCATTCGGCTTATTATCATATTCTAGTTATTTGACCCGTACGTGCATTTATCAACATAATCTGTTTGTTTGACCTCAAACTCATATGAACTTGATAATTTCATTGACGCCTATCATAAAAGATTAAATTCTCGGATGTCTAGCATCCTCTTAACCCTTTTTCGCTTAAAAGCTCATATTTGACCCGTTATGGGTATTTGTGCATTAAATGGTCTATGACATAACAAAACCATACTCTTCGCTTTTACACATGACCAACACATTACTATAATCGGTTCACTTGTTTCCAATAGACATTCAAGGTCGTCTGCCCGATATACCTATCAAGGGCGTTTTTGTCAATTTCGCTCTATCCTTAACAACAAAGGAATTCTTTACATAAGTAACGAATCCTTCTACTTAGCTACAATTCTTAATCACACATACATTACTCGGATAAAAGCTAAGATCCATTTAATACTCATCGACATCATATAATTCATTCTTAATTTACCTCAAATATCATATTTAATTAAGTTGCATATAACTTTACATAAACAACTAAAAGTGATTACGGAATCACTTACCTCATGCATCCGTGTTCACATCCGTTTCCACGCCTCTTCTTGACCCGTTAGCCTTTCGCGCTTGAGTCCATCTCCACATGATTCCTATACTTTCATGTCATCGAAATCATGCTATCATTAGCATACTCATTTGTACATGATAACAATCGTATCCATCCCATATTTCACACTTAACTTTCATTAATCATTTCTAACAAACATAACTCATATAATCATGTCCGTATACGTTTAACTCATGTAACTCATCACGTCATTACATTTAACACGGATTGCTATTACATGTACCATACGACTTCTCATCAACCTACATTTACGACAACGAGTCAACTCATGTTTCTTATACTTAGTTGACTTTCAAAAGTCAACTATTCACCATACATATCTATCGACTTATCAACATATTCCCGTAACATCATAATCGACTATACGGACGACACTATATACATTTTATCATTCACTTGATATACGTACTACCTTTTAAGCATAACGTACAACTAATTCATACACAATCTTCTAAATTCATACATAGTTCATCAAATGCTTCTACAATCCAACATGGGGTATTTAAATTAAACATCAAACATGTTATCATCACATTTCATTCACTTCATCTACAACAATTCATCATTTCTTATCCCATTTCTTTAAACATTCACACACATGTATGATTCCAAACGTTATTAACATAAGTGAATCATCAAATTACATTACATCATCAAAAACCCACTTCATAACTACTTGTTAATCACTTACAAGTGATCTAATCTTAAGTTCTTCATAACTCATCATACTTTTGATATATGTACTACCTTGTAAGCATAGTGTACAACTAGTTCATGCATATCATTCTAATCTCATACACAATTCATCAATTTCTTCCTCCTAATCAACATGATTCATACATGCATAACATCAAACATACTAGTATCACATTTCTTTCAATTCTTCTAACAAGAATACATCATACAACTCAAAATACATCAATATTAAGCAAGAACTTAGACATAGATGATTTACCCATGTCATCATCTTCACCATAACAAATGGGTTTCACCCTTAAACATCAAATTAACCTATTTCATGCATAATCCATGTTCCAAATGATGAATCTAACACATACTCATGCTCAATTTCATACAAATTCGTGATCTACAACATAACCCATTTCGTGCATCATCACCAATCTAGAATCTAAGACATACCTTACGATCCCCTTATGAAGGTGATCATTAATCCGTGTTTGGTTATGAATTTGAGCTTCGTTTAGCCTTCCAATTTGAGGGAATAGATGAAGTTAGGGTTCTTGGCTCCATGGGAGCTTCCTGCTCTTTCACGAACACACTATGTGTGTTTGTGTGTGTGTTTGTTAATTAAAACATAACTTTCCCCCTTATTCATCTTTGGTCCCTCAAGTTTGTTCCCTTGTTTGCTTTGCTAAACATTTTATTACATCCCATCTTTTAATAGTTTTAACCATACATCTAAGTAGGTTAATTAGCCTAGTTGTTTATTTCTTGAGGTACCATATCATAGCATTTTAACGAATATGAATATTCGGGTTTTGGGGTGTTACAAGGACCCTTCGCAGCTACGTACCAAACTGGGTACCCAGCCTATGATCCGTGTGACAACTGTCAAATTTGCATGCATCCGTACAATTATTAAATGATGATTAATGCTTAATGACTGTGCCGATTTACAATTTATGACTTGAATTGCTTTCTGTTTACTACACCATACTTACGTGTGCATCACATATTTCATAATGTCACGTCATCATTACATGCAAACATATAGACATAAATGATGCACAGTTAACAGATAAAACAGGAATATGCTGACGGAGTTCAGTACATAGACAGACTGTGTTTGAGACCCTGTATGGGCCAGAGACAAGGTATTACACTAGTATAGTGTGTAGGGAAGTAAGGATCACCAAACTGCTTCACTAGGTGATAGTTTAAGTGCCGGAAAGTGCCTAACACTTACCTAAGGTGCAGAATTCTGCAGAAAATTCAGCAAATCAGCATTAAAATACATTAATATTATGCAGAAACATGATTAACTAGTCCAGAATACTTTCCTAAGTATCGGGAATTAAAAGTGTCACAAAAGGGTACATAAAGATCACTAAACGGAACAGTTTGACGCTTTAACAAACCGGTATCTAACCGAAAAACCGGACACTACCCGAAACATCAAAATTATACTAGAAGCATTGTTTTATTATTTCTGAGCTAGTTATGATCCCCGAACACCGTAACACACTATATAACACATGATATGCATAACACCTAAACTATTACACTTGAAATCTCACTAATTAATCTAACTACCATTAAACACCAACTATACCCCCCCCCCCCCCCAATCTAGTAATCGGTCACCAAAGGTGGCCCACCATCAAGATCTTACATGATCTCCCTAGATGTTGCTTGATCTTATAAGATTTGATGAAAGATCATGTTTGGTACTATTGCTACATATACCCAATGGACTAATCCCTAAAGTTGGATATAAGAGATACATGGAAGTATTGGAGCTCATTCTAATCAACACCTTCTTCCTCTCTCTCCCCCTCCATGTTCTCGGCCCAAACAAGCACCCACACCACCACCATTTTCATCCAACTCCAATCCATTCCAAGGTGTACACAAGGTGTTAGAAGCTAAGTCAAGTAGCGTGGAGCTTGTGGATCTTGAAGGACCTCCTCCATTTGCTATTATCCTTCACTTTTGTCATCCTTATCTTCAAGTATTCTTCCCTAGCCTTTGTGCTAGTTGTAAGACTCTCATAATCCTTATTTACTTCATATATAGTTGGTTAAAAGATCATATATGTTGTTAATCTTGAAGAACACCAAAGAATATAATCATGAAACATGAACATAAGCTTGAAATTATAAGAAGACTTAAAGAAATCATGTTGTTTAATGTTGTTGTGATATTTGATGAATGTTTGTTTGTGTAAATGATGTAAATCATTATATGATCTTGCTAGATCATGATTAAAAACATAATCTAGCAAGATGAGAGGATGAAAATGTTAGAAATTTATAAATCATCCTCATGAAAGACATGAACTTGAAAGAATACATTGTTTTCTTGAAAAATAATAATCAAAGTGGGTTAATAATCATATATATCTAAAATTTATGAATGGTTTTCCAAAAGAACCAAGCTTGAAATATGAGTTTTAGTAGATCTTGGTTCTTACATAAACAAACACTATTTTTAATGGATAAACAAATGTAGAAACACTTGTGTAACAAGAAGGTTACATAAAGAAACATTTTTAGAAAATGTGTTTTGAAGTTGTAAACATCCAACTTCTTCAAGGATGAAGTTTTGAAAGTATTAAACACATTTTAAAGGGTAACCAAACTCACTAAACACACTACCAAGTTACTACAAGTTTTTATGAAAGTTCAAGTTCGCGTATGGGGCGTATTTTAGGAAGTGTAAGGTGTCAGGGGTATTTTAGGAGGGTTGTTATATTTTGGGTAGAACTCCTGGGTTATTTAATAAAATATATAGTGCACTCACACTAAGTATAGTAACCCAATTCCACTTTATCCCTGTGACAACCGGTGATTTACGACCCTTAATTACGTGGTTAACAGGCGATTAACGCGATAATAAATAGTGATTAAGACGAAGATTGACTTAATTAGGCCTTGGAGTGCCTAGAAACAGCTAACCAACTTTACAGGGCGTGAACGGTGGTTTACGGAAAAATGTGCTGAATGATAAGCGACAACGGATTGAAACCGAACAGAATACTGACAACGCCGGCAAATATTAAATTTTTATGATATATTTTAGATTCTTAATTAAATTTTAGTGACTACAGTCGAAACCGGATCGAAAAACGGATTAAAGACGACAACGATACAATTTTGCGCGATTATTACCGTAATCGACGAACGGGCGTGCAAACAACGACTACCGACCGTATTTTATGTATTTTAATACTAAAATTTTATCTTTTGATGTTAAACGGAGTTCGGGTTTTGCCAACGGGTCTCCTAGAAATTACGGGCCACTTACACATGAGATGGGCTTGCAGGCCCTGGGCCTAAGCCCAAAACCCACAAACTAAACCTACAACTGAATCTTACCAAAATCTGTTCAAATCTCTACAAAAGGTACTTGTCTCAAAATTGAAATACATAAGATCTCTACAAGATCTTACAAGATCTCCATATCCTTATAAAATGACCCATACACTCTCCTAATTTCATTTTGTGTAGACATTTATTCTTATATACACACACAAGAAAAACACAGACATTATTCTGTCTACCTCACTCTCGATCTATACACTGTAACCCCTCCTATTTGAGCATCACCCCTTCTCCAAACACATACACAAACAAACGCATACCACAATCTGGCTTCTTTCCCTCTCGATCTCCGATTCCGGCGACTTGAAGACGCGCCGCCACTCACGGCGGCGGCGGTGGTGGTTCTCTCCGTCGAGCGAAACCCCCCCCCCCCCTTTTTCTCCTCGTTGAACTTACCGGCGACCACCACCACCGTCTGGTGGTGGTGCGGCGATGACACGTAGGGGCGAAGAGAGAGAGAGACAGATAGTAGAGAGAGAGAACGATGGATGGCGGAGCACAGCAGCAGCGGCAGCGGTGGTAGGCAACCCGGTCCGGCGGTCGGCGTCAAGGACTGGTGGTCCATGTCTTTATCCGACGAATATTCCGGTAAGACCCCCTTTTTCTTTTATTTTCTTGAAGGGTGAAGGTGAAGACGATTGTGTTATGGCAGATTATGCTCGGTTCGGATTTTGTATGTGTTCGACGGTTCAGATTTGGTTCGAGTTCAAGTCCAAAGTTCGGGTCAACCCAGTCAACACTTCGGGTTGACTGGTCAACGCTGGTCAAAGCACGGCTCGGGTCTCATTTGGGTCCGGGTCAGCAAGTTTTGGGAGTCTCGGTCAGATTTTTTTTGGGTTCGGGTGACGTCTCGGGATGAGGGTCAGATCGACTCGGTCAAACTCATGTCAACAGTGAGTTGACTCAGTCAACTCAGTCAAGCGGCTCGGCATTTCGACTTACGACTTGGTAAAGTTTTAACGACGCGTTAAACATTTTTATATACGTTAGTCTTGTTTTATTTTGCGCGAAACCGAGCTCTAACTAGAACAATTTATCAAGATCGTGAAGAAAATAAAGTTTTGGAGATTTATACTTGATTTTGTCGATATATGTTGCATACGTACATATGTATATATATTAGTTAAAACAAACCAAAGTGCCGAGAAATAATGTATATACAAATACATAAACTAGACTCACATTCGGTAAAATTGATGCGTTAAACATGGTAGAAACTTATATACATTGTTGAATTGTTTATTGTATATTGAAAAATAACGACAACTTGTGTTGTCGGGGCGTCCAAAAACAGAGGAAATTCTGCCCGTTTTTCGAGAAAATCCGTAAAACGAAACACGTTTTTAATATAAAGACACTTTATATACAAGTGTATAATATCTTCGACGACACTTTACAAACATACGAAAACTACAAATGCGGATATTATTTACAATAATAAATATAGTTATTATATTTATTTGAAACTTCAAAATTCGACAACTCTTCTGCAAAATCAGTATAACTTTTACTATCAAAACACGACGCACACAACGCTAAACGCTTTTATGAAGGCTAACCGCTCTCGCATGTTATACGTGAATAGTTGAATGGTTGTTTGCTATGTTTACATAGTGATGACTTGCCCTACCACCCTTAGCAACGATAGTACTATAGTTTGGACTCAGCGCCTGTTTATTCAGGGGTTGTTAAGGCTTACTTTCTTTACGTGCTCACTACGGTGAACACGTATCACGCATACTCTACTCGTAGTCATGTTGGTTAGCTTGTATCATTGTCGATAGCTTACTTGATTTTCCCCTTTACGTGTTACATGCTGGTTATGCGTAAATGCTTTATGACTATACTTATGCAAAACTTGTGTACTCACATTTACATTATTGTATTGATTTTTATTTTAACGTATGTAACAGGTTGATGGATTACTGTTGGAAATGGTTTAGGACTCTAGAAACCCACCTAAACTTAGTTGCAAGTTTTGTTATGTTATGTTTTGTTGCTTGAGAAACTACTGGAATTCGTTTCGTTTTTTTGTGAGAATGTTTGTTTGATTGTATGGGAAATTGAACCTGATTAAATATTGTCACAATTAGTCGTTATGGATTCTCTCGAGCAACTTATTCGCATCGCCATCGGTTGGGGTGTGACACCTGGCGTGAATGGGGGTTAGTTTTTGGTGTTAGGTGCGTGTGAAATGACAAAAATACCCTTACTGTCAAATTAATAACTAAAAAGTTAAAATAAATATAATTAATATTTTACAATTTATGTGGGGCCCACCACCCACCCTACCCACTTCATATTCCCCACTCCACACCACCACCAACATCTCCACCTTCAACCACCACCTACCACCCCCTTCACCGTAACCACCACTGCCACAACCATCGCCGCCACAACCACTACCGCCGCCATCATCACCGCTCGTTCTGGCTTTTTCTTGATTCTATTGTGGAATCAATGTGACATGGTCAAGTCGAGACATGGATTAAGATATAACTATGTTATATATGTTATGTAATAAAGTTTCTTAATAAAGTTCAAGTTCCAGAAGCAGGAATCTAACGCCACTCCGCCAAAGACAGAACGAGCGAGCGGTAATGATGGCGGCGATAGAGGTTATGGCAGTGGTGGTTACGGTGAAGTGTGGGGGGGGGGGGGGGGGGGTAGATGGTGGTGGTGGTGGTTGAAGGTGGAGATGGTGATGGTGGTGTGGTGTGAAGTGGGTAAGATGAAGTGGGTAGGGTGGGTGGTGGGTCCCACATAAATTGTAAAATATGACAGTAAAGGTATTTTTGTCATTTCACACGCAACTAACACCAAAAACTAACCCTTATCCACGTCAGGAACTATATGGGAACGAAAGTCAAAAACTTGAGAACTATAGGTGTAATTTTAGAAAGTTATGGACTAAAGATGAAAAATGGACAAATCATAGAGAGTATCCGAGCAATTTTCTCATGAAAAAACTTGGAAAGAAGAAATGTAAGATTTTTTATGTTTTTTTTTCGAGGAGAACCATTTTTTTGCGAAAAGTGGGCCACTAGTTTATGAAAGTCCTCTTTTTGGTCAACAGTCGTAACCTAGCGACGCTAAAACATTTCAACCTCAATGTTTATATATGTTACATTGAGTTGAACTGAATACGTCGAAACATGCATTTTCATATGGTTAACGCATGATATTACGCTTGGACTAATTCATTCAAAGTTTACAACGGGCCTGCAACGCATCGTTTGCGGGTCATATTACTAGTTTAAATAATAATTACAGTTTATAAGATTATGAAAAATAACTAAATTATATATTAATAATAATAATAATAATAATAATAATAATTATAAAGCGATGAATAAATAATAAATGAGCCGAACCTGAGCGTAAAAAACAACATATAAGCCAAGTCCAAGCTTTAGAAACAAAGCTCGAATCGAGATTAGGTTGAGCTTTTTAAGTTAAATAAGCTTGAGCCCGGACTCGGCTCAGCTCGTTTAGGGTATTTTTATAGTTTCAGTTTTTGAAGATTTCAATTCCTTCTTTATCTAAACAAACCAAACACCTTTCACATTTGAAAATCATTTTATAACTCCAGCTTCTTTGAAAACATTCTACGAATTGAAAACATTCTACGAATCAAACGCTCCTAATAGTTTTTACTCATAAAAAAATGTCGAGAAAATTAATCAACATAGGACTCAACATAACCAATGAATAGTAAGAATCCATATCGATAAAATAACATTAAAACTATACTAAAATGCAATTTGTCCTTTATTTAGCTCCAAATTAGAGAATGTCTCTTAAAAAAAAAAGATTACATTCACTCACTCTAATAGTTTGCTACACTCTTCATCCTTCACATCAACTCCATACAATTTCTCAGTTAACTCTAAAAAAATAGAAAGTTTTAAAAACATATCCAACTCATCTTGTTCTCTCTCTCTCTCTCTCTTCGATCAGAAACCATCTTCGACTGTCAAATTTCCATCACTGATACCCTTCTTCATCTCTCTCTCAACTGCAACACCCACCCAACCCAACCCTTCCGCAAAATCAAAGAAACAAGAAACCCAAGCCCATAACTCAACATCCATATACGGATGGATGCCCTTCCCACAACTCAAGCCCACCGGTGACATTTGAGTCCCTCTTGTTTAGTGCCAAAGCTGACGGCATAATTAAGTTCTAGGCCTTTTGTACGACATCGCCAAATGAGTCAACCAACTGTTCTCCTAAGCTTTGAGGGTCATCCCCGAGTGTTCGGACGAAAGCGTTGACCACTCTTCGTTCATGCTCGGTTGAATTCAGACTAAACCACGTGAACAGTTTCTGTCTAAATTCTTTTGTGATGTGCCCTTCACGTTCAAGCTTTCGGAACAGCACAAAATATTCATACTTCTGATCCAGGTTATCAGAATCATGGGCCTCTGTATTAGCTGGCCTCTTTCTTGTCATCCCGGCCTGGGAGTTAACAGCTGCCACTTCCACATTGGGCCCATGTTGGGCCGAATTTACTGCTTCATCCCTAGGGATATCATTTGGAGCAGCTTCGTCATCTGTATCAGGAACTATGACGATATTCCTGTCCAGCCCATTTGACGTGGATGGTGACCCGTCAGCTTTCGAAGTGTCAGGCCTGACCATATGACCAAGCCCACTCAATTCTGGACCTGATATATCATCCAAGCCTCCTTGTTCTTCAACCCAAGTTAGCTGTGGCAGTTTCCCAGAGTCTCGGACTTTAAGCATGGAGTCTGGTTCAGCATCATTGGCACCAGATGTTCCTTCCATTTGAAGAACGGAGCCTTCTGCAAGGGGAAAAATAAAACATGCATAAGAATTCAGGTCTTTAACAAAAAAAACTAGCTAGAAGAAGCACAAAACCACCTAAATCATTTTGTTCAAAAAACCAAACTATTATTATTGGAATAGTATGGTTTTTGTAATCTTAACTGATGTACTAATGATTTTAAAAAAGTACAATTTGGACATAAAACGCGTACCCAATTCAACCCAACCCGACCAGACCCATTTTTTAAGCGAAAGAAGCCAGGTTGGAGGAGATACCTTTACCACCCAGGGCACTAGAACGTGTGGCAGAATATTCGTCTGCCTTTTGGAGTGCAGCATTACACAATGCTTGCACTTCTCCTGCGACAGAGAGTTTGCTTACAATAAATCGTGCCACCTTGGCATTGACCCCATCCAGTGGGCCCACTTCCGCCTCTAATTTATTTTTTGCTTCTATAACAAATTTATGTAGGTTTTTAAACCTGGATGTGCCATTTAGAAGCCTAAAACACAAATCTATCCTATGGCATAGGATATCGACACTGCGGCACTCCTTTGCAATGGTCAGTTGCCTCTTCCAATACCTAGAATGATAACATGTCAGCCAAAAAGAGTAAGAAAACCTAAACTAAACACAAAAGGAGAAAAACATATTGCAATGAATTTTTGTATAAAAACATTTTCAAAGGTTTTATAACCAAACTCAAGAAGGACTCACCCAAGTATCCCTGAGCGTCTACCACATGACGCGCAACAGTAACCCCCATCGAGCCGCATCCCTTGGCCATGATCAACTACACCGACCCTTCCTCGTCGGAAGGCACACTCAACGTGGCAAGATGACCCACATGACTCTGATGGAGAATCAGATGCGCATTCCAACCAAAGACTAGGATCTTTGTTGTTATCAAATAAATGGCAAATGTAGCATGAACACCTCTTACAGAAGGGATAAAAAACGCAACGCACAGCCCCACACGCGGAGTTCCTGCAAATCAATGTACATGAGAATCTAGAATCTGTGTTTTGTGGGATTCGCTTAGGGTTTTCCCCTTTTCTCTTGTTCCTTCTTGATGGCTGGCCTTTAGGACCCACGGGTACCTTCTTTGAATCCTGATTCTTCACAATTTTCTTATCCATCTGTCTTGATGCTTTATCCGGTTTCGGATTTGATGATGTTGATTGCTTTATCAAGAAAAATACACAAGAGTTGAGATAAATAAATGATAAAATAATTAATTAAATTGACCCTACCTATGAATGATAAGATGGAACTAACTCTGTATAAAAATTAAGCATGAAATGATGAAAGTCTAAACATAGGGGTGTGAATTTCTGACACGACACGAACCTAACACGAAGTTTACGGGTTTGGGTTTAGTCTAAACAGGTTTGGGTCAGTTTCATGTTGAACCCGCGAACCCATTTAGCAAAACGGGCCGGGTTCGTGTCAACCCGACCGAGTTGGTGGATTGACCCATTTATATTATATTTTATTTTTTTAACAATATGTTTTATGTCATATCTTAGATTGGGTGTGCATTTTATGCCACAATTAAAGAGAAATTGACATAAGATTTTTTAAATTAAATGTAATTGTATTATATACATTTTTGTTTTTTAGTAATATTTTAATTTTAATACAACAATAAAAAATTAAAAAATTCAAGTTGAACGGACCGTGTTCGGGACAACCTGCGAATATTCAGGTTGTGTTCGGGTTCATATGTGTGACACGTGTTTAGCATCTCTAGGTAAACACCAGTAGATCTAAATTCAATTAAACAATGAAAACGGGAATATAAATCTCCACTCGAATGCAATTGAAGACAGGATTCCATCCCTGTGCTTATCAGATATCAAAATCTAGAGCCTAGAGAGTATAACAGACGATACGATAATCCAAAAACAGCAAGAAATATTCTTATTCGTACAGATCCACAATTTAATTCAGCAATATATGAAGTTAAGAACTTTGTCAAAATCACATTGTCAAAAAATATATATATATATAGCATACAAAGATGCAAGAAAGCGGATCTCAAATCGTGTGTGAAGATTACAGAAGTGAATATACTTACAGAGTTTCAAAAAATACGAATTATGAGCAGACCGATGAAATCAAGCAGCAACTCTTTTCAATGAAACAAAGAGAAAATGAATGATTAATCGAAGGAAGCTAGTGAAGAAAAGCGTATCGATGGAGACGTCGGTCGGCGCTTATGCTTTCTAGGGTTTTGTATTCTATACCTCTAAGGCCTCATCACCAACCATTATATAGAAATTGTGAAAGTAAATACGCGGATATCAGGCATAGGATACGGCCCCTTTTCAACAAACTTGTCTTGAACTTTTCCTCATAAATCATAAATGAAGAAAATTAAAGACCAAATTTATTGTTTATAACAATAATAATCTTATACAAAAACTACACCTACCTCGCGAGTCGCGCCTAAGGTGCGCGTAGGCGCGAGGCGCCATCAGCCTACACGAGGCGCGAGTTTTACAAGAAGCGCACATGAGGCGCATTTCTTTTGGCAAAAAGTTGACTCTGAGGAGCGTGCCTCATGTATTTACATCATTTTTGTGCAATAGATTGTGATACAACGTGCTTTTTAGGTTGTACATGTATGTAAATATTTGTGTCTATATATTGGGAAAATGATGCTAGAAACCTATAAGAAACTATGCAGTCAATAGCGTGCTATAGCACCACTATAGCGCTTAGCGGACATACGAACCCATAGCGGTTCCTTATAGCGGTCCCGCTATTAGCGGTGCTAAATCCCGCTATTGGACCGCTATTTTGAAATCCGTATAGCGGTCGTAGCACTGCTTTTAGCAGTTTTTCTTATTTCAGCCCAAAAGTAAGGTAAAGCCCACATTAATCAACTTTTTGTTTATAAATAAACCCAAAAGTAAAGACCCAAACCCAAAATTAAACCTAAATCGAGACCAAAAGTCTTCATTTGCTGGTTCTTCATCAGTTCATCATTCAACAAAATTAAACCTAAATATCTAAATCACTGGACTTCCTCAGTTCATGTTTTGGATTTTGATATTACTACTAATATTTTGCATGATAATATGATATTACTATAAATTTTGATATTATTATTAATATTTTCAATATATATATTTATATATAGTATTATATATAGTGTTATAATACACTTCTCACACTTTGAGCACTTTTTACAGGATCCTCTACCTATATATATATATTATATATATATATAGAAAAAGTATATCGTACATTACGGCTTAACGTACTTCACGTACAACAACGTGCGTGATTTGTTATATAACATGCGTGATTAATGTTTTCAATATGCGTGATTATTGTGTTTCAACATGCGTGATTTTGGATTTTTGAGTTATAACGTGCGTGATTTTAAAATGAACGTGCGTAATTACCTGTCGTACGTGATGTACGTTAAGCCGTAATGTACATTAACCTTCCTCTATATAGAAAAATACATAAAATATACATGATATAAAAATTACCGCTATAATACCCCGCTATAACCTATATATCGTATAGCGGACCTTGACCGCTATTTGATTTTGGACCGCTATAACTGCATAGATAAGAAACATATAAAAAGTTATATAATTATTTGCGCCTTGGGCACGAAAAGGGGTGTGCTATTGCTCTTCGCGTTTCGCGCCTCGGTTTTAGACCCCGTCGCTTTTGTGCCTTTCTCGCTTTTTAAAACCAAGACACCTACAGATTTATTAAAAAAAATAGTTCATGACAAAATGAACCTTAACTATTGCTTACCTGGTTTTGAAAAACGAGAGGAGCGCCGAGGCGATTGAGTCCCTAGCCGAGGCGCTAAAGCGCATCGCTTCATATATTCGCGCAAGGTATTTATATAAATTTCCTTACATTTCGCATACGCTTCTATGGCACGTACCCAAAACATTGATATAAATAAGCTCTATATCATAGTTATTAAAGGCTCTAGGCGCACTCAAAGCGCATAGGCCTCGCCTGGGGCCTAGGTGCAAGGCACAAAAAAAGCGAGGGCCTGAGAAAGAAAGAACGCACAATGAAAAAAATTAAATATATTTTATGTATTAGAAAATTAATACTATTTTTTTAAATAAAATAAACAAAAGCTATCATATAACTTTTAATATCATCTGATTAGTACCAAAAGTTGTAAAATCTTAGTGTAGAAAAGTAGTTTTCCTTAGATAAAAGTAGAAATCTGGCTGGAATCTTGCCGGAATTTAGAGAACTTAGATGATAACTTTCCAGAATCTAGGAATCTTGCCGAAATCTGCGCCTGAACCTTCACCTAGAGAATTAAAGCGCAATTGTCTCGCCTAGCTTGGAAAATGGGCCTAGGCGCAAGAGACGATGGCTTTTAACAACTATGCTCTATATATGATACTTTTATATACGTAACCAATATGCATAGTTGTTAATGGCGAATAGCGACAAATAGCAATAAGGTACCTATATGTTACATAGCGAATAGCGATAAATAGCGGGCGGCTATTTTATAAATAGTGACACACGAGAAAAAAAATTAATTTTATATGTATATTATGGATTAGGATCAAATACAAAGGATCCTAATTGTAAGAAGTGTAAGAAGGATTTATAGAGTGACAAGTGTCCAATAACCTAAAAAACCCACTACACAAAAAAACCCACTAAAAAAAAAAAAAAAAAAACCTTAAACATCCACCACCACCAACCCCCCCCCCCCCCCCACCCACCCCCCCCCACACCTCACCCACAAAAAAAAAAAAAAAAAAAAAAAAAAAAAAAAATTTTTTTTTTTTTTTTTTTTTTGCCGAGGGGGTGGGGGGTGGGGGTTTAGGTTTTTGGGTGGTGGTGGGGGTGGGGGTGGGTGTTTAGTTTTTTTTATATTTTTTTTTTAGGTTTTTTGGGGGTGGGGGGGGGGGGGGGGGGGGGGGGTTAGGTTTTTTTAGGTTTTTTGTGTGGGGGGGGGGGGGGGTTAGGTTTTTTTAGGTTTTTGGGGGGTGGAGGTGGGGGGGGGGGGGGGGGGTTAGGTTTTTTGGGGGTTTTTTTGGTGAGGTATAGTTTTTTTTTTTGTTTTTTTTTTTTTTGCGGGGGGGGGGGGGGGGTTAGGTTTTTGGGTGGTGGTGGGGTGGGGTGGGGGTGGGGGTGGGTGTTTAGGTTTTTGGTGGTGATGTAGTGGGTTTAGTTTTAGGTTATTGGACACTTGTCACTCTATAAATCCTTCTTACACTTCTTACAATTAGAAGTCTTTGTAGAATAACTTGACCCTGTATATTATATCATAATACGCTGGTATATATATGCTACTTTACATGTATATTTAACAAAAACCTAAAATCCAGCTATTGTATAGCTAGATAATCTATGTTGTCAAAGACGCAAGGCGCAGGCGAGGCGAGGCGCATCGGCCTCGCCCGGAGCCTAGGCGCAAGGCGCAAAAAAAGCGTTGGCATTTTTAAGAAAAGCGTACATAGAAAAAAAATATAAAAAATATGTTATGCTTTGAAAATAAATAAGATTCCACATATAAAAAAAAACTATTATACATGCCATTTAAGATCATGTAGCTAATAGTTAGTAGCAAAAGTTTAGGACTTATATGTTGTAAGTTTTGGGTGTGTGAATAAAAGTCTCAAAAGGTGGTAAATACTTTGTCCCACATTGGTGTGGGAACAAAGTTAGTGGTTGTTTATAAGGTAAAGCCTTTACTACTCCATTGTAGCTTTATGATATGTTTTACCACATGTCCTACCCGCGCGCAGGGGGTGCAAATATGAGTTTCTGAGCTTTAATTTGGTTGAACTCGTGCGTGCCCACGCGACCTGCGGACACGAATGCAGCTCCAAAAACCCGGGCCCGCGTGAGCCAGTTTTTGCATGCACTTGGTTTCGTTTTTAATGGTCATTTGTTCTGTTTTACCTTTTTTTCCTGCGCCTCAACCACGTTTTTTGCGCCTAGGCGCGCGCTTTTTGCGCCTCAGAACCGTTTTTTCAAAAAAAGCCCATTTTTGCGCCTAGGCTACCACCAGGCGCTGTAGGTGCGCCTCGCTGCGCCCGGGCGCCTAGGCGCGCGCTTTTTGCGCTTTTGACAACATAGTAGATAATTGCTATTTATATTTAAAAAAAATGTCGTTATTCTCGCTATCCATCACTACAACCCTAATAGCGACACTAGACCTATACGCTACATAGCGCGCTATAGCGATCGCTACGATCGCTATTCACAACTATGCATGTATGTACAACATCCTAATGCACTAAATCTTCAATGAGACGCGCCCCATGTACACTGAGTCAGAAGCTCAAGGACTTGTGCCTGAGTGTGCCCTGCGCCTAGGGCACACTTTTTAAAACCAAGCTTGTGGGCGGCAATGGTTTTCTAGGGTTTCAATCGCATGAGTCAACTATTGACAATCTACACATACAGTGATACAGAAAAAAAAACTTCGATTTATTAACTATCTACACATTTGATGAGTCGGAAAAATTAACAAATATATCTTAGTTTTACCAACAAGTAATTAAGAAGTATAATAAATACTTAACTTGATAATATAGTTTGGTATGCTATATTGTTATCCAAGAACTTTATCTCCCCTTCCAATCTTGTTGTGCAATTAACTGCGCATTAGTAAGAAGTCTAAATCCGTGAAGAAAATGTTTAGCAGCACTACATTAGTAGGTCGCAATGAACTGAACAGTAATACATATCAAGTTCTCACCTTTTGCAACAAGTTTATCATCCATTTCCATTGTACTCAAAGAGACATTTCCTGTAATGAAGTAGCATAAGAATAATCAGCACTACATTAGCCTGAATTCTAATCATACAGTGTTCAATATGAGAACCGAAAAATAATCAAACAATGACAATTAATGTATACCGAAAATATAGTAATTTGAAATCTTTTACCAAATGCTATCTATAGAAGAGCAACAAGAACTAGTTTGATGATGGGAAAACATTAACTAGAATAAATTCCACGAATTTTCATTGGAAGCAAGTGACAAGAACTTATATCTTGAATCTTTAACAAACCAGTACTACATTAGTAAGCGGCAATGAACTGAACAGTAATACATATCAAGTTCTCACCTTTAGCAACGAGTTTATCATCCATGTCCATTATACTCAACCCAAGAGACATTCCCTGTAATGAAGCATCATAAAAAGTTAAGCACCACATTACTCTGACCCCTAATCATATAGTCTTTAATGTGAAAAGAGAATATAATATCAGATTATAAACTTATCAACGGAAGGAACAGTAACAATGACAACTCGTTGATGATTAACTAACGTATAGTGCAAATATACCAATTTGAAAATTTATAGCAACTTCTATGTCTCCAAGAACTAGTTGTCATAATGGGAAAACATTAATTGTTATAACTTATATCTTGTATCTTTAACCACAACATCCACTAAATATGTAAAGGATCAAGAAAAGATACCTGCAAAGAATGTGGGAGAAAATTAGGGTTTTTATTCATGGAAAGAGGGGGGTTTTTGGTAGCTAAAGATTGGATTTTTAATCTGTCAGGTGGTTGATGATGGTGTAATTTGGGTTTTTTGTTGGAGATTTTGGGTGGGTGGAGATACATTGGTGGGCGTGTGGAGAATGTGAAGCAGTTGATGCTAGCCGGAGAAGTGAGAGCAACGAATATTCGGCTCATTTAGAATTGCTTGGGGAAAGTTGATGGTCGTTTGTGAAGGGTTGATGGGCGTTTGTGGAATCGGGCTAGGTATAGAATCGTTGGTGTGAGGGAAGTTAGTATACAAATGATTCGAGAGAAACAAAGCGTAACCAGCCATATCCGGCATAGGGGAGTGTATTAAAAAGGGAGCAATTGGACGATTAGATGGCGGGCTAGGTGTTTCTTGTAATGCACACGGATTGTTCGGGTCAAAACCACGATTATGAGGATTCATTTTTCATATTGTGGTTGGATGATATTTTTTTTTTAAATAAGATAGAGATGATTATAGAAGAGGTGGAGTAGTTGTGGTAAAAAAAATGAATAGAAGTGTGAGTTTTATAGTGAAAAAATATTTTTTTACACGTAGCCGTTGGCCAACGGCTAGCCCAAACGGCTACTTTGTAACACCCTGTGTTACGGAAGTCAAAGTCAAGATTAAAGTCAAAGGAAAAAAGATTGATAATTGCGATCTGTCACTCCTTGCTTAATTATTGATTTGACCTATTTGACTTGTAATCGAATCTTTATTTTATTTGCTTTAGTTGTATTATGTGGAGTATCTGTGAATAATCGAGGTTTGATCGATGTTTCTCGCATGTTTTATCGCTTTATCGCTTATAACATCGCAATCGCATTCGCAACTCGAATTATGCGCTCTGGATATTGTTTTACGTGTGTGTGCTACTTATGTGTTACGTGTGCATGTTTATTTATGTTTATGTTTGTGGTGATTAATCAAAACGCAATCGCAACTCTATCGCAACACAATTGAATCGCAAACGCTAAACGCAAGTTAATTAGGATGATTGTATATTAGATATAGTTTTTGTGTGATAATTACTAATCCATCGCATCGTTCACTCGAAACGCATCGCAACGCTCAACACGCGAATCGAAACGACAAAACTCAACACGCCGGACACCTGGATCGAATGGCCAATCGATCGAGTGGCCATCCGATCGGATTGCCATCCGATTGGATTGTCATCCGATCGGTGACCAATCCGACCCTGGTGCACTTTCCTCTTTTGGAAACCCTATAAATACCCTCCTGTCACATCATTTGTGATGTGACAGCTCCCCTACTCGACCAGTCGCACTCAAGCCTTCTTTCTCTCGATTTCCCGCGATTCTTGTAAGTTTCCAACCTAAATCTTGTACTTCTATGATCTACACACACTTCTTCATCTTTGAATCTTAACTTTTAACCGTGAAATCAGTGGATTTGAGATGTTCTAGGGTGATGTCATCATAGAGTTCTTATGAACTTCAAGTTTTGGCCTCCTTCCACCAATAACAACTCAGATCTGAAGGATTTCCACATGATTAAACACGATTCTCACATAGATCTGAACATTTCCATGGTTAAAAGGATTGAAAGATGGTTTTCCAACTTTCTTTCAACTCTTTTACACTCAATGCACTCAAAACCGATAGAATCAGAGCTTGTTCTGATCTTCTACCCTTTCTTAGTGATGTGTTGGTTCAAGACCTGATTTCTATCCAAGAGACAACTGATTTCGGGTTAAACATGAACAAACCGTCTCGAACAGTTGACTGGTCGGACTAGGGTGATTCCTGTTCGATCGGATCACTTGAGTCTTGATGGGGTTTCTGTTGTTTAGCACGTTGTCATATCGTCTTGAGCAAACCGCAAAACTTAACAAATTTTCAAGTTAGCAACACGATCAGGTCGAGGAACGGATTGCCATCCAATGGAACCGCAATCCGACCGGATTGCACGTGAGGATTTCATACTTAAACAATTTTCAACATGTTCAATGTATAGTCAGATCTAACGGATTACCACCCGATTGGTAGACCATCCGATCGGATTACCGTTCGATACTTGGACACCGTTTTACGTTTCGTTCTTCGTTTATGCTATCATTAACTGTTCAGGCTAATCTCTCAAGCGCTCCCTTCAATCCAAGAGAGTGTTTACTTGTAAATGCTATCTGAGTATACTCGATCCCTTTTTGCTTTACGCACTTTTGGGTGTTACATACTTTACTTATTCTAAATCACAATCGACACACAACGCAAACACAATTCATATGCTAACCGTTATTGCATGCTACGTGTTATTCGATGAATGCTTGTATGTTATGTTAACACAGTGATTGTTGCCTGACACCTTAGCAACGATAGTACTATAGTTTGGACTCAGCACCTGTCGTGGACAGGGGTTGTTAAGGGTTTTACTTCACGTGTCCCAATGGGGATATGTGTTGCGCATTCTACAACTCGCAGTCACGGCTGTGCATATTTCTCTGTCGATAACCTACTAGCCTTCACTTTATTACATGTTACATGCTGGTTATGCGTAAACGATATCGAACTCTATTATATCTATCAAACTTGTATGCTCACCTTTACACTATGTGTATTGACCTTTATTTTAACGTATGTGGCAGGTGCTTAAGATGCTAGGATGCTTGCTTGCTTTTCATGGAATCAAGTAGGATTGAGAGTCTAGAAACAAAGACAATTTATTTTATTTTAATCTGAGTTGTCGGAACATGTTATTCGTCTTTGTGATACCGCTATCTGTAATAATTTACTTGCTCAATAGGTTATGGTATGGGACATAATATTAACTATTCGGTAAAGTAGTTGTTATGGAATTTCTCTTGGATAATCTGTTTCGCTCAGTGCTGCGCCCCGATGATTCCGCCATCGGTTGGGGTGTGACATACTTGTCTTGGCCAATGAGATCCCGCCATGTCATCTGGATAGCCACGCCGAAACCCAAGCCCACCCGTGGTGGTGACTTGGGCGTTTGTACCCAACCCACGCCCACCCGGGGTCATGACATAACCTCAAGAATACGGGTGGTGCGTTAATCCGATAGCGCTATATATGTCAAGGATAGGCTCGTACGAAGTTAATGATAAGTCTAACACAAAACATATAACCCCAAGTTTAAAGTATCAAGTAACAAGTATGCATGCATGTATAAGGAATGTTTGTGCATTTAAGAATAAAGTTTAAGTGTAATGTCACACCCCGATATTTCCACGTATTACCGGTGGGCCCGGTGGGGAGTATCATGACGTAGTTAATATCATCATAGTCAAACAACACAATTTAAATGCACAACAGAAGTCTTGAAATATAAAATATTATTACAAACACAAATGTCTGATAATACAAAAATATTCCGTACAGACTAGCTTGTAACAATCCACAGGCGGATCAAAACAACAAAAGAAGTTATCAGACTAATGGCTTATGTGAAGGAGTTGCAAAGTCCTTATCTAACAAGTCCTGAGCAGCTTCCAGCCTATTACGTACTTGTACCTGTCACTTAGACTTTGGAAAATATGTTAGTTTTCACTGGTAAATACACTCAACCGACTCATTTGAAAAGAGTTTAAGAAAATTGATTTAGATGCACCAGGCACAAAATATTTTGACACTTTGATTAAAATGCACTAGGCAAAGTTAATCTTTTATACTTGGGATAAACCATATCTCATGTTATCAGTGTTAGTGCAGTATGTCTATCGCCTCCGTCATCTCAAGACCGTAGCAGAAATAGATTAAGTTTAGTGCTTATAGTGTTATATTTTAGTAAAAGGCAAGGTGGCATTTGTGTAAATAATGAGATATCTCATTATGTCCCTTGGCCTATAAATAGAGAACTTAGGGTTCTCATTTAGAACTTTTGGAAGACTTTTGACACTTTTGCTCATTTGCTACATTTGAGAGCTCTAGTTCTAGAGAGAGAAACTAGAGAGAGAAAGTGTCTAGGTGATTCACGGTTCCTGTAACGATTTCAGATCTATCAAAGAATCACGTTTATTGTACGTCTTGTGTGTTTCGGTCTTGCTCGTGCACGGATTCCGCACGTCGTACGAGTCGGTTCGCAATCGTTCGGAGTCAAACCGGTCCTAACAAGTGGTATCAGAGCAGGAGCTCGGTTGCGAGGATCAAACGCACGATTTCGTTCAAGATTTGATCAGATTCAGAGCCTATATCATCCAGATTTGTCAAATTTCTCATATTTTCTTGTTCTTCACGTTTTTATCTGATTTTTGTCAATTTGAACAGGTTTTTACGGTCGAAAATTGCTGAATTTTGGATATGTTGAGCGAAAGTACCTGATTTACAAGCCTACAAAGTCTCATATCCTAATTCATAGTCGTTTGGGAGAATTCGAGAATTTTGTGGTTCGTAAAAGTTGTAAACTGTTGCTGTTGTTCTTGATGTTCATACGCACGCATGACCTATACGTGCGGATAGGTCGCACGCACGGATAACCAATCCGCTTTGACCTTCGTTGACCTATCCGCATGGACACTCGTACACGCGGATGACTTATACGGGTTGACTATTGTTGACTCTGCCACACGCACGGATAGCATCTTCGTGCGGACAACTTATCTGGGTTGACCATAGTTGACCTCTTAATCCGTGTCATTGTAATACGTGTCAAAATACCACACGGATCAACAAGTCGCTTAGTCAACATTTCAGGTCACGTGATCTCTTTCACTCTTGCAGTTCATTAAATTCATTGACTTTCGTTGACTGATTCGGTCGGATATCATTACGAGACATGTGATTTCAGTATTGCACGTGATTTGTCTCTGTTTTACATAAATATTAATTGATTTTGTCGGCAAATTCAATAAAAAATCAATATGATCTGATCAATATATTCGGCCTTATCAAATTCATTTGTTATCTGAATAATCACGTGGCTTTTGTTTTGATAAATTGCATTTCATGTGATAAGTGTCAGGTAGCATGTGAGTTAGTTGTGTAATTCAAGGCACTCATACGTACAAGTCATACGCACGTACAAGTCATACGCACGTACAAGTCATACGCACGTACAAGTCATACGCACGTACAAGTCATACGCAAGTATAAGCCATACGCACGGATAGCATCATTTCCCACACGCACGGATTACTTTCAGCCATCCGTGTTGACTTGTTGACTTGCCATACGCACGGACAACTTGTCCGCGCGGATAACATCCCCACCCGTGCGTATCGCCACCCGTGCGGATAACATCATCCGGATCCCCACCCGTGCGTATCGCCACCCGTGCGTATCGCCACCCGTGCGGATAACAATACGTGTCTCAACATCACCCGATCAAGCAACTTAGTCAACATGTGCATGTGAACATTAAAGTGCTTGTCAGCATCGTTACATGTGATCATAGTATGCATGTTTTGATAAAAGGTGATGACATATCTTGGTCCAATGAGAATCTATATGTGACTGTCATTAGCATGTGATTTTTCCTTGAAGTCAAAGAGCCAACCGATCAACTCAAAGATTTGTCGTTTAGTATATTGGTTTGGGTCAAAGAAGTCAACTTCATCCACACGGATCCCCACCCGTACGTATCACCATCCGGATCTCCGTCCGAACGGATCTTCATCCGGATATTATCTCACCCGAACGAATTCAGTCTCATCCGAACGGACAACGTTGTCACACGATTATTTTCACTGTTGACTTGTGTTGACTCACTTGATCGGATACTCGTATAATTCATTTGTTTGATATTGATTAAACTCATTGTGTTTGTTTGTTCGTGTTTCAGGTGATTCAAGATGGATAAAATGTTTGATGAACAGGAAAATGAGAATCTTTAAAATTTAAACGTTTGGATTTCTGATTCTTGGATTGATAAGAAGAACAAAAAGGACGTTTGGATTAAAAGATCCGAAATTTCCTATGCATGGAACATGAATCACTGGAGAAGTTGGATAAACGATTTGATGAGTTGAATGATAAGTTAGATAAATATGAGATAAGGGTTTCAAATGCTGAAAAAATTTCAAAATTTGCTGATGCATTACCTTTAGAATGGGATGAATTTTTAAGTGAACTAAAAAGGGATGCTAGTTTCTCAAAACTTCATTATAGAGAATTCATCAATAAACTAAGATCACATGAGTTTGATAAAGAAACAAGAAAAGTAGAGTTGATGAATGAAATAAAAAGGAACTAAGAAAAGATAAATTTGGATGTGATCATTGAAATGAGAAAAAGAGTCTCTGTGTGTCTTGCTGCAAAAAATGTCATGAAATATGATATTAAGAGAGGTTGTTTTATTGATGAATATGCAAACCCTCTTGATTTTGTTAAAAGTTTTTGTGCAGGAACATTCAGGATTGAAACAAAGAAAGAAGCTGATGTTGAAAAGATGAATGAAAAATGCTCAAAATGTGATAAACTTGGAGCAGACAATGCCAAATTCTTGAGTGATGCGGAGAATTTGACATTGGAAAACAAAGCTTTGAAAGCTGAGAAGAAAACAGTTGATGAACAGATTCTGGAGTTGCGCTTGAACTGTGAAAAACTAAAATCTGAAAATATCAAACTGTTGAGTGATGTGGACAGTTTGACAATGGATAACAAGATTTTGAAAGAAAAAGAAAAAGAGTTTGAAAATGAAAAATTAAAATTTGAAAATGATTTCAAAAGTCAGTTAAAGATTTTAGAAGATGAGAGAGATGTTTTTGGTAAAAATAATCTTGAAAAACAATGTGAAATAAATTCTCATCTTAATAAAATCATTCGACTTGAGCATGAAGCCGAAGGTAATAGAAAGAAAATTGCTGATTTAGAAAACAAGTTGAAAAGTTTTGTGACTTCTGCATCATATGTTTGTCCAAAACCAATCAATTCTGTTCCAATAAGTGACAATGTCACAAATTTTGACAAAGTCAAAATTGAAGATTGTGATGACAAAGCTGATGATGAAAAAGAAAAGAAAAGAAAAGAAAAATATTTTTAGATTTACAAGAAAAATTTAAAAATACTGTTTTGCAATCTACTGAAACAGGTGAATGTTCTAAGCAAAAACCTGTTAAGAAGAGTGTAGAACAGAAACAAAAAGTTAAAAATTCAAAAAATTTTAAAAATGAAAATAAAAGCTCATCAGTTCAGTCATCCAATCATTATAAAAAATCACAAAAAATTGTAAATGAAAATTCACAAAATGTTGGTAATAAGTGGTGCTGGTTTGACCACAGTGCTTAAAAGACAAATCCAGCATTGAAGAGGAGAAATGATTATCACCAAGCCAAACAATGTTATGATCTGAAGGTTTGGACTGACAAAAGTGAATGGTACGATAACAGAATGTGCTACACCTGTGGTGTGAGAGGACACATTGCTGTTAATTGCCAAAGTTGGAGATTTGAAACAAGAAGATGTTTTGAATGCAATATTAAAGGTCACATTGCCAGAGATTGCCCAAGGAGATCGATGGGAAGATCGAGGGTTGAATCTCAGAGAACGGTAAAGAAACCAGTCAATGTCAAGCCCAAAGAACAGAAAGTGGAAGATAAGAAAGTAATGCTTTCACAGGGGCAAAGAGACAGACTGAGGAAAAAGAGGAAGAAGGCGAGAGAGTATTTGGAGAAGATTTTGTCTTCGGGTTCACCGGTTGGTTCGAATAAAAGTTCTAATGAATCGATTCACTCGACTGCAAAGCCAAGCAAATCGAATTCTTCAGATGCAAATCTGAGGATAAACAAAAGGAAAAAGAAAGTTATTGGCGATGAATCTGGCTCATTCAAGTCAGACAAGCCAAGTTCGGGCAATGAATCTGATTCCACAAAATCAGATGAGCTACAAGAGGAAGAAACAGTTCCGTTAATGAATGATGAGAACTTTCCACCATTACGAGCCGCAAACCTAAAATCAAAAGGTGTTGATGCTAGAAAAATGTTTAATAGCAATGTTAAACATATTTTTAGCAAGATGGCTGATGGAAAGGTAAAAGGGGCAAAAGAATTTTATGAAGAAAAGAGAAATGTTCAAAACATGTAGGTCCCCTATTCGTATGGATCTTTCACAGAATTGTCTTTCTAATCAAGAGTGCGGAATCCTCTTGATCAGAATAAGCAGAAAACGTGTAGGAAACAGAAACAACAATTCACTTTCAACCCGGGTTTCTATTGATTATCGATTACAAGAATTACAATCAATCAAACCCTAACCAACTCTCAATTTCGTCCAAGCACAAATACTCTCACGAAATTGCTCTCTCAAACTGTTTTGGCTGATTAACCTAAACCCTAAAGCCTAACCTTGTTTATATAACACAAGGTTTGCTACTTTAGGCATGGGTTCCTACATGGGCTAGGCCCATTTCGTCCCCCATCACCCAATGTGGGTTTTGTTTAGCCCAAACTCTATTAACTCACTAATACAAAGCTAAACCCGCTAACTGTTTATCGTTTATCTAATTACAAGATATCCAAAGACCAAGGCTAAGCTGTTGTCACAAACATGCACCAACAAACTCCCCCTTGACAATAGCTTCATAAAAGCAGATTTCTTTGGAGAATTTGAGCCTTTCTCCTCACTATCACCTTCCTTCACTGGTAATTTCCCTCTCTGTTTTTCACTAAGTTGTGCTTCACTCTTTTTGTTAGGACAGCAGCTTGCTACATGTCCCTTGACGTGACATTTGAAGCACGATCTCTTTCTCGAAGACTTCTTAGCTAGAGTCTCTGAGGTAGATCCCTTATCAGATGGTGATGATCCCTTAGATGAACCTTGTTCAGTTTGCTTGATTTCAGATTTTTCTATGTTCTTGTTTTTAGCAAACTCTACATTTGATTCATTTTCAATAACAGTTGTTTCATGTTTCATATCACTACCTTGAACAAAATTAATCTTTTTTTAACAAAAGCTTGATTTTTATTCTTAGGCGGTGAATTTTTCTTTTTCAAAGGTTCCCTGTTATTGTTCTCCTTAGCATCATCACTCTCAGATCCATCACCTTGACTTGAAGTGGATCCGAAACTACTTGGTGCAGATGCCATAAAGTTTGCTAGCTCATCTTCACTAGGCAGGAATGAATAGTCATGACTAAGAGGAGGTGGAACTTCATTAAAACCCTGGAAGCCCACACTGGTCTTGTCATTACTCTTCTTTAACCCACCCATCATGTGTTTCATTACAAAAGACGAATCTCTGAATTGACTCAATTTCTTTTCAAGTTCAACAATTTTGAGTTGTGCATCTGACAACTCTTTGCATTTTTCAGAAATCTCTTTTGTTTTCTCAGCCATCATGTCATGAGCTAAGTCTATGACTTGAAGTTTTTCATTTAGTTTGCAAGTTAAAGCTTCAATTTCAGCTTCATAACCTTTTATCTTCTTCAAGTATGTAGATTCATTTCTTTTAGCAAAAAAGTTTGCTTCTTTTATGTTAGACATCTCACTTACCAGACTTTGGTTTTGTTTTGACAACCTGTCAACCTCACCCTGTAGTTCACGACATCTCAAACATACAGAATTAGATTGTACCTCTTTCTCATGAACTTCTGAGGTTTCATCAGCTACAACCTGTTCAGCTTCACTTTCTTTCTCTACTTCAGCATCCACTTTTGCTTCAACATTTTTCACTTCAGATTCAGCATCACTCACAGTAGTTTCAGCCTCATCAACTGGCACTATCTCTGCCATGAATGCCTGAGTGGCACTCTCATTCCCCTGATATCGCTTTTGTAATGCATCCCACATATCCTTTGAGTTATTGTACTTTGTGACGGTATGCTTGATGCTATCAGGTAAGCACATCATTATCGCAGCTAAAGCTTTCTTCTCAGCTTCAACCACCTGTCTCTCAGATTCATCCATCTTGTCATAAGACATCACTATAACCCTTCCTTCGACATGACGTGTAGGAGCAACATATCCATCAATCATACAACACCACATTCTAAAATCCTCACTTTTCACAACTGATTCAAACTCCTCCTTCCAAACAGCATACTCTTTAACATTTGCAAGCTTTGGCCAATTCTTAACAGTCTCATTGAACTTATCCATTCTGACCATCTTTAAACACGTTTTGCCGTAACCGTACCGATAAAAACTGTACAAAAGATCTCCGAAAACAGTGGTTACTAAATTACACCTTTAGAATCGTCTCGAAAAGACGAATCCAATGATATATAATGTCAAAAACCGTATTCGGGATTTTCCAGAGTCTTTTTTTTACCCTAAAAATCCAAGGAATTCAACGGTCTAAACGGTTCTGTCTAACGACCTACGGATCAATTTCTATTTGCAAAACTGTTAAATTTTATCGACGCTTGCCAATTAAGATTCCACCACTTTAATTAATTTCGCTGCCTTAATTTCGCTATGTCTGCTTCGCTGACAAGTCAAATTCGCTGGTCTAGTTCGCTGACAAGTCTGTTAATTTCGCTCAAAATAATTTCGCCGGGTAACCAGTTCGCTATTACGACGACTGGTAAAGTCGCTGAAAACCGTTGTAATTTCGCTGTGGACAATTACACGGTTACCAAAGTCGCCTTTGGATTTTAATTTTGCCAACAACTTCGCAGATCAGCTAAATTCGCTAGCACAGTTAATTTCGCTGGTCTTTAAGTTTGGAAATTCAATCTTTTGCGAATTTTGCAGATTTTATCCTGATTTCGTATCAATTTCCTGCAAGATCAAACAAGCAAATCAGCAACTTTTGTAAAAAAAATGATGAACTTAATGAAGAACACGAAGAACAATCTTCGAATCTTCAAGCCTTTTCAGCCAAAATTCTTCAAGAATCAACCAAACCTGCAACCAAACCTGCAACCAAAAACATTAATACATCAAAATTAAATATGCAAACAGATCAAACACTTCAAAAATTTCGAAAATCAGGCACCAATATTTCGAAACCCTAGGTCTTAAAAACTTAAAATTTTCGAAAATTTCCAAAACAACCCGAAAATCAGCCCTTTTCTGCAGCAACAATTCTGAACCGAGCTTTCAAGAGCCTAATGCTCTGATACCAATTGTAGGTCCCCTATTCGTATGGATCTTTCACAGAATTGTCTTTCTAATCAAAAGTGCGGAATCCTCTTGATCAGAATAAGCAGAAAACGTGTAGGAAACAGAAACAACAATTCACTTTCAACCCGGGTTTCTATTGATTATCGATTACAAGAATTACAATCAATCAAACCCTAACCAACTCTCAATTTCGTCCAAGCACAAATACTCTCACGAAATTGCTCTCTCAAACTGTTTTGGCTAATTAACCTAAACCCTAAAGCCTAACCTTGTTTATATAACACTAGGTTTGCTACTTTAGGCATGGGTTCCTACATGGGCTAGGCCCATTTCGTCCCCCATCACCCAATGTGGGTTTTGTTTAGCCCAAACTCTATTAACTCACTAATACAAAGCTAAACCCGCTAACTGTTTATCGTTTATCTAATTACAAGATATCCAAAGACCAAAACTAAGCTGTTGTCACAAACATGCACCAACAAAACACACCCAAGACTGGTCAGGCTTGGGTACATAAATATGTTGGTTGAATTCCTGACTTGCCGGAGCTTCCAGGTTGGTAAGTGTGAAGCAGGTATCGGCATCATTCTTGAGAAATTCACAGGATGGTAACTGTGATATTTCGTCTTACAAGTGGTTAATCAAGGACATTAAGTTGTACTTGATTTTCTACAAGTGATAGTGGTATTTGACCTTATAATGTTAAATTTTTCAAAAATGGTTAAAAGAGAACAGGGTTATGTGATGACCCCGAACCCACAAGTGATGGGTAAACAAACTAATTTTTCCAGAAAAACCATTTTGATTAAAACAAACTTAAGTGTTTTGAAATCATTATGGGAAAATAGTTTGTTGTAAGGGGGAGTTCTGATTGAATACGCCGAAACCCCTCACGGCTGAACAAACATGATTAATTTCACAAGATTGAAAAACGGTTTTCAAACTGTAAAATATCAATGGGTTGTAAATCATGGGGGTACGTTATATTTTCTGCAAAACAGAGCATGAGATGCAGAAAATGGATGGCGAGACAAAGCTATCAGTGTCGGTTTGTCAAATTTTTCTTTAAATGGTTTTGAATTTTAGGGGGAGTAATATTGTCAGAAAATCCAAAAACATTAGAAAATTTGAAAAAGCCAAAAACATGATAAAATTCAAAATTGAGTTTTTGCATAAATAGAGGAAATGATAGTACATCAGTAGACAGTTACAGTATGCTAAAGAATTGAAAAGTTTAAATGTGTTAAACGATCTCACCGTGGATGTGTCGGTAGATTTTTATACATTTAGTAAACTTTTTCGGGATATAAACCTAAATTCAAACTTACTTATTTTGTGGGGAACACTACTTGGATATATAGGTAACCCCTGAAATCTTGTTTGAAAGGTCTCATAATCTGATATACTAGGTCTTTATACTCAATGATGTCTGGGGTATTATTCCGGGACTTCTGCTGAACGGTAGTTCTGACCTAGTCCTTGGATAATACTTTCTGCAAATGCTTGAAACATAGCATAAACCCTCAGCATGCCGATGAAACAATAAAATTGATAGTCGCTGCTGTTGTAGCTAAAAGATCCTCTAAAAGGGGACATTTCGTAAAGTCGAAGCTGATATCTCTCTGCGTATACGGAAGTATCGATCTGAGATCCCTCGGCCCTCGCATACCTAATTTATGTACAGATATCATTATAGTATACTCACCTGTAAGATTGATTATTGGGATTCTGGATACGGGAGTATATTCAAGAGGTGGGACACATGAATGAGTTTAAGTTCTTAATACATCTAATTCGTATCCTGAATCAGTTGAACTTTGTATGAAAATTTAAGTGGATCAGTATATCGACAATCTAAGTGAATTGTTTAATTCTTAATGTGTAACTAAGCTCAACGGTACTTGTGACTTGTCTTAAACTGATATGATCCTCTGACGCAAACTCAAACAAAAATACTGTCTGTAAATATGTGTGTACATATTTCTTTACTGCTTTATATTTTCAGAAAAGTACAAAAAGATTTTTGATTCTGCTTTATTTTCGATAACCGATGTCTGAAGCTGAGTTTTAAAATCTGAGTATGCTAATTGTGTTTCTGAAAATAAAACAAGTTCATTAATTTGAAACTTGAAGTTTTATAATCAAAAATCAAAAACAGTTTGTGATATCTCCAAGGTCTTTAAGTTGGACTTGGATGATTAACTGTAAAGGATTTGGATGCTTATATTGTTAAAATCTGTAAAAGAGCCAGTTTCCGATCCGGTTCGCTGAAACTGCCAAATCTTTGAAGATTGTTGATAGGGGGAGAATATCAAGTAATCCAGGATATATTTCATATTATTATATCTTAGTCCCAGGATCTTGATTTAGAAAGTTTAATAGAGCCAGGTTACGATTCCTGGACAATCGAAAATGTTTTCATTGTAAAATATTTTAGCAAAAGTTGAGAGAACCAGGTTTTCAATCCTGGATGTTCAAAATGTTGTTACTTATAAACGTTTGAGTGTTGCAGATGTTGTACCAGACTACGATCCCGATAGCAGTGTCTAAGGGGGAGTCTGAAGACGAGCTCAACGCAAGGGGAAGCGTGCATAGGAGCCAGGATTCTTTCCCGAAAGAGCTTGTAACCGGAAAGCCAGGTGTCGATCCCAAAAGCACGGAAGCTTGACGAAAGGGGAGCCTGAAGAGTTTACCGAAAGGGGGAGCTTAAGCTGAAGACAGATCCACGGGGATTCTGTTCGAGCTAGAGAGAGAGAAAGAAAAGAAGCTACGAGTCTGACTAAATGTTTGAGATTGACTGCGGCAATATCCAAGGGGGAGTCTGTTAGTGCAGTATGTCTATCGCCTCCATCATCTCAAGACCGTAGCAGAAATAGATTAAGTTTAGTGCTTATAGTGTTATATTTTAGTAAAAGGCAAGGTGGCATTTGTGTAAATAATGAGATATCTCATTATGTCCCTTGGCCTATAAATAGAGAACTTAGGGTTCTCATTTAGAACTTTTGGAAGACTTTTGACACTTTTGCTCATTTGCACATTTGAGAGCTCTAGTTCTAGAGAGAGAAACTAGAGAGAGAAAGTGTCTAGGTGATTCACGGTTCCTGTAACGATTTCAGATCTATCAAAGAATCACATTTATTGTACGTCTCGTGTGTTTCGGTCTTGCTCGTGCACGGATTCCGCACGTCATACGAGTCGGTTCGCAATCGTTCGGAGTCAAACCGGTCCTAACAAGTCCTAACAATCAGTTTTACATAACTTGCTCTACATACGGGGCCCGGTTCTATGCCGGTTCAAGATTAACCGACACACCACTATTCCCTTATTGGGAATCCCATATTGGGTATAATTAATTAATAAGCATATGGCATCTGTCAGGTGTATGCCTACACCCCGTGCTTAGGTCGTGGCCATTGCATTTAATGAGTCAAGGATATCCAAGACACGGTCGCATTAACCCCCAATGTTACAGTCAAGCAATACGAATTAAAACAGGTTATTTGGATTTCCCGACTTATTGGTCTTTGAATCCCATACCTGACCATGCGGTATTTATATTACCGTATCCCAAGCCCGTAATAGGGAAAATAAGTTAAGAGTATTTACCTGAGCTAGCTCCTGTCTTAAATAGCAAGAATTATAATAATTCAGCCGTATTCACTTAAGTAAGCGTAGGTACAATTTACCGGAAGGCTCTAGTCTGGAATGATGGTATAAATAACCAATTAGAATACTAACGGGTCTTTAATTAAGCCTAAACTTAGACCGGTTAGTTTTAAGGAAATATACGGTTCAAACGCATGATTAAGCGAAGACCGGAATAGAATGTGTTTTAGACCCGACAAGTTTGAAGACTTGTATCATATGGGTAATCTAAACACCTTCTGGATTTTGAGATTAAAAATGATAAGGTTTGACCCGTTTCGGCTAACTTATGCAAACTAGTTACATAAACCGAGTCGAACGCGTAAGAAGCGTAACGGGTAACCATAAGAGTCATATACAGGTTTCCTAAGTTAATATGTCTTAAATATGTTGTGATATCAGTAGGATACCTTCCATTATGCCCAAAATGGTTTTAAACCCATACTAGGCGTTTAATACGCGTAAAAAGCGTAAAAAGCCGTTTTAAGCGATTTCTAGGTTTAACAGGAAATCTGAGTTTTCTGATCAGGTTATAAAGTTGAAAATATTTTATTTATCATATAAAATCAGTAGCAATTGGATTGGTGTCAAAATACTATGTAAAACTCGTTTTATACACAAAAAGGGTATAATCGGTATTTACCGAATCAATGTCATAACCTTAGGTTATGATCAGTTTAAAAATAATTAAAAATCTTTAAAAATCTCAAAATATTATATTACATCAGTGGGTAAAAGGTTTGGTGTCAAAATTTGGGTTTAGATAGGTTTTATGCTAATTGCGCCGTTTAATTACTAAAAGGCGTTATAATTACGCTAATGAGCATAACTCCTAATCTAGACCTCCAACTGATGTGAAATTTTAGGGACATGTTTATAAATCAGTAATAAAGATTATTGTCCTTTCACATTTCTAAAATTCTCGTTTTATGATCAAAAGGGCATTATGGTCAACTTTAAGCATTTAACGGAAACGTGTAAACGAATCGGGTAATCTACGAACCAACCACAGAGGGTTATACCAACATGTAACCTGGTCCTAGGGAAGCTCTAAGGCATTTCCAAACCCATCTAAATCGGGTCAGAACTGAAGTCAAAGCAAAAGTCAAAGTTTTGCGACTTTCGGTTCCGAACCGAGCCTAAACAGAAAATTGTCGGATCAAACAAGCTTAGGCCAGTTCTTATACTTATTACCAAGTTATATGAGTGATAAAATAGGTTACATGCCTTCTACATTGTTAATTAGGCGTTAATTCAAAGATTAGCATTCTGTTGACTTTTTCTAATCAACTTTGACCCGACAAATGGTCTAGTTAGAGTGGGAATCAGAGGGTGCCCTTCTAAGGGTTTATTACCCACATAAATACCAACTTATAACTACCTTCAATTCGACTAATCACTGGACCATTAGTGATTAATCGATAATTTAAACCTTAATTACGGCGGTTGGACTTTTAAGCTAATAACTAAGCAAAACTCAATTAAGGAAGATCAAGCATACTTACAGAAGTCCTATGCACAATTAGGGATGCTTAGGGTCTGCTCTTGAACTCCCAAAAGCTCCAGAAATGCAGATGGATTGAATGCAAGAATGTTGCAAACATGAGGGCCTTTTTATAGTGATCTTGATCTCATTAGATCATGCCAAGTAAGGCTATACATGTTCCCTGATCATCAACAAGTGTCCCTAAGCCTAAGAAATTAGTTTAGGCAGCTCTTGGAAGTGTTAAAGGGCAATATAAGTCGTTACATGGGCTGAACAGCCATTTAAACGAGTTTCTGCATCTAGGCATTGCTTACGGACCGTAAGGGTCCATCCTTACGGTCCGTAAGGACCTGGTCAGCAAAACAGAACTTTCAAAAAATGACACATTTGGCCCCTGATCCTTCCGAACTTGATTTTAAGATGCTTTCTTGCACTTGTAACCCCCACACTTGACTTTTAAGGACTCCAAGTCATAAACCAACTTTGTTAGGTCCCCGGTTATTCGTATGATCACCGAAAAGTCTTAAATTTCAACGTTGACGCTTTTAACCCCTCGTATACGAATTTTATCATAACTTTCTCATATGATAACGAAACTTGGTGAAATTTTTATCATACATTCTAATGAGCATAATTAATCGTTACAAAGCTTCGGGTTTGCTAAAAGGTCACTCAAAGGTATACTTTAAACATGTCGACACATTTAACCCCTGTAGTTTGTAATCTCTCACTTTCTTTCACAATTAGCTTCGTATGATCCATGATTTATTCGTTTAAGGGTATAAACATCATGTAGGGTTATTGTAAAGTATATTTATCCATTGTTGACATTCTGAACCCTTATTTTCACATACTTTCCTTGTTTGTCAACTTTAGTCCCTCTAGAGTATTCTCTTACACGTTTAAAGTTTATGACACGTGTCAATACTTTATTGGACATGAATTTTCGAGGTGTTACATGTAAGTTTAAAGTTTAACATGTTACACCCCAAAAGGTGGTAAACGAAAAAGGGGTTCAAGTATACTCACAAAATTGCATGTGCTTTCCGATTATCCAAGTGTTGACGAGTAACGAGATTAGGAGATCGAATGTAAACGGGTTGGAGTTCAAGGCATGCTTAAGGTCGGAAATTCAAAATTAAAGTATAACAAAGTAAATATACAAGAAAGTAATCACTTAGACTTAGCACTAGTTCTTGACACTATGAAAACCCATAGGGTTTGAATGATTTCATGGGTGTAACACCCATTAGAATCGTAATAAGAAAACTAAATACTTAGGTGATGTAACTTACTAACTTGACAAATAACCATTTGGTTATCATCAAGTGTTAGGTTTCTTACATGTATTATATATTCTTGTATAGTTTATATTATAGGTTATTTAGTCAAAGATTATCACAAGGATGTCATAGAAGTCATGTGGGAGGTAGGAAGATAAATCTTCCATTTAGGAACCTCTTTAGTTGTCACCAATACACAAGTTGTCATAAGACAACAAGGATGGTCATAGACATACATTTAGGAAATGGAAATACATACTATCTAACTAAGAAAACATCAAGTGATGTGTGTATTGAAGGTAGGATAGCCCAAGCTATCCAAATAATCACACAACTTCAAGTGTAGGACTTGTTCATCACTTGTAGGCTAAAACCATATCAAAACAGAATGTTTATGAGGATTAAACCTCTGGATTTTTATGTCACAACCGTGTTTTTAAGCCCAACTAACCATAGACTTGATTATGAGCATAAGGACACAGGAATGTGTATGAGAAACCTCAAGTGTAAGTGAGTTAATCAAGTGTTTAATCAAAACAGAAAGTTTATTGCACTTTGGAGCCTTATATGGTGATGTTCCAGCCTTGGTTTTCCATGGAATACCTGTGGCAAACATACCTAAGGTTGTTCCAAGTGTTTAGAAAGAAGAATCATTGAAAAAGATGAAGAAATGATGAAGTTATGCAAGCTTTAGTAACTTGTAACAAATCTGCCTATCTTCTGATTATCAGCTGATTAGAGAGTGAATTGAGAGTGTTTGATGTGAGTTGCAAAATGGAAAAAGTGTGGAGGAGGCTTGGGTTTTATAGGGAAAAGAATTAGGGTTGCTTAGGTGACATTAAATGCAAGAAAACACAAGTTTAAGTTCAACAAAACACAAAAGAAGTGACCCAATCACGAGTTGTCCAAGAGTAACACCTCGAAAATTCACGTCCTATAAGGTATGGACACGTGTCATAAGCTTGAACATGAGAAAGTATACTTTAGAGGGACTAAAGTTGACAAACATAGAAAGTATGTGAAAATAAGGGTTCAAAATGTCAACAATGGATAAACATACTATACAATAACCCTACATGATGTTTATACCCTTAGACGGATAAATCATGGATCACACGAAGCTAAAAGTGAGAGATTTCAAACCACAAGGGTTAAATGTGTCAACATGTTTAAGTTATACCTCTGGGTGACCTTTTGACAAACCCGAAGCTTTATAACTGATAATTTTGCTCACTAGAATACGCGATATAAATTTCATAAGGTTTCGATATCGTATGAGAAAGTTATGATCAAATTCGTGTGCGAGGGGTTAAAGCGTTAACGTTGAAGGTTATGACTTTTCGGGTTAACCGGAAGCGTCCAGGGACTTGGCAAAGTAGGTACAAGTCTTAAAGCCCTTGTAGGTAAATACTAAGGGGTCAAATTGCAATATATAAAGGTTACTTGACCTTTTGGAGGACCAAGAGCCAGGGATGCAATTGAAAAAGAGGATTATTGCCCTGATGACATGCTTGCGCATCGTAGCACCAAAACCCCTACGATGCGCAAGGCATGCCCAGATGCAGCAGATTGGCTGTTGGCTGTTTTAAAGGTTGCAACTGATCTTTAATCGATTTTCCTCATCACTCTTGGCCCCTAAACAACACCTAAACATATAGGGACACTTGTTAATGCCTTGTGGTCACTAGTAGAACCATGTGTCAACAAATTGTGGTGATTAGAACACTATAAAAGGCCTTCATGTGCAACAACTTTGATCACACCTTCATTCTGCAATTGAGGAGCCTTCTGGAGCTTCAAAGCAGACCCAAGTCCTTCCTAATCAAGCTTAGGACTTCAGTAAGTGTTCTGATCCTTTCTTAATTAAGTTTAGCTTAGTTTTAGCTTAAAAGTCAAACCGTCGTAATTACCGGTTGACTTTAAGATTAATCACCAATGGTCCAGTGATTAGTCGAAGTGAAAGTAGTTATAAGTTGGTAATTATGTGGGTAATAAAACCTCAAAAGGGTTCCCCATGATTCCCACTCTAACTAGGTAAAATGTCGGGTCAAACTTGTTAAGAAAAGTCAACAGGATCCTTAAATTACATTTTATGCATAATTAGCAATGTAGATCATATACAACCTGTTTGATCATTGTTATAACTTAGTAGTAAGTGTAAGAACATGTCTAAACATGTTCAACCCGACAATTTCCTGTTTAGACCCGGTTCGGAACCGAAAGTTGCATAGTTTGACTTATACTTTGACTTTCAGTTCTGACCCGTTATGATATGATTTAGAAATACCTTAGAGCTTATTTTGGACCAGGTTACATGCTAGTATAACCCTCTGTGATTATACACCACGGTTCATTAGTTAACCGATTAATACGCATGATTCCGTTAATTACTCATATGTTGACCATTATGCCCTTTTTACCTTAAAACATGATTTTTGGAAATGTAAAAGTGTAGAAACTTTAATTACTGATATATAGACATGTATGCAAAGTTTGACATCAGTTTGAGGTATAGATTGATAGTTATGCTCATTAGCGCAAATTGAAAGCCTTATGTTAATTAAACGACCTAATTAGCGTATAGCCTATTTAAACATACTTTTTGATATCAAAATTATTACCCACTGATGTAATATATTATTTTGGGATTTTTGAAGATTTTTAATTAATTTCAGGCTGAGCATAACTTATAGTCGTAGGCTTAATCCGGTAATTGTCGGTTTTGCCCTTACGGGCTATAAAATGAGTTTTTCATATCTAAACGACTCCAAACCTTTTGCTACTGATCTTAAATGTTAAATAAATTATTTTAAGCCTTCTGGAATAATAAAAATATCAGCTTTATGTATGTAACCCAGAAACGGCTCCTAATCGCCTTTTTAAGCGTTTTTAACGCATAGTAGGTACTAAAACTATTTTAAACATACACGGGTTGATACCTACTGATATTTTAGGCAAATTATAATATTTTAACAGTAAGCAAAAGTTTTGTAACTCAGACTTCAGTTTTGAGCTTCACGGCTTATGTGAAATTACCAAAATGCCCCTTCGGTGCATAGTTTGGTTATAAATGATGAATTTCACATATATACTTTATCCTACTATTATAACTTATCAAAAATAAGTATTTTTGCTGATTATATCAGACCTGTAACTCAGGTAAATACTTAAACTCTTTTATAACCTTTTAAATGACCAAACTACCCCTACGGGGCCTAGTTTGTGTTTAAAAACGTTTCGGGCATAATGAAAGACATCTTACTGATGTCACAACATATTTGAGGCATAATTAACTTAGGAAACCTGTTTAGGACCCATATGGTTACCCGTTACGCCTCTGGCGCGTTCGGTTCGGTGTATGTAACTAGTTTGCATAAATTAGCCAAAACGGGTCAAACCTTATCCGTTTTATCTCAAAATCCAGAATGTGTTTAGTTTACCCATATTATACAAGTATTCAAACTTGTCGGGTCTAAATCACATTCTATTCCGGTCTTCGCTTAATCATGCGTTTGAACCGTAAACCTTCCTTAAAACTAACCGGTCTAAGTTACGACTTAAATAAGACCCGTTAGGAATCTAATAGGTTAATAAAACCTTCGTTCCAGATTGAGAGCCCCAGTAGAAGTACTTGTGCTTGCTGATTAGAATATACGGCTGAGTATAAATTGCATTGCTAGCTCAGGTAAATACTTTTAACTTATTTTCCCTTATACGGGCTTGGGATACGGTATTATAAAAATACCGCTTGGTCGGGTGTAGAAACCTTTTAATCGGAGATGATTAAATTGCATAATCCCGTTTTAATCTGTATTGATTGATAACAAATAACATTGGGGGTTAATGACCGTGTCCTGGATATCCTTGGCTCATTTTAAAAAGTGAATGGCCACGACGTAAGCACAAGGTGTAGACAAAACGCCTCCTGTTGCATATGTATAACGTATACTCACTCGTAAGGGTGTCTTCTTGTGAGATTATATTTGTGGTGTGTCGATTAATCTTGTCCGGCTTGTATTGTATAATCACCGGCCCTAAATGTTGGACAACCATGTAAATCGGATACAAGATTTTTATTAATAAAATTGTCCTAAGTTATAAAAGATTAATTTTGCCTCTGTGCATTTTAATCAATGTGTCAAGATATTTTGTGCCGTTTGCACTCGAATCACTTTTCAAACTCTTTTTCCAAAATGAGTCGGTTAATTGTATTTACCAGTGTAAACTGACGTATTTTCCAAAAAGGTTAAGTGACAGGTACTGAACGAAATTGACTGGAAGCTCAGGGCGTTAATAAGGAATCTTGAAAGTTCTAGATGCCTGAAGTCTGTTGAACAGTTTCTTTTATTTGATCCGCCTGTGGATCCTTTACCTTCCGTTGTAATACTTTGACATTACTTATATTCGGAATGTAATATATTTATCTTTTGCTTCCGATGTGCATTTATATAATTGTGTTGTTTGACCATGATGTTACCAACTACGTCACAATACTCCCCTACCGGGCCCACCGGTGACACGTGGAAAGTCAGGGTGTGACATGTTGGTATCAGAGCCAACATTGAGTGAATTAAACACTAGCCTTTTGTGTTTAATCTCAATGACACAGTAGCACATTCCTTGACCTTTTGAGTCTAGACTTAACATAGGATTACTCTCCATCCAAATCTGTAAATTTTGCTTCAAATTTTTATTGAATACGTCGCCAAGCGAAGAAGCCGTAATAGGAGTCCTCCACACCCGGAGCCTAGAAATGCTGAGCTTCGTACCGCGGCTAGAATGAAACGAGCATCCAAGGAGAAAGTATTCAGAAATAACTTGAAGAAGAAACTCCTTTGCTGAAGATCGTTTCCTTAATAGTCCTCATAAGGACCTATTTATCTTTCAGTCCCTTTTAGGACACATTATTCCTTTCAAAGACCCGCTTAGGGCAACTCTGTACTTTTATTTTCATATAATGGATTGATTAAATTAAGTTTTCATTCTAAACATGAAATATGAAATAAATGGAAAATAACATCCCTTAGAAGGGAAGTGCCTACGGGCTATAATTAACGTCCTCTGAGACTAAAGACGGTGGTAGCCTACAACCCTCTATCAAGGAAAGTAATGAACTCGGATTCACACCTAAATGCCTCGATCCCAGACGATCATGGCTTATAAATTAAACTTGTCCACGTGACTAAGCCTTTTGTGCTATTACTAAATGCCTCGATCCCAAACGATCATGGCTCATAAATTAAACTTGTCCACGTGACTAAGCCTTTTGTGCTATTACTAAATGCCTCGATCCCAAACGATCATGGCTCATAAATTAAACTTGTCCACGTGACTAAGCCTTTTGTGCTATTACTAACTTATAAATTTGCCTCGATCCCAAACGATCATGGCTTATAAATTAAACTTGTCTACGCGACTAGGCCATTTGTGCTATTATTAACTTATAAATTAGGATTTATGATAAAAATCCTGAATAAAATAAATATCCTTCCTTCCCTGCCAGTAGGCATTTTAAAAAGAATCTTAAAGGAGAAACCTAGCCTACGCGGCCAAGATGGTGAAACCTACCCAAAGGATTCAGATCCTTGTTAACACCTAAGAACGTGTTAGCACTCCTGACAAATGTGATTCGATAAAATCACAACAGTCATCCTTATATTGGATTCTTCCAATTTTCTTATCTAGCCTAGTGATTTAGAAATCATGACTTGTGTCATCCTATAAGATGATCACATTACAAACATCCGATAGTGATGAAGTGCCTACGGGCTAAACTTGTTGTCCGATAAGACAACGACAGTGGTGGTCTTTGACCTCCTGTCTAAAAATGTTGGACCAGGTCCAAGCATAATAGTCGGTAGGATCCATACGATCTCGACTAATGGCATCTGAGAAGATGATCATGTTAGAACCATCCCTCAGAAGGGAAATGCCCACGGGCTATATCTATTGTCCTAGAAGACAAAGACAGTTGAAGTCTACAACTCCCTGTCAAGAGAAGGTAATGAACTAGATTCAAACCTTAATGCCCCGATTCTCTGAAATCATGGCTTATAAAATTTAGAACTGTCATTGTGACTAGGCCTTTTGCGCCACTTTAAATATCCTTAATGTTTTATAACTAGGATAATTATAAATGAAAATACAAATTAAATATAACTAACAAATTAACCAATATGGTTTATATTACCATGGTTGATAAATCGTCAAAGATGATGATTCCATAATAACCTTTGAATAAATCATTGTCAATGTTTATGTAGACATCAAGCTACATGGCTGGATTAGATGAAGTTAACAGCCACATGAAGGAGGATAATGATGCTACCAGAATTAATGTAACTGGAGCAGAACTACAGGCAATAATAGATTATGTTGTTACTCGAGCTCTTGATCGACAGTATGATGAATCAAATGATACCCACTCTAAGACTCTATCTGTGGCTCGTTGTAAGACCCCTCTTAAAACACATGAGTCAAGGGAGGACGGTGTTCATGACTTGTCAAATCAAAGGAGTATTCCGTCTAGACAGGTTATGCTTCATCAAGAGACACCAGTTAAGACCTGCTCATATAAATATTTTGTCTCCTGCAAGCCCAGAGACTTTACAGGAGAAGAAGGGGCCATCGATTGCATGACATGGCTCGATGAGATGGACGCTGTTGTTGACATCAGCGGTTGTGCGGAGCAAGATATTGTGAAATTTGTTTCACAATCATTTAAAGGAGAAGCGTTGGCATGGTGGAGATCATTGCTCCAAGCCACGGGGAAAGTTCTACTCTACAACTTATCTTGGGATCAATTTGTTGCATTAGTCAAGGAAAACTATTGCCCTCAGCATGAGGTAGAAAAGATAGAATCAGACTTCTTGACTCTAGTCATGGAGAATTTGGATTGTCAGGCATATGTAACAAGTTTCAACACTATGTCCCGCCTAGTTCCTTATTTAGTCACCCCTGAACCTAAACGCATAGCGCGTTTCATTGGAGGCCTAGCACCAGAGATAAAAGGAAATGTTAAAGCATCTAGGCCAACCACATATAGGTCCGCGGTGGACTTATCCTTATCTCTTACCTTAGACGCAATCAGAATTAAGTCTGTTAAGGCTTCTGGCGAGGGAAGAAGAGAAAGAGAGGAGGAAAACTCTCATCGATATAACAAGAAGAAGAAGGGAACCTCGGGGCGCGGAAAGGATTCTGAGTTTAGGAAGAACTCGAGTCAGTCTGATAACAGACCCAAATGCAGTAACTGCAAAAAGCAACATTTTGGAAAATGTACAATAGACCCACGTGCTAAATTGTGTGGAATTTGCAAGACCAAGGGTCACAAAACCTTAGATTGCAAGGGGTTAAAGAACGCCACATGCTACAATTGTAACGAGGAAGGGCACATCAAAACCAACTGCCCAAAGCTTATAAAGAAGCCTGGAGAGGCCAGGAAAGCAAACGCATGAGTCTTCCGGATGAACGCCAGGAGATGGTGCAGAAGGATAACTATATAGCAGGTACTTTTCCTTATCAAGCAGTTTATGCAGAAATTCATTTGATGCTGGCACATGTGATTCAATAATGAACGATGACTGTTGAGAACTGTTGTCTCCGTCTGATTAGGACTTCGGTCATTTTATACGAAGTAGAAATTGGCCGATGATACTTTAGAAAATGCTCCAACAAACCTTAGATGGATATTTTATATCTAATAGGAATCACTCTTTTCTGATATTCCTATGGCAAGCTTTCAAGCTACCTAAATTCTTAAATATAATAAAGACAGATGTGACGTTTTGATCCTCTGTCAGAAAAGTGATGGACTAGGTCCAAATCTTTAATGCCATTGATGGTCTTTTGCGACCTAGGCTAAGTAATATTAATATATTTTAAATAATGTTCATTAAGAATGTTAGTGCTTTAATAGCCTGTATAGGTTATTGACACCATGGCTAGTATATATTAAGGCCATCAGAATGAAAAATAGCAGTTGTTGGATTTCAACTAAGAAATTGTTTTATTGGTGTTAGGAACCAATAGAAAGTAATGGCAAACTCGGATAAGACAACAGTCGATCGCGCCATTGATGGCACGACGCATGCTAATGATGCTGAAATTGTGAACCTTAGAATTTCTAAAGATGTTCTTCAAACTATGATAGACGCAGCTGTTGGAAAAGCTGTGAAGAAGGCTGTGAAAAAGTTCAAGGAGCCCCATGCTGCTCGGTCCAAA
Source organism: Helianthus tuberosus (assembly GCA_030545235.1). Classification (NCBI taxonomy): domain Eukaryota; kingdom Viridiplantae; phylum Streptophyta; class Magnoliopsida; order Asterales; family Asteraceae; genus Helianthus; species Helianthus tuberosus. The sequence continues at coordinate 82,193,683 of CM060382.1, read as the reverse complement.
TTTTATCTAGGACCACATTTCCTTACTCTTAAGAAGGATCTCGTTCATTCCTCTGATGTAAAGGATGAACTAAAAAGGAAAAGGAAGGTAGATAATTCCCAGAGTTCTAAGAAAAAGAACAAACAAAAGTCCGACCAGAAACCAGTATGTGAGACCTGCAAGAAGCGCCATTATGGGAAATGCAGGTTCGAACCAAAATCCAAATCGCAGCCCAGGGCTTGTGGGATCTGCAAGGCTAAGGGACATAAAACGATGGACTGTAAGGACATGATGAATGCAGTCTGCTTCGGCTGTAATGAGAAGGGACACATCAAGACTACGTGCCCTAAATTTGTCAAAGGAAATGCGGCTGAGGAAGTAAAGCCTAAAATTGAAAGCGCCTAAAATGCCTGAGCTAGTCCATAAATAATGACATCAGGTACATTCCTTGGCATTTTATCAGTAATTTAATTGACTAAGAGTTTTTATTTTGGTTAGGATACCAGTAAATCCTTCATAAACTATAAGTATAACAAGTTTTTAAAAACTTTTCATAAGGACCCTATATATATTAAGTGTAAGGTAAAAAAAAAACCTACAGGTAGGAATACACGGGGACTAATTCTTCTATTCCTTTCTGAAATCTTCAAATCATAAAACCCTAATATACCCTCTCTCCAGATAAAGTACATCATCATATGAAATTAATATCTCTTGATCTCTATAGATTTCGAATACCAAACGGTATGACAAAAGCGCCATATGAGGATTGGTGTATCTTAATATGTTCCATAGATTAATTCCATGCCTGCTCAGTATGGAGGTTTAATGCATGGAACCACAAAGATATCCCAATGATCACCTGGTACTAAAGTCAACTAACGGCATTCAAAGAAGATATCTAGAAAATAGAATTCTTCCAAATAAATGATTCCTAGTAAAGGAATCTGCGGACTCATAACATAATTGTGTCACTCTTTTGGCACAAGCGAGGACGAATGAACTGGAGCCTGAGATTTGGAAAAATCTCTGTAACCTCCCTGTATCTTGGTTATCTCCTCCTAAGTTTACCCTGTTTACCTCCCTAGAGGCAAGTAGAGTTAAGATTAACATCCCGCTTTGGGTTAGAGTGTTGTAAGAACTCCATGTTGATTTTGGAATAACCGAAAACCTGATTAAGTAAATCTTAAGATAGGAGATTCAAATAGCCTAACTCGATATTCTCAGAGTTTGATATTTGTTAGATAAGAAAAACGGTTCATTTTGCTTATGCACTCATTACCGCAACCCTATTTAGACAACGATTAAAAAAATCGCCATCAACTACCCAGGAGCGTCGAATTGTTCGACTAGCTGTAAGGATTAGCTACTCCTTAAGATTAGTTAAACAGTGGTTGGGAATAACCATCTCAAGAGAAGCTTTTCTATAATAGTTGATATAGAAGTATCAAGGTTGCTCCTTTAGAGACCTTGTATAAATGAAATGTTAAACATCTGTTGTTAGGACAATAGATTGGTAAGTCCAATATTCAGGATCTGAAAGTTGCATTGGAAACAACAAATAAGATCATACAAATTCCTAATCATCTGTAAGTTGCCATTATTAGGCAGAAAAATACTTCCCTTACTTCAACAAATCTCGAGGTCGAGATTTCTTTTAAGGGGGTGAGGATGTAACACCTCGAAAATTCACGTCCTATAAGGTATGGACACGTGTCATAAGCTTGAACGTGAGAAAGTATACTTTAGAGGGACTAAAGTTGACAAACATAGAAAGTATGTGAAAATAAGGGTTCAAAATGTCAACAATGGATAAACATACTATACAATAACCCTACATGATGTTTATACCCTTAGACGGATAAATCATGGATCACACGAAGCTAAAAGTGAGAGATTTCAAACCACAAGGGTTAAATGTGTCAACATGTTTAAGTTATACCTCTGGGTGACCTTTTGACAAACCCGAAGCTTTATAACTGATAATTTTGCTCACTAGAATACGCGATATAAATTTCATAAGGTTTCGATATCGTATGAGAAAGTTATGATCAAATTCGTGTGCGAGGGGTTAAAGCGTTAACGTTGAAGGTTATGACTTTTCGGTTTAACCGGAAGCGTCCAGGGACTTGGCAAAGTGGGTACAAGTCTTAAAGCCCTTGTAGGTAAATACTAAGGGGTCAAATTGCAATATATAAAGGTTACATGACCTTTCGAAGGACCAAGAGCCAGGGATGCAATTGAAAAAGAGGATTATTGCCCTGATGACATGCTTGCGCATCGTAGCACCAAAACCCCTACGATGCGCAAGGCATGCCCAGATGCAGCAGATTGGCTGTTGGCTGTTTTAAAGGTTGCAACTGATCTTTAATCGATTTTCCTCATCACCCTTGGCCCCTAAACAACACCTAAACATATAGGGACACTTGTTAATGCCTTGTGGTCACTAGTAGAACCATGTGTCAACAAATTGTGGTGATTAGAACACTATAAAAGGCCTTCATGTGCAACAACTTTGATCACACCTTCATTCTGCAATTGAGGAGCCTTCTGGAGCTTCAAAGCAGACCCAAGTCCTTCCTAATCAAGCTTAGGACTTCAGTAAGTGTTCTAATCCTTTCTTAATTAAGTTTTAGCTTAGTTTTAGCTTAAAAGTCAAACCGTCGTAATTACCGGTTGACTTTAAGATTAATCACCAATGGTCCAGTGATTAGTCGAAGTGAAAGTAGTTATAAGTTGGTAATTATGTGGGTAATAAAACCTCAAAAGGGTTCCCCCTGATTCCCACTCTAACTAGGTAAAATGTCGGGTCAAACTTGTTAAGAAAAGTCAACAGGATCCTTAAATTACATTTTATGCATAATTAGCAATGTAGATCATATACAACCTGTTTGATCATTGTTATAACTTAGTAGTAAGTGTAAGAACATGTCTAAACATGTTCAACCCGACAATTTCCTGTTTAGACCCGGTTCGGAACCGAAAGTCGCATAGTTTGACTTATACTTTGACTTTCAATTCTGACCCGTTATGATATGATTTATAAATACCTTAGAGATTCTTTTGCACCAGGTTACATGCTAGTATAACCCTCTGTGATTATACACCACGGTTCATTAGTTAACCGATTAATACGCATGATTCCGTTAATTACTCATATGTTGACCATTATGCCCTTTTTACCTTAAAACATGATTTTTGGAAATGTAAAAGTGTAGAAACTTTAATTACTGATATATAGACATGTATGCAAAGTTTGACATCAGTTTGAGGTATAGATTGAGAGTTATGCTCATTAGCGCAAATTGAAAGCCTTATGTTAATTAAACGACCTAATTAGCGTATAGCCTATTTAAACATACTTTTTGATATCAAAATTATTACCCACTGATGTAATATATTATTTTGGGATTTTTGAAGATTTTTAATTAATTTCAGGCTGAGCATAACTTATAGTCGTAGGCTTAATCCGGTAATTGTCGGTTTTGCCCTTACGGGCTATAAAATGAGTTTTTCATATCTAAACGACTCCAAACCTTTTGCTACTGATCTTAAATGTTAAATAAATTATTTTAAGCCTTCTGGAATAATAAAAATATCAGCTTTATGTATGTAACCCAGAAACGGCTCCTAATCGCCTTTTTAAGCGTTTTTAACGCATAGTAGGTACTAAAACTATTTTAAACATACACGGGTTGATACCTACTGATATTTTAGGCAAATTATAATATTTTAACAGTAAGCAAAAGTTTTGTAACTCAGACTTCAGTTTTGAGCTTCACGGCTTATGTGAAATTACCAAAATGCCCCTTCGGTGCATAGTTTGGTTATAAATGATGAATTTCACATATATACTTTATCCTACTATTATAACTTATCAAAAATAAGTATTTTTGCTGATTATATCAGACCTGTAACTCAGGTAAATACTTAAACTCTTTTATAACCTTTTAAATGACCAAACTACCCCTACGGGGCCTAGTTTGTGTTTAAAAACGTTTCGGGCATAATGAAAGACATCTTACTGATGTCACAACATATTTGAGGCATAATTAACTTAGGAAACCTGTTTAGGACCCATATGGTTACCCGTTACGCCTCTGGCGCGTTCGGTTCGGTGTATGTAACTAGTTTGCATAAATTAGCCGAAACGGGTCAAACCTTATCCGTTTTATCTCAAAATCCAGAATGTGTTTAGTTTACCCATATTATACAAGTATTCAAACTTGTCGGGTCTAAATCACATTCTATTCCGGTCTTCGCTTAATCATGCGTTTGAACCGTAAACCTTCCTTAAAACTAACCGGTCTAAGTTACGACTTAAATAAGACCCGTTAGGAATCTAATAGGTTAATAAAACCTTCGTTCCAGATTGAGAGCCCCAGTAGAAGTACTTGTGCTTGCTGATTAGAATATACGGCTGAGTATAAATTGCATTGCTAGCTCAGGTAAATACTTTTAACTTATTTTCCCTTATACGGGCTTGGGATACGGTATTATAAAAATACCGCTTGGTCGGGTGTAGAAACCTCTTAATCGGAGATGATTAAATTGCATAATCCCGTTTTAATCTGTATTGATTGATAACAAATAACATTGGGGGTTAATGACCGTGTCCTGGATATCCTTGGCTCATTTTAAAAAGTGAATGGCCACGACGTAAGCACAAGGTGTAGACAAAACACCTCCTGTTGCATATGTATAACGTATACTCACTCGTAAGGGTGTCTTCTTGTGAGATTATATTTGTGGTGTGTCGATTAATCTTGTCCGGCTTGTATTGTATAATCACCGGCCCTAAATGTTGGACAACCATGTAAATCGGATACAAGATTTTTATTAATAAAATTGTCCTAAGTTATAAAAGATTAATTTTGCCTCTGTGCATTTTAATCAATGTGTCAAGATATTTTGTGCCGTTTGCACTCGAATCACTTTTCAAACTCTTTTTCCAAAATGAGTCGGTTAATTGTATTTACCAGTGTAAACTGACGTATTTTCCAAAAAGGTTAAGTGACAGGTACTGAACGAAATTGACTGGAAGCTCAGGGCGTTAATAAGGAATCTTGAAAGTTCTAGATGCCTGAAGTCTGTTGAACAGTTTCTTTTATTTGATCCGCCTGTGGATCCTTTACCTTCCGTTGTAATACTTTGACATTACTTATATTCGGAATGTAATATATTTATCTTTTGCTTCCGATGTGCATTTATATAATTGTGTTGTTTGACCATGATGTTACCAACTACGTCACAATACTCCCCTACCGGGCCCACCGGTGACACGTGGAAAGTCGGGGTGTGACATGTTGGTATCAGAGCCAACATTGAGTGAATTAAACACTAGCCTTTTGTGTTTAATCTCAATGACACAGTAGCACATTCCTTGACCTTTTGAGTCTAGACTTAACATAGGATTACTCTCCATCCAAATCTGTAAATTTTGCTTCAAATTTTTATTGAATACGTCGCCAAGCGAAGAAGCCGTAATAGGAGTCCTCCACACCCGGAGCTTAGAAATGCTGAGCTTCGTACCGCGGCTAGAATGAAACGAGCATCCAAGGAGAAAGTATTCAGAAATAACTTGAAGAAGAAACTCCTTTGCTGAAGATCGTTTCCTTAATAGTCCTCATAAGGACCTATTTATCTTTCAGTCCCTTTTAGGACACATTATTCCTTTCAAAGACCCGCTTAGGGCAACTCTGTACTTTTATTTTCATATAATGGATTGATTAAATTAAGTTTTCATTCTAAACATGAAATATGAAATAAATGGAAAATAACATCCCTTAGAAGGGAAGTGCCTACGGGCTATAATTAACGTCCTCTGAGACTAAAGACGGTGGTAGCCTACAACCCTCTATCAAGGAAAGTAATGAACTCGGATTCACACCTAAATGCCTCGATCCCAGACGATCATGGCTTATAAATTAAACTTGTCCACGTGACTAAGCCTTTTGTGCTATTACTAAATGCCTCGATCCCAAACGATCATGGCTCATAAATTAAACTTGTCCACGTGACTAAGCCTTTTGTGCTATTACTAAATGCCTCGATCCCAAACGATCATGGCTCATAAATTAAACTTGTCCACGTGACTAAGCCTTTTGTGCTATTACTAACTTATAAATTTGCCTCGATCCCAAACGATCATGGCTTATAAATTAAACTTGTCTACGCGGCTAGGCCATTTGTGCTATTATTAACTTATAAATTAGGATTTATGATAAAAATCCTGAATAAAATAAATATCCTTCCTTCCCTGCCAGTAGGCATTTTAAAAAGAATCTTAAAGGAGAAACCTAGCCTACGCGGCCAAGATGGTGAAACCTACCCAAAGGATTCAGATCCTTGTTAACACCTAAGAACGTGTTAGCACTCCTGACAAATGTGATTCGATAAAATCACAACAGTCATCCTTATATTGGATTCTTCCAATTTTCTTATCTAGCCTAGTGATTTAGAAATCATGACTTGTGTCATCCTATAAGATGATTGTCACACCCCGACCACATAGAACATACAAAACGTGGCGGAAATATCGGGGAGTGTTGTAACAGAATTAATTGTTTCAAATCCATGGCAATTGAAGTTTCGTTTTATTGATACAATGTCTTAACAAACAAGGAAATACAACATAATTAACTAGTCTTGTATCTTTTATTGTCACTAAAGCCCAAGTCTGTCTATGTGTATCTTGAACATCTTATGCACAGCTCCTGAAAAACACATGTGAAAATAGGTACGTCAGCATAAAAATGCCTGTGAGATACATAGGTTTTGTGAAAATAGGTTTCATGACTTATGTTTGAGAAAATGTTTAGTCATGAACCTTGTAATTTGCTTTGTTTTGTAAATCATTTGAAAAACAATGAGTTCAGATGATAAGTATAAATAAGTGAATAATGCATGGTTAAATAAATAACCAAGTAAAATGAGTTTGTAAAAGATAAGTTGTTTTGTAAAACAATATCTTGTAAAAAGTATGTTATTTGTATAAAATGTTATATGTATCAAACTGAAATGATTCAAATAACGTTACGACATGTAATACCATACAAACACTTATATATAGGAAGTACCAGCGGCGTATCCACCATGCTTGTATCATATTACACACGCATCGTTACTTAATCACTTAATCAAACCAAACCAAACAATGTAAAATGTTCATGTCAAGATGTAAATCATGTCAAAATGTCTATGTCAAATATCCATGTCAAATGTCTATGTCAAATATCCATGTCAGATGTCTATGGTCCAAAAGTAGTCAAGTAATGTATAACCAAAATGATATGTATGGTAAGTAAAATTTAGACTACTTAAACCATAAGTAAAAATGTACAAAACAAAGTATTGAAGTAAAACTTGGTTTAGATCAAAGTTATGTTTTGTAAGATATATGCATGCTATACTGAATATGAACATTTATGCGGTATTGTGAAAATTCATACATCCAAGCCTTGAGACAGACGGATAACTATGTAAAAGTGAGTTATCAAGAGAATATGTATTCGGATTCGGTCATTCCTTTCATCCCCTTTCCCTGGGATGTCCGGAACGGGATTTGTCAAGTCCTATGGTACCACTACCTACTATCGAGCGGCATGATCGGTGTTAATGAATGTATAGTATAGTTTAAACAAACCAAATGTCATACCAAAATGTAAGCATGTTTTATGAAGATAATGTACCTAGTATGCTAGAGTAAACATACAGGGTAGAGCTATAAAACCATGTGTCCATATGTTACTGGAACATATGCAACAGAGATGCAGTATAAAACAATGTACTAAGTATGCAAAGTCATCATACAAAGTAGAAAAGTCATGTAAAACAATGTACTAAGCGTGTTATCAGTCAACATACATAGCAGAAAAGTCATGTAAATCAATGTGCTTAGCATGTTATCAGTCAACATACATAGCAGAGAAGTAATGAAATCATGTACTATAATGTACTAACAAACATAGCAGTATATGATGTGAAAACAGGAAAGCATGAAAGTAACAAGTAGGCACATGTGTTCCACCCCAAAACAGTTTGGAAAACAGTAAAAGAGGGGTCTATGTACTCACTTGAGATTGCTCAGAAGTCCTTGAGTAACAACCAAACAATGCTAGAGATCGCGGATATCAAACGGCACCTAATATAGATAACTATGTTAATTAACCGGACCTAGATCGGAAGATCGGATAGCATTAGGGTTTGTAAACCAAACGAGTGTAGAGACTCGTGTCATTTGGTTTAACAAGGCCTACATACTAAGTGAAACCTAACAAAATTGTTTACGACCCATTACGACCCGTTTAGGTAGCTTATGCTACTTTAACGCGTCGTTCGCGTGTAACGCGTTCGGACCGCCTAACTAGCCCTATGACAAGTGTTATATGCCTAAACATGTTACATAATCCGTTATGTGACAAAAGTTTAGGTTACATATGCTTAATTACCAATTATACATGAAAAGGGTATTCTGGTAATTTACCTAAGGCATATAAACTACTTATCATACAACTACTTAAACGATGTGACCATAGGGTATAACCTCGGAAGGTTATGCCCTATACTATGGTCACCTAATGTATTTGGTCGGATCCTAATGATCGACCAAACTGGGTCGGGTTCGAAGGTATAGGCGATTTATCAGATCGCCTACCCTACGACCCTAGACAACGTGGTAATCAGTGGGCATAGTCCCAAGGGACTATGACCAACGTGATTACACTCACGTTGCGAAGTTCCTACGAACTTCGCATTGACCATTACTGGTCAACGCTGAAAGTCAAACAAAGTTTGACTTTCTGACTCGAAAAGCAGTAAAATAAGGAAAAGAACGAAAGAATACTTACGAAGGGTCCCCGAATGCTAATCCCGATCCAAGAACTCAGGTATGAAACAATGGTTTCAACTTAGAGCTCTCAAAATCAGAATTCTAGTGAGAAATGCAATGGGGGTGGATGGGTATATATAGTTTTCGGGTAACCGTTAAGATCGTTTCTTGGAAAAGGGGAAAAGATCTAGTCCGTACACTTGTCGGAATGTTATGGAACCACATATGCTCCTTAACTTAGTGACACATCAACTTAAAACATGTGGTTAAGGATCAATTGGTTGCAACTTGTGTTTAAAACATTGAATCTGATCAGAACACTCACTCGCGTAGCGCTACGGATAGAGCCTTAGGGCTCGCGCTACGCTAGTGCCTATCTGATTCAGAATTGTTTCAAAAGTGACAGGTTTAGTCCCTGCAGCCCTTTTAAGCGATTTTCGATGCGTTTGAACCCCGTTAACCTCATTTCAAGGCTCTAAAATGAAGTTAAAGTATAGGGAACTCAAAACATACTCAAAAATATGCCGGATGATGGTTCGTTTGGTCGTACGAACGCGATGTTCGCTTAATTACGACGGAATGCGCATAAGCGCGAAAAACGATCCAAATGACGCGACGAATGGATTTTTCTTATGGCGAACACTAAAATATAATGTAGTCATGCTTACATAAATTTTTGGATGTCCAGATGTATTCAGAACGTAAGTTATGCGCGAAAATGCAAACTTGTGCACTTTTTGACACTTTTAGTCCCTGAATGACACAAAAGTTTATTTTAGCACACCGAACCCCTCAAAGCCTATTTCTAAGCTATGTAAAGGATATTTATGGTATGTTTAACTTATGGTCATGTTCCGGAATGTCTGTTACAGTTCAAATTGGCATACTTTCGCAGTTTGTCAACTTTAGTCCCTGTAAGCGATTTAACTTTGATTTCACCACACCAAACCTTCCAAAACTTATATCTAAGTTATGTATAGGTTATTTAAGGTATGTTAAGCCTATTTCACTATTCCGGAGTGTTCGTTGCATTAAACTGGTTATATTTACGCATCGGTGCGCGTATAACCTTCCAGAAAGCGATTTAGGGTTTGAAATTGAACAAGAGTTGATATGTGTAAACGATACACATATTTTTACAAATCCCAAGTATGAAATATAATATTTCATTGGTTTGGTATTTGTTTGATGGCCGTGAAGGCACAGGTGTTACAGTCTCCCCTACTTTAGGAAATTTCGTCCCGAAATTTATTTAGAGGAAACTTGTAAGAATTTAAAACATGAAGTTTAAAAGATCAAACAACATTGGTTAGGGTTCTTGAACTTCTTGTAACCTTAATAACATTATGTTTGCAATGTAAGAGGGACACTTGTATACAAGTATATGAAGCGTCATTGGTGCGTCCACCATGCCTCCATTACATCGTTCTCATTTTGTTATTGTTGTCACTATCGGTTCCTTCACATAATAAATCTTACTGGATTTCTGTGCACTAAATTTCATAATTATGTGCGCATCCATAATTAGAGAATTCCTTGCACAGTTCACACAGTCTATTTTATAATGTGTAGGGTAAAACCAAATGAACAATCCTGTGATGAGCGTGACTTAGACCGCCATAGAGTCCTTTAGACTAAATCAATAAATGATTTAAATAGACTATCAAGGAGTCTGTCCAGCTACATCACTAGATGTCATCCTTTAACCAGATTGCGAATCAATCTTTTGACTAGACCACTAAAAAGGGTCTGGAGTGGTACTATAAAATCCAAGGGTCTTAACTATTATATAGAAGCCCATTAAGGATTTAAGATAGTACCTTTTGAATATCCTGCTACGAATCCCTCATATGAAGATATGAAAGATCCTGCTAGGATTTGGATAAAGAATATCCAGAGTATTAAAAACACCAAAAATGCATAAAAGAAAACATAAGATGAGTAAACACATAGTCACATAATCACAAAATTGTTTAACTAGAAGTTTGTTCTGCTAACAGAGTACATGTATTTAAAGCACACTTGGAATCCATCTCGTGGATTTCATTTGGTACTTTAAACATTATCAAGAATCTAACTATAAAGATAGAAAGATCTTTTTTTTTTTTTAAAGAAAAATTCGATTTCGATTATAAGGAACCGAAATGTTTGAATTCAGGTACATAAGGAATCCATTTAAGGACTCTGATTTGAATGATGATCATCCACAAGGATCTAATTGTGAAGATAAAAAGATCCCTTATGAATTTTTAGAAGTTGAAGATGTTTTGAAATCTTGCACTGGATGTGCTTATGTCAAAACATGAAGTAAGAATGCTTATGAGTTGAGATGCTTGATATGTCAAGGCGACATATGAAGCAGATTTTGAAGGTTATGTCAATGTACGAGGAAAATATTTTTGAAAACTGTGCATGGGGTTCTTTTAAGAAAACTGTGTTTAACGTTTTTGAAACCTTATATATAATACTTTTTGAAATCATAAAGTAGGTGTATTAGATAGATATATTTACAAAAATGTTTTAAAATCATGCGAGATGAAATTTTTTTTTTTAAATTATGTATAAGGTTTTTGAAAGACATGAATGATGCTTTTCGAAATCATGCACTTGATAATAAAATGTATTGTGTTAATATTGTCTTCAGACTATATGAAATATTTTGAAATTAGGAAGGTTGGTTTTGATAACATGGTCAATGTTTTTTGAAATAACATAGACAATGCATCTAGAAAAATTTGTTTTCAAACTATATGAAATGTTTTGAGATCATGAAGATTGTTTTGAAATACTTGTACTGTGTATGTTGAAAAATCAAAACGTAATGGGTATGAGATTTGAAAATACTCCTTAGTTATCTAACCAAGGATTTTAAAGGCACAGAAGTGCAGAAGCATGATTACTCATAATGTCACTTAATTCTCTGTACTTTGTTTCTTAGAGTGAAACGAGTACTTAAAATTTTCGAGGGAATCATGAGCAATCATTTGAAAGAGAGAAATCACAAGAGTAGTTTGTAAGGTACATAGTTCCTTGATGTAGGTATCATAGGAAAAGCCATACACACCTAGCAGGGGGTTGAGCTGGTTGGTTGAGGACTGCTTTACCATTGTGAGCGACCATGGCGAAGTTCTGAGAAGCCTTTCGCTTCTTTGACTTCTTAGGGGATCGTTCATCCATGGTCTTTGATTCCTCGATTGGTTTATTGGCTGATGGTGTTGTCGCCTGACTAGGTCCTGCCTGTCTTGGTGACTCTTGAGTGGCTTCATCCTTGAGATGATACATGGCAGTAGCTAATTTAACAGTCTTCAGGACTACTTCGCCTATTCGCTGAGCGAATTTGGCTGCTTGCTCAGATATCTGAGCGTCATCGTGATGAAGAGACATTCTTGAAGAAAAAGAAAGGCATAGGGAGAAACAGGTGAAAGATTATTGGACAATCAAAACAGAATGATAACGCATGAAAATTGCGATCATTTGTTTGTTACCTAAGGCAAACAAATGAGACGGTGACTAATCAAAGTAAATGGGTCAAAAATAATGTATCGCGAAGACATGCTCGCCTATAAGTGAACACTCATCCCAAGAATTCCCAGGTAAGCACAACTGGTCTCGCGTCTGATGAGATGTATACGAAGTGCTTGCCTAGACAGAAAACCCAGAATACAGGCATTCACCCTTCCAGTTTGCACGTGTTCACATTATTTAAAACCCAAAACCTTGACGAAGTTTTGAAAACTCAAAGGGGTTCAAAACCATATAACAGAGAGTTCAAAACCTTACAATAGAGGGTTCAAAACCTAGTAATCAATCATCCTAGAACAGATGATTGGTTTTCAAAGCGGTTTTGAAATTTGTGTTCTTGTTGCGATCGTCGCCTAAGGATAGGTGACGGTATTGTTTTATGACTAAACGCAAGTAAACTCGCGTTAGGGTCCTAAGAAGGTTATAGACTAGGTCAAAGCATTACTAATAACCTAATTCCCTATAACCATTGGCTCTGATACCATCTTTTCTGTCACACCCCGACCACATAGAACATACAAAACGTGGCGGAAATATCGGGGAGTGTTGTAACAGAATTAATTGTTTCAAATCCATGGCAATTGAAGTTTCGTTTTATTGATACAATGTCTTAACAAACAAGGAAATACAACATAATTAACTAGTCTTGTATCTTTTATTGTCACTAAAGCCCAAGTCTGTCTATGTGTATCTTGAACATCTTATGCACAGCTCCTGAAAAACACATGTGAAAATAGGTACGTCAGCATAAAAATGCCTGTGAGATACATAGGTTTTGTGAAAATAGGTTTCATGACTTATGTTTGAGAAAATGTTTAGTCATGAACCTTGTAATTTGCTTTGTTTTGTAAATCATTTGAAAAACAATGAGTTCAGATGATAAGTATAAATAAGTGAATAATGCATGGTTAAATAAATAACCAAGTAAAATGAGTTTGTAAAAGATAAGTTGTTTTATAAAACAATATCTTGTAAAAAGTATGTTATTTGTATAAAATGTTATATGTATCAAACTGAAATGATTCAAATAACGTTACGACATGTAATACCATACAAACACTTATATATAGGAAGTACCAGCGGCGTATCCACCATGCTTGTATCATATTACACACGCATCGTTACTTAATCACTTAATCAAACCAAACCAAACAATGTAAAATGTTCATGTCAAGATGTAAATCATGTCAAAATGTCTATGTCAAATATCCATGTCAAATGTCTATGTCAAATATCCATGTCAGATGTCTATGGTCCAAAAGTAGTCAAGTAATGTATAACCAAAATGATATGTATGGTAAGTAAAATTTAGACTACTTAAACCATAAGTAAAAATGTACAAAACAAAGTATTGAAGTAAAACTTGGTTTAGATCAAAGTTATGTTTTGTAAGATATATGCATGCTATACTGAATATGAACATTTATGCGGTATTGTGAAAATTCATACATCCAAGCCTTGAGACAGACGGATAACTATGTAAAAGTGAGTTATCAAGAGAATATGTATTCGGATTCGGTCATTCCTTTCATCCCCTTTCCCTGGGATGTCCGGAACGGGATTTGTCAAGTCCTATGGTACCACTACCTACTACCGAGCGGCATGATCGGTGTTAATGAATGTATAGTATAGTTTAAACAAACCAAATGTCATACCAAAATGTAAGCATGTTTTATGAAGATAATGTACCTAGTATGCTAGAGTAAACATACAGGGTAGAGCTATAAAACCATGTGTCCATATGTTACTGGAACATATGCAACAGAGATGCAGTATAAAACAATGTACTAAGTATGCAAAGTCATCATACAAAGTAGAAAAGTCATGTAAAACAATGTACTAAGCGTGTTATCAGTCAACATACATAGCAGAAAAGTCATGTAAATCAATGTGCTTAGCATGTTATCAGTCAACATACATAGCAGAGAAATCATGTACTATAATGTACTAACAAACATAGCAGTATATGATGTGAAAACAGGAAAGCATGAAAGTAACAAGTAGGCACATGTGTTCCACCCCAAAACAGTTTGGAAAACAGTAAAAGAGGGGTCTATGTACTCACTTGAGATTGCTCAGAAGTCCTTGAGTAACAACCAAACAATGCTAGAGATCGCGGATATCAAACGGCACCTAATATAGATAACTATGTTAATTAACCGGACCTAGATCGGAAGATCGGATAGCATTAGGGTTTGTAAACCAAACGAGTGTAGAGACTCGTGTCATTTGGTTTAACAAGGCCTACATACTAAGTGAAACCTAACAAAATTGTTTACGACCCATTACGACCCGTTTAGGTAGCTTATGCTACTTTAACGCGTCGTTCGCGTGTAACGCGTTCGGACCGCCTAACTAGCCCTATGACAAGTGTTATATGCCTAAACATGTTACATAATCCGTTATGTGACAAAAGTTTAGGTTACATATGCTTAATTACCAATTATACATGAAAAGGGTATTCTGGTAATTTACCTAAGGCATATAAACTACTTATCATACAACTACTTAAACGATGTGACCATAGGGTATAACCTCGGAAGGTTATGCCCTATACTATGGTCACCTAATGTATTTGGTCGGATCCTAATGATCGACCAAACTGGGTCGGGTTCGAAGGTATAGGCGATTTATCAGATCGCCTACCCTACGACCCTAGACAACGTGGTAATCAGTGGGCATAGTCCCAAGGGACTATGACCAACGTGATTACACTCACGTTGCGAAGTTCCTACGAACTTCGCATTGACCATTACTGGTCAACGCTGAAAGTCAAACAAAGTTTGACTTTCTGACTCGAAAAGCAGTAAAATAAGGAAAAGAACGAAAGAATACTTACGAAGGGTCCCCGAATGCTAATCCCGATCCAAGAACTCAGGTATGAAACAATGGTTTCAACTTAGAGCTCTCAAAATCAGAATTCTAGTGAGAAATGCAATGGGGGTGGATGGGTATATATAGTTTTCGGGTAACCGTTAAGATCGTTTCTTGGAAAAGGGGAAAAGATCTAGTCCGTACACTTGTCGGAATGTTATGGAACCACATATGCTCCTTAACTTAGTGACACATCAACTTAAAACATGTGGTTAAGGATCAATTGGTTGCAACTTGTGTTTAAAACATTGAATCTGATCAGAACACTCACTCGCGTAGCGCTACGGATAGAGCCTTAGGGCTCGCGCTACGCTAGTGCCTATCTGATTCAGAATTGTTTCAAAAGTGACAGGTTTAGTCCCTGCAGCCCTTTTAAGCGATTTTCGATGCGTTTGAACCCCGTTAACCTCATTTCAAGGCTCTAAAATGAAGTTAAAGTATAGGGAACTCAAAACATACTCAAAAATATGCCGGATGATGGTTCGTTTGGTCGTACGAACGCGATGTTCGCTTAATTACGACGGAATGCGCATAAGCGCGAAAAACGATCCAAATGACGCGACGAATGGATTTTTCTTATGGCGAACACTAAAATATAATGTAGTCATGCTTACATAAATTTTTGGATGTCCAGATGTATTCAGAACGTAAGTTATGCGCGAAAATGCAAACTTGTGCACTTTTTGACACTTTTAGTCCCTGAATGACACAAAAGTTTATTTTAGCACACCGAACCCCTCAAAGCCTATTTCTAAGCTATGTAAAGGATATTTATGGTATGTTTAACTTATGGTCATGTTCCGGAATGTCTGTTACAGTTCAAATTGGCATACTTTCGCAGTTTGTCAACTTTAGTCCCTGTAAGCGATTTAACTTTGATTTCACCACACCAAACCTTCCAAAACTTATATCTAAGTTAGGTATAGGTTATTTAAGGTATGTTAAGCCTATTTCACTATTCCGGAGTGTTCGTTGCATTAAACTGGTTATATTTACGCATCGGTGCGCGTATAACCTTCCAGAAAGCGATTTAGGGTTTGAAATTGAACAAGAGTTGATATGTGTAAACGATACACATATTTTTACAAATCCCAAGTATGAAATATAATATTTCATTGGTTTGGTATTTGTTTGATGGCCGTGAAGGCACAGGTGTTACAATGATCACATTACAAACATCCGATAGTGATGAAGTGCCTACGGGCTAAACTTGTTGTCCGATAAGACAACGACAGTGGTGGTCTTTGACCTCCTGTCTAAAAATGTTGGACCAGGTCCAAGCATAATAGTCGGTAGGATCCATACGATCTCGACTAATGGCATCTGAGAAGATGATCATGTTAGAACCATCCCTCAGAAGGGAAATGCCCACGGGCTATATCTATTGTCCTAGAAGACAAAGACAGTTGAAGTCTACAACTCCCTGTCAAGAGAAGGTAATGAACTAGATTCAAACCTTAATGCCCCGATTCTCTGAAATCATGGCTTATAAAATTTAGAACTGTCATTGTGACTAGGCCTTTTGCGCCACTTTAAATATCCTTAATGTTTTATAACTAGGATAATTATAAATGAAAATACAAATTAAATATAACTAACAAATTAACCAATATGGTTTATATTACCATGGTTGATAAATCGTCAAAGATGATGATTCCATAATAACCTTTGAATAAATCATTGTCAATGTTTATGTAGACATCAAGCTACATGGCTGGATTAGATGAAGTTAACAGCCACATGAAGGAGGACAATGATGCTACCAGAATTAATGTAACTGGAGCAGAACTACAGGCAATAATAGATTATGTTGTTACTCGAGCTCTTGATCGACAGTATGATGAATCAAATGATACCCACTCTAAGACTCTATCTGTGGCTCGTTGTAAGCCCCCTCTTAAAACACATGAGTCAAGGGAGGACGGTGTTCATGACTTGTCAAATCAAAGGAGTATTCCGTCTAGACAGGTTATGCTTCATCAAGAGACACCAGTTAAGACCTGCTCATATAAATATTTTGTCTCCTGCAAGCCCAGAGACTTTACAGGAGAAGAAGGGGCCATCGATTGCATGACATGGCTCGATGAGATGGACGCTGTTGTTGACATCAGCGGTTGTGCGGAGCAAGATATTGTGAAATTTGTTTCACAATCATTTAAAGGAGAAGCGTTGGCATGGTGGAGATCATTGCTCCAAGCCACGGGGAAAGTTCTACTCTACAACTTATCTTGGGATCAATTTGTTGCATTAGTCAAGGAAAACTATTGCCCTCAGCATGAGGTAGAAAAGATAGAATCAGACTTCTTGACTCTAGTCATGGAGAATTTGGATTGTCAGGCATATGTAACAAGTTTCAACACTATGTCCCGCCTAGTTCCTTATTTAGTCACCCCTGAACCTAAACGCATAGCGCGTTTCATTGGAGGCCTAGCACCAGAGATAAAAGGAAATGTTAAAGCATCTAGGCCAACCACATATAGGTCCGCGGTGGACTTATCCTTATCTCTTACCTTAGACGCAATCAGAATTAAGTCTGTTAAGGCTTCTGGCGAGGGAAGAAGAGAAAGAGAGGAGGAAAACTCTCATCGATATAACAAGAAGAAGAAGGGAACCTCGGGGCGCGGAAAGGATTCTGAGTTTAGGAAGAACTCGAGTCAGTCTGATAACAGACCCAAATGCAGTAACTGCAAAAAGCAACATTTTGGAAAATGTACAATAGACCCACGTGCTAAATTGTGTGGAATTTGCAAGACCAAGGGTCACAAAACCTTAGATTGCAAGGGGTTAAAGAACGCCACATGCTACAATTGTAACGAGGAAGGGCACATCAAAACCAACTGCCCAAAGCTTATAAAGAAGCCTGGAGAGGCCAGGAAAGCAAACGCATGAGTCTTCCGGATGAACGCCAGGAGATGGTGCAGAAGGATAACTATATAGCAGGTACTTTTCCTTATCAAGCAGTTTATGCAGAAATTCATTTGATGTTGGCACATGTGATTCAATAATGAACGATGACTGTTGAGAACTGTTGTCTCCGTCTGATTAGGACTTCGGTCATTTTATACGAAGTAGAAATTGGCCGATGATACTTTAGAAAATGCTCCAACAAACCTTAGATGGATATTTTATATCTAATAGGAATCACTCTTTTCTGATATTCCTATGGCAAGCTTTCAAGCTACCTAAATTCTTAAATATAATAAAGACAGATGTGACGTTTTGATCCTCTGTCAGAAAAGTGATGGACTAGGTCCAAATCTTTAATGCCATTGATGGTCTTTTGCGACCTAGGCTAAGTAATATTAATATATTTTAAATAATGTTCATTAAGAATGTTAGTGCTTTAATAGCCTGTATAGGTTATTGACACCATGGCTAGTATATATTAAGGCCATCAGAATGAAAAATAGCAGTTGTTGGATTTCAACTAAGAAATTGTTTTATTGGTGTTAGGAACCAATAGAAAGTAATGGCAAACTCGGATAAGACAACAGTCGATCGCGCCATTGATGGCACGACGCATGCTAATGATGCTGAAATTGTGAACCTTAGAATTTCTAAAGATGTTCTTCAAACTATGATAGACGCAGCTGTTGGAAAAGCTGTGAAGAAGGCTGTGAAAAAGTTCAAGGAGCCCCATGCTGCTCGGTCCAAATTTTATCTAGGACCACATTTCCTTACTCTTAAGAAGGATCTCGTTCATTCCTCTGATGTAAAGGATGAACTAAAAAGGAAAAGGAAGGTAGATAATTCCCAGAGTTCTAAGAAAAAGAACAAACAAAAGTCCGACCAGAAACCAGTATGTGAGACCTGCAAGAAGCGCCATTATGGGAAATGCAGGTTCGAACCAAAATCCAAATCGCAGCCCAGGGCTTGTGGGATCTGCAAGGCTAAGGGACATAAAACGATGGACTGTAAGGACATGATGAATGCAGTCTGCTTCGGCTGTAATGAGAAGGGACACATCAAGACTACGTGCCCTAAATTTGTCAAAGGAAATGCGGCTGAGGAAGTAAAGCCTAAAATTGAAAGCGCCTAAAATGCCTGAGCTAGTCCATAAATAATGACATCAGGTACATTCCTTGGCATTTTATCAGTAATTTAATTGACTAAGAGTTTTTATTTTGGTTAGGATACCAGTAAATCCTTCATAAACTATAAGTATAACAAGTTTTTAAAAACTTTTCATAAGGACCCTATATATATTAAGTGTAAGGTAAAAAAAAAACCTACAGGTAGGAATACACGGGGACTAATTCTTCTATTCCTTTCTGAAATCTTCAAATCATAAAACCCTAATATACCCTCTCTCCAGATAAAGTACATCATCATATGAAATTAATATCTCTTGATCTCTATAGATTTCGAATACCAAACGGTATGACAAAAGCGCCATATGAGGATTGGTGTATCTTAATATGTTCCATAGATTAATTCCATGCCTGATCAGTATGGAGGTTTAATGCATGGAACCACAAAGATATCCCAATGATCACCTGGTACTAAAGTCAACTAACGGCATTCAAAGAAGATATCTAGAAAATAGAATTCTTCCAAATAAATGATTCCTAGTAAAGGAATCTGCGGACTCATAACATAATTGTGTCACTCTTTTGGCACAAGCGAGGACGAATGAACTGGAGCCTGAGATTTGGAAAAATCTCTGTAACCTCCCTGTATCTTGGTTATCTCCTCCTAAGTTTACCCTGTTTACCTCCCTAGAGGCAAGTAGAGTTAAGATTAACATCCCGCTTTGGGTTAGAGTGTTGTAAGAACTCCATGTTGATTTTGGAATAACCGAAAACCTGATTAAGTAAATCTTAAGATAGGAGATTCAAATAGCCTAACTCGATATTCTCAGAGTTTGATATTTGTTAGATAAGAAAAACGGTTCATTTTGCTTATGCACTCATTACCGCAACCCTATTTAGACAACGATTAAAAAAATCGCCATCAACTACCCAGGAGCGTCGAATTGTTCGACTAGCTGTAAGGATTAGCTACTCCTTAAGATTAGTTAAACAGTGGTTGGGAATAACCATCTCAAGAGAAGCTTTTCTATAATAGTTGATATAGAAGTATCAAGGTTGCTCCTTTAGAGACCTTGTATAAATGAAATGTTAAACATCTGTTGTTAGGACAATAGATTGGTAAGTCCAATATTCAGGATCTGAAAGTTGCATTGGAAACAACAAATAAGATCATACAAATTCCTAATCATCTGTAAGTTGCCATTATTAGGCAGAAAAATACTTCCCTTACTTCAACAAATCTCGAGGTCGAGATTTCTTTTAAGGGGGTGAGGATGTAACACCTCGAAAATTCACGTCCTATAAGGTATGGACACGTGTCATAAGCTTGAACGTGAGAAAGTATACTTTAGAGGGACTAAAGTTGACAAACATAGAAAGTATGTGAAAATAAGGGTTCAAAATGTCAACAATGGATAAACATACTATACAATAACCCTACATGATGTTTATACCCTTAGACGGATAAATCATGGATCACACGAAGCTAAAAGTGAGAGATTTCAAACCACAAGGGTTAAATGTGTCAACATGTTTAAGTTATACCTCTGGGTGACCTTTTGACAAACCCGAAGCTTTATAACTGATAATTTTGCTCACTAGAATACGCGATATAAATTTCATAAGGTTTCGATATCGTATGAGAAAGTTATGATCAAATTCGTGTGCGAGGGGTTAAAGCGTTAACGTTGAAGGTTATGACTTTTCGGTTTAACCGGAAGCGTCCAGGGACTTGGCAAAGTGGGTACAAGTCTTAAAGCCCTTGTAGGTAAATACTAAGGGGTCAAATTGCAATATATAAAGGTTACATGACCTTTCGGAGGACCAAGAGCCAGGGATGCAATTGAAAAAGAGGATTATTGCCCTGATGACATGCTTGCGCATCGTAGCACCAAAACCCCTACGATGCGCAAGGCATGCCCAGATGCAGCAGATTGGCTGTTGGCTGTTTTAAAGGTTGCAACTGATCTTTAATCGATTTTCCTCATCACCCTTGGCCCCTAAACAACACCTAAACATATAGGGACACTTGTTAATGCCTTGTGGTCACTAGTAGAACCATGTGTCAACAAATTGTGGTGATTAGAACACTATAAAAGGCCTTCATGTGCAACAACTTTGATCACACCTTCATTCTGCAATTGAGGAGCCTTCTGGAGCTTCAAAGCAGACCCAAGTCCTTCCTAATCAAGCTTAGGACTTCAGTAAGTGTTCTAATCCTTTCTTAATTAAGTTTTAGCTTAGTTTTAGCTTAAAAGTCAAACCGTCGTAATTACCGGTTGACTTTAAGATTAATCACCAATGGTCCAGTGATTAGTCGAAGTGAAAGTAGTTATAAGTTGGTAATTATGTGGGTAATAAAACCTCAAAAGGGTTCCCCCTGATTCCCACTCTAACTAGGTAAAATGTCGGGTCAAACTTGTTAAGAAAAGTCAACAGGATCCTTAAATTACATTTTATGCATAATTAGCAATGTAGATCATATACAACCTGTTTGATCATTGTTATAACTTAGTAGTAAGTGTAAGAACATGTCTAAACATGTTCAACCCGACAATTTCCTGTTTAGACCCGGTTCGGAACCGAAAGTCGCATAGTTTGACTTATACTTTGACTTTCAGTTCTGACCCGTTATGATATGATTTATAAATACCTTAGAGATTCTTTTGGACCAGGTTACATGCTAGTATAACCCTCTGTGATTATACACCACGGTTCATTAGTTAACCGATTAATACGCATGATTCCGTTAATTACTCATATGTTGACCATTATGCCCTTTTTACCTTAAAACATGATTTTTGGAAATGTAAAAGTGTAGAAACTTTAATTACTGATATATAGACATGTATGCAAAGTTTGACATCAGTTTGAGGTATAGATTGAGAGTTATGCTCATTAGCGCAAATTGAAAGCCTTATGTTAATTAAACGACCTAATTAGCGTATAGCCTATTTAAACATACTTTTTGATATCAAACTTATTACCCACTGATGTAATATATTATTTTGGGATTTTTGAAGATTTTTAATTAATTTCAGGCTGAGCATAACTTATAGTCGTAGGCTTAATCCGGTAATTGTCGGTTTTGCCCTTACGGGCTATAAAATGAGTTTTTCATATCTAAACGACTCCAAACCTTTTGCTACTGATCTTAAATGTTAAATAAATTATTTTAAGCCTTCTGGAATAATAAAAATATCAGCTTTATGTATGTAACCCAGAAACGGCTCCTAATCGCCTTTTTAAGCGTTTTTAACGCATAGTAGGTACTAAAACTATTTTAAACATACACGGGTTGATACCTACTGATATTTTAGGCAAATTATAATATTTTAACAGTAAGCAAAAGTTTTGTAACTCAGACTTCAGTTTTGAGCTTCACGGCTTATGTGAAATTACCAAAATGCCCCTTCGGTGCATAGTTTGGTTATAAATGATGAATTTCACATATATACTTTATCCTACTATTATAACTTATCAAAAATAAGTATTTTTGCTGATTATATCAGACCTGTAACTCAGGTAAATACTTAAACTCTTTTATAACCTTTTAAATGACCAAACTACCCCTACGGGGCCTAGTTTGTGTTTAAAAACGTTTCGGGCATAATGAAAGACATCTTACTGATGTCACAACATATTTGAGACATAATTAACTTAGGAAACCTGTTTAGGACCCATATGGTTACCCGTTACGCCTCTGGCGCGTTCGGTTCGGTGTATGTAACTAGTTTGCATAAATTAGCCGAAACGGGTCAAACCTTATCCGTTTTATCTCAAAATCCAGAATGTGTTTAGTTTACCCATATTATACAAGTATTCAAACTTGTCGGGTCTAAATCACATTCTATTCCGGTCTTCGCTTAATCATGCGTTTGAACCGTAAACCTTCCTTAAAAGTAACCGGTCTAAGTTACGACTTAAATAAGACCCGTTAGGAATCTAATAGGTTAATAAAACCTTCGTTCCAGATTGAGAGCCCCAGTAGAAGTACTTGTGCTTGCTGATTAGAATATACGGCTGAGTATAAATTGCATTGCTAGCTCAGGTAAATACTTTTAACTTATTTTCCCTTATACGGGCTTGGGATACGGTATTATAAAAATACCGCTTGGTCGGGTGTAGAAACCTTTTAATCGGAGATGATTAAATTGCATAATCCCGTTTTAATCTGTATTGATTGATAACAAATAACATTGGGGGTTAATGACCGTGTCCTGGATATCCTTGGCTCATTTTAAAAAGTGAATGGCCACGACGTAAGCACAAGGTGTAGACAAAACACCTCCTGTTGCATATGTATAACGTATACTCACTCGTAAGGGTGTCTTCTTGTGAGATTATATTTGTGGTGTGTCGATTAATCTTGTCCGGCTTGTATTGTATAATCACCGGCCCTAAATGTTGGACAACCATGTAAATCGGATACAAGATTTTTATTAATAAAATTGTCCTAAGTTATAAAAGATTAATTTTGCCTCTGTGCATTTTAATCAATGTGTCAAGATATTTTGTGCCGTTTGCACTCGAATCACTTTTCAAACTCTTTTTCCAAAATGAGTCGGTTAATTGTATTTACTAGTGTAAACTGGCGTATTTTCCAAAAAGGTTAAGTGACAGGTACTGAACGAAATTGACTGGAAGCTCAGGGCGTTAATAAGGAATCTTGAAAGTTCTAGATGCCTGAAGTCTGTTGAACAGTTTCTTTTATTTGATCCGCCTGTGGATCCTTTACCTTCCGTTGTAATACTTTGACATTACTTATATTCGGAATGTAATATATTTATCTTTTGCTTCCGCTGTGCATTTATATAATTGTGTTGTTTGACCATGATGTTACCAACTACGTCACAATACTCCCCTACCGGGCCCACCGGTGACACGTGGAAAGTCGGGGTGTGACACCAAGTCTGCTCGCGGATTCGAGTACGTCACGGGGCGTGACTCACCAGGTGTGTGGCTTCGTGGGCCGCGAGCCAAGTTGGTTTGTTGAATTGTTTTATTTTTTGTCATTTGGTCCCCTTAACTTTCATAATTTGATGTTTTAAGACGTATTCTAGGTGTTTTATGAATAAGAACTATATGTTAAGGCATGTAATGTATCTAAATCATAAAACACATGCAAAAACAAATATAAACAAGTATGAATGTCGAGAATAAGTATCGTATTCGCGTAAGTTGAACCTATAAATAACGTGTTTGCAAGTTTGATGTATTTTGCACAAATTAAGATTAAAGTATCATATGTTTGATTAATCCAATTGTATGAACAAGTATAAGGGGTTGTTTGGCAACATCTGAATGGTTAAGTGTTGAACCAGTAAGAGGTCTGAACCATTAAGTGTTGAACCAGTAAGAGGTCTGAACCATTAAGAGTCTGTATAATGCTTAACCGTTCAGAGGCAAATGTCTGACCAATTCAGATTAGAGGTCTTAACCATTCAGACTTTGTATAAATCTTAACCATTCAGAGGCAAATGTCTGAACCATTCAGACATCTGCTCGTGAAACAAACAGTCTGAACCATTAAGTGCTGAACCATTAAGATGTCTGAACCATTAAGAGCCTCATTAAGAGGTAAACAAACAACCCCTAAAATGTGTATATCATGAATTGTAACGAAAATAAGAATTTCATTATGATTCAAGTCTTGGATTTTACAACGATTACAATGGAACGACGAATACAAGAATACAAGACTTCCAAAAATAGAAATGGAAATACAAGCAACGCTTTCTAATTATGGAAAGTATGAAAAAAGCAGGGCGTTACAGTCTCCCCTCCTTTAGGAAATTTCGTCCCGAAATTTATTCAAAAGGAAGACTTGAATAAAACATTTTGGCCAAGAGAACGATAGTCTAAAATCGGGTCTTGAAAGTTTTGAGTTGTGTTTGAAAAGTATGAGATTTTGAGAACGAAAAGATGGGTTTGTAAAAAGAGTTCATTTGGCTAAAATGGTTTGAGGCATTAAACATAAGTAAAAACGTGTAGGTGCGTGTATAGGCAAAGCGAGTTTAAACAAGTTTTGAATAACTCAAGTTGGAGATGTATTAAAAATGTGTCGTATTTAAGAAGGAAAATTTTGTATAAAACGGTTTGTATTTGATGAAAAGTGAGATAGTTTGCATGGAAAGTTTAAAGGATAGTACCAAATCGCATATTTGTAGAAAATTTGTTTTATTGAGAGGAACGAGAAGGTTTGTTGTTTTACATAAAACTGTTTTGGGGGTAACGACCAATTACGGGGTGTTTGCACATGAATAACAAATAGGAAGTAGTTTTAAAAGTAAGGAGGTAGGTTAGGATTCGAACGTTTAAACCGATTTATTGTAAACGAGATTTGTATGAATGACGAGATTAGAGAATGATGGAGGTATAAGAGTGATTTGATTACTCTAACCTTAAATGGGAGTATAAGGATGTTATGGGTATTGGACAGACGAAAGTGGTGTGTTAAGAATGGAGTCTCGTCGTGGTTAATCGGATATAAAGCGTTTGCGAGTTGTTTAAAGTTTGTATCAGGTCCAAAGGGTCTGCAAAACACTGAATTTCTCATGGCATGTTTTACAAAAGTTTGGTAATGTGGTGAAAACACTTATATATAGGAAGTACCAGCGGCGTATCCACCATGTTTTAATCATGTTACGTCCGTTTCGTTGTTCGGTGTCATGTTACGTTCCAGGTTTTACCATACACAGTAGTACACTTTATGATTCTCATGTTCCTATCACTATGATCCCGTGTGCACCCGCAATTATTTTGATCGTCGCATGATCCGCATAGCTTGTACTAGTTGTGTATGAATCAGGGTTTACATAAATTTGGAAAATGAGAATGTGTACGTATGAGAATGTAGTATATAAGCATGTTCATGTGTAAGTATGTATGTGACCCACGTAAGCGAATCCCTCAGGTTACGCTCACGTATAGGTACGAATTTATGAATATGAGTATGAATAAAAGCATGAGCATAAGTATAAGTTTAAGTATGAATATGCACGTAAGTATAAGTATAAACATAAAACGTATGAGTAGCATGAGTATAAGTTTGTACCCAACCCCCGCCCCAACCCCCGCCCCATACCCCATAGTCTAATGTGTTAGGCATGGTTAATCCTAGTCTCATACTAGGTCGTCGGTCGGTTGTAAAATCTTGTCTTATATCTTACCCATTATTTGTCGGGTATTTACTCGTCATGAACATATACGAGGGTATCGGATATATCTGTTAGTGTTTTAAAAAAAATCCATTGGGATTTTCACATGGGCGGAGCTTAATATGGGCCAGGGGTGCCCCGCCGTGTTTTTCAATTCATAGTCTAAATTTTACCTAAAAACTTCGAAATTTTAATATGTATTGAGTTCTCCCACCTCCTCCTCCTAGTTAATAGGTCAAGCTCAGCCACTAGATTTTCATATATATATATATATATATATATATATATTTATAGTGGACCGCTAAAATGAAAACCACCTTTAGTTGTAAGAACCGCGAGAACCAGTTCTTAACCATTAGATCAACAATATGGATGGATGAGATTAAAAGTAACTAAAATGAATATTAAATACATTTTGTCTTATTATGTCTTTAATATTTTAATCCAAAAGATTAGTTTAGTAGAATTACTCTTTTTTGTCTTTTAGTCTTTATTATTTTTTTATTACTTTTTTGTTTTATTATATTACTTTTTATTTTTTAAAAAGAATTTTTTTATTAAAAGCATTTTTAAATTAAAATTTTTTTAACAAAGACAATTTTTTTTGCGTGCCGGTTTTTGCACGCCGGGTTTTTTCAAGCGTCGTTTTTTTAACGCGCTGTTTTTTACGGGTCGTTTTTTCAAGCGTCGGTTTTTTTTAACGCGCCGTTTTTTACACGTTTTTTTAACGCGCCGTTTTTTACACTTTTTAGGTTTTACGTTAAACTTTTTAATCTTTTTACGTTAAACTTTCTACGTTTTATGTTTTACATAAAACTTTTTACGTTTTACGTTAACAATTTTACGTTTTACGTAAAACTTTTTACGTTTTACGATTCACGTAAAACTTTTTACATTTTACGTTAAAATTTTTACGTTTTACGTTAAACTTTTTACGTTTTTACGTCTTACGTAAAAGTTTTACGTTATGTTTTACGTTAAAGTTTTTACGTTTTACGTTAAAAAAATTTACGTTTTACGTAAAAAATTTACGGTTTTAGCGTTTTTTTTTCAAAAACTTTTTTACACAAAAACGAACGCACCCAGAAATCGCAACTCAGTAGGGGTCTCAAATAGATTGTTATCATCATCGACTGGAAAAAAATATAAAAAATCAACAACAAAAATAAAAAACAATGTTTGGATTCTTGAAAAAAAAGGGGTTTGGCTCAGATTTTTTCCGATAATCAGAGGCTGCAAAGTGGGGTTGCATGTTCAAAAATCTACCATCCACCAACCGTGCTGCGCCATCGTCATCAAAATATACATTTTTTTTGCATCATCACCGCCCAAATCCAAACGGATCAAAACCCACATAGTTCACTGTTCGAAAATCTACCAAAAAGCAGCAAAACCCACAGATTCAAACATTCAAAATCACCAGCAAACCCAGCAAAAATCTCTGTTCGAATCTACCAAAAATCATTGTTCAAACATTCAAACATTCAAAATCACCAGCAAAACCAAGCAAAAATCAGTGTTCGAAATCTACCAAAATCACTATCTAAACATTCAAACATTCAAACATTTAAAACCACATATTCAAACATTCAAAATCATTGTTCGAAATCTACCAAAAAGCACCATCAAAACCCAGCAAAAACCCACAGATTCAAACATTAAAAATCACAAGCAAAACCCAACAAAAACTCTTACCAACAAACACATGAAACCGCCTCCCCTTTTCTGCTCTAATCTCCACAAACGTGAAACCGCCTCCAACACCAGCACCGCCGACCAACCACCTCCCACCACCGTCTTCCACCGCCGACCAACCACCTCCTCTCCACCGATCAAACATCTTTTGGGTCCCTTGGAGGAGATGAGAGATGGGTTGCAGGTCTGAGGGTGACCGGAGAAACGAGCGGTCACAGTAACATCATCAGCCACCACCACTCACACATGAGTGAAACCCCCATGTGCGGCGGTCGCATCCACCGGAGACGGAGAAGGAGGGGGTGCAATGGGGAGTAGGTGCGGCTGCAGATTAGGTGGGAGGGGGAATCAGAGAAGATGAATCTGGGGGGGGGGGGGTTATGGTTTGGGTTGAATGATGAATCTCTGTTTTTTGAAGAAGAGAGGAGAGAGACAAATGAAAAGGATACAAATGAGAAAGAGACAAAAGTCTGCTTGATATAAATGAAGAGAGAGAGAGTGGGATTTGACATTTGGGGTAAATGACAAAACTACCCCTTTTTCTGATTAGATGAGAGTGGTTCTCACGGTTCTTACAACTGGGGATGATTTCTATTTTAGCGGCTCCCTATATATATATAGGGAAGCGCTAAAATGAAAACCACCTCTAGTTGTAAGAACCGAGAGAACCACTTTTCAACAATTAGATTTTCAAGATCAATGGATGAGATTAAAAGTAATTAAAAAGTATTATTAAATATTTTTTGTCTTATTATGTCTTTAATATTTTAATCCAAAAGGTTAGTTTAGTAAATTTACTCAATTTTGTCTTTTTGTCTTTATTGTTTTTATTACTATTTTTGTATTATTATATTACTTGTTATTTTTTTTTCAACAGAATTTTCTTATTAAAAAACCATTTTAAATTTAGATTTTTTAACAAAACAAATTTTTTTGTGCGCCGTTTTTTACACGCCGTTTTTACGCCCAACTTTTTCACGCGCCGTTTTTACGCCCGTCTTTTTCATGCGTCGTTTTTTTAACGCACCGTTTTTTACGTTTTACGTTAAAAAGTTTTGACATAAAAGTTTATGTTTTTTCGTTTTACGTTAAAAAGTTTACGTTTTACTTTTAAGTTTACGTTTTACGTTAAAAAGTTTACGTTTTACGTTAAACTTTTTACGTTTTACGTTAAAAAATTTGCGTTTTACGTTAAAAACTTTACGTTTTTACATTAAAAAGTTTACGTTAAAAAGTTTATGGTTTTAGCGTTTACGTTAAAAAGTTTACATTCTACGTTAAAAAATTTACGTTTTACGTTAAAAAGTTTACGGTTTTAACATATTTTTTTTTCTAAAAGTTTTTTACACAAAACGAACGCACCCAGAAAATCGCAACTCGGAAGGTGTCTCAGATAGATTGTTATCATCATCGACGCCTCAAAAAATTTAAAAACCCAACAAACAAAAATCAAAACAAACGAGTGGATTCTTGAAAAAAACGGGGTTTTGGCCCAGATTTTCCGATAATCAGAGGCTGCAAAAGTGGGGTTGTAGGTTCAAAAACCTACTCTCCACCATCCTTGCCGCGTCATCGTCATCTAAATATGCGGGGGGGGGGGGGGGGTTTGCATCATCATCTCCCAAAAACCAACACATCAAACCCACATAGTTCACTATTCAAAATCACCAGAGAATCAAGAACACAGATCAAACACCCACCATTTTTTCTAGAGAGAGAAACACATATCAACTGTTCAAAATCAACAGAGAATCAAGAACACAAATCAAACACCCACCATTTTTACATAATTTATGTTCAAAAAACGCAAATAAAAAAACTATCACTGCCAAAAATCTCTAAACCTCAAATCATAATTTGTGTTCAATAACAACTCACACAATCAGAATCAAAGAAAAACATAAATCATAATTTATTTCAAAAACAGCTTACACAATCAGAATCAAGGAACACCATCGTCGACGTCAAAAACCCACCACCGTCGCCATTAATCCTCACCGGTAACCTTCACCACCGTCACCGGAGAAACGTGGGGCCGCCGTCACAGGTGTGGGTTACCCACCACCACCGTCGCCGTCACAGATGTGGGTGACCCACCACCACTGCCTCTGTCCATCGTCACCGACACACCACCGTGAGAGAGAGATAGCATGTCTGAGTTCTGTGTGCCTGTAGTGTCACCGGTGAAGAATGGTACATTAAGAGAGAGTGTGGTTGTGGGTGGCGGAGAAGGGTGGGTTTGTGGTGTCGCCGGTGAAAGAATGGTGGCTGTGAATAATGCATCTGAGAGATTGAGATATAGGAGATGAAGATGATTAAGATATAGGAGATGAAGACGAATCTGAATAATGGATCTGAGAGAATGGTACATTAAGATACAGGAGATGAAGATGGATCTAAATACTGGATCTGAGATTTGAGAAATGAGAAATGTAAATAAGAGATGGGAGAGGAGAGAGGTTTTTATAAAGTCAGAGACTTTAAATGAAAAGAGCGGGAAGATTTGACATTTGGGGTAAATGACCACAATACCCCTTTTTCTGATTGGTTGAGAGTGGTTCTCACGGTTCTTACAACTGGAGGTGGTTTTCATTTTAGCGCTCCCCTATATATATATATATGGCAAGGATAAATTGAAAACCCACTTGAGTTGAGAAAACCTTGAAAACTGCATCATAACCCTTGATTGTGTTTGATCTACGGCTATGAGTATTAGAACAATGATAAATTGATTAGTTGTACTTTAAATCTGAATAAAGTTACTACAAGGGTAGTTTGGGAAAGTGGGTACAAAATAGTCTCTTGGGAATACATGTAAAGAGTGCACACAGTCCAACTACATCAATCAAAACCCCTAAAAGATGTCTACTTTTCAATATCCATCATTACACTTCTTTTTTGCTCCAGATATGATATGCCAACTACACTTATCCCCATATCAAAACTCAAAAGCTTTCATATACCAAGTTTTGAGAAAATTATGAAACAAAAAGTCTCTCCATTGTTCATCTTCCAAAAAATCATCTTGCATCACAACACAATCAAGGTAGCATCTTTGAGGAAGAAGAAACAACAACCCAAAGGGTTACAAGCAACGATTCAAGGAAAAAAAGGTATGGCTTCATTATGATGTTTTCCTACTAAAACCATGTCTTCGTTACAAAACAACAATTATGCATTTTCGTTGATCACTACTCATTTTTTTGGGTTAGGAGTTTCACAAAATAATATGATTGTTTTTAAAATACTAACAGCTGTTAGGTAAAAAAAAATAAGTTATATACATGTAAAAATAATATTTTTGTTATGAGTATGTTAATATAGGGATTGAGATAAGCAAGCGATCAGGAAAATAAGCACAGGTATTTTATAAAACAAAAAGATGCAGTATCCTTTAAAAGATTTCTATGTAAAAAGTGTAGTAATGCATTTAATGCATAAGTAGGTAAAAAAGAGGAACTCCTTCAAAAAAGATAGATCTCTATGTAAAAAGTATAGTAATGCATTTAATGCATAAGCGGGTAAAAAAGAGCAACTCCTTCAAAAAAGATAGATACAAATTCGATTAAATTATTACGTATGTAACCTTTATATTTTTTTTGGTTTTGTTACATGTGTATATGACAATCTATTTTTGTAACATGTATTGATGGCAGTAAGTGAATCTGATAAATCATATTACTGAGAAGAACATGTTTTAAACCAAGGGGATCTTATGGGCACCAAAATTTCGTCCCACCGGGGGTGTGATAAACATAAAACGCAATGCCCTCTTCATTCCCTACAAAAAAAGTATTAAAAACAAGTATGGGTGTGTAATATGTTACAAAAAGAAGATAAGAAAACGTGACACGTGTTAAGACAGAAGGTATATTATTTTGATATACAATATTTTTAACAAAAAAAGATGAACATTGTTACAAACATAAAAAAAAAGTAAATCAATAATTAGTAATATGTATCTAACATAAAAAAGTTCTAAAATTTATGTACCATAATCAAAATAGTCTATAATATGTTAGATGGTGTTCTTGTATTTTGATCGTGTAACATTGTCTCTGTTAGATTAACATAAATGTTAAACAAAAAATAGTATAAGAATAAATGACCAAATCCAACCATTGATTTAATTTTGAAAGTCAATGGTCTAGAGTAAAAAACTCATAAAACATGATGACTAGTAATATCATATTAATTTCTTTGAAGTTTTTCCTCTCTTGGCTCGACGAAGAGGAGAAAAATAGGGTTAACGTGCAAGGTCGCCTCGTATTCTGGCTACACCTTTCTCCCTAACTTGATCTTTCGATTCTTCCATTCACCGGCGTTGTCTTGTGGCTGCTTGTTACCCAGATTTTGATTGCTTAGTAGGTCTGTTATTGGTCGCGGCTACTGTGGTAGATTAGCTTGATCGGTACGAATCCTATTAACCTTTTAAAAATCTGTGGTGGGTTTATGGAGGGTTTGGGGAAGGGTTTGTCCGGTTTTCAGGAAGGGGATGATAGGAATATCACCAAGTTCTTTGTGTCCAACTTGCCTGAAGGGTGTACTCCGTGGGATTTGAGACAGGGACTTGAGGGTTTTGGGGTTATATCTGGAACGTATATAGCGAAGAAAGGGGATAAATCTGGGAGCAGGTTTGGGTTTGTTAATTTTGTTGATGTTAAGGACAGAGTTAAGTTGGAGAAGACGCTCAGGGGGGTTAAGCTGGGTAATGCCAAGTTGAAGATTAATATCGCTAAGTTTGCGGTGGAGAACTCTGGTTTCTCAATTCAGCATGAGGTAAAGAAGAGTAACCACAGTTCCTCGAGCCAGGAAGATAGGAGTAGGTTGTTCAATCTTAGGGATGTTAGATCCTATAGTGACGTTTTGGGTAAGTCAAAGGTTGCTGGGGAGGTCAACATGGATACCGGGGGTCCTAAGGTGGTTGATAATTTTTTTATCGGCAAGGTGCTCATTGTGTTGGATAGAATGTTGGCCTTCAAAGATTTATTCTAGGTGGCGGTGGTGGGTAGAACGGTGGATTTGGAGACTTTGGTTGACTTCGATAGGCTTCTTTGGATTGCCAAGGTTTCGTACACTATGATTCAATACCTGGGAGGGCTTTCTGTTCTTATCTCATTCTTTGATGTAGCCTCGGAGAATAATTTCCTGGAGTCTCGAGGGATCTGGGATCCTTGGTTCACCAAATTAGAAGCGTGTAAGGGTCAGTCCTTACCTTTGGAAAGGGTGGCGTGGCTGAAGCTGTATGGGATCCCCTTACACTTGCTGGACGATGAGGTTCTCATGCAAGTCGGGGAGTTGTTTGGGAAGGTCCTCCATATTCCGAAGTCTTTTGATGATGATCAAGATCTTTCGATGGTTAGGGTGGGGGTGTTACCCGGGGAAGCATCGAGGATTAGAGAGATTGTGATGTTGAATTGGAAGGGTAGGAGTTTTAGAATTTGGGTGGAGGAGGAGCATGATGATTGGGTTCTGGACTGTTTGGGCTACGATCTCGGTGCGTCTCCGGTTGCAGGGTCTGATTCTCCGTTGATGTCTTCTCTGATCGGTACAATGTCGGTGCCCGGGAACGTAGAAGTTGAGGGGTCCCAGCTGTTCGGCGGGAAGGGGGAGTGGAGGAGTCGCCAGGGTTGGAAGAAGTTCCCTCCCATGCGGATCTTGGTACCATGCATGAAGAGAGAGAAAATGGCGGCGCAGGAATGTCTATGGAAGGATTGGGGTCTCATAGGAATACGGAAAGTCAGCCGCCTGAGGTTCCTTCAGTGGGTCCCAAGGTTGCTAGTAAAGAAGATGGGCCTCCTTTGAATTACTTTAATGTGGGCCTTGGAGATAAAACTAAAAGGGCCCATCACAGGCATACTGTGGGCTCAAAGTTGAGGAAAGCACACTCTCAGTCTTATAAAGATTTATTTCCAGTGGACTCTAGTCCTAAAGAGATTAAGACCTCGTTTGGATGATCATGAACCAGGATTTGGGTTCATAGGGTTTACTTCTAAGGCTCAAGAAGAGAATGAGAGGAGGTGCTTGACGGTCGATGGTGTCGATAGGGGGATTGATCTTAACGTCAGGACTTCGTCGGATTCCTTCAAGTCTGGTAGGGTGGAGGATTCCAATAGCTCGTGTGAGATTGGAGTGGTTCAGGGAGATCCGGGAGATGATAATGGGAATCACTTGGAGAAGGAATTCGAAAGTACAATGTCTGTTGGGGCAAAACTCGGAGTTGAGCTGCAGTGTCATTCAGAGCTGATCAGAAAGGCGATTCTTTCCACAGGTATTAATAGGGAGTCCAAATGAATGTTCTGTCTGTTAATTTGAGAGGGATTGGGGGTGCCCTTAAGTCTGATTGGATCAAGTCTATTAGGCGGGATCATGGCATCAATTTTTTGGCCATCCAGGAATCGAAGCAAAGCAACATTCCCCGCTCTGTATTGTCGAATTTTTGGGGTTCTAGTAGCTTTGGCTCGGAGGCTGTTGACTCATCCGGTCAATCGGGAGGGTTAATTAGTATGTGGGATGATAGTTTGTTTTCTCTGGAGGTCTCTAATAAAAATAGAAACTTTTTGCATATAAGGGGTAGGTTGATAGGGAGCAACTCGACGATCAACGTCCTGAACATCTACGCTCCCTAAGGGGTT
This sequence comes from Helianthus tuberosus, assembly GCA_030545235.1. Lineage (NCBI taxonomy): Eukaryota > Viridiplantae > Streptophyta > Magnoliopsida > Asterales > Asteraceae > Helianthus > Helianthus tuberosus. The sequence continues at coordinate 82,158,957 of CM060382.1, read as the reverse complement.
TCGGCTAAGAAAGAGTTTTGGGATTTTGTTAGTTTCTCTGATTAATAGCTATGATGGTTTTTGGATTATTGGGGGCGACTTTAATCCGGTTCGTTTCCGGGAAGAGAAAAGAAACTACTCCTTTAAACATTCTTGTGCTAGTAACTTCAATTCCTTCATTTTTGATGTTGGGTTGATTGAATACGATATTAGAGGTAGGCAGTTCATGTGGCAATCCGAAAAGGGGAATAAACTCAGTAAGCTTGACAGGTTTTTAGTGAACTTAGATTTTTTCAATGAGTGGCCGGAGGCTCGTGTTCAAGCTTTGCCGAGGTTATGGTCAGATCATTGTCCCATTATCTTGTCTACTAAGTCTGTTAATTTTAGAGCCCACCCCTTTCGTGTTTTTAACTCCTGGTTGGGGAAAGCGGGGTTCAACGAGGTGGTAGAGGAAGCGTGCAGTAGTTTCTCTGATCCGGGATGCCCCCTGATGTCTTTTTGATCAAGAAACTGGGTTTTATCCATAGTAAGATTAGAGACTGGAGAGATGCTATGATGCTCAAGGAAGGAGAGGTGCTTGATCTTGCGAAGGAAGAATTGGCGGCTCTAGAGTCGATTCTCGATACTCGGGACTTATCTGAAGAAGAGGAATGGGTTCTTGCAGAAAATAAGAAAATTATTGCTGAGGCCGACCTTGCAAAAGTGATGGACCTTAAACAAAGATCTCAGGTTAGATGGGCCAAAGAGAGGGATGAAAACTCGAAGTTTTTTCACACTTTGATCAACTGCAGGAAGGCTATTAACGTGATTCATGGGCTGAAATCGGGGGTGAGTGGGTTTCTAAACCTTCCTTGGTTAAGAAGGAGGTGTATATTTTTTTTAGATCTAAATTTATGGAGGAATGTGTTAATCGCCCAACGTTATCTTGCCCTAACATGAGGAAGATTTCGGCTTCTGATACATCTTGGGTGGAATCTCGGTTCAGTGTTGAGGAGATCAAATCCGCTGTTTTTGAATATGGGGATGACCGGGGCCCCGATCTAGATGGATTCAATTTCCGGTTCTTTAAATTTTTTTTGGAGGCTTTTTGAGGCAGACTTCGTTAGTCTTATGGCAACGTTCTTCGATACAGGATTGATAAATCCGGGCTGTGGTTCCTCTTTTATTTCTCTAGTTCCAAAGAAAAAAGACCCGGTAGGCCTTAATGATTATCACCTAATAAGTCTTGTAGGGGTTGTTACTAAGGTTGTTTCTAATATCCTCGCTAATAGGCTAAAGAAGGTGCTTGGCCCGGTTATCTCAGATTCTCAATCGGCGTTTTTGAGTGGTAGGTATATTCTAGATGGGCCCCTTATTATTAACGAGGTTTGTTCTTGGATTAAGAAACATAAAAGAAAGTCTTTTCTCTTCAAAATTGACTTTGAGAAAGCCTATGATAATATCAATTGGATTTTTGTGGTGGAATTTTTCCGGCAAATGAGCTTTGGTTCAAAGTGGTGTAGTTGGTTATGGGGTGTCCTTTCCTTTGAGAAAGTCTTGCTCATTGTTACAGAAGGAGTTCGCCGGTGTGATGGCACGACCTCATGATCATTAGGAGCATTGAAGGGCGCCTTGCCTCGTCCTTCCCGGCCTCTGAATCTTGGTGGCATGTCCGTGTTCCTGTCAAAACAAACAAAAGAAACAACAAAGAAAAACAATAAAGGACAAAATAAAAGATTAGGATTAGTCCTAAGTCCTTTGCCTAGACTTGGAAGTTAAGGAATGTGCAAACTGTGTCATTGAGATTAAACACAAAAGGCTAGTGTTTAATTCACTCAATGTTGGCTCTGATACCAACATGTCACACCCCGATATTTCCACGTATTACCGGTGGGCCCGGTGGGGAGTATCGTGACGTAGTTGATATCATCATAGTCAATAATCACAGTTCAATGCACAGCGGAAGTCTAAAAGTAATAATATTACAAACCGAATGAAAGTAACATAAGTATTACAAACGGAATGTAAAGGATCCACAGGCAGATCAAAACAAAGGAAATATTGTTCAAGAGATTTTTAGGTGACAAAGCTTGCAAGACTCTTTATTTATTCACCCAGGAGTAGCCAGCCTATTTCGCATAATACCTGCACTTGACCTTTTGGAAAATACGTCAGTTTACACTGGTAAATACAACTAACCGACACTTTTGAAAAATGTTTTAAGAAAATTGATTTAAATGCACAAGGCACAAATAATCTTTTATAACTTGGGATAATTATTATAAAGACAATCTTGTATACAATTTTACATGTTTGTCATCCGTCAGGGCCGGTTAGAAGAGCCGGACAAGATTAGCTGACACACCACAAGTATAATACCCACAAGGAATACCTTATTGTGGGATACTTCTATACATACGCAATTGTCAGGTGTATGCCTACACCCCGTGCTTAAGTCGTGGCCATTTTAATGAATGAGCCGAGGATATCCAGGACATGGTCATTAACCCCCCAAAGGCCATATACCGGATTAATGACCCAACAAGTTTGAAGCCTTGTATAATATGGGTAAATTAAACACATTCTGGATTTTGAGGTAAAAATGATAAGGTTTGACCCGTTTCGGTCAATTTATGCAAACTAGTCACATAAACCATACCGAACGCGAAAAATGCATAACGGGTAACCAAATGAGTCATATATAGGTTTCACAAGTTAATATGCCTTAAATATGTTGTGATATCAGTAGGATACCTTCCATTATGCCCAAAACGAATTTAAAATCAATTTATGCCCCGCAGGGGTATTTTGGTCATTTTAAAGGTTATAAAAGAGATTAAATATTAATCTGAGGTTCTGTTCTAAAATGATCAGTAAAAATATTTATTTTTGCAAGTCGTATCAGTAGGGTATTGCATACATGTGAAATTTATCATTTATAACCAAACTATGCACCGTAGGGGCATTTTGGTCATTTCACATAAGCTTTAAAGGTCAAATTTGGAAATCGGAGTTCAAAACTTTTACCAAGTTATTACATAATTTACCAAGTTATTTTACATGAGCTTTAAAGGTCAAATTTGAACATGCTTAGACATGTTCTTACATAATTTACCAAGTTATTTTAGTGTTAAAACAGGTTCCATAACTTCTACATTGCTAATTATGAATTTATTTGCAAAAGTAGCTCCTGTTGACTTTTTAATATTAAGTTTGACCCGACAATTGACCAAGTTAGAGTGATAATCAGAGGGTGCCCTTTTAAGGACTTAATACCCACATAATTACCAACTCATAGCCACTTTCAATTCGAATAATGGTTGGACCATTAGTGATTAATCACTAAGTCAAAGCTTAATTACGACGACTTTGACTTATGGTCATTAAACTAATAAAACATGAACTAGGAAGGCTAAGAATGCTTACAAAGGATCTTAGCACGAATTAGGAGCTTGAGGAAACTTGCTTGAAGTCCAGAGAGCTCTAGAGAGTGAGTTTTGAATAATTTTGTGAATAAGCAATGAACTAGCAAACCAACAAGTTCTTGTATTGCCAAAAAGAATTCACAAGATCACTCCACACAAGTCTACAAGTGTTTCTTGATCATCCCAGGTGTCCCCTATGCATGAAATACCATTGGTTCAGTCCCTGAATTCGAAAACCAGCTTTCTAAGGCGGTGGAACAGGCCAAACCCGCACCTGTCCAAACCTGGCTGTAACTGGCATGTCCTCACGGCCCGCGTAAGACATAGGGAAGTCTTACGCGGCCCGCGTCAACCTCTAAATCCGGGAAAATTTTTTAAAACTTTGCACTTTCAGTCCCTGGTCCATTTTAACTTTAATTAACTTCCATTTATTGCATTTAGGACCCCTATAGTTAATTTTTATGGACCTTGGGTCATAAACTAACTCCGTTAGGCTTCCGGTTAGTCGTACGATCACCCGAAAAGTCTTGTTTTCTTCAAAACTCCACAAAATTAATATTCGACTTTCTTGGAAGCGAAATATACAATTATTACAATGTTCTTGGGATCATTAAAAGGTCACTCAGAGGTCACTTTCAATGTGTTGACACTTTTAACCCCTATGTTTCATAAGATCCTTATTTTAAGCACAAACGAATTCCATTGTTCGACAATTTATTCGTTAGAGAATACGAACGTCATGTGAGGTCAATCAGAGGCATAAGAATGGCATGTTGACACTTTGGATCCCTTTATTAACATATTTACATTGTTTAACAATTTTAGTCCTCCAGAAATAATTCCTTACACGTTTAAAGTCCATGACACGTGTCTTCATTATATTGATCGTGATTTTACGAGGTGTTACATCCTCACCCCCTTAAAAGAAATCTCGACCTCGAGATTTACTGAAATAAATGAGGGTACTTCTGTTTCCTTGTGGATTCAACCTCCCACGTGTATTCGGGACCTCTACGGGCATCCCATTTAACCTTCACAATCGGTACATGCTTCTTTCGAATTTTCTTAACCTGTCAATCCTCGATCGACAAAGGTTTTTCAACAAATTTTAATCTCTCATCTATATGCACATCCTCATGCGACATGGCTAGCGAATCATTAGCTAGACACTTTTTCAGATTGCAGATGTGGAACACATTATGAATTCCACTGAGCTCTTCAGGCAGGTTTAACTTGTAAGCCACTGTTCCGACACATTTGATGATCTCGAATGGTCCTATGTATCTTGGGCTTAACTTGCCTTTCTTACCAAAACGCATTACCCCTTTCCAGGGTGATACTTTAAGCAACACTTTGTCACCTACCTCAAATTTTAGAGGTTTACGCTTTTTATCTGCGTAGCTTTTCTACCTATCCCTGGCAGCTTTGAGACGATCACGTATCTGCACAAAAAAAATCTTTCGTCTCCAGGACTATATCAGGTCCTGTTAGTTGGACATCTCCAACTTCCGCCCAACAAAATGGCGTCCTGCGCTTTCTTCCATACAAAGCTTCAAAAGGTGCAGCTTGAATACTCGAATGATAGCTATTATTGTACGAAAATTCGATCAATGGAAGATGATCATCCCAACTTCCTCCTAAATCAATGACACAAGCTCGTAGCATATCCTCGAGTGTTTGAATAGTACGCTCGCTTTGCCTATCTGTCTGAGGATGATATGCAGTGCTGAAATTCAATCGAGTACCTAACGATTGCTGAAAACTTTTCCAAAAGTGCGACGTGTATCTTGTATATCTATCAGAGATAATAGACATTGGTACTCCGTGAAAAGATACAATCTCATCCACGTATACCTGAGCTAACTTATCTGAGCTGTGTGTTTCCTTAATAGGTAAGAAGTGGGTTGACTTAGTCAGTCTATCCACTATAACCCAAATAGTATCATTTTCTCGCTTTGTTTTCGGTAACTTAGTGGTGAAATCCATAGTTACCATTTCCCACTTCCAAGTGGGAAGTTCAAGCTGTTGTAGCAAGCCTGACAGTTTCTGATGCTCTACTTTAACTTGGGCGCATGTCAAACATTTGGCTACATAAGTGGCTATAGACTTCTTCAAGCCTATCCACCAATAATTTTCTTTTAGATCCAGGTACATTTTATCACTCCCAGGATGAACAGAATACTTGGAATTATGGGCTTCTTGAAGGATCACGTCCCGAAGTCCTCCATAGATTGGAACCCATATTCGTTCATTCATTCTTAAGATTCCATCCTTTCCATATGCTAACTGTTCAGCAGTGACTCCCAGCTTTTCATTTGGATAGTTAGCTTCTAATACGACTTCCTTTTGAGCGGCTAACAACCTTTCATTCAAAATGATCTTCAATTCAATGCTCTTGGCATTGATTCTAATGGGCTTAACTCTTTCCTTTCTGCTCAAGGCATCGGCTACTACATTCGCTTTGCCTGGATGATATCGGATTTCACAATCATAATCATTCAGTATCTCCATCCATCGACGTTGTCTCATGTTTAGATCCTTCTGATTGGACAAATGCTGGAGGCTCTTATGATCAGAATAGATCACACATTTGGTACCATACAAATAATGCCTCCAAATTTTTAGTGCAAACACAACGTCACCCAACTCCAAATCGTGGGTGGTGTAATTCTTTTCGTGCACCTTTAATTGTCGGGAAGCATATGCAATAACTTTGCCCTTCTGCATTAGCACACATCCCATGCCAGTGTGTGATACGTCACAATAAACCACAAATTCTTCAATCCCTTCAGGTAATGTCAACATAGGTGCATTGCTTAGCTTTTGTTTAAGAATATCAAAGGATTCTTATTGCTTCGGACCCCAATCAAACTTGATATTCTTGCAAGTTAATGAAGTTAGGGGTGCAGCAATCCTTGAGAAGTTTTCAATAAAACGCCTGTAATATCATGCCAGACCTAAGAAGCTGCGAATCTATGTGGGCGTCTTCGGCTCCTGCCAATTCATAATGGCTTCAATTTTAGCGGGATCCACCTGGATACCACGCTCACTTACAACATGTCCAAGAAATTGGACTTCACGTAACCAGAACTCACATTTAGAAAATTTAGCATAAAGCTTTTCTCGTTGTAGAAGTTTAAGAATACTTCGAAGGTGTCTTTCGTGATCGGCTTGATTCTTTGAGTAAATAAGAATGTCATCAATGAAGATGATGACAAACTTGTCCAAATACGGCTTGCAGACACGATTCATGAGATCCATGAATGTTGCAGGTGCATTAATGAGCCCAAAAAGAATCACCAAGAACTCATAATGACCGTATCGAGTCCTGAACGCGGTCTTATGCACATCTTCATCTCTGACCTTCAGCTGATGGTAACCTGATCTCAAGTCAATCTTGGAGAAGTAACTTGCCCCTTGCAGTTGATCGAACAGATCGTCGATCCTGGGCAACAGATATCTATTCTTGATTGTAACCTTGTTTAACTCACGATAATCGATGCACAGACGCATCGAGCCGTCGTTCTTCTTCACAAATAGGATCGGTGCTCCCCAAGGAGATGAGCTAGGCCTAATGAAACCTTTAGCCAACAAATCATCCAACTGAGTCCTTAACTCTTTCATCTCAGTTGGTGCCAACCGATAAGGTGCTCTCGCAATTGGTGCTGCGCCAGGAATGATATCAAATCTAAACTCCACTTGCCTATCTGGTGGTAAACCAGGTAGTTCTTCAGGGAATACTTCTGGATATTCAGAAATGACAGGGATGTCTTCAATCTTGGGTTTTGGTTCGTCAATGGTCACCTGTGCCATGTAAATGACACAACCCTTCTTCAAACACCTTGATGCCTTAAGCATAGACACTTGCTTAGGCAACCCATACTGAGTATCTCCTTGTATTGTGAGTAGCTCACCATACGGGGTCTTGATAACCACTTGCTTCTTGTCACAAACAATCTGAGCTTGGTTATGAGATAACCAATCCATGCCTATTACTATGTTGAAACCAGCTAGTTTCAAAGGAAGCAAAGATAATGGAAAAGAGTGGTTCCTAATGGATATAAAACATCCATCTAACATAGTTGAAGCAGTTTCTATGGTGCCATCGGCCAACTCTACTTCATATTTTATGCTAAGGGTTTTAACAGGCAGATTTAATAACTTACAAAATTTATTATCCACAAACGATTTATCTGTACCTGAATCAAATAATACCCTTGCATAAACATCATTGATAAGAAAGGTACCTGTTATCACATTGTCATCCTGAATGGCCTCTCTAGCATTCATCTGAAAGACCCTGGCATTGGTCTTCTTACCTTCTTCAGGTTTCTTGGCATACTTTGGACAGTTCGACTTAATATACCCCTTCTCGTTGCAACCATAACAGGTTGCGTCCTTCAATTTCTTGCAATCCAAAGTCTTATGTTCTTTGGACTTGCAGATCCCACATCCAATGGGCTTTGATTGCGACTGCGACTTTGATTCAAACCTGCATTTTCCAAAATGACGTTTCTGGCAGGTCTTGCATTTAGGCTTCTCATCCGTTTGCTGGTTACCCCTGTTAGACCCAGAATTCTTCTTGTGGTCTGAATTCCCCTTATGATTCTTGTCAGAACGACGTGAGTTCTCATCCTCACGTTTCCTTTTTCCCTCTTCAGAATTCCTAAGCGATATCTGCCTGACCGCGTCGAGGGTAAGGGATAATGACAGATCAGCTACTGACCTGAAAGTAGTAGGTCGAGACGCTTTCACACTAGCTTTGATCTCCGGGGCTAAACCCCCAATGAAACGGGCTATACGTTTTGGTTCCGGGGTAACCAGGTAAGGAACCAATCGAGACATAGTGTTGAAGCTCGTAAGGTACGCCTGACAGTCCAAGTTTTTCATAACCAATGTTAGGAAACCTGTTTCAATCTTCTCAACTTCATGTTGAGGACAAAAATTTTCTTTGATTAAAGCAACGAACTGCTCCCAAGACATGCTATATAAGTGGATTTTTCCTGTAGCTTGGATTAGGGACCTCCACCAAGCTAGAGCTTCACCTTTGAACGATTGTGACACAAACTTCACAATGTCCTGCTCTGCACATCCACTAATATCAACAACGGTGTCCATCTCATCGAGCCAAGTCATACAGTCGATGGCTCCTTTCTCTCCTATGAAATCCCTGGGCTTCCAGGAGACGAAATACTTATAAGAACAAGCTCTAACACGGGGCTCTTGATTGAGCACAACTTTCTTAGATGGGACACTCCTCTGGTTGGAAGAATGATGAGATTCACTCTTGCGAGCTGTATGAGTCTTGGAGGGTGGTTTTGAATGTGGTACAAACTGGGTTCTAGCGCGAGTCCCACTTGATTCATTAAGTTGTCTGTCAAGAGCTCGAGTAACGACATTATCTATTAATGCCTGTAGTTCCGCGCCCGCTACATTAACTCTGGTAGTATCATGATTCTCCCTCAGGTGACTGTTGACTTCTTCAGATTATGCCATGTAGCTTGATTGCTACAAAACAATTGACAATATTTTATTCAGAGGTTATTTATGGAATCATCCTTTTTGATGATTCATTAACCATGGAAAATATAAACCATATTTGGTTAATTTGTTAAACATATTTATTTAGGATTTTCATTATAATTTATCCTTTTATTATAGGTCATTAAAAGTATTCAGGTGGCACAAAGGCCTAGTCACAAGGACAGTTTTAAATTATAAGCCATGATTTTAGAGAATCGAGGCATTAAGGTTTGAACGTCGTTCATTACCTTTTACTGACAGGGAGTCGTAGACTACAACTGTCTTTTGTCTTATTTGACAATTAATACGGCCCGTAGGCACCACATCACTACTGGATGTTTAAATAATAAAGAGAGGTGAGGAATTGGAAGACTCCAATATAAGGATGACATGTGTGATTTTACCGAATCACATCTGCCAAGAGTGCTAACATGTTTTCAGATGTTAACAAGGACTTGAATCTTTTTAAACAAGTTTTACCATTATGGCCAGGTTTATAATGACATTCCAGCTAGGTTATACCTTTTGAGATTCTTATTTAATATTTAAAGGCAGATCATTTTAAAAAGGAATGATATTTTTTATTTATTTCATATATTATATTCATACATAAGATGACAATGAAATTTAAATAAAACATTCCACTAATTTTTAAAAGGAGTACATAGGTTGCCCTAAACGGGACTTTTACATAAATAACTTGCCCATGCAAGGGCTAAAATGAAAATACAAGTCCTCGCAGAAACTAGGTACATAAATAAATGTCCACGCAGGGACTTAATTGAAAATAAACAACAATACAGATAAATAAATAAGGAATCTTAAAAAATCCCTTTTTCTTCCCCTTGATCAGATTTGCCAAACCCTTAAGAAATCCTCGGTGGCTCCTACGCTCCTCTTGAACCTCCCGTTCCACCTGGCTCAGCCTCTGAAGAATCTCCTGTTGTTGCGGCAACGGGATCAGCGACCGCTGCGGTGGCTGTTGCTGCGGAGGTTGAGCAGGTGGCGGGTATTGGTACCCATATGCTTGGTACCCAGATTGGTACGAAGCTGCATAGGGCCATTCAGGGTGAAGAGCATTGTAGTTTGCCGCTACGAGATACGGGTCAACATCAGGGGCATTGTAGTAGTTATAGCCAGGATAAGTTGGTTGCTCAAAAGGGTTATATGCCATTGTACCGGCGTATGAAGGAATTGGGTTATCATAACCCATGTGTGGTGGTGGTGGTGGTGCGACTGGCGCAGAGTCCACCTCAGAAACTGGGGTTGAAGGCCCACCCAGCTGTGGGTCTTCATACAGTGGCGGGTAATGACTGCCACTGGAGTGTTGAGGGGTGCTGAAGTGGAAATCCCCTCCTCGCATGGACATCCGTGCACCTGTTCTTCTACGCCTCGCTGGCTCCGGAGGCAGTTGTTGCTCAAGCGGTGGTGGTGGCGGTGGCGTGACCGCCACAAAACGCGAATCCTCAGAGGGATCCTGCTGTTGTTGTTGTTGGTTGAAGGAAGAAGTGAACTCCCAAGGGTATGAAGCAAACCTTGTTTCATAGCTGTCTGGGCCTCAATAAGGTGATCCATGAAAAGATGACCCATCAGATATCTCTATGGGATGCGTGGGCGTCCCAGATGGTGGTTTGGTAGGATCCGGGTCATCATCCATATCCATGTCCTGAGCTTCAGGAAAATGGTCTTCGGGGCCAAATGGGTTATAACCCATTGATTCTTCAACCTGATTTGCTGGGTTGAACCGGCTCTGGAAATACGGGGTCGGATCCTGGAAGGCCCGATGCGAGCTTGACCGATGCAACGGCAAGAAAGAGTGGCGTGAATCTTCGGGCTCGTTTTCCGAATGTGGCCTAAATGAGTGATGATATGAGGGCGACGAGCTAAGTGAGACCGAACGCCTCGCAGGCTCTAAGTAGGTCCTCCAGTCTTCTTGAGGACTAGTGCTCATTGTTACAGAAGGAGTTCGCCGGTGTGAAGGCCCGACCTCATGATCATTAGGAGCATTGAAGGGCGCCTTGCCTCGTCCTCCCCGGCCTCTGAATCTTGGCGGCATGTTCGTGTTCCTGTCAAAACAAACAAAAGAAACAACAAAGAAAAACAATAAAGGACAAAATAAAAGATTAGGATTAGTCCTAAGTCCTTTGCCTAGACTTGGAAGTCAAGGAATGTGCAAACTGTGTCATTGAGATTAAACACAAAAGACTAGTGTTTAATTCACTCAATGTTGGCTCTGATACCAACATGTCACACCCCGATATTTCCACGTATTACCGGTGGGCCCGGTGGAGAGTATCGTGACGTAGTTGATATCATCATAGTCAATAATCACAGTTCAATGCACAACGGAAGTCTAAAAGTAATAATATTACAAACCGAATGAAAGTAACATAAGTATTACAAACGGAATGTAAAGGATCCACAGACGGATCAAAACAAAGGAAATATTGTTCAACAGATTTTAGGTGACAAAGCTTGCAAGACTCTTTATTTATTCACTCAGGAGTAGCCAGCCTATTTCGCATAGTACCTGCACTTAACCTTTTGGAAAATACGTCAGTTTACACTGGTAAATACAATTAACCGACACTTTTGAAAAATGTTTTAAGAAAATTGATTTAAATGCACAAGGCACAAATAATCTTTTATAACTTGGGACAATTATTATAAAGACAGTCTTGTATACAGTTTTACATGTTTGCCGTCCGTCAGGGCCGGTTAGAAGAGCCGGACAAGATTAGCTGACACACCACAAGTATGATGTCCACAAGGAATACCTTATTGTGGGATACTTTTATACATACGCAACTGTCAGGTGTATGCCTACACCCCATGCTTAAGTCGTGGCCATTTCAATGAATGAGCCGAGGATATCCACGACATGGTCATTAACCCCCCAAAGGCCATATACCAAACAAAACAGATTAAAACGGGTTATGTAAATATATTAATCACAATCTGATTTTTAAATAACTACACACCCGACCAAGCGGTATTACTATAATACCGTATCCCAAGCCCGTATAACGGAAAATAAGTTAAAAGTATTTACCTGAGCAAATTATACAAATTTATCCCAGCCGTATACAATCAGCAAGTGCAAATATCTTTTACTGGGATCCTAAATCTGGAATGAAGGTTTTAATAACCTATTAGATTCCTAATGGGTCTTACTTAAGTTTAAACTTAGACCGGTTAGTTTTAAAGAAGGATTTACGGTTCAAAACGCAAGATTAAGCGAAGACCGGATTAGAATGTGATTTTGACCAAACAAGTTTGAAGACTTGTATAATATGGGTAAATTAAACACATTCTGGATTTTGAGGTAAAAATGATAAGGTTTGACCCGTTTCGGTCAATTTTTGCAAACTAGTCACATAATCCGTACCGAACGCGAAAAATGCATAACGGGTAACCAAATGAGTCATATACAGGTTTCACAAGTTAATATGCCTTAAATATGTTGTGATATCAGTAGGATACCTCCCATTATGCCCAAAACGAATTTAAAATCAATTAATGCCCCGCAAGGGTATTTTGGTCATTTTAAAGGTTATAAAAGAGATTAAATATTAATCTGAGGTTCTGGTCTAAAATGATCAGTAAAAATATTTATTTTTGCAAGTCATATCAGTAGGGTATTGCATACATGTGAAATTTATCATTTATAACCAAACTATGCACCGTATGGGCATTTTGGTCATTTCACATAAGCTTTAAAGGTCAAATTTGGAAATCTGAGTTCAAAACTTTTACTTACTGTTAAAGTATAAAATTTTACTTAAAACATCAGTAGGTATTAAGTCTTATATGTCAAAAATAGTTTTACCCCATACTAGGCGTTTATAACGCGTAAAAAGTCAGTTTTAGGCGATTTTCGGGTTGTATAAGGAAAGCTGAAATTTTTATCAGTCCAGAATGCTTAAAATATTTTATTTATCATATAAAATCAATGGCAAAAAGTTTGGTATCAAAATGTTATGTAAAACTCATTTTATTAGCAAAAAGGGTATAACCATCAATTACTGAATCAAAGCAAGAACCCTATGTTATGATTAGTTTAAAAATAATTAAAATCTTCAAAAGTCCCAAAATATTATATTACATCAGTGGGAAAAAAGTTTGGTGTTGAAATTTGGGTTTAAATAGGCTTTACGCTAAATATGTCGTTTAATTAATAAAAAGCTTTCAAATTACGATATTGAGCATAACTCCTAATTTAGACCTCGAACTAATGTCAAATTTTTAGGACAAGTTTATAAATCAGTAATAAAGGTTTTTGTCCTCTCACATTTTCAAAAATATCGTTTTAAAGTCAAAAGGGCATAATGGTCAATTTTAGGCATTTAACGGAAACATGCAACGAACTAGGATTACAAAGGAACCACATTGTATAAACTCATAGGGTTATACCAATATGTAATATGGTACTAATGGAACCTTAAGGCATTCCTAAAATAAGCTAAATTGGGTCAGAACTGAAAGTCAAAGCAAAAGTCTACTTTTGCGACTTTAGGTTCCGAACCGAGCCTAAACTCAGAATTGTCGGGTTGAACATGCTTAGACATGTTCTTACATCATTTACCAAGTTATTTTAGTGTTAAAACAGGTTCCATAACTTCTACATTGCTAATTATGAATTTATTTGCAAAAATAGCTCATGTTGACTTTTTAATATTAAGTTTGACCAGACAATTGACCAAGTTAGAGTGATAATCAGAGGGTGCCCTTTTAAGGACTTATTACCCACATAATTACCAACTCATAGCCACTTTCAATTCGAATAATGGCTGGACCATTAGTGATTAATCACTAAGTCAAAGCTTAATTACGACGACTTTGACTTATGGTCATTAAACTAATAAAACATGAACTAGGAAGGCTAAGAATGCTTACAAAGGCTCTTAGCACGAATTAGGAGCTTGAGGAAACTTGCTTGAAGTCCAGAGAGCTCCAGAGAGTGAGTTTTGAATAATTTTGTGAATGAGCAATGAACTAGCAAACCAACAAGTTCTTATATAGCCAAAAAGAATTCACAAGATCACTCCACACAAGTCTACAAGTGTTTCTTGATCATCCCAGGTGTCCCCTATGCATGAAATACCATTGGTTCATGTAACGCCCCAAAATCTGAACGTTAATATTTATCGTGTGTTCCCATAGGACACGTCATGAAATTAATAACTAGGCTATTTAACCTAGTCAAGGGTATGGTCAAAAGTATTAAATGAAGAAGGTAGTGTCGGTTATGTTTTAAAGGCAAACCCGAGGGGTTAAAGTGGAACAAGATGGAAGTTGAGTTATTAAAATGAAAGATCAACACACACAAACACACATTTCGTGTGTGTTCACGAATGTTCAGGAGCTCCAAGAGCTCCAAACCCTAACTCAACTAAATCACCAAATTGAAGGGTGAATCGAGGCTCAAATTCAAGAAGGAACACGGATTAATGATCACCTTTACGAGGGGATCATAAGGTATGTCTTAAATCTAAGATTGGTGATCATGTGTAAAGTGGGTTATGTTCTAATCCATGAGTTTAAGTGGAATTGAGCATGAGTATGTGTTATAATCATCATATAGAACTTGGATTATGAATGGTTTGTGCTAATTTGATGTTTAGATGATAAACCCATTAGTTATGGTGATGAAGATGACTAGACTCATCACCTATGTCCAATTCTTGTTGAAAGATTGATGTATTATGTGGGTATGATGAATTCTTGTTAGATGAATTAGGAGAAAAATGATGATGACATGATTGATGTTTATTTGGGAATGATCCATGATGGTTAGTAGTAGGTTTTTATGGATTATGTAAGAGTTTAGAAGATTTATGCATGAATAAGTTGTACGTTATGCTTAAAAGGTAGTACATACATCAAGTGAATGATAAAATGTAAATAGTGTCGTCCGTATAGTCGATTATGATGTTATGGGTATATGTTGATAAGTCGATAGTTACATATGGTTAATAGTTGACTTTTGAAAGTCAACTAAGTATAAGAAACATGATTTGACTCGTTGTCGTAAATGTAGGTTGATGAGAAGTCGTATGGTACATGTAATAGCAATCCGTGTTAAATGTAATGACATGATGAGTTACATGAGTTTAAACGTATACGGATATGATTATATGAATTATGTTGTTAGAAATGATTGATGAGAGTTAAGTGTGAAATATGCGATTGATATGATTGTTATCACGTACGAATGCATATGCTAATAAGAACGTGATTTTGATGAAAAGAGAGTATAGGAATCATATCAAGACGGACTCAAGCATGATAGGCCAACGGGTCAAGAAAGGGCGAGGAATCGGATACGAGCACGGACGCATAAGGTAAGTGATTTCTGTAATCACTTCTTAGTTCGATTAAGTATTATGGTGTTTTAATTAACTAAACACGATGGTTGAAGACAAGTATGTGTCGTAGTCTTTTGTCGTAAGGTATGGGATTAAAGTTGACCAAAATGCCCTTGATGGGTATTTTGGGCAAACGATCTTAAAAAGTAGTTTAGAAGCAAGTTACTCGATTAGTGTAATGTTTTGGTTAAGTATGAAAGTGAGAAGTATGGTTTGTAAGTCATAATATTTTAATGCGTAATTAACCTTAACGGGTAAAAAAAAATAAGCTTTTGAGCGAAAACGGGTGGAATGAGATGTAGGGCATCCGAGAATGAATCTTTTATAACAAATGACCTTGAAACTATCAATTCATGTGAAGTTAAGGTTAAACAAACAAGTTATGTGGGTAAATGCATGAACGGGTAGAAATCATGGAAAAGGGTAATAAGCCGAAGGCTTAAAAGTTATAAATTTCGGTAGTCCAAATGTTGGATCTTAACTCTATAAGATGGAGAATTAAATTACGGACGCGTAGGAAAAAGAATCGGGTAAAACGGACCATTAACGAAGAAGTTATGACCGTTTCCGTGAAACGCGGACGTGCTGGGAATCTGCAGATCAACAGCAGCAACCTTCTGTGAAAATGAGGGCGTCGCGTAGCGCGACGGGACGTCGCGTCGCGCGACGGGCCGTCGCGTCGCGCGACGGGCCGTCGCGTCGCGCGACGGGCCGTCGCGTCGCGCGACGGGCCGTCGCGTCGCGCGACGGTGGGGCTGTTTGGCGAAAGTTGTTCGTTTGTTCCGTTTTGGCTCGGGAATTCGTTTAAACGCGTTTTAGGTTACGTACGATTAGTTCAACTTACGTTTTTATGAATTTAAGTGTATGCCCACACTTGTTAGGTATGTATGTATGTTTGTATGTATCTAACATGTATGTAAAAGCGTATGTAAGCATGTATGCGCAAACGTGTGTAAGATTATAAGTGTGTGAAGAAGTACACACGGATATATGAAGACGTATATATATGTAAGTAAGTATGTAGACATGTACGTATGTAGGTTTTATAAATCAAAGTGTATGTACGTAGGGGTGTATGTAGATAGTATGTAATTGTACGCAAGTGAGTATGTACGAATGTATGCACGTATGTAGGTTTGTGTGAAGGTATGTAATAAGTATGTATGTGTAGGTACGTATGTAGGTATGTGTGTATGTATATATGTGGGATGTCATGACCGTATGTAACGATGTAGGTATGTATATATGTAGGTACATATAGACTGATTGATATGTATTTATATGTAAGTTTGCATGTAGGTTGGCATGTATGTGGGTACATATGTATGTATGGGGATAATGTGTATGAAGTTTAGGCATGTATGTAAGTCTTTCTGTACGATTAAGTGTTTACGTTGTTTATTCATGTATCTGGAGTTATAAGTGTAATGCAGGAAAGACAAAGAAGTCTCACCACGGAGGGTACGACAGGATGGAAAAGCTGGAATGTAAAGAGTTAATGAAACGAGAAGTAAACATGAACAAACTTTGTATGTTTATAATGCGTACTAATGTGTGAATTTTATGTGGTGAGCGCAGGTAGTACCAGTCATGAGGATATCCAAGGATTGGAGATCGAGGATCGAGTTACAAGATAGATTGTACGGAAGTATTGAGCACGTATTAAAGTGAAGCTAGTTTATGGTTTCTTTTAGAAAATAAGTATAATAAACGTGTTTATTGTGAAAGAATTTATCTTAAAAATGAATTTAAGTGCGTCAAGGTGTTTGTAACGAAAGAAATTTTTATGGTACGATTTTCCGCTGCGACTTTTGTCATGTACGAATTAGGGTCTTACAGTTCAGTCACTGAATTTGAAAACCAGCTTTCTAAGGCGGTGGAACAGGCCAAACCCGCACCTGTCCAAACCTGGCTGTAACTGGCATGTCCTCGAAGCCCGCGTAAGACATAGGGAAGTCTTACGCGGCCCGCGTCAACCTCTAAAACCAGGAAAAATTTTTAAAACTTTGCACTTTCAGCCCCTGGTCCATTTTAACTTTAATTAACTTCCATTTATTGCATTTAGGACCCCCATAGTTAATTTTTATGGACCTTGGGTCATAAACTAACTCCGGTAGGCTTCCGGTTAGTCGTACGATCACCCGAAAAGTCTTGTTTTCTTCAAAACTCCACAAAATTAATATTCGACTTTCTTGGAAGCGAAATATACAATTATTACAATGTTCTTGGGATCGTTAAAAGGTCACTCGGATGTCAATTTCAACATGTTGACACTTTTAACCCCTATGTTTCATAAGATCCTTATTTTAAGCACAAACGACTTCCATTATTCGACAATTTATTCGTTAGAGAATACGAATGATGTGTGAGGTCAATCAGAGGCATAAGAATGGCATGTTGACACTTTGGATCCCTTTATTAACATATTTACATTGTTTAACAATTTTAGTCCTCCATAAATAATTCCTTACACGTTTAAAGTCCATGACACGTGTCTTCATTATATTGATCGTGATTTTACGAGGTGTTACATGGGCCGAGGTTAACCCATTAGTTCTTTGCCGATGATGCTCTTATCGTTGGAGAATGGGAGGTGAATAATGCTATGAATATTGTCAGAATTTTAAGATGTTTCCATGCATGTTCTGGTTTGAAAATAAATCTCGGGAATCAAACTTATTTGGGATAGGGGTGGACAATGAGGACGTGGGGGTTTTGGCGGAAGCGGTTAGATGTAGCCCGGGTTCTCTTCCTTTCAAGTATCTGGGATTAAGAGTGGGGGCGAATATGAATCGTATTAGTAACTAGAAACCGGTCTATGACATCTTCGAGTCTGGGCTCGCTCTTTGGAAATCGTCTTATCTGTCTATCGGTGGGAGAATTATTCTTATCCGTTCAGTTCTTCATAGTCTTCCGAATTATTACTTCTCGTTATATAAAGCGCCTGTGTAAGTGGTTAAGTATCTGGAAGGTTTGATCAAAAATTTTCTCTGGGGAGGATCGACTGAGATTAAAAGGACTCATTGGGTGGCTTGGGATAGAGTAGCTTCGTCAAAGAAAAACGGGGGTTTGGGGATTTGTAAGCTCAATAGCATTAATTTCACTCTTTTAAGTAAGTGGGGATGGAGATATAAGCGTGAAAAGGATAACCTTTGGGTTAAGGTGGTCAACACTATTCATTCCGGTGGGTCGGGTTGGTCGTTTCTTCCGGTTAAGAGTTCCTTTGGAGGTGTTTGGCAGAGTATTGTTTCCGCTATCAATATGCCTATGTTGGGTAATATCCGGCTCTGTAATTTTTTTAGGGGATCGGTTGTCACACCCCGACCACGTAGAACATACAAAACGTGGCGGAAATGTCGGGGAGTGTTGTAACAGAATTAATTGTTTCAAATCCATGGCAATTGAAGTTTCGTTTTATTGATTAAAAGTGTTACAACGTCTTAACAAACAAAGAAATACAACATAATTAACTAGTCTTGCATCTTTTATTGTCACTAAAGCCCAAGTCTGCCTATGTGTATCTTGATCATCTTATGCAACAGTTCCTGAAAAACACATGTGAAAATAGGTACGTCAGCATAAAAATGCCTGTGAGATACATAGGTTTTGTGAAAAATAGGTTTCATGACTTATGTTTGAGAAAATGTTTAGTCATGAACCTTGTTATTTGCTTTGCTTTGTAAATCATTTGAAAATCGATAAGATCAGATGATAAGTATAAATAAATGTAAGGTTAAATGAATAACCAAGTAAAATATGTTTGCATAAGATAAGATGTTTATAAATCAATGTCTTGTGAAAAGTATGTTATTTGTATAAAAATGTTCTATGTCTCAAACTGAAATGATTCAAATAACGCTATGATATGTAATACCATACAAACACTTATATATAGGAAGTACCAGCGGCGTATCCACCATGCTTGTATCATATTACACACACATCGTTACTTAATCACTTAATCAAACCAAACCAACCAATGTAAGAAGTCTATGTTTAAATCAATTGTCAAATGTATTGGGTAATATGTCAAAGTGTTCATGTCAAGATGTAAATCATATCAAAATGTCTATGTCAAATATCCATGTCAAATGTCTATGTCAAATATCCATGTCAAACGTCTATGTCAAGATGTCATGTATGGCAAGTGAAATGTCTCAACTAAACCATATGCACAAAAACAAAGTATTGAAGTAAATCTTGGTTTAAATCAAAGTTATGTTTTGTGGGAAATGCATGATCAAATGTCAATCATGTTAAAATGTCTATGCCGAAATGTCTATGTCAAATGTCTATGTCAAAATGTCATGTAAAACGATGTACTAAGTAATGCACACAATTGGGCACACCTAGCATGAAATGTCATAAAATCATGTACTATAATGTACTAACGAACATAGCAGTATATGATGTTAAAACAGGAAAGCATGAAAGTAACAAGTAGGCACATGTGTTCCACCCCAAAACAGTTTGGAAAACAGTAAAAGAGGGGTCTATGTACTCACCTGAGATTGCTCAGTAGTCCTTGAGTAACAACTAAACAATGCTAGAGATCGCGGATATCAAACGGCACCTAGTATAGGTAGCTACATTAATAAACCGGACCTAAATCGGAAGATCGGGTAGCATTAGGGTTTGTAAACCAAACGAGTGTAGAGACTCGTGTCATATGGTTTAACAAAGCCTACATACTAAATGAAACCTAACATAATTGTTTACGACCCATTACGACCCGTTTAGGAAGCTTATGCTACTTTAACGCGTCGTTCGCGTGAAACGCGTTCGGACCGCCTAACTAGCCCTATGACAAGTGTTATATGCCTAAACATATTACATAATCAGTTATGTGACAAAGGTTTAGGTTACATATGCTTAATTACCAATTATACATGAAAAGGGTATTCTGGTAATTTACCTAAGGCATATAAACTACCTATCATACAACTACTTAAACGATGTGACCATAGGGTATAACCTCGGAAGGTTATTCCCTACCTACTATGGTCACCTAATGTGTTTGGTCGGATCCTAATGATCGACCAAACTGGGTCGGGTTCGAGGTATAAGCGATTCATTAGATCGCTTACCCTACGACCCTAGACAACGTGGTAATCAGTGGGCATAGTCCCAAGGGACTATGACCAACGTGATTACACTCACGTTGCGAAGTTCAAATGAACTTCGCATTGACCATTACTGGTCAACGCTGAAAGTCAAACAAAGTTTGACTTTCTGACTCGAAAAGCAGTAAAATAAGGAAAAGAACGAAAGAATACTTACGAAGGGTCCCCGAATGCTAAACTCGATTAAAAAATCTCAGGTATGAAACAAATGTTTCAACTTAGAGTTTCTCAAATCAAGTTTCTAGTGATTTTAGCAATGGGGGGTATGGGGTATTTATAGGAATACCCGAACCGTTAAGATCGTTTCATGGAAAACGTGCCTTAATCCCATCCATACATGTGTTGCAAAGTCATGGTGTTTAGGTGTTTAAATTCCATCCATACATGTGTTGCAAAGTTATGGTGTTTAGGTGTTTAAATTCCATCCATACATGTGTTGCAAAGTTATGGTGTTTAGGTGTTTAAATTCCATCCATACATGTGTTGCAAAGTTATGGTGTTTAGGTGTTTAAATTCCATCCGTACATGTGTTGCAAAGTCATGGTGTTTAGGTGTTTAAATTCCATCCATACATGTGTTGCAAAGTCATGGTGTTTAGGTGTTTAAATTCCATCCTTATCCGCTGACTAAGCAAGTTTAGAATGTGTGGTTGTGAATTAAACAACGGCTAATACATCGAATCTGGTCCCGAATGCGAAAAACGAACCAAATGACGCGACGAATGGATTTTTCTTATGGCGAGCACTAAAATAAAATATTTTAGTGCTTACATAAATTTTTGGATGTCCGGATGTATTCAGAACGTAAGTTATGCGCGAAAGTGCAAACTTGTGCACTTTTTGACACTTTTAGTCCCTGAATGACCCAAAAGTTTATTTTAGCACACCGAACCCATTAAAGCCTATTTCTAAGCTATGTAAAGGATATTTATGGTGTGTTTAACTTATGGTCATGTTCCGGAAGGTCTGTTACAGTTCAAATTGGCATACTTTCGCAGTTTGTCAAATTTAGTCCCTGTAAGCGATTAAACTTTGATTTCACCACACCAAACCTTCCAAAACTTATATATAAGTTATGTAAAGGTTATTCAAGGTATGTTAAGCCTATTTCACTATTCCGGAGTGTTCGTTGGATTGAACTGGTTATATTTACGCATTAGTGCGCGTATAACCTTCCAGAAAGCGATTTAGAGTTTGAAATCGAACAAGAGTTGATATGTGCAAAAGATACACATATTTATACAAGTCCAAATTATGAAATACAATATTTCATTGGTTTGGCATTTGTTTGATGGTTGAAATGACACAGGTGTTACATCGGTAGGTAGAGGTGACTACGTGTTGTTTTGGTTGGACCCGTGGCTGATGGATGTTCCGCTAAAAGAGGTTTTTCCCAACTTGTTTTCGTTGGAAATGGTTAAAACATGTTCGGTTCAAGATCGTTTGCTTGGAGAATGGCTGTGGAAGCATGACCCGGATCTTCAAGATGAAGCTAGGGAATTGAATGCTTTAAAAGCGGATCTCTCTTCGGTCTCCTTGAGTAATAGTATCGATTCTTGGAAGTGGTTGGGTGACAATTCGGGCCTCTTCACCGTTAGTTCTGCTAGGAGTGTGTTGGAAAGCATCGTGGCTGATGGCAGCAGATACATTTTAGACTGGTGTAAGTCCATTCCTGATCAAGTGCAATGTTTTTGTATGGAGAGCGGAAATGGGTAGAATTCCCACTTCGGACGCGCTTCGTAGAAGGGGAATAGTTGTCGGCGATGGTCTTTACCCTTTATGCAGATCCGAGGAGGAGACTGTGGACCATCTATTCATTTCGTGCGTCAAGGCTTCGGTGCTATGGCAGAAAATCAGTCTTTGGTGTCAGTTCCCTCCCATCTTCGCTTTTTAGTTCAAAGACCTGCTGGATCTTCATAAAACTGGAAACTTTAAAGTTGGGGAGAAGGTTGTGTTTCAAGGCATCATTAGTATCATTTGTTGGTGTCTGTGGTTGGCTCGGAACAAGGCGATTTTTTGGGCAGTGGAGGTTAAGGTGGACTCTATTTTTAGTGACGTTAAATCTTTGGGTTTTTTGTGGTATAAGCATAGAATTAACTGCAATCCTATTTCGTGGTCCGATTGGTGTAAATTTGTAATTATGTAGTTGTTTTGTTGTTTCCCGGCTCGGTCTTCGGGCTTGGGTGTTTTTTAATGAAGTTTTCCTTAAAAAAAAAAGTAACATCGGATTAATAAAAAAAATGTGGTAGTGTATAAAGTAAAGTACAAACATATGTCCCCCGTACACAACTATCACTAGATTAGATTGTCACATCGAAAAGTAATTTTTATAAAAAATAAAAAAGCCAAGCCCTACATCAAACATAATGACTACTACTTTTTGGCATTCCCAATGTACAAACCGTCAAAAAAATACATGTACTATAGAATTTGTTGAAAGGCCTTTTGTGAAAATATGTTACATAAACTATGTGCGTTATAAGTGTAACATGATATTAAAAAACTAAAATGTTTTTGTTAAAATTTTTTCTATATAAAAATACCCACATAAAAATAAATGGATCTAGGATATTAAAAAAAACACTTTGTATCAACACAAAAAAAAAATATAATTTGCTATCATGGGTAATGGATGTGGGTGTTGGGAGGGGTACTACAAAACAAGTTACTTCAAAAAATTATGTTACAGCAAAACTAATGTTTTTTATACTCTCTTTCATACATTTACTTTTGATGTAATTCTTCTTTTTTCATTTTTTATATACATCAGATGTTTTGTTTCTTTTTTATATTTAGATGTAACTGACACAAAAATTGTTACCTATATCATTTGTATTTGTATTACATAAAAATGTAATATATATTTTTTAATTATCAATTTACACCACATTTGTAATAACGCACTTTATTTATGTAACGTAAAATGTTACATAGAAACGTAACATATAATTTTTACATGGTCAATTTTACGTCACACATGTAACAACCACTTTTTTGTAACATAAGAAAAATGTAACAGACATTTTTGCTTTGATTGTTACATTTCTAACACAAAAAAATGTAACAACACAATTTGTTTCCGTAACAGTCACTTTATTTTTACAATAATCTAAAAAAGTGTAAAAATGCACTTTATTTTCTGTAACGAACATTATTTCTGTAACACAAAAAATGTAACAGACATTTTTGCTTTGATTGTTACATTTCTAACACAAAAAAAATGTAATAACACACTTTGTTTCTGTAACAGTCACTTTATTTTTACAATAACCTGGAAAAAAATGTAACACACACTTTATTTTTATAATAATCTAAAAAAGTGTAACAATGCACTTTATTTTCTGTTACGGGCATTATTTATGTAACACGGAAAAATATAACATGCATTTTTTCTTCGATTGTTACATTTTTAACACCCGGTTACATAGTGTTACATAAAAAAGGCCTAGATCTTGGAGGTTCGTAACGAAGACGCAAAGAATTGTTATGAGAATTGTTACATCAAAAATAAACTTCATTAACAATAACCCAACATAAGTAATGTAACTAGCAATGTTACAAAATGTATATAAAACTATAACTTTATTAACAAGAATCCAACAACAACATATTTTTTAGATTCAATCATCAAAACAATAAACAAGAAAGTAACTTAGATTTTAATCCAATACATGTAACACCTCGCAAAATCATGACCAATAAAGTGAAGACACGTGTCATAAACCCTAAACATGTAATAAGTTGACTTTGAAGGACTAAAGTCGACAAACAGTGAAAAGATGTGTGCGGAAGCACTAAAAGTGTCAATATGTGAAAACTATGCTTTAAATAACCTTGCACGATGTTCGCAATCTTAACTCGATTGAATTATTGGGCATGAGAAGCCATTTGTGTAAAACGAGTGAAACTTATAAGACGAAGGGGTTAAATGTGTCAACATGTTAATTCTTACCTCTGAGTGACCTTTTAACGAACCCGGAACTTCGTAATGTCCAATTATATATCTGAGAACGCTAGATGATAATTATATAAGGTTTCGATATCGTTATTTAAAAGTTATGCAAGATTTCAAGAAAAAGGGACTAAAAGCGTCAACGAGAGAAACTAGTACCTTTCGGGTGATCTCGTAACTGTACGAAAGCTTAACAATGTTAGATATATGTCCCAAGATATTTAAAAACAAACTTTGGGGGTCAAAAGTGCTATAAATGAAAGTTATTTGAAGTTTTAAAGGATCAGGGACTGAAACTGCCAAGTTAGAAACCTTTTTAACCGGAAACAAGGAGCGTCGCGGGGCGCGTAGGCACCCCTTATCTCCTACGTGGGCCGCGAAGAAGGTGCCAGCGTCCAAAACTCTAGACAACTGCATGTTGCAGCTTTCAAACCGCCATTGCATGCCATTTTCACGAAACCAAGGCCTTGTTGATGGTTTTTACTGACACCCTAACACCTGTAATCATCTGGTATCACTCCTTAACAGCTGGATTGATCTCAATGTCCCTCAATTCTCTATATATAGGTGCTTTGTTTGCACATTTGAACTTGCACTTACAAAATTCATTCATCACTTCTTCTCTGGAGCTTCCTGGATCTAAAGGAGTCTCCTCTAAGTTCAAACTCCGTGCTAGGACCTTGTGTAAGTGTTCTTAGATTCTGTAGTTCGGTTTTTAGATGTTTAAAGACCGAAAGTTAAAGTTGTCGTAAATACGCTTTGACCTTTAGTTTAAACTTTATCGGTCCAGCCATTATTCGAAATGAAAGTGGCTAGGTGATCGTAATTAGATAGGTGATAATCCCTCAAAAGGGCACCTCCTAATTACCACGTTTGATTAGTTGTCGGGTCAAAGTAATTAACATAAAAAGTCAAACGGGTCAGTTTTTAAATAAATTCATATATGATAATGCAGAAGCAATAAAATATGTTTTGTCACTTTAATAACTTGGTAAATATTATTAGAACATGTCTAGACATGTTCGACCCGACAATTATGAGTTTAGGCTCGGTTCGCAACCAAAAGTCACAAAAGTTGACTTTTTCTTTGACTTTCAGTTCTGACCCGAATTAGCTTTGTTTCTTTATGCATTAAGGTTCTTTTGTGACCATATTATATAGTAGTATAACCCTCTGAGGTTATATTACATGGTCCCTTAGTAATCTGAGTTTATTTACTTGTTTCCGTTATTATGCTTAACTTTGACCATTATGCCCTTATGGTCTAAAAATGAGATTTTTGAATATGTAAGCATGCAAATAACTTAGTTACTGATATATAAACATGTCTAAATTATTTTGACATTATTTTCTGGTCTCAAATTAATGTTATGCAAGATATCGTAAAATTTAACTTTTATAGAATTAAATTATGCTTTCATGCATAAATCATGTTTAAACATAAATTTTGACACCAATCTCATTACCTACTGTTATGATATCATTTTTAGGAATTTTTGGAATGTCGGGTCAGATTAGATACTGACCATAACTTTGAATTCTTGTATAAATTTCCATAATTGACGATAATGCCCTTTGTACTAATAAAATGTGATTTACATATAAATAACATGCCAAACCTTTTCTACTGATTTAATATGTAAAATAAAATATTTTTACCATTCAAGGCTGGTCAAAATCTCATAATCACATAAACATCGCAAATATCGTCAATTATCGATTTTTACGCTAATTAGGCGCATAGTATGGTTTAAACCCATATTTAGCACCTAGGACTTGTTACCTACTGAATTTATAAATAAATTTTAATAATTTTACAGTAGATATAAGTCATGTGTCACACCCTGTCTTTTGCGGAAGCGTGGTTAATTGGTGTGACTTCTTAATACCATAGCATTCAATCATAACAATGCTATATGATGAAACCAAAAGACATTCATCCATTAATTTAGTTTAGAAAATATCACAACATACTTGTCTTGAAAACATCGATACCGAATTTAGTTAAAAACCATGACTTGTTCAACTGAGTTCATAAAGACTCCACAAAAGACTTTAAATAAACCTGAGCTTAGAAACATGTATCCCGTCCCGGAGAAGGATACACCTCTAAACTCTACGACCACGGATGACATCTTTTATTTAAACGCAGCTTGAAAACATATGCGTACCCTTGCCAGATCCACTAGTTCCCTGAAATACATGTAGTTTAAAAATATCAACAAAAAGTTGAGCGAGTTCATGTGTTCGTGAGTATGTATAAAACCTTTGTATTCAATGTATGTATGAAAGTCCCGGTATGATAGCAAACAAGGAAAAGATCACCAATGGTTTGCAAGGCCACTGATATGTGTGATGGTGTAGGAAGACTCAAACCTAGCAAAGTTGCACCGGGCTTCCGGCTGGAAGACATAGTCACCACTATGGGCCACCCTGTCCTCGTGGGTGTGGGCTCGCTACACCCAAATAGATCTATCACTCATGCCCCTCGGTCCTACAAGAGGATTGATGGCCTCAAGTATATGCCTACCCAATCACATGATCTATGGTTCTTTCCTAGGCTAACCATACCAATTGTATTGTAAGTAATCCCTTTGTAACATGTATTTCACCCCCGAAGTAAATAAACAAAACAGTTTAAAGAAAAGGGGGAAACATGAACTCACAGTATTGCGTCCTCAGCTCGTAACCCAAACTCTGTCAGCGAACACGACTACCTACAGTGTACTAATGTCTATTAGACGGACGGGTCGTGCCTTTGCTTAGTATTAATGTTGTTGAGTTACGTTTCTTATATTATTCCGAGTTATAATTATTTGTCAAAATAATTAATATTTCAACTTAAATTATATTTAGTTTTGGAATAATTGTTTAAACAATAATTCTGTATTAATATTTCTCAAGTATTTAACTTCGTATTTCCTTCCCAAGGATGAGGTATTTCATACATGTATATTTGTATTATTGTATTTGTAATTTCTGAAATAATATATTTCCAAGTCACTTTAGAAAATATATTTGTAAACTCATTTTGTCCAAAATAATGTATTGTCCCGAAAATATATATTTTTCCCAAAAATCATATATCTTCTAAATATACTATGAAAATATATTTTTACTTTCAAAAACAATATATTTTCTTTTTGTCAAAAATATGATACAACTTTGTAGTATTTACAAAAATCATATTTTCCCTTCTTGTATCCAAAAATAATATTTACCAAAAATATATATAAGTAATGGTATCGTTTTGGATAGTAAATTTCACGGTACTTTGTTAAGTGATATTATTTTACTCTAAAATAATATAACCATTTCACTAAGTATACAAATAATCACACAAGTGTCTTAATGTGTACATATATATTCAAAATATATATACTTACCCATTTTTATTTAAAAACACAACCTCAAATATTTGTATTTTTGTTACAAAAATTATGGCAAGGTTTATATCGAAAACTTACGATCAAAATATACTTATAAATACTTGTTAGAAAGTATTTTCTAAGTGTTTATATTTTTAGAAAATTTTGCCATAGTTTCCCCTAAAAACGGAGGTGTCCATACTATTAAAGCATATCATTTTCTTTTCAAAAATCATTACAACAATCAAACTTTAAACAACTTACACTTCTCAAGTGCAAAAACTATGCAATTTATATAACAACATGAACTTGATCTATCACAAAAACTCGTAGTAATTTTGTAGGGTGTTTAGTAGGTTTAGTTACCCCTTAAAGTGTGTTTACTTCTTTAAAAATCCCATTCTTAAAGGAACTAGGTGTTTTACAACTTGTAAACATATTCTACAAAAATTATTCTTTTGAACTCTTCTTGTAAATAAAGTGTTCTTACACTTATTTTATCACCAAAAATAGTAATAGTGTACATTTACGTAAGAATCAAGTTCTACTAAAAATCATATTTTGGACTTTGTTTTCTTGGAAAATCATTCATGAATCTTAGATTCATAAAATTACTAGCTCATTTTATTTACTATTTTTCAAGAAATAATTTTATTTTCAAGTTCATGTTTATAAGTGAGGATGATCTTCTTATGTCACCACATAATCATCCTTTAACTTGCTAGATCATGTGTTTAATCACAATCTAGCAAGCTCCTTATGATGATCAACATCATAATCTCAAATAAATAACAATCAAGTGGCATGCATGTACTTAAACAACCTTATTTCAACAAGATTTCATCATATGTAAGCTTATGTTTATGATTCTTGTTTAAGTCTTTTAGTGTTCTTGTGATAAACAATATACTACAATTTTTAACCGACAAAATGAGAAGTAAAAACTAGTAGCAAGAAGCTTACAACTAGCTCAAAGGCTAGGGAAGATCACTAGAGAAAAAGATGATGAAAATGGATGATAAAAGCAATGGATGAAGGATGAAAATGGTTCTTCAAGTTCTTCAAGCACCAAGCTCCATGTAACACCTTCTAACACTTGAAATGAGCTTGAAATTGGATGATTGATGGATGAATATGGTGGTGGCAAGGTGGTGGTGGCGGCGGCACCTCCTAGGGCCGAGAGGGAGAGAGAGAGTATGGGGGAGTGGAGTGAAGTTGTGAAGATGAAAATGAAATGATCATGAAATCATGAACCATACTTATAGAGATATTCTTCCATATTTTGGTTACCATATCAAGCAATATCTCAATAAAATAAGGAAATAAAATCTAGTGGTGGGGTCCTCCTCTTGGACCGTAAATTAATGGGGGGGGGGGGGTAATTGTAACTTTTGAATGGTAACTAGTTAGTTAGTTAGGGTGTTGAGTGTAAAGTCTAGTGTTTTATGTGTATGGCACATTATATAGTGTGTTAGGGTGTTCGGGGATCATAACTAGCCAAGAAATAATAAAACAATGCTTCTGGCAATATTTTGGTGTCCCGGGTAAAGTCCGGTTGTTTGGTTAGATACCGGTTCGTTAAAGTGCTAAGTTATACCGTATAGTGTCTTTTATGTAACTTCTTGTGACACTTTTAATTCCCGACACTTAGGAAAGCATTCAGGACCATTTAGTCAATTTTCTGCATAATACTAGTATGCTAAAAAGCTGAATTTTGCTGAAAAATGCAGAATTCTGCACTTTTAGTGGGTTTTAGGCACTTTTCGGCACTCAAACTATCACCTAGTGACACAGTTTTATGGTCCCTACTTCCCTACACACCATGCTAGTGTAGTACCTTGTCCCTGGCCCATACTGGGTCTCAAAACACTGTCTGTCCATGTACTGAACCCCGTCAGCATTTTCCTGCTTTATCTGTTAACTGTGCTAACTGTGCTTTGTGCATCATGTATGTCAATAAAAAAAAGGGTAATTGCACGGTACCCCTGATCGCGGAGGGGAACTCCCCTTCCAGGTCACCACCCGACAAGGCTTCCTGGCAGTAAATCCCCATAACCATCAAGGAGGGGTCCGACACAGGTATCGAACCTGAGACCTCAAATGGTCCTCGTTCTGGTTTTAAAGCGGGTGTCGGTGGCCAACTGAGCTACCCCAGTTGGTTATGTCAATAAAGTTTGTATGTGATAAAGATGTGACATTTTGTAATATGTGATGCACATGTAAGTATGATGCAGTAATCAGAAAGCAGTTAAGTAATTCAGCACAGTCATTAAGCACTTAATTAATATTAATTAATTGTACGGATACCTAGATTTGTGAGGGTTGTCACATTCTCCCCATGTTAACAAAATTTCATCCCAAAATTTAAGTTCTGCTACTAGATGTAGGGGTCTTAGGGAACAAATGTGGGTATTTTTCCTTCATACGATCCTCACGCTCCCAAGTGACCTATGGGCCATGTTGCGCGTCCCAACGAACCTTGACGAGTTTGACACTACTCCTGCGCGTCTTGTTAATTTTCCAATCAGTAACCTCAACAGGTTCTTCAGTAAAGTGGAGTGTGTCGTCAATGTGGACTTCGTCGGTAGGTATGACAACTGTTTCTTGAGTTGGACTCTTTTTCAGGTTAGATACATGAAATGTATCATGAACGCCATTCAATTCTGCGGGTAAATCCAACTTGTACGCTACAAGACCAATCCTTTCTAGGATTTTGAATGGTCCGATGTATCTTGGGTTCAACTTCCCACGCTTCCCGAAGCGTGCTACACCTTCCAGGGTGAAACCTTTAACAAAACCATATATCCTACCTCAAACTCCAGAGGTTTCCTTCTTTGGTCCGCGTAACTCTTTTGTCGATCACGAGTCGCCTTCATGCGCTCTCGGATCTGTGTAATCTTATCAGTCGTCTCTTGAACTAATTCCGGACCAACAAGCTGTCTATCACCCGCGTCTGCCCAGCATAGCGGTGATCGACACTTGCGTCCATAGAGAGCTTCGAACGGTGCAGCTTGGATACTTGCATGGTAGCTGTTGTTGTATGAGAATTCTACCAAGGGTAAGTGAGTGTCCCAACTGCCACCCAAATCCATCACGCAAGCTCGTAACATATCTTCCAGCGTTTGAATCGTTCGCTCGCTCTGGCCATCTGTCTACGGATGGAATGCAGTACTCAGATTCAACTAGGAACCAAAGGCTTCTTGGAAGGATTGCCAAATCCTTGACACAAATCTTCCATCTCTATCAGAAATAATTGAGAGAGGCGCTCCATGCCGTGCAACTATCTCTCTCAGGTATAGCTCAGCAAGCTTGCTTGTATTGTCTTTCTCCTTGATTGGCAAAAAGTGTGCAGATTTGGTCAGACGGTCTACGATTACCCAAATTGTATCGTGACCTCTGGGTGTTCTTGGCAATTTCGTTATAAAGTCCATTGAAATTTGCTCCCATTTCCACATGGGTATTTTAGGTTGTTGCAGAAGACCTGAAGGCTTCTGGTATTCGGCCTTTACCTTGGCACAAGTCAAACATTTGCCAACATACGTTGCAACATCGCCTTTTATTCTCGGCCACCAATAGAAATCCTTTAAATCTTGGTACATTTTATCTGATCCTGGATGGATCGAGTACCGTGACTTGTGAGCCTCATCAAAAATTACGTCTCTCAGACCACCAAAGAAAGGAACCCAAATTCGTTTCATGAAGCACAACGTTCCTTCATCATTTGGCACTAACTGCTTCTCCATCCCACGGAGATATTCATCCACAAGATTCTCCTTCTTGAGAGCTTCTCTTTGCGCAGCACGAATGCGCAACTAGAGGTCCGTTTGTACAATCATTTCCAAAGCCCTAACCCTTATGGGCTTAATCATTTCTTTCCGACTTAAGGCATCGGCGACCATATTCGCCTTCCCTGGGTGATACTTGATTTCACAATCATAATCATTTAACAACTCTACCCATCGTCTCTGTCTCATGTTAAGCTCTTTCTGATCGAATATATGCTGTAAGCTTTTGTGATCAGTAAAGATTGTGCATCGCGTGCCGTACAAGTAATGTCGCCAGATTTTTAATGCAAACACCACTTCGCCTAACTCCAAGTCATGCGTGGTGTAGTTTTTCTCATGAACCTTTAACTGGCGTGAAGCATAAGCTATAACCTTCTGTCGCTGCATCAGCACGCAGCCTAAACCTTGACGCGAGGCGTCGCAATATACCACGAAGTCGTCAGTACCTTCGGGTAGGGATAAGATCGGTGCATCGCAAAGCTTGTTCTTTAACAACTGAAATGCTTCTTCTTGCTTGTCTCCCCATTCGTACTTCTTGTCTTTCTACGTGAGGGAGGTCAAAGGTTGAGCGATTTTTGAGAAATCCTCAATAAATTTGCGATAATATCCTGCCAAACCTAGAAATTGGCGGATCTCGGTTGGCGTCTTTGGGGTCTCCCAATTCTTGATTGCCTCGATCTTTGTGGGATCCACATGGATTCCATTTCCATTAACCACGTGACCAAGGAACTGAACCTCGCGTAACCAAAATTCGCACTTCGAGAATTTCGCGTACAACTTCTCTTTCTTTAGCAGCTCTAAGATAGTCCTTAGATGTTGCTCATGTTCTTCCTTTATCTTTGAGTAGATCAGAATATCGTCAATGAACATAATCACAAACTTGTTGAGGTACGGCTTACAAACTCTATTCACCAAAATCCATGAATATTGTCGGCGCGTTTGTCAGACCAAACGGCATAACCAGGAACTCGTAATGTCCATATCGAGTTCTGAAGGCAATCTTCGGAATACTCTCCTCTTGTATACGCAACTGGTTATAACCTGATCGAAGATCGATCTTGGAGTAACAACTCTAACCTTGTAGTTGATCGAATAGGTCATCAATCCTTGGCAAAGGATATCTATTCTTGATAGTTAACTTGTTAAGCTCCCGGTAGTCGATACACATGCGGAAACTACCATCTTTCTTCTTGACAAACAAAACTGGAGCTCCCCAAGGCGATAAGCTTGGTCTGATAAATCCTTTGTCTAATAGCTCCTGGAGTTGTGTTGACAATTCTTGCATTTCTGAAGGCGCAAGTCGATAAGGGGCCTTAGCCACAGGCACAGCGCCTGGAACTAAGTCAATGTGGAACTCGACTTGTCGCTGCGGCAGCAATCCTGGTAAGTCTTTGGGGAAGACTTCAGGATATTCCTTCACGACTGGAATGTCTTCTAGCTTTGGTTCAGCGGCTTCTTTATCCACAATGTGTGCTAAGAAGGCGACACATCCTTTCTGCAAACACCTTCGTGCCTTCAAACAACTAATGATTCTTAGGGGCGTATCGCGCTTCTCCCCATGTAACACAATTGTTTCTCCATTCGCCATCAGAATGCGAATGACCTTCTCGTGGCATGCAATCTCTGCTCGGTTGCTCGACAACCAATCCATCCCTACTACCACGTCGAAGCTTCCCAACTCGACTGGCAGCAAATCAAGTGTGAACTCGTGCTCACCTAGTTCTATCACGCAACCCCTAATAACTTCATTTGCTTCTACTAGCTTCCCATTAGCTAGTTCTATCGAATATGGAATGTCTAACTTACTAGTTACCAACCTAAGTATATTCTTAAATTCTAGCGATATAAAACTATAATCGACTCCGGTATCAAATAATACAGATGCAAAGCGTTGGTTGATAGGGAGCGTACCAGTAACTACATTGGGATCTTGGCGAGCTTCTCTCGCTCTGATGTTGAATACTCTTCCATGCGCTTGATTCAGCTTTGGGCACTCTCTCTTGAAATGCCCCACGTCTCCACAATTAAAACAACCTGGTCCTCGACCATTACCATTTCCGTTACCACCTTGAGCGTTGTTTTGGTTGTGGTTTCCACTCCCAGCTTGATTCGCAAAATTTCCACGATTACCACCATTTCCTCCCTGAGGGCGGTTTCCGTATCCATTTCCACCATGGTTGTTCCCATAACCTCTCTGACCATTGTTACCACACCCAGTACCAACCCAACATGTTTCCTTCGAGTGGCCAACCTTCCCACAAGACTCACACTTTCCAACTCGGCATCGTCCATTGTGATGCGACTGACACGCATCACATTTGGGCAAGGTGCCCATATACCCCTTTCCTTTGGTCTTGGCTGGTGCGTTGGTCTCATCCTTCTTGGTTGTACTGCTGGTACCCTTTTTAAAGTTCGAGAACTTTCTCTTGTTCTCGCCTGATGACTCCACGTGAGTCTCCTTTTTCTTCTGGTCGGAGATCGAAAACTTGTTTAACCGTATGGCTTCTTTAGTCAGTGACACGCTCAGATCGATAGCCTCGGTAATTGTTGGCGGCTTTGACGTTGTTACCATGCTCATAATCTGAGGCGCCAGCCCCCAGATGAAACGCTCAACGCGCTTGAATTCCGGTGTAACCATGTATGGTACCACGTGAGATAGATCGTGGAATCTATGCACATATTCGACGATCTTCGGGCCGTCCATCTTAAGGTTACAAAATTCAGTTTCCAATTTCTGAATTTCGGCCCTGGAGCAATACTTTTTACGCATGAGCTCCTTCAACTCATTCCAAGTCAAAGCGTATGCTGCTGCCTCTCCCAGAGTTTGGACTTGGAGATTCCACCATGAAAGTGCTCCATCTATGAACAGTCTGGAGATGTAGGTTACTTGCTGTTCTGGTACGCATTTGCTCATTCTGATCACTGAGTCGGTCTTCTCTATCCATCTAACAAAGCCCACAGCACCCTCGGTGCCATCGAAATTCAGCAGTTTACAGTCTAAAAACTGTTTAAAGGTACAGCCTGTACGAGTAATGTCATTTAGAAAAAACATTAGCAAGCGCACATGGAATATCCAAAGGTAACGTAATGTGTCTCAAGCAACTTAAACATTACCATGGGGTGGGTTGTTCCTTGAGGAACCCCCGCTAGTTTCGGCGCGTGAGGGCTCGTAATCTGCTATTGCTCGGGAGATCCTTTCCTGGAGTTCGGCCTCAGTAGTGGGTAATCGGGTTTCCCTTCATGGAGGCATCTTCTATAAGAAGATTGTATAGGTTAGGTCGTATGCATACACGTATGTAATAACATCCATTAACACCAGTAAATACATAACATCCCATGTCATAACACAAACAAGTAAATCAACAATGCATGTAATGAGAATGCTGCGATTGAGCTTTTCATATATCAAGACCACAAGTACAGTTTTACAATTGTATCATACATCAAAATGGGACTATAGGGTCACATCACCCTTGTCCGAAACATCTACCAACTACAATAATCAAAACTCAAAAGTGTGGTCTTCAAAAGTCTTCACAATCATGGCTCAATAGCTGTATTCTCACCAAAAGTAGCCTATCTGTAGGAGACCAAAAACCTCTAAGCTGATGGAGGAGGAGGAGCAGGTGGAGGAATGAAAAGCAAACGGCGCATACGTGCTAACTCCTCCTCTAGAGTATGAACGAGCTGCAACAAACAGCTGATCTGCTGCTCCATCGTAAGAAATCGAATATCGAAATCCGGGTAAGGAAATAGTGGAGCAGCAAACTGTGATGGACCAGTACCAGGTGGAGGACGCGGGATCCTCTCTAGCTTAGTGACTCGACAACTCAACATATCCTGTTGTAACTGAAGTGACAAAAGTATATCATCCCTCGTGTATCCAACGTGGAAGGGATGGTATGGATCAGTAACAGGCATCGTGTAGGGCGGAAAACAAATCGGTGGCTCGCCCGTGGGTGCAGAAACAAATGGAGCAGTGTGTGTGATCTGTGGTATGAAATGATCGGCTGCTGACATAGGAGGTATGTGACCAGAAGGCTGACTCGACGGTCCTTCCCCGGGACTGGGAGGAGGGATATCCTGAAGAAATGTGACTGGTAAGTCTGTACGATGAACATCAGCTACATGCGGGTGAAACGGAACAAAGTCAATGGGTGCAGGAGGGGGAGTGACTGGTCTGACAAAAGGAGGTAGGTCGTCGTCGTCCTCGATCCACCCATTGTGGGTGAATGCATATCGGGGGTCAACCTGGGCTGCAAAAGGAGCAGGGTCAGGCAATGGTGGTGCAACAACTGGTACATCGACAGGTGCAAGGTCATGCTCGGGTAAGGGATCGAGAGCAGGCATGGGCTCTGGTGCTATCAAAGGCTCGGGGTCAGCTGGAGCAAGCTCATGATCAACGGGTATATCAAGGAGCTGCTCGTCAGGAATGACAGGTGCATCAATGGGCTGCTCTGCAGGAATAAAATCAATCTCATGATCGGGGTCAAAATCATGAGGAAAGACAAAATCCATCTCATCGTCAAAATCAAAATCAAAATCTAAATCATGATCATCATCATGTGGAATATCGGGTGCAACGGACATGGCTGTGTCAGAATCAGTATCTGTGGGATATCGCTGTAAACCCAATGCGTGTAAGGTACTGGAAGACACTGACTCGTACGAATCGGGACCTAAATGGTCAGAAGGAGCCTCGACAACGGGAATCTCCTCATGTGGAATAGCATCGACATCACCAACGAGAATATCAATATGTGGGATAACAATATCATCATCAACTGGAGCCTCGATAAATGGAATGACAACGGCATCCTCGACTGGAGCCCCGCCATCCTGGGCATCCTCAGGGGGACCCTCAATCAAAAGATCGACGTCGTCGTCAGACATAGCGTCAAGAGGCTGATCCTCAAAAGGAACTGCAGCAAGTGGAAGAGGAGCAGGGATCTGAACGAGAGGTAGATCCTCGCCCGGAAGACCATCAGCTAGTGGTATGCCGTCTCCAAAATCCGGCAAGGCGAAAGGCTGAAAATCGTCAATATCATCTGAAAGCATCTCTGGATCACTCTCTGAGTCGGAGATAGGAATCTCGGGTGTCAGTATGATCTCATCATCCGAAGTGATAGCCATGGGATCAACGGTGTCGGATGCTCCGCTCTCTGAAGAGGACATGGTGTCTGTAACAAATCAATCACAAGTATGCACATATATCATCAAACGTCAAATAAGCATGTAAGTAATAACAATGTAAGCATGTATGCATCCTAGTCTTCCCAAGACTATCCCACCCAGCCTCTCAGACTGACCACTTAGTCTCTCAGACTAAACCTCCCAGTTTCCCAAACTGAACTACCCAGCCTCTCAGGCTAAACCTCCTAGTCTCTCAGACTGAACTACCCAGTTAGTCTCTCAGACTAACTCCCCAGTCTCTCAGACTGAATTACCCAGCTAGTCTCTCAGACTAACTCCCCAGTCTCTCAGACTGACTCCCCAGTCTCTCAGACTGAAATATAAATGAATTCTTTAAAATGTGTTTTGTGTATTTTATTTGTAAAAATGTTAGTTTCCTGGATCTGGACACTTTGTGTATGCAATGAAAACGTTTTCGTGAGAGCCCTAATGATCGTAGTCTAGACTCGAGAAGAATCTTAGTTCGCTATGATCGAAGCTCTGATACCAAGCTGTCACACCCTGACTTTTGCGGAAGCGTGGTTAATTGGTGTGACTTCTTAATACCATAGCATTCAATCATAACAATGCTATATGATGAAACCAAAAGACATTCATCCATTAATTTAGTTTAGAAAATATCACAACATACTTGTCTTGAAAACATCGATACCGAATTTAGTTACAAACCATGACTTGTTCAACTGAGTTCATAAAGACTCCACAAAAGACTTTAAATAAACCTGAGCTTAGAAACATGTATCCCGTCCAGGAGTAGGATACACCTCTAAACTCTATGACCACGGATGACATCTTTTATTTAAACGCAGCTTGAAAACATATGCATACCCTTGCCAGATCCACTAGTTCCCTGAAATACATGTAGTTTAAAAATATCAACAAAAAGTTGAGCTAGTTCATGTGTTCGTGAGTATGTATAAAACCTTTGTATTCAATGTATGTATGAAAGTCCCGGTATGATAGCAAATAAGGAAAAGATCACCAATGGTTTGCAAGGCCACTGATATGTGTGACGGTGTAGGAAGACTCAAACCTAGCAAAGTTGCACCGGGCTTCCGGCTGGAAGACATAGTCACCACTATGGGCCACCCTGGCCTCATGGGTGTGGGCTCGCTACACCCAAATAGATCTATCACTCATGCCCCTCGGTCCTACAAGAGGATTGATGGCCTCAAGTATACGCCTACCCAATCACATGATCTATGGTTCTTTCCTAGGCTAACCATACCAATTGTATTGTAAGTAATCCCTTTGTAACATGTATTTCACCCCCGAAGTAAATAAACAAAACAGTTTAAAGAAAAGCGGGAAACATGAACTCACAGTATTGCGTCCTCAGCTCGTAACCCAAACTCTGTCAGCGAACATGACTACCTACAGTGTACTAATGTCTATTAGACGGACGGGTCGTGCCTTTGCTTAGTATTAGAGTTACGTTTCTTATATTATTCCGAGTTATAATTATTTGTCAAAATAATTAATATTTCAACTTAAATTATATTTAGTTTTGGAATAATTGTTTAAACAATAATTCTGTATTAATATTTCTCAAGTATTTAACTTCGTATTTCCTTCTCAAGGATGGGGTATTTCATACATGTATATTTGTATATTTGTATTATTGTATTTGTAATTTCTGAAATAATATATTTCCAAGTCACTTTAGAAAATATATTTGTAAACTCATTTTGTCCAAAATAATGTATTGTCCCGAAAAAATATATTTTTCCCAAAAATCATATATCTTCTAAATATACTATGAAAATATATTTTTACTTCCAAAAACAATATATTTTCTTTTTGTCAAAAATATGATACAACTTTGTAGTATTTACAAAAATCATATTTTCCCTTCTTGTATCCAAAAATAATATTTACCAAAAATATATATAAGTAATGGTATCGTTTTGGATAGTAAATTTCACGGTACTTTGTTAAGTGATATTATTTTACTCTAAAATAATATAACCATTTCACTAAGTATACAAATAATCACACAAGTGTCTTAATGTGTACATATATATTCAAAATATATATACTTACCCATTTTTATTTAAAAACACAACCTCAAATATTTGTATTTTTGTTACAAAAATTATGGCAAGGTTTATATCGAAAACTTACGATCAAAATATACTTATAAGTACTTGTTAGAAAGTATTTTCTAAGTGTTTATATTTTTAGAAAATTTTGTCATAGTTTCCCCTAAAAACGGAGGTGTCCATGCTATTAAAGCATATCATTTTCTTTTCAAAAATCATTACAACAATCAAACTTTAAACAACTTACACTTCTCAAGTGCAAAAACTATGCAATTTATATAACAACATTAACTTGATCTTTCACAAAAACTCGTAGTAATTTGGTAGGGTGTTTAGTAGGTTTAGTTACCCCTTAAAGTGTGTTTACTTCTTTAAAAATCTCATTCTTAAAGGAACTAGGTGTTTTACAACTTGTAAACATATTCTACAAAAATTATTCTTTTGAACTCTTCTTGTAAATAAAGTGTTCTTACACTTATTTTATCACCAAAAATAGTGTACATTTACGTAAGAATCAAGTTCTACTAAAAATCATATTTTGGACTTGGTTTTCTTGGAAAATCATTCATGAATCTTAGATTCATAAAATTACTAGCTCATTTTATTTACTATTTTTCAAGAAATAATTTTATTTTCAAGTTCATGTTTATAAGTGAGGATGATCTTCTTATGTCACCACATAATCATCCTTTAACTTGCTAGATCATGTGTTTAATCACAATCTAGCAAGCTCCTTATGATGATCAACATCATAATCTCAAATAAATAACAATCAAGTGGCATGCATGTACTTAAACAACCTTATTTCAACAAGATTTCATCATATGTAAGCTTATGTTTATGATTCTTGTTTAAGTCTTTTAGTGTTCTTGTGATAAACAATATACTACAATTTTTAACCGACAAAATGAGAAGTAAAAACTAGTAGCAAGAAGCTTACAACTAGCTCAAAGGCTAGGGAAGATCACTAGAGAAAAAGATGATGAAAATGGATGATAAAAGCAATGGATGAAGGTTCTTCAAGTTCTTCAAGCACCAAGCTCCATGTAACACCTTCTAACACTTGAAATGAGCTTGAAATTGGATGATTGATGGATGAATATGGTGGCGGCAAGGTGGTGGTGGTGGCGGCACCTCCTAGGGCCGAGAGGGAGAGAGAGAGTATGAGGGAGTGGAGTGAAGTTGTGAAGATGAAAATGAAATGATCATGAAATCATGAACCATACTTATAGAGATCTTCTTCCATATTTTGGTTACCATATCAAGCAATATCTCAATAAAATAAGGAAATAAAATCTAGTGGTGGGGTCCTCCTCTTGGACCGTAAATTACATGGGGGGGGGGGTAATTGTAACTTTTGAATGGTAACTAGTTAGTTAGTTAGGGTGTTGAGTGTAAAGTCTAGTGTTTTATGTGTATGGCACATTATATAGTGTGTTAGGGTGTTCGGGGATCATAACTAGCCAAGAAATAATAAAACAATGCTTCTGGCAATATTTTGGTGTCCCGGGTAAAGTCCGGTTGTTTGGTTAGATACCGGTTCGTTAAAGTGCTAAGTTATACCGTATAGTATCTTTTATGTAACTTCTTGTGACACTTTTAATTCCCGACACTTAGGAAAGCATTCAGGATCATTTAGTCAATTTTCTGCATAATACTAGTATGTTAAAAAAGCTGAATTTTGCTGAAAAATGCAGAATTCTGCACTTTTAGTGGGTTTTAGGCACTTTCCGGCACTCAAACTATCTCCTAGTGACGCAGTTTTATGGTCCCTACTTCCCTACACACCATGCTAGTGTAGTAACTTGTCTCTAGCCCATACTGGGTCTCAATACACTGTCTGTCTATGTACTGAACCCCGTCAGCATTTTCCTGCTTTATCCGTTAACTGTGCTAACTGTGCTTTGTGCATCATGTATGTCAATAAAGTTTGTATGTGATAAAGATGTGACATTTTGTAATATGTGATGCACATGTAAGTATGATGCAGTAATCAGAAAGCAGTTAAGTAATTCAGCACAGTCATTATGCACTTAATTAATATTAATTAATTGTACGGATACCTGGATTTGTGAGGGTTGTCACATCATGAACTCAGACTTCCAATTTTGTCCTTAAAAACATATGTGAAATGACCAAAATGTCCCTACGTTGCATAGTTTGGCCATAAATGGTAAACCACACATAGTATGATATCCTATTGTTATAATATCATAAAATAAATGTTTTTACAGAATGTTTTAGACCAAAACATCAGTTTACTATTAAACCTCTTTTATAAATATCAAAATGCCCTTACGGGACTTAATTTGGTTTTAAAATCTTTTTGGGCATGTTTGCTGATATCCTACGGATATCACAACATATTTTAAGCATAATAACTTATGAAACTTGTATATGACTCATCCGGTTACCCGTTTATGCTTATACGCGTACGGTGCGGTTTATGTGACTAGTTTACATAAATTAGCCGAATCGGATCAAATCTTATCATTTAAACTTCAAATTCCAAAATGTATTTAGTTTACCCATATAATACAAGTCTCCATGCTTTTCGGGTCTAAATTACATTCCAATCCGGTCATCGCTTAATCTAGCGTTTCGTACCGTAAACCTTTCTTTAAACTAACCGGTCTAAGTTTACAACTTAAATAAGACCCGTTAGTAATCTAATAGGTTAATAAAACCTTCGTTCCAGATTAGGAGCCCCGGTAAAAGCTACTTGCACTAGTTTGATTAGATTATACGGCTGAGTAACAAGTCTCGCATTTTAAACTCAGGTAAATACTTTTAACTTATTTTCCCTTATACGGGCTTGGGATACGGTAAATTATTACCGCTTGGTCGGGTATGGAATCATTAATCGATTAGTGGTTAATTTACTGACATAACCCGTTTTAATCTGTTTTGTTTGATATATAAACTTTTGGGGGTTAATACGACAGTTTCCTGGATATCCTCGGCTCATTTCATTTGAAAATGGCCACGACTTAAGCATGGGGTGTAGGAATACACCTGACAGTTGCGTATGTATAAAAATATAACCACACGTGAGGATAACTCCTTGTGGGACTATATTAGTGGTGTGTCTATTAATCATGTCTCGGCTTCTATCCCGGGCCCTGAACGTATGACAAACATATAAATCTGTATACAAGATTATTTTATATAATTATCCCAAGTTATAAAAGAATATTTGTGCCTTGCGCATTTAAATCAGTTTTCATTAATGTTTTCAAAAGAGTCGGTTAATTGTATTTACCAGTGTAAACTGACGTATTTTCAAAAAGGCTAAGTGGCAGATACTACTCGTAATTGGCTGGGAAGCTTTTGGGCGTAAATAGTGAATCTTGCAAGTTCGTATGCCTTAAGTCTGTTGAACAAGTTTTTGTATTATATTTAGATCCGCCTGTAGATCCTTTCTTACAACCGTCTGTATATTATTTTATTCGTACTTTACATTTTTTGTTTGTAATAGTAATTTCTACCAAGACTTCCGCTGTGCTATAAACTGTGTATATTTGACAATGATGATATCAACTACGTCATGATACTCCCCACCGGGCCCACCGGTAATACGTGGAAATATCGGGGTGTGACAATACATAAGAACTTAAATCAAATTGTTTCCATTTGTTCAGATCTGAAAACAAATTTTACATAAAAAATGATAAAATCAGTAATAGAAAACAACATATCCAGAAAACAAGAACTTAAAAACATTCATCTTCTTGAACAAAAAAAATAAATTAAAGTTGCAAATCGACAAAACACAAAAAAATGAAGATCTACAAAACACAAAAAATTGCAAATCTGAAAAAAAAAAAAAAAAAAAAAAAAAAAAAAAAAAAAAAAGCTGAAAACAAACATGCTTATGGATCTAGAGGATCTTTTAGATCTGGAACATCATCTTCAACATCGAACATCTTTTGGATCATCTTCATCATCGAACCGTCATCTGAAATATCATCTTCAACATCGAACATCTTCAACCGGATCTGGAGCATCTTTTGGATCTGGTAGCTTCTTTCCGGAGCATCTTTTGGAACTCGATCATCTTTTTGGATTCGGATCATCTTTTTGGGTCTAGAGCATCTGGATGATGATTCGGATATCCTTATTTCTCTGCAACTCTACTTTACTTTTTCTTCTTGTGCCATTTCTCATCACCATAAACACCAAAAATTATCAACAAATAAAATAATACAAAATAAAAATTTTAACCAAATATGTATAAGAAAACTGAATCTTAGTGATGATGGTGGTGGTTCGATTCAAAATTGATGTTTTTTCAGATCTTGGTGGCTAAAATCTCAGAGATCTTGATGGATTGATTCAAGTAATAATAATCCTAAAAAGGCAATAATACAATTCAATAAAACATCAACTTTTGCCCATTTATGAAATTCAATATTTATGAATGAGAAGTTGCCATGCATTTCAGTTGGCATTCTTCATCCCGTGAGGGCTTTGGCCCGGGCTCAAACCCGGGTTCTAGTCTGAGGGACACCGGTGCCCAGCTTCGGCTGGTAATTTCACCGCCATGCAGCGATCCGGTAAGTTAGCTTGGGAGGGGGGATCCCCTCCGCAGTCAGGGGTACCGAGCATCTACCTTTTTTTAATATTTATGAATGAGAAATAATACCGTTTCAACAAAAGGGGCATAAAAATCCTACACAACCCACCACCATCATCTTCAACCACCTACAAAAACCCTTTTTAAGTTAAATAAGCTTGAGCCCGGACTCGGCTCGGCTCGTTTAGGATATTTTTATAGTTTCAGTTTTTGAAGATTTCAATTCCTTCTTTATCTAAACAAACCAAACACATTTCACATTTGAAAATCATTTTATAACTCCAATTTCTTTGAAAACATTCTAGGAATCAAACGCTCCTAATAGTTTTTACTCATAAAAAAATGTCGAGAAAATTAATCAACATAGGACTCAACATAACCAATGAATAGTAAGAATCCATATCGATAAAATAACATTAAAACTATACTAAAATGCAATTTGTCCTTTATTTAGCTCCAAATTAGAGAATGTCCCTTAAAGAAAGATTACATTCACTCACTCTAATAGTTTGCTACGCTTTTCATCCTTCACATCAACTCCATCCAATTTCTCAGTTAACTCTAGTCATGTGCTTGACGA
Source organism: Helianthus tuberosus (assembly GCA_030545235.1). Lineage (NCBI taxonomy): Eukaryota > Viridiplantae > Streptophyta > Magnoliopsida > Asterales > Asteraceae > Helianthus > Helianthus tuberosus. Next base: position 82,115,065 of record CM060382.1, on the reverse strand, counting down.
ACACATGAAATGGTATTTCAGTCTTTTTACCAAATAGCACTAAAAAAATAAAAAGTTTTAAAAACATATCCAACTCATCTTGTTCTCTCTCTCTCTCTCTCGTCGATCGGAAACCATCTTCGACTGTCAAATTTCCATCACTGATACCCTTCTTCATCTCTCTCTCAACTGCAACACGCACCCAACCCAACCCTTCTGCAAAATCAAAGAAACAAGAAACCCAAGCCCATAACTCAACATCCATATACGGATGGATGCCCTTCCTACAACTCAAGCCCGTCGGTGACATTTTAGTCCCTCTTGTTTAGTGCCAAAGCTGACGGCAGAATTAAGTTTTGGGCCTTTTGCTGTTCACTATATCGCCAAAGGAGTCAACCAACTGTTCTCCTAAGCTTTGAAGGTCATCCCCGAGTGTTCGGATGAAAGCGTTGATCACTCTTCGTTCATGCTCGGTTGAACTCAGACTAAACCACGTGAACAGTTTCTGTCTAAATTCTTTTGTGATGTGCCCTTCACGCTCAAGCTTTCTGAACAGCACAAAATATTCATACTTCTGATCCAGGTTATCAGAATCATGGGCCTCTGTATTAGCTGGCCTCTTTCTTGTCATCCCGGCCTGGGAGTTAACAGCTGCCACTTCCACATTGGGCCCATGTTGGGCCGAATTTTCTGCTTCATCCCTAGGGATATCATTAGGAGCAGCTTCGTCATCTGTATCAGGAACTATGACGATATTCCTGTCCAGCCCATTTGACGTAGATGGTGACCCGTCAGCTTTCGAAGTGTCGGGCCTGACCATATGACCAAGCCCACTCAATTCTGGACCTGATACATCATCCAAGCCTCCTTGTTCTTCAACATCAACCCAAGTTAGTTGTGGCAGTTTTCCAGAGTCTCGGACTATAAGCATGGAGTCTGGTTCAGCATCTATGGCACCAGATGTTCCTTCCTTTTGAAGAACGGAGCCTTCTGCAAAGGGAAAAATAAAACACGCATAGGAATTGAAGGGTCAATTCGGGTCTTTAACAGAAAAAACTAGCTAGAAGAAGCACAAATTATTTTGTAACAGTATGGTTTTTGTAATCTTAATTGATGTACTAATGATTTTAAAAAAGTACAATTTGGACATAAAACGCGTACCCAATTCAACCCAACCCAACCCTACCCATTTTTTAAGCGAAAGAAGCCAGGTTGGAGGAGATACCTTTACCACCCAGGGCACTAGAACGTGTGGCAGAAAATTCGTCTGCCTTTTGGAGTGCAGCATTACACAATGCTTGCACTTCTCCTACGACAGAGAGTTTGCTTACAATAAATCGTGCCCCCTTGGCATGGACCCCATCTAGTGGGCCCACTTCCGCCTCTAATTTATTTTTTGCTTCTATAACAAATTTATGTAGGTTTTTAAACCTGGATGTGCCATTTAGAAGCCTAAAACACAAATCTATCCTATGGCATAGGATATCGACATTGCGGCACTCCTTTGCAATAGTCAGTTGCCTCTTCCAATACCTAGAATGATAACATGTCAACCAAAAAGAGTAAGAAAACCTAAACTAAACTCAAAAGGAGAAAAACATATTGCAATGAATTTTTGTTTAAAAACATTTTCGAAGGTTTTATAACCAAACTCAAGAAGGACTCACCCAAGTATCCCTGAGCGTCTACCACATGACGCGCAACAGTAACCCCCATCGAGCCGCATCCCTTGGCCATGATCAACTACACCGACCCTTCCTCGTTGGAAGGCACACTCAACGTGGCAAGATGACCCACATGACTCTGATGGAGAATCAGATGCGCATTCCAACCAAAGACTAGGATCTTTGTTGTTATCAAATAAATGGCAAATGTAGCATGAACACCTCTTACAGAAGGGATAAAAAACGCAACGCACAGCCCCACACGCGGAGTTCCTGCAAATCAATGTACCTGAGAATCTAGAATCTGTGTTTTGTGGGATTCGCTTAGGGTTTTCCCCTTTTCTCTTGTTCCTTTTTGATGGCTGGCCTTTAGGACCCACGGCCACGGGTACCTTCTTGGAATCCTGATTCATGCTTTATCCGGTTTCGGATTTGATGATGTTGATTGCCTTATCAAGAAAAATACACAAGAGTTGAGATAAATAAATGATAAAATATTTAATTAAATTAAACCTACCTATGAATGATAAGATGGAACTAACTCTGTCTAAAAATTAAGCATGAAATGATGAAAGTCTAAACATAGGGGTGTGAATTTCTGACACGACACGAACCTAACACGAAATTTACGGGTTTGGGTTTAGTCTAAACAGGTTTGGGTCAGTTTCAGGTTGAACCCGCGAACCCATTTAGCAAAACGGGCCGGGTAAGTTCGTGTCAACCCGACCGAGTTGGTGGGTTGACCCATTTATATTATATTTTATTTTTTAACAATATGTTTTATGTCATATCTTAGATTGGGTGTGCATTTTATGCCATAACTAAAGAGAAATTGACATAAGATTTTTTAAATTAAATGTAATTGTATTATAGACATTTGTGTTTTTTTAGTAACATTTTAATTTTAATACAACAATAAAAAATTCGAGTTGAACGGACCGTGTTCGGGACAACCCGCGAATATTCAGGTTGTGTTCGGGTTCATATGTGTGACACGATTTTCGGGTTGGGTTCGGGTTGAACCCGCCAACCCGCAAAACACAACCCGTTTAGCATCTCTAGGTAAACACCAGTAGATCTAAATTAAATTAAACAAAGAAAACGGGAATATAAATCTCAACTCGAATGCAATTGAAGACAGGATTCCATCCCTGTGCTTATCAGATATCAGAATCTAGACCCTAGAGAGTATAACAGACGATACGACAATCCAAAAACAGCAAGAAATATTCTTATTCGTACAGATCGACAATTTAATTGAGCAATATATGAAGTTAAGAACTTTGTAAAAATCACATTGTCAAAAAATATATATATCGCATACAAAGATGCAAGAAAGCGGATCTCAAATCGTGTGTGAAAACAGAAGTGGAATATACTTACAGAGTTTCAAAAAATACGAACTATGAGCAGACCAATGAAATCAAGCAACAACTCTCCAATGAAACAAAGAGAAAATGATTGATTAATCGAAGGAAGCTAGTGAAGAAAAGCGTAACGATGAAGATGTCGGTCGGCGCTCTTATGCTTTCTAGGGTTTTGTATTCTATACCTCTAAGGCCTCAACACCAACCATTATATAGAAATTGTGAAAGTAAATACGCGGATATCAGGCATAGGATACGGCCCCTTTTCAACAAACTTGTCTTGAACTTTTCCTCATAAATGAAGAAAATTAAAGACCAAATTTATTGTTTATAACAATAATAATCTTATACAAAAACTACACCTAGCTCGCGCCTAAGGTGCGCCTAGGCGCGAGGCACCATCAGCCTACATGAGGAGCGAGTTTTACAAGAAGCGCACATGAGGCGCGTTTCTTTTGGCAAAAAGTTAACACTGAGGAGCGTGCCTCATGTATTTCCATCATTTTTGTGCAATAGATTGTGATACAACGTGCTTTTTAGGTTGTACATGTATGTAAATATTTGTGTCTCTATATTGGGAAAATGATGCTAGAAACCTATAAGAAACATATAAAAAGTTATATAATTATTTGCGCCTTGGGCACGAAAAGTGGTGCGCTATTGCTCTTCGCGTTTCGCGCCTCGGTTTTAGACCCCGTCGCTTTTGTGCCTTTATCGCTTTTTAAAACCAAGACACCTACAGATTTATTCAAAAAAAAATTAGTTCATGACAAAATGAACCTTAACTATTGCTTACCTGGTTTTTAAAAACGAGAGGAGCACCTGGGCGATTGAGTCCCTAGCCGAGGCGCTAAAGCGCATCGCTTCATATATTCACGCAAGGTATTTATATAAATTTCCTTACATTTCGCATACGCTTCTATGGCACGTACCCAAAACATTGATATAAATAAGCTCTATATCATAGTTATTAAAGGCTCTAGGCGCACTCAAAGCGCATAGGCCTCGCCTGGGGCCTAGGTGCAAGGCGCAAAAAAAGCGAGGGCCTGAGAAATAAAGAGCGCACAATGAAAAAAATTAAAAATATTTTGATGTATTAGAAAATTAATACTATTTTTTAAATAAAATAAACAAAAGCTATCATATAACTTTTAATATCATCTGATTAGTACCAAAAGTTGTAAAATATTAGTGTAGAAAAGTAGTTTTCCTTAGATAAAAGTAGAAATCTTGCCGGAATTTAGAGAATTTAGCCGGTAACTTTCTAGAATCTAGGAATCTTGCCGAAATCTGCGCCTGAACCATCACCTAGAGAATTAAAGCGCAATTGCCTTGACGTAAAGCGCAATTGTCTCGCCTAGCTTGGAAAATGGGCCTAGGCGCAAGAGAAGATGGCTTTTAACAACTATGCTCTATATATGATACTTTTATATACGTAACCTATATGCATAGTTGTAAATGGCGACTAGCGACAAATAGCAATAAGGTAACTATATGTTACATAGCGAATAGCGATAAATAGTGGGCGGCTATTTTATAAATAGTGATACACTAGAAAAAAAAAAAATTTATATGTATATTATATCAAAATATGCTGGTATATATATGCTACTTTACATGTATATTTAACAAATACCTAAAACCCAGCTATTTTATAGCTATATAATTGCTATTTATATTTAAAAAAGAGTTAAATGCCATTTTAGTCCCTGTGGTTTGGGCCATTTTGCCAGTTTAGTCGAAAGGTTTGAAACGTTGCCATTTTAGTCATAATTGTTTTAAACGTTGCCATTTTAGTCCACTGGGTTAACTCCATCCCTTTATTTTGTGACTAGAAGGGCGCATTTCAGTCATTTTATATGTAATTCTGTTAATTAGAAGGGCAATTCGACCATATATAATGATCGAATTACTCTTCTAGCTAACATAAAAAATGGACGGAGTTAACCCAGTGGACTAAAATGGCAACACTTGAAACTATTTGGACTAAAATGGCAATGTTTCAAACCTTTGGACTAAACTGGCAAAATGACCCAAACCACAGGGACTAAAATAGCATTTAACTATTTAAAAAAAAGTGTCGTTATTCTCGTTATCCATCACAACAACCCTAATAGCGACACTAGACCTATACGCTACATAGCGCGCTATAGCGATCGCTACGATCGCTATTGACAACTATGCATGTATGTACAACATCCTAATGCACTAAATCTTCAATGAGACGCGCCTCGTGTACACTGAGTCAGAAGCTCAAGCACTTGTGCCTGAGTGTGCCCCGCGGCTAGGGCACACTTTTTAAAACCAAGCTTGTGGGCGGCAATGGTTTTCTGGGGTTTCAATGCATGAGTCAACTATTGACAATCTACACATACAATGATACAGAAAAAAAAACTTCAATTTATTGACGATCTACACATTTGATTTGATGAGTCGGAAAAATTAACAAATATATCTTAGTTTTACCAACAAGTCTTTAAGAAGTATAATAAATACTTAACTTGATAATATAGTTTGGTATGCTATATTGTTATCCAAGAACTTTATCTCCCCTTCCAATATTGTTGTGCAATTAACTGCGCATTAGTAAGAAGTCTAAATCCGTGAAGAAAATGTTCAGCACTACATTAGTAGGTCGCAATGAACTGAACAGTAATACATATCAAGCTCTCACCTTTTGCAACAAGTTTATCATCCATTTCCATTGTACGCAAAGAGACATTTCCTGTAATGAAGTAGCATAAGAATAATCAGCACTACATTAGCCTGAATTCTAATCAAACAGTGTTCAATATGAGAACCGAAAAATAATCAAACAATGACAACTCAATTTGAAATTTTCTACCAAATGCTATCTATAGAAGAGCAACAAGAACTAGTTTGATGATGGGAAAACATCAACTACAATAAATTCGACGAATTTTCATTGGAAGAAAGTGACAAGAACTTATATCTTGAATCTTTAACAAACCAGTACTACATTAGTAAGTGGCAATGAACTGAACATTAGCGTTTGTCAAGTTCTCACCTTTAGCAACGAGTTTATCATCCATGTCCATTATACCAGAGCCGTCCCTATAGCCTTCTAAATCTAGGCAACGGCCTAGGGCCTCCAAAAAATAAGGCCTCCAAATATTTTAAAAATCTTTATATAGCATGTGTATTATGCATTAGATCCAAATAAATAACCAATTTTTAAATAAAAAAGCTTAATTCCAACTCCAACCAATTTGCAATTCGTATTTAATTTAGGCCGCCATCTTTATTTTCACTAACTGTACCATCGCACTTGGCCATTTTGCTCAATTGTGTTGTCGATTGAGGAAAAATTAGAAGTGAAATTAATGGTGTCGCAAGGATAATCTAGGTTGGTTAACGGCAATTTTTTTATAGTGATCTCTATATATTGCGATTCACTTAATCATTGTTCTCCCTAAGTTCCTAATTGATACTTTGAATCTTTGAATTTTGATATTGTGCTTGCGACTGAGACTTAGAAGGAAAAAAGCAGAACCGATATTTTCTTTATACCCATTCAAAGGGCCTCACCTTTGTAATTTGGTTAGGGCCTCCAAAAACGTTGGAACGGCTCTGCATTATACTCAACTCAAGAGACATTCCTGTAATGAAGCACCATAAAAAGTTAAGCACCACATATAGTGCAAATATACCAATTTGAAAATTTAAAGCAAGTAACAATGACAACTCTTTGACGCTTAACTAACGTATAGTGCAAATATACCAATTTGAAAATTTAAAGCAACTTCTATGTCTCCAAGAACTAGTTGTCATAATGGGAAAACATTAATTGTTATAACTTATATCTTGTATCTTTAACCACAACATCCACTAAATATGTAAAAGATCAAGAAAAGATACCTGCAAAGAATGTAGGGAGAAAATTAGGGTTTTTATTCATGGAAAGAGGGGGTTTTTTGGTAGCTAAAGATTGGATTTTTGATCTGTCAGGTGGTTGATGATGGTGTAATTTGGGTTTTTTGTTGAAGATTTTGGGTGGGTGGAGGAGATACATTGGTGGGCACATGGAGAATGTGAAGCAGTTGAATGCTAGCCGGAGAAGTGAGAGCAACGAGTATTTGACTCATTAGAATTGCAAACTGTACGGGGTTGTTCGGATTGTTGCGTGTAACAGTGTTACGGATGTTAGACCACCCGTAGTCACCGTTATCCGGCGTTTTCTTCCTCCAAACACGCCCGAAAACGCCAAACCCTCCACCCCTACCGGCGTGATTCGGCGTTTTTTTGCAAAAAATGAGTTGAGGCTTTTTATATTTCACGTCGGAGAATAAATGGGTTAACCAATGAGAGTTATCTCATTTTCCTTTGGCCAATCAATTTTTTTCATGTTTTTTAATTATCCTATATATTAAAACACAAACCTTATGAATAGTAAAACAGTACCCTCGCCTTTAAAATGTTGACACGTACACCCTGATCAAAAACAACACAGAACTTTGATCTCTACCCTCTACATCTTGCTTCTATAGCAAATACACATACAAAACAACCTCATCAACAAAACATACACACCCAAAACCCACAATCAGACCCCTCCACCCCCTCGATCGACAAAACGAACCACCACCACCTGTCCACCACTGTCCGGTACAAAACATACACACCCAAAACTCACAATCAGACCCCTCCACCCCCCTCGATCGACAAAACGAACCACCACCACCAGTCCACCACTGTCCGGTGGTGATGTGGTGACGAAGATCAGAAGAGGCGAGATAGAGAGACACAGGGGAGAAGGAGAGAGAGAGCGACGGAGATTTGGAGCGGCGCCGCCGCTCACGGCGGCGGCAGTGGAGGAGACGGCGGTGGTGCCATTTTATTCCGACGAAAGTCACCGGTAAACCCTCGTACTCTCTTTCATTTGAAATTTCTCATATGCCAAGCGTTAATCGACAGAGAATTGATTTTTTTATCTTTCCTTTCCGATGCTGAAGACGATTATGACGATGCTGTTAGATGATGGTGGTCACAACCACCATTTCCGGCGGCTTAAGGCCGACCGGCGACGGCGACGGTGGTTGTGGTGATGTCAGTTTGAGTTGGTTCGGGTATTTCAAGTAGATTCGAGTTAGATTGGTTACGGGTGCGGGTCTCGGGTCAGATATCGGATTCCGGGTGAGCAGCGGATTTAGTTTATGTTTTGGTGCGGTATGGTTCAAGTCAGTTAGTGATGTGGGCCTGACATGGTTCGGGTTCGGTCAAACCCAGTCAACACGTTGGGTTGACTGGTCAAACCAAGTCAACAAGTCAGCGGGTATGGGTCCAAAGCAGTGAACGGTTCGGGCAACAGAAGTCAACGAAAGACCCGGTAAAGTTGTTAGCATAGCGAGTTAGTCTACGTTTGATTTTAATTAGTATACACGAACCGAGCTCGACCCGACTAACTAACGGTTTTACATTTAGTGATTTTGTTTCGTATTCGACGTTTTAATATATTTAACAAAAAAATTATATAATGTTTGTTGAGTGATTGCTGAATTTTGATGAATATAACGACACCTGATTGTCGGGATCGTCCAAAAACAGAGGAAACTCTGTCCATTTTTTCGTAAAAACCCGACATACAAAATGTATTTTGGTTATAAAAACTTACACTTATTGAAATTCAAGTAGATACATGATCTAATGAGTTTGCACATTTAAGAACCTTGGTTTTCTACAAATGTTATATATATCTTTTAAGGAGTTTTACAAGAACCGATATATTCACAATCAAGAGTTTTGACCTTAAGGTATGTTATTTGAAGAGTTTTATATGTATTTTCTTATTACATTCAAGACATGAGAGCGGTGATGAGTTGGTGGCTCGAAGTCGAAACAGAGATGGAGACGGAGAGGGTAAAGACGGTGGCGGCGAGGTTGCTGAGGACGGTCAACAACGGTGCCGAAGATTAAACGTATCCACACGACTTCAATTTCTCCCGGCCCTCTCAACATATCATGCGACGAAAATGATGAAATGGAAGCTGGAACTAAACCCCCGTAGGCGTAACAGTCTTTCTTGCGAATCTGATTTTACCCAACTTGAGTAACTGTAATTTGGTGTTTTTTGTTTAACTCAAGACTTGAATGGAAGACGAATCTGAAAAATACCAGCCTCATTTCTCTATATACTTCAAGGTAGGGATTCAACACGACATCCTAGAAGAGCTTTACAAAAAGGTCCAGGTCCATACTGCCATTCATGAACCACCCAACTAGCACAAGAGGTAGCTACAACCTTTATTTTAGACTGAAATTGCAGGCTTTGCAGGTCAAGAGTAATATCTTGCAGTTTTCCGGCTTTGTCTGGCCTGATAATGAGGTAATAATCATTTCATCTACAGTAGAATGTTGATGTTATTTTCTCACTAGCTATTTTCTTTTTAAAGTTACAAGGTATAACAAGCATGTATATGTAGAGAATAAATAAATAAATAGCTATTTACACATGTAGTAATTCAGAGATCTGTATCACTATATGATTCCATTAGAAAAATATGCATGCTCTATTCTTCTAAAGCTAATTTTGATATAAATGCATGACATGTACTGGTTGTGAATTGTGATACATTTATTGCCGTTGCTATAAGTGTGAGCAGTAAATATTTATCATCATTCCAGGAAAAGCATAAATTATGAGTTAAAGAAAAGCTTGACAAGCTTAATAAAGAGAAGCTCTCGGAGTTCTGTGATATATTTGACATCACGACAGTCAGCAGAACTAATAAGGTTTGTTTAGTCATTCTATGGTTCTTTATAAATTTAATGTAGAATATTCATCAGATAGTTGTATGACATCATGTTTGTTTTGCTAAAACAGGAAGATATTGTGGTGACGCTGATAGATTTTATGTTGACTCCTCATGGCACAACTAGCGAGCTGCTTGCAGAGAAAGATCAGGTTTGCATTTAAGCTTTAAAAATTGCTATTTTTCACTCTATTGACGTCCTGAATATAATATGGCATGTTATTCAGTCGACCACAGGTAAAAAGCGTAAGAGGCCAAGCAAGAAAAGTGCATCTGCCTCTGAGGCTACACCTTCTAAAAGCTCATCTAAGGTACCTTCTCCCCAATCTAAGTCCACCTAGAAATGAAGCATGATAAAGATTTTAGCACAAAGATTAAACCTAGAAACCAAACATGTGATGCAAGAAATCCAAAAAAAAAAAACGTTTTAATGCTTTATAATCATATATGCTAACCACAATGTAAATCGCGCAACGCGCGTCGGGCAATGACCCTAGTTTATTTAATTCATTACACCACTATTAACATAATGTCCACATCCCCACTACACCCATTTTAGAAAAACACCTCATTGCTGACTGGGCTGCCACATGGAGCACAACGCCCAAGGGTGGGGCATTATTCACCCCAACGACTACGCATGGTCTTAATGTGTTAGGCATGGTTAATCCTAGTCTCACACTAGGTCGTCGGTCACCCCAACGACTACGCATGGTCTTAATGTGTTAGGCATGGTTAATCCTAGTCTCACACTAGGTCGTCGGTCGGTTGTAAAATCTTGTCTTATATCTTACCTATTATTTGTCGGGTATTTACTCGTCAGGGACATATACGGGGTATCGGATATATCCGTTAGTGTTTTAAAAAAATTCATTGGGATTTTCACATGGACGGAGCTTAATATGGGACAGGGGTGCCCCGCCATGTTTTTCGCTTCGTAGTGTAAATTTTACCTAAAAACTTCGAAATTTTAATATGTATTGGGGGGCTTAGGTTTTTTGGGGGTTTATGTTTAGGGTTTAGTTTTTCTAGCTATTTTAGGTTGTGTTCACATTGGTTCTCGCGGTTCTCGCAATAAAGGTGGTTCTCGCATGAACCTTACCCTATATATATGTATGTATATAGAGTGGGGATCCTGCGGAAAGTGTGTTTTTCCTAGAAAGTGTAGGAAGCGATCTGGGCCATCAGATGAGTGTGTTTAATAGTTGAGATCATTTTGGTGGCATTTTGGTAATATACGTGTCTTTAAAATAGGTTAATTTAATTGATTGGGGGTAAATGTGTCATTTAAGTTGTTTTAAATAAGAAAATAACTACCAATCATAAAACCACCTCCAAAAATGTCGCAATTTTTTTCTCTCTCTCTCTAATCCCTCACATTTGAAAACACCAAATCATACAAAAAAAATAACGATAAATCAGATCTAGATGTGTTCATAGTAATTTGTTTTAGCGATAAAACACAATGTGACGAACTAGTGACTGACTGCTAAAACACAACATCAAGAATGCCAACTGATAAAACACAATGTGAACCAGTAATTGATAAAACACAACATCAAGAATGCCAAAATCATATCAACCAGTAACTGATAAAACACATTGTGATGAAACCAATAACTGATAAAACACAGCATCAAGAATGCCAAAATCACATCAACCAGTAACTGATAAAACACATTGTGGTGAAACAGTAGATAAAATACAAAAGAACATACCATTCATGAATCATAACTGGTATAACACATTGTGATGAAACCGTTAATTGATAAAACACAACATTAAGAATGCCAAAAATCATATCAACCAGTAACCGATAATACACATTGTGATGAAACAGTAACTGAAACCAGTATCTGCTAAAACACATTGTGATGAAACCAGTAACTGATAAAACACAACATCAAGAATGCCAAAATCACATCAACTAGTAAATGATAGAACACATTGTGATGAAATAGTACTTAAACCAGTAACTGATAAAACACATTGTGATGAAACCAGTAACTGATAAAACACAACGTGAACCAGTAACTGATAAAACACAACATCAAGAATGCCAAAAATCATATCAACCAGTAACTGATAAAACACATTATGATGAACCCAGTAACTGATAAAATACAACGTGAAGAAATTGTTAATGATTTGAACTTCGTAATTTAAAGTAACTGCCCTTTTGAAATCGTAATGATTTGAAATTGTCAAAGAGATATACGTTTCCATAAATATCGGGATAGTTAGTTTAGCATATATAATATTCCAAAATTAAATTAATAATCAAATTACCATCATACCCTTTTGAATAAAAAAACTAAAAGCCACATGTCACCTCCCTATTGCTTCCTAGACTTTCTAGGAAACTTGGGCTTTCTAGCCAACTCCCACTCATGTGTGTGTGTGTGTGTGTGTGTGTGTGTGTGTATATATATATATATATGTATATGTATATAGGGGAGGTTCATTTGAAAAGAAAAAGAATAAAAGGTACAATTGTAAAATATTAATTAGTATCTTTAATTAATTAATTACTCATAAATAATATCATCCTCTACACTAATTTTTTTTTTTTGCCTACGCACATAAAAAGTTATCCTACACATTTCAAAATGTATCCTACACACTCGCAATTTATCCTACACACCTAGTAATTTGTCCTACACTCTAAGTTGATTTTTCTTTTTTTTTTTGAAAAATGTATATTTTGAAAATAAGTTACAAATTTAATGTAGTTAGCTATTAAAGAGGAAGACTAGAAATTAATGATCTATGTAAGTTTACAAATATACCCTTACATAAAATTAAATGCAAATATTAAATCAAGTAAAATGAAGCATTCTTATTGATTGAAACTTTTTTTTTTCTTCTTACAATTTTTTTTCTCATTTGAACCCTTCACTATATATATATATATATATATATATGGAGAAGATCATGCGAGAACCACCTCTTATTGCGAGAACCGCGAGAACCAATGTGAACACAACCAAAAATGCCTAAAAATAGCTAAAAATCACACAATTTTTTTTAATATTTTTTATAAAAAAATCGCTACTTTTCTAAGCCAAAAAAAAATTTTGCTTCTAAAAGTAGCGATTTTAACATAAAAAATATTTAAAAAAATTTTTTAGATTTTTTTAGGTTTTTTGGGGGTTTAGTTTTTAGCATTTTAGCTTGGGGGGGGGTTAGGTTTTTGGGGGGTGGGGGAGGGGGGTTTATGTAACACCCGAAAATTTTAAAACAAAAATGTAACAACCCTTATGATTTATAGTCCAATAGGAAACCCTAATTAAGACACCCAAGTGATTCTGCACAAACCCTAAGATTTCCAGAACAATCAAAATCAGGATCAGGGCCACTAAAACTCAGGGGGGGGGGGGTATTCCCTATTGACGATTATCTAATTATCTCGTTGTCAGAATAGACTTTTAAGAAAATGTCGACTCAGCTAGGCTAGTCCCACGCGTGGCAACCCTATGAACAATAGGTAACCCTTACGGACGTAAGGGTTATTTGTTACGGTCCGTAAGGGGGGGCAAAATTCGACTATAAATAGAGGACATTGGCACTTGAATCTGGGCGCTGAAACGACGAAAGAATTCGTATTATACTTCGAGTTATCGTCTGTTTATCACAATTAACACACACGAAACACTAATTAGTATAGCGGGGTGCTGCAGAACAGGGTATTAACTCAATCGCCGCTACGATTCTATGTCCGATCGATTAGAACTATCCAATGAATGTTTAAGTGCTGCTCAAATTGAGTTTATACTTTGTCATTCGTCGTGATTTCGACGGGATGTTTGAGTGTTGTCCGAAAACGGACTATACTCTGTCCTTAGTTGTGAATCCGCTGGATGTTTAAGTATCGCACTTTGTCAATTGTTGTAAAGGTTTGATCTCGTGAGTTATCGTAAAAGTTGTATTAGTTAATTACCTAGTTTGGGTGCAAATTAGGTTAAGAGGATAATCAGTAGGCTAAACTCTGCCCGTATAAATCTACAATTGAAAACAAGGTAGCATCACTTGGAAATTTTAAGGTACGGATAGAATCCCTTCTTTTGATACGTGTCATTTGACCTTCGGGCATCTGATTCCTGATTTTTAAATTATGCAATAAGTTTATATTATAAAAATGTTACGAGTTTATAAAGTTACGTGTTTATAAAATGTACAAGTTTAAGGTTATGTACATGTATTATGTTACCCAAGTCAGTCCCTTTTCTGTGAGGATGACCACAGACCCATCATTGTGGCATAAAATGATGTGGCACCATCCGTGACGGTGAGTTGAGTTCACGGCGTCTCTTCTGTTTCAGTCTACGGACTTCTGTTAGTCTATGGACTTCTGTTCAGAGGCGTATGGATTGATCCTAGGAAAAAGTTAATAAAGTCTGATATCTGGTGAATGGTCGGTGTGATTTGCCCACACTCCATTCATGTCTGGATACATGGGCTAGTTACCCTGTACCAACCTCTGTAATAAAATGAATCTTCTGGACTTCGGTAAATCTGTATATTATATTCTAATAATATTTGTTATACTTATTTAATATATTTTGAATTATGAAAACTTAGCGTTTTTGCTAAAACCAAGGATTTTTGAAAAACTTAGTCTTTTTCTCAAATAAAATAAGCCTTTTGTTTTCCTCTATCCGCGCACTGGGCAAAACTTTCAAATTTTGCTCAGACGTACGTTTTTGTGTTTTCTTCTTTACGTCAGGTTATCAAGACAATCTGGGACGGGATATGGAAGAATGCCCGAGTGTTTGGAACAGACCGTAGAAATAATGTACTGGATTAGATATCCTATTTCCATAAAGTTGTAAAACCTTGTAATACATTTAAGTATAAATGGAATTATGTTTTTAATCTGACTCCGTAAAAGTGACACGTCAGCCCCATTCCGGGTTGGGGTGTTACAGCTATGGTATCAGAGCAAAGGCACTTTCCTGTAGAAAACTTAAACATAAGTTAAGACCTGTGAGGTAATGGGTAGACATTGGGTTAGGATTTCGATGTCCAATCAGTCGATACATCGGTTAGTAACTTTTATTTTCACTTCATGATAGTCTCGAACATAAGTATTTCGTCATCTTCATTGTTTTTACTCTAGCTTTATTTCAAGTATGACTATTGATCATAGTGGGCCGCGTTCAAGTATGATTATTATATATATGTGTATGTAATAATTTCGAGGACGAAATTTTTTTAAGAGGGGTAGATTTGTAACACCCGAAAATTTTAAAACAAAAATGTAACAACCCTTATGATTTATAGTCCAATAGGAAACCCTAATTAAGACACCCAAGTGATTCTGCACAAACCCAAAGATTTCCAGAACAATCAAAATCAGGATCAGGGCCACTAAAACTCAGGGGGGGGGGGGGTATTCCCTATTGACGATTATCTAATTATCTCGTTGTCAGAATAGAATTTTAAGAAAATGTCGACTCAGCTAGGCTAGTCCCACGCGTGGCAACCCTATGAACAATAGGTAACCCTTACGGACCGTAAGGGTTATTTGTTACGGTCCGTAAGGGGGGGGGGGAATTCGACTATAAATAGAGGACATTGGCACTTGAATCTGGGCGCTGAAACGACGAAAGAATTCGTATTATACTTCGAGTTATCGTCTGTTTATCACAATTAACACACACGAAACACTAATTAGTATAGCGGGGTGCTGCAGAACAGGGTATTAACTCAATCGCTGCTACGATTCAATGTCCGATCGATTAGAACTATCCAATGAATGTTTAAGTGCTGCTCAAATTGAGTTTATACTTTGTCATTCGTCGTGATTTCGACGGGATGTTTGAGTGCTGTCCGAAAACGGACTATACTCTGTCCTTAGTTGTGAATCCGCTGGATGTTTAAGTATCGCACTTTGTCAATTGTTGTGAAGGTTTGATCTCGTGAGTTATCGTAAAAGCTGTATTAGTTAATTACCTAGTTTGGGTGCAAATTAGGTTAAGAGGATAATCAGTAGGCTAAACTCTGCCCGTATAAATCTACAATTGAAACAAGGTAGCATCACTTGGAAATTTTAAGGTACGGATAGAATCCCTTCTTTTGATACATGTCATTTGACCTTCGGGCATCTGATTCCTGATTTTTAAATTATGCAATAAGTTTATATTATAAAAATGTTACGACTTTATAAAGTTACGTGTTTATAAAATGTACAAGTTTAAGGTTATGTACATGTATTATGTTACCCAAGTCAGTCCCTTTTCTGTGAGGATGACCACAGACCCATCATTGTGGCATAAAATGATGTGGCACCATCCGTGACGGTGAGTTGAGTTCACGGCGTCTCTTCTGTTTCAGTCTACGGACTTCTGTTAGTCTATGGACTTCTGTTCAGAGGCGTATGGATCGATCCTAGGAAAAAGTTAATAAAGTCTGATATCTGGTGAATGGTCGGTGTGATTTGCCCACACTCCATTCATGTCTGGATACATGGGCTAGCTACCCTGTATCAACCTCTGTAATAAAATGAATCTTCTGGACTTCGGTAAATCTGTATATTATATTCTAATAATATTTGTTATACTTATTTAATATATTTTGAATTATGAAAACTTAGCGTTTTTGCTAAAACCAAGGATTTTTGAAAAACTTAGTCTTTTTCTCAAATAAAATAAGCCTTTTGTTTTCCTCTATCCGCGCACTGGGCAAAACTTTCAAATTTTGCTCAAACGTACGTTTTTGTGTTTTCTTCTTTACGTCAGGTTATCAAGACAATCTGGGACGGGATATGGAAGAATGCCCGAGTGTTTGGAACAGACCGTAGAAATAATGTACTGGATTAGATATCCTATTTCCATTAAGTTGTAAAACCTTGTAATACATTTAAGTATAAATGGAATTATGTTTTTAATCTGACTCCGTAAAAGTGACACGTCAGCCCCATTCCGGGCTGGGGTGTTACAGTTTAGGTTTTGGGGGGGGGGGGGTGGGGGGGTTTAGGTTTTTAGGGGGGGTGGGGGTTAGGTTTTTTTTTAGGTTTTTTTAGCTATTTTAGGTTGTGTTCACATTGGTTCTCGCGGTTCTCACAATAAAGGTGGTTCTCGCATGAGCTCCTCCCTATATATATATATATATATATATATATATATATATATATATATATATATATATATATATATATATATGATTCGGTTCAATTGAAAACCACCATGAGAACTCCTACTTCTCATGCGAGTTGGGTGACCATTTTTTACAAAAACATAGATGAAAATGTTATAAACACATTTGTAAAATAAAAAAACAAACAAAAAATGTGTCAAGTTGATAGTTACGCCTGATGTAAATTTTGTTTACACCTATTATAAATTTTGTTTAGGGTGATGTAAATTTTTGCATACGACATTTTTGTTATTTTTTATTTATTTATTTATTTTTTGTTGTGAGAACCAAGCCTTCCAAAAGGTTTTTTCCAAAAAAAAATTCTCAAAAATCTTAAAAAAAATCACTTATTCCAGCAAAAAAAAAAAAGTAAAAAAAAATTATCGCATGTAAAAATTTACCTCGGATGTAAAAATAATTACATTGCCATAAAGAAAATTTACATCAGGCGTAAATAAAATTTATATCGGCGTAACTACCGACTCGACAATTTTTTTTTTGTTTTTACAGATGTGTTTATAACATTTTCATCTACGTTTGTACAAAAATTGGTGACCCAACTCGCGCTTAAAGTAGGAGCTCTCATGGTTCTCACAACTCGTGATGGTTCTTAATTAAACTGAATCCTATATACATATATATATAGAGTGGGGTTCGACTATAAAGTCAATTTTTCAAACAAAGTATACAAAGTCATAAAACACCACAATTTCAGCCATAAAACACACTCAAAACCCACAAATAATAGGGTGCAGATCATTAAAACACAATATCCAAACCTTAACATTCTATAAAAACTTCAAATACACCATCGTAGAACTATGAATATAAAACACAACATGATAATCAACATAAAACACACTAATGTTAATCATTCGATAATCAAAGCCTTATCATCCAAAACACAACACAACACAAAACACAAATATGTCGTTTTAGTAATATTCACTTTGTTATTTGTGGGTTTTGTGTGTGTTTTATGGTTGGCATTATGGTGTTTTATGACTTTTTACACTTTGTAGAAAAAATGGACTTTGTAGCCAACTCCCACTATATATATATAGGGAAATGAGAGACAAGAAACTCTTTTAATTGAGAAAACATAGGAAACTCTAACCTACCGACATTTTTTGCTTTGAAAAAATCACACATGCAATATACACGTTTTTAAGGGTTTTAAGCAAAAATATCAAAAAAAAAAAAATGCGCCTACCAAATTTAAAAAAATAAAATAAACAAGTTTTTGTGTAACATATGTTACAATTATGTGTAACATATGTTACAGTGGCGTTGCGCAAAACTTGTTTATTTTTAAAAAAAAATATCCTTTCGGTGCTTTTTGTTTTTTTTTCGCTCAAAACTCTTAAAAACGTGTATATTACATGTGTGATTTTTTTTTCAAAAAAAAATGTCGAGAGGTTAGAGTTTCCTAAGTTTTCTCAATTAAAAAGGTTTTCTCCCAACAATTAAATTTTGTGTGTATATATGTATATATAGGCCAATTATAGAGGAAACCCTATACAGTTAAGAAAACTTTAGAAACTCTTTATGTGGTCCAGATTCAGCCACGTCTTCGTTGTTACCTTGGCAGTGAAGGGCATTTTCGGATCTATATTTGTTTACAGAATACAGGTTGCAGAGGTTGTTGGTTGACCACTTTTGTACTTTTTCAAAGCAATAAGTGAGTTGTGGATTTGATTTTTTGAGTGGACAAGGAGCAGCATGTAACATCATGCTTTTGCATTAAATGGGTATATTTATTGTTATGTTTTAACTATGGATTTTTCTTTCTTCCCAAAAGCACACATTAAAAGAGTTTGAGTAAGATTTATTCAGAGACACATTATTTATCTCCTCTCAACCAAAACTACTTCTCTCCTCATTCATCTCTCCTTTCAACCAAAACACCCACCACCACCATATATTTGTTCCAGATTAAGCACCCATTACTATTGCAGTGATGGTTATCAAATCCGGCGTGTGAGCCATGTTTTGGTTGTGGTTGTCAACGATATGAACAAATCGGAACATATAGGTTTTAGATATGAGCAAATCGGAAAATGTCTACAACTCGGTTCATATTTGAACAAATCGGAACACATCCATGTTGATGCAAGTTCGTGTTTGTTGGGTTCATATCCAAACAAATCGGGCGAAGATTTGGTGGTGTTTGCTAAGTTTTAGGTCTGAACAAGTTCGTGTTTATTGGAATTAGTAAAATGGAATATTTTTTCTTTGTTTTATTGTTAGATTTTTTGTTATTATTGAATATTTTTTCCTGACAGAACTCTAAAACTTTTTTCAGTTATATAAAAGTAGATTGTTTTTTGTTTTAGATTATTGTTATTATTTGAAGTTTTTTTTTCTTGATTTAACCTTGAAACAATTTTATAGTTGCATGTTACATTTTTGATGATATAAAAAGTGGGTTTTATTGTTGTTGTTACACAACTACCTATTATGTTCCAGCAATAAATTGTATTAATAAACAACTAATTTATTCCTTTTTTACATATTATTTTATATTCATTTTATTTTGTTTCTAATTTTAATCTATGTTGTTCTTATTAATTTTGTTTTTTCAACATCATTTAATTCTCCATTTTGTCGTTGTGTATTGGTTTCGATTCTTGCAACCTTCTCATCTCATTTCCAGCACTGGTGTCAAGGTTTGAATCGTTGGATGAAGGATTTTATTAATCTTTCATATGTTAGCTCACTTGTTACATAAAATAAAGTTTGTTGTTACATTTTGTAATTTAGCTTGTTACAAAAGCAACTAGATAAGGGATTTTTTTTGTTGTTACGGACAAAAATGAAAATTTTTGTAGATGCAGGTCATATTTTTTATCATGTAAAAAGTGGGTTTTGATGTTGTTGTTATTACACAACTACCTAGCATGTTACAGAAATAAAGTGTTATAGAAATAAAATGTTCTTTGTTGTTGTTACATATATAATGGCCTATTACAAAAATTAAAGTGTGTTTGTTACATATGTGGTTGTTACTTTGATCATGTAAAAAGTGGGTTTTGTTGTTGTTGTTACACAAGTGATATATGTAACTTTTTTTGTGTAAACTATTTATGCAACTTTTTTGTGTAAACTATTTATGTAACTTGTTTGCGTTAATTTACATGTACATTTATTGGCTTTACTTTTTTTTATTAGTGCATACGTAATATTTTTCTGCATTTACATCTTAATTTTGAAATAAATGATAAAAAGAATTAGAAGTATAAATAAAAAAGGAAAACGTTAGAGAGGGGAGAGAGAATGAAAAGTATAAAAAGTTAGAGAGATGAGAGAGAATAAAAAAAGTTGAATATGGATGAACAATGAAGATCGTCAATGAAGATTTCTCTTTTGTTATTTTATTTATGCTTGAAATACAATAATAATAGGTATGATAATGACAATGGGCTTTTTCTAGATGGCTATGCACATTTGTCAAAAAACATTAAATGAGGTGGTAGATTAAATGCAAAGTTTTGTTGAGTGTGGTCAGATCTCTGACACCAAGAAAAAAAAAGAGATAGTGGTTTTTCCAAATATACCCTTATTGTACTTACATATCAGAAGTAAATCAATTTAACAAATGTGTAAAACAACTTTTAATCCTGAGCGTAGATGTGATGAATGGATGGTTATAAAGGTTCTTGGGTTTTTTTAACTGAGGGGGGTTTTCGTTTTATCTCTGCCCTATATATATATATATATATATATATATATATATATATATATATATATATATATATATAGAGAGAGAGAGAGTAGGGTTCCTGCGCAAAGTGTATTTTTCCTACAAAGTGTAGAAAGCGATCTGAGCCATTCGATGGGTGTGTTTAATGGTTGAGATGAAGTCAATGGCAATCTTGTAATATCTATGCTTCTTTAATTAATTGTTTTAGTAGGATAGGGATAGTTTGGTCTGTAGGTCCCCTGGTTCGTACAGATCATCACAGAATTGTCAATCCAATCTAGAGTGCGGAATCCTCTAGAATAGAATAGATTAGCACAGAAACGAGTAGAAATAGAAATTACTATCAACGGTCTTCTATTGATTATCCAAACTAGAAGTTTTACAATCAATTCAAGACTCACAACCTCACAACCACTCTCTGTGATCTTGCTTCAAACCCTAATTCGAAATTATACTCTCTCTCTATACTTTCTCTATCTAAAATTCTCTAACAACTAAAACCCTAATCACAAAACATGTTTATATACCACATGTCTGTAAACTGGGCTAGGCCATTGTCCAAACCCATTACAACAATAAACTCACTAACCAATAAGCTAAGCCCATTACAAAATATCCAAAGACTAAATAATCAAACTATTAAGCTGTTGTCACAGAATATGCACCAACAGACTCCCCCTTTGTAACACCCCGTGTTTCGAAAGTCAAAGTCAAGATTGAAGTCAAAGGAAGAAAAGATTGCTAATTGCGATCTGTCTCTCCTTGCTCAATTCTTGTTTTGACTTCTTTGACTTGTAATTAGTCTATTTTATTTTTCGCTTTAGTTGTATTATGTGGAGTATCTATTAATAATCGCATAGTAATCGTTATTTATCGCATGTTTAATCGCTTTATCGCTATCGCAATCGCACTCGCAACTCGAAATACGCATTTTGGTTATTGTTATACGTGTGTGTGTGCCTTATGTGTTACTTGTGCATGTTTATTTATGTATGTGGTGGTAATCATCAATCGAATCGCAATCGAATCGCAAACGCTAAACGCATGAAAAGTAGGATGATGGTATGTTAGATATAGTAGTTGGGATTAAAAGTAATTTGATAAGCAACTCTATCGCATCGCTCACTCAAATCGCATCACAACGCGCTACACATAAATCGAAACTGCAAAACTCGCCGCGCCAAGCACTCGAACCAGGTGCCAGCCGACCGAACTGCCACCCGATTGGGCAGCCACCCGATTGAGCAGCCACCCGATCAAGGTGCCACTTGACCGGGCTACCATCCGGGCGAGTTGCCACCCGAGCGACAAACCTATTCTCCCCTTTCTACTTTGGGAAACCCTATAAATACCCCTTGTCACCATCATACTTTCCGCTTTTGGCAACTGACGTCCGACCAGCGCTCTAACCTTGCTTTTTCTCTGATTTCTCGCAATTCCGGTAAGATCTCGCCCTAAATCTTGTACTTCCTTAATCTACACGCACTCCTACACCTTTCTATCTTTTGAATCTTAACCTTTAACCGTGAAATCATCAAGATTCAAGGTGTTCTAGGATGACGTCATCATGTGTTCTTGAAGAACTTCATGTTTTGGCCTCAATCCACCAAGAATAACTTGGATCTAACCAATTTCCACATAAACAAACAAAGATCTTTCATAGATCTAAACATATTCACAATGAAAAGGATTGAAAGATGGTTTTCCAACCTTCTTTCAACTCTTTTACACTCAATGCATTCAAAACCGATAGAATCGGAGCTTGTGCTGGCTTACTACTCATGATTGTGGTTGTGTTGGTTCAAGATCCGTATTCTATCCATGAGATTATCGATTCCGGGTCAACCAAGAACAATCTTCTTGAATCGGTGGACTGACTGAGCTTGGGTGGTTCCTGTTCAATCGGGTCACTAGAGCTTAGGATGGGGTTCTGTTGGTTGACATGATATCAACACATCTCGATAAAACGACAAACAATCAAAACAACCAAGTGTAAGACGAACAGGTCGACCAGGGTGGAGTGCTGTCTGAGCGGACTGCTGTCCGATCGAACAGCCAATCCGAACGACTGGCCAATCCGAACGACTTGCACCTTGGTCCCACACTTAACCTTTATTTTCAAACCTCGAAGGATGAACATTGAACTAAGTGTTGACCGATCGGATTACCATCCGAATGGGCTGCAACTTGACCATGTAATGATCAGACTTCAACACTTAAACAATTTTCAACATGTTCAATGTACAAGGGATGCCACCCGATCGAACCACCGTCCGATCGAGTGACAACCTGATGTGAACTTGTTCTCACTAAAGTGTCCAACCAACCGGGTTGTCGTCCGATCGAACGACCGTCCGATCGACCGACCTAAGAGGTAGAGATACTTCTATGTTTTCAAAATGCTACAACGAAAACTTCAAAAGTCAAGCCATCATACACAAACACATCCTTCTCAAAGGAAGAAACAATCCACTCGAAAAGTCACCCGACCGGATGACCATCCGAGCGGACTGTCAACCGAATGACCGGCCATCCGATCGGACTACCATCCGATCGAACTGCTGATCGACCCAACCTTCACTTGTTCCATTTTACGCGTCGCTTATCGTTATGCTATCGATCTGTTCAGGCTAACCATACTCTCTAGCGCTCCCTTCAATCCATCAATCGCTGTGAGTATACTCGATCACTTTTTGCTTTACGCACTTTTGGGTGTTACATACGTTATTTATACAAAATCACATCGAACACACTACGCAATACTTTAAACGCTAACCGTTATCGCATGTATACGCGACTTAATGAATGCTTGTTTGTTATGTTTACACATGGAATGCTGTCTACCTGCCTTAGCAACGATAGTACTATTAGTTTGGACTCAGCACCCGTTCACTCGGGGGTTATTAAGGATAATTACCTACATGGCTCATAGTGGTGAGAATGTATCGCGAACTGCCTTGGGCAGTCAACCCACAGTCATTGGTATTGATAGGTTCATGTCTGAAGAAACACTAGATAAATGGTCGGAACCGAGATATCTAGGGGGTTTGAATCCGCATAAAAAGGTTAGCTCTCTCCCGATTGATTCAGTTGCAGCTGATCTTCTTCTCCGAAGCTCTACAAAAAAGAGCACCGTTAGCCTCGCCAAGGGGAGAAGAGGGTTCTCTCCTTGACCCGACTCCGGTGTGAGAATAAGTATTGGTAATAAAGAAGAAGATGTATTTGAGAAGTGTAAGTAATCTGAATTCATACATGGGTTGTTTCTCATATTTATAGACGGGAGTCGTTTTAGGCGGGAAAACCCGTTAGTGAAAAGTTAACGGAAGATGCTAACCCCGTAAGCGGTTACATTTCCTTCCGTTTAAGTTCTTTGATCCGACGTGAGAGCACACGGATCGTGGTCTTGATCAAAGGCTGGGGATTTGCCACGTGTAATGTGATCGAGTGGGGATTACTCTCCAATTGCATGCCTTCGTTGTGATTTCAGGGGTGCCTGTGGTAATGACACGTGTCCAGACGGTTATAACCGTCTGGGTGGTACATGATTGCATTTCTTCTAGAAGATTACTGCTGCAATCTGGTGTGACACCTTACTGTGTGGAAACAGATGAATAAATCCCAAGTCTGGGTAAAATAATATCCAAGTCTGGATATTTGGGCGGAAGTATTGATCTCAGGATTTTTACCCTTTGCTAATGGGAGAAAGCGCAAGGATTTATGTTCTCCTTGGCGCGCGATTATAGATTGCTGATTTCTTTCTTCCTTTTGTAAGACCAGTGCGCGGCCGCGCAAGGTTAAAAGGTGGAAAGGCAGGGTTATGGTATGGTCTCAAATATTTATTATGAGGTTTTTGGGACCTTACCCCTTCAAGTCCCCCCAGTCTAGTGTTGTACTTATGCAAATAAGTGGAGCACTGGACTTATGAGAGAGAAATGCTTTTGGGCACGAGAAATAAGAAATCTTCTATGAGAAGATTGAGTTTGAATTTTGTAAAGATTTTTTGAAAATCTTTGACTTTTAATGAGACTGGTACAGTAAATTGAGTGACAACCTATTGTTGTCAGTTGTTTTTACTGTCCTTGTCTTACACGCGCGTGTGTAAACGCGTGTGTGTCTGACATTTACTTTTTCTGCTGCTTGGGGAACTGTGATACCCGAAAAAGTTGCTGTGACGGTTACCGATGTTATTTATTGCGATGAGTATATATAACGTTTGGGTAACCTCCTCTGTGCAATCATTGTTTTGTTGAAAAACTTTCCATTCCTTTTTCCCTAAGAAGAGAAAATTCCATCATGCGTCCTCTTATGTCAATCGGAGAACATCAAGAAGATCTTGTTGAAGAGATGTCGACTGAACTTCCAACGTTGAAGTGGCCTAGAACATCCTTTGATGGTTTGATTCGGAATCTCAAATTCCCGGAAAACTGGGGAGCTCTATATCCTGAGGAGGGGCAGACAGCGGCGGATGCTCCGGCTGGGTATATTACCCTCTTTTGGGATTTTTTCTGTGATGGTAATTTTCGTTTGCCTGTTACTAGATTTTTCCTTGAAATCCTTGGATTTTACAACCTGCATATCTCCCAACTTCACCCTATTGGCATGGTTAGGGTTCGACATTTCAAATTTGTGTGCCGGACAATGCATGTTGAACCGACCGTTCCTCGATTTAGGGTTTTTCATCAGATGCATTGTACCCAAGGGTTTTATTCGTTTGTTCAGAGGGCTTCTGCGAAGAAAATTCTACTGCAACCCCCAAAATCCTTCCAAGATTGGAAGCAAAAATTCTTCTTTATCAAGGCCGGAGTGATTCCAGTGAAGATGGTTTTAAGGGGAAAGGACGACGTTCCGATTGAAACGCTTCAGACCCCTGTTGATGAGAACTGGTACCAAGATCTGAAAGATGTGCCCAATATTGCGTTGCCAGAGAAAGCTCTCGTTGGAGCCGGCATGAGTTTGAACTGGAAGATGGAGCGTGAAGATAAACCCGTATACACAGAGGATGCTCATAGTAAGTTTGGGGCTTTTCCACTCTTTTTTTTTTTTTTACCTGTTTTCTTTTTGAATGTAGTTGTTTCTTTGTATGTTGTTGCCTTCAAGAGGGAAGGCGGAAGGATGGGTACCATCAAAAAGAAACCTGAAGAGGAGCTTTGGTATCACCGTATTGTAAGGAATTTTGTTCTTCCGCGAGATGCGGATCTATCTGCTCAACCAGCTGCTGGTGCTGGTAAGTTATATCTGTTTTCCTTTCCTTTTTGCTCTTTGTAGGTAAGTTTTTGCCTTGCGCTTTTGTAGGTGAATTGTTGAATTTGGGCATAGGCCCTGAAAAGAAGAAACGCCAACGATTTCTACTTCTGTGCCAAAGAGGAGTGAAACTGTTAAAGCTCAACCCTTGAAGACGAAGAATATTGGAGAGAAGAAAGGTACGCGCCGTTCCTCTGTCTCCAGGTGTGATTATGTGGTGGTTTCTGACTCTTTGGGGGGTCTTACTCCTGCAGTGACTATGCGGGAACCGAAGCCTGAACCAAGGGATTCTGCTGATATTCCCCCATCCAACCTTAATGAGCCTATCGATTTGGATTCTAGTCCCGAATACTTGGTGCATCGGAAGGCTGGTAAAAGAAAACAAACCGATACTGACGCGGAGGGTCAACCTCCTAAAAAAGTGCAAAGGAAGAAAATTACCAGAAAAGGGAATCTGGATGCTTTTGTTTCGGAATCTGTTCATGGTAAGTGTCGTTTTTTCCTTGTTTCTTTTAAGCGGACTGAATCCTCACAGATTTTTATTTTCCCAGAAGTTCCTGTTTCCTCTATTCCCACAGAACTGCAATCTGTGGTTAATGAAGAACTGCCCTCCACTCCTCCGCGTGCTTCTGTTGCAGACCAGTTAGAGCCTTCAGAAGTTGCTGGTGATGGTGTGGAGAAGACTGTTGAGGTTGAGAAACCTGTGGGTATTGATACAGAGGCTGAAAAGGTTGTTGATCCGAATGTGATGGATGATGCTGATAATCCACCAACCCCTGAAGCTGTTGTTCAAGATTTGGGGAAAGAGCAAACAGCTGAAAAAATTTCAACTTCTTCCCCTAAACCTTCGGATGCTATACCTGAACCTACTGAGAGGGTAACAACTGAGGAACAGGGTTCATCTGCTGGTGCTGATAAGCAATCTCCAATCCGTCCAGAAGAAACTTTGGGAGAATATTATTACCGAACCTACACGGAAAAAGATGCTTCTGATCCTCATGCCCCCGTTTGGAATTTGAAGAAAGGCGATACTTTCTCGGATTGGCGTGTATGCCAAGATTGGTTGCAGGGGATACTTCCGCCTGGCGAGATTAAGTTTCAGGAAAGTCAGCCTTATGAACAGACCTATCAGTCTTATCTTGCAGAGACTGCTTCTCATGCTTCTACCACTCACCGCATAGTGCGTGAGTGGTATAGTATGCATAAGGAGCAGGCATCTTTCATGGCATCTCAAAAGAAGTTTGCTAAAGATGAAAAACATGTGGCTCAGTTGAAGGCTAAATTAGAAACAGAGCGAGCCAAGTTTGAAGCTGAGCGCAAGACTGAGGAATGGTCTGTTGCTGGTTGGAAGAGAAAGGCGGAAGCTGAAGCTGCTCTCCTGTCTGAGGAACGCAAAAATTGGAGGAGAATTTGCGAGAAAGACAATGCTGAGAAGGCAAACCTTCGTAATACCATTAATAACCTCAAGACTGAGGTTGAAAAATTGAAGAATCAAGATGCGGAGGTAGAAAAATTGAAGAAGGAGAAAGCTGATGTAGAAACTGCGCTGGCGGAGGCGCGTTCTCATAGGGAACGTAGTGAGCAACGGGAGGTACAAGCTTTCGCCACTCTTGCCCTTAGAGATAGAGAGTTAGAGGAACTTACTGCTTTGGTTTCTGACAAGGAACACTTAAAGAAGGATCTGGAGCTTGCGCATTCCGAGAATACTGAAACCTCCCGCCGTTTGGCTGAGGTTGAAGAGAAGCTAGAAAATTCAGAAACGGCGCGGGTTACAGCGGAAAGCGAGCTTGAACCTTTAAAGAATGATATGGCCTGGTTGAAAAATCGCGGGATTGCCTGTGTAAGTTTCTTTCTCTTTTTTTGTTGTGGGATTATATATGCGCTTTTTTTTTATTCTCATTTTTGCTTGATTTCACAGGTTACTGAATCTGTGTTAAACTCTGAAGAGCTGGATAAAACCGTTGCTAATCTGATGGTTGCTGCGCGACAAGATGGGTATGCGCAAGGTTATGCGGAATGTTCCCAGCATGTGAATAATGCGTTGAAGGTTAACTGGGATGATAGCAAGTCTGCAACCTTTGGCGTAAATACTGCTGCCGCGCTTGCTTCCATGAAAACAGAGTTTAACAATCTGCAACTTCCGGTTATGGAACTAATAGATGTGGCGCTGCAATCGGACGATCTCGTGGCGCAACTTAAGGAAATCTTTCCGGATGAGGGTGAAGATTTAGAGTAGTTTGAAATTGTATTGAACATTTTTTTAAGCGGGATGTAAATCCCTGTTTCGATGGTGCGCTGTTGCGCAAGTATTCTAAACACTGCCGTGTTTAAAAATCTTCAGGGCGTATTTGTACGCTGAAAACAATATGTTTCTATTTGTTTTTGTTTAATGCCTTTACAATATTTTGCATGAGTACAATTGCTTTTATTGAGTAAGGCGAATGAAGTTGGTATAAAGCTCATGTGTGAATTCATGGTCGTTCGTGACGTGATCACTGACCGCGCATGGAGCTTGTTTTATACTACCATAATGTTTTTGAGCTTACTAAAAAGAAATTGCATGCACTTTGTAAACACAAAAATAATAGAAACTTTGCAATTTTATTCATGGATAGAGCACAGAGGCTTTACAAAGTTTTGCTAATAATTAAATGGGACTTAACTTACTCTCTGATAGTTCCGCCGTACTTGATGGGTCATGTCTTTCTGCGGAAAATTTATAGAGTCGTCACTTAGGTTTTTGCCCGTTTGCTTGGGCCTTCCTCTCCCCGGGTTATCTGCTTAATCTCTTTACGCACATTTTGGAGTAAATGCGTGAGTTCGCCGCTCTTGAGGGCTTTCTCTATTTCTGTGCGCAGAGATATGCAGTTGTTAGTGGTATGCCCGTTGTCTTTATGATATTCGCAGTATTGCGTCGGGTCTTGTCCACGTTTACTTTTCATTGGGATCGGAGCTTTGAATTGATAGTCTTCAGTACTGAGAACTTCCGCAGGGGTCTTTGTTAGGGGAGTCCATTGCCTCTCCCTATTTTCTTGTTTGTTCTCCCTCTGCACGGAGACTTTGTTGATTGTTGTGCGAGCATCTTCAGACGATCGACTTCCTGATCCGGACTCGCGCCATGACTTCTTAAACCTTCTTTCACCAGTTAAGCTTAAATCCGCGGGCCTGCTGTGCGGTGGTGGTGGCCTGTTTGTTGTGAGGTTTTTCTCAGTTTGCGCATAAACTTTGGTCGCCGCCATTATCTTCTCCCAACTTGTTGGAAGGCCCTCCGTTCCAGATAAGACTTTAACCATGTCATCACACCTAACCGCGTACTTGAACTGAGCACGGATTAGTTGTTCGTGAACACCGCCAATTTCCAACACTTCCTTATTGTATCTAGTGATGAAATCTTCTAGATTTTTGTCATCACGACGCCATATGTTCATAACGTCGGAAGTATCTCTAATGGAGCGCCGCTGCTGGCTGAAGTGTGTTAAAAAAATTTCACGTAGATCTTTCCATGATTCGATCTGTCCAGTTGGTAGGTTATCAAACCAGATTCGCGTTGGGCCAGTTAATGTTTGTACAAACAGATGACACCATAGCGGAAGGGTCCAACCTCCAACCAAACCTGCGCTGGTAAACACTCTCAGATGATCATCGGGGTCTGACAACCCATTAAACTTCCCTATGTTGGATGGTAATTTTGCCTTCTCTAATGGAGCTAGAGCTATCTCCAGTATGAACTTCGAGTTTTCCGCTGCTTCTGCAGGGCGGTAAACTAAGTCATAATTGTGCTCTGCCTCAGGGTTATAAACCGCTCGAGGCCTGCATTTGTTATAGTTTGGCTGCAGTCTGTTGAATACACTGGTGTTTGCACTCAAACGATATGTTTGATCGGATTCATCGGTGTGAGTGTCCCGCTGGGAACCCAACCTATCATGAACCGATTGTCTTCGACGAGGGTGTGGTTCACCATGGTGTTGTCTTTGGTAACCGCCTGTCTGAGTGTATTGATGTGCGATAAAGTGTTGTATATTTTAGGTGTATATTTTAAGCCCTTTTTAACACTTATTTTAGCCAAGTTTTAAATTTATAAAACACGATATTTCACTAACACTAAACACACATATGGGCAAGTGCACCCATCGTTGAGTGTAGTATAGCGTTGGTAAGATACCGAGGTCGTCCAAGGACACAAGAGCTTTTAGTACCGGTTTATCCTCAACGTCTAACCAAAATAAAAGTTTAGAAAAATGTTTTAAACTAAGAAAAATAAAAACTAACTAAAATGCTGAAAATAAAAATAAAATAAAAACAGATAGACAAGATGAATCACTTGGTTCCGACTCGTATCTAGTATAACCTTTGATTATTTCCGCACTTTTGCACATAATTAAGAGATTATCTTAGTTATTGTAGTAGGCCCCTCTTTTGAAGGTGACGTTACCCTCACCCCAGTAGTTTGAGTCAGCAGGGATACAATCCTAAATGGGTGGATTATTGGAAGATAATGAATTAAGTTATTAATGCAGTATTGTGGTAGGCCCCGCTTTTGGCGGTGACGTTACCCTCGACTAAGTAGTCTGAGTCAGCAGGGATACAGTCCTAAATAGCCGGGTTATAGTATTAATAGTAGTTAACTTATGAGGGGATCAAAGAGTTTGGACCCCCGCCATCCAATACCGTGAAGTATTGAAGGAGGTCCTACTAAATTTAACCCAGGTCCATTGCAGGACCTCTAAACGCTGAACAATGGCAAGACCTTTACCAAACCGTTCCCTTAACCCCCGACCAGGTAGCCAACATACCTCCATATAGACCGTGGAGATATGAATGGTGAAAATCCTTTATTTTATATAGACAGTAAAATAATGCCAAGACACCACGGACAAACGATAAGGAAAGATCACCTTCAACATAAGTAACTAGTTATTAAAGTCATTAATACAAAACCAAATAAAAAGTGCAAAAGATTAGAAATAAAAAGTATTATACTAGACACTTTGTCTTCACCAAGTGATGTAAGAGACTTAGGCAAACATGGCCTTGATTGTCAAGAACTCTTACGATCAATCTTGGATCCCGAGACGACTCACACACTCTATGATGGACAATGGATGATGGTGGTGGATGATGGTGTTGTGATGGTGGTGGGTGGTGGATGAAGTGTGAGAGAGGTGGTGTGCCAAGGGATGAGTTGCAATGAAACCAAGCACTCCTATTTATAGGCTGAACAGAGGCCTGGGCACGGCCCCGTGTTCGCTGGGCACGGCCCCGTGCCCGTCTGACACTCTCTCTCTTCATTAATTGTAATTCGCAATTACAATTAATGCGCCTGCAGTACTTTCGGCACGCCCCCGTGTCCGCTGAGCACGGCCCGTGGTGGGCAATAGAAGCTTCTATAGGTTTGTCTTTTCTGCTGCTTCTTGGGCACGACCCCGTGCTGGCTGAGCACGGGGCGTGTTCAGCCTTCTGTTTTCTCTATTTTGCTTTGGAAGGTGCCGTTGAGGGTTCGGGCAATCCACTAATGTTCCTTTTCTTGTATTTATGTTGGATTTAGCTGTCTTTTTTGCTTCTTTTGTGTTTTTGAGCTCATTTAATCCTGAAAATACAAAAGGAAGACAAAAACACTCTTTTTCCAATATTAGTACTAAAAAAGGGTTAGTTTTATGCCTCATTTGATGTAATTTATATGTTGCATTTTACACACATCAAATACCCCCACACTTGAACTTTTGTTTGTCCTCAAGCAAAACTCTTTAATATTTGGCTTACACTCCCAAATGGAATAGGTAGAAGAGAAGGTTTTGGGCTTGTCATAGAGTGTCGGGATTTCCAAGATCTTTTTAGGGTTTTGTTTTTATTTATTTACACTCCTATTCGTAATGATTTATTTAGAACTGTTCATAAAAGAAATTACTTATTTGGGCATAACATGCCTTTTTTAAAATTCTATTTATATACAAGTTCACATACCTCGCGGGGAAATCACTCACACTCGGCCGAAGGTGTATTTTTAGTGAATCACTCGAGAGCGGCATGGAACTTATTCCTACCATAGGCTTGCCAAGAAATCAATCCTCCTCCTTTTTAACTTTTATACCTTTGTAGATATCAAGAGGACTTTGTGGGTTAAGGGTTGGCTAGGGTTAAAGGTAGGTGGTTGGGTTAGTGGTTAGTAGAAAAAGGGATAAAAAGCGTAACAAGTGTCGGTTTTCGTATTTTAGGTGTATATCTATTTATTTTTGATGAAGCTTTTATTCAAACAAAGTTATTTTTGATTACTTTGTTTGTTTATTTTCTTTTTGCTTCATTTTTCTCCTTTTTTTTTTTTTTTTCGAAGAACCGAACTTGTTACTAAAATAAAGGGTTAAAAATGAAAAAGGTTTTGGTGGGTGAAAGGGTTTTTTGTTTTGGGTGATGAAACGAAAAGGTTTAGGCTCAAAGGGGCTAATCTAGGGGGATTTTTTTTGGGTAGGTGGTGAAAAAAAAAAAATAATGGTGTAGAAATGAAAAAGGGTTAGTCCTAATGCCTCTATCATTTACTTACTCGGGTTTAAGTTGATAAGGACCGGGAATGTATTGTCATGGCAAGTTCTAGAGTCGTAAGAACCAAGCGGCTATTCACACAAGAAACGAAAAATGAGCATTTAGTCAAATGGTATGAAATTGAGTGCTCAATAAAGGCTCAAAACTCACTTTTGTGGGAATGGGTTTTTATGTGATCAAGTATATATAATCAAATTTTAAATAAGTTTGTCATGCCTTTTCATAATTTTCTTATGTTGGTTCTTTTTATCACTACGCTATCGGTTGTAAATTTGTAAAAATATAACCTTTTTGAGAGCTTGAATTTCCCGAGTTAAACCTAGACAAGTAAAAAAAATAAAATTTTTGAAAAAAATTTGGGGTGATTAGCGGTTCCAATAGAGTTTTGTGTAAGGCTTGTATTTAGGACTTGCAAAATTCAAGGTTTTAGCATCCCCCCCACACTTAAATTACACATTGTCCTCAATGTGTCCCAAAAATAAATTTTTAGGTTGATTAGATGTGTAAAATAGTGTTTAAAAAGCAAAAATTTGTGTTACTGGGCACTGAACACGGCCCCGTGTTTAAGTGCCAGTAACAAAATTGAAATAAGAGGAACAGAAGTCTGGACACGAGGGCGTGTTGGGTGAACACGGCCCGTGTCCAGTTACCTGTACTGGGCGTTTTCTGCAGGTGGTCAGACACGGGGCCGTGTTGGTTGGGCACGGCCCGTGTTGAACCTTCTGAAAGGGAGAAAACTGTCGGGTTGCCTCGTTCTTGTGCATGGGATCATTTTTCTCGTTCCCCTTTTCATCCTTTACCCCCATGAGTGTGTTTTATTTATTACAAACCATCCAAACATTAAAACCATCATTTCATTTCATCATAGAGAGAACTTACATAATCCTAAATTAAACTAAAATTAAAACTTAACTAGATAGGTCAGCGAGTACACGAGGTTATCATAAGGAGTTCTACCAATATAGGAAAATTTCGAGAATGATTTCCCGATAGAGTAGGACTTTTAGCCGAACGAGTTCCTTCCTAAACTTTGTTTAAAGCCATTCTTCGATCTCCCTAGGGAGGAAGAATGCGGCTTCGTTTTCTTCTGCTGTTGGTGGTTGAGGGGGAACATTCACCGGGACTCCTTGCACCACTCTTCGAGGAACCTCTTGGTGCATGGCGTACCATTCAGCTGGAATGACAACTTCGGGCACCACGTTCCACGCCCTTTGGGTTATTATGGGTACCAAAGGCGGGGAAGCGAGAAGGTTCAACCTCTGGTGCAAGAGGTTTACTTCATGGAGACAGCCCTCCAGCCCCACGGTAAGATGGTTGATACGGTCGACCAATGCTTCTTCCACTCCCGTCATTTCATCAATAGCCTCCCTTAGAGCGTAAACATAGTTTACAAGAGAATCTTCTGCTGTTGAAGATCTCCTCCCTTGTCGGTTATTTCTTGAAGATGATCCGCTTGTTCTGCTTGCCATTTTCTGTGAAGAAAACCGAAGGAGACTAAATTTTTACAAAACAGAGCCCTTGGACACGGCCCCGTGCTCGTTGAGCACGGCCCCGTGTCCATTTGTCTGCAGGATTTTTGGCTAAAGACTCTTGGAGTTTTAAATTATTTTTATGATTGTTATCTGGGTTTTAAGCTCGGATAATTTAAAGTAAAGTTATTCAACTAACTTTAGCCCAGAATCTTTAGCAAATAATCTTACAAACTTCACATAGAGGATTGGAATCAAAGGATTTCCAAGCTTCCATGGAGGAACTTTTGAAAAGTTTTGAAAGAGGAGGAAATGAATAAAAGTGGAAAGGACAAGAGGGTCCCTTGGAACCTTCTTTTGACACTTACCTAGGATGGTATGAGTGAAAATTCCAGAGATCTCTGTCAATTGAAGTGGTCAAAATGAGCAGGAATCAGGCTGCATTTAAAGAAAACGACAGCGCCCTGGGCACGGCCCCGTGTTGACTGGACACGGCCCCGTGTTCAGAGAAAATCCTGACACATTTTGTCCGTATTCTGACCAAATCAGCAGAGAATCTTTTTAGTGAGCACGGGGGCGTGCTGACCTGGACACGGCCCCGTGTCTGGAGGCTGTTTTATGGAGTTTTGCTAATTCAAGGATCTCCCCGATATCGGGTGGTTCCTTACTGGTTGGAACAACCCCAAAGTGCCTAATATACCTTAATTGTCCTAGACTAAGGCGAGAACGCAAGAGGTTGTCGGTGAGGGTAATTCCTATTTTCATTCTAGGTGGACAAGTCCAACCCTTTTCCGGGCTCTTGTTAAAGAAGGTATATGCCGAATCGCTCAGGTCTATGTATGCACCGAACGAAGTCGATGGAGAGTCCTTCACGGCACAATCGACACAGGGACGACTATCGTCCAAGTCTTTGCTAGGTACGAAGGTATTTTCGGGAGCAACGAGGTTGTCGGAATGCGGTTCCAACATTTCTTCATGGGTATCGTCTTGGGGCGGATTAATAAAATCCTTCCTAAGCTCTTCTATCCATTTCAGAATTAGCTCTTCTAGTTGAAATAATTCGCTAAGGAACATTTCCCCTAGAATATCTGGCTGGGCGCATTCGAGGGAGAAATAGTGCTTATTTTTACTTTCGCCCCTCTTAAGGTTGTGAGAAGATCGTGGGTCCATGTAGTGGGGCCTATAATTTAGGAAGTGGCATTTTACTTCTTCATGTTCGCCACCACATAATTGACACCACGTACCATAAGAGTGCCGAAAGTAAAAATAATTACTATCACTCATGTTTATGTCAGAAATTACCAACCGTCGGGATCTAACGGTTCTGTTTTCAGTAACTGAAACTTGGGCACGGGGGCGTGTTGAGTGGACACGGCCCCGTGTTCAGCTTACTGTCTGATGTAAAACAGGATTGCCAGTTCCAATGATTGAGCACGTGGGCGTGTTCAGCGGGCACGGCCCGTGCTGAGCTCTGCAGAAGCTGAAAAACTAAGAAAATCCTAAAAAGATAAAAAGAAAAATAAAAGATGATTAGGCCGTTGATTCCTAACTTTCTTAAAATCCTTGTGTCCCCGGCAGCGGCGCCAAAAACTTGATGTGCGATAAAGTGTTGTATATTTTAAGCCCTTTTTAACACTTATTTTAGCCAAGTTTTAAATTTATAAAACACGATATTTCACTAACACTAAACACACATATGGGCAAGTGCACCCATCGTTGAGTGTAGTATAGCGTTGGTAAGATACCGAGGTCGTCCAAGGACACAAGAGCTTTTAGTACCGGTTTATCCTCAACGTCTAACCAAAATAAAAGTTTAGAAAAATGTTTTAAACTAAGAAAAATAAAAACTAACTAAAATGCTGAAAATAAAAATAAAATAAAAACAGATAGACAAGATGAATCACTTGGTTCCGACTCGTATCTAGTATAACCTTTGATTATTTCCGCACTTTTGCACATAATTAAGAGATTATCTTAGTTATTGTAGTAGGCCCCTCTTTTGAAGGTGACGTTACCCTCACCCCAGTAGTTTGAGTCAGCAGGGATACAATCCTAAAGGGGTGGATTATTGGAAGATAATGAATTAAGTTATTAATGCAGTATTGTCGTAGGCCCCGCTTTTGGCGGTGACGTTACCCTCGACTAAGTAGTCTGAGTCAGCAGGGATACAGTCCTAAATAGCCGGGTTATAGTATTAATAGTAGTTAACTTATGAGGGGATCAAAGAGTTTGGACCCCCGCCATCCAATACCGTGAAGTATTGAAGGAGGTCCTACTAAATTTGACCCAGGTCCATTGCAGGACCTCTAAACGCTGAACAATGGCAAGACCTTTACCAAACCGTTCCCTTAACCCCCGACCAGGTAGCCAACATACCTCCATATAGACCGTGGAGATATGAATGGTGAAAATCCTTTATTTTATATAGACAGTAAAATAATGCCAAGACACCACGGACAAACGATAAGGAAAGATCACCTTCAACATAAGTAACTAGTTATTAAAGTCATTAATACAAAACCAAATAAAAAGTGCAAAAGATTAGAAATAAAAAGTATTATACTAGACACTTTGTCTTCACCAAGTGATGTAAGAGACTTAGGCAAACATGGCCTTGATTGTCAAGAACTCTTACGATCAATCTTGGATCCCGAGACGACTCACACACTCTATGATGGACAATGGATGATGGTGGTGGATGATGGTGTTGTGATGGTGGTGGGTGGTGGATGAAGTGTGAGAGAGGTGGTGTGCCAAGGGATGAGTTGCAATGAAACCAAGCACTCCTATTTATAGGCTGAACAGAGGCCTGGGCACGGCCCCGTGTTCGCTGGGCACGGCCCCGTGCCCGTCTGACACTCTCTCTCTTCATTAATTGTAATTCGCAATTACAATTAATGCGCCTGCAGTACTTTCGGCACGCCCCCGTGTCCGCTGAGCACGGCCCGTGGTGGGCAATAGAAGCTTCTATAGGTTTGTCTTTTCTGCTGCTTCTTGGGCACGACCCCGTGCTGGCTGAGCACGGGGCGTGTTCAGCCTTCTGTTTTCTCTATTTTGCTTTGGAAGGTGCCGTTGAGGGTTCGGGCAATCCACTAATGTTCCTTTTCTTGTATTTATGTTGGATTTAGCTGTCTTTTTGCTTCTTTTGCGTTTTTGAGCTCATTTAATCCTGAAAATACAAAAGGAAGACAAAAACACTCTTTTTCCAATATTAGTACTAAAAAAGGGTTAGTTTTATGCCTCATTTGATGTAATTTATATGTTGCATTTTACACACATCATGTATTCTTGTTGTGACGTAGATCTGGCATGAACTTCTGTATCTTCATAAGTTGATTCTTCCCGTTGGGAGGCATGAGCCCGAGATCCCGGTCTCCGTGACTGAGTCAGGGGAGCAGTTTGAGCACACAGCTGTGTGTATACTGTGTTTAATGCCCCTTGAGACCGGACATACCATGATATCGGAGTTTCTCCTGGTGGTAAAATTGATTGAGCAGGGTTTGCTGGTAACATTCCTGGAGTGACAGGATCGTTTGCCCGATTGGATTGGACCTCATTATCGTCCGAGGCATCTTCTAGGATTCCGTCTACTTGCAAATTGTTTCCGACATTCGGTCGAGGACCGACTTGTCGATGAGATGATGAGTTTTCTGCCATACTGAAGTTGAAATTGAAAGGAACTGAATCGAAACGAGATGAAAACTAGAAAAACAGAGGAATCGGTGGGCGTCAATGAAGAAACACTAGATAAATGGTCGGAACCGAGATATCTAGGGGGTTTGAATCCGCATAAAAAGGTTAGCTCTCTCCCGATTGATTCAGTTGCAGCTGATCTTCTTCTCCGAAGCTCTACAAAAAAGAGCACCGTTAGCCTTGCCAAGGGGAGAAGAGGGTTCTCTCCTTGACCCGACTCCGGTGTGAGAATAAGTATTGGTAATGAAGAAGAAGATGTATATGAGAAGTGTGAGTAATCTGAATTCATACCTGGGTTGTTTCTCATATTTATAGCCGGGAGTCGTTTTAGGCGGGAAAACCCGTTAGTGAAAAGTTAACGGAAGATGCTAACCCCGTAAGCGGTTACATTTCCTTCCGTTTAAGTTCTTTGATCCGACGTGAGAGCACACGGATCGTGGTCTTGATCAAAGGCTGGGGATTTGCCACGTGTAATGTGATCGAGTGGGGATTACTCTCCAATTGCATGCCTTCGTTGTGATTTCAGGGGTGCCTGTGGTAATGACACGTGTCCAGACGGTTATAACCGTCTGGGTGGTGCACGATTGCATTTCTTCTAGAAGATTACTGCTGTAATCTGGTGTGACACCTTACTGTGTGGAAACAGATGAATAAATCCCAAGTCTGGGTAAAATAATATCCAAGTCTGGATATTTGGGCGGAAGTATTGATCTCAGGATTTTTACCCTTTGCTAATGGGAGAAAGCGCAAGGATTTATGTTCTCCTTGGCGCGCGATTATAGATTGCTGATTTCTTTCTTCCTTTTGTAAGACCAGTGCGCGGCCGCGCAAGGTTAAAAGGTGGAAAGGCAGGGTTATGGTATGGTCTCAAATATTTATTATGAGGTTTTTGGGACCTTACCCCTTCAATGTCGATAACTAAAATGCCTCATTTCACTCTATGTACGTGCTGGTTATGCGTAAACAATTTCGAACTCTATTATGCTAATATTAAACTTGTATGCTCACCTTTACACTATGTGTATTGACTTTTACTTTAACGTATGTGGCAGGTGCTTAAGTTGTTTATATGCTTAGCTTGCTGTGAAATTGAGGCAAGGAAAGGTCTAGGATGCTCTTTGTGCTGGTGATGAAATTGAAGCTAGGGAAGAGGTAATAGAAACCAATAAATAAATTATCTATGTGTAAATCTGAGTTGTCGGAACAGAACTACTTGACTAGATTTTGTCTGTAATAATTATATTATCACTTATGACATGGCATGGGATGTGTTGCTTTAAATATTTGGTAAAGATAGTTGTTATGGAAACTTCTGGACAATCTGTTTCGCTCAGTGCCATGCCCCGATGTTTCCGCCATCGGTTGGGGTGTGACACCCTTGATAATAGCTTCATAGTGTAACTTTGCCTTCAAACATCTTGTGTTCTTTTGGTCTTTGGATAGCGTCTGCTACACACAGTTTCTGACATCAACATGGTCATTTAACGTGTTTTAAATCAATCAATATAACAGTCAGAGATTACGCACGTCCCTATATTCACGCGATTTTCCCTCTCTCTCTAAACACACATTCATACAAAAAATAACGAGAGTCATGGATGAAGATAACATATTTAGTTTGAAATATAAGCGTAAGAAGCAATCTAAGTTGTTTTATGTGTTTTACGACTCAGGGAAACTTGATTGGTGTGTTTATTTGACACAGTTTCTTGGTT
This sequence comes from Helianthus tuberosus, assembly GCA_030545235.1. Classification (NCBI taxonomy): domain Eukaryota; kingdom Viridiplantae; phylum Streptophyta; class Magnoliopsida; order Asterales; family Asteraceae; genus Helianthus; species Helianthus tuberosus. Next base: position 82,075,793 of record CM060382.1, on the reverse strand, counting down.
ACAAGCAAGAGATTCAAAAACACTGTCATTCTGGAGGTTATGGAAACTACAATCAAGAGAGAAAGAAACCCTAAGAAGCATTCGGTAGTCACGGGTATGTGTTTTAACATAAACAGTTGGTTAGGGTTTAATAATCTGTGATTTAGGGAGCTTTGTTGAAGGTGTTCCTATTAATGTGTTTTACGATCATGATGATCTCCGGTGTGTCGGAATATATAAAGTAAAGATTATGGTATATGTGTTTTAATAAACAAATGGTACATAAAGCTCTGTGCTGATGCTGGTAGTGATTTGATGTCCGACACTTGTAGGTAGTTGTGTTTTACACAATGGAAGTAATAAAAAGTTTTTATAACCCTAAAGTTTTTTAAACCCATGAAATGGCTTATGTGTGTTTTAGTATATAATATAAGGAATGAAGTTGTTAAGTCAGGAGTGAAACCCTAACCTTGACGACTTGATTTCGACTTTTACTTGGTTTTCCAAAACTCTCACCAAAGTCTCGACGGACTCCAACGACTTGAAGTCACGGTATGACTAACGGGATGCGTGCCAAACGCCCAAGAATCGAGGCAAAAGCACAGTCCTGAAAGTCAAAATGTGTACAATAAGTCCTTGAGAATAGTCGAATCACTTTGGATAGTCAATGTCTAATAGCCGCAGACAATATATTTCTCAATTTTTATGTGTTTCGATTCTGAGCCCGCAACTGCTGACTCTGATGATTCGTCTATTTTATGCGTTTATATGTGTGATTATCTGTTTATGTGTTTAATTTTGGAGACTTATTCGATTCTTGCTTTCACTTCGATCGACACGCACGACTCGCACTGCATTTCTATCTCAAAGCGCTGAGAAATCGCTAAATTATAGACAACCTTATGCTATGTTATACGCTTATACTATACTACTCGACAAGTTATTCGCGATCGCTATTCTCGAACGCGCACGGGCTTTGAATGATAGGTTCTGTATTCTGACTGCATCTGGTGATTATATGCTTATGTGCTTCTGTGCTCTACGTGCTTACGTGATTATGTGCTTCGGTGTTTATGTGAATATGTGAATATGTGACTATGTGCTTATGTGTTTATGTGATACATGTTTCACTGTGTTCCTGAGCTTTAGTAAGTATTAGACGTGTGAGGTGAGATTCGATTATGATGTGTCTGAGACCTACGACGATGTCTATTGCAGACAATGTCAACTGGACCATCATCTGGACCCCGTCACCCACGACTTTCTCGTCGAGAACAGAGGGACAAACGCCTGGCTGCCATACTCGCTAAACAAGTGGCAAAGGTTGTGCCTCAGATCATGAGCGAAATTTATGAGAATGTTAGTAAATCATCTGAGGAGTCCAGAACCGAAGCTCCTAAAGATACTCCCAAGACTGCTTTTGGCTCCAAGCAGTTCAAAGCTTGTGGTCCGAAGGAGTTCACTGGTGAAGATGGCCCTACGGCCTTGTTCCAATGGTTTGACTCGATCGAAGTCACTCTGCGTCAGAGTGGATGTCCTGACAATCTCCGCACTCTGAATGCTACTGGCGTCTTCCAGTCCCGCGCATTAGACTGGTGGACGACCGAGAGGAACAAACGCAGAAACGACGCAACTTATGGTCTGTCATGGGACGAGTTGAAGGACGTTATGCTCGAAGAGTTCTGCCCTCCCCATGAGCGCCAAAAGTTGGAGGACGAATTCTGGCATCTGAAGCAGAGGGATGGTGAAAACGCTGTGTTAACTGCTCATTTTAAGCAGCTCAGTATTATCTGACCTGATCAAGTCAAGACTCCTGAGATAGCAATCAAGAAGTATATCCGAGCTCTGCCAGATTGTGTCGCTGATTTTGTGCAAGCGGCCAAAACCGCAACAATCGAAGAAACTTACTTGCTTGCCGCTGAAATCAACGACAAGCGGGTAAAAGCTGGTTTATGGGATACAGCTTCGAAGAACCTGCACCAAGTCACCGCCGCACCAACCGCTGAAACCGCCGCCGCTCAATCGTCAAAGTCCTCACGTCGGAAGAAGAAGAACAACAACAGTAGCTCCAACAACAAGAACTGTGCTGCCACCACCACTGCTGCTGCACTTCAGGCCGTACCGGCCTAGCAGCAGTCTCAGCACCGATCAGCTCCAGCAATCTATGCACCGCCTGCAAAGCGCGTATACACAGGCCCCCACCCTGCCTGCCCAACATGCACTTATCATCACCCGGTGGGTCTCGCCTGCCGTTTCTGCGCTCACTGCAATATGTACGGCCACTTCACTGCGAACTGCCGTACTGGTCCCCATCAAGCACCCGCCCAAGTCACTGCTCATCAAGCTCTGCTCCCAGCCCCACAAGGCCAACAAGCGGCTCAGGCACCCGCGGCCAACGCCCGAGTCTGCTTCGCATGTGGTGATCCCAACCACTTTGCGAACATGTGCCCGAACAGGGTTGTGAAACAAGAGCCTCAGCAACACCAGCAGCAACAGCCTCGACAGCAACTGCAACAAGCCGCACGCGCCAGAACTTTCAACATCAATGTGCGCCAAGCCCAGGCTGACAACAACGTGGTCAATGGTACGTTCCTTGTGAATGGTATTTATGCTTCGTGTTTGTTTGATACTGGAGCCGATAACTGCTTTGTGTCATTTGAATTCGAGAAACTTCTTAGTCGTAAGCGCTCCTATCTCCCCTCGAAGTTCGATGTTGAAGTCGCCACCGGAAGAACTATCATCGTTAATTCTGTTATTCGTGATTGTACTCTTGAGCTCAACAATCACATCTTCCCAATCGACCTTATTCCAATGCAACTCGAAAGTTTTGACGTCATAGCAGGCATGGACTTTCTTCACGAAAACCATGCTGAAGTTGTGTGCTTCGATAAGATGATTCGATTCTCGCTCGCAAATGGTAATTTATTGTATGTCTACGGTGAAACTGCTTCGAAAGGCCTCAAGCTCATGTCATGTTTCCAAGCTAGTGAGTATCTCCGCAAGGAATACAGAGCTTTCTTGGCTAACATTGTAGTAGCGGAGAAGGAAAAGAAAGGAAGACCTGGTGTAAATGATGTTCCAGTGGTTCGAGAATTTCCTAACGTTTTTCCTGAGTATCTTCCCAGACTACCGCCAAGTCGTGATATCGACTTTCATATCGACCTCACTCCTGGAGCCAACCCAGTTACCAAAGCTCCTTACCGACTCGCACCATCCGAAATGCGTGAACTCTCGAGTCAGCTTCAGGAATTACTTGAGAAAGGCTTCATTCGCCCGAGCACATCTCCTTGGGGCGCGCCGGTCCTTTTCGTCAAAAAGAAGAATGGGTCGTTCAGGATGTGCATCGACTAACGGGAATTGAATAAGCTAACCATCAAGAACCGCTATCCCCTGCCTCGCATTGACGATTTGTTTGATCAGCTACAAGGTGCTACGTGTTTCTCGAAGATCGATCTACGCTCAGGCTATCACCAGCTACGCATTCAAGAGGAGGATATTCCCAAAACCGCGTTTCGCACTCGTTATGGCCATTATGAATTCATTGTTATGCCCTTTGGTTTAACCAACGCACCCGCGGTTTTCATGGATCTGATGAATCACGTGTGTAAACCATATCTCGACCGTTTCGTCATCGTGTTCATCGACGATGTCTTGATCTATTCCAAGTCGAAGACCGAACACGCGCAGCATCTACGTTTGGTTCTCGAGCTACTCCAGGGGAATCGACTCTATGCCAAGTTCTCCAAGTGTGAATTTTGGCTGGAGGAGGTTTAGTTTCTGGGTCACATTGTCAATAGTCAAGGTATTCACGTCGATCCCGCGAAAATTGAAGCAGTCAAGAGTTGGATTACACCCAAGAACCCTTCTGAAGTCCGTTCTTTCCTCGGATTGGCGGGCTATTATCGACGATTTATCAAAGGATTCTCAAAGATCATTGTGCTGCTTACCGCTCTTACGCATAAAGACAAGCTTTTTGTTTGGGGAACTGAACAAGAGTCCGCTTTCCAAACCCTCAAGCACATGCTTTGCAATGCTCCTGTTCTCACTCTACACGACGGAAACGATGATTTCATTGTCTATTGTGATGCTTCCAACCTTGGTCTTGGTTGTGTTCTTATGCAGCGAGACAAGGTTATAGCTTACGCATCTCGTCAGCTCAAAATCCACGAGAAGAACTATACGACCCATGATCTCGAGCTAGGCGCAGTTGTTTTTGCGTTAAAGATTTGGCGACACTACCTGTATGGTACCAAGTGTACGATCTTTACCGATCATAGTAGCCTACAACATATCTTCGATCAGAAAGAACTTAATATGCGTAAACGCCGATGGGTAGAACTTCTCAACGATTACGACTGTGAGATTCGTTATCACCCAGGCAAAGCAAATGTCATTGCCGACGCTCTCAGCAGACGGAGTTATTTGCTCAGCATTCGTAATACTTAAGCCCAATACGATCTCGAAACTCTCATTCGCGAAGCCCATCATGCTTGCTTTAATGAACGCACTCTGAAGAAGGAACGAATCTATCACGATGGAGCCCAGCTTGTGAATAAGCTGAATGGGATATTCCATTATCTGTATCGAATTTGGATCCCTAAACGGACCGATTTGCGAAAGATATTAATGGACGAAGCCCATAAATCCTGGTATTATATTCATCCCGGTGCCGACAAGATGTACCAGGACCTTCGCTACAAGTACTGGTGGCCGGGCATGAAAAGGGATATTGCTCTCTACGTTGGAAAGTGCCTGACTTGCTCAAAGGTCAAGGCTGAACACCAAAGACCCTCTGGCTTACTCGAATAACCGCCTATCCCTATGTGGAAGTGGGAGAGTATAGCCATGGACTTCATAACCAAGCTTCCGCACACGTCATCAGGTCACAACAGCATTTGGGTTGTTGTTGACCGTTTGACCAAATCAACTCACTTTTTGCCAATACGGGAAGACTACAAGGTAGAACGATTAGCCCGAATCTACACCAATGAGATCATTTGTAATCATGGGATGCCTCGTGACATCATCTGTGACCGTGTTGCTTGGTTTACCTCGCGAATGTGGGAAACGTTTCAAGCGGCTCTCGGTACTACACTTAATCTGAGTACCGCATTCCACCCTCAAACCGACGGTCAAACTGAAAGAACCATGCGTACTCTTGAAGACATGCTCCGTTCGTGTGTCATAGATTTCGGTGGTAATTGGGATGTATACCTGTCGTTAGTCGAATTCTCGTACAACAACAGCTATCATACCAGCATTCAAATGGCACCATTCGAGGCTTTATACGGAAGAAAATGTCGATCACCTATTGTATGGCACGAGATCGGTCACTTGCAACTAACCGGTCCTGACCTATTGCAAGAAACGACAGACAAAATCTTCCAAATTCGAGACAATCTAACGAAAGCTCGGAATCGTCAGAAAAGTTACGCCGATAGACGATGCTAGCCCCTTGAATTTGACGTTGGCGACCATGTACTCCTAAAGGTATCAACTTGGAAGGGTGTGGTCAGATTCGGCAAGAAAGGAAAACTCGCGCCTCGATACGTTGGACCCTTTAAGATTCTGGAAAGGATCGGCAAGGTGGCCTACAGACTCGAACTACCGGAGGAACTTAGCAACGTTCACCCGACTTTCCACGTCTCAAACCTCAGGAAGTGCCTAGCTGAGCACGTTTACATGTGCCTCTCAACGACCTCCAAATAAACGAAACACTACACTTTGTGGAGAAGCCTGTCGAAATCATGGATCGTCAAACCAAGCAGCTCAGACGCTCGCGCATTCCTATTGTGAAAGTCCGATGGGAAGGAAAACGAGTCGCAGAGTTCACTTGGGAACTCGAAAGCGACATGAAGGCGAAGTACCCGCAGTTGTTTGTTACGGCTTCAGCCTAATTTCGGGACGAAATTCCCTCAACTAGGGGAGGCTGTAACACCCCGTGTTTCGAAAGTCAAAGTCAAGATTGAAGTCAAAGGAAGAAAAGATTGCTAATTGTGATCTGTCTCTCCTTGCTCAATTCCTGTTTTGACTTCTTTGACTTGTAATTAGTCTATTTTATTTTTCGCTTTAGTTGTATTATGTGGAGTATCTATTAATAATCGCATAGTAATCGCTATTTATCGCATGTTTAATCGCTTTATCGCAATCGCACTCGCAACTCGAAATACGCATTTTGGTTATTGTTATACGTGTATGTGTGCCTTATGTGTTACTTGTGCATGTTTATTTATGTATGTGGTGGTAATCATCAATCGAATCGCAAACGCTAAATGCAGGAAAAGTAGGATGATGGTATGTTAGATATAGTAGTTGGGATTAAAAGTAATTTGATAAACAACTCTATCGCATCGCTCACTCAAATCGCATCACAACGCGCTACACACAAATCGAAACTGCAAAACTCGCCGCGCCAAGCACTCGAACCAGGTGCCAGCCGACCGAACTGCCACCCGATTGGGCAGCCACCCGATCGAGGTGCCACTCGACCGGGCTACCATCCGGGCGAGTTGCCACCCGAGCGACAAACCTATTCTCCCCTTTCTACTTTGGGAAACCCTATAAATACCCCTTGTCACCATCATACTTTCCACTTTTGGTAACTGACGTCCAACCAGCGCTCTAACCTTGCTTTTTCTCTGATTTCTCGCAATTCCGGTAAGATCTCGCCCTAAATCTTGTACTTCCTTAATCTACACACACTCCTACACCTTTCTATCTTTTGAATCTTAACTTTTAACCGTGAAATCATCAAGATTCAAGGTGTTCAAGGATGACGTCATCATGTGTTCTTGAAGAACTTCATGTTTTGGCCTCAATTCACCCAGAATAACTTGGATCTAACCGATTTCCACATAAACAAACAAAGATCTTTCATAGATCTAAACATATTCACAATGAAAAGGATTGAAAGATGGTTTTCCAACCTTCTTTCAACTCTTTTACACTCAATGCATTCAAAACCGATAGAATCGGAGCTTGTGCTGGCTTACAACTCATGATTGTGGTTGTGTTGGTTCAAGATCCGTATTCTATCCACGAGATTATCGATTCCGGGTCAACCAAGAACAATCTTCTTGAACCGGTGGACTGACTGAGCTTGGGTGGTTCCTGTTCAATTGGGTCACTAGAGCTTAGGATGGGGTTCTGTTGGTTGACACGATATCAACACATCTCGATAAAACAACAAACAATCAAAACAACCAAGTGTGAACTTGTTCAACGTACAAGGGATGCCACTCGATCGAACCACCGTCTGATCGAGTGACAACTTGATGGAACTTGTTCTCACTAAAGTGTCCAACTAACCGGGTTGTCGTCCGATCGAACGACCGTCTGATCGACCGACCTGAGAGGTAGAGATACTTCTATGTTATCAAAATGCTACAACGAAAACTTTAAAAGTCAAGCCATCATACACAAACACATCCTTCTCAAAGGAAGAAACAATCCACTCGAAAGGTCACCCGACCGGATGACCATCCGAGCGGACTGTCAACCGAACGACCGGCCGTCCGATCGGACTACCATCCGATCAAACTGCTGATCGACCCGACCTTCACTTGTTCCATTTTACGCGTCGCATATCGTTATGCTATCGATCTGTTCAGGCTAACCATACTCTCTAGCGCTCCCTTCAATCCATCAATCGCTGTGAGTATACTCGATCCCTTTTTGCTTTACGTACTTTTGGGTGTTACATACGTTACTTATACAAAATCACATCGAAAACACTACGCAATACTTTAAACGCTAACCGTTGTCGCATGTATACGCGACTTAATGAATGCGTGTTTGTTATGTTTACACATGGAATGTTGTCTACCTGCCTTAGCAATGATAGTACTATTAGTTTGGACTCAGCACCCGTTCATTCGGGGGTTATTAAGGACAATTACCTACATGGCTCACAGTGGTGAGAATGTATCGCGAACTACCTTGGGCAGTCAACCCGCAGTCATTGGTATTGATAGGTTCATGTCGATAACTAACATACCTCATTTCACTCTGTGCACGTGCTGGTTATGCGTAAACAATTTCGAACTCTATTATGCTAATATTAAACTTGTATGCTCACCTTTACACTATGTGTATTGACTTTTGCTTTAACGTATGTGACAGGTGCTTAAGTTGTTTATATGCTTAGCTTGCTGTGAAATTGAGGCAAGGAAAGGTCTAGGATGCTCTTTGTGCTGGTGATGAAATTGAAGCTAGGGAAGAGGTCCTAGAAACCAATAAATAAATTATCTATGTGTAAATCTGAGTTGTCGGAACAGAACTACTTGACTAGATTTTGTCTGTAATAATTATATTATCACTTATGACATGGTATGGGACGTGTTGCTTTAAATATTTGGTAAAGATGGTTGTTATGGAAACTTCTGGACAATCTGTTTCGCTCAGTGCCATGCCCCGATGTTTCCGCCATCGGTTGGGGTGTGACACCCTTGATAATAGCTTCATAGTGTAACTTTGTCTTCAAACATCTTGTGTTCTTTTGGTCTTTGGATAGCGTCAGCTACACACAGTTTTTGACATCAACATGGTCATTTAACGTGTTTTAAATCAATCAATATAACAGTCAGAGATTACACACGTCCCTATATTCACGCAATTTTCCCTATCTCTCTCTAAACACACATTCATACAAAAAATAACGAGAGTTATGGATGAAGATAACGTATTTAGTTTGAAATATAAGCGTAAGAAGCAATCTAAGCTGTTTTATGTGTTTTACGACTCAGGGAAACTTGATTGGTGTGTTTATTTGACACAGTTTCTTGGTTACAAGCAAGAGATTCAAAAACACTGTCATTCTGGAGGTTATGGAAACTACAATCAAGAGAGAAAGAAACCCTAAGAAGCATTCGGTAGTCACGGGTATGTGTTTTAACATAAAAAGTTGGTTAGGGTTTAATAATCTGCGATTTAGTGAGCTTTGTTGAAGGTGTTCTTATTAATGTGTTTTACGATCATGATGATCTCCGGTGTGTCGGAATATATAAAGTAAAGATTATGGTATATGTGTTTTAATAAACAAATGGTACCTAAAGCTCTGTGCTGATGCTGGTAGTGATTTGATGTCCGACACTTGTAGGTAGTTGTGTTTTACACAATGGAAGTAATAAAAAGTTTTTATAACCCTAAAGTTTTTTAAACCCGTGAAATGGCTTATGTGTGTTTTAGTATATAATATAAGGATGTTGTAAAAACTGTTAAAAGTTACAGGAAAATGTTTTCAGTAAGAAGGAGGAAGAGTGAACGAAAACGGGGATAATCTTATTCCAAAAAGCCCAGCAAGAAATCTGATGACCCAATTGTGTTGGACAATTCAGAAACAGACGAATCGTTTCGAAGGTACGGTTATATGTGGGGGGTATTGTTTGTATATTTCTATATCTGACCATTTTGTGTTATAAACAGCTATGGTCCCATACCCTTCTTTTAGTATTCTACCTGCTCCGACGTAGCGGGCAAGGTGACGCATGATGAATCTTCCTCCTCTCTCCAGCCTATTGTTTTCTAGGATGAGATTTGCTATGATCATATGCACCTTATCTGAAGATAATTTTGGTTAGTGAAGTCTGAATGAAAGCCATAATACATAACGAAGGTCAAGATCTTGATATGTCTTAGGGCGAGTGAGGATGAACTGCTTACTTTGTTGTTACTAAGAATAACACAGCATGAGGTAAGTATTGAGATAAACACACAGTTGAGTTTGATGGTTATTTTCCCACATATTATGCAATGGGGTGCAGGCACAATCACACTTATTTTGTTAATGTCATATGCTTTTAGAAGAAAACAGTCTTTAGTGACATGATTCTTCTTTTCACAAAATCACAAAACATGTTTTTGACTTTCTCTTTTCTCTTCCCTTTTTCAACTTCCCTTTCAACGGAGTTTATAACCTCTGCTGGGATGTCTTTCAAAGGACTGATTTTAACCTTGGGTGCTTTGACACCTTCAATTGTTGAGAAGTCCATTGGCTTGAAATTTTCAAGATTGTCACACTCATCCGACCAGGTAGGTTTGAATTGATATTGTTCAATTTCCTCAAAAGTTGTGGATCCTTCTGTTTTCTAAAATAATTTTCTTTCCATTTTGATCAGTGACTTTGATTTCTTGACCAGTCAAATTTGTGGGAATTATTTCAACTAAGCTAGATTCATTTACAACAGTGTTTTCAGAAACTTGGTCATTTTTTCTAAACCCAATGCCAAATTTCACATTGCTTTTGATTTGCTTCTCAAGCATCAACTCATAACCTTTACAAGATTCTACCAATTTCTCACAAGTGATTTGGGTATACCCAAGCTTCTTTTTACAACTCTGGTATTTTTCTACCATTGTTTGGAGTTGATCTTTGGTTATGCTTGATTCATGTTTTAGACTGCTGATTTCATTTTCTTTTTCAAACAATTTGGATTTTAACTCTTTAAAAGTTTTCTCAAATTGTACTTCATCATTTAATATCTCATTTCTAAGGTTTTCATTAACCTCTTTGATGTTAGCAAAAGCAATAATGCATTTATCTGAACACAAGTCTTTTAAAACTTGAGGTGATACCTTAGCAGCAGCCATCATGGCACAATCACATTCACCATCACACACACTGGAATCCCATGGGTCAGTCAGAGGTTCCAACAGAGGTTCATCAACTTTTTCTTCTAACATCTGTTCACCAACACTTTCCTCTGTAACATATGTTTCAGCATTTTCTTTCATCACCTCAGATTTGGACTCCACTTCCTCATATTCAAGCCTTTCTGGTATTGTCTCTAGTGCCATAAAACAAAATTCATCAGGTTTCTTATCAGAATTAGCAACTAGAGCAAAATTTTCATAAGTTATCCCAATCGACAAAGCCTTATGTAAAAAAGCTCTGTTGACTGGCCTCTGCCTGAGCAAATGGTTGTGCAGCTTGTGGTGCAGGGGCTTGAACATATTGAATTTGAGGAACAGTGGTTTGGACATACTGGACAGGAACAGTGTTTACAGAGTGTGCAAAATGAGCAGTGTTTTGCATCTGAGGAGCAGGGGTATCTTGGGAATAATGAACAGTGTTTTGGGTGTTTTGAGGTCTTGGACTAGGGTGAGTGATTATAGGGCCACTGGTTTTGTGATAACCGGTACTTTTCCATGTATTCCGTACCATATAAACAGTAAATTGTATCTTATTGACTGTGCATGAGTTAAACAATGAGATGAATGATTTCCTGATTACTTTCAAGAACACACAAATGCATTACATGTTGCATGATTACTTATCATTATTACATGCAACCCGGTATGGTTGAATTAGTGCACAGAACAAAGTTAGCACAGTCATCAGACATATTATAAGTACTGACGGAAGTTCAGTGCTCAGACAGACATGATGTTAAGACACAAAATGAGCCCGGAACCAAGAGTTACACTAGAATAGTGTGTAGGAAAGTAAGGATTACAAAATTGCCTTCCGATTGATGATTTAAGTGCCGGAAAGTGCCCGAAACACACTAAAACTGCAGAATTCTGCAGAAAACACCAAAATTCAGCACTTTTCAGCATTTTAACATCAAAATATAATGCAGAATTATGGTTTAAAGGTCCATAATGCTTTGATAAGTTTCGGGAATCAAAACTGTCATAAAAGACAACATAAAGCACACTAAACTACGCAATTTAGCACCTTAACGAACCGGTAACCAACCGAACAACTGGACACTACCCGAAACACCAAAATTTCACTAGAAACATTGTTTTATTGTTACGAAGCTAGTTATGGTCACCGAACATCATAACACATCCTTAAACACTATAACACCTAAAACACTAACCAACATACTTGAAATCTAACTAAAATCCTTAACTAATGTTTAAAACTCAATAAGACCCCCCCCCCCCACCTTAGGGACGGTTATCATGAGAGTCCCACTTGGGATTTTCTTTGATTAAATTATTTGATATGTAGATTTGATATGGAACATTAAAACCAAAGGTTAAATAGATGTTGGAGAATTTTATTATAAACCACAAGATCTAAACTCACTTAGCATTTCATCATCTTCACTTCACTTCACTTCTCTTTCTCTTCTTCTTCCTCTCATTCTCGGCCCATATACCACACACACCAACCTCCATTTTCATTTCAATCTCAAGCATTCTAAGGAGATCTAAGGGTGTAAGAAGCATAACTAAGAAGCTTGGAGGCATTGGAAGTGGAAGGACCTTCTCCTAGAGCTTTTATCCATCACTTTTCTTCATCATCTCCATACTTGTTCTCCCCTAGCCTTAGAGCTAGTAGTAAGCTCCTTTAACCATGTTCTTACTTCTAATTTTAGTGGTTAAAGTGTTATGTAGTTTGTTAAACTAAAGAATCTCAAAGGAACATAAGCATGATCTTGAACATAAAGCTTAATAACATGAAAATCAAAGATGTTTAAGTGTATGTAGTATACTTGTTTGTTGATTTCTTGTGATTATGATGTAGATCAACATAAGAGACTTGCTAGATGATGATTAAACACATGATCTAGTAAGTCTAAGTATGAATCTTGAGAAAATCATGATGATCATCCTTTATGTTAAACATGAACTTGAAGATGAATTTGTTTTAGTGTATGATGAATATGTCTACAAGTTATATGTCTTGAGAATAAAAGATTTCAAAGATAATATTTTCAAGAAACCAAATTTTATTTCAAGATTTAACATGAACTTGGTTTTTAAAGAAAGTATACATGTTTTTAGGGTTAAATCAAAGCTAGAAAAGTGTTGGTA